>OZ014523.1:220507069-221757069 GCA_963966055.1 Lathyrus aphaca | reverse complement strand
AGGAGACCTCCACTAATCATTTCCTATATAGCTTAAGGCTTGTGGCGTACCATGCACACTTTTATTATTAACAATTTTTTTGCTTTTCTTTGAATATGAGAATAGGGACTCAAAGTTGTAAAGAAAAATCTACAAGGAGACTAAGACTTGAACCCTAATGTTAGCATGTGAATATTGATCCTAAGGTTGAGGATTTAAAGGTGGGATCTACCTAAGTTAGCATACATGGATGACTATCTTAAAGTCTTTCACACCTTGGCTTTAATCGAGAATTAAATCCAAGTTATGAATCCTAAGGGAGCATGCAAGGTAAACACAAGTAAGTGGATATTAAACATGAATTGGGACATTTAAAATAAGTAATGAACATGGTCCTCTTATGTTATGGTTGGTGAAACGTATGATGAATCGTGATAGGAATGGAATAATGGATCGGGTGAGTCGATTGCGTATTGCTAGACATGCGACTTATGGTACGAATCATACAAAGTTTTGCTTCGGGTTTAATGGAGTGGAATGTGTGTGAAAACGTGGGAAGTCCTAAAACATGTGAAGTTTATTTGTTATTTTGAAATTAATTCGACGTTGAATCGAATATTTCTTTTCTTCTCTTTGAAACATGGTTTGCTAAGCGCTTGGTTTGATCTTTTTCTACCTTATTTACATGTACCATACAAGCATACATTAAAATATAAAATCATCCTAAGCTATTACATCATGGAAGAATAAAAAGCGATAAAGCCACAAAAATACATCAAAATATAACAAAAATCCAAGTTCGTAAGCATCGAATCCTCGAAAAGTACCTCATAAAACAAAAGAAATCGTTAGTAAGAGGAAGATAATATGCGTATGCAAAATATTATCAGAAAATGGATAAAAATTATCAATATAAAAAGGTGCAAAGTATTTAAATGCATATAAATTGGGAAAAGTCGAAAAATCGGGAATTAAAAAATACCAACTATTCTTTAATATGCTAAAATATTTTTAATTTTTCTGGAATTTTTTATAAAGCAAAACTATTTTTGAAAATTGATTTTGTAAAGAAATTATAAAAGAAAATAAAAAAATATATCAAGGGGGTGCTGGAAAGTAAAATAACTAGTTAAAACACACTTGACTTATTCTAACCCGTCAGATCATGGGGCTCCTAATGATGGCATGATGAAGGCTATGATGCACAAGGTATAGGGTAAGTTCAGTGGGTTTATGCACATGGAAGTGAAATCCGGTGGTCCTACCGGACGGTGACAAGTGTCACCGTCGGAGTGGATCACCTAAAATAACCTTATCCTCTTGGTTATCCACATGTAACGGTGCTTTAATGTGATTTTATAATATTTATTCTTCACAAGTTTTAAACACAAACTCAGAAGCTTGAACTCATAAGTCTCTCTCTCACGTTCATATTCATCTCCTTCCTAATGGCTCGCCGAAACCAACTCTCTCGCCGGAGAAGAGGGAGGTCGACGTCCAGCCACGGCGGTGCCTCCACCTCTCTCAATACAACGTCTTATCCCACACTTTGAAGGCCACTGAGTTCAAATCTAAACTCAGATTATTCAAAATCCTCATCAAAACACCGAAAATCTGAAACCCTAAAAATACCTAGATCCACTCAAACACCACAAAATCCAAATAGTAGGGAAAATCGCATTAAGAAAGCATAGAGAGAAAGAATAATGGATAAGAGTGCGTAAGAGAAACGAGTATGTACCTAATCAGAGCAATTCCAATTTCGATCTCTGACGAACGTAAGCTTTCGCATCTTCTTCCCTCTTTCTCATTTTTGATCCTAATGCCTCTTCTTCTTCTTCTTCTTCTTCTTCTTCTTCTTCCATTTCTTCCAAAATCTCTTGATATTGCTCTTTTTGTTGCCTTCAGTTTGTTGAGTTTCCAATTAAAGATGACGAAACGGTGTTGTTGTGAGTTTTTTATTGATTTGCGTCTCTTGCAGGTTGTTGCAGGTTGCGTGAGAGTTGACGAATGATGGTTTAAGATTATACAATATTGATGATGATGAAGGATGTGTTCAGATTAAATATTGAAGAATGATATTTGAAGATAATAGAGATGTTGTAGAGAATGGAAGATAAAGGTGAATGAAGTTGCAGGGAATTGAGAGTAATGATGAAAATGAAGATGCAGAATGAAGGGAGAATGAGAGAGATGATGAATTTGTGAAAAAGAAAAGGGAGAGGAAATCAGAGCCAGCTTGAAGATAGTAACAATCTGGTTTTTATAGATGATGAATTGAGGGGTTGAATGGGAATTCCAGGTGAAATCAGTTAAGAGTTAGTTAGGTTTCTGTTAGAGTTTGTTGTGTATTTGTAACTAAATTTGAGTTAGTTATTGAAGCTTCTCAATGGATTTTCTTCTAATAAATTCAGTGTATTGCTCTGTATATACTTTTCAATTTTCTGCTGAGTTTTCTTAATTTATTTTAATTTTTACTGATATCAATTTCACAATAGATCCACAATTTCCAGATTCTGTTTATACAGTTTTTTGAAATTTGTCATATTATTTTTTCTGTTACGATCTTTTTCCTACGCTTTATCAGCAAATAGGGGATGCACTTTTTTATTCTGAAAGAGCATTCGTATCATTTGTTATATCCTTTCCGAGTGGAGGTTTCCTTGCAATGAGGACTTATCACTTAATTTTTCTTGTGAGATAGAATCACAAGAAATATTATTTGAAAAATCCCTAGATAAACTCTTAGTTGTGTTTCCCTTTACAAAAACAAGTTCATCATATAACAATGACGAGGTTCGACTTTGATGTGTGACATAAGTTTTTTTTTTATTCTTAATGCCACGAAAAGAAGAAGATTTAAGCCGATGAGAAGATCGAGCCAACCACGAAATTATAGGCTCTGAGTCCATAGAGCTCCCACCACAACTATCATCCTTCATAATCACTTTTCTTCTTTGCCTTTCTTTCTCAGACTTGCTTCCGTTTTACTGGTCAGATCTTCTACTTTTTGTCAAATCCCTTCTCCCTTTTACACGTATAGGAACTTCATTACAAAGTAACAAGAGTTTGAAGCTCTTAGTTTGGAGATTAATCCATTCCTTATCTCGGTCATCATATTTGATATGGTGAATCCTTTGGGACTCGTCATACTCATTGACGAGGCTATAATACCAACTTTGGTCCAAAGGCCAAAATACTTTTAATTTTATGGTTCAATACCCAATATACATCTACATCACCAGACAAAACTTCATAAAAATGGCACCTCTTTTTGGATTCTCCCTTATTTTTGTCTTGCTTCCTTGTCTATGTCCAAATCTTTAGACTTTTCTTTTTCATCTATTTTTTTTGTATTGGGCATATTGAACTTGTAATGGACTTTGAAAAGATAACTTTTTCACCTCCACACATTTAGCTTTGGACCAACTTTGCATCATAAATGAACCTCAACTTAATTATTGAGAAGTGAATTGATCTTAACTTTTCCTTTGAGTTGAACCACATGATAAACTTTGAATTGGATTTTTTTATTGAACCATAATGATAGAACTTTGATGCAACACTTGGTTAGAAAGAAATCATGATAATTAAATCTTGATTTTTCCGTATGAAGACCACACTTACAACCAATTGACTATCTAGCGAGTCTCACCTAAAAATGTATGAGGTCTTGAAACTAATCCACTAATAACTTAATTCTTTGAACTTCGAAGACATCACGGCCTTGAAACACATATCAATCTTGAATTCCAAGTAATATCACTACACATGTTTAATTCACAACAAACTTTCATTCCAAAGTATACTTGTATCTTCAATGAACCCTCAATCTTCAGTCAACTTTAAACTCAGACATCATGAACTTATGTTACAAGCAACAAACTATTAAGGGAACCACATTGCCCTTGATCATTCCATAGCCCTCTGACTAGATATCGGGTATCACAACCCAACATTCATTTGTCGTGAGCCTTAAGTTATCTTGAGTGCACATTGGTGTTCAGTACCTTGCATATCAAGTGATGACGAAATCCCATGATGAATAAGATTCATTGATGGTCAAACTCCACACCTAAGCTCTCTTGAGTGTCACATATTTAAGGAAATAAACCATAACTCGTAATTTGGGACAAAGATGGCCAAGGATATTGAGAATCACAATTCACTGTGAAACTCAATTATAATCTTGATAAAACCCTAGAGCTTAAAAGGTTCCTTGATGAATTTGAGATATAGATTGTTGAATGCTTTCATTATGACATGTTCTTCCATGGCTTAGACAAACTCTCTTTTTAGTGGATGATGATTCCATTCCCTTTGGAATCAATGATGCATGCTTTATCTTCCTATGATATGAATGCAATGCAAAGTATGCAAATAATATGCTAAATGCTATGAAATGAGAGGGCAAATTTTGGGGTGTTACACATCTCCCAAAATGATTCTTACCATAAGTACGACATGTAGGAGGCGAACTTGCTCTAGGACTATGCACTTGTTTTCCCTTTAATGGTTGTGGTCGGGGCATATATTGTTAGCTTGATCTTCCACGGTCATTCTGATTCATCTTGTTCGAATCTCCCTCAGCTTGGACTCTCTTCAGACTACCTTCGGCCATATAACACTGCCTTATTAGCTCAGAATATGTAGAAAACTCCCTTTGTGACACACTGTGAGAGATATCAGCTCTCAAGCCAAAGATGATCTAGAGCATACATAACCTGCCTAGAGTAAGCAACCATGTTCTCGGACTTTTTAGCAGAATTGGCCACAGTCATGCTACCTTATCTCAACTGTTGGGATTCAAATTCTTCCTGAGTCCTCAAAGAACATGGAAAATACTTCTCCATGAAGATAACCTTCAATTGCTCCCACTTCTTAGGGATATCCTGGATGGTCATTAAAGCCGACACACTTTCCCACCATCTCATGGAAGGACCCTTCAGGAAGTGAGAAGAGAACACTACTTTGTTCTCCTTAATACATGGAACGATCAATAAATTACGCTCCATTCCAAGTGCCCACTCATGAGCCTTTACCGGATCCAAACCACCATGAAATTAAGGAGGATTCATGCAGATGAAGTCCCAAAAAGTTACACCTGCATTATTGGTTATAACCATTGGAGGTTTAACACCTCCGATCAGATTCCACATCATTAGTTCCACAAACTGATTCTGTTGTTGCATCTGTTGCATAAACTAGGGCCATGGAACACCATCGGAGCCACCAGGAGGATTAGTTTCAGGTTGGGGCTTGGGTCCACCACGTCCACCACGATTGCTTCTACGTCCATCTTCCATGTTCCTAAACGTCATACAAATAGGATTAAGTTGATCATACTCAATATCATAATTATAACATATAAGACTAATGGTGACAAGACGCATATGAAGCGGAAAGATATACTTATAGTATTTCATGGTTGGGTCGAGGATACGACCTATTCTGTTACCAACTATAACACCCATATATAACAACATACATCAAAGCATATTTATTATAGATGAATCCTAGTTCGGGTACTGAAATACATACAAGTTCCTAGTCAACACATTATACACATTCAATGCCTGAAATACAAAATATAAAATCTATGGCATATTGTGTACAAGATGTTCAAAATAAAATACAAAGAACTAGATCAAAAATGATCTCAAAATAAAACTCCATCAGCAGAAGCCACACCAAGCCAAAATGTCAAACTAGTAAGGACAGTCAAACGACTTTATCCTTACCCTTCTCAGAACCTGAAGTACCTGAAATATAATCAACAATAATGGGGTGAGATAACAAATATCATTGATTTCCTATCTTATGGATTCTCTTGGCTTTAAAAGGTTCTATAAAATCCTACTCAAGTCGGGTAAAAATTAAGACCTTGAGCTCATAATCTCACACTCATGTGGAAACATGTCTTGAGTTTGCTAACTCGAAAGTATCACTAATTCAGAAACCAAACAAAGACATCCCTTATTCACGTCCTCTCTTACGTCTAAGAGTCGACACGAGTCATGGATCCTTGTAATTTACTTGACATAAGAAATAGATTCGGATCCTAGGCCCGTACACCTAGAATCATCACTTCACATGGCTTGTAACCATCTCAAGTCTCTTTACTCGTAGGCTCTATTCGTCCTACATGCAGGAATCAAACCTGCCAACTAATCATACGCACAATCCAGATGAGCCCTTTTCTCATGAACATTGTTCTCATGGAAACGTTTCCAATTATGTGATTTCACACAAAAGATAATAAATATGGCATTCATAAGGCCACATGCGCCTTTTCATAACACAATACACCCAACGGGTTCACACATGTTCCATATAGTGTTTACTCACCACTAGACCCTTACTCGACTAAGGTACACATTTATATATCTAATGTCTGAGCATCGCCATCTAGTTTCTAACATCATTTTCTAGATAAATCTCTAGGACTCATTATCGGTTCATATTAAGGTTTCCTCACAATACCCTAATTTGCATGTTTTACGGTTCACATGTTACAATTTACATAATCGATATTTTAATCGAAATAACATAAATAAATAACTTCTACATAAAAAGTAATATTTTCTCTTTCCATTGGGTAGAAAATCATTTTATCTTTCTATCAATATAAAGTTTGTCTCAATCGGATACCCCAGTAAAAAGTTATGAATTTAATAAAACTATTTTTTTTTCAAAAACCTTCAATAGTAACCAATTACTCACTTTGAGTAACTGGTTACCCTATGTTCACTGTTCATCCAGAAGAGAATTGAGAATTAGAGCCACATTTGGGTAACTAGTTACTCTGAACAAAATTTGCGTAAGTTGCCATGTTTTCAACGTGGTAGCCGGTTTCTCATTTTGGGTAACCGGTAACTTGATGGAGGAAAGCATAAAACTTGCATTTTCTTCATTCAAAACTAGTAAAACTCATTTTTATCACATAGCAACATAATATCAACCATTATAGGGTATATCAACACTTATCTTTCTCATATAAAGCAATTAAATCCGCATTTTTACCGTTAGATTTTCGATTAGATGAATTTATCACAATCTAACCTAAAACCTTATAACTCAAAACTCTAAAATAAAAGTACTAACTAGATCAACCTCTACCAATGAAGATGATGATGAAGAAATTGAGATGCATGATGAAGATGAAGCTTGATATCCAAGAGCTTCTTCTTCTTCAAGCTTTTGCTCTTCCTCTCCACTCCCACCTTTTCTCTCTCAATGTTACTTTGTTTTGGTATTATTAAAACAAAAGAAATATTATACTGATAATATCTTCTAGTTAAAAATCTAATTGGTCCAAATTTAAGGGTATCTAAAAATGTCTTTCATGATTTTATTTAATAAAACCTTTAAGTCATATAATATTAACTAATTAATTTAAGTTCGCTGGTTGTTCTAATTATTTTAATAGAAAACTCTCCAAGCATACCATAACACTATTAATCTTAATTAATATTACCCAGAGCATTAAATAATTTATGGAGTATTACATATTATGTCCTTCCAATAATCAAACTTCTCACCATCAAAAACTGGTGGTTTAACACTATAATGATCTTTCTCATTTGAAACGTTTCTTGCAACTCCAGCCATGATAACTCACACGAATACTAGATCGATACTGACACGATGAAGTGGTGATAAAACCTTTATCAAAATCAGAACCAGAGCTTTGATGACAATTGAAGGTGTGAAAAAATACAAGAAAAGGGGGTTTGAATTGGGTTTTAAAAATGAAAGCTTTTTGTGAAAACACAAACAAGTAAGCCAATGAACAAACAAGAGAGAAAGACACATGATATATCTTGGTTCCCTTTAAAAATATAAATCTAATCCAGTCCACCTGCCAAGGTGATTTTTCCTTATCACAAGGACTTAATCCAATATAATCAACTAGTTACAATCTTTACAAGCAATAACTAGTGACTAACAACCACTTAGAATAACCTTCTAAGTCTTCTTAAGGATACTAATCACATTGATCCCTTAAGGTATACAAACAAAACTTTGAATGAAAAGAGTGTTTACAAAATGGTGCTTCTACACAAGCATAATAAACATAATAAAACTTGGAATAAAAATGCACTACTGAAAAAACGTTGCATTTGTTCAGCAGAACCTGTCTTTAGAATCTTCAACACTTAGTCTTCAGAGCCCTTGGTTTTTATAAAGTTTTGTCTTCAGAACTTCAAGTCTTCAAAGTCTTCAGAACTTGTTCAGCCGAACTAGTCTTCAGAGTCTTCAACACTTGGTCTTCAGAACTAAAACATCAGAGTCACACTCAGAATCAGAATCTCAGAAAATATTGCAGAAGCAATATTTTATCTTCTTAAGATCTTTCTCAAGTGAGTAGATACAGAAGTAGCCTTGCTTCTTTTGCGCAGAAGTGGATATTGTCATATCAGAATAACTATGCATGTGGTCTCCATTAGAGTCAAAACCTATTTGTTAGAACTTCAGAACAACAAACGTTAGAGTAACAAACGTTAGAACAACAAACTTAGAGATATATAGCAGAATCAAATCTTGTTCTTACAGTAGGCTTCTCTCTTTTTTTTATGATACTTATTCAACCCGGATTTTTCATCTTTCAAACATTCAACATGTAGACTCTATCTTCTAATTAGGTTATATCTCTTAAGTATTGGGTGTTTAACATTTTCCTGATGGAATAATCAAGACCCCATGCAACCAATTTGACTAACTCATGCTCATACACCTAAGTGAAACACCTTGATTTCATTATCCTAAACCTATTTAGGTAATCATCTATGGTTTCAGCTGCCTTTTGCCTTACACTGGATGATTCCTTGAATCTAATTTTGGATTGGCCTATGCAAAACTGTCCATGGAACGCCATTTTTAGTTGGTTCCAATTAAATATGGAATGTGGAGGCAATTTCGTAAACCATACAAAGGCATTCTTTGTCAAGTAATTTGGGAAGTGTTTCATTTTTTCATTTTTTCTTTGTTGGTTATATCACCAGCCTCAGTTTGATACCTAGCAACATGTTCAATTGTAGACTCATTGGTGTCGCCAACAAATTTGGTGAATTTGGGGACCTTCCATCCCCTGGGAAGTCTAGTCTGCTACTCATATTCTGATAGTGGGGATACATAATTTGGCCCATAAAGGCCAACGTTAAGGACATTTTGTAAGAAAAAATTGTTCGACCATGTTAGTTATATTGTTTTACAGCCAACAAAGTTGGTTTGTTGGACGTTTCTAAGCACTTAATAAACATAGTGGTCACTTTTCACCATAACTACCCGTGGGTCATTTTGGGCTCGGATGCCTTCGACTACCCTCGGTGGAGATTATTATATAGACACCTGATTATTAGGTAATGGTGTAATTGGCGCTTGAGGCGCACAAAAAAATTCGACAATTCTACCCATTTGGTTGGCTAACTATTGGAAATAGAGTTGTATTCTAAATTAATAAATGAAACAAAATACTTATTTATTATGTTATCATGTTCACCATGTCATGGTTACTTTCATCCATATGTTGCCTCATGGACACAAAATATTTATAGTTAAGTCTTGCATTCTTGGAGGAACATATCCAAATCTTCCTTATGGTTATGCCATTTTACTAGGGTTACTTATGGTAGATCTTGACGCCAAATGTGGATTTAAGGGTGAAGATATCGCAACATTATATGCAAACATCGAAGCAAGGATTTGAAATCCTACCATCATGACAGTTGGCATGGCATATGAGTAATATCTAGTGACTAGAGGTAACATAATACTTGAGACATAAGGGAAGTGGGGTCCCCTACAATAGCCATAATAACCTTTATGCTAGTTGGGATATTCGCTACCGGTGGTAACGCAACTACCACTCCTTGTATTAACGTCATAGTCATTAATGGGGTTATGATTAAGCCTATGACTCTGATACAATTTGATGTCCCTTCAATACCAATCGTCAATGTGACCTGTGGTTCTGTGACAGGAGTATCATTTTGGGGACGGGAAGTACTTTTTGGAGGAACCGTTTTAGCCAAAGTCTTACCATTTCTCAGACACATAAGCTTCCAAATATTGAAAATATCTCATGTAAAATCAGAAATAACAAAGTAATGCAACACATTCTCGTAAAACTATCATTTTTGAAAGAAAAAAAGTCCCAATAGGTATGCCAATTTGTTCACACATATTTTTAGCAAACAATCACGAGTTTAGTTCACTTGTGAAGTTAACTCAAAAAATCTCGGGACAAATCTATGCAAAATAAATGTACAAGAAAGACTGTATGTGAATTGAATGTGAATGTCTAAATGAAGACAAAATGGACACAAACTTTAATAACGAAAAAGCTTGAATAAACATAGTAAATGAAAATTATAATGAATTACATTAAACAAGAAATGCACATGACAATTAATGTAAAGTGTTTTAATTAAGGAAACATAAAGTCAATGAAAGAAAGGGACATAGACTCATATATGTTACTTATAAATTGTTTCTCTCTTTGACTCAGATACTCCATTTCTATAGAGAAGTATATGAATTTTGTGACCTTGATTATAATGCATGAGCATGTTATTTATACTAAACGAAAGGTAATCGTCTCTAACAGTTTATTCCTTGAAAATTGACATGTATTAAGAAAATGCAACTTAGTCTTCTGAAGTGCTACCACGTTGTCAAAACTTGCAAACTACTGAAAAACAATTATCCCACATTCGTAATTGCTCCAAGCATGTATCTGCCTCCTTGTTAAAGGTAGTTTTGTAAAGGACTCTAGTGTTAAGATGGCCTTTCAAGCCTCTAAAATCTTCTAAACCTTTAAGGTCTATTGAACGCTTTGACTTCTACATGGTATCAAAAGATCACCTAGATTTGTTCCTGATATTCTTCCAAATCATGCTTTAGGTATGTTCAACACATTAGTCGAAATGCTCCAGTCCACATGTTTTCTCTATCAAAGCTTATCAATAAATGTTAACACAACATTTTCTCAACGTAACATTATTTGTTGAATTTTCTTCAACTTGAAATTTTAGGCTAACATATGCCCCCGAAAATGATACTTTCGATCATGTGTCAGATGGAAGAAAGATATTGTTTTCTGTAACTCCTAGACACTTGTCCAACTAACTTGTACACGTCATCTTAACTAGAAGTTTTATGACTTTTTATTTCTTGGTCATCATGACAACTTTATACCAAATTGTAACATCAAGACGTGTGTGCAACTAATCATCATCATCCCTTATTTCCTAGGAGATTAACAAACCATTAATTAAAATGAAATTAAAAAAGAAATCATTTAATTTCATTCTCATCATTTCCCATGTGCTAACTGTCGATCCGCATGTGCCACGTGTCCAAAATATTGGAGGAAAATTTTGAAACATTTTCTTCCCCTTTGGATATTTACACATTTCTTCCTCATCTGTTTTCTCTTTCGCCATTTCTCCTATGAAAAAATAAAATGAAAACCTAAAGAGCCATTTGTAACCTTTGTTATATTCTTCCTCATATTTCTTTCCCAAATCTTTTGAGAATCAATAATGACTCCAAAAAGTGCATTCAAACTCGTTCAATGTGCTCCCCTCGCTACTACCATTGGCAAACCTCTTTTTATTGATGATTTTACCTACATCCTAGAGCTTCTCATAGAAGATGGGAGAAGAAACATCTGGTATTTTGGCACATATTCCTTACTCCATTTCAACTACCATTTTCTCTTTCATGGGTCCCCTTCCTATGTGTGTTAAGAAACCCTATATTCTGAAAGATTTCTTCCCTATCTACCCTTCTTTTGAACCCTTGGTGTTCCAGGACGAATGCTTTGAATTAGTTTCTTCAAAAATAGAGGATTTTGTTCATCTCCTCCCACTGATGATGATTCTTCTTACATTCAGTGGTTGAATAGGGTTCAAGAAAAGAAAAAACACTTTTCGAGAGATTTGGGTACTTTTAACCTAATATATATATATATATATATATATATATATATATATATATATATATATATATATGATGATTTTAGCAGAATATGATGCTAAGTTTAAGTGGTTGGTGAAGTATTATCCTCACTACAACCGTGTTGATGCTGAATTGTCGAAGTATCTCATGTTTGAGAATGGATTGAGACCAAAGATCAAATAGGGAATTGGATGTCAGCAGATCCGCATATATGCTGAGTTGGTAGACAAGAGCAGAATTTATGATGAAGATTGTTGAGCTCGGTATGCTCACTACAAGCAACTGAGTGAGAAGAAGGAGAAAGGCTAATTTAGAGGAAATCCTTATGTGACTCTAGCTGAGAAGGGGAAACAAAAGGTTTCAGATGGGAAGAAGCCAAGTGGGGGATCTGGTTCCATTCCTCCCAAGTGCCACAAGTGTGGTGAATCCGGTCACAATTCGGATGTGTGAAGTAATCTAGTGGTGTGATGCTACATGTGTGGCAATAGAGGTCATCGGGTTGGTGATTATCCAAATGAAGGGTCAACTTGTTTTAATTGTGGTGAATAAGGACATATCAACACCCAATGCTAGAAGCCTAAGAAGACTGCTACTGCTGCTCAGACCAATGGCAGAGTGTTTGCTTTGAAAGGTTATGAAGATCCTTAGAAGGACAACTTGATTCGAGGTACATGTTTTATTAATGGTGTTGAATTGATTGCAATTATTGATATTGGTGTTACACATTTTATTATTTCTCTTGAATGTGATAATATGTTGGGTTTGAAGTTGTCTAGTATGAATGGTAGTATTGTAATGGAAATGCCAGCTAATGGTTTTGTTACTACTACACTTGTGTGTCTGAAGTGTCCTTTGACTATTTTTTATAAGGATTTCTTGATGGATCTGGTGTTCTTGCCTTTACACCAAATTGATGTTATTCTTTGAATGAACTAGCTAGAGTTTAATTTTGTGCATATCAATTGCTATGTAAAGACTGTTGAGTTTCCTGAAATTGGTGATCACGGTGAGTTGATGTTCTTGACAGCTAAGCAAGTAGATGAATTGTTAGAAGACGAAGCTCATATGTTTGCAATGTTTGCATCGCTGCAAGTCGAATGGAAGACTTTTAGTATTGATTTACTGGTTGTTCAAGAGTTTACTGATGTGTTCCCAGAGGATATAAGTTATTTACCTCCAGAGAGTGAAGTTGAGTTTGCAGTGGATTTATTACCTGCTACTAGTCCTGTGTCTATGGCTCTGTATCAGATGTTTGTTGTAGAATTGGGTGAGTTGAAGAAGCAACTAGAAGAGTTGTTAGAGAAGAAGTTTGTTCAACCTAGTGTTTCTCCTTGGGGTGCGCCAATGTTATTGGGTAATAAGAAAGATGGTCGCATAGGGTTGTATGTTGATTATCATCAGTTGAACAAGGTTACTATGAAAAATAAGTATCCACTTCCGAGAATCGACGATTTGATGGATCAATTAGTGGGAGCTTGTGTATTCAGCAAGATTGATTTAAGGTCTGGTTACCATCAAATTCGTGTTAAGTCTAATGATATTTCAAAGACAACGTTCAGAACAAGGTATGGTCATTATGAGTATACGGTGATGTCGTTTGGTGTATCCAATGCACCCGGTGTGTTCATGGAGTGCATGAATAGAATCTTCCATGAGTACTTAGATAAAATTGTGGTAGTTTTTATTGACGATATTCTGATTTATTCCAAGATGGAAGACGAACATGCAGGGCATTTAAGGATTGTGATGCAAGTGTTGCGAGAGAAGAAGTTGTATGCGAAGTTGTCAAAGAGTGAGTTCTGGTTGCAATAAGTAAGTTTTTTGGGACATAAGATTTCCAGAAGTTGAATTGTTGTAGACCCATCGAAGATTGATGCAGTGTTACAGTGGGAGACAGTAATACCCAAAAATTTGCCCTCTCATTTTGTTTCATGGTGTTTAGCATATCACATTGCATTCATAATCCCGTACATTGCATAATAAAAATTAAAGAAAAATAAAGTAAGTCATGCATCATTGGTTGGCGTTTAAGGCATGTGATCGAGGTTCACTCAGTGGCAAGATCAAATATTAGAACTCAAGGTTAGAGTTGGCTTAGAACGTACGGTGGAGATACATTCTGAGGGTTTCCCACCAAAAGGAAGGAAATTCAAAATTTCCATCCCTTAACCGGTTAACACCTGCGAATTTTGGGCAATATTTTCAAAATTCAGTTGGTACCTCCCTTCACTTTCCATTCTCCACTTTGCCTTGCATTTTACCCACTTTCTAGACCATTCCACCAACTTCCTATGGAATATTCCAAGGAATATGAATATTCCAAGGAATATTCTAGTAACCCTAACCAAATTTAACTAACTCCTAAGCTAAATCCTAACCTCACTTTCCAAACCCAATGCCCAAGCTAACTCCTAACCCAAAGCGTGCTCCAAACCTAACTCCTATATAAACTCAATATGCTCCAAACCTCACGACTTCAACCTCATTTTTCAATTTCATCTCATATTTTATCTCATCACTCTCACTTTTTCTCTCCATTTTCCAAATTCACCAAAGCTTCATCATCAAGATCTTCCAAGTTTCATATCAAAACTCGAAAGATCGGAAGCTTAGCCTTCATCATCTTCACCAATTCAACGGAAAATTGAAGGATTCAACACGGTTGCGGTGTTTATTTCACTGTTCGGAAGCGTTTCGAATAGATTGCATTTATTTTGCATGCTCGCAGATCGAAGAATTGAACCTCCAGTATTCTCTTCGTTTGTGCATTGATCAACATCATAATAATCACCAAAGTAAGCCTCCACTTTGTAGGTTTGTGGATTCGAAACTAGTTCTTGCTTTAATTAATATCTCTTCATCTCGCCTTAAGGCATTCTTCAATTTGTTTTCACTTTTGTGATGCTTTATTTGGTTTGGTCATTAGTAGCTAGAATTGTAGCATGATCATAGCGTTGATAGGAGTTAGAAGGTTATATTTAGGTGATAATTTCGTGCTAGCATGGTAATGGCTGCATTAGGAGCTTTAGAAAATAAGTGGATAGCTAGAAGTGCTTTTTTCCTCACTGTTTTTCAATTTTGGTTCAGTGTTAACCGATTAACATCCAGGGTTAACCGGTTAACACTTTTTTTTGCCTGCTGTTAACTGATTTTTGAACTTGTTAACCGGTTAACCCTAGGTGATAACCAGATAACACTCTGTTGATCTGATTTTTTGTGTTGTTTTCTTGCATGTTTGTGCATCACTCTTCCTTTTATCATCTTAGCTTGTTAGCTTTTGATTTTAGGGAATTGTTAGGAGCTGGTTTAGTGCAAGAGCGTAGAGTTTCGATAGCTTTCGACATGCATTTCGTTAGATTCCGATTTTAGGGATAACGTGTTGCATACATGTCCATTGCATATTGTGATCATTATTTACATGACTTAGCATCATTCATAGCATGTCAATAAATGTCTACACTTCTGTTTTGCATCGCATTCGAAGTTCGTTCATGTTTTGGTTAAATCATGTGCATAATGGAAAACTTGCATATTGTTAAAACAACATGATCATCTAGTTTGCACCCATTGATTGTATGATGATATGTTGAATTCCATTGTTAGTGATCCATTAAACATTGTTGCATAACTTGCATGATCATTGAATTCCATTGTATGCATTAAAATCATGTTTATGCATTTGAAAAATAACGAAAATCTTCCTTGTTTCCATTGCCGCATTTTGAAACAGGAGCTATAAAAACATGTTGCATTATTTTGTTTTAGGTCTTTTACACCTATTTTCATGTTGTTTGGTAGTTGTAATAGGTTGTTTGTGTTATGCATTGCATTATATATTTGTTTGTGCAATAGGAAGTTGTAGTAGCTGTTGGATTTAGGCTTTGCCTAGCTTTTAGTGCCCTTAGACCTAGGATTGAGTCTAGTTTAGACCATATATGTATTGGGATATGTTTGGTACTCGTCTGCCTTCTTCCTTTTATCATATTATCCATATCCTACTAACCTTTGTTTTGTAGGGAGGTTGAGGTAAGTTTATCCTCACAACTTCTTCCTTTTAAATTATTTATGCTTTCAAAATGTGGTTTCCTTGGCACTTTGTACTTTGTTTGTACAACTTCATGTTAATCCCTCTTAGAAATGACTCACCTTCCTTAGGAAGTAAGTTGATTTCTAATTCTCTCTTCTTCTTCCTCATTAGGATTAGAAACCACACAAACCATTAAGACCTCCTTTTGCATGCAATAAATAACTTAGGGTTGGTCTTAGTTCCCCTAGTTTTTCCCTTTTCTCGATTTGAGTCTCTATTTCTCATCTCATAAATAAAAACAACAAAATACCTAATAAAGGTCGAGCGTTCTCGTACGCCAGGAGACTTTGCCATGGGTTACTTATACACGTCCCATTTCGGGGCAAGGTGTAAGGCATCTACCACGATGAACAAGTCTTAGTATGAGAATGTTTCAGAAACAACAAACTCAAAACACTTCTTTAAAAGATAGTTAACAAACAACACACGTCTTTTCCTATGGGAATTATCTTCTCACCTCACTCACTTTCAACGAGAACTTGCTCCTACTTGCCTCATTTGCAAGACCGTAATGCACTCGTACCAGACGAGCCTGCAACACCTGAGCATAAGAATAAGTAGTTCAAGCTTTAAAGAACAGTCGGCGACTTTGTTGGGGAGAAGAAGCCAGAATCTCTGGTTTCCCCTTTGAGAGTCAATCCTAGTGCCTGTTTATTTCTGTTTCTTTAGATGTTTATCAGTTTGTTGTTGTGTGCTTTAGTTTAGTTTTATTGTTTTCATTTACAGCTTTACTTTACAACATTTATCTACAACTTTCAGTATTTATTTTACATGCATCATATATACTTTACTGTCTGTACTGGTTTGGTTTTTTCTGTGGGTTGGGTGTAAACACCCCAAATTTGCCCTCACCCATTCACACCATGGCTTGTGATCTCTTCATATGCATAAGCTCAATCATAGTATCTCATATTGCATTTTTGATTCACTGCTTTGTTCCCAAGTCATCTGCATCTAGGGTTTGTGATCTGAGTAATCCAAGAGGCATTTGAGCCACTACAAAGGTCTTCAATCACTTCAAAGGGATCCATGTATGTTCAAGCATCATATTGTATCCTCACAGAGTCAAGAAAGTCAAAGAATCACAAGAACTGAGGAAGGCATGGAAGCAGAGCCAGGTTTAACTGCACAGATGACCTAGAATTAGGGTTTTGGTTTCAAAGGCCATAACTCCAAATTTTTTGGTCATTCTTGTTTCTATTGGTCTCTATATGGTATAGGGATCATACATATCAATTTTCATGAAGAAATTCAATGGGGAAGGCATCTGATCAAGAGTTGTCTTTTTGAGCAAGTCAGTGCAAAGTCAGGGCATCTGAGGCCCTCAATGACCCAACCAAAGGGTGTTCATCATCATTTTGATTATGTATGATCTTTATTTGATCATAGAAGATGTTATAATTTCACAAAATTGAAGAATTTCAAGCCATTTGCAAAGTTGACTTTTTGGGAAAATGACTTGTAATGGAAACTTGCCATTTTGGGAAACTTTTTCAACCCTTGCTTTTTGATTCAAAAATGCTTCAAATGGGAAAACTTTGGTCATGAAGGTTGTAGAATGGATCATTCCCTTTTCAAAAAGTACAAGAACTTGTTCTAATTCATTTTGGATCAAAAGTTATGGTTTGTCAAAGTTGGGAAAAATCACATAATTTCAAGTTTTCTACCAAAGAGGCAAAGTTTCAAAACCACTTGCCAAGACAAATTGTGCTATCAAATGGACTTCTAATCTTCATACAAACATAAACTAAGGCCTAAGAATCAGATTGCATCAAAAGTTTACTCATTTTCATGGTTTGTGGATCAAGAAATTTCAAAAGGGGCAAAGTGGAACAAAGTTGCAAAACATCCTTCAAACCCTAATCCACTAGTTGGCTGGCTTCAAAACTGATCCTATGGTCCTCCTCACTTCTTGCTGCGCAGGACACCCCTCTTGTCCTTGGCTAGCCATGAGCCCATACCTATCTTACACAAAGCTTGACTTTTTTGCAAAAGACCCATACCAATCACAATAGGGCACAACCACTCTTCTGACCTACCCAAGATTGATAAGTGGACCAAATACATCACAACACAACACACAACTCATGCTGAAACACACCCCAAGCCATAGTTATCAAAAATCCTCCAACTTGCAAAACCATTCGAATCTCTCAGCTCACTCAACCATTCTTCAAACCAACTTCACCATTGATCTCAAAATGACTCACTGATCACAAACCAACCATTGAAACAACCCAAAACCTCACACAAACCAAATACGATTTCTCCCCCTCTTTGAACAGAACTCAGTCAATCTCACAAACTAGCCTAAATAAACTCCAGATAAGCTTTGCAAACACTTGAGGAAGGTCAGTAGAGTTGATTGAAAGCAAGGAACTGGTCCAGAAGCTCTTGGGTTGAAAGCTTCGATTCAGGTAGCCATGGAAATTCATTTTTCCAGAACTCTTATTTCTTGTTTCTAAATGATAAAGCATGCTCTCCTGACCACACTGAACCTTTTATTTTTGAAAATGATTGAGTTTTGAAGGTGTATGGATGTTCTGAAATTTTGTTCAGTTTTAGGTTTTTGTTCGAATCTTGTTGTTGATGATGAATAAATGAGATTTGATGTTGGATTCTTGTTCTAGGGGGTTTGGGGATCGTTTCTGGAGATTTGGGGGGTTTGATTTAGCCTAGGGAGTGTTTTAGAAAAATCTCAGGGGAGAGCTGGCCGGAGGTCTTCTCCGGCCACCTGAAAGTGATTAGAGTCTTAATTGCGTTTAGGGCAAAATTTGAATTTGGACCCTTGATCTTGTGGACTTTGGTTGACTCCCCGCGCGTATGGACGACCAAGATCAGTCATTAAACCCTAATCTTTAATTAATTAAATTAATTTGAATTAATTAGTCAGAATGCATCTGGACCTCTCCTTTACGCGCCAGTCAACTCCCTCCACCTAGCTTTGAATCTCAGCCATGGATTGCGCATACTTCTCATTAATTCATTTTTATTTTCATTTTATTTGATTTATTTTGTACATTTAATTTAAAATAGCAAAAAACCTTTAAAAATTATGATATTTTTTGTCAAAGGTTTAATTAATTTTCAGAACACAAAAATATTTTTATTTTTATTTTTTGCATTAAAAATTATTTTTAAATCATTTAAAAGTTTATTTTTAATTAATTAATGGAAATTAATTAATAAAAAATACTTTTAGATATTTAAAAATCACAAAAAAATTCACATAGCATTTAGAAACATTTAGAAACATTGTCCAACTCTCAAACCAAATTTCTTTTTTGATCTTGATGTCTTTTGATCATTTTCATTGGATTTAATTTCATTTCAAGGCAATATTTTGTTTCAAACTTCAAAAATTTATTTCTGTCTAATCTTTGAGAGTTGGATCATGATTATTTTTGCATTGCATCTTGTAGGGCATGTAGTTTATAGGATAAAATTGGCTTGATTTGATCTTGCATTTTCAAATTGTTTTGCATTTTTCTTGACAAGGTACCTTAAAACCCTAGCAATCTTAGGAAATTCATAACTCTCACTAGGTTAAGAGTTGTATCCCCTCCTTTGGGCAGTGAGTTTGTGTAGGTTTAGGGTTCCTTTGATTGCATTTTCAAATTTTTATCATGTCATTTGCCTCTGGTTTTGGATTTTGCTTTGTGTGTTGATCATAAACCCTAATTTATGCCTTCCTTTGCATCCATCTTCCATTTGCTTGCATACCTTGATTTGCCATGACTTTTTGTGCTTCCATTTGATTCATAGTACATCTTAGGACATATTGGAATCATGTTTGATCATTGTATCTTTCATTTGCCATGTTATATGTCCATTGCATTTCATAACTTTTCATGAACATCCATGGTTCAAAACATGCTTCTCTTGCATCCATATGTTTGTATGATCATTCTCATGCCTTGCCTCATGTTTGCATCATCTCTTAGCATCATTAAAATCTTGTTTATGCTTCTGGTTTTGGTTTGCATCATCACATTTCATCTCATTTGCATTGCATTTCATTTCTTGTGCTAACATTTCAGGTGGTAAGTTGTTTGAGAAGTGAATTTGCCTTCACTTCTCATAATCTCTTTTCATCTCTTTCACACTCCCTTGGCTGCATTTTTGTATGTGTATTGGATTGAGCTTGCTCATTCTTGTTCACCTTACTTTCTTTCTTCAAGCAACTTGTCTTCTTAAGTGAAGCAAGTTGTTTTGGCTTCTCTTTGCTCCTCTCATCTGCTTCTCTCCTTGGTGGTTCCTTGAAGATTTCCTTCTTAAACCCCACAAACCCTAGTAATGACCAAGCATGATAACAATTAGGGTTTGATTAGTCCCCCACTTAGCTTTCACCTTTGTGTCTCTTTGAGTCTTTTCTTCTCATCTCATAATCAGGGACTAAACCCTAAAGGCTTTAAGGCTTTGGGATTAAGCTTATGCATGCATACTTCTATTAGGATGGAGTGTATAACTTTAATCCTAAGTGTTAAACCCTTAATGTGTTTAAATCCTTTAATCAATTCACTTAATAATCATCAAGATATCAAGCTTGTAACTTGGGCCTTGCATTAGGGTTCTAATTCTTCCTTAATTGGTTAAGAAGGACTAACCCTAGTGTTAATGGACAAGTCCCCCTCAAGTTGTCTTACAAACCATAAAACTCACTTCTTCATCTTACCATTAATTAAAATCCACTTAATAAAGGCTTTGTTTTGTCATGAGGTTAATCCCTAATCATGGATTAAGTTGAGGAGTCTTCCTCAGCTTAAATATTCTCATCTATTATCCTTCTATTAGGATGGTGTAATGAGTCTGTTTAATCCCTGATTATGGCTTAAACTCATTAGTTAACACTAAACAAAAACAACAAAAACATTTAAATAAATGCAAGTAGGTTAATGATCTTAATCCTACATCAGGGTGATTAAGTGTGAGATGTTGACTTCACACTTAAGGTATTCTCATTACCCCTAATCAGAAGGAAGATGTGATGAGTTTAGTAACCTTTGGTTTTAGGCTTAAGCTCATTAACTTATGACAAAACTCCCAAAAGCAATAAAAGACTTAAAACACAAAAAACAAACAATAATCGTCTCCTCCGGGATTCTTTTCTCATCTCATTCACTCATAAACGAGAACTTGCTTCTTCCGTCTAATGCAAGACAATTTGCACCTGAGCCAGACAGGTCATACACTTGAGCATAGACAAGTAAGCAGTTCACAAGTCAATTTACCTTTCAGTCTATTTGAGTCGAACTACGGTGTTCTGACTTCCTCATTGCACGAGAGGATACGTAGGCATAACTTAACAGTTATCGAACAAAAGTCTCTGTATATTCCCCTTTCTTCCAGCATTATTCTTTAAACCTCATAGTCTTGAGCTTTGCATTCTTTCTTTGTACTGACACTTCTTTTATACACTTCACATTTCTTTTGCACCGGCACTTGCATTCTTTTCCAGCTTCGATACACAGATAACACTAACACTACCCCTTTAAACACAAACTTTCAAGCATGGATCCCGTCGAGTACGACGGAAAATCTAGATGCTAATACCTTCCCAGGTTGTAACCAACACCCTTTCTCAGTTTCTCTGGTTCGCAACCGTCTTATCCATATCTTTCTAGGTTTATGCAGCATTACCTTTCCCTCGGGATAAAAATGCCTAGCTGGCGACTCTTTTCTTTTTGGTTCACCCTTGTGTGTTCTCTCTTCTCACCGACCGTTCGCGTCTGTACCCTATCTGACCTGGTGTCATTTGGTGGGAGCGACAGCTTGGCGATTCTGCTGGGGACCCTTATACTGTAACCAAGGCTTCTGGTTCTTTTTGTGGGTTCCTCCTAGCGCTTGTTTGATTTTTGTTTACTGGGGTGTTATGTGCTAATTGTGTTTATATAGTTGCTTTATTTATTGCTTTATGTATAGCTTCATTTATTGTTTTCCTTTACAGTTTCACTTATTTCATACTGTCATTATCATTGCTGGATTTGTTTTTCTGTCTTGGTGGGTGGGGTTCTACTGAGAGTTTAAGGTCCTATACCTGGAACCTAAGTGACACCTAGGCTAGAGTGGTTCATGTTCTTTCCCATTCCATTTCGGTCTGGTGCGGGAATATGAAACACGGTTCAGATGTGGGTTTCTTCTTGAGAACTCTGTGCTACAGATTTCCTGTAGTGCTAGGGCTATCTGGGAAGCCTGCTAAGTCTGGATGACCTTTATTATTGACCTTCAGAAACTGAGGTGAATTAGAGGAGGATCTTTTATG
Organism: Lathyrus aphaca; assembly: GCA_963966055.1. NCBI lineage: Eukaryota > Viridiplantae > Streptophyta > Magnoliopsida > Fabales > Fabaceae > Lathyrus > Lathyrus aphaca. The sequence goes on along the minus strand of OZ014523.1, from coordinate 221,734,777 downwards.
GTTATTGTAAACACTGTACCTCCGGGTTAGAAGTGTTTACACTTATCATAACTGATCCAAGTCTGAGGATCCTTGTTTTAGAACACTACCTATGAGGGGGTTGGGCTGTTTACAGGTTTGTAGGTACCCTTGGCCACATCATACCCAGTTACTTATTGTGTTTAAGAATGCTCCACTTTGGACAGTTCTTGTGATTTAACCCTGGACATGTGACTCTTTATTTGAGTCCCCCACCTTGGTTACTAGATTTCTGAACCTCCATCTGGACTTCTTAAACATACATGGACCTTTTATATCAAGACAATTATCAGATCCAGCTTGATCAAAAACCCTTGCATGTCATTTGCATACTCATCATTTGCATCATTTAACATTTGTTTATTTGTTTTTCAGGGTATCCACATCTGGCTTGGTTTTGACCCCTTCATCTGCATAGACCCCTGTTCATCAGTTATCTGCTTCAGCTATCTTCATCAGCTGCCTTCTTCAGTTGCTTTTATCACCAGCCTCAGCCTATCAGTGGCTCATCACCAGTATCATTCTTCATCATCAGCATCTGTTTTCAGCTCTTCGTCAACAATCATGGCACCCAAGAAGAGCAACATTTCATACCATTTCTTTGAGCCTGTGCTGGCTGGCATCAGGCAAGTCCAGGCACTTATCACTCCAGACCACATCCCATTATTCAGAGAGCATTATGGAGGCATCCTTGATATGGTTATGGACTTAGACCCTTCTCAGAGGAGTTTGATCCACACTTGCCTATAGTTTTATGACCCTCCTTTGAGATGCTTCACTTTCCAGAACTTTCAGTTAGGACCTCTGCTAGAGGAGTTTTCATCACTGATTGGAGTGCCTATTAGGGGTGGGATTCCCTTCAACCCTGAGATGGTTTCTCCCAGCAATGGAGAAGTGGCAAAAACACTGCACATATAGCCTATATTGATTGAGCAGAACATGACAACAAAGGCTGGAATCCCTGGTTTGCACCTAGACTTTCTGACTTCTCAGGCCATCCTGAAGGCCTCCTTGGGAGAATGGAAGGCAGTGTGTGCATTGTTAGCCCTCAGTATATATGGGGTTATACTATTTGCAGATGAGCCCAAGTTTATCAGCAAGAATGCCATTCACCTCTTCCTTTTGAGGAACCCAATACCCACCTTACTTGGGGATTTCTATTATTCTGTTCACCAAAGAAATGAGAAGCAGAGAGGGAGGTTGATGAGATGCTGTGCTCCCCTATTTCACACATGGTTTCTCAAACACTTGCCCAAGACTGATGCCTTCCTGAACCCCCACCAACAGAAGAATTGGGCTAAGAGACTCATTGCTCTGACTTCAGATGACATCAGATGGTGCACCCAGAGCACCAAAGGCAGAGGCATAATTACAAGCTATGGGCAGTACCCCAATGTACCTCTAGTGGGAGTAAAGGGTTGCATCAACTACAATCCTTTGCTGTTTAAGAGACAATTGGGCTATGCTTTGGTTCACCCTCCTAGAGTGCAAGACTTGGCTGAAACCCTATATTGTGAGATAAAACCTAATCTAGCTGTTGTCAGACAGGCATCCTGGGCTTGGGACAACATCCAGACCAAGGGGATGGCCATTCTTGGGAGATGCAATAATGTGGCTTCAGCTCAGTATTATGAATGGTCTCATGCTAGGGCTCAGATTTCTGGGATGCCCTTCACCATTGAGGATGCACCTGGACCATCCACAGTACCACCTCCAGCCACTGTCAGCCTGGAAGAATTTGAGAAGCTGAAGGAGAGGAATGAGAATCTATCTCAAGCTCTGAAGAAGACCCTCTGGGAGAGGAGTGATGGTTGTATAGACATTGAGAGGTTGGAGAAGCTCAGAGTGGAACATCTGGCCAAGATTGAGAAAGCAGAAGACTACATCAAGAAATCAAGAGCTGGAGAGAAAATATTGAAGAATGCCTGTAAGGAGGCCCAATTTCAGAAAGCTAGAACTGATCTTTATCTAGAGGAAAGTCAAGCTAGGTGGGTCAGGATCACTGAAGCTCGCACTCAAGAGGATAAGAGAACTCAGGCCAGGATTGAGCAGTTAGAGGCCATTGAGAAGAAACAACAGGAGGCGCTGCTAGCAGCCCAGAAGGAAATTTCAGAATTGAAGCTTAGGGCTGGTGTGAAGAAGTCAAAGGACCAGGACAGGCACAAGAAGCTGACCACTGCTATTGCCACCAGGAACCTTCTTATCAGAAACATTACAGAGCATCCAGTCGGTCCTGTAACTGAAGCACTTTTGAAGGAGGTTAAGGAGGATGAGTTTGGTTTAGATGTTTGACCACTTTGCTTGTTGTTATTTCCATTTGATGTACTTTTCTTTTATGTTGTATTTTGACCCTTCAGGGGCGTATGTTGTAAAAGCAGACTATGTATTATTCAACATCTGTAATATATTTGTTAGTTTGTTTCACTAAAGTTTTCTCTCTCTCAAGCAACACCAAAGCATCTTCCTCAGGGTCTGGAAAGGTCAAAACCAAGAGCCGAGCCGGATACATTGGAAAATAAATAAGCATACTGCATTGCATACTGACTGTTGTTTTGTTTTGTAGGTTTGTCTTTATATTATTTTGTTTCTAACTCTGTTGTGATTCAGGAATTATTGCTCGCCGTCGGGTGTTCCCTCTCAATCGTCCGCACCGGTATCCTACTCGCAACAATCTTCCTGGTATCCAGATGGACCAAGTACAGCAAGACCTGACAGAGGTCAGAACTCAGATGGCTAACGAAAGGCTGGAGATGAGAAACCAAATGACCCAATTTATGGAAGTAATGAATGGCTTGGCTCAAAGTCAAGAAAGGTTGAGGGCATTGGTAGAAAGACAAACCCCGGAAGAACCTCCTCTGGGAACTGGAGGAACAAGTAACAATGAAAGGGGTCAGCCTCATGTTAATCCACCAGTATATGGGCCTCATCTACATCCGCAAGTCAACATCACGGGTAATGTGCAAGGAAATACTACTGGAGGAAGGATCTTACAGGAAGACCCCCAAGAGGAACAGTTCACTGTGATGGGAGCTGGGGATGAAGTCTATGATAGGAGGTTTGATGAAATTGCTGAGAAATTGAGATCTTTGGAGTCTCAAAACTCCTTGGGTTTTGATTTCATGGATATGGGGTTAGTGGATGGGGTAAGGATTCCTCATAAGTTTAAACCCCCTTGCTTCGAGAAGTACAATGGAACTTCCTGCCCACGAACTCATTTACAGTCTTTTCTGGGAAGACTTAAGGCATACACCATGGATGAGAAGTTGTGGATGTTCTATTTTGAAGATAGTTTGACTGGGGCTTCAAGGGAGTGGTACTCTCACCTGACCAGAGCAACCATCAGATGCTGGAAGGACTTAGCTGAAGCTTTCATCAGACAGTACCAATACAATCTGGACATGGCTCCTAACATAACCCTTCTGATGGGAATGTCTCAATCCTCCAGAGAAAGCTTCAGGGAATATGCCCAGAGGTGGAGACAGCTTGCTGCTGCTGTCCAGCCACCCATGTCGGAAAGAGAAATGGCCGACATGTTTATGAATACCCTGCAAGGAACATATATTGATAGGCTAGCTGCCTTTTCCTCCACCAGCTTCGCCGACGTAGTCATAGCTGGAGAAAGAATTGAAAGCCTTCTAAAGATGGGTAAGATTTCTGATAATGGTGCAAGTTCGTCAAGTAATCCCAGGAAGCCTTTTATGGGACCTAGAAGAACTGGTGAGACAAATGCCATTTATGCCAACAGGGGCAGACCTCAGCATGTCCACAGATCAGTAGCAGGTGTCACTATTCCGGCTCCGATTCCTCAGCAACCAACATATCAACCACAACAACAACCACATTATCAACAGCAAGTTCAGTATCCGCCACAAAGGACTTACAACAACAACAGCAATCAACAGCAAAGACCCTTTCAGCAAAGACCATCACAGGCAAATAGGGTGATTGACCCTATCCCTATGCCTTATGCCACTTTATTGCCACAACTCCTGAAGCTCAACCTGGTTGAGTTAAGGACATTGGCACCACCAGATCCCTCTAATCTCCCAAGGAATTATGACGTCAACGTCAGATGTGTTTTCCACTCCAATGCACCTGGCCACAATACTGAGAAATGCAGGGCTTTACAAATGAAGGTACAAGATCTGGTAGATTCTAAAGCCCTCAACTTTGCACCCCCGCCAAATGTCAACAAGAATCCCATGCCCAATCACGGAGGACCAAGAATTAATGCTATTGAGGAAGACAAGCCATCTTTCTTAATCACCAGTGTTGGACAGATTCGGACACCTCTGGTCGAGATTAAAGCTCAGCTTCTAGAATGTCAGATGTTCCCCGGGTATGAGCTCGGTTGTGGTTATTGCAACATTTCGGTCAACGGGTGTGATAACTTGAGAAGCGGCATAGATGGTCTTATCAAAAGTGGTATACTTCAGATCACAACATCAGCGCCTACAAATCCAGCAATCCCTTTGACAACAATTCCTGACTCTTCTACAACTGCAACAACAATCATTCCGACCAATTCATCAATATCATCAACAATGGCTCCGTCCACCACTTCAACAAATCAAATGTCAACAACCATTTCTTCTACAACATCAGCACCCATTTATTCAACATAATCTTCTACAACGCCAACAGATATCTCAGCAGTCACCATCTACTATGACCCATCAAATGTTTCTCCAAACAACAACTTTCAACAACAAACAGTGGCACCTCCTGCCAGGTCACCGGTCACCATTTACTATGATCCGCACACCATTTCAGTACCTTCCTCTACAGCGGTTAGTCCGGTTACCATCACGGTGCCTGGACCAGTTCCATACGAAAGCAGTAATGCCATACCTTGGCATTATGGCTCTGACCTCTACTGCAACGGGGAGAAAATCACCTTGGACTCTTCAACTTCTTCTTCACAGATTGATAATGTTGGGGGAGGCGGAGGCTTCACCAGAAGCGGACGCCTTTTTGCCTCACAATTGCAAAGACCTAATGCCGAAGCAGAGGCTGCTGCAAAAGCAAAAGGGAAAAGTGTGGTACCTGAAGAACCAACCATCAAAGAAACTCAGAAGACATCTTTCGAGCAAGATGTAGACGAGTTTATGAGAATTATAAAGAGAAGTGATTACAAGGTGGTGGATCAGCTTCACCAAACTCCCTCAAAGATCTCCATATTATCCCTGCTGATGTGTTCTGAAGCTCACAAGAATGCATTACTGAAAGTCTTGCACGCAGCATACGTGCCAGAAGAGATCACTGTTAATCAGCTGGAAACCGTGGTAGCAAATGTCAACACCAGTCATGGACTGGGCTTTACCAATGCTGACTTAACAACTGAGGGACGTAACCACAACAAGGCTTTACACATCACTCTAGAATGCAAGGGTGCCGTTCTATCCCATGTACTGGTAGACACTGGGTCTTCGCTCAATGTTCTACCAAAGAAAGCCTTGGTGAAGCTGGAGTATGATGGCTTGGCACTGCATCCAAGTAATTTGGTGGTAAGAGCATTTGATGGCTCTAAAAGATCAGTGCTAGGGGAGATTGATCTGCCTGTGATGATTGGTCCGCAGACCTTCAAAATTACCTTCTATGTGATGGACATTCAGCCGGCCTACAGCTGTTTGTTGGGTAGACCTTGGATCCATGCCGCTGGCGCAGTTACGTCTACCCTTCACCAGAAGCTGAAATTCGAGTGGGAAGGCCAGATCATCACCATTTGTGGGGAAGAAGACATCTTTGTTAGCCATCTGGCTACGTACAAATACATTGAAATGGATGGAGAAATCCATGAAACCATGAGCCAGGGATTTGAGGCCCTGAACATAAATGAAGCATCTGCTGTACTAGGAACCTCCATGACATCTTATCAGCAAGCCAAGAAGGTTGTTGAAGAGGGGACTGCTCTAGGCTGGGGCAAGCTACTACCCATTGAAAAGAAGGAAGACAAATTTGGGTTGGGTTACAAACCATCTCAACAAGATCAATCGGAGGCTGCCAAGAAGCCCAACTTTGTCAGCGGGGGAATGCTCACCCCGGATGCAGTGAACAACTTTGAAGATGAGTCGGAAGATGAGCGCAACCTGGAGAGCTGGATACGTCCAAGGATCCCGGGGAGCCATATCTCAAACTGGTCTTCCCAGGAAATTATAAGGGTTACTCATGCAGAGTAATTATTATTTCCTGTATATTTTTAAGCATGCATCAAGTCTTGCATCTTGCCCAAGATGACAAGACTCATTTTGTAATCGGGCCATCTTGTAATTTTGTGCAAACAGATCAATCAATGAATATCGGACATCTTTTGCAAATGAGTCTTTTTCTTTTCCGCTCACTGTTTTTCATTTTTCGTTTTGTACAAAAATAAAATGGCAATGTTTTCCAAAATGATAACTTTACTTTTTCTAAACAAGGTTAAAATCGATCACTAAAATGAACAATCTAAACCCTTGCAGAGAGTGCCTTTCAGACTGCACCGACAACTACACTGCTATGGCTTCGTATGACTTTGACAATCCAATCAATCAAGCTGATGAAGGGGTTGAAGAAGATTATGAGCTGCCTGAAGAGCTAGCCAGGTTGTTAAGGCAAGAGGAGAAGGTTATCATTCCTCATCAGGAGGAGGTTGAAACAGTTAATCATGGTACGAAAGAAGATGTGAAAGAAGTTAAGATCGGGGCCTGCCTGCAAGATTCAGTAAAAGAGCAACTGATTGACATGCTTCGTGAGTATGTGGATGTGTTTGCTTGGTCTTATCAAGATATTCCAGGGTTGGACACCGATATTGTCATGCACAAGCTGCCTTTGAAAGAAGACTGCCCGCTAGTAAAACAGAAATTGCGCCGTACTTGCCCAGATATGGCAATGAAGATCAAAGAAGAGGTACAAAAAATGTGGGACGCCGGTTTCCTTGCTGTAACTAGCTATCCACCGTGGGTTGCTAATATTGTACCTGTGCCTAAGAAGGATGGCAAGGTAAGGATGTGTGTGGATTACCGGGATCTGAACAGAGCCAGCCCGAAAGATGATTTCCCTTTACCTCACATTGATGTATTGGTCGACAATACGGCTCAGTTCTCGGTGTTCTCCTTCATGGATGGATTCTCAGGATACAATCAGATCAATATGTCACCTGAAGACATGGAGAAGACAACTTTTATCACACCCTGGGGCACGTTCTGTTACAAGGTGATGCCATTCGGACTGAAGAATGCTGGTGCAACATATCAACGGGCTATGGTAACATTATTCCATGACATGATCCATAAAGAAATAGAATGTTATGTGGATGATATGATTGCCAAGTCCCTCACAGAAGAAGACCACCTGGTAAATCTGTTGAAGTTATTCAAGCGTCTGAGGAAGTACCAACTGAAGTTGAACCCCAACAAATGCACATTCGGGGTACGATCCGTTAAGCTGCTGGGATTTATTGTAAGTGAGAAAGGGATCGAAGTTGACCCTGATAAAGTCAAAGCCATTCAAGAAATGCCTGCACCAAAGACAGAAAAAGAAGTTCGGGGGTTTCTAGGTAGATTGAACTACATTTCAAGTTTCATATCTCACCTTACAGCACCCTGTGAACCTCTGTTCAAGCTGTTAAGAAAGGAACAAACGGTCGGGTGGAACGAAGACTACCAGAGGGATTTTGACAAAATCAAGGAATACTTGCAAGAGCCTCCAATCCTTATGCCTCCAGTTGAAGGAAGACCTCTAATCATGTAATTGACAGTATTAGAAGAGTCAATGGGGTGTGTGTTGGGCCAGCATGACGAGTCTGGTCGAAAAGAGTATGCAATATACTACCTAAGCAAAAAGTTTACCGACTGTGAACAACGTTATTCACTACTCGAGAAAACTTGTTGTGCTTTAGCGTGGGCTGCTCGCCGACTAAGGCAGTATATGTTGACCCACACTACCTTGTTGATATCAAAGATGGACCCAGTTAAGTACATATTTGAGAAGCCAGCACTTACCGGATGGGTTGCAAGATGGCAAATGATCCTCACAGAATATGACATTCAGTACACATCTCAGAAAGCCATCAAGGGCAGTGTATTGTCTGATTATCTTGCTGAGCAACCCATTGATGATTACCAGCCTATGAGATTTGACTTCCCGGATGAAGACATCATGTTCATAAAAGCAAAAGATCATGAAGAGCCTATTCACACTGAAGGGCCTGACCCAGAAGAAGAATGGACTATGATGTTTGATGGGGCTGTTAATATGAATGGTCGTGGTGTTGGTGCACTACTCATTACACCTAAGGGAGTTCACATGCCTTTCTCGGCAAAACTCACTTTTAACTGCACTAACAACGAAGCTGAATACGAAGCTTGTATTATGGGTCTTGAGGAAGCCATCGACCTCAGGATCAAGACTTTGACTGTGTTCGGAGATTCAGCTCTGGTAGTTAATCAAACCAACGGCAAATGGTACACACACCAGGATCATATGATACCTTATAGGGACTATACAAGGAGGTTATTGACTTTCTTCACAACGGTCAAGCTTGAGTATATCCCTCGGGACGAGAATCAATTTGCAGATGCTCTTGCCACCATTTCATCGATGATCAAAGTTCAAGCTGCCAACTTTGTGCCTCGGATTTCAGTGTCCAGACTTGACAGACCAGCATATGTATTTGCAACAGATGTTGTTAAAGATGATAAGCCTTGGTTCCACGATATTAAGTGCTTCTTGGAGGATCAAACATACCCACCTGGGGCATCTTCCAATAATAAGAGGACATTAAGAAGGCTTGCTGGTGGTTTCTTCCTGAATACTGACGGTTCCCTGTACAAGAGAAACTTTGATATGGTACTCCTCAGATGTGTTGATAAAACAGAAGCAGGCTTGTTGATGCACGAGGTGCACGAAGGATCCTTTGGTACCCATGCAGGAGGGCATGCCATGGCAAAAAAGTTGCTAAGATCAGGTTATTACTGGATCACAATGGATGCAGACTGTTGTGCATATGCCAGAAAATGCCATAAATGCCAGATCTATGCGGATAAGGTGCATGTGCCTCCAAATCCTCTGAATGTGATGTCTTCACCCTGGCCCTTTGCCATGTGGGGCATTGATATGATTGGCAAGATTGAATCGACTGCTTCAAACGGCCACAGATTCATCCTGGTAGCCATTGACTATTTTACCAAGTGGGTCGAAGCAGCTTCTTATGCAAATTCACCAGGCAAGTGGTAGCCCGATTTCTTAAGAGGGACATCATTTGTAGATATGGAGTGCCTGAGCGAATCATTACTGACAATGGTTCCAACTTGAACAATAAAATGATGGCAGAACTGTGTCGGGACTACAAGATCCAACACCACAATTTTTCTCCTTACAGACCAAAGATGAATGGCGCTGTTGAGGCAGCTAATAAGAATATCAAGAAGATTGTGTAGAAGATGGTGGTTACCTACAAAGACTGGCATGAAATGCTACCGTTTTCCTTGCATGGGTACCGCACGTCAATCAGAACATCTACTGGGGCAACACCGTTTCAGCTTGTGTATGGTATGGAAGCAGTCTTACCTGTTGAAGTTGAGTTACCCTCCTTGCGGGTACTAATGGATGTTAAACTAAATGAAACAGAGTGGGTCCGATCCCGATACGAACAACTGAGTCTGATCGAAGAGAAGAGATTGGCTGCAATCTGCCATGGACAGCTGTATCAGAAAAGAATGAAGAAAGCCTTCGATCAGAAAGTCAGGCTCCGAGAATACGAAGTAGGGGATCTTGTGCTGAAAAGACTTCTCCCTCCTCATACAGACCACAGGGGCAAATGGACACCGAACTATGAAGGACCATTCGTAGTAAAGAAAGTTTTCTCTGGTGGAGCACTGATGCTCAGTACTATGGATGGTGAAGACTTCCCGTCCCCTGTGAATTCAGATGCAGTTAAAAAATACTTCGCATAAAAAATGACCCGCTGGACATAAAAACAGAATGTAAGTCCAGGCAAAAATGGGGCATCCCGGCGAGTCAAAAACAGAATAAAAGACTCGGGCAAAAATAAGGGAAATAAATAAAAAAATGTACACCCGCTGAGTTGAAAAGCCGCATTGGACAACTCAGGCAAAAAAGGGGTATCCCGATGGATTGAAAACCCGAAAGGGCGATCCATGCAAAATAAGGGAATAAGCGAACAACTGTACTCTGAATTCATCCGTATCACTTACAACTTGGTAAGCTTCTTTCAGAATCAACCTTCTTCGGGAAGCAAGATGAGAAGAACGTCAAATGTCATACGAGTCATAGCATAGGGAAGCTCCCTGAAGCGTCATCAACATTGCCAATACCTTTTATTTCTCAATTTGTAACAATCTCCTCATTTTAGGGGATTTGTTTCTTTGACTGTATCTTGCCAGTTCAGGGCACATGAATTAATAAAATCAGATTTTCAGTCATGTTTCGTCTCGTACATTTTATTTTCATTTTCAAAGAATGTCCGATACTGATTGCATAAATACAGATGCTTTTCTTCTAAAAAATACGTGTGTGCAGAAAATATACTTACTCCCGGGAGTGTCTAAACTCCTATGATGGAATCCGGTAAGGGATACCTCGGGGTTACTTGTGCATTTCTCTGTCTTTTCAGGATTGCAGGTATTCAAAGCACAACAAGGGACATGAAAGCTTCACCCCAGCAAGCTGGCAAGTCATTATCTACTCAGTCTTAGCACCAGAGGTGCTCTTTCCCCAGCTGTGTTGCCATTTGTTACTTCCTCCTCAGCCAGGTGCAAAGACCGGGAACCATCTCCCCACAGAGTTTCAACCTCTATCCAGAAGAGCAACGCCTGAAGATCTCACAACAGAGTGACGAAAGCTTCTACAAACCCCAACTGGGTCCCTCGTTACCAAGTTAGGCTTATCAATGACCTACTTCCCCATACAAAGTCATGAATGTCAGATCTACCAATGATCTCATTCCCAGCTGGGATGTTCACTTCAAGCAGATCAACCATAGATTTTCATAGCAGCGGGACCCGATTCCCGGATCAGTATCTTTGCATAATCATAGCATTAGCATCATATTCTCCCCACAGAGCGTAGCATTCCGTCTAATACGGAGCATTACAGCAAAAATCAAACATATTGCATAATCATAAGCCATGTCCTGAATCAAACACTTGTAAATACTGGCAATCCAGCAGAGATATACCGAAAACTCCCCAAAATTCCCCGGCAGAAAGCCAAGGCATCTGCCTTACACTCATAAATACAAATACACACTCCTTTTGGCACTCGTCCGTGTCATCATTCCCTCAGTAAAGTCGCCCGAGCTTTCTTTACAAACAGACACTTATATATTACAGATACTTCTTGACACCCGTCCGTGTCATATCCCCAGTAGAAAGCCAAAGCGTCCTCTTTGCACTCACAGATACATATATCCATACAGATTCCCAGACACCCGTCCGTGTCACCTTCCCCAACATAACTACCTGAATACTTTGTAAAGCATTTACTTGTCTATAATATACCTTTTGACACTCGTCTGTGTCACCCTCCCCAGCAAGTTAAACACTTGTCGGTGTTTCACTCATACTTATTATTCCTGCTTCACTCATACAGATACTCGTTCGTATCTTGTATACATTACGTATACATCCTCAGAATCAACACTCGTCCGTGTTCATTGTTAACCAGTTGATACTCGTCCGTATCATCATCTCAGAACATGCGTCAAGCGTTTGTTTCTACCTGATACTCGTCCGTATCATAGTCTTAGGGATGCTCGTCCGCATCTCTAATCCATACACGTGTCAAACACTCATGTCTTCTTGAATTTAGACACTCGTCTGTGTCTACTATTCCCCAGAGGAGTCCCCACAGAATTAACACTCGTCTGTGTTCTTTGTTAACTAGTTAATACTCGTCCGTATCATCATCTCCGAACATGTGTCAGTATTCGTGTGTACCTGATACTCGTCCGTATCATAGTCTTAGGGATGTTCGTCCGCATATTTAATCTATACACCGTACCCAAACACTAATGCCTCTCATTTCTTGGATATAGACACTCGTCCGTGTTTACTTGTCCCAGCAAATCCCAATGAACTATTCCTTTCCTATCTGACATGCGTCATGATACCGTTCCGGCAGCCGTACCCTGCCAGGTGGTCGTCCTTCACCTCTGGATGACCGTCCCTCATCCTTTCCCCAGCGGAGTCTCCGTTTTTGGAACCCTTTTCTATCCGACATTCGTCCTATGTCGTGATATTTAGAAGCCGTCCCCTGCTGGGTGATCGTCCTTCACCTTTTGATGATCGTCCTTCATCACTTTATCCGATGGTCGTCCCCATCGTTGATCTTGTTATCTGACATTCGTCCTATGTCATGATACCCCGAGGGCAGCTGTACCCTGCTAGGTGATCGTCCTTCACCTCTTGATGATCGTCCTTCATCATGTTTATCCGATGGTCGTCCCCATCGTCGACCTTTTTATCCGGCATTCGTGCTATGTCGTGTTATCATCGGCAGCCGTACCCTGCCCGGTGATCGTCCTTCACCTTAGATGACCGTTCCTCATCTTATCCCCCAACAGAGCAGCCGTCCCCTGCTAGGTGACCGTCCTTCACCTTTGATGACCGTACCTCATCATTTATTTTATTCATACCTTGAACTTGATGGTCGTCCCCATCATTCACTATTACCTTTGATCCCCAGAGAATCTTTGTTGCTTTATTTTGGTGGCCGTCCCCATCATAACCTCTTATATCCCCAGCATGTCGGTCGTCCCCGTCATCACTCTTTCTCCAGCAGTCGTCCTCTGCTCGACGGCCGTCCTCCGTCGCCTGCACTTTGTAAATATACTTTATTTTCTTTTACAATCTATATCCCTTTTCTTCTTCATTCTGTGAGTGCAAATTTTGGACTGTCTTTGGTATTCAAACCACAAGTTATCTTGTTTGCCTGTTAAGTCGTTGCTTACATTCTACACAGCTAACTCATGCTTGAATAGGGGCAGCTGTAAACACCCCAAATTTTCCCTCACCCATTCACACCATGGCTTGTGATCTCTTCATATGCATAAGCTCAATCATAGTATCTCATATTGCATTTTTGATTCACTGCATTGTTCCCAAGTCATCTGCATCTAGGGTTTGTGATCTGAGCAATCCAAGAGCCATTTGAGCCACTCCAAAGGTCTTCAATCACTTCAAAGGGATCCATGTATGTTCAAGCATCATATTGTATCCTCACAGAGTCAAGAAAGTCAAAGAATCACAAGAACTGAGGAAGGTATGGAAGCAGAGCCAGGTTTAACTGCACAGATGACCTAGAATTAGGGTTTTGGTTTCAAAGGCCATAACTCCAAATTTTTTGGTCATTCTTGTTTCTATTGGTCTCTATATGGTATAGGGATCATACATATCAATTTTCATGAAGAAATTCAATGGGGAAGGCATCTGATCAAGAGTTGACTTTTTGAGCAAGTCAGTGCAAAGTCAGGGAATCTGAGGCCCTCAATGACCCAACCAAAGGGTGTTCATCATCATTTTGATTATGTATGATCTTTATTTGATCATAGAAGATGTTAGAAGTTCACAAAATTGAAGAATTTCAAGCCATTTGCAAAGTTGACTTTTTGGGAAAATGACTTGTAATGGAAACTTGCCATTTTGGGAAACTTTTTCAACCCTTGCTTTTTGATTCAAAAATGCTTCAAATGGGAAAACTTTGGTCATGAAAGTTGTAGAATGGATCATTCCCTTTTCAAAAAGTACAAGAACTTGTTCTAATTCATTTTGGATCAAAAGTTATGGTTTGTCAAAGTTGGGAAAAATCACATAATTTCAAGTTTTCTACCAAAGAGGCAAAGTTGCAAAACCACTTGCCAAGACAAATTGTGCTATCAAATGGACTTCTAATCTTCATACAAACATAAAACAAGGCCTAAGAATCAGATTACATCAAAAGTTTACTCATTTTCATGGCTTGTGGATCAAGAAATTTCAAAAGGGGCAAAGTGGAACAAAGTTGCAAAACATCCTTCAAACCCTAATCCACTTGTTGGCTGGCTTCAAAACTGATCCTATGGTCCTCCTCACTTCTTGCTGCGCAGGACACCCCTCTTGTCCTTGGCTAGCCATGAGCCCATACCTCTCTTACACAAAGCTTGACTTTTTTGCAAAAGACCCATACCAATCACAATAGGGCACAACCACTCTTCTGACCTACCCAAGATTGATAAGTGGACCAAATACATCACAACACAACACACAACTCATGATGAAACACACCCCAAGCCATAGTTATCAAAAATCCTCCAACTTGCAAAACCATTTGAATCTCTCAGCTCACTCAACCATTCTTCAAACCAACTTCACCATTGATCTCAAAATGACTCACTGATCACAAACCAACCATTGAAACAGCCCAAAACCTCACACAAACCAAATACGATTTCTCCCCCTCTTTGAACAGAACTCAGTCAATCTCACAAACTAGCCTAAATAAACTCTAGATAAGCTTTGCAAACACTTGAGGGAGGTCAGTAGAGTTGATTGAAAGCAAGGAACTGGTCCAGAAGCTCTTGGGTTGAAAGCTTCGATTCAGGTAGCCATGGAAATTCATTTTTCCAGAAATCTTATTTCTTGTTTCTAAATGATAAAGCATGCTCTCCTGATCACACTGAACCTTTTATTTTTGAAAATGATTGAGTTTTGAAGGTGTATGGATGTTTTGAAATTTTGTTCAGTTTTAGGTTTTTGTTCGAATCTTGTTGTTGATGATGAATAAATGAGATTTGATGCTGGATTCTTATTCTAGGGGGTTTGGGGATCGTTTCTGGAGATTTGGGGGGTTTGATTTAGCCTAGGGAGTGTTTTAGAAAAATCTCAGGGGAGAGCTGGCCGGAGAAGATGACCGGAGGTCTTCTCCGGCCACCTGAAAGTGATTAGAGTCTTAATTGCGTTTAGGGCAAAATTTGAATTTGGACCCTTGATCTTGTGGACTTTGGTTGACTCCCCGCGCGTATGGACGGCCAAGATCAGTCATTAAACCCTAATCTTTAATTAATTAAATTAATTTGAATTAATTAGTCAGAATGCATCTGGACCACTCCTTTACGCGCCAGTCAACTCCCTCCACCCAGCTTTGAATCTCAGCCATGGATTGCGCATACTTCTCATTAATTCATTTTTATTTTCATTTTATTTGATTTATTTTGTACATTTAATTTAAAATAGAAAAAAACCTTTAAAAATTCTGAAATTTTTTGTCAAAGGTTTAATTAATTTTCAGAACACAAAAATATTTTTATTTTTATTTTTTGCATTAAAAATTATTTTTAAATCATTTAAAAGTTTATTTTTAATTAATTAATGGAAATTAATTAATAAAAAATACTTTTAGGTATTTAAAAATCACAAAAAAATTCACATAGCATTTAGAAACATTGTCCAACTCTCAAACCAAATTTCTTTTTTGATCTTGATGTCTTTTAATCATTGTCATTGGATTTAATTTCATTTCAAGGCAATATTTTGTTTCAAACTTCAAAAATTCATTTATGTCTAATCTTTGAGAGTTGGATCATGATTCTTTTTGCATTGCATCTTGTAGGGCATGTAGTTTATAGGATAAAATTGGCTTGATTTGATCTTGCATTTTCAAATTGTTTTGCATTTTTCTTGACAAGGTACCTTAAAACCCTAGCAATCTTAGGAAATTCATAACTCTCACTAGGTTAAGAGTTGGATCCCTTCCTTTGGGAAGTGAGTTTGTGTAGGTTTAGGGTTCCTTTGATTGCATTTTCAAACTTTTATCATGTCATTTTCTTCTGGTTTTGGATTTTGCTTTGTGTGTTGATCATAAACCCTAATTTATGCCTTCCTTTGCATCCATCTTCCATTTGCTTGCATACCTTGATTTGCCATGACTTTTTGTGCTTCCATTTGATTCATAGTACATCTTAGGACATATTGGAATCATGTTTGATCATTGTATCTTTCATTTTCCATGTTATATGTCCATTGCATTTCATAACTTTTCATGAACGTCCATGGTTCAAAACATGCTTCTCTTGCATCCATATGTTTGTATGATCATTCTCATGCCTTGCCTCATGTTTGCATCATCTCTTAGCATCATTAAAATCTTGTTTATGCTTCTGGTTTTGGTTTGCATCATCACATTTCATCTCATTTGCATTGCATTTCATTTCTTGTGCTAACATTTCAGGTGGTAAGTTGTTTGAGAAGTGAATTTGCCTTCACTTCTCATAATCTCTTTTCATCTCTTTCACACTCCCTTGGCTGTATTTTTGTATGTGTATTGGATTGAGCTTGCTCATTCTTGTTCACCTTACTTTCTTTCTTCAAGAAACTTGTCTTCTTAAGTGAAGCAAGTTGTTTTGGCTTCTCTTTGCTCCTCTCATCTGCTTCTCTCCTTGGTGGTTCCTTGAAGATTTCCTTCTTAAACCCCACAAACCCTAGGAATGACCAAGCATGATAACAATTAGGGTTTGATTAGTCCCCCACTTAGATTTTACCTTTGTGTCTCTTTGAGTCTTCTCTTCTCATCTCATAATCAGGGACTAAACCCTAAAGGCTTTAAGGCTTTGTGATTAAGCTTATGCCTGCATCCTTCTATTAGGATGGAGTGTATAACTTTAATCCTAAGTGTTAAACCCTTAATGTGTTTAAATCCTTTAATCAATTCACTTAATAATCATCAAGATATCAAGCTTGTAACTTGGGCCTTGCATTAGGGTTCTAATTCTTCCTTAATTGGTTAAGAAGGACTAACCCTAGTGTTAATGGACAAGTCCCCCTCAAGTTGTCTTACAAACCATAAAACTCACTTCTTCATCTTACCATTAATTAAAATCCACTTAATAAAGGCTTTGTTTTGTCATGAGGTTAATCCCTAATCATGGATTAAGTTGAGGAGTCTTCCTCAGCTTAAATATTCTCATCTATTATCCTTCTATTAGGATGGTGTAATGAGTCTGTTTAATCCCTGATTATGGCTTAAACTCATTACTTAACACTAAACAAAAACAACAAAAACATTTAAATAAATGCAAGTAGGTTAATGATCTTAATCCTACATCAGGGTGATTAAGTGTGAGATGCTGACTTCACACTTAAGGTATTCTCATTACCCCTAATCAGAGGGAAGATGTGATGAGTTTACTAACCTTTGGTTTTAGGCTTAAGCTCATTAACTTATGACAAAACTCCCAAAAGCAATAAAAGACTGAAAACACAAAAAACAAACAATAATCGTCTCCTCCAGGATTCTTTTCTCATCTCATTCACTCATAAACGAGAACTTGCTTCTTCCGTCTAATGCAAGACAGTTTGCACCTGAGCCAGACAGGTCATACACTTGAGCATAGACAAGTAAGCAGTTCACAAGTCAATTTACCTTTCAGTCTCTTTGAGTCGAACTACGGTGTTCTGACTTCCTCATTGCACGAGAGGATACGTAGGCATAACTTAACAGTTATCGAACAAAAGTCTTTGTATATTCCCCTTTCTTCCAGCATTATTCTTTAAGCCTCATAGTCTTGAGCTTTGCATTCTTTCTTTGCACTGACACTTCTTTTATACACTTCACATTTCTTTTGCACCGACACTTGCATTCTTTTCCAGCTTCGATACACAGATAGCACTAACACTACCCCTTTAAACACAAACTTTCAAGCGTGGATCCCGTCGAGTACGACGGACAATCTGGGTGCTAATACCTTCCCAGGTTGTAACCAACCCCCTTTCTCAGTTTCTCTGGTTCGCAACCATCTTATCCATATCTTTCTAAGTTTATGCAGCATTACCTTTCCCTCGGGATAAAAATGCCTAGCTGGCGACTCTTTTCTTTTAGGTTCACCCTTGTGTGTTCTCTCTTCTCGCCGACCGTTCGCGTCTGTACCCTATCTGACCTGGTGTCATTTGGTGGGAGCGACATTGGGGTTACTGTGAGATAAGTCAAATACCCAGTTTGAGTGCACCCTAGGACTAGCATGGATAAACATTGTACTCACATGGTATCATGATGAGTAGCGGTGTGTTCCACACCCAGACTGCGATCGTCTTAGAACAATTATGTGTGGGGATTTCCTCCACTTCATTGTAAGACCTCGATAGTTATGTGCATATGGCGACTTATCATCAAGTACCTTAGTGGAAACAACCTTCTCCAGTGATGACAGCGGTAGACCACATTTGTTGGCAAACCCACTCGCATCCGAGTGCCCATTGGAAACTCGCATAGTGTCGCTCCCCAGATTTTCATCCCAGTGCAAACGCGAATCGTTGGCGAAGAGAAAGGGTTGAACTGAATAGAGTCGCCAACTAGGCATTTTTATCCCGAAGAAAAGGTAATGCTACATAAACCTGGAAAGAGATGGATAAGATGGTTGTGAACCAGAGAAACTGAGAAAGAAGGTTGGTTACGACCAGGGAAGGTATTAGCACCCAAATCATCCGTCGTACTCAACGGGATCCATGCTTACAAGATTGTGTTTAAAAGGGGTAGGTGTATGTGTTATCTGTGTGCAAAAGCTAAGGAACGAAAGTACAGGTGTCAATGCAAAAGGTGAATTGCTCAGGAACTGAGGCTTAGAAAAGAATGCTGAAAGAGGGGGATGACAAAGATACTTTTGTTAGATAACCATTAAGTTATGCCTACGTATCCTCTCGTGCAATGAGGAAGTCAGAAAACCGTAGTTCGACTCAAAGAGACTGAAAAAAGATTGACTGTGAACTGCCTGCTTGTCTATGCTTAAGTGTATGACTCGTCTGGCTCGAGTGCTAACTGTCTTGCATTAGACGGAAAAAGCAAGTTCTTGTTTGTGAATGAGTGTGATGAGAATAGAATCCTGGAGGAGACGATTATTGTTTGTTTTTGTGTTTTTCGGTTTTTTTATTGTTTTTGGTGTTTTGCATAGGATTATGAGCTTAAGCCTAAATCAAGGGTTGTAAACTCATTATATCCTCCCTGATTAGGGATAATGAGCCTACTTAAGTATGAGATAAGCATCTCAACTTAATTACCATGATGATGTAGGATTAAGATCATTAACCTACTTGTAATTATTAAGATGTTTTTGGTTTTTGTTTAGTGTTAAGTAATGAGTTTAATCTCTAATCACGGATTAGTGAACTCATTACACTATCCTAATAGAAGGATGATATATGAGAACACTTAAGCTGAGGAAGATACCTCAACTTAATCCATGGTTAGGGACTAAATTCATTATATAAAAAGCCTTTATTGAATGGATTTTAACTAAAGGATGAGATTAAAAAGTGAGTTTTATGGTTTGTAAGATAACTTGAGGGGGACTTGGTCATTAAACACTATGGTTAGTCCCTCTTAACCATAAGGAAGAGATATAACCCTAATGTAAGGCCCAAGTTACAAGATAAAGTCTTAAAGCTTTAAGAGTTTTGTAAACACCCCAAATTTGCCCTCACCCATTCACCATGGCTTGTGATCATTCTCATATGCATAAACACAATCATATCACCTCATATCCCACTTTTGATTCACTGCATAGTTTCTAAGTCATCTGCATCTAGGGTTTGTGATCTGAGCAATCCAAGGGCTTCTTGAGCCACTCCAAAGGCCACCAATCACTTCAAAGGGGTCCACATGTGTTCAAGCATCATAGTACACCCTCTCAAAGTCAAAAATGTAAAAGAATCACAAGAACTAGGGTTTGAGTGGATGCAGAGCCAGGCTAGACTGCACAGTTGACCTAAAATTAGGGTTTTGGTTTCAGAGGCCATAACTCCTATTTTTTTGGTCATTCTTGTTTCCATTGGTCTCTATATGGTATAGGGAGTATGCATATCAATTTTCATGAAGAAATTCCTTGGGGAAGTCATCTGATCAAGAGTTGACTTTTCAGACAAGTCAGTGTAAAATCAGGGCATCTGAGGCCCCCAATGACCCAACCAATGGGTGATCTTCATCATTTTGAGTGTATATGATCTTTATTTGATCATGGAAGAAGGTTGAAGTCCACAAAAATCAAGAATTTGGAGTTTTTGCAAATGTTGACTTTTTGGGCATAGTTGACTTTTCAAGAATGCTTCATTTTAGGTCATTTTTCAAGCCTTGATTCTTGATCCAAAAATGCTTCAAATGGAAAAACTTTGGTCATGAAAGTTGTAGATCACATTTTTCCCTTTTCAAAAAGTACAAGAACATGATCAAACTCTTCTTGGATCAAAAGTTATGGTGTGACAAAGTTAGCAAAAATCATTGATTTTCAAGGCATGCTTCAAATGAGAATTTTGCAAAATCATGAACCAAAGCCAACTGTAACTTCTAATTCCCTTCAAACCAGTATGCAAACATTCCATATGTCCCAAAAATCAGAATTGGACCAAGAATGCCCATGGTTTATGTTTGGTTGGCCAAAGAAATCACATGTGAACCAAAGGTGTAACAAGTTGCAAAACCACTCATTTCACTTCCTACAACTTGTGACATTGGCTGCTGACTTTGGCTAGCCTTTCCCCTCACCCTTGCTGCGCAGCCCCATGCTTGTACTTGCCTAGATCATGAACCATACTTTCCTTACACAAAATTTGACTTTTGAGCAAAAGCAAACTTACCAATCACTATAGGCCAGGTCACATCATCTGACCTATAGGATTAAAATACAATATCATTTGGCAAGCAAAAGGTATCAAGAGGCCAAGCTGAAACACTTCATGTGAACACATACACAAAATCACTCCATCTTGCATCTTCCTTCGAATTTGTTTTCTCAGCTTGCAAACACAAAAACCATTTCCATAGATCAACTCACCATACTTCATAGACCTGAAACCACCAAGAGCCAGGCCTGAAACAAGCAAGAACACCCCACTGCCATTTCTCACCTCAACTTGCAGTTTCATTCGAAACTCTTTCCACAGCACACAAACATACAAACAAACACCACAGACCTTCTCCATTCACCATCTGGATCACAAAGAACCATTTGCAATGACCTGAAACTGCCTGAAACTCCATTGCCATTTCTGACTGAGCTTGAGCAGAAGCTTGTCAAACTCCTCATCCAGCTAACATAAATTCCTTTTGAGCATTCAAACATCATCTGGGGATCAAGTGGAGTGGATTGCACTGAAGGAAGTGGCCAGAAAGTCATCAGAGTGAAAGCTTCGAATCTCAGGTAGCTTGAAAAATATTTTTCCAGAAATCATTTTTCTTGTTCTAAACTTGCTCTTTGTGCCTTCCTGATCATGAATATGCTTTTAGTTTTTGAAATGGCCTTGAAATGAGTATTTAATTAGCTTCTGAAACTTGCGTGCCCTAGTTCTTATTTTCTTCGATTCAGCTTTGTTAGGAAATATAAATTTGTTTTGAGTGAGGGTTTTGGTTCGTGAGTGTGTAAGGATCATTTCCCAGTTCTTGGATTTCATTTTAGTTAGGTTTTTGGGGTTTTGGGGATTTTCAGGGGAGATGCTGGCCGGAGAAGACGACCGGAAGTCTTCTCCGGCCACCTGAAAGTAATTTGTGCCCTAATCATGTCATTAACTCAAGTTTGAATCTGGAGCGTACGATCCCTTTGACCAGTTGACCTCCCGCGTGTGTGTGTGGTCCAGATCTTCCTGATTAGCCCTAATCCACGTGTTTTATTTAATTAATCCATAATTAATTTAATTAAGCCAGAAACAACCTGGACCCTTGGATGACGCGCGTGGTCAACAGATTCAAATCCAGACTCAATCTCATCCCTCCTTTCTGATTACTTTCATTTTATTCATTTTTAATTCATTTTCTTTTCATTTAAATTGCACAATTATTTTAAAATAGTAAAAAATATCTAAAAATTATGAAACTTTTTCCCATAAGTTTTATTAATTTTTATGACCCAAAAATATTTTCATTTTATTTTTTTATCATTAAAAAAGTATTTTTAAATATTTAAAAGATTATTTTTAATTGATTAATGGAAATTAATTAATTAAAAATACTTTTAGGTATTTAAAAATCACCAAAAAATTCATGAAATGTTCTAAGACATTTAGAAACATTGTCCAATCTTCAAACCAAATTTCTTTTTTGATCTTGATGCATTTTAAGAATTTTTCATTGAATTAAATCATTTTTTGTGCATTATTTTGATCATAAGTTCAAAAATTCATTTCTGCCTATCTAAGAAGAGTTGGACATTGGTTCTTCTTGCATTGTTTTGTGTTTAGCATGTAGTTTCTAGGATAAAATGGCCATGATTTGATTCCTCATTTTCAATTTGTTTGGCATTTCTTTTGTTTAGGAGCCCTAAAAACCCTAATAACTTAGAAAAATCATAACTTGAGTTTGGTTAAGAGTTGAGACCTCCCCTTTGGACTTTGGTTTAGTATAGGTTTAGGGTTTCTTTGGGTGGCATTTTCCATTTTTTATCTTAGGGTTTGTTTCTGATTTTGAGTTTTGTTTGATGTTTGTTTCATAAACCCTAATTTGGGCTTCCATTTGCATCTTTCTTGCACCCTCTTGCATAACATGACTTGCCATGACATTTCAAGCATCCATTTGATTCATTTGACATCATAAGATATATTGCAAGCATGTTTGACCATTGCATCGTGTATTTGCTTTGTTGTATGCCATGTATGTTTCATAACTTTTCATGTATATCCATGCTCCCAAACTTGCATCATTTGCATCCATGATCTTGTATGAACATCTCCATGCCTTGTCTCATGTTTATAGCATCTCATTGCATCATTAGCATCATGTATTTGCTTCTGGTTTTGTTTAGCATCATACCATTTCATCCCATTTTTGCATTGCATTGCATTTCTTTCTAACATTTCAGGTGGTAAGTAAACTTGAGAAGTGAATTTGCCTTCACTTCTCATAACTTTTCTTTTCATCTCCCTTGCATCCATTGCTGCATTTGTATATGTGTTTGAGATTGAGCTTGCTCATTCTTGTTTCTCCTACTTTCTTTCTTCAAGTGACTTAACTTCTTGAATGAAGCAAGTCACTTTGCTTCTCTTGATCCTGTTCATCTGCTTCCTGGTGGTTCCATTGAAGATTGTTCTTGAAAACCTCACAAACCTTAGGGACAACCAAGCATGATAATGATTAGGGTTTTGATTAGTTTCCCCTTTTAGTTTTACCTTTGTGTCTCTTTGAGTCTTCTCTTCTCACCTCATAATCAGGGACTAAACCCTAAAGGCTTTAAGGCTTTGTGATTAAGCTTATGCCTGCATCCTTCTCTTAGGATGGAGTGTATAACTTTAATCCTAAGTGTTAAACCCTTAATGTGTTTAAACTCCTTTAATCAATTCACTTAATAAGTATCAAGACATCACACTTGTAACTTGGGCCTTGCATTAGGGTTCTAATTCTTCCTTAATTGGTTAAGAAGGACTAACCCTAGTGTTAATGGACAAGTCCCCCTCAAGTTGTCTTACAAATCATAAAATTCACTTCTTCATCTCACCATTAACTAAAATCCACTCAATAAAGGCTTGTTTTGTCATGAGTTTAATCCCTAATCATGGATTAAGTTGAGGAGTTTTCCTCAGCTTAAACATTCTCATCTATTATCCTTCTATTAGGATGGTGTAATGAGCCTGTTTAATCTTTGATTATGGCTTAACCTCATTACTTAACACTAAACAAAAACACCAAAAATATCTAAATAATCACAAGTAGGTTAATGATCTTGATCCTACACCAAAGGTGATTAAGTATGAGAATCTGACTTCACACTTAAGGTACTCTCATTACCCCTAATCAGAGGGAAGATGTGGTGAGTTTACTAAACCCATTGGTTTAGGCTTAAGCTCATTAGCTTATGACAAACTTTCAAAAGCAATAAAAGACTGAAAACACAAAATCAAACAATAATCGTCTCCTTCGGGATTCTTTTCTCATCACCTTCACTCATAGACGAGAACTTGCTTCTTCCGTCTAATGCAAGACAGTTTGCACCTGAGCCAGACAGGTCATACACTTGAGCATAGACAAGTAAGCAGTTCACAAGTCAATTCATCTTTCAGTCTTTTTGGGTCGAACTACGGTGTTCTGACTTCCTCATTGCACGAGAGGATACGTAGGCATAACTTAACAGTTATCGAACAAAAGTCTCTGTTTATTCCCCCTCCTTCCAGCATTATTCTTTAAGCCTCATGATCTTGAGCATCTTATTCTTGTTCTTACACTGGCACTGTACATTTATAAACTTCACACTTCTCATACACTGACACCTGTACATCCTTTTCCAGCTCTTCTGTACACAAATTGCACTGACACTACCCCTTTAAAACACAAATCTTTTAAGCGTGGATCCCGTCGAGTACGACGGACAATCTGGGTGCTAATACCTTCCCAGGTTGTAACCAACCCCCTTTCTCAATCTCTCTGGTTCGCAACCGTCTTATCCATCTCTTTCTAGGTCTATGCAGCATTGCCTTTCCTCCGGGATAAAAATGCCTAGCTGGAGACTCTATTCATCTCCAGTGAGTTCACGGCTGTGTGTTCTCATTGTTCTTTTCGCCGACCGTTCGCGCTTGTACCGGGATGTAAATCTTTGGGAGCGACAGCTTGGCGACTCTGCTGGGGATCCTTATATTGCAGCCAGGGCTTCTGGTTCTTTTTGTGGGTTCCTCCTAGCGCTTGATTGATTTGTGTTTACTGGGGTGTTATGTGCTTATTTGTGCTTGTATTTATTTTGTTTATTGATTTATGTACAGTTGCTTTACTGCTTTCTTTATTGCTTTTGTATATATCATACTGTCATGCTGCTGGCTGGATCTGGTCTTTATTTTGGTGGGTGGGTGATTCATTGAGAGTTAAGGTCCTATACCTGGGACCTGAGTGACACCTAGGCTAGAGTGAATCATATTCTTTCCCATTCCATTTCGGTCTGGTGCGGGAATATGAAACACGGTTCAGATGTGGGTTTCTTCTTGAGAACTCTGTGTTGCAGATTTCCTGCAATGCTAGGGCTATCTGGGAAGCCTGCTAAGTCTGGATGACCTTTTAGTATTGACCTTCAGAAACTGAGGGGAATTAGAGGAGGAATTGTTATGATTATTGTAAACACTGTACCTCCGGGTTAGAAGTGTTTACACTTCTCATAACTGATCCAAGTCTGAGGATCCTTGTTTTAGAACACCACCTGTGAGGGGGTTGGGTTGTTTACAGGTTTGCAGGTACCTTGACCTCAGAATACCCTGTTACTTTGTTTGTTAAGAGTACTCCATGTTGGACAGTTCTTGTGATTCTAAACCCTGGACTTGTGGCTCTTTATTTGAGTCCCCCACCTTGGTTACTGGATTTATAGACCTCCATCTGGAATTCTTGAACACATTTGGACCTATATCAGAACAGTTTGATCAGATCCAGCTCAGTCACAAACCCTTTGCATATCATTTGCATACATAATCATTGCATCATATTGATATTTGCTTATTTGTTTCAGGGTATCCATCTTCATTTGGTTTTGGTTTTGACCCCATCTTCTGTATTGACCTATCTTCACCAGCACCTGCTTCAGCTATCACCAGCACCAGCCAATCAGTGGCCCACTCTTCAGTATCTTCATCAGCACCTGTCTCTACTCAGTCTTCAGCATCATGGCTCCTAAAAAGAGCAACATCACCTATCACTTCTTCCAACCAGAGTTGTCAGACATCAGGAGGATTCAAACCCTGATCACTCCAGATCACATATCATTGTTCAGGGAAAGCTATGGAGATATACTTGATATGGTTATGGACCCATCACAGAGAAGCCTGATCCACACCTGCATTCAGTTTTATGATCCCCCACTAAGATGTTTCACTTTCCAAGACTTTCAGTTGGGCCCTCTATTAGAAGAATACTCATCATTGGTTGGTTTGCCCATCAAAGGTGGAATCCCATTCAACCCTGAGATGGTCTTTCCTGCTAATGGAGAAGTAGCAAAGGCTTTGCATCTGGAACCTGTCCTGATTGAGTAGCATATGACCTCTAAAGCTGGAATCCCTGGCTTCCATCTGGATTTCTTGATCTCTCAAGCTACCCTGAAAGCTTCTCTAGGAGAGTGGAAAGCTGTTTGTGCTTTACTGGCCTTGAGCATATATGGAATTGTATTGTTTGCAGATGAGCCTCGATTCATTAGCAAGAATGCAATCCATCTGTTCATCCTGAAGAACCCAGTGCCTACTTTATTGGGGGATCTTTACTATTCAGTGCATCAGAGGAATGAAAAACAGAGGGGAAGGTTAGTGAGGTGTTGTGCTCCATTGTTTCACACTTAGCTTCTCAGGAACCTACCCAGGACAGATGCATTTTTAAACCCTCATCAGCAAAGCAACTGGGCTAAGAGACTCACTGTTCTAACTTCAGCAGACATCAGATGGTGCACTCAGAGCACCAAGGGCAGGGATATCATCACCAGCTGTGGGCATTTTCCTAATGTGCCTTTGGTAGGAGTTAAGGGCAGTATTAATTACAATCCTCTGCTGTTCAGAAGGCAACTGGGCTATGCACTGGTCCATACTCCTAGGGCACAGGACTTGGTTGAGACCCTCTATTGTGAGAACAAGATTAGTCTGACTGTTGTTAGGCAGGCTGCTTGGGCCTGGGATAATGTTCAAACCAAGGGAATAACCATTCTAGGGAAGTGCAACAATGTGGCATCAGCACAATATTATGAGTGGTCCCGTGCCAGGGCCCAATTCTCTGGGATGCCCTTTACCATAGAAGACATGCCTGAGTCATCTTCAGCACCACCCCCTGCCACCATCAGTTTGGAGGAGTTTGAGGGCTTGAAAGAAAGAAATGAGAAGTTAACCCAGGCTTTGCAGAAGACCCTCCGGGAGAGGAGTGAGGGTATAAGGGAGATTGAGAGGCTGGAGAAGTTGAGAGTGGAGCATCTGACTAAGATTGAGAAGTCTGGGGATTATATCAAAAAGTCTAAGGCTGGAGAACAAATTCTGAAGAATGCCTGCAAGGAAGCCCAGTTCCAAAGAGTGAGAACAGACTTGTATTTGAAGGAGAGTCAAGCCCGGTGGGTCAGGATCACCGAGGCTCGTACCCTGGAGGACAAGAGAGTTCAAGACAAGGTGGAGCAATTGGAAGCTAGTGCAAAGGAACAGCAAGAAGCCCTGGCAGCAGCCCAGAGGGAGATATCAGAGCTAAAGATCAAAGCAGGGGTGAAGAGGTCCAGGGACCAAACTCAGCACAAGAAGCTAACAGCAGCTGTTGCAACCCGGAATCTCATCATCAGGAATCTCACGGAGCGTCCGGCTGATCCTGTGACCGAAGCACTTCTCAAGGAAGTTCGTGAGGATGAGTTTGGCCTGGGTGTTTGACCATTTGTTTGTTGTTGTTTCTATTTCGTGTACTTTTACTTTTTGTGATGTATTTTGACCCCTTAGAGGGCTTGTGTTGTAAAATAAACAAGTTGTATTATTTCACCTTCTGTAATGTATTTGTGTTAGTTTGCTTCATCTGAGCCTTCTTCAAGCAACAACAACAGCATCTTCGAGGGTCTGGAAGGGTC
The DNA here is from genome assembly GCA_963966055.1 of Lathyrus aphaca. Lineage (NCBI taxonomy): Eukaryota > Viridiplantae > Streptophyta > Magnoliopsida > Fabales > Fabaceae > Lathyrus > Lathyrus aphaca. The sequence continues at coordinate 221,707,263 of OZ014523.1, read as the reverse complement.
AAAACTGAATGCCAAACCGGATACCTTGAAAACAAATAAGCATACTGCATTGCATGCTAACGCTTTTGTTTGTTTTGTAGGTTTTTGTTTTATTGCCACTAACTCTGTTGTGATGTTCAGGAACTATTGCTCGGCGCCGAGTATTTCCCCTCAACCGTCCGCACCGTTATCCGACCCGTAGCAACCTTCCGGGCATTCAAATGGATCAGATGCAGCAGGACCTTACTGAGGTCAGAAATCAAATGGCAAATGAAAGGCTAGAGATGAGGAATCAAATGACTCAGTTTATGGAAGTGATGAACAACATGGCTCAGAGCCAGGAAAGATTGAGGGCCATGGTGGAAAGGCAGAATCAAGAAGATCCACATATAGGAACTGCCGGCACTAGCAACAATGAAAGGGTCCAACCTCATGTTAACCCCCCTGTATTTGGACCACACCTCCATCCTGAGGTCAACATCCCTGCAAATGTTCAAGGGACTGCCACTGCGGCCAGGGTACTTCAAGAAGACCCCCAAGAGGATCAGTTTACAGTAATGGGTGCTGGGGAAGAAGCTTATGATAGAAGGTTGGATGAGATAGCTGAGAAATTAAGGTCCTTAGAGTCTCAAAACTCTCTGGGTTTCGACGTCATGGACATGGGCTTGGTAGACGGGGTCAGGATCCCCCATAAGTTCAAGCCTCCTTGCTTTGAAAAATACAACGGGACTTCATGCCCCCGGACTCACTTACAGTCATTTCTGGGAAGGCTGAAGGCCTATACAATGGATGAGAAGCTCTGGATGTTCTATTTCGAAGACAGCTTAACTGGAGCGTCGAGAGAATGGTACTCTCACTTGACGAGGGCAACTATTAGATGCTGGAAGGACCTGGCAGAGGCCTTCATCAGACAGTATCAGTATAATCTAGACATGGCACCCAACAGGACCCTCCTGATGGGAATGTCACAGTCTTCAAGGGAGAGTTTCCGAGAATATGCCCAGAGATGGAGGCAACTGGCTGCTGCTGTTCAACCACCTATGTCTGAACGGGAAATGGCAGATATGTTCATGAACACCCTTCAGGGAACATATATTGACAGGTTGGCTGCTTTCTCTTCCACTAGCTTTGCAGATGTTGTCATAGCCGGGGAGAGAATTGAAAGCTTGTTAAAAATGGGAAAGATCTCAGACAACGGTGCAAGCTCGTCCAGTAGTACAAGAAAGCCTTTTGTAGGCCCGAGAAGAACTGGCGAGACCAATGCCATCCATTCAAACAGGGGCAGGCCCCAGTATGTTCAGAGGTCAATAGCAGCAGTCACCATTCCTGCTCCAGCTCATCCTCAGCCAGTCTATCAACCTCCTCAGCAAAACTATCAGCCGCAACCTCAGTACCACCAGCAAAGTCAGTATCCTCCAAGGAATTACAACAACAGCAACACCAACAACAACAGTCAACAGAGGCCATTTCAGCAGAGGCCTTCTCAAGCTAACAGAGTGATCGATCTGATCCCAATGCCATATGCTACATTGCTGCCACAGCTTCTGAAACTCAACCTGGTTGAGCTAAGAACGTTGGCACCTCCGGATCCCAACAGTCTACCAAGGAACTATGACTCCAACGCTAGGTGTGCCTTCCATTCAAACGCACCTGGCCACAGTACAGAAAAGTGCAGAGCTCTGCATATGAAGGTACAAGACCTGATAGACTCCAAGGCTCTGAATTTCGCACCACCGCCCAATGTCAATAAAAACCCAATGCCAAACCATGGTGGTCCCAGGATTAACGCTATTGAAGAAGACAAGCCGTCTTATTTAATAACCAGTGTGGGACAGATCAGGACACCATTGGTGGAAATCAAAGCTCAGCTCTTGGAATGTCAGATGTTCCCGGGGTGTGAGTTGGGTTGTGCTTACTGTAATATCTCGGTAAATGGGTGCGATAATTTGAGGAATGGCATAGATGGCCTTATTCAGAGTGGCCAACTTCAGATCACCACATCATTTCCAACAAATCCAGCAATCTCATCAGCAACGGTTTCAGAACCTCCTACAACTGCAGCAACTATTGTTCCTGACAATTCTTCGGCTTCATCAACAAGTACTTCATCTATCATCTCAACTGATCAGTTTTCAACAAATTTTTCTGCTACAACTTCAGCTTCATTCCATTTTGAATCTCCTACAACAACAACATCCATTCTTCCGACAATGTCTCCTACAACACCAGCAATCAATCATGAAGATGTCTCTACTGTCACCATATTCTATGATCCTGAAAACAACTCTGCCTACCATTCGGAAGGTGCTGCTCCCATCAGAGCACCAGTTACCATCTTTTATGATCCACAAACAATTACAGTCCCTTCAGCAACAGCAATCAGTCCAGTCACCGTCACGGTGCCTGGACCAGTACCATATGAAAGCAATAGGGCCATCCCTTGGCACTATGGCTCAGACGTGTACTGCGAAGGAAAAAGAATCACTCTTGAAACATCAACACCTGCACCACAAGTAGATAATGTGGGGGGAGGCGGAGGCTTCACTCGAAGCGGACGTCTCTTTGCTCCACCAATGCAAAGACCTACTGCCGAAGCAGAAGCTGCTGCCAAGGTAAAAGGAAAGAGCCCGGTGCAGGAAGATCAAGCTGTTAAGGAAGCCTTGAAGACGCCGTTCGATCAAGAAGTTGATGAGTTTATGAGAATCATCAAAAAGAGTGATTACAAAATTGTGGATCAACTTCACCAAACGCCATCCAAAATCTCTATCCTCTCACTGCTTATGTGCTCCGAAGCCCATCGGAATGCACTACTTAAAGTCCTGCACGCAGCTTACGTGCCTGAAGAGATTACTGTCAACCAGTTGGAAACCGTGGTTGGAAATGTTACTGCTAGCAATGGGCTAGGATTCACCAATACTGACTTGACAGCGGATGGCCGCAACCACAACAAAGCCTTGCACATCACCATGGAATGCAAAGGGGCAGTCCTTTCTCATGTGCTGGTAGACACGGGGTCGTCCCTTAATGTCTTACCAAAGAAGGCTTTGGTGAAGTTAGAATATGATGGATTGGCATTGAGACCCAGCAACCTGGTGGTAAGAGCCTTTGATGGTTCAAAGAGATAGGTTCTGGGAGAGATTGAGCTACCTGTGACAATTGGCCCACAGACCTTTAAAACTATCTTTTATGTGATGGACATTCAGCCCGCCTACAGCTGTTTGTTGGGTAGACCCTAGATTCACGCCGCCGGCGCAATAACGTCTACCCTTCACCAAAAGTTAAAATTTGAGTGGGAAGGCCAAGTTGTTACAATCTGTGGGGAGGAGGATATATTTGTTAGCCATCTGGCTACTTATAAGTACATTGAGATGGATGGGGAGATCCATGAAACAATGAGCCAAGGATTTGAAGCCTTGAATGTCAATGAAGCATCTGCTGTATCTGGGATCTCCATGTCATCATACCAACAAGCCCGGAAGGTTGTTGAGGAAGGAACTGCCCTAGGCTGGGGCAAGGTTTTAGCTGTGGAGGAGAAGAAAGACAAATTTGGGTTGGGTTACAGACCAACTCAACATCAAGCAAAGGCTGCTGAGAAGCCCGGTTTTGTGAGTGGGGGGATGCTTACCCCCGATACTATCAACTGTCTGGAAGACGAGCTGGAAGAGGAGCGCAATCTGGAGAATTGGATTCGTCCGAAGATCCCGGGGAGCAGTGTCTCGAACTGGTCTTCCCAGGAAATTATAAGAGTTACTCGATCAGAGTAATTATTATTTCCTGTGTTTTTATAAGCATGCATCAAAGTCTTGCATCTTGCCCAAGATGACAAGACTCATTTTGTAATCGGGCCATCTGTACTTTTTGTGCAAACAAGATCAATTAATGAAATATCAGACATCTTTTTGCAAACGAGTCTTTTTCTTTTCTGCTCACTGTCTTTCCATCTTTCTTTTTTGTACAAAAAATAAATGGCGGTGTTTTCAAAATGATAACTTTATTTCACTTTTCTAAATAAAGATTAAAATCAAATCACTAAAATGAACAAACTTAACCCTTGCAGAAAGTGCCTTCCAGACAGCACCGACAACAGCACGGCTATGACTTCGTATGACTTTGACAATCCAATCAATCAAGCTGATGAAGGGGTTGAAGAAGAATATGAGCTTCCTGAAGAGCTAGCCAGGTTGTTAAGACAAGAGGAAAAGGTTATTACCCCTCACCAGGAGGAGGTTGAAGTGATTAATCTTGGTACAGAGGAAGACGTGAAAGAAGTTAGAATCGGGGCCTGCCTGCAAGACTCGGTAAAGAGACAACTGATTGACCTGCTTCAAGAGTATGTGGACGTGTTTGCGTGGTCGTACCAAGATATGCCTGGGTTGGATACCGATATTGTCGTGCACAAGCTGCCTTTGAGAGAAGAGTGCCCACCGGTTAAACAGAAACTGCGCCGTACCCGTCCAGACATGGCTATGAAAATCAAGGAGGAGGTACAAAAGCAATGGGACGCCGGGTTCCTTGCTGTGACTAGCTATCCGCCGTGGGTTGCTAATATAGTACCTGTGCCTAAGAAGGATGGCAAAGTAAGAATGTGTGTTGATTACCGGGACCTGAACAGAGCCAGCCCAAAAGATGATTTCCCTTTACCTCACATTGATGTATTGGTGGATAATACGGCTCAGTTCTCGGTATTCTCCTTCATGGATGGATTTTCAGGATACAACCAGATCAAGATGTCACCTGAAGACATGGAGAAGACAACATTCATCACACCTTGGGGCACGTTCTGCTACAAGGTAATGCCATTTGGGCTCAAGAATGCCGGTGCGACGTATCAACGGGCTATGGTAACGTTATTCCACGATATGATCCATAAAGAAATCGAATGTTATGTGGATGACATGATCGCCAAGTCCCTTACAGAGGAAGATCACCTGGTGAATCTGCTCAAGTTATTCAAGCGTCTGAGGAAGTACCAACTGAAGTTGAACCCCAATAAATGCACATTCGGGGTGCGATCTGGTAAGCTGCTGGGCTTTATTGTAAGCGAGAAAGGGATTGAAGTGAATCCTGATAAAGTCAAAGCCATTCAAGAGATGCCTGCACCGAAAACTGAGAAAGAAGTTCGAGGGTTCTTGGGTCGATTGAACTACATCTCACGGTTCATATCTCACCTCACAGCGACTTGTGAACCCTTGTTCAAGCTGTTAAGAAAGGAACAAACGGTCAGGTGGAATGAAGACTGCCAGAAGGCTTTTGACAAGATCAAGGAATATCTGCAAGAACCTCCAATCCTCATGCCGCCAGTTGAAGGAAGACCTCTGATAATGTACCTGACAGTATTAGAAGAGTCAATGGGGTGTGTGTTGGGCCAACATGACGAGTCTGGTCGAAAAGAGTATGCAATATACTACCTAAGCAAAAAGTTTACCGACTGTGAACAGCGTTATTCACTGCTCGAGAAAACTTGCTGTGCTTTAGCGTGGGCTGCTCGCCGACTAAGGCAGTATATGTTGACCCACACTACCTTGTTAATCTCAAAGATGGACCCAGTCAAGTACATATTTGAGAAGCCAGCGCTTACCGGGCGGGTTGCAAGATGGCAGATGATTCTCACAGAATACGACATCCAGTACACCTCTCAAAAAGCCATCAAGGGCAGTGTACTATCTGAATATCTTGCTGAGCAACCCATTGATGATTACCAGCCAATGAGATTTGACTTCCCTGATGAAGACATCATGTTCATTAAGGCAAAAGATCATGAAGAGCCTATTCACACTGAAGGGCCTGACCCGGAAGAAGAATGGACTATGATGTTTGATGGGGCTGTTAACATGAATGGTCGTGGTGTTGGTGCAGTACTCGTTACACCCAAAGGAGTTCACATGCCTTTCTCGGCAAAACTCACTTTCAACTGCACTAACAACGAAGCTGAATACGAAGCTTGCATTATGGGTCTTGAGGAAGCCATTGACCTCAGGATCAAGACATTGACCGTATTCGGAGATTCAGCTTTGGTAATCAATCAGACCAACGGGAAATGGTATACACACCAGGATCATCTGATACCTTACAGGGATTATACAAGAAGGTTACTGACTTTCTTCACAACAGTCAAGCTTGAGTATATCCCTCGGGACGAGAATCAGTTTGCAGATGCCCTTGCTACCATTTCATCCATGATCAAAGTTCAAGCTGCCAACTTTGTACCTCAGATTTCAGTGTCCCGACTCGACAGACCAGCATATGTATTTGCAGCAGATGTTGTCAAGGATGACAAGCCATGGTTTCATGACATTAAATGCTTCTTGGAGGATCAAACATACCCACCTGGGACATCTTCCAATGATAAGAAGACTTTGAGAAGGCTTGCTGGTAGTTTCTTTCTGAACACTGATGGGTCTTTATAGAAAAGGAACTTTGATATGGTACTCCTCAGATGCGTTGATAAGACAGAAGCAGATTTGTTGATGCATGAAGTGCACGAAGGCTCCTTTGGTACCCATGCTGGAGGACATGCCATGGCTAAGAAATTGCTAAGATCAGGCTATTACTGGATCACAATGGATGCAGACTGTTGTGCTTATGCCAGGAAATGCCATAAATGCCAGATCTACGCAGATAAGGTGCATGTGCCTCCCAATCCTTTGAACATCATGTCTTCACCATGGCCCTTTGCCATGTGGGGCATTGATATGATTGGCAAGATTGAGCCGACTGCTTCGAACAGCCACAGATTCATCCTGGTCGCCATCGACTATTTTACCAAGTGGGTTGAAGCAGCCTCATATGCAAATGTTACAAGGCAAGTGGTAGCCCGATTCCTAAAGAGAGATATCATCTGTCGATATGGAGTGCCCGAGCGAATCATTACTGATAATGGTTCCAATCTAAACAACAAGATGATGGCTGAATTATGCCGGGACTTCAAGATCCAACATCACAACTCTTCTCCTTACAGGCCAAAGATGAACGGCGCTGTTGAGGCAGCAAATAAGAACATCAAGAAGATTGTGCAGAAGATGGTAGTCACCTACAAAGACTGGCATGAAATGCTACCATTTGCCTTGCATGGGTACCGCACATCAATCAGGACATCCACTGGGGCTACACCGTATCAACTTGTATATGGTATGGAAGCAGTCCTACCTGTCGAAGTTGAATTACCCTCTTTACGGGTATTAATGGATGTTAAACTGAGTGAAGCAGAATGGGTTCGGGCCCGATACGAACAACTGAGTCTGATCGAAGAGAAAAGGTTGGCTGCAATCTGTCATGGGCAGTTATATCAGAAGAGAATGAAGAGAGCCTTCGATCAGAAAGTCAGGCATCGAGAGTACCAAGTGGGAGATCTTGTGCTGAAAAGAATCCTCCCTCCTCATACAGACCACAGGGGCAAATGGACTCCAAATTACGAAGGACCATTTGTGGTAAAGAAAGTTTTCTCTGGTGGAGCACTGATGCTCAGCACCATGGATGGTGAAGATTTCCCATCCCATGTGAATTCAGATGCAGTTAAAAAATACTTCGCATAAAAATGACCCGCTGGACATAAAAACAGAATGTAAGTCCAGGAAAAAATAGGGCATCCCGGCGAGTCAAAAACAGAATAAAAGACTCGGGCAAAAATAAGGGAAATAAATGAAAAAAATGTACACCCGCTGAGTTGAAAAGCCGCATTGGACAGCTCAGGCAAAAATGGGTATCCCGATGGATTGAAAACCCAAAAGGGCGATCCATGCAAAATAAGGGAATAAGCGAACAACTGCATTCTGAATTCGTCTGTATTGTCAGCAACTTGGTAAGCTTCCAAAGAATCAAGCTTCAATCCGAATCAGCCCCCTTCAGAAAGCAAGACGAGAAGAACGTCATTGTCATACGAGTCATAGCGGAAGAGGAAGCTCCTTTGAAAGCGTCGTCAACACTGCCAACATTTTTGTTTCTCAATTTATAGCAATCTCCTCATTTCAGGAGATATGTTTCTTTGACTGTATCTCGCCAATTCAGGGCATATGAATTAATAAAATCAGATTTTCAGTCATGTCTCGTTTTGTACATTTTGTTTGCAAAAATGTCTGATGTCTTAAAAGAAAAAAAAACTGATTGCACAAGAATACAGATGCTTATCTTCAAATAAAAACATGCCTGCAGGAAATATACTTACTCTCAGAAGTATCCTAACTCCTATGACGGAATCCAGTAAGGGATACCTCGGGATTATCTTGTGCGTTTTTCTATCTTTTTCAGGATTGCAGGTATCCAGAACGTAACTTGGGGCATGAAAGCTTCACCCTCAGCAAGCTGGCAGATCATTATCAACTCGGTCTATCTTCCATGTGGCACTGGAAGGTGCCCATTTCCCCAGCGAAGCCGCCAAATCAACATACACTCAATCTCAGCATCTGAAATGCTCTATCCCCAGCTGAGTTGCCTCTCATTACTGCTCCCAGCCGAGTTGCCATCTCGTCCTCAGCCGGAGTACAGGAGTCAGGGAATCATATCCCCACAGAGTTCCAGCCTCTATCCAGAAGAGCAATGCATGAAGATCACAACAGAGTGAAGAAAGCTTCTGCAAACCCCAGCTGGGCCTCTCATTTATTAGGATAGGTCTATCAGTGACCCGTATCCCCAAGCAAATATCATCTTATTAGATCTACCAATGATCTCATCCCCAGCTGGGAGGTCCATTTCAAACAGATCAGCCAGAGATCTTCGCAGCAACGGGATCCGAATCCCGGTTTGATATCTTTGCATAATCATGGCATTTGCATCATATTATCCCCTCAGAGCGTAGCATTCCGTCTAATACGGAGCATTACGGCAAAAGTCAAACGCATAGCATAATCATAAGCCATGTTCTGAATTAACACTTGTGAATAATAGCAGTTCATCAACATACAGAAGAAAAATCCCCACCAGAGTTACCAGCAAGAGTAGTTGCCTCACAAATCATCAAACACCAGTATATACACCTTTTGGCACCCGTCCGTGCCATCTTTCCCCAGTAAAGTCGCCTGAACACTCTTTACAAACAAATCACCCATATCACGGATACTTCATGACACCCGTCCGTGTCATATCACCAGCAGAAAGCCGAAGACACCCTCTTTGCACTCACACATACTTGTATATACACTTTCTTGACACCCGTCCGTGTCATATCCCCAGCGCAGTCGCTTACACTTTTGCAACCCATATACTTGTTGATATCACACTTTTCTCCCTTTGACACTCGTCCGTGTCACACTCCCCAACAGTTAAACACCATCTATACAACACTCGCTCTCATACAGATACTCGTCCGTATCTTGTACATACCAGTTATATACCCACAGATTCAGCAGTAGTCTTTGTTCTTTGTTAACCAGTTGGTACTCGTCCGTACCATCATCTCAGAACATTGCGTCTAATGTTTGTTTCTACATGATACTCGTCTGTATCATACTCTTAAGGATGCTCGTCCGCATCTTTAATCCATACACTGTGTCAAACACTTTCGTCTTCTTGAATATAGACACTCGTCTGCGTCTACTATTCCCCAGAAGAGTCCCTTCAGATTCAACACTCGTCCGTGTTCCTTGTTAACCAGTTGATACTCGTCTGTATCATCATCTCTGAACACGTGTCAGTTTGTTTCTACCTGACACTCGTCCGTATCATAGCCTTAAGGATGCTCGTCCGCATCTTTAATCTATACACAACATCTAAACACTTACACTTTCCTTTCTTGGTTGTGAACGCTCGTCCGTGTTCACTATATCCCCAGTAGATCACCAACAAAGCTTTTTCTTTTATCTGACACTCGTCCTGTGTCATGATAACCTTGAGAGCAGCCGTACCCTGCTAGGTGGTCGTCCTCCACTTCTTGATGGTCGTCCTCCATCATGCTCATCCGATGGCCGTCCCCATCGTTGATTTTAGCAGCCGTCCCCTGCTAGGTGGTCGTCCTCCACCTTTTGATGATCGTCCTTCATCATTTTATCCAATGGCCGTCCCCATTGTTGATTTCGGTTATCTGGCATTCGTCCTATGTCATGAGAAACCTCGAGAGCAGCCGTACCCTGCTGAGTGGTCGTCCTCCACTTCTTGATGGTCATCCACCATCATGCTCGTCCGATGGCCGTCCCCATCGTTGACCTTTTCTATCCGATGGCCGTCCCCATCGTTGATATTTTCGGCAGCCGTACCCTGCCAGGTGGTCGTCCTCCACCTTTGATGGCCGTCCCCATCATATTTCTTTTATCCCCAACAGAGCAGCCGTCCCCTGCTAGGTGATCGTCCTTCACCTTTGATGGCCGTACCCCATCATCTGTTTATTTCATTTATTCTTTAACCCGATGGCCGTCCCCGTCGTGGTCCCTTTTCTTTTTAGCCCGATGGCCGTCCCCATCAGTGGTTACTTTGCTTTATGAACTTGATGGCCGTCCCCGTCATGTTTCATTAAATCCGCAGAGAATTTTACAGCTTTATCTTGATGGCCGTCCCCATCATGATTTTATTTCCCCAGCTAGTCGGCCGTCCCCGTCCTGGCTTTACCTTTTATCCCCAGCATGTCGGCCGTCCCCGTCATTGCTATTTACCCAGCAGTCGTCCTCTGCTCGACGGTCGTCCTCCGTCGCCCACACTTTACAATATACTTTATTTTCCTTTACAATCTATATCCCTTTTCTTCTTCGTTCTGTGAGTGCAAATTTTGGACTGTCTTTGGTATTCAACCACAAGTTATCTTGTTTGCCTGTTAAGCCGTTGCTTACATCCTGCACAGCTAACTCATGTTTGAATAGGGGCAGCTGTAAACACCCCAAATTTGCCCTCACCCATTCACCATGGCTTGTGATCATTCTCATATGCATAAACACAATCATATCACCTCATATCCCACTTTTGATTCACTGCATAGTTTCTAAGTCATCTGCATCTAGGGTTTGTGATCTGAGCAATCCAAGGGCTTCTTGAGCCACTCCAAAGGCCACCAATCACTTCAAAGGGGTCCACATGTGTTCAAGCATCATAGTACACCCTCTCAAAGTTAAAAATGTAAAAGAATCACAAGAACTAGGGTTTGAGTGGATGCAGAGCCAGGCTAGACTGCACAGTTGACCTAAAATTAGGGTTTTGGTTTCAGATGCCATAACTCCAATTTTTTTGGTCATTCTTTTTTCCATTGGTCTCTATATGGTATAGGGAGTATGCATATCAATTTTCATGAAGAAATTCCTTGGGGAAGTCATCTGATCAAGAGTTGACTTTTCAGACAAGTCAGTGTAAAATCAGGGCATCTGAGGCCCCCAATGACCCAACCAATGGGTGATCTTCATCATTTTGAGTGTATATAATCTTTATTTGATCATGGAAGAAGGTTGAAGTCCACAAAAATCAAGAATTTGGAGTTTTTGCAAGTGTTGACTTTTTGGGCATAGTTGACTTTTCAAGAATGCTTCATTTTAGGTCATTTTTCAAGCCTTGATTCTTGATCCAAAAATGCTTCAAATGGAAAAACTTTGGTCATGAAAGTTGTAGATCACATTTTTCCCTTTTCAAAAAGTACAAGAACATGATCAAACTCTTCTTGGATCAAAAGTTATGGTGTGACAAAGTTAGCAAAAATCATTGATTTTCAAGGCATGCTTCAAATGAGAATTTTGCAAAATCATGAACCAAAGCCAATTGTAACTTCTAATTCCCTTCAAACCAGTATGCAAACATTCCATATGTCCCAAAAATCAGAATTGGACCAATAATGCCCATGGTTTATGTTTGGTTGGCCAAAGAAATCACATGTGAACCAAAGGTGTAACAAGTTGCAAAACCACTCATTTCACTTCCTACAACTTGTGACATTGGCTGCTGACTTTGGCTAGCCTTTCCCCTCACCCTTGCTGCGCAGCCCCATGCTTGTACTTGCCTAGATCATGAGCCATACTTTCCTTACACAAAATTTGACTTTTGAGCAAAAGCAAACTTACCAATCACTATAGGCCAGGTCACATCATCTGACCTATAGGATTAAAATACAATATCATTTGGCAAGCAAAAGGTATCAAGAGGCCAAGCTGAAACACTTCATGTGAACACATACACAAAATCACTCCATCTTGCATCTTCCTTCGAATTTGTTTTCTCAGCTTGCAAACACAAAAACCATTTCCATAGATCAACTCACCATACTTCATAGACCTGAAACCACCAAGAGCCAGGCCTGAAACAAGCAAGAACACCCCACTGCCATTTCTCACCTCAACTTGCAGTTTCATTCGAAACTCTTTCCACAACACACAAACATACAAACAAACACCACAGACCTTCTCCATTCACCATCTGGATCACAAAGAACCATTTGCAATGACCTGAAACTGCCTGAAACTCCATTGCCATTTCTGACTGAGCTTGAGCAGAAGCTTGTCAAACTCCTCATCCAGCTAACATAAATTCCTTTTGAGCATTCAAACATCATCTGGGGATCAAGTGGAGTGGATTTCACTGAAGGAAGTGGCCAGAAAGTCATCAGAGTGAAAGCTTCGAATCTCAGGTAGCTTGAAAAATATTTTTCCAGAAATCATTTTTCTTGTTCTAAACTTGCTCTTTGTGCCTTCCTGATCATGAATATGCTTTTAGTTTTTGAAATGGCCTTGAAATGAGTATTTAATTAGCTTCTGAAACTTGCGTGCCCTAGTTCTTATTTTCTTCGATTCAGCTTTGTTAGGAAATATAAATTTGTTTTGAGTGAGGGTTTTGGTTCGTGAGTGTGTAAGGATCATTTCCCAGTTCTTGGATTTCATTTTAGTTAGGTTTTTGGGGTTTTGAGGATTTTCAGGGGAGATGCTGGCCGGAGAAGACGACCGGAAGTCTTCTCCGGCCACCTGAAAGTAATTTGTGCCCTAATCATGTCATTAACTCAAGTTTGAATCTGGAGCGTACGATCCCTTTGACCAGTTGACCTCCCGCGTGTGTGTGTGGTCCAGATCTTCCTGATTAGCCCTAATCCACGTGTTTTATTTAATTAATCCATAATTAATTTAATTAAGCCAGAAACAACCTGGACCCTTGGATGACGCGCGTGGTCAACAGATTCAAATCCAGACTCAATCTCATCCCTCCTTTCTGATTACTTTCATTTTATTCATTTTTAATTCATTTTCTTTTCATTTAAATTGCACAATTATTTTAAAATAGTAAAAAATATCTAAAAATTATGAAACTTTTTCCCATAAGTTTTATTAATTTTTATGACCCAAAAATATTTTCATTTTATTTTTTTATCATTAAAAAAGTATTTTTAAATATTTAAAAGATTATTTTTAATTGATTAATGGAAATTAATTAATTAAAAATACTTTTAGGTATTTAAAAATCACCAAAAAATTCATGAAATGTTCTAAGACATTTAGAAACATTGTCCAATCTTCAAACCAAATTTCTTTTTTGATCTTGATGCATTTTAAGAATTTTTCATTGAATTAAATCATTTTTTGTGCATTATTTTGATCATAAGTTCAAAAATTCATTTCTGCCTATCTAAGAAGAGTTGGACATTGGTTCTTCTTGCATTGTTTTGTGTTTAGCATGTAGTTTCTAGGATAAAATGGCCATGATTTGATTCCTCATTTTCAATTTGTTTGGCATTTCTTTTGTTTAGGAGCCCTAAAAACCCTAATAACTTAGAAAAATCATAACTTGAGTTTGGTTAAGAGTTGAGACCTCCCCTTTGGACTTTGGTTTAGTATAGGTTTAGGGTTTCTTTGGGTGGCATTTTCCATTTTTTATCTTAGGGTTTGTTTCTGATTTTGAGTTTTGTTTGATGTTTGTTTCATAAACCCTAATTTGGGCTTCCATTTGCATCTTTCTTGCACCCTCTTGCATAACATGACTTGCCATGACATTTCAAGCATCCATTTGATTCATTTGACATCATAAGATATATTGCAAGCATGTTTGACCATTGCATCATGTATTTGCTTTGTTGTATGCCATGTATGTTTCATAACTTTTCATGTATATCCATGCTCCCAAACTTGCATCATTTGCATCCATGATCTTGTATGAACATCTCCATGCCTTGTCTCATGTTTATAGCATCTCATTGCATCATTAGCATCATGTATTTGCTTCTGGTTTTGTTTAGCATCATACCATTTCATCCCATTTTTGCATTGCATTGCATTTCTTTCTAACATTTCAAGTGGTAAGTAAACTTGAGAAGTGAATTTGCCTTCACTTCTCATAACTTTTCTTTTCATCTCCCTTGCATCCATTGCTGCATTTGTATATGTGTTTGAGATTGAGCTTGCTCATTCTTGTTTCTCCTACTTTCTTTCTTCAAGTGACTTGACTTCTTGAATGAAGCAAGTCACTTTGCTTCTCTTGATCCTGTTCATCTGCTTCCTGGTGGTTCCATTGAAGATTGTTCTTGAAAACCTCATAAACCTTAGGGAAAACCAAGCATGACAATGATTAGGGTTTTTATTAGTTTCCCCTTTTAGTTTTACCTTTGTGTCTCTTTGAGTCTTCTCTTCTCACCTCATAATCAGGGACTAAACCCTAAAGGCTTTAAGGCTTTGTGATTAAGCTTATGCCTGCATCCTTCTCTTAGGATGGAGTGTATAACTTTAATCCTAAGTGTTAAACCCTTAATGTGTTTAAACTCCTTTAATCAATTCACTTAATAAGTATCAAGACATCACACTTGTAACTTGGGCCTTGCATTAGGGTTCTAATTCTTCCTTAATTGGTTAAGAAGGACTAACCCTAGTGTTAATGGACAAGTCCCCCTCAAGTTGTCTTACAAATCATAAAATTCACTTCTTCATCTCACCATTAACTAAAATCCACTCAATAAAGGCTTGTTTTGTCATGAGTTTAATCCCTAATCATGGATTAAGTTGAGGAGTTTTCCTCAGCTTAAACATTCTCATCTATTATCCTTCTATTAGGATGGTGTAATGAGCCTGTTTAATCTTTGATTATGGCTTAAACTCATTACTTAACACTAAACAAAAACACCAAAAATATCTAAATAATCACAAGTAGGTTAATGATCTTGATCCTACACCAAAGGTGATTAAGTATGAGAATCTGACTTCACACTTAAGGTACTCTCATTACCCCTAATCAGAGGGAAGATGTGGTGAGTTTACTAAACCCATTGGTTTAGGCTTAAGCTCATTAGCTTATGACAAACTTTCAAAAGCAATAAAAGACTGAAAACACAAAAACAAACAATAATCGTCTCCTTCGGGATTCTTTTCTCATCACCTTCACTCATAGACGAGAACTTGCTTCTTCCGTCTAATGCAAGACAGTTTGCACCTGAGCCAGACAGGTCATACACTTGAGCATAGACAAGTAAGCAGTTCACAAGTCAATTCATCTTTCAGTCTTTTTGGGTCGAACTACGGTGTTCTGACTTCCTCATTGCACGAGAGGATACGTAGGCATAACTTAACAGTTATCGAACAAAAGTCTCTGTTTATTCCTCCTCCTTCCAGCATTATTCTTTAAGCCTCATGATCTTGAGCATCTTATTCTTGTTCTTACACTGGCACTGTACATTTATACACTTCACACTTCTCATACACTGACACCTGTACATCCTTTTCCAGCTCTTCTGTATACAAATTGCACTGACACTACCCCTTTAAAACACAAATCTTTTAAGCGTGGATCCCGTCGAGTACGACGGACAATCTGGGTGCTAATACCTTCCCAGGTTGTAACCAACCCCCTTTCTCAGTCTCTCTGGTTCGCAACCGTCTTATCCATCTCTTTCTAGGTCTATGCAGCATTGCCTTTCCTCCGGGATAAAAATGCCTAGCTGGCGACTCTATTCATCTCCAGTGAGTTCACGGCTGTGTGTTCTCATTGTTCTTTTCGCCGACCGTTCGCGCTTGTACCGGGATGTAAATCTTTGGGAGCGACAAGTTTAGCCTATGATAAGGATGCAGACATAACCCTAATTCCAAAGTCCTAAAGCTTTAAGAGTTTAGCCTCTGATTAAGAGATGAGAAGAGAGACTCAAGGAGACTCAAAGGTAAAAATCTTGGGGGGACTATATACAACCCTAAAATTTATCATGCTTGGATATCCTATGGTTTATGAGGCTTAAGAGGAATGATCTTCAAGAAGGCCACCATGGAAGAAGCAGATGAAAAGAGAAGGAGGAAGAAGAATAAGTTACTTACTTCCTAAAGAAGATAAGTAACTTAAAAGAAAGAAAGTAATAAAGAGGGAGAATAAGTGAAACAAGTTCACTTCAAAGACAAATAAATATGCAAATGAGGATAAGAGAAAAGGTGGGAGGTGAAGGCAAATCCACCTCCCAGAAAACTTACCAAAAGTTCCTGAAATGTTAGTATGAATGCATAAGACATAAAGCAAAAGGAAATGAGATGAAATGAGATGCAAAGACCAAAACCAGAAATGATTATGCAATGAAAATGTGTTATGAGATGATGCAAAGTCATACAAGATGCATATGAAGGATCATACAAGGATGCGATGCAATGAAAGCATGTTTAGAAGCATGAAAACACATGGATGTTCATGATATGTAATGAATGAAAAACAATGCAAATTAATGAAGAAATGATCAAGAAATGTTTCAAACATGCTCTAAGATGTATAAGATGACATACAAAATAATTTAATGGCATGGCAAGTTCATAAGTTCATGATATACAAAAAAGAATGCAAATGAAGATGCAAAATTAGGGTTTTAAGGAAACATGAGATGCATATGACCAAAACAGAAGCAAACACCATGATAAAAAATTGAAATTAAACTCAAACAAACCTTAATCCCATATAAGATCACACCTCAAAGGAGAAAGTCAGAAGCCAATCCTAGTGAAAGTTATAAAATTTCTAAGTTTGCTAGGGTTTTTGGGTGCTTCTAAAGGGAAAATGCAAATCAAATTGTAAATGCAAGATACAAATATGAGATAAATAATCTAGAAAATATATGCAATATATGAAACAATGCATGAATAACCAAGTTCAAACTCATCATGGTTAGGAAGAAATGAATTTTTCAAGTTAGGGTTAAAAAATGTGAAATTTAAGAACCCTAATTCAAAGAAAATTGTGAAAATGTGATCAAACCTAAAAAGAAATTTGTATGGTGAGTTTGAAAATGTTTCTAAATGTATTGGAATGATTCATGATTTTTTTGGTGTTTTTAAAAACCTAAATGCATATTTAATTAATTAAAATCAATTAATTAATTAAATAAAACATTTAAATATTTTAAAAATACTTTTTTAATGCAAAAATTAAAATAAAAAATGTTTTTAGGTTACGAAAAATATTTGAAATAGAAATGCAAAAAATGAAATTTTTTGAAAGTCTTTTGCTATTTTAAATAAAATGGACAAAAGAAAAGAAAAGAAAATGAATTAAAAATCAAAATAAAATGGAAGTATGCAGATCTGATGGTTGAGATTCAAACGTGGAGGGATTCAGTTGACTGTGTGTGCTATCCAAGGGTCAGGATTCAAACTGAGTTAATTTAATTAATTAAACCTAAATAAACGAATTAATTATGAATTAAGATTAATGATGCAATCTGGACCACTCAAACGCGCACTAACCCAAGATCCAAAGGCCCATATTCAAACTGAATGATAAACCCTAATTAGAACCCTAATCATTTTCAGGTGACTGGAGCAAGCTCCGGTCATCTTCTCCGACGACCCCAAAATGCTATCTCACTCCCTAGGCTATGAGAACCTCACAAACTCTCCAGAATCACTCCCTAAACATCACTGAGCATGAATCCACCAACAAACAACATTTATTTTGCATCAATCAAGAGAATCAAGCAAGAACATGTTTCACGAGCAAACTTTCAAAAGTTAAATACATGCTTAATACTCAACCATTTTCAAAAGTAAACATATCACAATGATCAACACATCATGTAGAATCAATTTGAAGCATTTTTCATTTGAAGTATTTTTGGTCATGAAAGAATAGGTTGAATATCTTTCCCAAAATGGAAAGTTTCCATTACAAGTTCTTTCCAAAAATAGCAAGTTTGCATTTGACTCAAAATTCTTCAACTTTGTGAACTTATAAAAACTTCCAAGATCAAATAAAAATCATAGAACCTCAAAATGATGATGATGACCCTTTGGTACCCTTGATAGAGGCCTCAGATGCCCTGATTTTGACTTTACTTGCTCAAGAAGTTACCCAATGATCAAATGACTTCCACAGTGAATTTCTTCATCAAACTTGGTATACATGATCCTTATAACATATTAAGACCATTAGAAACAATAATGACCAAATTTATTTGGATTAAGGCCTCTGAAACCAATACCCTAATTTTAGGTCATCTATGCAGGAAATCTTCAGTCTGCCTCTATGCCTTTGCCATGCTTTGTGATCCCTTGACTTTTATGAACTTTGGGGAGCATATTATGATCATGGAACAGACATGGACCCTCTTGGAAAGCTTCAAGACCATTGGGATGGCTCAGATCACTTCTTGGATTGCTCAGATCACAAACCCTAGATGTAGATGAAATGAAACTATGCAGTGGGATGGTATGCTTATGTAATGCAAAAATGAAAGATCACAAGCCAAGGTGTGAAAAAGAGTGATGGAAAATTTGGGGTGTTTACAGCTGCCCCTATTCAAGCATGAGTTAGCTGTGCAGGGTGTAAGCTCCCGACTTAACAGACAAACAAGATAACTTGTGGTTGAATACCAAAGACAATCCGAAATTTGCACTCGCTGGGGAGAAGAAGAAAAGGGATATAAATTGTAAAAGATAGTATAGTATGAGTATTAAATGAAAGTGGTGGAGGACGACCATCGAGAAGAGGACGACTGCTGGGGGTAAACGGTAAGTAAAGCAACAACGGGGACGGCCATCATGCTGGGAAATAAAGAAACCGCGACGGGGACGGCCATCAGGTAGGGAAATAAAATTCTCTGGGGTTCGAAGGAATGAGGGAAACACTGACGGGGATGTCCATCAGGTTAAATGGTAAAGTTAACAACGATGGGGACGGTCATCGGGTAAAAGATGATGAAGGACGATCATCAGGAAAAGGAAAAGGGACCACGATGGGGGCGGCCATCAGGTTAAAGAATAAATGAAATATTTGATGAGGGATGGTCATCAAAGGTGAAGGACGATCACCTAGCAGGGGACGACTGCACTTTATCACGACATAGGACGAATGCCGGATAGAAAAGATCAACGATGGGGATGGCCATCGAATATGCATGATGAAGGAGGATCATCAAGAGGTGAAGGACGATCACCTAGCAGGGTACGGATGCTCTTGGGGATTATCGCGACATAGGGCGAATGCTGGATAAAAAGATCAACGATGGGGACGGCCATCAGATAAATGATGAGGGACGGTCATTGAAAGGTGAAGGACGATCACCTAGTAGGGGACGACTGCTCTTTATCACGACATAGGACGAATGTCGGATAGAAGGTTCCAACAATGGGGATTCCACTAGGGGAAGGATGAGGGACGGTCATCCAAAAGTGAAGGACGATCACCTGGCAGGGGACGGCTGCCGAAAGTATCACGACATAGGACTAATGTCGGATAGAGCAAGTTGTTTTGCCTTTGTGGGGATGTAAACACGGACGAGTGCTTACGCTTAAAAATATAAGGTATAACTGTTTGACAGTGTGTATAGATTAAATATGCAGACGAGCATCCTTAGTACCATGATATGGACGAGTATCGGTAGAAACAAACGCTGACACATGTTTAAGGGTGATGATACGGACGACTATCAATCGGTTGAGCAAAAAACACGGAAGAGTGTTGAATCTGCTGAGGGGTGATATATACAAGATACAGACGAGTATCAAAGGATTATGTATAAGTATGTACAAGTATGAACTGTTGGTGAAGTATGTGCAAGACACGGACGAGTGCCAAAAGATTGAGCAAGGGACACTGACAAGTGTTTTGTCTTGCCAGGGAAGTATGACATGGGCGAGTGTCAACAAATAATATGTACAGGTATGAACAAGTGTTTGAGAATTTTGAAGGATTTATGGCGACTTTACTGGGGAAAGATGACACAGACAAGTGTCGAAAAGAGCATGTATAATTATGAACATGCATCTATACTTGAGAGTACAAAGGGGATGTCTTGTCTTTTATCCGCAGGGGATATGAGTTTTATATATTGCTGGTGAAATGATTCAGACATTTGCAGGTGACGGGCTCGAACCTGGCTTATGATCATGCAAATGTTTGATTTTTGCCGTAATGCTCCGTATTAGACGGAATGCTACGCTTATTTTGGGGAAAAATGATGCGAATTCCATGATTATGCAAATGAGAAAACTGATCCGAGATCCGGATCCTGCGGGGATAAAGATCTCTGGCTTATCCTATATGGAGGGAAAACTCCGCTGGGGATGAGGAAGTTTCAGCAATTCCGCTGGGGAAGTATTTCATGCATTGCTCTACTGGGGAGAGAACGACAACTCTGCGGGGAAGCAATTCCACCGACTCTGCTGAGGATGAGGAAGAACCTAGAAGCTCTAATGGGGAGTAGAAAGTTCCTGACTATTTTGCTGGGGAAAAGCCGTCAGGCATTGCTCGGGAGATCCTGCTCGGGGAGGAGATAACTTCTGGGAAGTAATATGTTGCTACTCTTTCGTCCAAGCGACATGCTGGGGATTTAATAAGTTTCTTGAAGGATCCTCTGAGGGGATAAAAACTTCATGGGGAAATACTTCTGTCAAGTAACCCTGTTGATGAGGTGATTGATGGCTTGGCTAGGGATATAATGCCTAATATGCCCCATGCTGTGAAAGATTATCTTCTTTGAGTACCTGCAACCTGTTAAGATATAGGAAACGCACAAGTTTCTCGAGATAACCTCAACCGGATTCCGTCATAGGAGTTAGATTTGCTTAAGAATTCATATTTCCTGCAAGAATTTATTAAAATGGCTTATATGTTTTCATGCAAATGTTGTATTACAAACTCTGGACATTTTGCAAACAAAAATAAGAGGTAAAAGACAAAGTGTGACTGAACATTCTGATTTTATTGATTTGTGTGCCCTGAATAGGTAAGTACAATCAAAGAAGTGAATCTCCTGAAAGTAGGAGATTGCTACAAAATTGAGAAAATAAAGGTGTTGGCAATGTTTGAAATTGACGTTCCAGTGAGCATCCTTGCTATGACCCGTATGACCTTGACGTTCTTCTTATCTTGCTTTCCGAAGAAGGTTGGTTCTGACAAACACTTTATCCTTTTGAAGCCTGCCATGTTGTGAGTGATACAGATGAATTCAGAATGCAGTTGTTCGCTTATTCCCTGATTTTGCTTGGATCGCCCTTTCGGGTTTTTAATCCACCGGGATACCCAATTTTGTCTAAGCTGTCCGATGTGACTTTTCAACTCAGTGGGTGTACACTTTTTTCAATTTTTCCCTTATTTTTTCCCGAGTCTTTCATTCTGTTTTTGACTCACCGGGATGCCTTACTTTTGCCTAGACTTACATTATGTTTTTGTGTCTAGCGGGTCATTTTATGCGAAGTATTGTTTAACTGCATCTGAATTCACAGGAGATAAGAAATCCCCACCATCCATAGTAGTGAGCATCAGTGCCCCACCAGAGAAAACTTTCTTTACTATGAATGGGCCTTCGTAGTTTGGCGTCCATTTGCCCCTATGGTCTGTATAAGGAGGAAGAAATCTTTTCAGAACAAGCTCTCTCACTTGGTATTCCCAAGTTCTGACTTTCTAATCAAAGGCTTTCTTCATCCGCTTCTGATATAACTGCCCATGACAGATAACTGCTAATCTTTTTTCTTCAATCAGATTCAGTTGATTGTATCGAGACTGGACCCATTCTGCTTCATCCAGTTTCACATCCATCATTACCCGTAAGGAGGGTAGTTCAACTTCAACATGTAGGACAACTTCCATACCATATACAAGCTGATAAGGTGTTGCCCCAGTAGATGTTCTGATAGAGGTTCGGTACCCATGCAAGGCAAATGGTAGCGTCTCATGCCAGTCTTTGTAGGTGACTACCATCTTTTGCACAATCTTCTTGATATTATTGTTAGCGGCCTCAACAACACCATTCATCTTTGGCCTATAAGGATAAGAGTTGTGATGTTGAATTTTGAAGTCCCGACAAAGTTTTGCCATCATCTTGTTATTCAAATTGGAACCATTATCAGTAATGATTCGCTCGGGAACTCCATATCGACAGATGATATCCCTTTTCAGAAATCTAGCTACCACTTGCCTGGTGACGTTTGCATATGAAGCTACTTCAACCCATTTGGTGAGGTAATCAATGGCCACCGGGATGAATCTGTGACCATTTGAAGCAGTCGGTTCAATATTTCCAATCATTCAATGCCCCACATAACAAAGGGCCAAGGTGAAGACATTACATTCAAAGGATTCAGAGGCACATGCTCTTTATCTGCATAGATATGGCATTTGTGGCATTTCCTGGCATAGGCACAACAATCTGCATCCATTGTGATACAGTAGTAACCCGATCTTAACAACTTCTTTGCCATTGCATGTCCTCCGGCATGGGTACCGAAAGAATCTTCATGTACTTCATGCATCAGTAGGTCTGCTTCCTTCTTGTCAACACATCTGAGAAAGACCATGTCGAAGTTTTGCTTGTACAAAGACCCATTAGTATTGAGGAATAAACTGTCGGCTAGCGTTCTCAATGTCTTCTTATCATTCAACGATGCCCTATGTGGGTATGTATGAGTTTCCAAGAAGCATTTGATGTCATGGAGCCAAGGCTTGTTGTCAGGATTAGTGTCCACAGAGAATACATATGCCAGTCTGTCCAGTCTGGATACCACAATCCGAGGCACATAATTAGCAGCTCATACTTTGATCATGGATGAAATGGTAGCCAGAGCGTCTGCAAACTGATTCTCATCTCGAGGGATGTATTCAAGCTTAACTGTTGTGAAGAATGTTGCACCCCAAAATTTGCCCTCACAATACAAGACTTTGTGGGCTAAGAAGGTTCACAAGGTTCACAAGACCTTTCATGAGGTTCATGAAGTTTACAAGACACTTTATGAGGTTCACAAGGTTCACAATACTTACAAGACCTTTCATGAGGTTCATGAAGTTTACAAGACACTTTATGCGGTTCACAAGGTTCACAAGTCTCACAAGACCTCCCATGAGGTTCACAAGACATTTTATGAGGTTCACAAGGTTCACAAAGTTCACAATTGATCAGAAGATTTGACAATTCCCTCAGACAATGCATCCTCCTAAGCAGTGCATCCAAAACTAGGGTTTTAACTTTAATCAGGCTAAATGGACTTCCAAGACTTCAAGTGAGCTTCATAACATCTTATATGTGTCTAAGAATCCCCATGACAAGTTTCAAGACTTTTCTCAAAAGTTTGCTCAGTCAGATGATCAGATAAGTCAAAATCAGTCAAAGTAGTTAAAAAGTCAAACTGAGGTCAACTGTGGTCAAACCAAAGTCAAACTTCATGATTTTTTTCCAACATAAATTATATGAAGTAAAATTCATCATTTTATCAAGGGTTGATCATGATTCATCAAGGATATTTCAGATCATCAAGAATCAGGAGTTTCTAAATTAGGGTTTCCTCAGGAAAAGTCAACTGAACTTTGACCAGCCATAACTTTCACATGCTTCATCACCAATTTTCCATCCAAAGCTCATTTTGAAGGAAATTGAATTCTCTACAACTTTGTGTCTCACAATCCAATCCCAAAAATGCTTCATTTGGAAGGTATAAGCTAAGACATTATAGGTCCTTTTGAAAGTCAACAAAAAGTCAACAAATTCAAAAGGGCATAACTTGAGAATGGTAAATGATATGAACATGAAACCAGTGGGGTTGGTTAGAGGACTCTTCAAGCTTTACAAAATGTCCAAGAACACCCTCATAGCATTAAAATTGAAGGATGTGTGCCCTTGCAAAGTTGGGAAATTTTAGGGAAGTTTATGAAGCAAATGGAGGTTTAAAACCAAATTTTGCTAAATGGGCTGAACTTTTGATGACCCAAAGTGATCCATGACATCATGCACGAAAATTATTTGATATTTTCATAATTTTATTTTATTTAATTTATTTATTATGATTTTTTTATATTAAAAATCATTTTAAATTTAAATAAAATATCAAGTGTGAAGATTTAAAATATTTTTTTGTTCTAGAAGGTCATGAATGCAACTTGGATCAGATTGATACAAAAATTATGGTGATTGGCTTGAAATAGAAAGGGTTTATTCAAGAATATTTGAAATTTAAGCTTGAATCTTTTTCAATCTCATGGATCCAAATCTTCCACACAACCATCAATTCTTTTGACCTAAATCCACTCCACTATAAGTATACAACATAACCCTATTCATTGGACACGAATTTCTGGCCTCCAAGTGCACATTCAAGTTTCAAAATTTCATTCAAAAACTCACTTTCGGATTTTAAGGTAGAGGTGATTTCAAGGTGTTCTAAGGATTGCAATACATTCTATGATGTTCATTTAACATGTCTGGATCATAAACAACATCAAAAACACCCTAAATCACATAAACCGAATGGATGTTCATGCCGTGTTTGGTTTTTTTCGATTTCATGGTTTTGTTGTTTCTTAATTGATTAATATTGTTTGTTTCAGTGTACTGAAGCTTTCTGGACAATTCCATTGGAGTTTCATGGACTGAATCCGCATATGCCATAGTTAGGGTTTGGCCCAAGCTTTTAGGGTTTCTTGATTAAGAACATATAAATGACTTTGATTGTTATATTTGAATCGTATAGGTCATAAGGAACCCGTTGACATTATTAATTTGGTGAAATTATACTGTTTGCATGGTGTATGAAGTTCGCAGGATATATTGGCAGGAACAATCGCAGGAAAAGTTGTAGGTAAATTCGCAGGAAAACCTGCGAATCCAAGGTTGAAGATGAAGATCTTCGCGCGCTTCAGATTTTTGAATTTTTATTTGTATATTTACTGCATTGTTTGTACATTATTTCACAGGATGATAGATGGCCTGGTGGTTAGTACGAGCATGAAATATGTCAAGGACGTGGGTTCGAACCTGTCCTCAGTCATTTTTTTGGTTAAAATTCCATTTATTCTTCAGGTTTAAAATATAATGCTTCATTATCCATTCTTAATCACCAAGGCGCGCATAGCCCAGTTGTGCTGGTATTGGTCCAAGAAGGAGAGCCTAGGGCGTGGGTTCGATCCCAGCCCCAGGTATGTTTCTTTTTCTCTGTTTTTTTCATTTATTTGGTTTTTGTTTATAGTTAATTAATTTAAATAAATATTTAAAATACAATAGTTATACTATTTTTCTTATATAATTCAAAAAAAACTTATAATTTTTAAAAATAATTCAAACTTTATTAATAAAATTGTTTATATTAATATATTTGTGTGTATTTTTGTATGAATAAATTATAAACCCTAATATTTTTTTTATGTAAAATCTAATTAATTTCCATAAATCCTAATAATTTTAATCAAACCCTAATTTTCTTTATTCAAAACTTAATCCTATTTTTATTTAATCATGTACATATTTTATAATTTGATAGTATTGTTTAAAATAATTAAAATTTTGTAAATATAATTATAATTAATCCTATTTTCATAATATGTAAATATTCTATTAATTGTTTATAATTTAATTTTGTATGTAAATAATTTTTATTATATGTTTAAAAATAGTTAAAAAATTTTAATTTAATTTTGTAATTATAATTTTATAATATGTTTATAATTAACTTAATTTTTATAATTTGCAAATAACTTAAAATTTCATAATAATTAGTATAATTGTTTATATTTTATTCTTAACCTTAAAAAATAATTGTTCATTAATCTTTTAATATTTTTGCTTATATTATTAACTATGTTTATTTTTATATTTATTTCATTATTACTAACCCCATTGTGATTTATTATTATTATTATTATTTCACTAACCCAATTATTATTATTATTATTTATTTTTGCTTATTATATTTAATTTGCTTTAATTATTATTATGTAATTGTTCCTTGGATGTAATATTTAGTAGTAATGTGTAAATATTTATTTTATGCTATGGTTAGTAAAAATAGGGAGTGCAACATGTTTGTATACTTAAAATTAATTTAGTTCACTAATTTAAAGATAAATATTAAAATTGTACACTCACACACGTAAGTCGATCTTTGATCGCCATCTCACTTCCTTAGGGATACCTCTCATGTTGCCTAATCAAAAGGTCAAGTAGGGTGTATAAAGCAAAGTCCCTCAATTTCACATCATCTAGTCCCTTAACAGATAAAAGATCAAGTCCCTTTCGAATGTTGCCTTCGTAATGATCTTTTCCCTTTCGAAATAAAGATGATACGTCCCTTTCGAATTGCTTATACACCCCACAGTTGCCTAAATAACAGATGTCCCTTCACTTGTCCCTCACATCCAAGGTAATGACTACCTATTCCTTAATAATAGGGATAGTCTTACCATTTAAAGGATTCGAGAACAGAAAAGATTTAAAACTTAGGGTAGGTTCCTCTTAGATACTTGCTCACTCTTCAAAAAAATTTCAAACACTTCACAATTTCAAACAAATTTTCAAAACAAAGGTTTTATACGCATCCGTACATGGATCATTATAAAACACTTAAGAAAATTTTTATTCACACACTTCACATTTCAAAAACATTTTAAAGTGAGCTAAGTAACTAAGAGCCCATAGATAACCATGGATGTAAAGGGTGCTAACACCTTCCCTTTACATAACCTACCCCCCGGACCCAAAAATATTTTAAAGGTCTTTCCTGTTCTTTTATGCCTTTCCTTTGGATAAAATAAAAGTCGGTGGCGACTCTTGCTATCCGCAACATTTAACTAAAGTCAGTTCTCCCACCGTGTTACAGAACTGGCGACTCTGCTGGGGAATTAATAAAAGAGGGGTACCCTTAGGAATTAGATCACTTTAAAATTGTTTGCCTTGTTTGCTTTATACTTACTTGTTGGGCTCTTATGTGTGAAAGATCCTAACCCGGATCTAGTGTTCCTTAGGTAAATGGCAATAGACCAAGGAAACTGTACGGCGTATACCGGTATGGTTGATCTGGTGGCCATAGTTAGTGTGACTTCTTGGTTGGTGCTTATGTTCCTTAAGTCAAGTTAAGGATAATATGAGGCTGCCATATGTTGTCAATACACTAACTAACTTTTAGAACCCTAGTTATCCCATCTTGGCCTTTAGAAAGTAGTGAGATAGCCGGCTTTGGTGAAGACTGAAGTTGGTTGATACTCGATACTACACTCATTGAGATCCTAAACTTGGAGGGTTTTGGTTGGCAAGTAAGTTGCCTACTGAACAACCACCCTTGTGAAGGATCAATGATATTGAGATCCCTTAGAACCTGGTTACTTTATAGGACAGGATGAACCAACTAAACTTCAGGGGAGGGTATTTACCTTTAAGCCTCATGCAAGCCTCTAAACCTAAGGCTATTGTGTGACTTGTTTGTGTGTGCCACATGTTTGTGATTGAGCATAACATCATAGCATCATCATGCATCATAACATAACATTTTCACTAACCATTTCAAGGACCAAAAGATTTATCTTTGTTCTTTGTTGCAGGTCATGGCTTCTGCTCGTAGAAACACTATCAGGATCAACTTTGTAGGGATACCTACTAAGCTTAAAGAGTTGGTTTCTCAAGTGCCAGAACACTCCCAGTTCATCAAGAGACATGGTCACTTATTGGATCTAGTCACTTCAGGGTTCAATGAAGACATGAAGAGTGTCCTGTTTCAGTTCTTTGATCCTAAGCACCATTGCTTCACATTCCCCGACTATCAGCTGGTTCCTACAATGGAAGAGTTCTCTAAACTTCTGGGTATACCTGTACTTGATCAGAAACCATTCTCAGGCTTAGAAAAAGAGCCTAAACCTGAGGTTATTGCTGCAGCTCTACATCTGAAGAAGCCTGACATTGTTCTAGAAACGAGAAGCGGAGTTAAAGGTATTCTTGCTAAGGTATTAATGGATAAAGCTCAAGTGTTCTTGAAGGCTATGAGCTACGATGCTTTTGAGGAGATCTTAGCCTTATTGATTTATGGCTTAGTGTTGTTCCCCAATCCTGATCAGTTCATAGACGTTCATGCCATCAACATATTTCTGAGTCACAACCCAGTGCCTACATTGCTTGGAGACATCCTGCATTCTCTTCATACTCGTACTACAAGGGCAAGAGGAACTTTGATGTGTCACATACCTTTGCTATCTAGGTGGTTTATTTCTCACCTTCCTTGATCAATGATGAGGAACGAACAAGGGTTCAGGTGGTCCAAGAGGATTATGTCACTCTCTCATTCAGATATCCATTGGTGCTCCAAATCTATGGAGAATGTCACTATCATTGACCGTTGTGGGGAGTTTCCTAATGTGCCACTTCTAGGCATAAGAGGAGGCATTACTTACAACCCTTCTTTGTCCTTACGACAGTTTGGTTACGCTCGGAGTGATGGTCCACATGACATGTTAATTCAGGGCATTGTATTTGACTATGACAACGATCTTCAAGGTTACCGTCAGAGATTTATACGAGCATGGGGAAAAGTGAACAAGGTTGACAGCAAGACTCTGGAACCTAAGTACACTATTCCTATGGAGGCTTATCTCAGATGGGTGCGATCTCGTGCTCAGACTCTCATGATGCCATATCCTTCCATCCTGCCAGTTACCATGGAACCTGTTGCTGAAGGAGATACTGCTTATACCATCCTTCACCCAGACATGCCTACTGACATGGAAGATTTACAGAGATCCTGGATCCAGTTGAAGGAGCAAAGGTATACTTTCGAGGCTCATTACAAAGCAAGCCAAGAAAGAATCCTAGAACTAACAAAGCAACTTCACGAGGAGCGGAATCTCAACTCATACCTCAACACAAAGAGGAAACGTCCATGGGAGACTTAAAACCCCATCTCTTATATTTACTTCATTTCATTTTCTGTAAGCCCAAGAGGAAAAACAAATTTATTACTAATAAAAGTTTACCTTCTTGTTTGTTTAAGCAAATTTAAATCTTGCGGTCCTTGAAAACATTGCATATACATTCGTATATCATATCATTGCATCACAGGTTTATAATTGTGCACAGGTTTCTTATCTTCTCGCTGTTTATTTCAGCAATGGCTCTTGAGCAAACAGTTAAGGATCTCCAGGCACAAAATGCACAATTCCAAGAGCTGATCCTGAATCTGTCCAAGGGGCAGGATGAATTGAAGACACTGCTGGCCAAGAAGACTAAGAAGACTAGAAGGTCAGGTGGCCTGATCAACATGGGAAGAAGGTTCAAAGGTCTTGCCAAGACCAAAGAACCAGTTGAAGATTATGAGTCTGAAGAGTATGAAAAAGAGGGAGGCAGTCTCCACAATACTATGAGGGACTCTGATTCTGAGGCTAATTACTACCATGAGCCTAATGAAGATAAATTCAAGATGTTGGTGGATAGAATGGATGCTATGGAGTTGCAGAAGTCTTCTGGGCTGGATTTTGAAGATTTGAGTCTGATATCTGGGGTAGTCATACCCATTGGTTTCAAGGTTCCTACTTTTGTTGTTTATGATGGGGTCTCTTGTCCCAAGCTGCATTTGAGGTCTTATGTCAGGAGAATCCAACCTCATACTGCTGATAAGAAGTTGTGGATCCATTTCTTCCAAGAGAGCTTATCTGGAGCTCAATTGGAATGGTACTATCAGTTGGAGAGTGTCAACATCCGGGATTGGAATGATCTGGCTGAAGCCTTCTATAAGCAGTATCAATACAATGTTGATTTAGCTCCCACTCGCATGCAACTGCAAAGCATGTTTATGGGTGCTAAAGAAAGTTTCAAGGAGTATGCTCAAAAGTGGAGAGATTTAGCTGGAAGAGTACAACCCCCTTTAACTGACAGGGAGTTGGTTGATATGTTCATGTGTACGTTGAATGGTCCATTTTACAGTCATCTCATTGGAAGCTCATCATCTGGCTTCACTGAGTTGATAATGACAGGAGAGCGTGTAGAAAGTGGTATCAGGAGTGGCAAGATTCAAGTGGGTACTTCTTCATCAGGTGCTGCAAAGAAGCCTCCCAGTGGAAAGAAAGAATCAAATGCTGTCTATGGTCAACCTAATCGTAGTAGAAGGCATCAGTCTGTGAGTGCAGTCCATATCTCCAATCCAACTCCTACAACACCAGAGCAGCCACAGGGCAACTAACAGAGGGCTAGAAGGCAGTTCACTAAGATCAACATGTCAATGGCTCAGGCATTGCAACACCTGTTGAAGGCTGAACTTATCACTCTGAAAGAGGCTCCTCAGAATCCTAATGTTACCTCTCCCAGGTACAATCCTAATGCACGATGTGCATATCATTCGAACTGTCAGGGACATGATACTAATAGTTGCTGGGTTTTGAAGAACAAAATTCAAGATATGATTGAGGCTGGAGAGATTGAGTTTGACCCTCCGGGTACTCCAAATGTGATCACTGCTCCCATGCCAAATCATGAGAAGACTGTCAATGCCATTGATGAAGATTCACATATCTATTCAGTTGCAGAGTTGACCACACCATTGTCTGTCATTAAAAAGAAGCTAGTACAAGCCGGGTTCTTTCCAAGTTGTCGTGAAGATTGTCTGTATTGTACCTATAAGCCGGATAGTTGCTGGAGATTGAGAGATGGAATTCAACGTCTCATGGATAAATATACCATAGTATTTGAGAGGACTCCACCTTCCGTAGAGAGTATGGTTGATCATATAACCCAGCGTGCGAAGATTGAAGAGGTGGATATGGTTGATAAAGTACCGGTAAGGATCACTTCCAAGGGACCTGTTAAAATCACTCATAAGGGTCCAATCAAGATTACTGCTGAAGGCCCTGTGAAGATTGTTGCTGAAGCTAGAGTGGCTCCTATGGTTATTACCACTCCTGGTCCTATCCCGTATACTTCCGATAAAGCTGTGCCTTGGTATTATGGGTCTGATGTTTATATCCATGGTGTTAAGCAGGAACCCTTAGCTGATATGCATGTTGATGTTGATAATATTGCTGGATCTAGTAAGATCACACGAAGCGGAAGAGTTTTCTCTCCTCCAGTTACCTCCAAGAATGCAGTTACTCCAGCTGCTACCTCCACCACTGATGCTTGGGGCAAAGGTCCTGTTATTGAACCTATACCTACTGATGTGCCAGCTGCTGATGACCTCTCTAAGCAGATGGAAGAAGTATTGAAAATCATTCGCAAGAGTGATTATGACATTGTTGATCAATTGGGGCATACTCCCTCCAAGATTTCCATGTTGTCTTTGTTGTTATGTTCTGAAGCTCATGCTAAGGCTTTGATCAAGTTTCTGAAGACTGCTCATGTACCAAATGAAATTTCTGTTGACCAGTTTGAAAATTGTGTTGCCCACCTGACCTATGATAATGGGTTAGGTTTCTCTAATGCTGATTTGACTCCTGCCAAGAGGGATCATAACAGGGCTCTACATATCTCAAATGAATGCAGGGGCACTACCCTGTCACATGTATTGATAGACAATGGTTCCTCTCTGAATGTGTTGCCCAAAGAAGTTCTGAATAAGCTGAGTCCTGAAGATGTTGTGCTGAAGCCCAGTAACATAGTGGTGAAGGCTTTTGATGGTTCGAGAAGAGTGGTGCATGGAGAAATTGATCTCCCAATCAAAGTTGGTTCTTAGGTTTTCAATGCTACCTTTTATGTCATGGATATTCGTCCGTCGTATTCTTGTTTGCTTGGGCGTCCCTGGATCCATGGGGCAGGTGCTGTAACCTCTACATTACATCAGAAGATGAGATATCCGGTGGAAGGGAAAGTTGTTACTGTCTACGGAGAGGAAGGATATGTTGTTAGCCACGTGAACACCTTTAAATATCTGGAAGTGGAAGGTGAATATGTTGAAACTCCGTGTCAGACATTTGAAGTGGTTCCTTGGATTGTTAATGATTATGAAGCTCCTCCTGTTGTCAAGAAAGTTCCTGTGGTCACCAGAGTACCTTCAACAATGGCCTCCCTTAAAGATGCTAGGGCTGTGGTGGATGAAGGTGGTTGTACTATTTGGGGTCAACTTCCTGATATCCCTTACAAGTGTGACAAATTTGGTTTGGGTTTCACTGCAGAGTCCCAGAAGGTTGTTCGTCGTGCTCGTGCTGTTTGTATCACCAATCAGGGGATTATGAAGAATCAGATCAATGCTGTGGGTGACTATGATGAAGACTACAACTTGGATGCTTGGATTTTTCCTACTGTGGGTGCTGGACTCAATAATTGGAAAGCTGAAGATGTTATTCCTATCTCCTTTAGTCAGGAGTAAATACTATTACTGTGTTGTTGCTTTTTAAAGTTTGTAATTTTTGAACAATTAAACTTTCAAGCCTTGTGCCTTACCCGGGGCACAATGGTGTGCTTGTTACGGGCTGTCATTTCATTTGCATACTTCATTCAATAAAAATCAGTGGACGTTTTGTTTTAGTAAATATTGTGTTCCTTGTCTTTCTTTTATTTTATTTTTTTACCTTTATCAGCTATGTGTTCTTACACACACCCACATCACTAAAATGCAGATCCTCATCCACTCTGGATCCTGTTGATAACAGTTCTACTATTGCCAATTATAATTTCGAGAATCCGATCTATCAAGCTGAAGACGGAAATGAGGACGATTGTGAAGTACCTGTAGAGCTTGCTAGGTTGTTACAACAAGAAGAGAAAGCTATACAACCACATGAAGAGCCAGTCGAAGTTGTGAATTTGGGAACTGAAGAAAACAGGAAAGAAGTCAAGATAGGGGCTGAATTAGAGGATAGTGTCAAGAGCAGATTGATTCAGATGTTACGTGACTATGTGGAGATCTTTGCTTGGTCTTATGAAGATATGTCAGGGTTGGATACAGACATTGTGGTTCACCGTTTACCAGTGAAAGAAGATTGTCGTCCAAAGAAGCAGAAGGTTCGTCGCATGCATCCTGAAATGTCAGAGAAGATTAAAGCAGAGGTAATGAAACAATTTGATGCAGGGTTCTTAGCTGTGACTTCTTATCCTCAATGGGTTGCAAATGTTGTGCCGGTACCTAAGAAAGATGGTAAGGTACGTATGTGTGTAGACTACAGGGATTTGAACAAGGCCAGTCCCAAAGATGACTTTCCACTTCCTCATATTGATGTACTGGTAGACAACACTGCTCAGCATAAGGTATTCTCTTTCATGGATGGTTTCTCTAGTTACAATCAAATCAAGATGGCACCTGAAGATATGGAGAAAACAACATTTGTTACACAGTGGGGCACTTTTTGCTATAAAGTGATGCCATTTGGTTTGAAGAATGCAGGGGCAACATATCAGCGTGCTATGGTGGCTTTGTTTCATGATATGATTCATCATGAGATAGAGGTATATGTGGATGACATGATAGCCAGGTCCCAGAATGAAGAGCAACATCTTGATCATCTGCATAAATTATTTGAGAGGTTGAAAAAATACAAGTTGAGATTGAACCCAAACAAGTGTACTTTTGGAGTTAGGTCTGGTAAACTCCTGGGTTTCATAGTCAGTGGGAAAGGTATTGAAGTGGATCCTGCAAAAGTGAAAGCTATACGAGAGATGCCAGCTCCCCGTACTGAGAAGGAGGTTAGAGGTTTCTTGGGACGATTGAATTACATTGCAAGATTTATTTCCCAATTAACTGCCATCTGTGAGCCAATCTTTAAGTTGCTGAAGAAAGACCAGGTGATGGAATGGAATGATGAATGCCAGACTGCCTTTGATGAAATCAAGAGATATCTGCTGGAACCACCAATTTTGATGCCACCAGTTGATGGAAGACCCTTGATTATGTACTTAACAGTATTAGACAATTCAATGGGGTGTGTGTTGGGGCAACATGACGAGTCTGGTCAAAAAGAGCAGGCAATATACTACCTTAGAAAAAAGTTTACCGACTGTGAAACAAGATACTCACTGCTCGAGAAAACTTGCTGCGCTTTGGTATGGGCTGCTCGCCGACTAAGACAGTATATGTTGACCCATACTACCTTGTTGATCTCAAAGATGGATCCAATCAAGTACATATTTGAGAAACCTGCTCTCTCCGGAAGAATTTCAAGATGGAAAATTATCTTGACAGAATATGACATACAATATACTACTCAGAAGGCTATTAAAGGAAGTGTTGTGGCTGATCATTTGGCTCACCAAGCAGTAGATGATTACCAGTCAATGAGTTTTGAGTTCCCTGATGAAGACATTATGATTATTACCAAAGAACCTGGACAATATGACGGACCTGAACAAGGATCCCGATGGACTATGGTTTTTGATGGTGCCTCTAATGCCCTTGGTAATGGTGTTGGCGTTGTGATCAGTTCCCCTGAAGGTTGTCATACCCCGATTACTGCCAGACTTTGTTTCTATTGTACCAATAACATGGCTGAGTATGAGGCATGTATCCTGGGTATTAAAGCTGCTATTGATATGAAGATTCAGTTCCTTGATGTGTATGGAGATTCAGCCTTGGTAGTTAGTCAGATCAAAGGAGATTGGGACACCAAGCATGATAATCTCATTCCTTACAGAGAGTATGTGTTGTCTTTGATCCCACATTTCAAAGAAGTTACCTTTGGACATATTCCACGAAGAGAGAATCAGTTGGCAGATGCCTTAGCCACCATGGCATCCATGTTTGAGATCAGCTGGGATGATGAAGCTCCCAAGATTACTATTGATAGATTTGAGAAGCCTGCATATTGCAATGAGATTGGTACTGAAGAAGCAGAGGAAAAGCCTTGGTTTTATGAAGTGAAAAGATATCTTGAAGCCCAGGAGTTCCCTGAAGGGGCATCTGTCAAAGATAGGAAGTTTCTGAGGAGATTCTCTGCTAAGTTCTTTTTGAGTAATGGCATTTTGTATAAGCGCAATCATGATTCAACTTTGCTTCGTTGTGTGGATAAGAAGGAAGCAACTGAGATTATGGAAGATATGCATGATGGGATCTTTGGCACTCATTCTAGTGGTCATACTATGGCAAAGAAGATATTGAGAGCAGGTTACTATTGGTCTACCATGGAAGCTGATTGCTATCAGCACTCCAGAACGTGTCATAAGTGTCAAATTTATGCAGATAAAGTACATATACCTCCATCACCATTGAATGTGTTGACTGCTCCTTGGCCTTTTGCCATGTGGGGCATTGATATGATTGGTGAGATCAAGCCTACTGCTTCTAATGGACATCGTTTCATCCTGGTTGCTATTGATTACTTCACTAAGTGGGTGGAGGCAGCTTCATTTGCATCTGTTACCAAGAATGTTGTGGCTCGATTCATTAAGAATAATCTTATATGTAGGTATGGCATCCCTGAAAGGATTATTACTGACAATGGCTCTAATCTGAACAACACTATGATTACTAATCTCTGCACGCAGTTCAAGATTAAACATCACAACTCTTCTCCGTATCGTCCAAAGATGAATGGGGCAGTTGAAGCTGCTAATAAGAACATTAAGAAGATTGTACAGAAGATGACTGTTACTTACAAGGATTGGCATGAGATGTTACCATTTGCTCTTCATGGTTATCGTACCACAATACGGACTTCAACAGGGGCAACTCCATTCTCCTTAGTCTATGGTATGGAAGCAGTTCTGCCCATTGAAGTTCAGATTCCCTCCTTAAGAATTATGAAGGATGCAGGCTTGGATGAAGATGAGTGGATTCAGACTCGACTTGACCAGATAAATTTGATTGATGAGAAGAGGTTAGCAGCTGTTTGTCATGGCCAGATGTACCAGAAGCGAATGATCAAGGCTTTTAATAAGAAGGTTAAGCCAAAGGTATATCAGGCTGGTGACTTGGTAATCAAGCGTATCATATTGCCACAGGGTGATCCTAGGGGCAAGTGGACTCCTACATATGAAGGACCATTTGTGGTCAAAACAGTATTTTCAGGAGGTGCCATGATACTTGCTACTATGGATGGTGAAGACTTCCCACAGCCTGTAAACGCAGACATAGTTAAAAAATACTACGCATAAAAAGAGACCCGCTAGGTTGACTGGCCTAGGCAAAAATAAGGGCATCCCGGCAAACCAAAAGGGTTTGGGCAAAAATTAGGGATATATATAAAAAAAATGTACACCCGGCAAGTCGAAAACCTGAAAAGGCGGCTTGGGCAAAAAAGGGTATCCCGGTGGATTGAAAACCTGAAAAGGCAATCGAGGCAAAAGTTAGGGATTAAAGCGTATGACTATGTCTCGTTTGAATCACCCATGAAACTGCAACCAGTTGTGTTACTTACTCAAGTTCGAACAGATAAAGCTCAATTCAATCGTTTCCGTCTCAACAGCAGAAGATGAGATACTTGAAGATAATGGCAATAGTAGAATTGGAACTCAATAGGATTACTTCCCACATAGCTGATTTTCTTTGTTTTGTAAAATTTTCACGACAAATTCCTCTTACTAGGATTTATGTCTCCTTGTACAAACCTACCTATGTATAGGTCACTTTTTGATATAAATAAAATTCCATCTTTGAATCCAGATTTACTTTTACCCTATTTACATAAGCGAAACGTCCATTGGTTGTGTTTGAATGTATGTATGCTTTTGAATATGATTGATGTTTACCAGAAATGCATGTATGCTTAATATGATTGATGTTTACCAGAAATGCATGAAAATGCAGTAATAGTATTTACTAAGGACGAACGAGGGAAGGATTCCAACGAAGCTTCACCGGTTCATCCCTACAAGACAGTTACAAATCCCTAGTAGGACAAATCCATCTTCATAAATACTTCAAGTCACATCTCCCTTGGAATTTATATCCATCTCTTTTATCCTCATACGGATATTCGGGAATTTATTTTCCAATAAGAGTGCGACGAACGAAGACGGGAGGTTATGTATACCCTACTATCAAACGAAGACGGGAGGTTATGTATACCTTATTATCCAACGAAGACGGGAGGTTATATATACTATATCATCAGACTCTTCAGCAACGAATCGGGATTTATTTTCCCTGGTCAGCAGTTGTTATACAAAGATATCCAGGCGCTTCAAGCTACATGATGCATAGATCATTTACATCATAACATACATATACATAGATACATAACATAATACATTACTTAAGTGCACCATATTACACATACATACATAATACATAAACTAATATTATCATACAGAATGTTATAATCTTGTTTTTCAGATTAATTCTCCAGCAGATAGACTTCATCAACAACTTGTGACTTTGGGCCGTTGTTTATCTTCCCAAAGGTATCATCATTTCCTCAGAACGTTGTTTATCCTTCTGAAAGCATATCTTTCCCTCAGGACGTTTTTATCCTCCTGAAAGCATATTATTACCTTGGGCCGTTGTTTATCTTCCCAAAGGTTACACCATTTCCTCAGGACTTGTTTATCCTCCTGAAAGCATATCATGACTATTGGGCCGTTGTTTATCCTCCCAAAAGTTATAATTATTTCCTCGGAACGTTGTTTATCCTTCTGAAAGCATATCCCTACCTCAGGACGTTGTTATCCTCCTGAAAGCTATCATTCCCTCAGGACGTTGTTTATCCTCCTGAAAGCATATTATTACCTTGGGCCGTTGTTTATCTTCCCAAAGGTTACACCACTACCTCAGGATGTTGTTTATCCTCCTGAAAGCATATTATTACCTTGGGCCGTTGTTTATCTTCCCAAAGATTACACCATTACCTCAGGACGTTGTTTATCCTCCTGAAAGCATATCATTTCCTCGGGACGTTGTTTATCTTCCTGAAAGCTATCACCACTACCTCGGGATGTTGTTTATCTTCCTGAAAGCTATCATTATATCTTCATATTTTGGACTGCTTTATCCTCCAAGAAATGTATCTGAAGAACTTTTCTCCAAGTGGCATCTTTAAGCCCACTCAAGCATATTCAACTAGTCATCAGTATCACTCTACGCACCGGTGAGTGCAAATTTTTGGGCTTTTATGTTCAATCCCCTTCAACCTTCCAGGTCACGACTGGCAAATGTACCAATCTAACCCCTCAGGTTTCAGAAAATTGAACAGGGGCAGCTGTTGCACCCCAAAATTTGCCCTCACAATACAAGACTTTGTGGGCTAAGAAGGTTCACAAGACCTTTCATGAGGTTCATGAAGTTTACAAGACACTTTATGAGGTTCACAAGGT
Source organism: Lathyrus aphaca (assembly GCA_963966055.1). Classification (NCBI taxonomy): domain Eukaryota; kingdom Viridiplantae; phylum Streptophyta; class Magnoliopsida; order Fabales; family Fabaceae; genus Lathyrus; species Lathyrus aphaca. Next base: position 221,669,036 of record OZ014523.1, on the reverse strand, counting down.
TCACAATACTTACAATACCTTTCATGAGGTTCATGAAGTTTACAAGACACTTTATGAGGTTCACAAGGTTCACAAGGTTCACAATACTTACAAGACCTTTCATGAGGTTCATGAAGTTTACAAGACACTTTATGAGGTTCACAAGGTTCACAAGGCTCACAAGACCTCCCATGAGGTTCACAAGAAATTTTATGAGGTTCACAAGGTTCACAAAGTTCACAATTGGTCAGAAGATTTGACAATTCCCTCAGACAATGCATCCTCCTAAGTAGTGCATCCAAAACTAGGGTTTTAACTTTAATCAGGATAAATGGACTTCCAAGACTTAAAGTGAGCTTCATAACATCTTATATGTGTCTAAGAATCCCCATGACAAGTTTCAAGACTTTTCTCAAAAGTTTGCTCAGTCAGATGATCAGATAAGTCAAAATCAGTCAAAGCAGTTAAAAAGTCAAACTGAGGTCAACTGTGGTCAAACCAAAGTCAAACTTCATGATTTTTTGCCAACATCAAGTATATGAAGTAAAATTCATCATTTGATCAAGATTTGATCATGATTCATCAAGGATATTTCAGATCATCAAGAATCAGGAGTTTCTAAATTAGGGTTTCCTCAGGAAAAGTCAACCGAACTTTGACCAGCCATAACTTTCACATGCTTTATCACCAATTTTCCATCCAAAGCTCATTTTAAAGGAAATTGAATTCTCTACAACTTTGTGTCTCACAAGCCAAGCCCAAAAATGCTTCATTTGGAAGGTATAAGCTAAGACATTATAGGTCCTTTTGAAAGTCAACAAAAAGTCAACAAATTCAAAAGGGCATAACTTGAGAATGGTAAATGATATGAACATGAAACCAGTGGGGTTGGTTAGAGGACTCTTCAAGCTTTACAAAATGTCCAAGAACACCCTCATAGCATTAAAATTGAAGGATGTGTGCCCTTGCAAAGTTGGGAAATTTTAGGGAAGTTTATGAAGCAAATGGAGGTTTAAAACCAAATTTTGCTAAATGGGCTGAACTTTTGATGACCCAAAGTGATCCATGACATCATGCACGAAAATTATTTGATATTTTCATAATTTTATTTTATTTAATTTATTTATTATGATTTTTTATATTAAAAATCATTTTAAATTTAAATAAAATATCAAGTGTGAAGATTTAAAATATTTTTTTGTTCTAGAAGGTCATGAATGCAACTTGGATCAGATTGATACAAAAATTATGGTGATTGGCTTGAAATAGTAAGGGTTTATTGAAGAATATTTGAAATTTAAGCTTGAATCTTTTTCAATCTCATGGATCCAAATCTTCCACACAACCATCAATTCTTTTGACCTAAATCCACTCCACTATAAGTATACAACATAACCCTATTCATTGGACACGAATTTCTGGCCTCCAAGTGCACATTCAAGTTTCAAAATTTCATTCAAAAACTCACTTTCGGATTTTAAGGTAGAGGTGATTTCAAGGTGTTCTAAGGATTGCAATACATTCTATGATGTTCATTTAACATGTCTGGATCATAAACAACATCAAAAACACCCTAAATCACATAAACCGAATGGATGTTCATGCCGTGTTTGGTTTTTTTCGATTTCATGGTTTTGTTGTTTCTTAATTGATTTTGATTGATTAATATTGTTTGTTTCATTGTACTGAAGCTTTCTGGACAATTCCATTGGAGTTTCATGGACTGAATCCGCATATGCCATAGTTAGGGTTTGGCCCAAGCTTTTAGGGTTTCTTGATTAAGAACATATAAATGACTTTGATTGTTATATTTGAATCGTATAGGTCATAAGGAACCGGTTGACATTATTAATTTGGTGAAATTATACTGTTTGCATGGTGTATGAAGTTCGCAGGATATATTGGCAGGAACAATCGCAGGAAAAGTTGTAGCTAGGAAAACCTGCGAATCCAAGGTTGAAGATGAAGATCTTCTCGCGCTTCAGATTTTTGAATTTTTATTTGTATATTTACTGCATTGTTTGTACATTATTTCACAGGATGATAGATGGCCTGGTGGTTAGTACGAGCATGAAATATGTCAAGGACGTGGGTTCGAACCTGTCCTCAGTCATTTTTTTGGTTAAAATTCCATTTATTCTTAAGGTTTAAAATATAATGCTTCATTATCCATTCTTAATCACCAAGGCGCGCATAGCCCAGTGGTGCTGGTATTGGTCCAAAAAGGAGAGCCTAGGGCGTGGGTTCGATCCCAGCCCCAGGTATGTTTCTTTTTCTCTATTTTTTTCATTTATTTGGTTTTTGTTTATAGTTAATTAATTTAAATAAATATTTAAAATACAATAGTTATACTATTTTTCTTATATAATTCAAAAAAAACTTATAATTTTTAAAAATAATTCAAACTTTATTAATAAAATTGTTTATATTAATATATTTGTGTGTATTTTTGTATGAATAAATTATAAACCCTAATATTTTTTTTAATGTAAAATCTAATTAATTTCCATAAATCCTAATAATTTTAATCAAACCCTAATTTTCTTTATTCAAAACTTAATCCTATTTTTATTTAATCATGTACATATTTTATAATTTGATAATATTGTTTAAAATAATTAAAATTTTGTAAATATAATTATAATTAATCCTATTTTCATAATATGTAAATATTCTATTAACTGTTTATAATTTAATTTTGTATGTAAATAATTTTTATTATATGTTTAAAAATAGTTAAAAATTGTTAATTTAATTTTGTAATTATAATTTTATAATATGTTTATAATTAACTTAATTTTTATAATTTGCATATAACTTAAAATTTCATAATAATTAGTATAATTGTTTATATTTTATTCTTAACCTTAAAAAATAATTGTTCATTAATCTTTTAATATTTTTTCTTATATTATTAACTATTTTTATTTTTATATTTATTTCATTATTACTAACCCCATTGTGATTTATTATTATTATTATTATTTCACTAACCCAATTATTATTATTATTTATTTTTGCTTATTATATTTAATTTGCTTTAATTATTATTATGTAATTGTTCCTTGGATGTAATATTTAGTAGTAATGTGTAAATATTTATTTTATGCTATGGTTAGTAAAAATAGGGAGTGCAACATGTTTGTATACTTAAAATTAATTTAGTTCACTAATTTAAAGATAAATATTAAAATTGTACACTCACACACATAAGTCGATCTTTGATCGCCATCTCACTTCCTTAGGGATACCTCTCATGTTGCCTAATCAAAAGGTCAAGTAGGGTGTATAAAGCAAAGTCCCATCAATTTCACATCATCTAGTCCCTTAACAGATAAAAGATCAAGTCCCTTTCGAATGTTGCCTTCGTAATGATCTTGTCCCTTTCGAAATAAAGATGATACGTCCCTTTCGAATTGCTTATACACCCCACAGTTGCCTAAATAACAGATGTCCCTTCACTTGTCCCTCACATCCAAGGTAATGACTACCTATTCCTTAATAATAGGGATAGTCTTACCATTTAAAGGATTCGAGAACAGAAAAGATTTAAAACTTAGGGTAGGTTCCTCTTAGATACTTGCTCACTCTTCAAAAACATTTCAAACACTTCACAATTTCAAACAAATTTTCAAAACAAAGGTTTTATACGCATCCGTACATGGATCATTATAAAACACTTAAGAAAATTTTTATTCACACACTTCACATTTCAAAAACATTTTAAAGTGAGCTAAGTAACTAAGAGCCCATGGATAACCATGGATGTAAAGGGTGCTAACACCTTCCCTTTACATAACCTACCCCCCGGACCCAAAAATATTTTAAAGGTTTTTCCTGTTCTTTTATGCCTTTCCTTTGGATAAAATAAAAGTCGGTGGTGACTCTTGCTATCCGCAACATTTAACTAAAGTCAGTTCTCCCACCGTGTTACAAAGAAGGTCAACAATCTCCTCGTATAGTCATGGTAGGGAATTAGATGCTCCTGATGAGTGTACCACTTGTCGTTGGTCTGGTTCATTACCAAAGTTGAATCTCCGAATACATTCAAGGTTTTGATCCTGAGGTCAACGGCTTCCTCAAGACCCATGATACAAGCTTCATATTCTGCTTCGTTATTAGTGCAGGAAAAGGTGATTTTTGATGAGAACGGCATATGGACTCCTTTGGGTGTAATAAGCACTACACCAACCCTACGACCGTTGCAATTAACTGCCCCGTCAAACATTATAGTCCATGCTTCTTCTGGGTCAGGCCCTTCAGTGTGAATAGGCTCTTCACAATCTTTTTCTTTCAAGAACATGATGTCTTCATCAAGGAAGTCAAATCTCATAGGATGGTAATCATCAATGGGTTTCTCAGCCAGATAGTCAGAAAATACACTGCCCTTGATGGCTTTCTGAGATGTGTACTGAATGTCATACTCTGTTAGAATCATTTTCCATCTTGCAACCCTTCTGGTAAGTGTTGGCTTCTCAAATATGTACTTCATTGGATCCATTTTTGAGATCAACAAGGTAGTATGAGTCAACATATACTGTCTTAGTCGGCGAGCAGCCCACGCTAAAGCACAACAAGTTTTCTCGAGCAGTGAATAACGTCGTTCACAGTCGTTAAACTTTTTGCTTAGGTAGTATATGCATACTTTTTTCAACCAGACTCGTCATGCTGGCCCAACACACACCCCATTGACTCTTCTAATACTGTCAAATATATGATTAGAGGTCTTCCTTCGACTGGAGGCATGAGAATTGGAGGTTCTTGCAGATATTCTTTGATCTTGTCAAAAGCTCTCTGACAATCATCATTCCACCTGACTGTTTGTTCTTTTCTTAACAGCTTGAACAAGGGTTCGCAAGTTGCAGTGAGAGGAGATATGAACCTTGAGATATAGTTCAATCTACCTAAGAACCCTCGCACTTCTTTCTCAGTCTTAGGTGCAAGCATCTCCTGAATGGCTTTCACTTTGTCGGGATCAACCTCAATTCCTTTTTCACTTACAATAAAACCCAACAGCTTACCGGAACGTACCCCAAATGTGCATTTATTGGGGTTTGACTTCAACTGATACTTCCTCAGGCGCTTGAACAATTTCAACAGATTCACCAAATTATCTTCCTCTGTTTGGGACTTGGCAATCATATCATCCATATAACACTCGATTTCTTTGTGGATCATATCGTGGAATAATGTTACCATAGCCCGTTGATGAGTTGCATTGGCGTTCTTCAGACCAAACGACATTACCTTGTAACAAAACATGCCCCAAGGTGTGATGAAAGTTGTCTTCTCCATGTCTTCAGGTGACATCTTAATCTGATTGTATCCAGAAAATCCGTCCATGAAGGAAAATACCGAGAACTGAGTTGTGTTATCCACTAATACATCAATGTGAGGTAATGGGAAATCATCCTTTGGGCTTGCTCTATTCAAATCCCGGTAATCCACACACATATGCACCTTGCCATCCTTCTTAGGTATGGGTACAATGTTAGCAACCCACAACGGGTAACTAGTTAGAGCAAGAAAACCGGCGTCCCACTACTTTTGTACTTCCTCTTTGATCTTCATGGCCATGTCTGGGCGAGTGTGGCGCAACTTCTGTTTAACTGGCGGACAATCTTCTTTCAATGGCAACCTGTGCATGACAATATTTGTATCTAGACCTGGCATATCTTGATAGGACCAAGCAAAGACGTTGACATATTCCCGAAGCATACTGATGAATTGTTATTTCACTGGAGCTTGCAGACTGGCCCCAATCTTCACCTCTTTTACATCTTCCTCGGTACCAAGATTGATAGTTTCAACCTCCTCCTGATGAGGAGCAATCACTTTTTCCTCTTGTCTCAACAACCTAGCCAATTCCTCAGGTAAATCATAGTCTTCATCAACCCCTTCATCTTCTTGATTAATCGGATTGTCGAAGTCATACAAGGTCATAACAGTGTCATTGTTGGTGCAATCTGGAGGATTATCTCTACAAGGGTTGAGATTTGTTTAATTTAGTGATTGATTTTATTTTATTTAGAAAAAGTGTGAATAGAGTTATTATTGAAAAAACATTGCCATTTAATGTTTTGTGCGAAAATAACAAAAATTAAAGACAGTGAGCGAAAAAGATCATTTTCAAAAGATGTCCATTTGTTCATTAATCATTCATTTGCACAAAATACAAATATGGCCGTATTACAAAATGAGTCTTGATACCTTGGGAAAGATGCAGGACTTGATGCATGCTTAAACATGAAATAATAATTACTCTGCAGAAGTAATCCTTATAATTTCCTGGGAAGACCAATTAAGGACTTGCTGGCCTGGGACCCTTAGAGGAATCCATCTTTCCAGGTTGAAGTTAATTTCAGCCTCGTATTCCACATTGTTGATTACATCCAGGGTCAGCATACTCCCATTGATAAACTTGGGAGCTTTAGCAGCCTCCTCTTGGACCTGCCAGAATGGTTTGTAACCAAACCCGAAGTTGTCTTCCTTGATCTAAACTTGCAGCAGCTTGCCCCAGCCCTGGGCATTCCCGTCTTCAACAACCTTCTGAGCTTGCTTATAAGAAGAGATTGAAGTTCCAGATAATTTAGTTGTTGCTTCATTGACATTGAGGGCCTCAAACCCTTGGCTCATTGTCTCATGGATCTCTCCGTCCATCTCAATATACTTGTAAGTAGCTAGATAACTAACGAAGATATCCTCTTCCCCGCAAATTGTGATGACTTGGCCCTCACATTCGTATTTTAACTTCTGGTGAAAGTTCGACGTCACAGAGCCAGCGGCATGAATCCACGGCCGACCCAACAAACAGCTATAGGCAGGCTGGATGTCCATCACGTAGAAGATAGTTTTGAAGATCTATGGGCCAATCACCACAGGCAGCTAAATTTCCCCAAGAACCGATCTTTTAGAACCGTCAAAGGCTCTCACCACCAGGTTACTTGGACGCAGTGCAAGACCATCGTATTCCATTTTGACCAAAGCTTTCTTTGGGAGAACATTGAGCGAGGACCCAGTCTCAACCAAGACATGAGAAAGAACATCACATTTATACTCCAAGGTGATATGCAAAGCCTTATTATGGTTACGGCCCTCCGTAGATAGATCAACATTAGTGAACCCTAATCCATGACTATTATTGACATTAGAAACCACTGTCTCTAGCTGATTAACTGTAATCTCTTCTGGAACGTAAGCTGCGTGGAGGACTTTGAGAAGTGCATTCCTGTGGGCTTTGGAACACATTAGCAGTGATAGAATAGAGATTTTGGAGGGTGTCTGATGGAGCTGGTCCACAACCTTATAGTCTCTCTTCTTGATTATTCTCATGAACTCGTCTACATCTTGGTCAAAGGATGTCTTCTGAGCTTCCTTGGCAATAGGTTCTTCAGGCACCACACTCATGTCGTTAGCCTTGGTAGAAGCTTCTGCTTCAGCATTAGCTCTTAGGAATTGTGAGGCAAAGAGACGTCCGCTTCGAGTGAAGCCTCCGCCTCCCCCCACATTATCAATCTGTGGTGTAGAAGTGTCAAGAGTGACTTTCTTTCCGTTGCAATACAAATCTGAGCCATAGTGCCAAGGTACGACACTGCTGCTGTCATATGGAATTGGTCCTGGTATCGTGATAGTAATCGGACTGATTACTGCGGAAGAAAGAATTGAGACAGTCTGAGGTTCATAATAAATTGTGACAGGAGGTCTGACCGGAGATTGTGCTGGTGATGAAGGTTGATGATGTTGATGGAGATGTTGATGTGAGTTGTTGAAAGAATCTGGAACGTGGATTGTTGTCGGATCATAGTAAATGGTAATTGTGGAAATGTCTTCATTGATGGTTGTTGTTGTTGTAGAAGGATATGTTGAACTGATATTTGTTGATGTTGAAGACGGGATGGTTGTTGATGTTGTTGAAGAATCCGTTGGAATGATTGTTGTTGAAGTTGTAGGAGTGATATCTGTTACATCTGATGGAATGACATGTGTTGGAGTTGTAGGAGGAATGGTTGTTGATGTTGTAGGAGCTAGAACTGTTGAAGTGATCTGTAAAGTGCCTTCTTTGATAATATTGTTGATTCTGGTCTTCAAGTTTGCACAACCGTTGATAGAAATCTTGCAAGCTTCGCAATGGGCCTCACAACCCGGGAACACTTGGCATTTCAAAAGTTGGGCTTTAACCTCGGCATGAGGTGTCTGAATGCTTGCAACACTGTCAATTTGGTTCATCGGTTGATCCTCCTCAATGGCATTTATCCTAGGCCCACCATGGCTAGGCATATGATTCTTGCTAACACTTGGAGGGTGTGAAAAGTTGACTGCCTTAGAATCAATCAAATACTGAACCTTCATGTGTAAAGCTCTGCACTTTTCTGTTGTATGGCCAGGTGCATTTGAGTGGAAGGCACATCGGGTGTTGATATCATAGTTTCTTGGAAGATTCTGGGGATCTGGTGGGTCCAGAGTCCTCAATTCGATCAGATTGAGCTTTAATAACTGTGGAAGTAAGGCAGCATAGAGCATCAGAATGGGATCGATAACCCTGTTGATTTGTGAAGTCCTTTGTTGAAATGGACATTGTTGCTGATTGTTATTGTTGTAAGATCTCTGTTGAGGAAATTGTTGTTGCTGTGGAAAGTGTTGTGGTTGTGGAGGATACTGTTGTTAAGGTGCTGGAGCTGGAATGGTGACATCAGCTACCGATCTTGGCATGTACTGAGGCCTACCTATGCCCATATGTACTGAGTTGGTCTCACCTGTCCTACGAGGTCCTGCGAAAGGTTTCCTTGCATTGCTAGAACTAGCACCATTGTCTGAAATTTTGCCCATCTTCAAAAGACTCTCAATTCTCTCACCAGCTATAACTACATCCGCAAAGCTGGTGGACGAGAAAGAAGCAAGTTTGTCAATGTATGTCCCCTGTAGGGTGTTCATGAACATGTCTGCCATTTCTCTCTCAGACATCGGAGGCTGGACAACAGCAGCTAGCTGTCTCCATCTTTGGGCATTATCCCTGAAGCTTTCTCTTGAAGACTGAGACATTCCCATTAGGAGAGTCCTGTTGGGAGCCATGTCCAAGTTATATTGATACTGGCGTATGAAAGCTTTGGCCAAATCCTTCCAGTTTCTGACTGTTTCTCTGGACAGGTGAGAATACCATTCACGGGATGCCATGGTCAGACTATCTTCGAAGTAGAACATCCACAACTTTTCGTCCATGGTATAAGGTTTCAGTCTCCCCAAAAAGGACTTCAGGTGAGTACGTGGCCAAGAGGTACCATTATATCTCTCAAAGAAAGGGGCTTGAATTTGTGAGGAATCCTGGCTCCCTCAACTAAACCCAAGTCCATTACATAAAATCCTAAAGAGTTTTGGGACTCCAGAGATCTCAGCTTCTCCGCTATTTTGTCCAGACGACGATCATAGACTTCATTCCCAACACCAATTATTGTAAACCGTTCCTCTTGAGGGTCCTCTTGCAAGGCACAACCTCCAATGTTTCCTTGGGTATTTCTGATAGCATTGACTTCAAGATTGAGATGAGGCCCAAATTCTGGCGCATCTTTTTGTGGCTGCCCGTGATCATTGTTACTAGTACCTCCTGTACCTGGATGATTCTCTTCTGGAGTTTGCCGCTCGAATAACTCTCTTAATCTTTCTTGGATTTGGGCCAACCCAGTCATTACTGCCATGAACTGGTTCATCTGAGCCCTCATCTCAGTTCTCTCATTAGCCATCTGAGTTCTTATGTCAGTCAGATCTTGTTGAACTTGGTCCATTTGTAATCTTGGAAGGTTGTTTTTGGTCGGATACCGGTGAACTCTGTTGATGGGGAAAACCCTCCTACGAGAAATGTTTCCTGAAACAACAGCAAAGTGAGAAAACATCAACCAAACACCTACAAAATAAAGAATGAGGTTATTATGCAATGCAGTATGTCTATTTGTCTTCCAAGGGTATCCGGTTTGGTTCTTTGGTTTTGACCTTTCAGACCTTTGAGAATGAAGATGCTGAAGAGAAGTGAAGCCCAAGAAAAAAATCCAAGTAATACATAAACCATATATTACAAAATGCAAAAGATACATAGTTTATGATTACAATAAGTTCCCATGGTGGGTCAAAATACAATCAAGTCAAGAAATACAACGAAATCACCATGAGAAATAAAGTACAACCAGAGTAATATACAAGTAAAAAGAAATAAAACATCTAGCCCAAAGTCATACTCCTTAACTTCCTTCAGGAGAGCATCGGTCACTGGTCTAACTGGATGCTCTGTGATGGTCCTGATAAGAAGGTTCCTGGTGGCAATGGCACTTGTCAACTTCTGGTACTTGATGGGATAAAGACGTGTCTAATTATGCGTCTAGCGGTATCTTAACTGCAAGTGCACAGCCTATCGAAGTAATATTTAAGATTATCGATCCACAGGGATTCTATGGTTACTTAGTGCTAGATGAACTTCTAGTTTAGCTAAGGCGAATGGTTGTCACGATTTTTTGTTGATTTTTAAAAATATTAAAGGCGGAATTAAATTTAAGTTTTAATAAAATGATACTAAGACGGTCGGTATGTAATTATACTAACTTAGGTGGGTCAATCTAACCTAGGCTTATAAAGGTGTTTACTTAATCTATTCGGTAGAGGTTACCAGTTTAAATACCCTCAACTCACACTCTCGTGGTCTTATCTCAGATCTTACCCCTAAAGCCCTATGCCTGCTCTCGCTAGCCCATAAGTGTTTAGAGATAATTTTTGGAAACTAAGTAATTCTAATTTATTTTAAAGCGCTCTCGCTGTGTTTAATTTAAATGCCTAACTTTAGCTATCTGGTTAAAATCTCACACTCTCGTGGTCTTGACCTAACCTAATACTCTTTCCTTACTCTCGTAACGAAAAGGTCGATTTTAATTAAAAAGTATCAGCCAAAATGTTAAGTTATTAATTATTTTTAGCCTATGGTTAAATTTTACCGATTAAGTTTGTTCTAACTACATACCGCCCTAAGGTAATTAGCTACTCATTGATGTTGAACCAGACAGAGAAAGAAAAACAAATAATAAAATACTCATGGCAGAAAAATAAATAAACATTTTAAATATTAAAATTGCAATAAAATAAAAACCTGGTTAACAAATATTATAGCAGACTCCTTCTTCCACAGACCGGAAAGCTTGGAGTTGGCGGAAATCGAAAATAACAAATGCTGAAGGTTTAGAAACAAATAAATGTATAACAATTTCCTGATGTTGGAAATTGTTATAAGGCTGGTTCGGATACAATAAGAACGAAAAGAAAACTAAAAATAATGCAGAAATAGAAACAGGGTCGTAAAATAATTCGGTAGAGCTTCCGCAGAAAATCGAATAAAAAATGCTCTGTCTTTTCTTCATAAAACTTGTGGTATTTATAGAATCCTTAATGGGCTGAAAATTGGACTTTGTTGCATTGGGCCTTGCTGAATTGGTGGAGGGAATGTAGGAACGTGGCAAAAAATTAGGAGAAGAGTTCTTCACGTAATGCCTTGACGTGGTTTTAGTCAAAAACCTATTTTTACCCTTGTCACGGTCGTGACAAGGTCTTCACGCTCGTGTCCTGTGGCTTTTAAGTGTCACGGTCGTGACAATGCTCTTACGGTCGTGATGGCTCATTTTGGGGTGTCACGGTCGTGACACCCTGGTGACGACCGTGACTGCAACAAATTATGCAGTCTTTTGCAGGCTTCTTCATTTCTTCATCTTTTTATGGTTTCTTTTGTTCCTTTTTCTCTTAATTCATGATTTAGCTCCATATAATGATGTACCTGCAAAATGGTAAGAAAAACTCGAGAAATCGAGTGTTAAAACGGTGATTATGCGATAAAACGTCAATGAAACCTAGCAATATAATCGATACGTTTTCTCGTTATCAAACTTCCCCAAACTTAAACCTTTTCTTGTCCTCAAGTAAATAGTCGGTTGAAAATCGGCGGACAAACTTTTATTTACGCATACTCATAACAAATCATACGAGGGATCGTTTTGTCGGATAATCCGGTACTTTGATAGAACACTACCGATACACTAATGACACAAGCAACAAGCTATGTCGTCGACTTCCCGTTAAACGAAACAATCGGCAATTACTTTACGATTTCACCTAGAGTTTTTCGATCTTATTTCGCCCGGTTTCATTCTAGCGCAATCACATTAAGCCCTTTGCCTTAGCACGCACGTAGTGGAGTAGCCGGTTAGCGATTTTGATCCTTTTTGAGCACGGGGTCTGGTACACAAGTGTGGTAACCCTACATATTTTAATCCGATTTGGTGGTTGTGGGGGATCGAGCCGTAGCACGCCCTACCGAGTTCAGAACCAGTACCTCTGAACCAACCCGCAATGGATTCCTTCTCATATTTCTCGTTTCTTATATGCGACCGTGTACTTTGGTGCAATTTCTTTTCATTTTGCATCGAGATATGAAGGATCATTATTGATTAGGCATCAAACGCTTAAATTCATCGGCTCCCCACGTGGTTTGTGTTCAGACGGTGCTGACTGCTAGTATAAACTACTAGGGGTTACTTTTGAACTGAAACTTAAAGTGTACTCGTAATGGTAATCGGAATGGAATCGCTTAAGTAGGAAGTCAAAGGTGTCAAGATTGTATTGGTTTTGTTTAATCGTTCTCAGCTTCCTAATTACGATCTCGTAGGTAAGTCGGGTAATGCGAATAAAGTAAAGATTTTTTCGGGTATGGCTAAATAAACGGGAAAGTTTGAAACTAAAGAAAATAGCACAAAGATTTGCTCGCTTCATTAACTTACTAAAGGAAATACAACGGAATTGAAAATACAACGAAATGGAAAAGTGCGAGAAGAAAAAATGCGGAAATGAAAGGTACCTCTCCCACACAATATCAGACATTGTCCTCAATGTTGTGATATAAATGCGGTAAAAGGACAGTACAAACGACAAAAACGAAAAACAAACATAAGCAAACTAAAACTATGGCTGCTGAGGACCGCGGGCTCGGCTTCTGGTGCGGGAGCGGCGTCTGGAAGGAGTCGCTTCAGGATCAGAACCGGTGCTGGTAGTCGCAGTGATGTCGATACGCAAGGCTTCTAACTCGCTGAAAATTTCTCCAAACTTCTCATTAGTAGCTGCCTGGTTTTCTGCAATAGTGCTGAGTAAAGCATCATACTGCTCCTTCTGCCTTCGCTCCAGTGCGGCGTTCATCTGGTTCTGTTGATGAATCGCACGGAGGACATCCTCAAGAGTGAATTCCTGTACAGGAGGCTGTCGGGTAGATGACTCTGGTATATCCTGGACAGGCTCAGCTGCATCCATAGCGTCCTGCATCTCATCCGCTGGGAGATCTGCCTGATCATCATGGATAGGAGCGTGGTCGGCAGCATCTGGTAAACCAAAGAGCCAGTTGGCTCGGCTGGATGGGTCGATGCGGTCGCGGGACGACAGAATTATATGGTGAAATATGGTGCCATGGACAATAGGGCTATACCTGCCATCCTCTCGCTGCGCAATCAGGTGAGCGGACCTGCAATAGCTCTTGGTGAGGAATTCTGCGGCTAGGTGAGGCTGATTTACGACCAAGTCACCAAGCCCCAACTGAATGGCGAGGGTGGTGACAATGCCGCCTATGAAGAACGGGGTGGATCCTCTATGTGCAATAGCCTGGATATGATAAAGCATGAAAGGGGCAGCGTTGATCGGCTCGTCATTTAGAGCGCAGTGCAAGAATAGAAGCTCCTTGGAATTGAGCTTATGGTTGCTTTCTCGAGCGAATATGGTGTTGCAAATGACTCGGTGGAAATAGCGGATTGTCGGGTTGTGAATGTGCGTAGCGTTGAGGCTTTGGAAGGCTGAGGCACGGGTATTGGTTATGTCGTGCCATAGAGTGAAAGCGGGTTCACTAAAATTATCGGGCACGCGGCGGTGAGCTTCAGTTCCGTGATCGAAGCCTAGCAACTCGGCTATCCTGTCTTGCGAAAGGTTGAACTCTTGGCCATGCAATCTAAATTTTGCGAAACCGGTGAGCTGACTCTGAGAACCGGAACCGGTGATGTAACTGAACGAGCTTAAGAACTCCAGTGTCAGAAGCTCGAATGTGGGCTGAGGTTGACTGCAAAGATCCCACAGACCGACTTTTTGAAGCAGGCTCGTGACACTGGCAAGCATTCCGAGTTCCCTCAAACAGACAGTGTCGATATAACGTGTAGGTTGCACACCGCAGTTCTGGAATCGGATAAATCGTTCTCTCTGTGTTTCTCCAGCATCACCTTCTCTGAATTGAATGGTATCCATTGCATGCAAGAGGTTAGAGTGGAAGATGAAGATTTTTGATGTTTTGTGAAAAATTGATAAAATGAGAGAAATAATGATTCGGAATAAATAATGTAGAGTGAGAATGTGATAGGTGTGGTGATAATGGGTTGTTAATGAGTTTAAAGTTGGTAATGGGGGGTTACGGAAGTTATGGAGAAATTGGGTGGTTTTTGGAAGTTATGGAGGAAGAAGAAGAGGTCACGAAGAGAAACAGTTCTGTTTCTCACGAATCCTGTAATAGGGGTTGTCACGGTCGTGACAGGGGTGCGACGGTCGTGACACGCTAAATGAGCACGTCACGATCGTTAGGTGGTGTGACGACCGTGAGGGCTTGCTTCGTTGAATAATTTCCAGAAAACACTATCTCAATTATGTCACATACTTTATAATAATGTATTTTCTTCACTTATCACTCATATTAAATTATAAACACCATATAATATATAATTTCAACAGAGTACTTCACTAACTGGCATGGCATGAGAGATTGTATATAATATGAATAAATGCAAGCATAACAGTACATAGAATGAAAAATATATAAATTGATTAAAATGGAGAAATTTTGGAATTAGAGGTGCATTGCATAAGGTAATTGAAAATGAAATTACATTAATGAAAATACGGTACGAAATTGTTGCGAAAAATAAATCTAACTAGAAACGAAAACAATGAGAAAAATAAACTAAATCACTTATAGCATTTTCAAAAGCGTTTCTTCAAATCTTCGATTGCGGAGTTCAAGTGATAGAATTGTTCGCAGGTTATGTCAGTCAAACCTATAATATCCAATCGCATGCTTTTAATGTCTTCCTTAAATGAATTAATGTCAGTTTGGTAAGCTTCAAGAGTGTTCATAATATTCTGTAAGTTGTTAGCATAATCTCCTTGATTCACTTCAGGGGTTTCATGTACTTCTTCAGTGTGGTCAATGTCATGGTAACCAGGAGGTGTCTCAGGGTCAGTTTCGACATCGGTCATTATATCATCTTTTATCTTGTAAGACTGAGGTGTTTCAGGAGTAGATGGATAATCAGGTGGGGTTAACTCATAAAGCCAGTTATCCTTATTGTGAACACTTACTCTAGCATGGTTTGGCAATGTGAACAGGGTTACTACCTCGTTCCGGATTAGGTACTCAAAAGGTGGATGTCCTAAATTCCTTATGATATGTCTATTAAAGCAGAAGTTAAGATTCATAGGACGGATTGTACCTAAACGTTTGCACCTGTGCAGTTGGTACCTAAGTCCTATGGCATCAGCAATCATGGTTACAAGGCCTCCTACTAATATAGGTAATTCAGGATCTTCTTGGATACGGGTGAAGGTTTGCATCATGAAAGGTACACCATTAACAGGCTGTCCATTAGTGAAACATGACATAATAAATATCTCATCTTTAGAAACTCCGGTAATGTTTTCTTCTTTTCCAAAGAAGGTGTGGGCAAGGATTTTATGGAAGTAACGAAGAGCAGGGTTATGGATCTCATCATTATTCATGCTATTTGGTTCAGGGTGGTAGTTTCCGGTTAAAGTTCCCCAAAAGAAATCTAGCTCAATATCCATCAATTCTACCTGTGTGGTAGTAAAAGCAAATGGTCCACTAGGGAATCCTAATAAGTCAGTTAGTTCTTTATGGTTAAAGTCATATTCTATTCCAAATAGGCGGAAACTAATAAATTCTTTCCTAAATCCAAAACCGCGCTCAGGTAGGTAAATTAAGGAGCTAAGGAACTCAAGGGTGAGCTCGCGGTAAGTCACAAACTTATGTTGGATCAGTGCATTCTCCCATCCGAGTCGGTTAAACAAGTACATGATGCTATCATGTATACCTAGGGTTTCCATAGTCTGATCATCCGGGTACAGGGTCAAATCCATTTGCCTCTGTGATAACTCTTCAAACTTCATTCTTTGGTTCCTACCTCTAAATTTGGTTTCCATATGGTTAATCGGTTGGTTAGCCATGGTCAGTGCAAATATGGAGGAAACAAATCAGGGGAAGAAGGAAAGTGGAAAAGACTTTTAGAAAATCTGTAAAAAGTGATTTAAGATAAAAATAAGAAAATGAAATGCATAATGTAATGGCAATAATAGTAATATAAAATAAAACTATAAAATGACAAAACAAATAAACAAATAGTAAAACGGTAAATAACAATATACTAAAAAGAATAGTTTAAATAATTAAATGAGTAAATGGGTTGCCTCTCACTAAGCGCTGTTTTTATCGTCAAAAGCCTGACGTAATGCTTAGGTTTAGATTAATCAGGGGAATCAATGGACAACTCTAAAAGCCTTAGATTATTTGCATAATCTCTATTTTCAACTTTATGATAATGTTTTAAACGTTGTCCGTTTACTATGAATGGTTCACTATTCCTACCCTTAATTTCTATTGCTCCACTCGGGAATACTTTAGTTATTTCAAAGGGTCCTGACCATCTAGATTTTAATATTCCAGGAAAGAGCCTAAGTCTTGAATTAAAGAGGAGTACAACGTCTCCCACACTAAATTCTTTCCTAGATAGGCGTTTATCATGCCATCGCTTAGTTCTTTCTTTATATATCTTAGCATTCTCATAAGCATCTAACCTTAATTCTTCTAATTCGTTAATGTCTAGGATTCACTTTTCTCCTGCAGCATTATAGTTTATATTGAGAGTTCTAATCGCCCAATAAGCTTTGTGTTCTAGTTCTACTGGGAGGTGACAAGATTTTCCATAAACTAGTTTGAAAGGTGTAGTACCTATGGGTGTCTTGTAAGCGGTCCTATAAGCCCATAAAGCTTCATTAAGTTTAGATGACCAATCTTTCCGAGATATGGCGACAGTCTTTTCTAAGATTTGTTTAATTTCTCTGTTTGAGACTTCGACTTGTCCACTTGTTTGTGGGTGATATGGTGTAGCCACACGGTGTCTTACTCCATACTTAGATAGTAATTTGTCAAAGATTTTTGAAATGAAGTGCGAGCCACCGTCACTTATGACGAGTCTAGGCACACCAAATCTGGGAAAGATTATATTTTTGAAAAGCTTTATTACTACTCGTGTATCGTTTGTAGGAGAAGCTATAACTTCAATCCATTTTGAAACATAATCAACAGCTACGAGTATGTAATTATTGTCGCTCCCGAAGATTTGCATCCCGGTACAAGCGCGAACGGTCGGCGAAAGGGAACAATGAGAACACACAGCCGTGAACTCACTGGAGAATGAATAGAGTCGCCAGCTAGGCATTTTTATCCCGGGGGAAAGGCAATGCTGCATAGGCCTAGAAAGATATGGATAAGACGGTCGCGAACCAGAGAGACTGAGAAAGGGGGTTGGTTACAACCTGGGAAGGTATTAGCACCCAGATTGTCCGTCGTACTCGACGGGATCCACGCTTAAAAGATTTGCGTTTTAAAGGGGTAGTGTCAGTGCAATCTGTGCATGAGCTGGAAAAGGATGTACAGGTGTCAGTGTAAAGGAAGTGAAGTGTAATATATACAGTGTCAGTGTAAGGACAAGAGTGAAATGCTCATGATAATAAGGCTTAAAGAGTAAAGCTGGAAGGAGGGGGAATGTACAGAGACTTTTGTTCGATAACTGTTAAGTTATGCCTACGTATCCTCTCGTGCAATGAGGAAGTCAGAACACCGTAGTTCGACCCAAAGAGACTGAAAAATGAATTGACTTGATGAACTGCTTGCTTGCTTATGCTCAAGTGTATGACCTGTCTGGCTCAGGTGCTAACTGTCTTGCATTAGACGGAAGAAGCAAGTTCTCGTTTATGAGTGAAGGTGATGAGAAAAGAATCCCGAAGGAGACGATTATTGTTTGTTTTTTTGAGTTTTCAGTCTTTTATTGCTTTTGAGAATTTGTCATAGGATAATGAGCTTAAGTCTAAACCAATGGATTTAGTAAACTCATCACATCTTCCCTCTGATTAGGGGTAATGAGAGTACCTTAAGTGTGAAGTCAGATTCTCACACTTAATCACCTTTGGTGTAGGATTAAGATCATTAACCTACTTGTGATTATTTAGATGTTTTTGTGATTTTGTTTGGTGTTGAGTAATGAGGTTAAGCCATAATCATGGATTAAACAGACCCATTACATCATCCTAAAAGAAGGATAATAGATGAGAATGTTTAAGCTGAGGAAAACTCCTCAACTTAATCCATGATTAGGGATTAAACTCATGACAAAACAAAGCCTTTATTAAGTGGATTTTATTTAATGATATGATGATGAAGTGGATTTTATGATTTGTAAGACAACTTGAGGGGGACTTGTCCATTAACACTAGGGTTAGTCCTTCTTAACCAATTAAGGAAGAATTAGAACCCTAATGCAAGGCCCAAGTTACAAGTGTGATGTCTTGATGATTATTAAATGAATTGATTAAGAGATTTAAACACATTAAGGGTTCAAGACTTAGGATTAAAGTTATACACTCCATCCTAAAAGAAGGATGCAGGCATAAGCTTAATCACAAAGTCTCAAAGCCTTTAGGGTTTAATCCCTGATTATGAGGTGAGAAGAGAGGACTCAAAGAGAGACACAAAGGTAAAACTAAGAGGGGATACTAATCAAAACCCTAATTCATTGTCATGCTTGGATGATCCTAAGGTTTGTGAGGTTTGCAAGAGAAGTCTTCAAAGGAGCCACCAGGAAGCAGATGAACAGGATCAAGAGAAGCAAAGTGACTTGCTTCATTCAAGAAGTCAAGTCACTTGAAGAAAGAAAGTGGGAGGAAGAAGAATGAGCAAGCTCAAACTCAAACACAAATAGAAAGGCAGCAATGGATGCAAGAGAGATGAAAAGAAAAGTTATGAGAAGTGAAGGCAAATCCACTTCCCAAATTTACTTACCACCTGAAATGTTAGAAGGAAATGCAATGCAATACAAGATGAGATGAAATGGTATGATGCTAGGCAAAACCAGAAGCATGTTGATGATGATTATGATGTTATGAGATGCTGCAAACATGAGGCAAGACATGGAAATGATCATACAAGCTTATGAATGCATATGATGCAAGTTAAGGAGCATGAACAAACATGGAATGTTATGAAGCATACAAGACAAATGACATAGAAAATATGTAATGCAATGATCCAACATACTTTCTACATGTCTTATGATGTCAAATGAATCACAAGAATGCACAAAATGCAAAGACAAGTCATGTTATACAAAGAAATGCAAGAAGGATGCAAATGGAAGCCCAAATTAGGGTTCATGGATCAAACATCAAACACAAACCAAAAACAGAAGCAAACCTCATGATAAAAAATGGAAAATGGCACCCAAAGAAACCCTAAACCTACAATGAACCACTGCCCAAAGGGGAGCTCTCAACTCTCAACCAAACTCAAGATATGAATTTTCTAAGTTATTAGGGTTTTTTAGGGTTCTTAACAAAAGAAATGCCAAACAATTAGAAAATGAGGAAACAAATCATGGCCATTTTATCTTTGAAAATACATGCTAAACACAACACAATGCAAGAAGAATCAATGTCTCAACCTTCTCCAATAGGCAAAAATGAATTTTTGAACTTATGATCAAAATAATGCATCAAAATGATTTTAATTCAATGAAAAATTCTTAAAATGCATCAAGATCAAAAAAGAAATTTGGTTTGAAGGTTGGACAATGTTTCTAAATGTCTTAGAACATTTCATGAAATTTTTTGTAATTTTTAAATACCTAAAAGTATTTTTAATTAATTAATTCTCATTAATCAATTAAAAATAATCTTTTAAATATTTAAAAATACTTTTTTAATGATAAAAAATAAAATAAAAATATTTTTGGGTCTTAAAAATTAATAAAACTTTAAAGAAAAAAGTTTCATAATTTTTAAGAATTTTTTGCTATTTTAAATTAATTATGCAATTTAAATGAAAGAAAATGAATTAAAAATTAAGTAAAATAAAAGTCAGAGGAATGGAGGGCCAGGATGAGCCTAGGATTTGAATTGGTTGACTGGCGCGTGATCTTGTGGCCAGGATTGGTTCTGAGTTAATTACATTTAATTAAAACTAATAATAAAATTAGGGCTAATCAAAGAGATCCTGGCCTTTCCCTTGCGCGCGCAGTCAACAAGTCAATGGCAATCAATGGTCCAAATTCAAACTAGCATTAATGACTGTAATTAGGGCAAATCACTCTCAGGTGGCCGGAGAAGACCTCCGGTCGTCTTCTCCGGCCAGCACCTCACCTGAAAAATCTCCAAACCTCTCAAAACGTACCAAAAATGAAAACCAAGAACATGGAAATGATCCTCATCCTCTCACGAACCAAACCCCTCTCTCAAAACAAATTTATATTTCCTAAATCAACTGAATCGAAGAGAAAAAGTTCTAGGTCACGCAAGCTTCAGACACAAATTAAATGCTCATTTCGAAACCATTTTCAAAACCAATGGTACCAGAATGATCAACAAGACATGAAGAACAAGTTTGTAACAAGAAAAATCATTTCTGGAAAAATAAATTTCAGGCTACCTGAGATTTGAAGCTCTCCACTTGAGGACTTTCTGGCTTTTTCTTTAAGTGCAAACCACTCCTTAGGACCCCTTGATGATGTTTGAATGCCTTAGAACAATTTATGTAGGCTGGTTGATGAGTTTCGAAAGCTCCTGCTTCAAGCTCAGTCAACAATGGCTATGGTGATTCTGGCTGATTCAGGCCATTGTGAATGATGGTTTGTGGTCTAGATGATGTATGGAAAAGCTTTGCAAGGTTTGTTTGGCTGTTTGTGGGCTAGGGAGGGAGATTCGAATGAATCTGCAGAATGAGGGTGAAGAATGGCAGTGGGGTGCTTTGGCTGTTTCAGGCTTGTGTTCTTGGTGTTTTGTGATCTGTGAGGCAGGGTGAGTTGAATGGAGGAAAAGGTTTGAGTGTTTGCAGGCTGTATAGAGAAATTCGAAAGCTTATGCAAAATGGAAGGTTTTTGTGAATGTTATGAATGGGATGGTTTCAGCCTTGCTTGCCCTTATGCTTTGCTTGCAAATTGTCCACATAACTCTCTCTCATTGGTCAGTTGATTTGACATGTGCTTTATGGATAGGTGAGGCAACTTTTGCAAAAAGTCAAATAATGTGTAAGAGAAGCATGGCTCATGATTTAGGCAAGTACATGGGCATGGGCTGGCGCAGCAAGGTGAGGTGAGAGGCTAGCAAAGCTCAGCATCCAAGGCTGCAAGTAGGAGGGAGCATGATCATGAGTTTTGCAACTTGTGACATTTTGGTTCACATGTGATTCTTTTGCCTAACCAAACATGTAACCATGGGCAATCTTAGTTCAAATCTGATTTTTAGGACTTAGAGAAAGTTTATGTAATGGTTCGAGATGAATTAGAGGCTGCAATGTGCATTGGTTCAAGTCTTTGCAAAATTTCCATTTGAAGCATGCCTTAGAAATTAGTGATTTTTGCCAACTTTGCATGGCCATAACTTTTGATCCAAGAAGAGTTTGATCATGTTCTTGTACTTTTTGAAAAGGGAAAGATGAGATCTACAACTTTCATGACCAAAGTTTTTCCATTTGGAGCCTTTTTGGACCAAGAATCAAAGCTTGAAAATTGACCTAAAATGAGGCATTCTTGAAAAGTCAACTATGCCCAAAAAGTCAACATTTGCAAAAACCCTAAATTCTTGATTTCTATGAACTTCAACCTTCTTCCATGATCAAATAAAGATCATATACACTCAAAAATGATGAAGATCAACCATTGGTTGGGTCATTGAGGGCCTCAGATGCCCTGATTTTACACTGACTTGTCCAGAAAGTCAACTCTTGATCAGATGACTTCCCCATGGAATTTCTTCATGAAAATTGATATGCATACTCCCTATACCATATAGAGATCAATAGAAACAAGAATGACCAAAAAATTTGGGGTTATGGCCTCTGAAACCAAAACCCTAATTTTCAGTCAACTGTGCAGTTCAACCTGGCTCTGCATCCACTCAAACCCTAGTTCTTGTGATTCCTCTGCAATTTTGACTTTGAGGAGATGGAATATGATGTAAGAAAACACATGGACCCCTTTGAGTTTATTGGTGGCCTTTGGAGTGGCCCAAGATGCTCTTGGATTGCTCAGATCACAAACCCTAGGTGCAGATGCCTTGAAAACTATGCAGTGAATCAAAAATGAGATGTGAGATGATATGATTGTATTTATGCATATGAGAATGATCATAAGCCATGGTGTGAATGGGTGAGGGCAAATTTGGGGTGTTTACAGCTGCCCCTATTCAAACATGAGTTAGCTGTGCAGGTTGTAAGCGATGGCTTAACAGGCAAACAGGATAACTTGTGGTTGAATACCAAAGACAGTCCAAAATTTGCACTCACAGAATGAAGAAGAAAAGGGATATAGATTGTGCAAGAAAGATAAAGTATATTGTAAAGTATAGGCGACGGAGGACGACCGTCGGGCAGAGGACGACTGTTGGGTAAAGAGCAATGACGGGGGCGGCCGACATGCTGGGAAAAGTGTATGAAAATAAAGCAATGACGGGGACGGCCGACATGCTGGGGAAAGATAAAGCCAAGACGGGGACGGCCGACTAGCTGGGGAAAGAAAAGAAATTATGATGGGGACGGCCATCAAGATAAAGCTGTAAAATTCTCTGGAAATTAATGAAACATGACGGGGACGGCCATCAAGTTCATAAAGGTAAAGTAACCAACGATGGGGACGGCCATCGGGTTAAAAAGAAAAGGGACCACGACGGGGACGGCCATCGGGTTAAAGAAAAAAAAAAAAAAAAAAAAAAAAAAGTTGATGGGGTACGGCCATCAAAGGTGAAGGACGATCACCTAGCAGGGGACGGCTGCTCTGTTGGGAATAAAAGAAATATGATGGGGACGGCCATCAAAGGTGGAGGACGACCACCTGGCAGGGTACGGCTGCCGAAAAATATCAACGATGGGGACGGCCATCGGATAGAAAAGGTCAACGATGGGGACGGCCATCGGACGAGCAAGATGGAGGACGACCATCAAGAAGTGGAGGACGACCACTCAGCAGGGGACGGCTGCTCTCAGGGTTTCTCATGACATAGGACGAATGCCAGATAACCAAAATCAACAATGGGGACGGCCATTGGATAAAATGATGAAGGACGATCATCAAGAGGTGGAGGACGACCACCTAGCAGGGGACGGCTGCTAAAATCAACGATGGGGACGGCCATCGGATGAGCATGATGGAGGACGACCATCAAGAAGTGGAGGACGACCACTTAGCAGGGTACGGCTGCTCTCAAAGGTATCATAACACAGGACGAGTGTTAGATAAAAAGAAAATTTGTTGGTGATCTACTGGGGATAAAGTAAACACGGACGAGCGTTTACATCCAAGAAACAAAGGGTATAAGTGTTTGGTATTGTGTATAGATTAAAGATGCGGACGAGCATCCTTAAGACTATGATACGGACGAGTATCATGTAGAAACAAACTGACACATGTTCGGAGATGATGATACGGACGAGTATCAACTGGTTAACAAAGAACACGGACGAGTGTTGCATCTGAAAGGATTCTTCTGGGGAATAGTAGACACAGACGAGTATCTATATTCAAGAAGACATGAGTGTTTGACACGGTGTATGGATTAAGGATGCGGACGAGCATCCCTAAGACTATGATACGGACGAGTATCATGTAGAAACAAACACTAGACGCAATGTTCTGAGATGACGGTACGGACGAGTACCAACTGGTTAACAAAGAACAAGGACTACTGTCGAATCTGTGGGGATATGAGTGATGATGTATACAAGATACGGACGAGTATCTGTATAGGTACCATGAGTAGTGAATATTGTATTGTATAGATGAGTGTTTATCTGCTGGGGAGAGTGACACGGACGAGTGTCAAGAGAGAAAGGTATAATATGAACAAGTATCTGATATGCCAAATCTAGGCGACTGCGCTGGGGATATGACACGGACGGGTGTCAAGAAAAGTGTATGTACAAGTATATGTGAGTGCAAAGAGGACCTCTTTGGCTTTCTGCTGGGATATGACACGGACGGGTGTCAGGACATATCTGCAATAAGGGTGATTTGTTTGTAAAGAGTGTTCAGGCGACTTTACTGGGGAAAGATGACACGGACGGGTGCCAAAAGGTGTATATACTGGTGTTTGTGATTTGAGAGGCAGCTGCTTTTGCTGGGACTCTGGTGGGAAGTAATCTGTATTCTGATGAATGGTTACTAATCACAAGCGTTCAATTCACAACATGACTTATGATTATGCTATGTATTCGATTTTTTTTGCCGTAATGCTCCGTATTAGACGGAATGCTACGCTCTGAGGGTATAATATGATGCGAATGCTATGATTATGCAAAGAGGCACCGATCCGGAATTCGGATCCCATTGCGGCGAAGATCTCTGGATGATCTGCTTGAAGTGAACATCCCAGCTGGGGATGAGATCATTGGTAGATCTAGTGACGTATCTGCTTGGGGATATAGGTCACTGATTGACATATCCTTATAAATGAGAAACCCAACTAGGGTTTGTAGAAGCTTTCTTCACTCTGTTGTGATCTCTTCATGCGTTGCTCTTCTGGATAGAGGCTGGAACTCTGTGGGGAGATGGTTCCCTGACTTCTGTATTCAACCGAGGATGACATGGCAACTCGGCTGGGGAATTGTGAGAGGCAACTCAGCTGGGGAGAGCAACAAGAGGCAACTCAGCTGGGGATAGAGCATTTCCGATGCTGAGATTGAGTGCATGCCGATTTGGCAACTTTGCTGGGGAAGTGGGCACCTTCCAGTGCCACGTGGAAGATAGACCAAGTTGATAATGATTCAACAACTTGCTAAGACGTAACTTGCATGCCCCAGGTCGCGTTCTGGATACCTGCAATCCTGCAAAGGTAAGGAAACATACAAAAGGTCCCGAGGTATCCCTTACTGGATTCCGTCGTAGGAGATAAATACTTTCGAGAGTAATCATATTCCCTGCAAGCATGTGTTTTATTTTCAGAGAAAGGCATCTGTACTTATGCAATTGTATTTTCAGAGATATCAGACAATTTTTGCAAAACATAAATGTAAAAAACGAAACATGACTGAAAATCTGATTTTATTAATTCCTGTGCCCTGAATTGGCAAGATACAGTCAAAGAAACATATCTCCTGAAATGAGGAGATTGTTACAAATTGAGAAATAAAGTGCTGGCGGTGTTGGTGACGCTTTGAGGAGCTTCCTCTCCTGCTATGACTCGTATGACAATGACGTTCTTCTCGTCTTGCTTTCTGGAGAGAGTTGATTCTGATTGAAGCTTGATCCTTCGTAGCTTACTAAGTTGTAGGTGATACAGACGAATTCAGAATGCAGTTGTTCGCTTATTCCCTTGTTTTGCATGGATCGCCCTTTCGGGTTTTCAATCCATCGGGATACCCATTTTTGCCTGAGTTGTCCAATGCGGCTTTTCAACTCAACGGGTGTACATTTTTTTTATTCATTTTCCCTTACTTTTGCCCGAGTCTTTTATTCTGTTTTTGACTCGCCGGGATGCCCTATTTTGCCTGGACTTACATTCTGTTTTTATGTCCAGCGGGTCATTTTATGCGAAGTATTTTTTAACTGCATCTGAATTCACAGGGGATGGGAAATCTTCACCATCCATGGTGCTGAGCATCAGTGCTCCACCAGAGAAAACTTTCTTTACAACGAATGGTCCTTCATAATTTGGAGTCCATTTGCCCCTGTGGTCTGTATGAGGAGGGAGGATTCTTTTCAGCACAAGATCTCCCACTTGGTACTCTCGGTGCCTGACTTTCTGATCGAAGGCCTTCTTCATTCTTTTCTGATATAACTGTCCATGGCAGATTGCAGCCAATCTTTTCTCTTCGATCAGACTCAGTTGCTCGAATCGGGACCGAACCCATTCTGCTTCACTCAGTTTAACATCCATTAATACCCGTAACGAGGGTAGTTCAACTTCAACAGGTAGGACTGCTTCCATACCATACACAAGCTGATACGGTGTTGCCCCAGTGGACGTTCTGATTGACGTGCGGTACCCATGCAAGGCAAACGGTAGCATTTCATGCCAGTCTTTGTATGTGATTACCATCTTCTGCACAATCTTCTTGATATTCTTATTCGCTGCCTCGACAGCGCCATTCATCTTTGGCCTGTAAGGAGAAGAATTGTGATGTTGGATCTTGAAGTCCCGGCACAGCTCTGCCATCATCTTGTTGTTTAAGTTGGAACCATTATCAGTAATGATTCGCTCGGGCACTCCATACCGACAGATGATATCTCTCTTCAGAAATCGGGCTACCACTTGCCTAGTAACATTTGCATATGAGGCTGCTTCAACCCACTTGGTGAAATAGTCGATGGCGACCAGGATGAATCTGTGACCATTTGAAGTAGTCGGCTCAATCTTGCCAATCATATCGATACCCCACATAGCAAAGGGCCATGGTGAAGACATGATGTTCAAAGGATTGGGAGGCACGTGCACCTTGTCTGCATAGATCTGGCATTTGTGGCATTTCCTGGCATAAGCACAACAGTCCGCATCCATTGTGATCCAGTAATAACCCGATCTTAACAACTTCTTAGCCATGGCATGCCCTCCTGCGTGGGTACCAAAAGATCCTTCGTGCACTTCGTGCATCAACAAATCTGCTTCCGTCTTGTCAACACATCTGAGGAGTACCATGTCAAAATTCCTTTTGTATAAAGATCCATCAGTGTTCAGGAAGAAACTACCAGCAAGCCTTCTCAAAGTCTTCTTATCATTGGAAGATGCCCCAGGTGGGTATGTCTGATCCTCCAAGAAGCATTTAATGTCATGGAACCAAGGCTTATCATCTTTGACAACATCTGCTGCAAATACATATGCCGGTCTATCAAGTCTAGACACTGAAATCTGGGGTACAAAGTTAGCCGTTTGAACTTTGATCATGGATGAAATGGTAGCAAGAGCATCTGCAAACTGATTCTCGTCCCGAGGGATATACTCAAGCTTGACTGTTGTGAAGAAAGTCAATAACCTTCTTGTATAATCCCTGTAAGGTATCAGATGATCTTGGTGTGTGTACCATTTTCCGTTGGTTTGATTGACTACCAAGGCTGAATCCCCGAATACGGTCAATGTTTTGATCCTGAGGTCGATGGCTTCCTCAAGACCCATAATGCAAGCTTCGTATTCTGCTTCGTTGTTAGTGCAGTTGAAAGTGAGTTTTGCCGAGAAAGGCATGTGAACTCCTTTAGGTGTAATGAGTACTGCACCAACACCACGGCCATTCATGTTGACAGCCCCATCAAACATCATAGTCCATTCTTCCTCCGGGTCAGGCCCTTCGGTGTGAATAGGCTCCTCGTGATCTTTTGCTTTAATGAACATGATATCTTCATCAGGGAAGTCAAACCTCATAGGCTGGTAGTCATCAATGGGTTGCTCAGCAAGATATTCAGATAGTACACTGCCTTTGATGGCTTTCTGAGATGTGTACTGTATGTCGTATTCTGTGAGAATCATCTGCCATCTTGCAACCCGCCCAGTAAGAGCTGGCTTCTCGAAAATGTACTTAACTGGATCCATTTTTGAGATTAATAAGGTAGTGTGGGTCAACATATACTGCCTCAGTCGGCGAGCAGCCCACGCTAAAGCACAGCAAGTTTTCTCGAGCAGTGAATAACGCTGTTCACAGTCGGTAAACTTTTTGCTTAGGTAGTATATTGCATACTCTTTTCGACCAGACTCGTCATGCTGGCCCAGCACACACCCCATTGACTCTTCTAATACTGTCAAGTACATGATCAGAGGTCTTCCTTCGACTGGAGGCATGAGGATTGGAGGTTCTTGTAAATATTCCTTGATCTTGTCAAAAGCCTTCTGGCAGTCTTCGTTCCACCTGACCGTTTGTTCTTTTCTTAACAGCTTGAACAAGGGTTCACAGGTTGCTGTGAGGTGAGATATGAACCGTGAAATGTAGTTCAATCGTCCTAAGAACCCTCGAACTTCTTTCTCAGTCCTTGGTGCAGGCATCTCTTGAATAGCTTTGACTTTATCAGGATCAACCTCAATCCCTTTCTCGCTTACAATAAAGCCCAGCAGCTTACCAGATCTCACCCCGAATGTGCATTTGTTGGGGTTCAACTTTAGTTGGTACTTCCTCAGACGCTTGAACAATTTCAGCAGATTCACCAGGTGATCTTCCTCTGTAAGGGACTTGGCGATCATATCATCCACATAACATTCTATTTCCTTGTGGATCATATCATGGAATAATGTTACCATAGCCCGTTGATATGTGGCGCCAGCATTCTTCAGTCCAAATGGCATCACTTTGTAACAGAACGTGCCCCAAGGTGTGATGAATGTTGTCTTCTCCATGTCTTCAGGTGACATCTTGATCTGATTATATCCTGAAAATCCATCCATGAAGGAGAATACCGAGAACTGAGCCGTGTTATCCACCAATACATCAATGTGAGGTAATGGGAAGTCATCTTTCGGGCTGGCTCTGTTCAGATCCCGGTAATCAACACACATTCTTACTTTGCCGTCCTTCTTAGGCACAGGTACTATATTAGCAACCCACGGCGGGTAGCTAGTCACAGCAAGGAACCCGGCGTCCCATTGCTTTTGTACCTCTTCCTTGATTTTCATAGCCATGTCTGGGCGAGTTCGGCGCAGCTTCTGTTTCACTGGTGGGCATTCTTCCCTCAAAGGCAGCTTGTGCACAACAATGTCGGTATCCAACCCTGGCATATCTTGATACGACCAAGCAAACACATCAACATACTCTTGAAGCAGATCTATCAGTTGTCTCTTCACTGAGTCTTGCAGGCAGGCCCCGATTTTAACCTCTTTCACGTCTTCGTCTGTACCAAGATTAATCACTTCAATCTCCTCCTGGTGAGGAGTAATAACCTTTTCCTCCTGTCTCAACAACCTAGCTAGCTCTTCAGGAAGCTCATATTCTTCATCAACCCCTTCATCAGCTTGATTGATTGGATTGTCAAAGTCATACGATGTCATAGCCGTGCTGTTGTCGGTGCAGTCTGGAAGGCACTCTCTGCAAGGGTTAAGTTCGTTCATTTTAGTGATTGATTTTAATCTTTCTTTAGAAAAAAGTGAAATGAAGTTATCATTTTGAAAACACCGCCATTTATTTTTGTACAAAAAGAAAAATGGAAAAACAGTGAGCATAAAAGAAAAAGACTCGTTTGCAAAAAGATGTCTGATATTTCATTAATTTGATCTTGTTTGCACAAAAGTACAGATGGCCCTGATTACAAAATGAGTCTTGTCATCTTGGGCAAGATGCAAGACTTTGATGCATGCTTATAAAAATACAGGAAATAATAATTACTCTGCTTGAGTAACTCTTATAATTTCCTGGGAAGACCAGTTCGAGATACTGCTCCCCGGGATCTTTGGACGAATCCAATTCTCTAGATTGCGCTCCTCTTCCAGCTCGTCTTCCAGACAGTTGATAGCATCGGGGGTAAGCATCCCCCCACTGACAAAACCAGGCTCTGCAGCAGCCTTTGCTTGATGTTGAGTTGGTTTGTAACCCAACCCAAATTTGTCCTTCTTCTCCTCCACAGCTAAGACCTTGCCCCAACCTAGGGCAGTTCCTTCTTCAACAACCTTCCGGGCTTGCTGGTAAGATGACATGGAGATACCTGACACAGCAGATGCTTCATTGACGTTCAAGGCTTTAAAACCTTGGCTCATTGTCTCATGGATCTCCCCATCCATCTCAATGTATTTGTAAGTAGCCAGATGGCTAACAAATATATCCTCTTCCCCACAGATTGTGACAACTTGACCTTCCCACTCAAATTTTAACTTTTGGTGAAGGGTAGACGTTATTGCGCCGGCGGCGTGAATCCAGGGTCTACCCAACAAACAGCTGTAGGCGGGCTGAATGTCCATCACATAAAAGATAGTTTTAAAGGTCTGTGGGCCAATTGTCACAGGCAACTCAATCTCTCCCAGAACCGATCTCTTAGAACCATCAAAGGCTCTTACTACCAGGTTGCTGGGTCTCAATGCCAATCCATCATATTCAAGCTTCACCAGAGCCTTCTTCGGTAAGACATTCAGGGAAGAACCTGTGTCCACCAGCACATGAGAAAGGACAGCTCCTTTGCATTCCATGGTTATGTGCAAGGCTTTGTTGTGATTGCGACCATCCGCTGTCAAGTCAGAATTGGTAAACCCTAGCCCATTGCTAGCAGTAACATTTCCAACCACGGTTTCCAATTGGTTGACAGTAATCTCCTCAGGCACGTAAGCTGCGTGCAAGACTTTAAGTAGTGCATTCCGATGGGCTTCGGAGCACATAAGCAGTGAGAGGATAGAGATTTTGGATGGCGTCTGGTGAAGTTGATCCACAATTTTGTAATCACTCTTTTTGATGATTCGCATAAACTCATCAACTTCCTGATCGAATGGAGTCTTCAGGGTTTCTTTGGCAGCTGAATCTTCCTGCACCGGGCCTTTTCCTTTTGCCTTGGCAGCAGCTTCTGCTTCGGCAGTAGGTTTTTGAACTTGTGAAGCAAAGAGACGTCCGCTTCGAGTGAAGCCTCCGCCTCCCCCCACATTATCTACTTGTGGTGCAGGTGTTGATGTTTCAAGAGTGACTCTTTTTCCTTCGCAGTATATGTCAGAGCCATAGTGCCAAGGGATGGCCCTATTGCTTTCATATGGTACTGGTCCAGGCACCGTGACAGTGACTGGACTGATTGCTGCTGCTGAAGGGATTGTTATTGTTTGTGGATCATAAAAGATTGTAACTGGTGCTCTGGTGGGAGCAGCACCTTCTGAATGGTAGGCGGAATTATTCTCAGGATCGTAGAATATGGTAACAGTGGAGACATCTTCAGGATTGATTGCTGGTGTTGTAGGAGGTACTGTTGAAAGGACTGTTGTTGTTGCTGATGGAGATTCGAAATGGAATGAAGCTGAAGTTGTAGCGGGAGGAACTGTTGAAAACTGATCATTTGGAAGGATAGGTGAAGTATTTGTTGATGGTGCTGATGAATTGTCGGGAACAATAGTTGCTGCAGTTGCAGGAGGGTCTGAAACCGTTGTTGATGAAGTTGCCGGATTTGTCGGAAATGATGTAGTGATCTGTAGCAGGCCACTCTGAATAAGGCTGTCAATGCCATTCCTCAGGTCTTCACACCCATTCCATGAAATATTGCAGTAGGGACACCCTAGTTCACACCCCGGAAATATTTGGTTTTCACGGAGTTGAGCTTTGATTTCCAACAATGGTGTCCGGATCTGATCCACACTAGTTATTAAATAAGACGGTTGGTCTTCTTCAATAGCATTAATTCGGGGACCACCATGGTTTGGCATTGGGTTTTTATTGACATTGGGCGGAGGTGCAAAATTCAGAGCCTTGGAGTCTACCAAGTCTTGTACCTTCATATGCAGAGCCCTGCATTTTTCTGTACTGTGACCAGGTGCGTTTGAATGAAAAGCACACCTAGCATTAGAGTCATAGTTTCTTGGTAGACTGTTGGGATCCGGAGGTGCCAACGTTCTTAGCTCAACTAGGTTGAGTTTCAGAAGTTGTGGCAGCAAGGCAGCATACGGCATTGGGATCGGGTTGATCACTCGGTTAGCTTGGGATGGCCTCTGTTGGAATGGCCTCTGTTGATTGTTGTTGGTGTTGTTGCTGTTGTAGTTCCTTGGAGGATATTGATTCTGATACTGAGGTTGTTGTTGGAAGTTTTGTTGAGGAGGTTGATAGACTGGCTGTGGATGAGCTGGAGCAGGGATAGTGACTGCTGCTATTGACCTTTGAACATATTGGGGCCTGCCCCTGCTTGAATGGATGGCATTGGTCTCGCCAGTTCTTCTTGGGCCTGCAAAAGGCTTTCTTGTACTACTGGACGAGCTTGCACCGTTGTCTGAGATCTTTCCCATTTTTAACAAGCTTTCAATTCTCTCCCCGGCTATGACAACATCTGCGAAGCTGGTGGAAGAGAAAGCAGCCAACCTGTCAATATACGTTCCCTGGAGAGTGTTCATAAACATGTCTGCCATTTCTCTCTCAGACATTGGTGGTTGAACGGCAGCAGCCAGTTGCCTCCATCTCTGGGCATACTCTCGGAAACTCTCCCTCGAAGACTGTGACATTCCCATTAGGAGGGTCCTGTTGGGTGCCATATCTAGATTATACTGATACTGTCTGATGAAGGCTTCTGCCAGGTCCTTCCAGCATCTTATAGTTGCTCTTGTCAAATGGGAATACCATTCCCTTGATGCTCCAGTCAAGCTATCTTCGAAGTAGAACATCCAGAGTTTCTCATCCATTGTATAGGCTTTCAGCCTTCCCAGAAATGATTGTAAATGAGTCCGGGGACATGAAGTCCCGTTATACTTTTCGAAACAAGGAGGCTTGAACTTATGGGGGATCCTGACCCCGTCTACCAGCCCCATGTCCATGACATCGAAACCCAAAGAATTTTGAGATTCTAAGGACCTCAACTTCTCAGCTATTTCATCCAGCCGCCTATCATAAGTCTCTTCTCCAGCACCCATTACTGTATACTGGTCCTCCTGAGGATCTTCTTGAAGTACCCTGGCTGCAGTAGCTGTCCCTTGAATGTTGACTGGGATGTTGGCCTCTGGATGGAGATGGGGTCCAAAAACTGGGGGATTGACATGAGGTTGGACCCTCTCGTTGTTACTTGTGCCAGCAGTTCCCACATGGGGCTCCTCTTGATTCCTCCCTTCTACCAAAGTTCTGAGCCTCTCCTGGCTTTGAGCTAAGTTGTTCATCACTTCCATGAACTGTGTTATCTGCGTTCTCATCTCCAACCTTTCGTTGGCCATCTGGTTTCTGACCTCAGTAAGGTCCTGCTGCATCTGATCCATCTGGATTCCCGGAAGGTTGTTTCTAGTTGGGTACCTGTGAGGCCTGTTGAGAGGAAATACCCGGCGGCGAGCAATAATTCCTGAATATCACAACAGAGGTTAGCAACAAAAAAAACCTACAAAACAAACAAAATGGTTAGCATGCAATGCAATTATGCTTATTTGCTCTCAAGGTATCCGGTCTGGCCTTCAGTTTTGCCCCTTCCAGACCCTTGAAGATGCTGCTGTTGAAGTTGCTTTTGAAGTAACCCAGATGGAAACTAACACAAATATATTACAAAACGTGAAATAATACAATTTGTTCATCTTACAACACAAGCCCTCAAAGGGGTCAAAATACATCATAAAAAACAAAAGTACATGGAAAAGGAACAGCAACAAGCAAATGATCAAACTCCAAGGCCAAACTCATCCTCACGAACTTCCTTAAGAAGTGTTTCGGTCACAGGATCAGCCGGACGCTCCGTGAGACCTCTGATGAGAAGGTTTCTTGTTGCAACAGCTGCAGTCAACTTCTTGTTCTGACTTTGGTCCTTAGACCTCTTCACTCCAGCTCTGATTTCTAGCTCTGATATTTCCTTCTGGGCTGCTGCCAGGGCTTTTTCCATCTGTCCCATCTTGTCTTGAATTCTCTTGTCTTCTAGAGTACGGGCCTCAGTGATCCGGACCCACCTGGCCTGACTCTCTTTCAAATACAAGTCTGTCCTCGCTCTTTGGAACTGGGCTTCTTTACAAGCATTCTTCAGAATCTGTTCACCAGCTTTAGACTTGTTGATATAATCTCCAGACCTCTCAATCTTGGTCAAGTGTTCCACCCTCAACTTCTCCAATCTCTCAATCTCCCTCACACCTTCACTCCTCTCCCTGAGGGTCTTCTGCAAGGCTTTGGCTAGCTTCTCATTTCTTTCCTTCAAGCTCTCAAACTCCTCCAAACTGATAGTGGCAGGGGGTGGTGCTGAAGATGATTCAGGCATGTCTTCTATGGTAAAGGGCATTCCAGAGAATTGGGCCCTAGCATGGGACCACTCATAATATTGGACTGATGCCACATTATTTCACTTCCCCAGAATGGTGATTCCCTTGGTTTGAACATGATCCCAGGCCCAGGCAGCCTGCCTAACAGTTGCCAGACTAACCTTGTTCTCACAGTAGAGGGTCTCAACCGAATCCTGTACCCTAGGAATATGGACCAGTGCATAGCCTAATTGCCTCCTGAACAGCAGAGGGTTGTAGTTGATACTTCCCTTAACTCCTATCAAAGGCACATTGGGAAAGTGCCCACAGCTGGTGATCATATCTCTGCCCTTGGTGCTCTGAGTACACCATCTGATATCTGCTGAAGTGAGAGTAGAGAGCATTTTAGCCCAGTTGCTTTGCTGATGAGGATTTAGAAATGCATCTGTCCTGGGTAGATGCCTGAGAAGCCAAGCATGGAATAATGGAGCACAAATCCTCACTAATCTTCCCCTCTGCTTCTCATTTCTCTGATGGACTGAGTAATAGAGATCACCCAATAAAGTTGGCACTGGGTTCTTCAGGATGAACAAATGGATTGCATTCTTGCTGATGAATCGAGGCTCATCTGCAAACAACACAATTCCATATACACTTAAGGCCAACAGAGCACAAACAGCTTTCCACTCCCCCAAAGAGGCCTTCAGACTAGCTTGAGAAATCAGGAAGTCCAGATGAAATCCAGGGATCCCAGCTTTAGAGGTCATATGCTGTTTAATCAAAACAGGCTCCAGATACAAAGCTTTTGCTACCTCTCCATTGCTAGGAAAGACCATTTCAGGGTTGAATGGGATTTCTCTTTTGATGGGCAGACCAGTCAATGATGAGTATTCTTCCAGAAGAGGCCCCAACTGAAAGTCTTGAAAGGTGAAACATCTCAATGGGGGGTCGTAAAACTGAATACAGGTGTGGATGAGACTCCTCTGTGAAGGGTCCAGATCCATAACCATGTCCAGTATATCTCCATAACTCTCCCTGAACAAGGGTATGTGATCTGGAGTGATCAGGGTTTGGATCCTCCTAATGTCTGATAAGTCTGGTTGGAAGAAATGATAAGTGATGTTGCTTTTCTTTGGAGCCATGATGCTGAAGACTGAGTAGAGTGCTGATGAAGATGCTGAGGAGTGGGCCACTGGCTGGCTAGTGCTAGTAACTGAAGTATATGGCTGACAGGCTGAAGCAAGTGCTGGTGGAGATAGGTCAATGATGCAGATGGGGTCAAAACCAAAACCAGATAAAGGTGGATACCCTGAAACACAAATAAGCAAATGTTAATATGATGCAATGAGTATGTATGCAAATGAAATGCAAGGGTTTGTGACTGAGCTGGATCTGATTAACTGCCTTGGTATAGATCCAATGTGTGTTCAAGAAATCCAGGTGGAGGTCTATAAATCCAGTAACCAGGGTGGGGGGCTCAAATAAAGAGCCACATGTCCAGGGTTTTAGAATCACAAGAACTGTCCAACATGGAGCATTCTTAACAAAGTCAAAGTAACAGGGTATTCTGAGGTCAAGGTACCTGCAAACCTGTAAACAGCCCAACCCCCTCACAGGTGGTGATCTAGAACAAGGATCCTCAGACTCGGATCAGTTATGAGAAGTGTAAACACTTCTAACCCGGAGGTACAGTGTTTACAATAACCATAACAATTCCTCCTCTAATTCACCTCAGCTTCTGAAGGTCAATACTAAAAGGTCATCCAGACTTAGCAGGCTTCCCAGATAGCCCTAGCATTGCAGGAAATCTGCAACACAGAGTTCTCAAGAAGAAACCCATATCTGAACCGTGTTTCATATTCCCGCACCAGACCGAAATGGAATGGGAAAGAATATGATTCACTCTAGCCTAGGTGTCACTCAGGTCCCAGGTATAGGACCTTAACTCTCAATGAAACACCCACCCACCAAAGCAAACAGATCCAACCAGCAACAATGACAGTATGATATATACAAATGCAATAAAGAAAGCAGTAAAGCAACTGTACATAAAGCAATAAACAAAAATAAATGCAAGCACAAACAAGCACATAACACCCCAGTAAACACAAATCAAACAAGCGCTAGGAGGAACCCACAAAAAGAACCAGAAGCCCTGGTTGCTGCATAAGGGTCCCCAGCAGAGTCGCCAAGCTGTCGCTCCCGAAGATTTGCATCCCGGTACAAGCGCGAACGGTCGGCGAAAGGGAACAATGAGAACACACAGCCGTGAACTCACTGGAGAATGAATAGAGTCGCCAGCTAGGCATTTTTATCCCGGGGGAAAGGCAATGCTGCATAGGCCTAGAAAGATATGGATAAGACGGTCGCGAACCAGAGAGACTGAGAAAGGGGGTTGGTTACAACCTGGGAAGGTATTAGCACCCAGATTGTCCGTCGTACTCGACGGGATCCACGCTTAAAAGATTTGCGTTTTAAAGGGGTAGTGTCAGTGCAATCTGTGCATGAGCTGGAAAAGGATGTACAGGTGTCAGTGTAAAGGAAGTGAAGTGTAATATATACAGTGTCAGTGTAAGGACAAGAGTGAAATGCTCATGATAATGAGGCTTAAAGAGTAAAGCTGGAAGGAGGGGGAATGTACAGAGACTTTTGTTCGATAACTGTTAAGTTATGCCTACGTATCCTCTCGTGCAATGAGGAAGTCAGAACACCGTAGTTCGACCCAAAGATACTGAAAAATGAATTGACTTGATGAACTGCTTGCTTGCCTATGCTCAAGTGTATGACCTGTCTGGCTCAGGTGCTAACTGTCTTGCATTAGACGGAAGAAGCAAGTTCTCGTTTATGAGTGAAGGTGATGAGAAAAGAATCCCGAAGGAGACGATTATTGTTTGTTTTTTTGAGTTTTCAGTCTTTTATTGCTTTTGAGAATTTGTCATAGGATAATGAGCTTAAGTCTAAACCAATGGATTTAGTAAACTCATCACATCTTCCCTCTGATTAGGGGTAATGAGAGTACCTTAAGTGTGAAGTCAGATTCTCACACTTAATCACCTTTGCAGTAGGATTAAGATCATTAACCTACTTGTGATTATTTAGATGTTTTTGTGATTTTGTTTGGTGTTGAGTAATGAGGTTAAGCCATAATCATGGATTAAACAGACCCATTACATCATCCTAAAAGAAGGATAATAGATGAGAATGTTTAAGCTGAGGAAAACTCCTCAACTTAATCCATGATTAGGGATTAAACTCATGACAAAACAAAGCCTTTATTAAGTGGATTTTATTTAATGATATGATGATGAAGTGGATTTTATGATTTGTAAGACAACTTGAGGGGGACTTGTCCATTAACACTAGGGTTAGTCCTTCTTAACCAATTAAGGAAGAATTAGAACCCTAATGCAAGGCCCAAGTTACAAGTGTGATGTCTTGATGATTATTAAATGAATTGATTAAGAGATTTAAACACATTAAGGGTTCAAGACTTAGGATTAAAGTTATACACTCCATCCTAAAAGAAGGATGCAGGCATAAGCTTAATCACAAAGTCTCAAAGCCTTTAGGGTTTAATCCCTGATTATGAGGTGAGAAGAGAGGACTCAAAGAGAGACACAAAGGTAAAACTAAGAGGGGATACTAATCAAAACCCTAATTCATTGTCATGCTTGGATGATCCTAAGGTTTGTGAGGTTTGCAAGAGAAGTCTTCAAAGGAGCCACCAGGAAGCAGATGAACAGGATCAAGAGAAGCAAAGTGACTTGCTTCATTCAAGAAGTCAAGTCACTTGAAGAAAGAAAGTGGGAGGAAGAAGAATGAGCAAGCTCAAACTCAAACACAAATAGAAAGGCAGCAATGGATGCAAGAGAGATGAAAAGAAAAGTTATGAGAAGTGAAGGCAAATCCACTTCCCAAATTTACTTACCACCTGAAATGTTAGAAGGAAATGCAATGCAATACAAGATGAGATGAAATGGTATGATGCTAGGCAAAACCAGAAGCATGTTGATGATGATTATGATGTTATGAGATGCTGCAAACATGAGGCAAGACATGGAAATGATCATACAAGCTTATGAATGCATATGATGCAAGTTAAGGAGCATGAACAAACATGGAATGTTATGAAGCATACAAGACAAATGACATAGCAAATATGTAATGCAATGATCCAACATACTTTCTACATGTCTTATGATGTCAAATGAATCACAAGAATGCACAAAATGCAAAGACAAGTCATGTTATGCAAAGAAATGCAAGAAGGATGCAAATGGAAGCCCAAATTAGGGTTCATGGATCAAACATCAAACACAAACCAAAAACAGAAGCAAACCTCATGATAAAAAATGGAAAATGGCACCCAAAGAAACCCTAAACCTACAATGAACCACTGCCCAAAGGGGAGCTCTCAACTCTCAACCAAACTCAAGATATGAATTTTCTAAGTTATTAGGGTTTTTTAGGGTTCTTAACAAAAGAAATGCCAAACAATTAGAAAATGAGGAAACAAATCATGGCCATTTTATCTTTGAAAATACATGCTAAACACAACACAATGCAAGAAGAATCAATGTCTCAACCTTCTCCAATAGGCAGAAATGAATTTTTGAACTTATGATCAAAATAATGCATCAAAATGATTTTAATTCAATGAAAAATTCTTAAAATGCATCAAGATCAAAAAAGAAATTTGGTTTGAAGGTTGGACAATGTTTCTAAATGTCTTAGAACATTTCATGAAATTTTTTGTAATTTTTAAATACCTAAAAGTATTTTTAATTAATTAATTCTCATTAATCAATTAAAAATAATCTTTTAAATATTTAAAAATACTTTTTTAATGATAAAAAATAAAATAAAAATATTTTTGGGTCTTAAAAATTAATAAAACTTTAAAGAAAAAAGTTTCATAATTTTTAAGAATTTTTTGCTATTTTAAATTAATTATGCAATTTAAATGAAAGAAAATGAATTAAAAATTAAGTAAAATAAAAGTCAGAGGAATGGAGGGCCAGGATGAGCCTAGGATTTGAATTGGTTGACTGGCGCGTGATCTTGTGGCCAGGATTGGTTCTGAGTTAATTACATTTAATTAAAACTAATAATAAAATTAGGGCTAATCAAAGAGATCCTGGCCTTTCCCTTGCGCGCGCAGTCAACAAGTCAATGGCAATCAATGGTCCAAATTCAAACTAGCATTAATGACTGTAATTAGGGAAAATCACTCTCAGGTGGCCGGAGAAGACCTCCGGTCGTCTTCTCCGGCCAGCACCTCACCTGAAAAATCTCCAAACCTCTCAAAACGTACCAAAAATGAAAACCAAGAACATGGAAATGATCCTCATCCTCTCACGAACCAAACCCCTCTCTCAAAACAAATTTATATTTCCTAAATCAACTGAATCGAAGAGAAAAAGTTCTAGGTCACGCAAGCTTCAGACACAAATTAAATGCTCATTTCGAAACCATTTTCAAAACCAATGGTACCAGAATGATCAGCAAGACATGAAGAACAAGTTTGTAACAAGAAAAATCATTTCTGGAAAAATAAATTTCAGGCTACCTGAGATTTGAAGCTCTCCACTTGAGGACTTTCTGGCTTTTTCTTTAAGTGCAAACCACTCCTTAGGACCCCTTGATGATGTTTTAATGCCTTAGAACAATTTATGTAGGCTGGTTGATGAGTTTCGAAAGCTCCTGCTTCAAGCTCAGTCAACAATGGCTATGGTGATTCTGGCTGATTCAGGCCATTGTGAATGATGGTTTGTGGTCTAGATGATGTATGGAAAAGCTTTGCAAGGTTTGTTTGGCTGTTTGTGGGCTAGGGAGGGAGATTCGAATGAATCTGCAGAATGAGGGTGAAGAATGGCAGTGGGGTGCTTTGGCTGTTTCAGGCTTGTGTTCTTGGTGTTTTGTGATCTGTGAGGCAGGGTGAGTTGAATGGAGGAAAAGGTTTGAGTGTTTGCAGGCTGTATAGAGAAATTCGAAAGCTTATGCAAAATGGAAGGTTTTTGTGAATGTTATGAATGGGATGGTTTCAGCCTTGCTTGCCCTTATGCTTTGCTTGCAAATTGTCCACATAACTCTCTCTCATTGGTCAGTTGATTTGACATGTGCTTTATGGATAGGTGAGGCAACTTTTGCAAAAAGTCAAATAATGTGTAAGAGAAGCATGGCTCATGATCTAGGCAAGTACATGGGCATGGGCTGGCGCAGCAAGGTGAGGTGAGAGGCTAGCAAAGCTCAGCATCCAAGGCTGCAAGTAGGAGGGAGCATGATCATGAGTTTTGCAACTTGTGACATTTTGGTTCACATGTGATTCTTTTGCCTAACCAAACATGTAACCATGGGCAATCTTAGTTCAAATCTGATTTTTAGGACTTAGAGAAAGTTTATGTAATGGTTCGATATGAATTAGAGGCTGCAATGTGCATTGGTTCAAGTCTTTGCAAAATTTCCATTTGAAGCATGCCTTAGAAATTAGTGATTTTTGCCAACTTTGCATGGCCATAACTTTTGATCCAAGAAGAGTTTGATCATGTTCTTGTACTTTTTGAAAAGGGAAAGATGAGATCTACAACTTTCATGACCAAAGTTTTTCCATTTGGAGCCTTTTTGGACCAAGAATCAAAGCTTGAAAATTGACCTAAAATGAGGCATTCTTGAAAAGTCAACTATGCCCAAAAAGTCAACATTTGCAAAAACCCTAAATTCTTGATTTCTATGAACTTCAACCTTCTTCCATGATCAAATAAAGATCATATACACTCAAAAATGATGAAGATCAACCATTGGTTGGGTCATTGAGGGCCTCAGATGCCCTGATTTTACACTGACTTGTCCAGAAAGTCAACTCTTGATCAGATGACTTCCCCATGGAATTTCTTCATGAAAATTGATATGCATACTCCCTATACCATATAGAGATCAATAGAAACAAGAATGACCAAAAAATTTGGGGTTATGGCCTCTGAAACCAAAACCCTAATTTTCAGTCAACTGTGCAGTTCAACCTGGCTCTGCATCCACTCAAACCCTAGTTCTTGTGATTCCTCTGCAATTTTGACTTTGAGGAGATGGAATATTATGTAAGAAAACACATGGACCCCTTTGAGTTGATTGGTGGCCTTTGGAGTGGCCCAAGATGCTCTTGGATTGCTCAGATCACAAACCCTAGGTGCAGATGCCTTGAAAACTATGCAGTGAATCAAAAATGAGATGTGAGATGATATGATTGTATTTATGCATATGAGAATGATCATAAGCCATGGTGTGAATGGGTGAGGGCAAATTTGGGGTGTTTACAATTATTACCGAAAGATGATGGGAATGGTCCCATGAAATCTATTCCCCAAACGTCAAAGATTTCTACTTCTAATATTCCTTTTTGAGG
Source organism: Lathyrus aphaca (assembly GCA_963966055.1). Classification (NCBI taxonomy): domain Eukaryota; kingdom Viridiplantae; phylum Streptophyta; class Magnoliopsida; order Fabales; family Fabaceae; genus Lathyrus; species Lathyrus aphaca. The sequence goes on along the minus strand of OZ014523.1, from coordinate 221,627,500 downwards.
CATTTCATCTCTTCTTGAAATATTGCCGGTGCGTTGACACCGATCGCAATTTATAACAGCGATGTGGACATCCTTCCATAGATTAGGCCAGAATAAACCGGCTTGCAAGATTTTTGCACAAGTTTTGGAAGTGCTTGCATGTCCACCATAAGGAGATGAATGACATTGAGCAATGACATCTTCTATTTCTTCTTCGGGAATACATCGACGAAAGATTCCATTTGGTCCTCTTTTGAACAATAATGGTTCATCCCAATAGTAATGTTTTAGATTATGAAAGAATTTCTTTTTCTGCTGATAGGTTAGATCGGGCGGAAGAGCTCCTGCGGCTAGGTAGTTGACAATGTCAGCGTACCATGGCAGTCCTACAGTTGTCTGGATTGTTTCCACGGGTTCTGATTCATTTATGTCTAACTGAGCTAGGTCGCTTCCTATTTGTGCTATCAGCTGTTCATACGGAAAATCATCGTTAATCGGCACTTGTTCGGGTTTAATACCTTCTATTCTAGATAAATGGTCCGCTACGACGTTCTCAGTACCTTTCTTATCTTTTATTTCTAGATCAAACTCTTGTAAGAGTAAAATCCATCTCAAGAGTCTTGGTTTAGCATCTTTCTTAGTTAATAAATATCGGATAGCAGCATGGTCTGTGTAAATGATTATTTTCGCTCCAACTAGGTAAGAACGGAATTTGTCAAGCGCAAAGACAACTGCTAACAATTCTTTTTCGGTAGTGGCGTAGTTCATCTGGGCAGAATCTAAGGTTCTACTGGCATAGTAAATCGCATGAAGTTTCTTTTCCTTCCTCTGGCCTAGAACTGCGCCTACAACATAGTCACTCGCATCGCACATAATTTCGAAAGGTAATCTCCAGTCAGGGGGTTGCATGATTGGTGCGGTGATGAGGGCTGTTTTTAGAGTTTCGAATGCTTTAAGACAATCTTCATTGAATATGAACTCAGCGTCTTTCATTAATAAACCAGTAAGCGGTTTAGTGATTTTCGAGAAATCTTTGATGAATCGTCGATAAAAACTGGCGTGTCCTAAAAAACTTCGTATTTCTCGAATGGTTTTAGGGGGTTGAAGATCTTTTATTACTTCAATCTTAGCTTTATCAACTTCAATTCCCTTGTCGGATACTACGTGACCTAATACGATTCCTTCTTTGACCATAAAATGACATTTCTCCCAGTTAAGCACAAGGTTTACTTTTACACATCTTTCTAACACCATTTCTAAGTTTGATAAGCATCCTTCAAAACTTTGCCCGCATACAGAGAAATCGTCCATGAACACTTCCATGATGTTGTCTATAAAATCTGCGAAGATTGACATCATACATCTTTGAAAGGTTGCAGGAGCGTTGCATAATCCAAAGGGCATTCGTCTATAAGCGAACGTTCCATATGGGCATGTGAATGTAGTCTTCTCTTGATCATCAGGATGGATAGGAATTTGGAAAAATCCTGAGTAACCGTCAAGATAACAGAAGTAAGAATGCTTGGCTAATCGTTCTAACATTTGATCTATAAAAGGTAGTGGGAAATGATCTTTTCGAGTGGCTTTGTTTAGTTTACGATAATCTATGCACACTCTATATCCTGTCACTACTCTTTGCGATATCGATTCGCCTTGAGCGTTTTTCACAACAGTGATACCTCCTTTCTTTGGCACTACATGTATTGGACTAACCCATTCACTATCAGAGATTGGATATATTATTCCGGCATCTAGTAATTTTTTAACTTCTTCTTTTACTACAGTGCTAAGGGTTGGGTTAATTCTTCTTTGAGATTCTCTGGAGGTTTTGCAATCTTTTTCTAGCAGAATACGATGCATACAGACTGAAGGACATATTCCTTTGAGATCAGATATGTTATATCCTAACGCAGTTGGATATTTCTTCAAGACATCTAAAAGTTTCTTCGTTTCTATAGTTCCTAAACTGGAATTTATTATAACTGGTCTTTTACATTCAACGTCTAAGAATTCGTACCTTAGGTTATGAGGTAAAGTTTTTAATCCTAATGTAGGTTTATCTTTACTTGGCATGGGATCCGGTGTAAGTGCTAAACTTTCGCTTAGACTATCATCCTGATATGGTTTACGCCAATTATCATCTTCGAAAATCGGAGGGATTTGAATTTTCATTATTTCAGAATAAGTGGTCTCTTTCAGTTCCATTTCTCTTACACATTCGTCAATTACGTCCAATAGATAACATGTATCCTCTATAGCTGGTGATTGTAAGAATTGCGTTAAAATAAATTCAACTTTTTCTTCACCTACTTCAAAGGTTAGCTTTCCTCTTTTTACGTCTATTATAGCTCCGACGGTAGCTAAGAATGGTCTTCCTAGTATGATAGGTGTAGTGGAGTCTTCAGAGATGTCCATGATTATAAAATCAGTAGGGATGTAGAATTGTCCTATACGTACTGGGACGTTTTCTAGTATGCCTACAGGATATTTAACAGAGCGATCGGCTAGTTGAACAAACATTTTAGTTGGTCTTAGGTCTCCCATGTCTAGCCTTTTGCAAATCGTTAAGGGCATAACACTGATACTGGCTCCTAAATCGCATAGAGCATTGTCAATGACGAATTTTCCTATTACACAGGGTATATAGAAACTTCCTGGATCTTTTAGCTTAGGAGGCATTTTATTCTGAATTATGGCGCTACACTCGGCAGTAAGTGTAACTGTTCCGTTATCCTCTATCTTTTTCTTATTGGATAAGATTTCTTTTAAAACCTTAGCATACGAGGGTATTTGGGTAATTGCTTCTGTAAACGGAATAGTAATATTCAACTGTTTCAGAAGTTCAACAAATTTCTTAAATTGACCCGTCGTCTTGGAATTTATTAATCTTTGAGGGTACGGAATTGGTGGTTTATAGGGTGGTGGAGGCACATAAGGTTGTTCTTTCTCCACTACCTCTTGATTGTTATCTTCCTTTTCTTCTGGATCATTCACCACTTCAGTCGGTTTATCCGGTTTTTGGTACATGGTTGGATTGTCAAGTCTTGGATCGGTAGGTCCGTCAAGTTCCTTGCCACTTCTTAATATTACGGCATTGGCATGTCCTTTCGGATTAGGTTGAGGTTGTTCAGGGAATACTCCAGCTGGTGCAGCAGTGGGTGCTTGTTGTTGAGCTACTTGTGAAATCTGAGTTTCAAGCATTTTGTTATGTGTAGCTAATGCATCTACCTTGCTCACTAATTGTTTAATCTGCTCACTAGTGTGAATGTTTTGGTTTAAGAAGTCCTTGTTTGTTTGAGATTGGTTAGCTATAAAGTTCTCCATCATCAACTCAAGGTTCGATTTTCTAGGGACATTAGGAGCAGTCTTTTGATATCCTGGTGATGTAGCTGGTGCTTGACCTGGTGCGTATAAAGCATTGTTATTCTTATAGGAGAAGTTCAGATGATTCTTCCAACCTGGGTTGTATGTGTTTGAGTAAGGGTTTCCTTGAGCATAATTCACTTGATCAGTGGGAGTTCCTGTCAATAGTTGACAATCAGAAACTTCGTGTCCTGAAACTCCACATAACTCACAGTTAGGTGTTACTGCAGCCACGGTGGCTGTTGGTGTTATGGCCAAGTTGTCAATCTTTTGGCTTAGTTGGTCAAACTTCGCATTGACTTGGTCCATACTACTTACTTTGTACATACCTCCTTTTGTTGGTTTCTCAGTTGCGACTCTCTCGCTTCCCCAAAGGTAATGATTTTGAGCCATACTTTCGATGAGTGCATAGGCATCATTATATTCTTTATCCATCAATGCACCGCCCGCGGCAGCGTCAATTGTCATTCTTGTATTGTACAAGAGTCCATTATAGAAGGTATGGATGACCATCCATTCTATTAATCCGTGATGTGGACAAAGTCTCAGCAGATCCTTATAGCGTTCCCAAGCTTCGAATAATGATTCGCTTTCCCTTTGCTTAAATCCGTTGATCTGAGCTCTCAGCATAGTTGTCTTGCTAAGTGGAAAATATCTATTCAAGAAAACTCTCTTAAGTTCCTCCCACGTAGTTACTGAGTTCGAAGGCAGAGATTGAAGCCAAGCTCTTGCTCTGTCTCGAAGCGAAAAGGGAAATAAACGTAGTCTAATAGCTTCTTGGGTAACTCCATTGGCTTTTACGGTATCTGCATATTGCACAAAGATCGAAAGATGAAGATTCAGATCCTCGGTAGGATTTCCGGCGAATTGATTTTGTTGCACGGCTGATATCAACGAAGGTTTTAGTTCGAAATCATTTCGGTTGATAGCCGGTGCTGCAATGCTTGAATGCGGTTCAGCTTGCGAAGGACTGGCGTAATACTTGAGTGGATGATTATGTTCTTCAGCCATCTCTGCGTCCTTTGATGTTACGACTGGTTTAGGCGGATCTAATTGAAGATCTGGAATACTGTAATTATTTTCGTAATCGAATATACGTCTTCTTACGTGTAAGAAGCGTTCCGATTCAGGGATTAGAGGTTTCAAGTCTTCGCTTTTAGAGCGAGTACTTGGCATACACTCGGAGATTAAATTAAATTAAATAGTTGATACCTTAGTCTAGACAATGCTACCTAAATGCACTAGTAACTAAATTAAGGAATCCCCGGCAACGGCGCCAAAAACTTGATGGGCTAAAGACGTGTCTAATTATGCGTCTAGCGGTATCTTAACTGCAAGTGCACAGCCTATCGAAGTAATATTTAAGATTATCGATCCACAGGGATTCTATGGTTACTTAGTGCTAGATGAACTTCTAGTTTAGCTAAGGCGAATGGTTGTCACGATTTTTTGTTGATTTTTAAAAATATTAAAGGCGGAATTAAATTTAAGTTTTAATAAAATGATACTAAGACGGTCGGTATGTAATTATACTAACTTAGGTGGGTCAATCTAACCTAGGCTTATAAAGGTGTTTACTTAATCTATTCGGTAGAGGTTACTAGTTTAAATACCCTCAACTCACACTCTCGTGGTCTTATCTCAGATCTTACCCCTAAAGCCCTATGCCTGCTCTCGCTAGCCCATAAGTGTTTAGAGATAATTTTTGGAAACTAAGTAATTCTAATTTATTTTAAAGCGCTCTCGTTGTGTTTAATTTAAATGCCTAACTTTAGCTATCTGGTTAAAATCTCACACTCTCGTGGTCTTGACCTAACCTAATACTCTTTCCTTACTCTCGTAACGAAAAGGTCGATTTTAATTAAAAAGTATCAGCCAGAATGTTAAGTTATTAATTATTTTTAGCCTATGGTTAAATTTTACCGATTAAGTTTGTTCTAACTACATACCGCCCTAAGGTAATTAGCTACTCATTGATGTTGAACCAGACAGAGACAGAAAAACAAATAATAAAATACTCATGGCAGAAAAATAAATAAACATTTTAAATATTAAAATTGCAATAAAATAAAAACCTGGTTAACAAATATTATAGCAGACTCCTTCTTCCACAGACCGGAAAGCTTGGAGTTGGCGGAAATCGAAAATAACAAATGCTGAAGGTTTAGAAACAAATAAATGTATAACAATTTCCTGATGTTGGAAATTGTTATAAGGCTGGTTCGGATACAATAAGAACGAAAAGAAAACTAAAAATAATGCAGATATAGAAACAGGGTCGTAAAATAATTCGGCAGAGCTTCCGCAGAAAATCGAATAAAAAATGCTTTGTCTTTTCTTCATAAAACTTGTGGTATTTATAGAATCCTTAATGGGCTGAAAATTGGACTTTGTTGCATTGGGCCTTGCTGAATTGGTGGAGGGAATGTAGGAACGTGGCAAAAAATTAGGAGAAGAGTTCTTCACGTAATGCCTTGACGTGGTTTCAGTCAAAAACCTATTTTTACCCTTGTCACGGTCGTGACAAGGTCTTCACGCTCGTGTCCTGTGGCTTTTAAGTGTCATGGTTGTGACAATGCTCTTACGGTCGTGATGGCTCATTTTGGGGTGTCACGGTCGTGACACCCTGGTGACGACCGTGACTGCAACAAATTATGCAGTCTTTTGCAGGCTTCTTCATTTCTTCATCTTTTTATGGTTTCTTTTGTTCCTTTTTCTCTTAATTCATGATTTAGCTCCATATAATGATGTACCTGCAAAATGGTAAGAAAAACTCGAGAAATCGAGTGTTAAAACGGTGATTATGCGATAAAACGTCAATGAAACCTAGAAATATAATCGATACGTTTTCTCGTTATCAGTACTTGTCTTGGTCTTTTGATCTCTTCAACCCCGCCCGAAGTTTCAACTCGGAGATTTCCTTCTGTGCTGCTAGCAAGGCTTCCTAACTCTTCTTCTCATTAGTTTCCAGTTGCTTTATCCTAGCCTGTGTCCTCTGATCATCTTGCAAACGAGCCTCAGTAATTCTGATCCACCTAGCCTAACTCTCCTCCAAGTAATGTTCAACTCTGGCTTTTTGAAACTTAGCTTCTTTGCAAGCATTCTTCAATACCAACTCCTCTGCTCGGGGTTTTCTGATGTAATCATCAGTCTTCTCTATCTTGGTCATATGCTCGATTCGAAGCTTCTCTAACCTCTCATTATCCAGACGAATATCATTCCTTTCCCAAAGGGTCTTCTTTAGAGCTTCAGAAAGCTGAGCATTCCTCTCTTTCAACATCTCAAACTCCTCTAAACTGACTGTAGCTACAGGCTCTACTGCTGATGGCCCTGTCACATCTTCCAGGGTGAATGGCATGTGGGTGATCTGTCCTCTGATGCGAGACCAATCAATGTACTGAGTTGAAGCTATGTTGTTGCACTTGCCAAGAATAGAAGTCCCTTTTGTCTGTATGTTATCCCAAGCCCATGCTGCTTGTCGGATGATGGCATAATTATTCTGAACATCATAGTAAAGGGTCTCTGCTAAATCCTGCTCTCTTGGTGGATGTACTAAGGCATGCCCTAGCTGCCTTTTGAGAAGCAAAGGATTGTAGTTGATGCAACCCTTCACTCCAATAAGAGGTACATTGGGATACTGCCCACGGCTTGTAATCATATCCCTACCCTTGGTGCTCTGAGTACACCACCTGATGTCTTCTGAAGTGAGAGCAATCATTATTTTAGCCCAATTTCTTGACTGATGAGGATTCAGGAAAGCTTCTGTCTTTGGCAGGTGTCTCAATAACCAACAGTAGAAGAGAGGTGCACAACATCTGACCAATCTTCCCCTCTGCTTCTCATTTCTCTGATGCACTGAGTAGTAGAAATCCCCTAGAAAGGTAGGAACTATATTCTTCAACAGGAAGATATGGATAGCATTCTTGCTTACAAACTTAGGCTCGTCTGCAAATAAGATGATTCCATATACACTAAGAGCCAGGAGAGCACAAACAATTTCCCACTTCCCTGATGTAGCATGACTGGTGGCCTGAGTGATCAAGAAGCCCAAATGGAGGCCTGATATTCCAGCCTTGGTGGTCATATGCTGATCAATGATGGATGTTTCCAAATGTAAATCCCTAGCTATGTCTTCATTCCTTGGAGCAGTCATCTCAGGGTTGAAAGGGGTTCCTCTTCTGATGGGGACACCCAATAACATGGAAAACTCTTCCAACAAAGGACCCATCTGAAAGTCTGGGAAAGTGAAACATATGAGAGGAGGGTCATAGAACTGGAGGCAAGTGTGAATCATGCTCCTCTGTGATGCATCCAAGTCCATGATCATGTCCATGATACCACCATAATGTTCCCTGAATAAAGGGACATGATCAGGAGTGATAAGTGCCTGAATCTGTCTGATGCCTGCTAGGGAGGGCTCAAAGAAATGGTAAGTGATGTTGCTCTTCCTGGATGAGTCCATACTGACAATGGATGCTGATGAAAATAACTGAGAAGAAATACCATGAAGACAACTAGAGAAGATATCAGCTGAAGCAGATCTCTGAGGAAGATAACTGATGAAGATGGCTGAGAAGAAGAACAGTCAAAACCAAACCAAAGATGATGTGGATACCCTGTAAAACAAATAGACAAATTTTAAAATGATGCAAAATGATGTATGCAGAATGATATGCAAGGGTTTGTCATCAGGTGTTGGATTTGTCATTTGCTTTGATAGGGTCCATGAGTGTTCAGAAATCCAAATAAAGGCCAGGGAACCAGTAACCAGGTGGGGGACTCAAATAAAGAGTCACAAGTCCTGGTTCCATAAGATCAGTCCAAAGTAGTGTAACCTTAAAATAATCCAATAACAGGGTATGTTGAGGCCAAGGGTTCCTGCAAACCTGTAAACATCCCAACCACTCACAGGTATTGTTCTAGAACAATGATCCTCAGACTTGGATCTATTATGAGAAGTGTAAACACTTCTAACCCGGAGGTACAATGTTTACATTAATCATAAAGGACCCTCCTCTAATTCACCTCAGATGCTGAAGGTCATCTAAAAAGGTCATCCAGACTTAGCAGGCTTCCCAGAGAGCCCTAACACTACAGGAAATCCGTAGCACAGAGTTCTCAAGAAGAAACCCATGTCTGAACCGTGTATCATATTCCCGCACCAGACCGAAATGGAATGGGAAAGAATATGAAGCCACTCTAATCCTATGTGTCACTCAGGCTCCCGGTGTGGAACCTTGCTCACTGAGATACCCCTCCCACCAAGGCAGACCAAAAAATCCAACACATGATATGATGACAATAATATGAAATGCATAAAAACAATAAATGAAAGCAATAAATAAAGTTGTACAGGAAGAAATAAATAAAGCAATAAACAAAAAGCACACATAACACCCCCATAAACACAAATCAAACATGCCCTAGGAGAAACCCACAAAAAGAACCAGAAGCCCTGGTTGCAAATGATAGATTCCCCAGCAGAGTCGCCAAGCTGTCGCTCCCTGGATTTTCATCCAGGTGCAAACGCGAACCGTCGACGAAGAGAAAAGGTTGAACTGAATAGAGTCGCCAGTTAGGCATTTTTATGCCGAAGGAAAGGTAATGCTGCATAAACCTGGAAAGAGATGGATAAGACGGTTGCGAACCAGAGAAACTGAGAAAGGGGGTTGGTTACGACCTGGGAAGGTATTAGCACCCAGATCGTCCGTCGTACTCAACGGGATCCACGCTTACAAGATTGTGTTTAAAAGGGGTAGATGTATGTGCTATCTGTGTGCAAAAGCTAAGGAAATAAAGTACAGGTGTTAGTGCAAAAGGTGAATTGCTCAGGAGCTGAGGCTTAGAAAAGAATGCTGAAAGAGGGGGATGACAAAGAGACTTTTGTTCGATAACCGTTAAGGTATGCCTACGTATCCTCTCGTGCAATGAGGAAGATAGAACATTGTAGTTCGACTCAAAGAGACTGAAAAAAGATTGACTGTGAACTTCCTGCTTGTCTATGCTCAAGTGTATGACTCGTCTGGCTCGAGTGCTAACTCTCTTGCATTAGATGGAAGAAGAAAGTTCTCGTTTGTGAATGAGTGTGATGAGAAAAGAATCCAGGAGGAGACGATTATTGTTTGTTTTTGTGTTTTTAGTTTTTTTTTATTGTTTTTGGTGTTTTGCATAGGATTATGAGCTTAAGCCTAAATCAAGGGTTGTAAACTCATTATATCCTCCCTGATTAGGGATAATGAGCCTACTTAAGTATGAGATAAGCATTTCAACTTAATTACCATGATGGTGTAGGATTATGATCATTAACCTACTTGTAATTATTAATATGTTTTTGGTTTTTGTTTAGTGTTAAGTAATGAGTTTAATCTCTAATCACGGATTAGTGAACTCATTACATCATCCTAATAGAAGGATGATAGATGAGAACACTTAAGCTGAGGAAGATACCTCAACTTAATCCATGGTTAGGGACTAAATTCATTATATAACAATCCTTTATTAAATTCTTTTTAATTAAAGGATGAGATTAAGAAGTGAATTTTATGGTTTGTAAGACAACTTGAGGGGGACTTGTCCATTAAACACTATGGTTAGTCCCACTTAACCATAAGGAAGAGATAGAACCCTAATGTAAGGCCCAAGTTACAAGATAAAGTCTTAGTGATTATTAATGTGTTTTGATTAAGAGGTGTAAACAAATTAAAGGTTAAACACTAAGGATTAACGTTATACACTCCATCCTAAGATAAGGAAGCAGGCATAACCTTAATTCTAAAGTCCTAAAGCTTTAAGAGTTTAGCCTCTGATTAAGAGATGAGAAGAGAAACTCAAGGAGACTCAAAGGTAAAAAGCTAGGGGGGACTATATACAACCCTAGAAGTTATCATGCTTGGATATCCTATGGTTTATGAGGCTTAAGAGGAAGGATCTTCAAGAAGGCCACCATGGAAGAAGCAGATGAAAAGAGAAGGAGGAAGAAGAATAAGTTACTTACTTCCTGAAGAAGATAAGTAACTTAAAAGAAAGAAAGTAAGAAAGAGGGAGAATAAGTGAAACAAGTTCACTTCAAAGACAAATAAATATGCAAATTAGGAGAAGAGAAAAGGTGGGAGGTGAAGGCAAATCCACCTCCCAGACAACTTACCAAAAGTTCCTGAAATGTTAGTATGAATGAATAAGACATAAAGAAAACGAAAATGAGATGAAATGAGATGCAAAGACCAAAACCAGAAATGATTATGAAATGCAAATGTTTTATGATATGATTCAAAGTCATACAAGATGCATATGAATGATCATACAAGGATGAGATCCAATGGAAGCATGTTTAGAAGCGTGAAAACACATGGATGTTCATGAAATATAATGAATGCAAAACAAAGAAAATGAATGAAGAAATGATCAATAAATGTTTAAAACATGTCCTAAGATGTATAAGATGACATACAAAAGAATGGAATGGCATGGCAAGTTCATAAGTTCATGATATGCAAAAAAGAATGCAAATGAAGATGCAAAATTAGGGTTTTAAGGCAACATGCGATGCATATGACCAAAAGAGAAGCAAACACCATGATAAAAAATTGAAATTGAACTCAAACAAACTCTAATCCCATATAAGATCACACCCCAAAGGATAAAGTCAAAAGCCAATACTAGTGAAAGTTATGAAATTTCTAAATTTGCTAGGGTTTTTGGGTGCTTCTAAAGGGAAAATGCAAATCAAATTGAAAATGCAAGATTAAAATATGATATAAATAACCTAGAAACTATATGAAATATGTGAAACAATGCAAGAAGAACCAATTTCAAACTCATCATGGTTAGTCAGAAATGAATTTTTCAATTTAGGGTTAAAAAATGTGAAATTTAAGAACCCTAATTCAAAGAAAATTGTGAAAATATGATCAAACCTAAAAAGAAATTTGTATGGTGAGTTTGAAAATGTTTCCAAGTGTATTGGAATGCTTCATGAATTTTTTGGTGATTTTTAGAAACCTAAATGCATATTTAATTAATTAAAATCAATTAATTAATTAAATAAAACATTTACATATTTTAAAAATACTTTTTTAATGTAAAAATTAAAATACAAAATGGTTTTAGGTTAAGAAAAATATTTGAAACTGAAATGCAAAATATGAGATTTTTTGAAAGTCTTTTGCTATTTTAAATAAAATGGACAAAAGAAAATAAAATAAAATGAATTAAAAATCAAATAAAATGGAAGTATGCAGATCTGATGGTTGAGATTCAAATGTGGAGGGATTTAGTTGACTGTTGTTGCTCCCCGGATTTCCATCCTGGTACAAATGCGAAAGTGGCGCGGAAAAGAAAAGAGTCGCCAGCCAGGCATTTTTATCCCGAAGGAACGGGAATGGTAATGCTACACAAACTAAAAGAAAGAAGAGGAAGGACACGGGTCCTGCGAACCAAAGAGACTGAGTTCGGGAGTCGGTTACGACCTGGGAAGGTATTAGCACCCAGATCGTCTGTCGTACCCGACGGGATCCACGCTTGCAAAGAAAATGTTTCAAAGGGTGAGGGTATGAAAGCTGCTGCTAAAGAAAATGAATGAACTGGAAAAGAAAACAAGGAGAAAAATGTAGGGAAAATAAAGATTATGCTCGAACGGGCCCTACCCCGCTGCCTACGTACCTCATCAGGACAATGAGGATCAGAGACGCCGTAGTTCCCCTAACTAGGGGTGGCAAGGAAATTGCTTGTGAATTAAAGCTTGAACTGTCTATGCCATTGCTCAGGTGTGGCAGACTCGGATGACGAGTGCGTAACCGTCTTGCAAAATGACAAGTAGAAGCAAGTTAGCGTATGGAGCGAAGGAGATGAGAAAATAATTCCCGAAGGAAAGACGCTTATTGTTTGTTTGTGTTTTTTAAAGCTTTTTATGAGTGAAGTTTACATAGTTAAGTGTACCTAAGTCTTACTCAATGGGATGTGTACATCTCACATCATCCCGAAATGGAATGCGCAAGAGGCACACCTATCTATGGAGGAAATCCCCAAAGCTAGTCCCACAAGTGAAGGCTTAGACACACTGACCTATTAACCTTTATTAAGTGTTTTTTGTTGTTTTTTGGATTAAGAATTGGTTTTTAGCTTTTCTTTGTGAGGTACTCATGCTAAGACCTATTCACCACGAGGGATAACTTACACCTCGCCCCGAAACGGAACGCGTGCAAGTATCTCATAGCAAACTCTCCTGTCACATGAAAGCACTCAACATTTATTAAGCGAATTAGAATTAAGTTTGAAGATGAGAAGAGAAGAAGAACCAAAAGGATCACAAAGGCAAAATTCTAAAAGGGGACTAAAGAATCCTAGGTGTTGTCATGCATGGATATCCTAAGGTTAGTGTGGCTTTCTATCCTAAAGAAGAAAGAAAGAAGAAGAGAAGAAGAAGAAAGAAGAGAAGATGAGATGAGTAAGGCCTAATCCCAACAAGCAAAAGGGTTAGCACAAGTAAGAAATAAGAAGAAGAGATGAGATTTGGAGATGTGGGAAACACTTCCACACCTCACACTTACCATAGCCCCTGCAAGTTTAGCAACATAAGCAAACAAGTGAAGCAAAATGAAACAAATGACATGCCAACATCATACAAACAGAAGTGAAGTTGTATATACAAATGCTCAATGAATATGAAAGACAATAATGAGGGAAGAAGCATGCAAGACAATATGAAGCATAATGAATCACATGACAACAAATGCAAACTTAAGAAAGATGCAAAGCAAGAATGCACAATCATGGACTTAAAGGACACAACCAAAACCAAAACAAGTTGAAAATAGGCTTAAGAAGCAAGAGAGATGAAGAGAAGAGCCACACAAGATCAAACAATCACATAATGAGGTGAAAGAAGTAAAGAGATAAAGTGAAAGTACATAAGAAAAGGAAGAACTTAAAAGTCAAGCCAAACACAAACTTTTCTAAGACACAAACCCTAAGTCAAGACCAGAATGGAACCCATACCCCAAGGAGACCCCAAATGAGAAGAAGAAGTTGGCACAAGTGCCCTTCTAAGCTTATAAGAGAGCTAGTGATCACAAAGAAGCAAAATGAGACAAGGTACAAGATAAAATCCTCATTAAATCAACAAAGCATCTAAAAATTCCACAACTTAAGACAAATGATCCTCAAACATGATATAACAATGAGCCAAAAGGATTGGGAGAAATTCAGAAGCTAAGTAGGTCAAATGAGAACAAGAACATGAACTAGGGTTACAAACTTCCTTCACAAGTCAAAGGACCAAGACCCAATGAAAAAAATTCTAAGAATCAGGGGAAAAGTCACACATAAAGTACATCCTCTTAGGAATCCAAAGAAAAAAGAATCAGCACAAAATTCAAAATAATGAACTCTATGGAAAATGAACAAGACAAATTGCTCAAAAAAGATTTAAAAATGAATTAATGAAAAGGATCAATTAAATGACACGTGTATAATGAGAAAAAATGGAAAATAAAAATATAGAAAAATAAAAGAAACTTAAATGAAGACTCATGAATTATTTTGGAATTTTTTAATGACTGGAGATATTTTTAATAATTGGAAATCAAAATAGATTAAAGAAATAAAATTAAAAGAAAATTAAAATAAGAAAAAGAAATTGGGGTGCAAATAGTAAGGATTTGAGTTGAAATGGATTGGGCTCACTGAGGAGGGGGTGCGAAAAGGAATCTGAGGCCCATTGGGTGCGCAGGCTTATGAGAGGCTGGGTGGAAATTCATGAAAATAATCTGGAAAATAACATAGCCAAGAGATTGATCTAACGTATCCTAAGAAGAACCTCATTAATTGACGTGGCATTGTGTTTGGTGGAGAGCTGAGGACACAAATTAAAATAGAACTGGAAACTCACGTGAGAGAGAGGCAGTGTTTATTGAAACGTGGCAAGATCCTGGAGGGTGGGAGGAAGGATCCAAAGGCTGGGAGATCATCACCTTCGTTGGAAACCCTAATCCACATAAATGCATATTCCGGTGACCGAAGCTAGGGCTCCGGCACCGGAACTTATACCAGAAGAACAAACATCAATAAAAAAAACAAAGACCTCCAGATTAACTAAACAAGGTGCCCTGATTTCAAAAATGGCACTGAAATTTCCATTGGACCAAAGAATATTATGGATCGAGCAAAAACAGGTTGGACCATGAAACTTAAAACTCAAAATACAAACTCATTTATGCATCAATTTCGAAACTAAAACTTGCAGAATCATCACTGAACATCAAGAATCATAAAATGCACAATCAATTTCATTTTCAGAACCAAAGACTTCAAGGCATACCTGAGTTGCAGATCTTGAAAGAGCTTGATAGAAGACCAGATAATGGGTGCAAATCACTCCAAATTCACTTTAGATGCAAAATAAATGCACCTAAAGCCTTGTATATGGCTGGATCTGGAGTTTTGCCAGCACCTGCCCTGAAATGGCAAGGTTGTTGATCTTGAGAGAAAGCTTGAATGATGATGATATTTATGATCCTAAGCTTGCACTGATCAAGGATCTACCACTGGTTTTTGAATTGAGCAAGTGTGTGATGAGATATGAGAGAAAATGAAATTTGTGCAAGAAGTTTGAAATGAGATAATGAGAGAGAGTTGTGTGATTCTGAAACCCTAGCTTATTATATACCACCTCATGAACCAATGCTGAAAGAATTGTGTGATTTGCACGTGTGGATCAAAAGAATTTGTGAATTTTGCAAGTTTTGATGAGAGCATGAAATGCTCATGCTTTCCTTGTCCTTTCAGCCCATGTGCAATCCAAATCCATCCCTTGATTATAATCCAACAAATCCTGGCCATTAGATTAAGGTATTACACTTTCCTCATGAATTTGCAAATTTTGCATTTTTGAAGCAACATCCTTGCCTTGCACGAATTTGTGACTTTCTCTTGAGAAAAGTATGCCAAATACCTTGTATTGTAACATTGGAAACTTAATTGATCCATTCCAAGCCTTGAAATTAAGTTTCACATCATTTGGCTCTTGGTGCATGCATGAATTTTAGGTTTTGCCCTAATTTAAGTGAAATTTTCGAGGGGCCTATAGAACAAACCATGAATCCCATGATAATTTACTTGTACTTTTTGAAAATGGGAGACCTTAATCACCAACTTTCATGTTTGACTTTGGTTCATGTGAAGAATTTTTGATCATGTTAAGCTCACTTGAATGTTAGGGCAAAAGTTGCCAAAAATGGAATTTCTTCAAAACCAACTTTGTACCAATTTTGCAAAAACCCTCAAAACTTCATGATTCTTGATATTTGAACTTTACAAACCTCTTATAACATTGTAAGGACACCCCTTGGCTAGAAAAAGTGGATTGGACCCCTTGAAATCACACAGTTGACTTTTTAGAGGCACAATTGACCAATTACTTCATCTGCAAGCAACTGAAGAATTTCCTGACTTCTACAAGGATTTTCCTGATGAATATTGGTACCTAGGATCCTCTTGACATTTAAAAGACTTTGCCCAAATGAAATGGCCAAAGTTGTGAGGTTTTGATGCTTGAATCTCAAACCCCTAGTTTAGGTGCCTTGCTTAGGAGCTTTACCTATCCTGGAATCTCTGATGATCATACAACCTTATGAGCTTTTGTACATGAACTTGAACTTGTAAATGCAATGTATACCCCTCATAGGACTTGTAAAAAACCATTGGGCCCCTTGTCATAGCTTGTCATGCTTCAAGAACCTCCACGGATGATCATATGCCTAATGCTAGGACATGAGAGATGTTATGCCTCATCTTTCCATGCTAGGATGCTAAGAGTATGATATGTTCATGATGAATATGATGTGATATGATGCTTAAAATGAAGAGGTGCAATTTGGGGTGTTACAACTGTGTGCGCTATCCAAGAGTCAGGATTCAAACTGAGTTAATTTAATTAATTAAACCTAAATAAACTAATTAATTATGAATTAAGATAAATGATGCAATCTGGACCACTCAAATGCGTGCTAACCCTAAGATCCAAAGGCCCAGATTCAAACTGACTGATAAACCCTAATTAGAACCCTAATCATTTTCAGGTGACTGGAGCAAGCTCTGATCATCTTCTCCGACGACCCCAAAATGCTATCTCTCTCCCTAGGCTATGAGAACCTCCCAAACTCTCCAGAATCACTCCCTAAACATCACTGAGCATGAATCCACCAACAAACAACATTTATTTTGCATCAATCAAGAGAATCAAGCAAGAGCATGTTTCACGAGCAAACTTTCAGAAGTCAAATACATGCTTAATACTCAACCATTTTCAAAAGTAAACATATCACAATGATCAACACATAATGTAGAATCGATTTGTAACTTAAAAAGAGACTTCTGGAAATATGTTTGAAGGTGGTTACCTGAGATGGAGCTTTCTGATTCTGAGCTTTTTGAACCTCTCTTTGGTGCAAAACCACTCCAATGATCCCCCTTGTACTTCTGAAAGGCTTGAAACAAGTTTGTTTGGCTTGGTTTTTGAGATTCAGTTCTGCTAAGGCAGAAATCGTGTTTTTGTTTCGTGAGGTTTCAGGCCATGGCAAGGGGTGGGAAATGATCCTTATGATGTGTGGAGATGATTGGTGGTGAATGTTTTGAGTTTGAGTGGCTGAGGAGTGAGTTTCGAAAGCTTGAAGGTTTTTGGGGATTTTTGAGCAATCTGAGTTATGGGATGGTTCAGGCTTGTGTGTGTTATGAAATGGCTTGCATAATGTTAGTATAGGCCAATGAGAGTGATCAGAAAGTGGGTGGTGGCATAGTGTGATTGGTATGGGCCAAGTTGCAAAAATGTCAACATTGTGTACTTGAGGTATGTGCATGGTTCAGAGCTGTTTCAAGGGGTGTCTTGGCCTTAGTTGAGTTCATGGATGGCCCTTGGATCAATAGAGTGCAGTTGGATGGCCTTGATCAAGTGTTTGCAAGCTTTATGCATTTTGACAACTTTGAAATTTCTTGAGAAATTGGCCATGAAAACTTGTGATTCAAGGCATGATTCTAATCTAAATGTGTTGCACTATGTAAGTATGATGTTTAGAGGTCAATTAGAGGTCATGAAATGGCTTAGAACTTGAATTTTCAAAATTCCCTCTTTGGTGCACACTTGAAAATTATAGGATTTTTGCCAACTTTGAAAGGCCATATCTTGAGTTCTAGGATGAATCAAGACATGTTCTTGTACTTTTTGAAAACGGGAAGACATAATCTACAACTTTCATGTCCAAGAATTTTTCATTTGAAGCATTTTTGGTCATGAAAGAATAGGTTGAATGTCTTTCCCAAAATGGAAAGTTTCCATTACAAGTCCTTTCCAAAAATAGCAAGTTTGCATTTGGCTCAAAATTCTTCAACTTTGCGAATTTCTAAACACTTCCATGATCATATATAGATCATAGAACCTCAAAATGTATGATGACCCTTTGGTACCCTTGATAGAGGCCTCAGATGCCCTGATTTTGACTTTACTTGCTCAAGAAGTTACCCAATGATCAGATGACTTCCACAGTGAATTTCTTCATCAAACTTGGTATACATGATCCTTATAACATATTAAGACCATTAGAAACAAGAATGACCAACAAATTTGGTATTAAGGCCTCTGAAACCAAAACCCTAATTTTAGGTCATCTGTGTAGGAAATCTTCAGTCTGCCTCTATGCCTTTGCCATGCTTTGTGATCCCTTGACTTTTATGAACTTTGGGGAGCATATTATGATCATGGAACACACATGTACCCTCTTGGAAAGCTTCAAGACCATTGGGATGTCTCATATCACTTCTTGGATTGCTCAAATCACAAACCCTAGATGCAGATGAAATGAAATTATGCAGTGGGATGGTATGCTTATGTAATGCAAAAATGAAAGATCACAAGCCATGGTGTGAAAAAGAGTTAGGGAAAATTTGGGGTGTTTACACATAGGATGGCCTGGTTTTCTCATAGGAACCCAGTTAAAGAAAACTATTCGTATGACGATAATATTGTATCCCAAGGGATGCATGTGCCATTGTTTCTCGATTCAGTGCTTGAAGTTGGGGACTTATGAGGGATGCTTGTTTCCTGGACTGAGTTGAGACCTCCCTGAATAGTACATAATACCTAACCAATTCTCAATTTTGGTCATGAGCCATTCCTCAGAGATGGTGAACATATTATTGATATTCGGCTTTGAGAGTCTATGATGTTGACCCGAGTAGCACACCCGTGAGATGAGAGGGGTTTACAGGTTTGCAGGAACCATGAAACTTCCAACATACCCACTTTTCCAATACTGTTTAGTGTTATGATCTAGTTCTATGGTTCTTTGGGTTATGAGATCTGAGATTTCTGTTCAGAGAAATTGTTACCGTGATTGCCATTTTGACCCTGCACAGACACTTGATTATCTTATTGGCACAACAAAGACACCTCATCGATCACATGCCTTATCTTTCATAAGCATCATCGTATCATTAATCATTTGTTTTCTTTTTCATTCTCATCATTCATATTATTCCTGGTTCCCGGTCGGACTTCTGCTTCAGAAATGGAAAATGTCAGAAAGAAGAATGTGCACTACAAGTTCTTTGATACCAAAGTGGATCTACTTAACCAGATGGTGTCTCTTATTACCCAGGGTCATGTGGGATACTTCAAAGAGAATTATGGTGATATTCTGGATCTGGTGGTTAACCTCGATAGTTTTCAGATGAGTGCAATCCATACCTTGTTGCAGTACTACGATCCTAGGCTCAGATGCTTCACTTTTCATGTCTTCCAGTTAGGTCCCCTGCTTGAAGAATATGTTATGATTTTGGGGATCCCACTCAAAGACCAAGTCCCTTTCAATTTAGAGATGACCATACCAACTTATCTTGACATTTCCAAAGCTCTTTATTTGAGCTCAACTGAAGTGGAGGGAAACTTGACTGCTACCAAGGCCGAGGTAATCGGTTTTTCTCTCGACTTTCTGGTTAGAAGAGCTTAAGAACTTGATGTGGCTGCTCGGTGGGATTCAGTTAGTGCTATCTTAGCCTTATCCATCTATGGGATCATCCTATATGCTGACATGGATAAATTTGTGGATATGAATGCCATCCATTTGTTTGTGCAGAAGAATCTTGTGCTCACTTTTCTGGGTGATCTATACTATTCAGTACATTACAAAAATGAGAAGAAACGGGGTGGTCCTATCCGGTGATGTGATCCTCTATTCTACAATTGGTTTATGAGACACCTACCCACTACATAAGTCTTCACTGATCCCAATGTAAACTAGGCCCAAAAATTGAGCATGTTGTCTGCTAAGGACATCAGATGGTTTACCCTGAGGCTGAAGGGGGAGAACTTTATCACCAGCTGAGGAAGTTATGTCAATGTGCCATTATTAGGAGTGGCTGGGGGCATTAGTTATAACCTCATCCTCTTGAGAAGACAGTTGGGATATGCACTCAAAGATGTTCCCGGAGAATTAGAGTTATTCCAAACTTTCTACTTTCCTGTGAAAGATAACCTTCCTTTGGTCAGAAAATTTGTAGGTTCCTCGAAGCTTATCAGAAGAAAAGGGGTAGCATGTCCAGGAAGAGGCAACAATCA
Organism: Lathyrus aphaca; assembly: GCA_963966055.1. Classification (NCBI taxonomy): domain Eukaryota; kingdom Viridiplantae; phylum Streptophyta; class Magnoliopsida; order Fabales; family Fabaceae; genus Lathyrus; species Lathyrus aphaca. Next base: position 221,607,555 of record OZ014523.1, on the reverse strand, counting down.
GATGTTCCCCGAGTATGAAGCTTTGATAAAGGAGAAAGCTCAAGCGGTCCTAATCCCCTTTTCTGCACCAACCCCGTCTCCTGTCATTGTGCCATTGGAGGATTATCAGAAATTGGAGGCTTTGGTCCAACAACTTAGAGCTGGGAATCTTGAGGCCAGCAATTCTTTCCAGAAGTTGATGATCCATGTAACACGGTGGGAGAACTGACTTTCTATAAATATTGCGGATAGTAAAAGTCGCCGCCGACTTTTATTTTATCCAAGTGGAAAGGACTTAAAAGAACAAGAAAGACCTATTTTTAAAACACTTGAGTTCGGGGGTATGTTATATAAAGGGAAGGTGTTAGCACCCTTTATATCCATGGTTATCCATGGGCTCTTAGTTACTTAGCTCACTTTAATTGTTTTTGAAAAGTGTAGTGTGTGTTTAGAAATTTTCTAAGTACTTTGTAATGATCCTTGTATGGATGTATACAAAGCCTTATTTGAAAATATTTGAAAATATTGTGAGGTGTGAAAAATATTTTTTATTTTGAAGAGTGAGCAAGTAACTATGAGATACCTACCCTATACTAATCATTCATGTTCTTTTATATTCTTTCAGGGGTAATATTATCCCTATTATTAAGGAATAGGTAGTCATTACCTTGGATTTATTTAAGGGACGGGCGTAGGGTCATCGTATGGTCAATGAAGAAAACTTGAGGGTGTCTTTAGCAATTGGGAGGAACTATCATCTTTTAAACTGAAGGGACAAAATCATTTATCGTAGGCAACCTCGTAGGGACTTGATCTTTTAACCGAAGGGAGGGACAAGATGATTTATTTCCTGGAAGGACTTTGCTTAAGACACCCCACTTTCGAGGGACCTGACCATATAAAGGCAACTGAGAAGGGTAACCCTAGGAAGTGCAGACGGCGACCGTAGGACGATCGACTTACGTGTGTGAGTGATTGTTTTCAATTGTTTATCTTATATAATTAATTTTCTAAGTCCGATTAATTCATTTATTTCTTACACTCCCTATTTACTAACCACGCAATTAAATAAATTAAATAAAATGTGGAAATATAAAAATATACGCTATTACATGGCTTTTGGGCAGTTACAAAATAATTGAGCGAAAAATAAATTACAACATACAAACCTATACATTTTTTTCTAATAAAAATAAGCAAGACTATATAAAATAATAAAGCCAAATAAAGGAAACAAAATAAAAATAAATTTAAGATTTAAGTTTAAAAATTTGATTAAAGTTTTAATTAAGAAGAATTAAGTTTAGGTTAAGAATTGAAATTTAGGGTTAGAGAAATTAGGGTTAGTTAAACAAAATTAGGGTTTTTAGAATAAAATTAGGTTAAGGGTTTAATTAAGAAAAAATTAGAGTGATAGATAAATTTAGTAAGAAAAATATGGTATAATTAGTAATTAATTAAAATGTAATGGATTAATTATATACAAGATTTGGTTATTAGAGAAACAATTAAAAAAATTTAATTAGGACTATAAAAGATCTTAACTAGGTGTTTATTTACAAAATACATAAATAATATAGATTATATACAAATTTAAAAAATATTTATAAATTAATTGATTTAGAAAAAAAAACTAAGGAATTAATAAAATTTTAGAAAACACAAAAATTATTATTTGTTGGTTTTTTATTTAGAAAGGTTTTGGTTTTTATTAAATTAATTAGAATAATTAAAAGAAATAAAATAGGAAAATAAAAGAAAATTTCTCAAAAAGTAAGGACCTGGGATTTGAACCCATGTCCCTTACCTCCAGAGCGTGACACAAGACCAGATGGGCTAGGCGCATTCAGTTGTTGTCCATACGAATCAGATCAAACAAATAATAAACCTGAAAAATAGCATGATTATAATAAAAAAATGGGGGAACCTGGGAATCGAACCCAAGCCCCAAAGATCATACGCGCGCACCAAGACCACTGGGCTACCAGCGAACCTATGATAAAGAATACAAACAAATTGATTATGAAATAAAAATGAATTCAAATTTCTGGAAAACGCGCGTTGTCCTTCTATTTCCTCCCGCCCTGCAAATTTTCCAAAGAATTTCCATATAACTTTTGCTGCGAATTTCCTTGCGATTACAGACCTGCGAATTCTCAAGCATTGCGTACAAGTACAATGTGATCAAATTAATAACATCAATGGATTCCCCATGACCTGTACAATTCATTTATACTATCAAAAGGCATTTATATTATGTAAATCAAATAACCCAAATTGGAAGTTCCAAACCCTGGCCATGGCAGATGAGGCATCTCGCGTCAAATCTTTCACCTAATTACCCAGAATTCATCCTTATGATATAACAAACACGAATCGATCATTAATTTTTAGTTATCACAAGCATTCATATACGAATCGGAAAAAAATAAATGGCCATGAAAACACATTCGGGTGAGGAGTTATGCAATGCTTTTGATGCTGTTTATGATTGAATCATGTTCTAAATAACCTCAGGAATCTATTCCCACCTTCAAATCACCTGAAAAACAACAAAATATGAGAAACCGAATTTGAGTATTTTGGAAATTTTTGGGATTGGTTCTTGTTCTAGGATGCTGCAAAAATCGTATGCCTTGCTTGTGTTAAGTTTTATACTTATAATAGAATGAAAATAGGTCAGAATTTGGGCTTGTGGATCATGAATATTGATTGCTTGATGGTGAAGAAATCTCTTTGCCAATTTGGTCAAAAAATCAAATATATTCATGCCATAATGATTTTGCATGAAATTCGAACTTCTCAATCAGTTTTAAATGATCTTTAAGAGTTTCTAGAAGAAGGATCAAATCAAATATTTGAGTTTTTATATTCTATTTTGATTTAAATTGAATTTTAATGAATAAAATACAAATAAATTATAAATAAATTATAAAAATCAGAAATAATTGGAATTGGGTCGTGCTTGATGTTATTGTGAAGATTGGGTTGCAAATTGATAGGCCCATTTGGAAAAAATTGGATTTAAGACCTTATTTGCTTCATGCACCCCTTGAAAATTTTCCATCTTTGCCAAGGCATAAATCTATCATTTTTAAGGCTATGAAGGTGTTCTTGGACTTTTTGGAAATCTTAAAGAGTCCTCTAACCAACCCTTTTGGTCCCATGTCAATATATTTTACCATTTTTAAATTATGCTCTTTGGATAAAGTTGACTTTTTGTTGACTTTTGAAATGACCTATAATGTTTTGGCTCATAACTTCCAAATGAAGCATTTTTAGGCTTGGCTTGTGAGACAAAAAGTTGTAGAGAATTAAATTTCCTTCAAAATGAGCTTTGGATGGGAAATTTTTGATGAAGCACGTGAAAGTTATGGCTGGTCAAAGTTCAGTTGACTTTTACTATGATATCCTAATTTAGAAACTTCTTGATTCTTGATGATCTGAGATTTCCTTGATGAATCATGATCAAACCTAGATCAAATGATGAATTTTACTTAATAACCTTGATGTTGGCAAAAAAATCTTGAAGTTTGACTTTAATTTGACCACAATTGACCTCAGTTTGACTCTTTAATCAACTTGACTGATTTTTGCATATCTGATCATCTGACTGGCCAAACTTATTGGGAAAGCTCTGAAACTTGACATATGGATTCTTGAAGTCACATGGAATGTTATGAAGCTCGCTTGATGCCTTGGAAGTCCATTTAGCTCAAATAAACTCAAAACTTTCTGACTAATTGTGAACTTTGTGAACCTTATGATCATTGAGAAATCTTGAGAGACATTGCCTTGATTGTGGGAGGGAAAATATTGGGGTACAATAGCTTCCCCTGTTCAATTTTATACAACCTGGGGAGTTAGATTTGCATGAACGCCATTCGTGACTGGAAGTTTAAAGGGGATTGAACACAAAAGCCCAAATATTTGCACTCGCTGGTGTGTAGAATGATACTGTTGGTTGGTTGTATTGCTTGAATGGGCTTAAAGATGTCATTCGGAGAAAAGATTGTATTGCTTGAATGGGCTTAAAAATGCCATTCAGAGAAAAGTTCTTCAAATATACTTCTTGGAGAATGAAATAGTCCAAAGTATGAAGATATAACCTTTGGGAAGATAAATGACGGTCCAAGGTGATGATATACCTTTTGGGAAGATAAACGACAACCTAAAGTCATAATAAGGTACTTGGGAAGATAAACAACGACCCAAGGTAATGGTATAACTTTTGGGAAGATAAACGACTGCCCAAAGTCATAATAAGGTACTTGGGAAGATAAACAACGACCCAAGGTAATGGTATAACTTTTGGGAAGATAAACGACATCCTAAAGTCATAATAAGGTACCTGGGAAGATAAACAATGACCCAAGGTAATGGTATAACTTTTGGGAAGATAAACGACGACCCAAAGTCATAATAAGGTACTTGGGAAGATAAACAACGACCCAAGGTAATGGTATAACTTTTAGGAAGATAAACGACGGCCCAAAGTCATAATAGAGTACTTGGGAGGATAAACAACGGCCCAAGGTAAATTTATAACTTTTGGGAAGATAAACGACGACCCAAAGTCATAATAGGGTACTTGGGAAGATAAACAATGGCCCAAGGTAAGGGTATCACTTTTAGGAAGATAAACAACGGCCCAAAGTGATAATAAGGTACTTGGGAAGATAAAAAATGGCCCAAGGTCATAATAGAGTACTTAGGAAGATAAACAAAGACCCAAGGTAAGTTGTTGATGAAGTTTGTCTGCTGGAGAATTAACCTGAAAAACAAGGTTAGTTCTATGCAAATATCATGATGTATATAACACTTTGCAAGATAATATCTCATGATAATGTTGTATAGGTATGATATGATATGATGTAATGTATGAATGAATTATGTATATAAGTAGCTTCGTAGAACAACTGATGGCTTGGGAAAATAAATCCTGATTCGTTGTTGAGGAATATGAAGACTTTGTTTTCGTCTTGTCTTGGAATATCATACTTAGAATCTCTCGTTTTCGTTTGTCGTACTTCTTATTGAAGGATTAAGTTCCTGAATATCCTGACTGAGGATAAAAGATATGGATGTAGATCCTGGAGACCTATTCGGTTAAGTATCAACTCTTCGGAGGATATGAAACTGCTTGAGGACTTCGTAGTGTTGGAACTACAAGATATTACTTGAAGTATTCCGTTAGAATATTCGTAAAGATTAATCTGTGGGGATGAACCGGCGAAGATTCGTTGAATCCCTACCTCTGTTCGTTCTTAATCCCTAACGAGACATAATCATACGCTTTAATCCCTAACTTTTGCCTGGATTGCCTTTTCAGGTTTTCAACTAGTAGAGGTTACATGGGTGACCCAACGAGACATAGTCATACGCTTTAATCCCTAACTTTTGCCTGGATTGCCTTTTTAGGTTTTCAATCCACTAGGATACCCTTTTTTTCCCAAGCCGCCTTTTCAGGTTTTCGACTTTCCGGTGTAACACCCCAAATTTTCCCTCTTCTTCTTAGCATCATCATTATATCATAATCATCATCAACATGTCATAGCCTTAGCATTTTGCATAGAAAAATGAAGCATAGCACTCACATGTTCCAACATAAGGTATATGATCAATCATTTGAGAACTCGTGATCTTACAAGTCAAAGTCAAGAGCATGGTGACTTGGCAGGAAACTCACAGGACCTTTTGTACAAGTCTGGTATCATGGTCAAAGCCCTAAAAAGATCGAAGATCAAAATCATATTGGAATTGTTGGCGCCGGGTTAATTTGAGTGTTTCCCACCAAAAGGAGGGAGAATTCAAAATTTGCTTGCGTTAACCGATTAACGCTTTGGTTAACCGGTTAACGGCTGCGAATTTTGAATTCCAGCAGCAAGTTCAGCATGTGTTTTTGGCTCAAATTTCCAATTTTCTGATTTTTATTCATTTTGAATTAATTGGAAATTATGGAGAAGGATCTAGAGAATTTATCCAAGCCTAATTCCAAAGCTAGATCCTAATCACTTTCTAAGCTAATCCCAATCCACGTTTTTGGATCCCAAACAAAAATTTTGGGCCCCAAACCTAAGTCATATTTATTCCATTTCCCTCCAAACCAAGAGGGGGCTCTCTCATAATTCACTTCTCATTTTTCTGAATTTTCACTTCTCTCTCACCATTCTCTCATTTAATCTCCCAATTTTCCAAATCACTCAAAGTTCCTCTTTAAAGATTAAAAAAATTTGCATTAAAGTTTGTAGATCTTGGAACTAGACCTCCATCATAGCTTCTTTTCATCAATTTGCTGGTTTCACTACTTGGTTCAGATCTAATTTGGTGGTTAGAAGTGATTTTGGAGCCTAATTCTTCATCAAGATCCTTTGCTTGCATTTATTTTGCATGAAGTGTGAAGATTAGCACCGGATCTTCGAAGTTTTCCACGTGATTCTTCATTTCCAACTCAAACAACAATTACCAAAGCATACATCAACTTTGTAGGTTGGTTAAGTTCAGATCTAGCTTTGTTTTTAGCTTATCTGCATGCTTGTGCTTAGATCCACCATGTGCTTATGTATTTGCTTGTTTTGCTTGAATTGATTTGTTGATTCGCAATTGGATCTATGTGATAATGTTCATGAACTTAATGTTGTTTGATTAATGTGAATTGATCCAACTTCTATGCATAATTGATTGCTGGTCTATTGTGGAATCATTTGGATAAGCTGGTTTTGAGCTGATTTTTCTGCAGGAAATTGCTTTTGTTTTCACAATGTTAACCGGTTAACGCCTTGGTTAACCGGTTAACGCATCTGTTTTCTGTGTTGTTTTCTGCATGTTTGAACTGGTTAACCGGTTAACGCTTTGGTTAACCGGTTAACACTAATGCAGAATGCCATGTTTGGGCTGTTTTGAGCTTGTTTGCTTCCCATACTTGTCTTAATTTCCATGGATCATTGTGTGATCATTGAATATGTTAATTTAGGGTGATTTGCTTGCTGGTTGATGTATGCCTTCATGTTCTCGACACGTAAATTCATGTATGTGCAAAGCTTGACATGTTTGTTTGACTTTGTTTTCTGGAACTTTAGGCATGCTAATTTCATGAATTGTGGTGATTGATGTGATGAATATTTGCTGGAATTTGCTAACATTTGTAGGGGCATTGGTAAGTGAAGTGTGGATGTTTATCCACATTTCAAATCTTCATATCTTCTTTTTACTTTGCTTTCTACTTTGTGGTTTTTGATGTGCCTTATGCCATCATGTGATTCAACTTTGCATCTTTCCCCGTGGAAGCAACTTATCTCCTTTAGAGGAGTAAGTTGCTCTCTAGATTTCCTCTCCTCTCTTTTGTTTCTCCTTTGATATTCTTTTCTCTTAGGATAGTTTCAAACCTCACTAACTTAGGACCACTTTTTGCAAGATAACTTTAGGTTTAGTCTTTCCCCATTAGACTTTTTCCTTTTGCTCCTTTGGTTCTTTCTCTTCTCATATCAAAACAAAACCTAAAAAACATTAATAAAGAAAGAAGTGACTTCTTGTGTTTAGCCTTATTCCATGGGGCATATGTATTCATTCCATCTTGGAATAGTGCATTTGTCTAGCATGATGCACAAGTCGGATCATGAGGTCATCTTCTTCAAGAAAAATCCTAAAAAATACTTCTTCATTTTAATAACTAAGAAAATTAATAAATTCAACAAGTCAATGAACTTGGGCCCTTGCCCTTGGAAACAAGTCTTGGATAAATTCTCCTTACTTGGTGCACTTGTTCTATTATTCCATCTTGGAATGTAGTAGCAAGTACACATTCCATGGAAAAGAATTTGAGTTCATTCTCTTGTGCCACACCAATAAAAGACTTCTAATAAATACAAACAAACATAAAGCGTCTCTCCTTCGGGACTTCTTTTCTCATCTCCTTCGCTCCATACGCGAAATTGCTACTACTTGTCACTTTTCAAGACGGTAACACACTCGTCATCCGAGCCTCCAACACCTGAGCATTGTGTCGCTCCCAAAGGTTTGCATCCCGGTACAAGCGCGAACGGTCGGCGAAAGGAGAAAATGAAGTGAAGATGAATAGAATCGCCTGCTAGGCATTTTTATCCCGAAGGAAAGGTAATGCTGCATAAACCTAAGAAAAGATGGATAAGACGGTTGCGAACCATAGAAACTGAGAAAGGGGGTTGGTTACAACCTGGGAAGGTATTAACACCCAGATTATATGTCGTACTCGACGGGATCCACGCTTAAAAGATTGTGTTCAAAGGGGTAGTGTATGTGCTATCTGTGTGCAAAAGCTGGAAAAGAAATGTACAAGTTTCAGTGAAAAAGGGTGAATTGCTCAGGAACTGAGGCTTTCAAAAGGATGCTGGAAGAGGGGGGGGGGGGACACAGAGACTTTTGTTCGATAATAGTTAAGTTATGCCTACGTATCCTCTTGTGCAATGAGGAAGTCAGAACACCATAGTTCGACTCAAAGAGACTGAAAAATAAATTGACTGTGAACTACTTGCTTGCCTATGCTCAAGTGTATGACTCGTCTGGATCGAGTTCTAATTGTCTTGAATTAGACAGAAGAATCAAGTTCTCATTTATGAATGAGTGTGATGAGAAAAGAATCCCCAAGGAGATGATTATTGTTTGTTTTTGTGTTTTCAGTTTTGTTATTGCTTTTGGTGTTTTGCATAAGTTAATGAGCTTAAGCCTAAATCAAGGGCGTGTAAACTCATTATATCCTCCCTGATTAGGGATAATGAGGATACTTAAGTATGAGATAAGCATCCCAACTTAATTGCCATGATGATGTAGGATTAAGATCATTAACCTACTTGTGATTATTTAGATGTTTTTGGGTTTTGTTTAGTGTTAAGTAATGAGTGTAATCTCTAATCACAGATTAGTGAACTCATTACACCATCCTAATAGAAGGATAATAGATGAGAACACTTAAGCTGAGGAAGATATCTCAACTTAATCCATGGTTAGAGATTAAACTCATTATATAACAAGCTTTTATTAAATGGATTTTAATTAAAGGGATGAGATTAAGAAATGGATTTTATGTTTTTAAGACAACTTGAGGGGGAGTTGTCCATTAAACACTAGGGTTAGTCCTCCTTAACCATAAAGAAAGAATTATAACCCTAATGTAAGGCCCAAGTTACAAGATGAAGTTTTAGTGATTATTAAGTGTTTTGATTAAGAGGAGTAAACAAATTAAAGGTTTAACACTTAGGATTAAATTTATACACTTCATCCTAATAGAAGGATGCAGGCATAACCCTAATTCCAAAGTCCTAAAACATTATGAATTTAGTCTCTGATTATGAAGATGAGAAGAGAGACTCAAGGAGACTCAAAGGTAAGAACTAAGGGGGACTAATCACAACCCTAAGATTATCATGCTTGGATGTTCCTATGGTTTGTAAGGCTTGAGAAAGATCTTTAAGGAAGCCACCAATGGAAGAAGCAGATGAAAGGAGGAAGAAGCAGAAGAAATAAGTTACTTACTTCAATGAAGAAGATAAGTAACTTAATGAAAGAAAGTGAGAGAGATGGAGCACAAGTGAACAAGTTCACTTCAAAACCAGCAAGATGCAAAAGAGCTAAAGAGAAATGAGAAGTGAAGGCAAATCCACTTCTCAAAGTAACTTACCACCTGAAAATGTTAGCATGAATGCAATAAGTATGAAACATAAAGAAATGAAATGAAATGAGATGATATGGGATGAAATGACCAAAGTCGGGAGTGTTTATGCAATGTTAATTTCATGTGAGATGATGCAAAGGCATACAAAGTGCATATGTATGATCATACAAAGATGAGATGTCATGTAAGCATGCTTTGAAGTTTGAAAGTTCATGAAATGAAATGAATGTAAATCATGGCAAATGAATGAAGAAATGATCAAGCATGATTCTAACATGTCCTAAGATGTTTAAGATGATATATGAATGCATGAAATGTCATGAAAAAATCATGTATGGATGCATATGCAAGATGAATGCAAATGGGCATGTAAAATTAGGGTTTTATGGAAGTATGAGATGCACATGACCAAAACAGAAGCAATGCACAAGATAAAAAATTGAAAATGCACTCAAAGGAACCCTAAACCTATACTAGGTTACCATCCAAAGGGGGAGGTCAGAAACTAAACCTAGAAAAAGTTATGGATTTCCAAATTTGCTAGGGTTTTTGGGTGATCCTCAATATAAAATGCCAAATAATTTGAAAATGAAAGATAAAAATGAAACAAAAATGTTTTTAGGTGCTAGAGGACATGTACAAAGCAAGGCAAAAAGAATCATTCACAAACTCAACTTGGTTCTAGGGTTATGAATTTTTGAAGTTAGGGTTAGAAAATGAACATGTTAAGAACCTTAATTCATTGAAAAATCTCAAAGTATGATCAAAACCAAAACGAAATTTGTAAGGAGAGTTTGTAAATGTTTCTAAATGTCTAAGGACGCCCTCTGATTTTTTTGGTTATTTTTAAATACTTTAATGTATTTTAATTAATTATATAAAACATTTAAATGATTTAAAAATACTTTTTTAATTCAAAAAAATAAAAATAAAAATATTTTTGGTTTCTGAAAATTAATAAAAGTCATGATAAAAATTTTCAGATTTTTTAAATCAATTTTGCTATTTTTAATAAATATATGAAAATAAATATGAAATAATTAAAAGAAAAATAAAAGTAATGCAAATGAGTGGTTCAGATTGGATATTGAGGGAATTAGTGGTCCAGATGTGAAGTCACCTTGACTTTAGGTACACGCATCTAAGGGCTTAGGTTTAAAACTCCATCTGGCGCGTGATCTAATGGTCACAAATTAATCTGAGTTAATTAAATGAATTAATTTATAATTAGGGCTAATGACCTAATCTCTACCGTTCAAGTGTATGACTCGTCTGGATCAAGATCTAAAGGTCCAGATTCAAACCTAGTTAATTACACTGATTAACCCTAACAAATTTCAGATGGCCGGAACAGTGGTTCCGGTCATCTTCTCCGACGAACCAAAATCTCAACTCTCTCCCTAGGTCTCTAAAACTCAATCTCTCAGCCCAAAATCAAACCCCATACATCATACAACAAGAATAATCAACCAAAACACATTTATTTCACATATTAAAGCTGAATCGAATCAAAACGTTTTTAGGTCAAAAAACTTTCAGAGATCATGAAATGCTTATTTCTCAACCATTTTCGATTTTAAACATATCAGGATGATCAGTGCAACACATATAATCATTCTATAACAAGAAATCAAGGTTCTGGAAAAATTGTTCTTGAGATATACTTGAGATGAAGCTTTTCTATATGGAGCTTTCTGGCCACCTCCTTGGTTCTTTTCCACTCCAATGAACCCCTTGGTGCTTCTGGCAAGCTTGAAACAAGTTTATGTAGGCTATTTTGTAAGTTTCAGTTCAGAGGAAGCTGAAATCGTGTTTTTGTTTTGGTGTGTTTCAGGCTAATGTGAGGGGTGGGAAATGATCTTGGGGTTATGTGGAGATGATTGGTGAAAGAATTTTAGATTTTTGTTGGCTGAGTTGAGAGATTCGAAGAGATGAAGTTTTGAGGGGATTTTGTGTAATCTGAGCTATGGAGAGTTTTAGGCTTTTGGTCAGAGGAGTTGGTGTGGCATAGTGTGATTGGTATGGGGTGATTTGCAAAAAAAGTCAAGAATGTGTACTTGAGGTATGGGCATGGTGCAGGCCTGAGTTTTTGGGGTGTCTGGCCTCAGCTGGCTTTGTGGAAGGCCCTTAGATCATAAGATTGCAGCTGGATGGCTTGGATCATGAGATATCATGCTTTATGCAATTTTCCCTCTTTGATATTTCTTGTGAATCAAGCCATAAAAATGCCAAGTTCTTGGGCTAATTCTGATGTTTAGAAGTCACATAGGCATGTTATGAAGTGTTTGTGTCCATTTGAAGTCAATAGAATGCCTTAACATGCCAATTTGCAAAATCCCTCTTTGTCATGAAACTTAAAATTTTAGGATTTTTTCCAACTTTGAAAGGCCATATCTCGAGTTCTATGATGAATCCAGACATGTTCTTGTACATTTTGAAAAGGGAAAGACCTAATCTACAACTTTCATGACCAAGAATTTTTCATTTGAAGCATTTTTGGTTGAGAAAGAGGAGGTTGAAAAACTTTCCCAAAATGGAAAGTTTCCATTACAAGTCATTTCCATTTTTGGCAACTTTGCAAATGGCTCAAAATTCTTCAATCTTGTGAACTTCAAACCTCTTCTAAGATCAAATAAAGATCATAGAACTTCATTTTGATGAAAATACCCCTTTGGTTCCATTGTTGGGGGACTCAGATGCCCTGATTTTGACTTAACTTGCTCAAGACGTTACCTAGTGAACAAATGACTTCCACAATGAATTTCTTCATCAAACATGGTACACATGATCCTTATAACATCTTAATAACATTAGAAACAAGAATGGCCCAAAAATTTGGAGTTGAGGCCTCTGAAAACAAAACCCTAATTTTGGTCATATGTGCAGTGAAAACCCTAGCTCTGCTTCCATGCTTTGCCAGTTCTTGTGATTTCTTGACTTCCATGAACTTTGAGGGACATAATATGATGATAGAACACACATGGACCATCTTGGAACACTTTGAGACCTTTGGGATGGCTCAGATGGATCCTTGGATTGCTCAAATCATAAACCCTAGATGCAGATGAACTTGAACTTATGCAGTGAAGTAAAAATGCAATATGAGATAGTATGCCTATGTTAATGCAAACATGAAAGATCACAAGCCATGGTGTGATATGAGTGAGGGAAAATTTGGGGTGTTTACACATTGACATAGGCAGTTCAAGCCTTAAGACACAAGAAATCTTTTCCACCCCTAGTTAGGGGAACTACGGCGACTCTGATCCTCATGTCCAGATGAGGTACGTAGGCAGCGAGGTAGGGCCCGTTCGAGTAGAATCTTTATTTTCCCTACATATTTCCTATTCATTTCCTTTTTCAGTTCTTTTCCCATTCCAGTTTCAGTTTCAATTTTGCAACAACTTTCATTTTCTCACCCTTTGAAACATTTTCATTGCAAGCGTGGATCCCGTCGGGTACAGTGGACGATCTGGGGTGTTAATACCTTCCCAGGTCGTAACCGACTCCCGAACCCAGTCTTTTTGGTTCGCAGGACCTGTGTCCTTCCTTTTCTTTTCTTCTGGTTTGTGCAGCATTACCATTCTCGTTCCTTCGGGATAAAAATGACTGGCTGGCGACTCTAACCTTCTTCCGCGCCACTTTTGCGTTTGTACCAGGATGGAAATCAAGGGAGCGATAGCTGACGACTCTGCTGGGGAAGTGTAGACCAGAGTATCTCTGGTTCCCCTTGAGATTCAATCCTAGCGCTTGCGTGTTTCTTTTTCATTGGGTGTTTATGTTTGTTGTTGTTGTGTGGTTATTTTACTGTTGTTTATTTACAGTTTTCAGTATTTATTTTCATGCATCATATTATACTGGAATGTCTGGCTGTGCTGGTTTCCTTTTTCTGTGGGATGGGGAACTATTACTGAGAGATGAGCTCGTAACTGGGGCTCGAGTGCACCCTAGGACTTAGCGTGGACAGTCACTTTGGCTTCATGGCATCTTGCTATGTTGGTAGTAGTGAGTTCCACACCCAGACTTGCGACCGTCTTGGAAATGTATTGATGCCAAAATCTTTCTGGGGTAATACACAACCTTGATAATTATGTGCATCTGGGGACCGATCATTGAGGACCTTTGTGGAAACATCCCTCTCCAGTGGTGACAGTGGCAGACCATATTTTGTGGCAAACCCATTCACACCCGAGGGCCCACTGGGAACTCGCATAGGATGGACTGGTTCTTTTATAGGAACTCAGTCAAAGCGTCTGGTCGTATGAATGTACTTTTGTTTCTCGATTCCAGAGCTTAAAACTGGGAACTTATAAGGGGTGCTTGTTTTCCCGGACTCACGCTGAGACCTTCTTGATTTGTACATAATGCCAAACTGATTCCCTGATTTGTTCATGAGCCATTTCTCTGAAATGGTGAACGTATTATTGCTATTCGGCTTTGAGAGTCTGTGATGTTTGACCCGGAGCACACCTGTGAGATTGGGAGGGGTTTACAAGTTTGCGGGAACCCTTGACCTCATCATACCTCATTTCCAATACAGTTCTATGATTTGATATGGCTACATGGATTTCAGATATCTGATTTGGGGCTTAATTGAGACTGAATTCTTATTCATGGGGATTTATTCAGAGGATCTTGGTTCTTGGTCACTTGGGTCCAGTATTCTGTATCCAGACAGTCCCAGTTGTTGATCATATGCATGCATTGCAGTTGCATTGCAACATACTTGCATTAACTGTTTGTGTTTCCATTTCAGGTTTTTTTTCCATTATACCCAATTCTGGTATTCATTATTTCTCCAGATGAGAGAAGTTCAAGAGATACCCAGAAAAAGGAATGATTATTATACTTTCCCGCAGCTAGAAATTGAGGGTATTCAGAAACTGGTGGGTTTAATGAGTGACAAGGTTTCAGATGATATCAGAAGCCGGTATGGGAAGATCTTGGGTTACATGAACAAACCTAATGTTGATCAGAGAGATATTCTTCATTCTTTGTTGCAGTTTTATGACCCTCATTTGATAATTTTTGTGTTTGCTGATTATGTCTTGGCCCCTACTATGAAAGAGATTTCGGACATCCTGAGGATTCCTATCAAGAATGGTGTTCCCTATTATGCTGCAGAGAAGTGTCCCCCATACAAGGATGTTGCAGGTGCCTGTCATTTGTGTATGCTTAGAGTGAAGATGGAGTTGGAAGCTAGTAAAGGGAAGGGATTTACTCTGGATTTTCTTATCACTGAAGCTCATGTGTTTGCTTTTGGGAGGAAAGTGGTTAGAATTCAGTACGTTGTTAGCATTAATAGTCTATAGGATAAGTATTTTCCCAGGAGAAAAAGGATGGGTAAGCTTGGAGGCTATCACCCTTTTCAGTAAAGGAAACCCGGTGCCTACGTTGGTGGGAGACTTTTACTTTGGTGTCCATAATAGAAATGAGAAGAGAAAAGGGTACGTGAATTGCTGTGTTCCGTTGTTCGTTGAATGGTTTGCCAAGAAGCTTCCAAAGTCAGGACCGTTCAAAGATCTTAAGCAAGATTGGAAGTGGGATAGAAGATTGATGGGGTTAACATCTGATGATATAGCTCAGGGGTGTAGCAGAAACTTAGTAAGAAAGGAGTTTATTACAAGGTGTGGTGAATTTCCTTATGTGCCTTTGTTAGGTAGGAAAGGAGTGGTAAGTCATAACCCTGCTTTGTCTAGAAAACAATTTGGCTATCCACTGAAGGATCCTACATCATATGAAGAAATAGCTAAGACTTTGTTTTTTTCCATCTGAAGATAATGAGCAGTTGATTATTCAAGTATCTCAAGCTTGGGAATCAAATGTTAAGGAGGGTAAGAAAGAATTTGGAATGGTGGACCCTAAGACTTATCCCTTTTTTAATGCTTGGATACGAGGTAGGGTTGATACCTTCTTCCTTCCATTCTCAGTTGAGGCTCCGCTATATCCAAAAGAGGTACCAGCACAAACCACTGTTTCTCTTGAAGATTACAAGAAGTTGGAAGCTCAGTTGCACGAGGTTCGGGTGGAGAATTCTGAAATGGCTAGCTTGTATCACCGTGCCAATCACGCTAAGCAAGAAGCAGAAGAAAAGCTACAGAGGATGCAGGCTACCTTAGAAGCTAAAGAAAAGGAGTTTGCTGGGAAATAAGCTCATTTTCAGAGATTGGGTTTAACAGAGTCAAAAAGAGAAGCAGAGCATAAGAAGATTTTGAAGACTCTTAGAGAAGCTCGTTGTAACACCCCAAAATTTGCCCTCTTATTTATTATCAACCTCGAGCGATTTACACTTCATTCTTGCATCATTTCGCATATCATTGCATCGAATTTGAAAAAATAAATAAATAAATCATTTATCATCCTTTGCATGAGGTGTGTGTTCGATCGAGGCTTGCCAAACATTGGAGTTCAAGAGAAAAATGATATCCCAAAAATAATCCACACCACTTTCAAGCTAAACAACAAAAAAAGGGAAGAATTCACCTTTCCCTCCCTTTTCTTTCCACTTTTCCTTCCACATTCCTTCCACATTCCCTTTCATTCTTTCCCTCTTATTTTTCCACTTCAATTCCACTCCATTTCCCTTGGATGTTTCTACCATGTTCTACCATCTTCTAGAGTGTTCCAAGGAAGAATATTCCTTTTCCAACCCTAACCCTAAATAACTACCAAACCATAATTTTGGATCCCAAGCCTAAGTTTTGGGCCCCAAACCTAATTCCATTCCCAAACCTAGCTCCAAGCCTAGCCTCTATATATTCATTAATCACTTCAATGCAAAGGGTCTCACAATTTTCCAACTTTTCACTCTTTCACAATAACTTTTTCTCTCTCACTTTTCCTCCATTTCCATTTTCACCAAAGCTTTTTGAATAAGCTCTTCAAGTTTCACTTTGAAACTTGAAGATCTTGAAGCTTAAGCCTCCAACCTCCATTGATTGTGGATTGTAGAAGAAGAAGCTAGTGATTTTTGTGAGGATTTCGGCTTATCGAAAGCACACAAACATTCAAGCATCAAGAACACATTTATTTTGCGAATCCGCGGTTTTCTTGATTTTCTCTTCGATCAAGCTCCGATTCTTGCAACACTCATCGAAGCACTTCTCCGCTTCGTAGGTTGGTGATCTAAATCACTTCTTCTTTAAGTTATTCTCTTCATCTCTCCATTTCGGCATTCTTTAATTGCTTTTCATTTTGATTGCGATCGATTATGTATTGCTTGCGATTTGTGATTGTTAATGGATTAGGATTTAAGGTGTTGATAGTTATAGGTTCTATCATGTGTAAATAAACCCCAATTAAGTAGAAGTTAGTGTTAGCATGTTCCTAGGTATGTTAGGGATCATTAGAAGTGAGTTTGTGGCCAAAAGCACTTATTTCAAAAGTTTTTTTCACTTTCTGTTCAGTGTTAACCGGTTAACGCATTTGGTTAACCGGTTAACACGTGCGTTTTAGCCACAAATTGTTGTTGTTTTAGGTCCGTTAACCGGTTAACGCATTTGGTTAACCGGTTAACACGTGCGTTTTAGCCACAAATTGCTGTTGTTTTAGGTCCGTTAACCGGTTAACGCATTGGGTTAACCGGTTAACGCTGTTCATTTTTGGATTTTTAGCTTATTTTCTTGCTCAATCTTGTCTCCTAGTGCCTCTAATGTTCATACATGTTTAGGTATTGATTTTAGGGAATTTTTTAGTCCATTTCCAGTAGCTCATTCCCCCATTTCGAGTCGTTTCGACGCGTTTCCGTGCATGTTGCGTGTTATGCGTTTTTGTGTTCATTTGTGTATAGCTTGAGTTCTTGCACTTTGTTGTCATGTTTGTGCATTATTTGGCATGTGAATAATCATGTTGCATTCTATATTTACATGTTTCACATTGCATTAAATCATTTTGCATTTCCATTGTCTCAATGTATGTGGCATAATCATGTATGTATGTGCATTTGGTTGCATTTGTTTGCATGCTTGATCATATCACTTACATCAATTCACTTCTGAATTTTGCATTGAGTTTGGCATTCTTGTTGAGCTATCATATTGCATGTTCATAATCAATAATCATCATGTCCATATGCCATGTTCATGTGCCACACATTTTGCATTACTTGTTGCATAATCAACCATGGGATGCATTCTTGCATAATCCTTTAAAAATGTTCATGTTCTTGCATTTATATATGTTGACTTAGGTTCAAAGGCATGTTCATGATGAATTTAGTGCATGTTTCGTTGAGTTTGTGCATTAAAAAAGTAAAATAACCAAATCTGGATTTTGCATTCCATAACTGTTTTTGCATATAGGTGCTGTAAAATGTATGCTGTTTGTTTGTTTGCATGCTGTATTTGACCTTTTACACCTACCTTTTCATGCTGCATGCTGGCTGTAAAAGCTGATTTGTATTATGCATTGTTTTCATAGCTGATTGTGTGCTTGAGTGCTGTAAATAGTTGCTGAATCTTAGTTTGGCATAGTGTAGGCACCCTTAAACATAAGATTGAGTCTAGTTTAGATCCAAGTTGCCTTAGGATTTTTTTGGTATGTGTTTACCTCATTCTTTTTTTAATAAATTGCACACTAATCTTTGTTTTGTAGAGGGGAAGATTGAGGTAAGTTTCATTTACCCTATCCTTTATGTTTATGCATTTTCTTTTTATGCATTTTAATTCATTTTTTCCTTCCATATTTTTTGTTTGGTAGGATTTCCTCCCTTTGTTAGGACCAACTTACCTTCCTTAGGAAGTAAGTTGCATCCTTTTCTTCTTTCTTTTCCTTTTCTTCCTTAGGATTAGAAAAGCCCACTAACCATTAGGATCTCCCTTTTGTGCATAATAAATAACTTAGGGTGGGTCTTTGTCTCCCTTAGTTTTTGTCCTTTTCCGACTAGAGTCATTCTTTCTCATCTCATAAAGAAAAACAATAAAATACTTAATAAAAACCGAATATTCTTGTACGACACGAGACTTTGTTGCGGAGTTCTTATACACGTCCTGTTTCGGGGTGAGGTGTAAGTCCCTACCACGATGGATAAGTCTTAGTATGAGAATGCTCACAAACAAATTCAAAACACTTCTCATAAAAGACAATCTACAAAGACATCGCGTCTTCTCTTCTCATCTCCTAATCTTTGCGGACGAATGCGACTTGCCTCGACAGTTCAAACAACGATACGATAAACACCCTCGAGTCAGAGCTGGTAACACCTGAGCTAGAGCTATGGCAACGTCATCTTAAAAAACACAATTAAATAGTTCCCGCCTTAGTTAGGCGAACTGACTCTGATCCTCATTATCCTGATGAGGTACGTAGGCAGCGGGGTAGGGCCCGTTCGAGCGTATTCTTTATTTTCCCTACATTTCCCCCTTTGTTCCTTTTCTTTTTCAGTTCCCTTTCTCATTCCCATTCCAGTCCCATGCTAGTAGAAGTTCTTTTATTCAACAGCATTCTTATTTTCTCACCCTTTGAAACAAACAAGCAAGCGTGGATCCCGTCGGGTACGACGGACGATCTGGGTTGCTAATACCTTCCCAGGTCGTAACCGACTCCCGAACCCAGATCTTTGGTTCGCAGGACCTGGTCCTTTCCTTCTTCCTCAGGTTTGTGCAGCATTACCTTTCCCGTTCCTTCGGGATAAAAATGCCTGGATGGCAACTCTACCTTTTCCGCGCCACTTTCGCGTTTGTACTAGGATGAAAATCCCGGGAGCGACAACTGGCGACTCTGCTGGAGATTATCCTGAATATCTGGTTTCCCTTGTAGAGTCAATCATATCGCTTGTCTGTTTTTGTTTCTTTCGGTGTTTATCTGTTTGCTGCTGTGTGCTTTAGTTTAGCTTTACTGTTTTCATTTACAGTTTTACTTTACAACTTTAATTTACGGCATTTATTTACTGCTTTCAGTATTTATCATGCATCATTATCACTATCTGGCTGTGCTGGTTTTCATTTTTTCTGTGGGATGGGATTTACTGTGAGCTAAGCCAAATACCCGGCTTGAGTGCAATATAGGATTAGCATGGACAGACATTGTACTTCCATGGTATCTCACCATGATGTGTGGCGATGTGTTCCACACCCAGATTGCGACCGTCTTGGAACTATTTTGTGTGGGGATTACCCCACTTCAGGGTACGACCTTGATAGTTATGTGCATCTGGTGACCGATCTTCGAGGACCTTAATGGGAATACCCCTCTCCAGTGATGATAGTGGCAGACCACATTTGTTGGCAAACCCACTCGCATCCGAGGATCCATTGGGAACTCGCATAGGATGGCCTGGTTCTGTCATAGGAATCCAGTTAAAGCAAACTGTTCGTATGACTGTAGTATTGTACCCTTCGGGATGAATGTACTATTGTTTCTCGATTCAGTGCTTGAAGCTGGGGACTTATGAGGGATGCTTGTTTTCCCCGTACTCAGCTGAGACCTCCCTGGTTAGTACATAATGCCAAACCGATTCCCTGATTTGGTCATGCGCCATTTCTCGGAAATGGTGAATGTATTATTGCTATCCGGCTTTGAGAGTCCGTGATGTTGACTAGGAGTAGCATACCTGTGTGATGGGAGGGGTTTACAGGTTTGCAGGAACCCTGAAACATCAAACATACCCACTTTGCCAGCTGTCGCTCCCAAAAGATGAGACTGAGCTCAAATGAGGTACAGACGCGAACGGTCGGCGAAAGGAGGGTGTGAGAACACACAGGAGTGAACTCACAGGAAAAGAAAAGAGTCGCCAGCTAGGCATTTTTATCCCGGAGGAAAGGTAATGCTGCATAGACCTAGAAAGATACGGATAAGACGGTTGCGAACCAGAGAGACTGAGAAAGGGGGTTGGTTACAACCTGGGAAGGTATTAGCACCCAGATTGTCCGCCGTACTCGACAGGATCCACGCTTAAAAGATTTGTGTTTTAAAGGGGTAGTGTCAGTGCTATTTGTGTATCAAAACTGGAAAAGAATGCAAGTGTCAGTGTAGAAGAAGTGTGAAGTGTATAAGATTAGTGTCAGTGTAAGAACAGGAGTATGAAGCTCAAGACTATGAGGCTAGGAGAACAATACAGGAGGAGGGGGGATATACAGAGACTTTTGTTCGATAACTGTTAAGTTATGCCTACGTATCCTCTCGTGCAATGAGGAAGTCAGAACACCGTAGTTCGACTCAAAGAGACTGAAAGATAAATTGACTTGTGAACTGCTTACTTGTCTATGCTCAAGTGTATGACCTATCTGGCTCAGGTGCAAACTGTCTTGCATTAGACGGAAGAAGCAAGTTCTCGTTTGTGAGTGAATGAGATGAGAAAAGAATCCCGAAGGAGACGATTATTGTTTGTTTTTGTATTTTCAGTCTTTTATTACTTTTGAAAGTTTGTCATAAGTTAATGAGCTTAAGCCTAAACCAGTGGATTTAGTAAACTCATCACATCTTCCCTCTGATTAGGGGTAATGAGAATACCTTAAGTGTGAAGTCAGCTTCTCACACTTAATCACCTTTGGTGTAGGATTAAGATCATTAACCTACTTGTAATTATTTAGATGTTTTTGTTGTTTTCGTTTAGTGTTGAGTAATGAGATTAAGCCATAATCATGGATTAAACAGACTCATTACACCATCCTAATAGAAGGATAATAGATGAGAATGTTTAAGCTGAGGAAAGCTCCTCAACTTAATCCATGATTAGGGATTGAACTCATGACAAAACAAAGCCTTTATTAAGTGGATTTTAGTTAATGATAAGATGATGAAGTGAGTTTTATGATTTGTAAGACAACTTGAGGGGGACTTGTCCATTAACACTAGGGTTAGTCCTTCTTAACCAATTAAGGAAGAAATAGAACCCTAATGCAAGGCCCAAGTTACAAGCTTGATATCTTGATGATTATTAAGATGAATTGATTAAAGGATTTAAACACATTAAGGGTTTAACACTTAGGATTAAAGTTATACACTCCATCCTAATAGAAGGATGCAGGCATAAACTTAATCACAAAGCCTTAAAGCCTTTAGGGTTTAGTCCCTGATTATGAGATGAGAAGAGAAGACTCAATGAGACACAAAGGTAAAATCTAAATGGGGGAACTAATCAAAACCCTAATTATTGTCATGCTTGGTTGTTCCTAAGGTTTGTGAGGTTTACAAGAGAAATCTTCAGAGGAACCACCAGGAAGCAGAGGAAAGGTGCAAAGGAAGCAAAGTAACTTGCTTCATTTAAGAAGACAAGTCACTTGAGGAAAGAAAGTAAGAAGAAGAAGAATGAGCAAGCTCAATCTCAAACACAAAACAAAATGCAGCAAGGATGCATAAGAGGAGATGAAAAGAAATATGTGAGAAGTGAAGGCAAATTCACTTCTCAAAGTGACTTACCACCTGAAAAGTTAGTGAAAGAAATGCAATGCAATGCAAAATGAAATGGAATGGCATGATGCAAACCAAAATCAGAAGCATGTGTGTGATGATAATGATGCTATAAGATGATGCAAACATGAAACAAGTCATAGGGATGATCATACAAACATATGGATGCAAGAGAGGCATACTTAGAACCATGAACATACATGAAAAGTTATGAAGTGCAAATGACATAGAAAATTGCAAATGAAAGATGCAATGATCAAACATGCTTCTGATATGTCTTAAGATGTCTAATGAATCAAATGGATGCACAAGATGCTATGGCAAGTCATGGTATGCAAGCAAGTGCAAGGTGAATGCAAAAAAGAAGCCCAAATTAGGGTTTATGATCAATGCACAAAACAAAAACCAAAACCAGAAGCAAACATCAAGATAAAAAATTGAAAATGCTTTCAAGGGAACCCTAAACCTATACAAATTCACTGCCCAAAGGAGGGGATCCAATTCTTAAACTAGTGAAAGTTATGAATTTCCTAAGATTTCTAGGGTTTTAGGGTACCTTGTCAAGAAAAATGTCAAACAAATTGAAAATGCAAGATCAAATCATGCCAATTTAATCCTATAAACTACATGATATGCAAGATGCAATGCAGAAAGAATCAAAGTCCAACTCTCAAAGACTAGGCAGAAATGAATTTTTGAACATTGGATCAAAATAATGCTTTGAAATGAAATTAATTCCATGAAAAATTGTCAAAAGACATCAAGATCAAAAAAGAAACTTGGTTTGAGGGTTGGACAATGTTTCTAAATGATTTTAAAGGTTTCATGAATTTTTTGGTGATTTTTAAATACTTAAAAGTATTTTTAGTTAATTAATTCTCATTAATTAATTAAAAATAATATTTTAAATGATTTAAAAATATTTTTTAATGCAAAAAATAAAAATAAAAATGTTTTTGGTTTCTGAAAATTAATAAAAGATTGTATAAAAATTTTCAGAATTTTTCAAAATGTTTTACTATTTTTAATAAATTGGAGAAAACAAATCAAATAAAATGAAAAATAAAATGAATTAAATGAAAAGTATGCGCATCCAGTGGCCAGGATTCAAACTCAGGAAGGAGGGAAAGACTGCGCGCCAGATCCAAGGGTTGTCATTCAAACTGACTAAAATGAATTAATTAATTTAATTAATTGAGATTAGGGCTAAGTGGAAGATCTGGGCCATTGAGCACGCGCGGGAATTGACTAAGTCAGCCTATCCTACGCACCAAATTCAAACTGCATTTAATTACAGGGATTAGCCCTAATTACTTTCAGGTGGCCGGAGAAGACTTCCGGTCGTCTTCTCCGGCAAGACCCCCACCTGAAAGTTGCTAAAATCCCCAAAACTTCATGAAAATGAAAACTAAAAGCCCAGAAATCATCCCCATGCGAAACTAAATCAAAACCCCCACACAAACATCATTTTTCATTCATCAATCAGCCAAATCGAAGCAAAACATTCCTAGGGCAAAAAGTTTCAGAGCAATCATACATCCTGGTTTCTCAACCATTTTCAAAAATAATCACATCCCCATGATCAGGGGAGTGCATAGAAGCATTTAAGAACTCAAAATGGAGTTTCTGGAAAAAAGTTTGAGATGGCTACCTGAACTGAAGCTTTGGTTTCTGGTACTTTCTGGCTGGTTTCTTGCTTTCAATCAACTCCACTGGACCCCCTGAGAAGCTTTCAATGCTTGTTTGAAGTTTATAATGGATGGTTTGAAAGATGGCAGAAGTTCTGTTCAAGGTGGGATGGAAATCGTATTTCTGATTCAGGGAGTTTTAGGCTATGGTGATGGGTGGTTTCTGGCCAGTGAAGTATGCTGAGTTGATTTGTGAAGTTGGTTTGTGTGTTTGCAGCTTGTGGAGAGTTTTTCGAAAGCTTTTGCAAAATGGGGTGAAAATGAGAGAGCTATGTTGTGTGTGCTTTCAGGCTTGTGTTGTATGTGTTTTGGCTTGCTTTTTGTTTGCATAAACTAATGGGATTGGTCAGATGAGTTGATGTGTGCTTTTGTGATTGGTATGGCTCAAGTTTCCAAAATGTCAAAGTTGTGTAAGAGAGGCATGGGCTACTAGCTAGCCAAGGACAGATGGGGTGTCCTGCGCAGCAAGATGTGTGGAGAGCCATAGGATTGTTTGTTAAGTCAGCAAGCAAGTGGATTCACACTTGAGTGAGTTTTTGCAACTTGCCTCACTTTTGCTTCCTTTGAGAAATCTTGCTCCATAAGTCATGAAGATGAGAGATCTCTTGGCCCATTATGAATTTTAGATGTCACATGATCATGTTGTGAAGAAATGATACACATTTGAGGCCTTTAGAACACTTGAACAAACCATTTTGCAAAATGTCTCTTTGGTAGAAAACTTCAAATTTTGTGATTTTAGCCAACTTTGACAAGCCATAACTTTTGATCCAAAATGAATTAGGTCATGTTATTGTACTTTTTGAAAAGGGAATGATCCAATCTACAACTTTCATGACCAAAGTTTTTTCATTTGAAGCATTTTTTAATCAAAAAGCAAGGGTTGAAAAAGTTTCCCAAAATGGCAATTTTCATTAAAAGTCAAACTTCCCAAAAGTCAACTTTGCAAATGACTTGAAATTATTCAATTTTGTGAACTTCCAACATCTTCAATGATCAAATAAAGATAATGCACAATCAAAATGATGAAGGACACCCTTTGGTTGGGTCATTGGGGGCCTCAGATGCCCTGATTTTACACTGACTTGCTTAGAAAGTCAACTTTTGATCAGATGACTTCCCCATGGAATTTCTTCATGAAAATTTATATGCATGCTCCCTATACCATATAGAGACCAATAGAAACAAGAAGGACCAAAAAAATTGGAGTTATGGCCTCTGAAACCAAAACCCTAATTCTAGGTCATTTGTGCAGTTAAACTTGGCTCTGCTTCCATGCCATTCTTAGTTCTTGTGATTCTTTGACATTCTTGACTTTGAGAGGATATAATATGATGCTTGAACATACATGGACCCCTTTGAGGTGATTGAAGACCTTTGGAGTGGCTCAAGAAGCTCTTGGATTGCTGAGATCACACACCCTAGGTGCAGATGACTTTGAACCAATGCAATGTGTTAAAAATGTGATATGAG
Source organism: Lathyrus aphaca (assembly GCA_963966055.1). Taxonomy (NCBI): domain Eukaryota; kingdom Viridiplantae; phylum Streptophyta; class Magnoliopsida; order Fabales; family Fabaceae; genus Lathyrus; species Lathyrus aphaca. The sequence continues at coordinate 221,582,421 of OZ014523.1, read as the reverse complement.
ATGCTACGATTGAACTTATGCATATGAAAGGATCACAAGCCATGGTGTGAATGGGTGAGGGCAAATTTGGGGTGTTTACAGCTGCCCCTATTCAAACATGAGTTAGCTGTGCAGGATGTAAGCAGCGACTTAACAGGCTAACAAGATAGCTTGTGGTTGAATACCAAAGACAGTCCAAAATTTGCACTCACAGAATGTAGAAGAAAAGGGATATAGATTGCAAAGGAAAATAAAGTATATTATAAAGTATGGGCGACGGAGGACGACCGTCGAGCAGAGGACGACTGCTGGGGAATGAGCAATGACGGGGACGACCGACACGCTGGGGAAAGTGCGGGAAACAAAGCAATGACGGGGACGGCCGACATGCTGGGGATAAAAGGGATCATGATGGGGACGGCCATTAAGTAAAGTTATAAGATTCTCTGGGGATTAATGAAAAATGATGGGGACGGCCATCAAGTTCAAGAAGTAATGTAAACCCAAACGATGGGGACGACCATCGGGCTAAACTGATGAAGGACGATCACCAGGAAAAAGAAAAGGGACCACGACGGGGACGGCCATCGGGTTAAAGAATAAATGAAATAATGATGAGGGACGGTCATCAAAGGTGAAGGACGATCACCTGGCAGGGTACGGCTGCCGAAAATATCGCGACATAGGACGAATGCCGGATAAAAGGTCAACGATGGGGACGACCATCGGACGAGCATGATGAAGGACGATCATCAAGAGGTGAAGGACGATCACCTAGCAGGGGACGACTGCTCTCAAGGTTTATCATGACATAGGACGAATGCCAGATAACAAGATCGACGATGGGGACGGCCATCGGATAAAATGATGAAGGACGATCATCAAAAAGGTGAAGGACGATCACCTAGCAGGGGACGGCTGCTAAATATCACGACATAGGACGAATGTCGGATAGAAAAGGTCAACGATGGGGACGGCCATCGGACGAGCATGATGAAGGACGATCATCAAGAGGTGAAGGACGATCACCTAGCAGGGGACGGCTGCTCTCAAGGTTTATCATGACATAGGACGAATGTCAGATAACCAAAGAAATTTTGCTTTGCTGGCGATCTATTGGGGAATAGTAAACACGGACGAGTGTTTGTATCCAAGAAATAAAAGGTATAATTGTTTTGACGCTGTGTATAGATTAAAGATGCGGACGAGCATCCTTAAGTCTACGATACGGACGAGTATCGGGTAGAAACAAATACTGACACGTGTTCAGAGATGATGATACAGACGAGTATCGATTGGTTAACAAGGAACACTGACGAGTGTTGATTCTGAGGGGAATCTTCTGGGGGAAATGTAGACACAGACAAGTGTCTATATTCAAGAAGACAAGAGTGTTTGACACAGTGTATGGATTAAAGATGCGGACGAGCATCCTTATGACTATGATACGGACGAGTATCAGGTAGAAACAAATGCTTGACGCATGTTCTGAGATGATGGTACGGACGAGTACCAACTGGTTAACACAGAACACGGACTAGTGTCGAATCTGAGATGATATAAGTGGTGTATACAAGATACGGACGAGTATCTGTATAAGTAAAAACAAGTATGAGTGGTGTATAGATGAGTGTTCAACTTGCTGGGGAGAATGACACAGACGAGTGTCAGGAGAGAAAAGTGTAATATAAACAAGTATGTGCTTAACAAAGTGTTCAGGTAATTATGCTGGGGAAGTGACACGGACGAGTGTCAAGAAAAGTTATATATATATAAGTATCTGTGAGTGCAAAGGGGACGCTTTGGCTTTCTGCTGGGGATATGACACGGACGGGTGCCACCATGAGTATATACTGATGTTTGGGAGTGTAAAGAAACTGCTTTAGCTTTAGCTCTCTGTTGGGGAATCTGGGGGGTTTTCTGTATACTGTTGATGGATTGTCAATATTCACAGGCGTTCGATTCAGAACATGGCCTATGATTATGCAATATGTTGGATTTTTGTCGTAATGCTCCGTTTTTAGACGGAATGCTACACTTTGTGGGGTGAATATGATGCGAATGCCATGATTATGCAAGGATACCAATCTGGGATTTGGATCCCGTTGCTGTGAAGATCTCTGGTCGATCTGCATGAAATGGACATCCCAGCTGGGGATGATATCATTGGTAGATCTGACAAGATGCGTCTGCTTGGAGGAATAGGTCACTGATAGACCCATTCTTGGTGATGAGGGACCCAGCTGGGGTTTGTAGAAGCCTTCGTCACTCTGTTGTGATTCCTTCATGCGCTGATCTTCTGGCCAGAGGCTGAAACTCTGTGGGGAAGTTGGTTCCCTGGCTTCTGTACTTTAAGAAAGAAGAATGATTGGCACCTCGGCTGGGGAGAAAATAGTAAGTGGCAACTCAGCTGGGGAGAAAACACTTTGGGTGCTAAGACTGGGTGGGCGTTGATTTGCCAGCTTGCTGGGATGGAACCTTCATGCCCCATGTTGTGCTTGGAATGCCTACAATCCTGCAAAGATAGAAATGTACAAGTAATCCCGAGGTATCCCTTACCGGATTCCATCATAGGAGTTTAGACACTCCCGGGGGGTAAGTATATTTCCTGTAAGCACGTATTCTTTAGAAAAGAAACATTTGTATTTATGCAATCAGTATCTTAAAGACATCGGACATTTTGCAAATGAAGAAATGTACGAGACGAGATATGACTGAAAATCTGATTTTATTGATTCATATGCCCTGAATTGGCAAGATACAGTCAAAGAAACAAATCCCCTAGAATGAGGAGATTGTTACAAATTGAGAAACAAAATGTTGGCAATGTTGATGACGCTTCAAGGAGTTTCCCTTTTGCTATGACTCGTATGACATTTTACGTTCTTCTCGTCTTGCTTTCTGAAGAAGACTGATTCTGAAAGAAGCTTGATCCTTTCAAAGCTTACCAAGTCGTGAGTGATACAGACGAATTCAGAATGCAGTTGTTCGCTTATTCCCTTGTTTTGCATGGATCGCCCTTTCGGGTTTTCGATCCATCTGGATACCCATTTTTGCCTGAGTCGTCCAATGCGGCTTTTCAACTTAGCGGGTGTACATTTTTATTTATTTCCCTTATTTTTTCCCGAGTCCTTTATTCTGTTTTTGACTCGCCGGGATGCCCTATTTTTTCCTGGACTTACATTCTGTTTTTATGTCCAGCGGGTCATTTTTATGCGAAGTATTTTTTAACTGCATCTGAATTCACAGGGGACGGGAAGTCTTCACCATCCATAGTGTTGAGCATGAGTGCTCCACCCGAGAAAACTTTCTTTACTACAAATGGTCCTTCATAATTCGGAGTCCACTTGCCCCTGTGGTCTGTATGAGGAGGGAGGATTCTCTTCAGCACGAGATCTCCTACTTGGTACTCTCGGCGCCTGACTTTCTGATCGAAGGCTCTCTTCATTCTTTTCTGATACAACTGCCCATGATAGATTGCAGCCAATCTTTTCTCTTCAATCAGACTCAGTTGTTCGTACCGGGATCGGACCCATTCTGCTTCGTTCAGCTTAACATCCATCAGTACCCGTAGGGAGGGTAATTCAACTTCAACTGGTAGGACTGCTTCCATACCATACACAAGCTGATACGGTGTTGCCCCGGTGGATGTTCTGATTGACGTACGGTACCCATGCAAGGAAAACGGTAGCATTTCATGCCAGTCTTTATAGGTGACTACCATATTCTGCACAATCTTCTTGATATTCTTATTAGCTGCCTCAACAACGCCATTCATCTTTGGCCTGTAAGGAGAAGAATTATGGTGTTGGATCTTGAAGTCCTGGCACAACTCTGCCATCATTTTGTTGTTTAAGTTGGAACCATTGTCAATAATGATTCGCTCGGGCACTCCATATCGACAGATGATATCTCTCTTCAGAAATCGGGCTACCACTTGCCTTGTAACGTTTGCGTATGAAGCTGCTTCGACCCACTTGGTGAAATAGTCAATGGCAACCAGGATGAATCTATGGCCATTCGAAGCAGTTGGCTCAATCTTGCCAATCATGTCAATGCCCCACATAGCAAAGGGCCAGGGTGACGACATCACATTCAAAGGATTGGGAGGCACATGCACCTTATCCGCATAAATCTGGCATTTATGGAATTTTCTGGCGTAGGCACAACAGTCGGCATCCATTGTGATCCAATAATAACCTGACCTTAGCAACTTCTTGGCCATTGCATGTCCTCCGGCATGGGTACCAAAGGATCCTTCGTGCACCTCATGCATTAACAAGTCTGCTTCGGTTCTATCAACGCATCTGAGGAGTACCATATCAAAATTTCTCTTGTACAGGGAACCATCAGTGTTCAGAAAGAAACTACCAGCAAGTCTTCTCAAAGTCTTCTTATCATTGGAAGATGCCCCAGGTGGGTATATATGATCTTCCAAGAAGCACTTAATATCATGGAACCAAGGCTTATCATCTTTGACAACATCTGCTACGAACACATATGCTGGTCTGTCAAGTCTGGACACTGAAATTTGAGGTACAAAGTTGGCAGCTTGCACTTTGATCATGGATGAAATGGTAGCCAGAGCATTTGCAAACTGATTCTCGTCCCGGGGGATATACTCAAGCTTGACTGTTGTGAAGGAAGTCAATAACCTCCTTGTATAATCCCTGTAAGGTATTAGATGATCCTGGTGTGTGTACCATTTGCCGTTGGTTTGATTAACTACCAGAGCTGAATCTCCGAACACAGTCAAAGTCTTGATCCTGAGGTCAATGGCTTCCTCAAGACCCATAATACAAGCTTCGTATTCAGCTTCGTTGTTAGTGCAGTTGAAAGTGAGTTTCGCCGAGAAAGGCATGTGAACTCCCTTAGGTGTAATGAGTACTGCACCAACACCACGACCATTCATATTAACAGCCCCATCAAACATCATAGTCCATTCTTCTTCTGGGTCAGGCCCCTCAGTGTGAATAGGATCTTCATGGTCTTTTGCTTTTATAAACATGATGTCTTCATCAGGGAAGTCAAATCTCATAGGCTGGTAATCATCAATAGGTTGCTCAGCAAGATAATCAGACAATACACTGCCCTTGATGGCTTTCTGAGATGTGTACTGGATGTCATATTCTGTGAGGATCATTTTCCATCTTGCAACCCGTCCGGTAAGTGCTGGCTTCTCGAAAATATAATTGACTGGGTCCATCTTTGAAATCAATAAAGTGGTGTGGGTCAACATATACTGTCTCAGCCGGCGAGCAGCCCACGCTAAAGCACATCAAGTTTTCTCGAGCAGTGAATAACGTTGTTCACAGTCGGTAAACTTTTTGCTTAGGTAGTATATTGCATACTCTTTTCGACCAGACTCGTCATGCTGGCCCAACACACACCCCATTGACTCTTCTAATACTGTCAAGTACATTATCAGAGGTCTGCCTTCAACTGGAGGCATAAGGATTGGAGGCTCTTGTAAGTACTCCTTGATCTTGTCAAAAGCCCTCTGGCAGTCTTCATTCCACCTGACCGTTTGTTCTTTTCTTAACAGTTTGAACAAAGGTTCACAGGTTGCTGTAAGGTGAGATATGAACCGTGAAATGTAGTTCAATCGTCCTAAGAACCCCCGAACTTCTTTTTCTGACTTTGGTGCAGGCATTTCTTGAATGGCTTTGACTTTATCGGGGTCAACTTCAATCCCTTTCTCACTTACAATAAATCCCAGCAGCTTACCGGATCGCACCCCGAATGTGCATTTGTTGGGGTTCAACTTCAGTTGGTATTTCCTCAGACGCTTGAATAACTTCAGCAGATTTACCAAGTGGTCTTCTTCTGTGAGGGACTTGGCAATCATGTCATCCACATAACATTCGATTTCTTTATGGATCATATCGTGTAATAATGTCACCATAGCCCGTTGATATGTTGCACCGGCATTCTTCAGTCCGAATGGCATCACCTTGTAACAGAACGTGCCCCAGGGTGTGATTAAGGTTGTCTTCTCCATGTCTTCAGGAGACATCTTAATCTGATTGTATCTTGAAAATCCGTCCATGAAGGAGAATACCGAGAACTGAGCCGTATTATCCACCAATACATCAATGTGAGGTAACGGGAAGTCATCTTTCGGGCTGGCTCTGTTCAAGTCCCGGTAGTCAACACACATTCTTACTTTGCCGTCCTTCTTAGGCACTGGTACTATATTAGCAACCCATGGCGGATAGCTAGTCACAGCAAGGAACCCGACGTCCCACTGCTTTTGTACCTCTTCTTTGATTTTTATTGCCATGTCTGGGCGAGTACGGCGCAGTTTCTGTTTAACCGGTGGGCAATCTTCTCTTAAAGGCAGCTTGTGCATAACAATGTCGGTGTCCAACCCTGGCATATCTTGATAAGACCAAGCAAACACATCCACATATTCCTGAAGCAGGTCAATCAGTTGTTTCTTCACTGAGTCTTGTAAGCAGGCCCCGATTTTAACTTCTTTCACATCTTCATCTGTACCAAGATTGATTGTTTCGACCTCCTCTTGATGAGGAGTGATAACCTTTTCCTCTTGTCTCAACAACCTGGCTAGCTCTTCAGGATGCTCGTAATCTTCTTCAACCCCTTCATCAGCTTGATTGATTGGATTGTCAAAGTCATACGAAGTCATAGCCGTGTTGTTGTTGGTGCGGTCTGGAAGGCACTCTCTGCAAGGGTTCAGTTTGTTCATTTTAGTGATTGATTTCAATCTTGTTTTAGAAAAGTGAAATAAAGTTGTCATTTTGAAAACATTGCCATTTATCTTTTGTACAAAAAGAAAAATGGAAAAACAGTGAGCGGAAAATAAAAAGAATCATTTGCAAAAGATGTCTGATTATCATTGATTGATCTATTTGCACAAAATTACAGATGGCCCGATTACAAAATGAGTCTTGTCATCTTGGGCAAGATGCAAGACTTGATGCATGCTTAAAAATACAGGAAATAATAATTACTCTGCAGGAGTAACTCTTATAATTTCCTGGGAAGACCAGTTTGAGATACTGCTCCCCGGGATCCTTGGACGTATCCAACTCTCCAGGTTGCGGTCGCTTTCATCCTCGTCTTCCAAGTTGTTCACGGCATCTGGGGTGAGCATCCCCCCACTGACAAAATTGGGCTTCTTAGCAGCCTCTGCTTGATCTTGTTGAGTTGGTTTGTAACCCAACCCAAATCTATCCTCCTTCTTCTCTACGGGCAGCAACTTGCCCCAGCCTTGGGCAGTCCCTTCTTCAACAACCTTCCGGGCTTGCTGATAAGATGTCATTGAGGTTCCAGGTACAGCGGATGCTTCATTTATGTTCAAGGCCTCAAACCCTTGACTCATAGTTTCGTGGATCTCCCCATCCATCTCAATGTATTTGTATGTAGCCAGATGGCTAACAAAGATATCTTCCTCTCCACAAATAGTAACGACTTGGCCTTCCCACTCGAATTTTAATTTCTGGTGAAGGGTTGACGTCACGGCGCCAGCGGCGTGTATCCATGGTCTACCCAATAGACAGCTGTAGGCAGGCTGTATATCCATCACGAAGAAGGTCGTTTTGAAAGTCTGTGGGCCAATCGTTATAGGAAATTCAATTTCTCCCAGAACTGATCTCTTAGAACCGTCAAAGGCTCTCACTACCAAGTTGCTGGGACGTAATTCCAGTCCTTCATACTCCAGCTTCACAAGGGCTTTTTTAGGTAAGACATTGAGGGATGACCATGTGTCTACCAGTACATGGGAAAGAACTGCACCCTTACACTCCAAGATAATGTGCAAAGCCTTGTTGTGATTGCGGCCTTCCGTAGTCAAATCAGTGTTGGTAAATCCTAGTCCATTACTAGCGTTAACATTTCCAACCACAGCCTCTAACTGATTGACGGTAATCTCCTCTGGCACATAAGCTGCGTGCAAGACTTTTAATAATGCGTTCCGGTGAGCCTCGGAGCACATTAGCAATGATAAAATGGAGATTTTGGAAGGTGTCTGGTGAAGCTGGTCCACTATCTTGTAATCACTTTTCTTGATGATTCTCATGAATTCATCAACCTCTTGATCAAAAGGGGTTTTCAAAGCTACTTTAGCAACTTGTTCTTCTTGCACCAGGCTCTTCCCTTTTGCTTTGGCAGCAGCTTCTGCTTCAGCAATGGGTCTTGGAATCTGCGGGGCAAAGAGACGTCCGCTTCGAGTGAAGCCTCCGCCTCCCCCCACATTGTCTATTTGTGGTGAAGAAGTTGATGATTCCAAAGTGATTTTCTGTCCTTCGCAGTATAGATCAGAGCCGTAATGCCAAGGGATGGCATTATTGCTTTCGTAAGGAACTGGCCCAGGCACCGTGATAGTGACTGGACTGATAGCAGCTGCCGAAGGGACCATGATAGTATGTGGATCATAGTATATTGTAACTGGTGTTCTGTTAGGAGTGGCATTTTGTGAGTTGTAGGCAGAATCATTTGCAGGATCATAATATATTGTAACCGTTGAGACACTTTCATTATTTGCTGTTGATGTTGTAGGAGACACTGTTGACTGGATGGATGTTGAAGTTGTAGGAGATTCTGAATGAAGGGGTGCTGATATTGTAGAAGGGATGTTTGTTGATATTTGGTCCGTTGAAGTGACAAATGAAGCATTTGTTGATGAGATTGAAGAGTAGTTTGGAACAATTGTTGTTGCATTTGTAGAAGACTCGGGAATTGTTGTTAAGGAGATTGCTGGATTGATAGGTATTGATGTTGTGATTTGAAACAGGCCACTCTGGATGAGACCATCTATGCCACTTCTCAAGTTATCACACCCATTTACTGAAATGTTGCAATAAGCACATCCTAGCTCACATCCGGGGAACATTTGACATTCGAGGAGTTGAGCTTTAATCTCTACCAAGGGTGTCCGAATCTGCCCCACACTGGTTATCAAGTAAGACAGCTTATCTTCTTCAATAGCATTGATTCTGGGTCCACCGTGGTTGGGCATAGGATTCTTACTGACATTTGTTGGGGGTGCAAAGTTTAGAGCTTTGGAATCCACTAGATCCTGTACTTTCATGTGCAAAGCTCTGCACTTCTCTGTACTGTAGCCAGGTGCATTTGAGTGAAAAGCACATCTGGCGTTGGCGTCATAATTTCTGGGCAGACTGGCAGGATCTGGAGGTGCCAATGTCCTTAGCTCAACTAGGTTGAGTTTCAGGAGTTGTGGCAATAATGTGGCATAAGGCATAGGGATCGGATCAATCACCCTATTGGCCTGAGATGGTCTCTGTTGAAAAGGTCTTTGCTGATTGTTGTTGCTGGTGTTGTTGTTGTTATAATTTCTCTGAGGTGGATACTGAGCTTGTTGCTGGTAGTGGGATTGTTGTTGTGGTTGATATGCTGGTTGTGGATGAATTGGAGCGGGAATGGTGACAGCTGCCACTGACCTATGAACATACAGGGGTCTGCCCCTGCTGGTATGGATAGCATTAGTCTCACCAGTTCTTCTTGGCCCCACAAAAGGCTTTCTTGGGTTGCTGGACGAGCTCGCACCGTTGTCAGAAATTTTGCCCATCTTTAATAGGCTCTCAATTCTTTCTCCAGCTATAACTACATCCGCGAAGCTGGTGGAAGAAAAGGCAGCTAGCCTATCAATGTATGTCCCCTAGAGGGTGTTCATAAACATGTCGCCCATCTCCCTTTCCGACATGGGTGGCTGGACAGCAGCAGCAAGCTGTCTCCACCTCTGGGCGTATTCCCGAAAGCTTTCCCTGGATGATTGAGACATTCCCATCAGGAGGGTCCTGTTGGGAGCCATATCCAAGTTGTACTGGTATTGTCTAATGAAGGCCTCAGCCAGGTCCTTCCAGCATCTGATGGTTGCTCTGGTCAAATGAGAGTACCATTCCCTTGAGGCCCCTGTTAAGCTATCTTCAAAATAAAACATCCATAGCTTTTCGTCCATGGTATATGCCTTCAGCCTCCCCAGAAAGGATTGTAAATGGGTTCAGGGACAGGAAGTTCCGTTGTACTTCTCGAAGCACGGAGGTTTAAACTTGTGGGGAATCCTTACCCCGTCCACTAAGCCCATGTCCATAACATCAAAGCCCAAGGAATTTCGAGACTCTAGAGACCTTAATTTCTCAGCAATTTCATCTAGTCTTCTGTCATAGGCTTCATCCCCAGCTCCTATCACAGTGAACTGATCTTCCTGGGGGTCTTCTTGCAGTACCCTACCTGTAGTAGCATTCCCTTGTATATTAGCAGGGATGTTGATCTCTGGGTGAAGATGAGGGCCATACACAGGTGGGTTGACATGAGGCTGAACCCTCTCATTGTTGCTTGTTCCACCAGTCCCTAGATGGGGGTCTTCCTGAGTCTGCCTCTCTACCAATGCTCTTAATCTTTCTTGGCTTTGTGCCAATCCATTCATCACCTCCATAAACTGAGTCATCTGATTCCTCATTTCCAGTCTCTCATTGGCCATTTGAGTCCTGACCTCTGTAAGATCCTGTTTTACCTGGTCCATCTGTATACCCGGAAGGTTGTTGCGGGTAGGATATCTGTGCGGACGGTTGAGTGGGAACACCCGACGTCGAGCAATAGTTCCTGAACCACAACAGAGTTAGTAACAAAAACAAAACAAACCTACAAAACAAAACAAAGGTTAGTATGCAATGCAGTATGCTTATTTGTCTCCAAGGTATCCGGCTTGGCACTTGGTTTTGACCTTTCCAGACCCCTGAGGAAGATGCTTTTGATGTTGCTTGAAAGAACTCAGATAAAACAAACCAATACATATATTATCAAAAAGTGAATGATACATAGTTTGTTTTTTTACAATTCATGCCCTCTGAGGGGTCAAAATACAACATAAAAAGGAAAAGTACAATGAAATGAAAGTAACAACAAGCAAAAGTCAGACACCAAGACCAAACTCATCCTCCTGAACTTCCTTTAGAAGTGCTTCAGTCACAGGATCAGCTGGACGCTCTGCGAGGTTCCTGATAAGAAGATTCCTGGTGGCAATAGCTGCAGTTAGCTTCTTGTGTTGACTCTGGTCCTTTGACCTCTTTACACCAGCCCTAATCTTCAATTCTGAGATCTCTCTCTGGGCTGCTAGCAAGGTTTCTTGTTGCTCCTTTGCACTAGCCTCCAATTGCTCAATCTTGTCCTGAGTCCTTTTATCTTCCTGAGTACGAGCTTCGGTGATCCTGACCCACCTAGCTTGACTCTCTTTTAGATAGAAATCAGTCCTGGCCTTCTGGAACTGAGCCTCCTTGCAGGCATTCTTCAAAATCTGCTCTCCAGCCCTTGACTTCTTGATGTAGTCCTCTGACTTCTCAATCCTAGCTAGATGCTCCACCTTAAGCTTTTCCAACCTTTCAATGTCCAACCGAGCATCACTCCTCTCCCAGAGGGTCTTTTGTAGAGCCTGAGTCAGATTCTCATTCCTCTCTTTCAATTTCTCAAACTCTTTCAGGCTAACAGTGGCTGGAGGGGGTGCTGTGGATGGTCCAGGTGCATCCTCAATGGTGTAGGGCATCCCAGAAATTTGAGCCCTGGCATGAGACCACTCATAGTACTGAGCTGAGGCCACATTGTTGCATCTCCCAAGAATGGCCATCCCTTTGGTCTGGACATTGTCCCAAGCCCAGGATGCTTGCCTGACAATAGCTAGATTTGGCTTAACCTCACAATAAAGGGTTTCAGCCAAGTCTTGTGCTCTAGGAGGGTGGAACAATGCATAGCCCAATTGTCTTTTGAGTAACAAAGGGTTGTAATTGATGCAACCCTTCACTCCTATCAGGGGTACATTGGGAAACTGCCCACAACTAGTAATGATGTCCCTGCCCTTGGTGCTCTGAGTGCACCACCTGATATCATCTGAGGTCAAAGCAATGAGTCTTCTAGCCTAATTCTTTTGCTGGTGGGGATTCAAGAATGCATCAGTCTTGGGCAAGTGTTTGAGCAGCCAGGTATGGAACAGGGGAGCACAGCATCTCACCAATCTTCCTCTTTGCTTTTCATTCCTTTGGTGAACAGAGTAGTAGAAATCTCCCAGTAAGGTGGGCACTGGGTTCCTCAGAATGAAAAGGTGAATGGCATTCTTGCTAATAAATTTAGACTCGTCTACAAAAAGTATAACCCCATATATGCTGAGGGCTAACAAAGCACAGACTGCCTTCCATTCTCCCAAGGAGGCCTTCAGGATAGCCTGGGAAGTCAAGAAATCCGAGTGTAGACCAGAGATTCCAGCCTTGGTAGTCATGTTCTGCCCAATCAGACAAGGTTCCAGATACAATGCCTTTGCCACTTCTTCAATACTGGGAAAAGCCATCTCAGGGTTGAAGGGGACACCACCCCTGACAGGTACACCAATCAGTGATGAATACTCTTCCAACAAGGGTCCCAACTGAAAATTCTGGAAGGTGAAGCACCTCAGAGGAGGATCATAGAACTGTAGACAAGTGTGAATCAAGCTCCTCTGGGAAGGTTCCAAATCCATAACCACATCAAGGATGCCTCCATAATGTTCTCTAAATAGTGGTATATGGTCTGGAGTAATAAGGGCCTGGATCTTCCTGATGCCAATCAGCTCAGGCTCAAAGAAATGATATGAGATGTTGCTCTTCTTGGGTGCCATGTTGCTGAAGAAGAGCTGAAACAGATGCTGATGATGATGGATGATATTATAAGATGGGCCACTAGTAGGCTGATGCTAGTGATGCAGGTGACTGAAGCAGGTAGCTGATGAATGTGGCTGAAGCAGATAGCTGGTGAACAGGGGTCTAATCAGATAAAAGGGGTCAAAACCAAGCCAAGATATATGATGTGGATACCCTGAAAAAACAAATAAGCAAATGTTAAATGATGCAATGATGATGTATGCAAATGTTATGCAAGGGTTTGTGATCAAGCTGGATCTGATTGCTGCTTTGCTATAAGTCCATGTATGTTCAAGAAATCCAGATGGAGGTTCATAAGTCCAGTAACCAAGGTGGGGGACTCAAATAAAGAGTCACATATCCAGGGTTAAAATTACAAGAACTGTCCCAAAATGGAGTACTCTTAATCAAACAAAGTAACAGGGTATGCTGAGGTCAAGGGTACCTGCAAAACCTGTAAACAGCCCAACCCCCTCACAGGTGGTGTTCTAAAACAAGGATCCTCAGACTTGGATCAGTTATGAGAAGTGTAAACACTTCTAACCCGGAGGTAAAGTGTTTACAATAACCATAAAAGATCCTCCTCTAATTCACCTCAGTTTCTGAAGGTCAAAATAAAGGTCATCCAGACTTAGCAGGCTTCCCAGATAGCCCTAGCACTACAGGAAATCTGTAGCACAGAGTTCTCAAGAAGAAATCCATATCTGAACCGTGTTTCATATTCCCGCACCAGACCGAAATGGAATGGGAAAGAACATGAACCACTCTAGCCTAGGTGTCACTCAGGTCCCAGGTATAGGACCTCAACTCTCAATAGGACCCCACCCACCAAAGCAACAAAACCAGATCCAGACAAAACAGTATGACAGTATGATATATGTAAAGCTGTAAAGAAAGCAATAAAAAAACTGTACATAAAGCAATAAAATACATATACAAACACAATTAGCATATATCACCCCAGTAAACACAAATCAAACAAGCGCTAGGAGGAACCCACAAAAAGAACCAGAAGCCCTGGTTACAGTATAAGGTTTCCCCAGCAGAGTCGCCAAGCTGTCGCACCCAAAAGATGAGACTGAGCTCAAATGAGGTACAGACGCGAACGGTCGGCGAAAGGAGGGTGTGAGAACACACAGGAGTGAACTCACAGGAAAAGAAAAGAGTCGCCAGCTAGGCATTTTTATCCCGGAGTAAAGGTAATGCTGCATAGACCTAGAAAGATACGGATAAGACGGTTGCGAACCAGAGAGACTGAGAAAGGGGGTTGGTTACAACCTGGGAAGGTATTAGCACCCAGATTGTCCGCCGTACTCGACGGGATCCACGCTTAAAAGATTTGTGTTTTAAAGGGGTAGTGTCAGTGCTATTTGTGTATCAAAACTGGAAAAGAATGCAAGTGTCAGTGTAGAAGAAGTGTGAAGTGTATAAGATAAGTGTCAGTGTAAGAACAGGAGTATGAAGCTCAAGACTATGAGGCTAGGAGAACAATACAGGAGGAGGGGGAATATACAGAGACTTTTGTTTGATAACTGTTAAGTTATGCCTACGTATCCTCTCGTGCAATGAGGAAGTCAGAACACCGTAGTTCGACTCAAAGAGACTGAAAGATAAATTGACTTGTGAACTGCTTACTTGTCTATGCTCAAGTGTATGACCTGTCTGGCTCAGGTGCAAACTGTCTTGCATTAGACGGAAGAAGCAAGTTCTCGTTTGTGAGTGAATGAGATGATAAAAGAATCCCGAAGGAGACGATTATTGTTTGTTTTTGTGTTTTCAGTCTTTTATTACTTTTGAAAGTTTGTCATAAGTTAATGAGCTTAAGCCTAAACCAGTGGATTTAGTAAACTCATCACATCTTCCCTCTGATTAGGGGTAATGAGAATACCTTAAGTGTGAAGTCAGCTTCTCACACTTAATCACCTTTGGTGTAGGATTAAGATCATTAACCTACTTGTAATTATTTAGATGTTTTTGTTGTTTTTGTTTAGTGTTGAGTAATGAGATTAAGCCATAATCAGGGATTAAACAGACTCATTACACCATCCTAATAGAAGGATAATAGATGAGAATGTTTAAGCTGAGGAAAGCTCCTCAACTTAATCCATGATTAGGGATTGAACTCATGACAAAACAAAGCCTTTATTAAGTGGATTTTAGTTAATGATAAGATGATGAAGTGAGTTTTATGATTTGTAAGACAACTTGAGGGGGACTTGTCCATTAACACTAGGGTTAGTCCTTCTTAACCAATTAAGGAAGAAATAGAACCCTAATGCAAGGCCCAAGTTAAAAGCTTGATGTCTTGATGATTATTAAGATGAATTTATTAAAGGATTTAAACACATTAAGGGTGCAGGCATAAACTTAATCACAAAGCCTTAAAGCCTTTAGGGTTTAGTCCCTGATTATGAGATGAGAAGAGAAGACTCAATGAGACACAAAGGTAAAATCTAAATGGGGGAACTAATCAAAACCCTAATTATTGTCATGCTTGGTTGTTCCTAAGGTTTGTGAGGTTTACAGGAGAAATCTTTAGAGGAACCACCAGGAAGCAGATGAAAGGAGCAAAGGAAGCAAAGTAACTTGCTTCATTTAAGAAGACAAGTCACTTGAGGAAAGAAAGTAAGAAGAAGAAGAATGAGCAAGCTCAATCTCAAACACAAAACAAAATGCAGCAAGGATGCATAAGAGGAGATGAAAAGAAATTGTGAGAAGTGAAGGCAAATTCACTTCTCAAAGTGACTCACCACCTGAAAAGTTAGTGAAAGAAATACAATGCAATGCAAAATGAAATGGAATGGCATGATGCAAACCAAAATCAGAAGCATGTGTGTGATGATAATGATGCTATAAGATGATTCAAACATGAAACAAGGCATAGGGATGATCATACAAACATATGGATGCAAGAGAGGCATACTTAGAACCATGAACATACATGAAAAGTTATGAAGTGCAAATGACATACAAAATGGCAAATGAAAGATGCAATGATCAAACATGCTTCTGATATGTCTTAAGATGTCTAATGAATCAAATGGATGCACAAGATGCTATGGCAAGTCATGGTATGCAAGCAAGTGCAAGGTGAATGCAAAAAGGAAGCCCAAATTAGGGTTTATGATCAATGCACAAAACAAAAACCAAAACCAGAAGCAAACATCAAGATAAAAAATTGAAAATGCATTCAAGGGAACCCTAAACCTATACAAATTCACTGCCCAAAGGAGGCGATCCAATTCTTAAACTAGTGAAAGTTATGAATTTCCTATGATTTCTAGGGTTTTAGGGTACCTTGTCAAGAAAAATGTCAAACAAATTGAAAATGCAAGATCAAATCATGCCAATTTAATCCTATAAATTACATGATATGCAAGATGCAATGCAGAAAGAATCAAAGTCCAACTCTCAAAGACTAGGCAGAAATGAATTTTTGAACATTGGATCAAAATAATGCTTTGAAATGAAATTAATTCCATGAAAAATTGTCAAAAGACATCAAGATCAAAAAATAAATTTGGTTTGAGGGTTGTACAATGTTTCTAAATGATTTTAAAGGTTTCATGAATTTTTTGGTGATTTTTAAATACTTAAAAGTATTTTTAGTTAATTAATTCTCATTAATTAATTAAAAATAATCTTTTAAATGATTTAAAAATATTTTTTAATGCAAAAAATAAAAATAAAAATGTTTTTGGTTTCTGAAAATTAATAAAAGATTGTATAAAAATTTTCAGAATTTTTCAAAATGTTTTACTATTTTTAATAAATTGGAGAAAACAAATCAAATAAAATGAAAAATAAAATGAATTAAATGAAAAGTATGTGCATCCAGTGGCCAGGATTCAAACTCAGGAAGGAGGGAAAGACTGCGCGCCAGATCCAAGGGTTGTCATTCAAACTTACTAAAATGAATTAATTAATTTAATTAATTGAGATTAGGGCTAAGTGGAAGATCTGGGCCATTGAGCACGCGCGGGAATTGACTAAGTCAGCCTATCCTACGCACCAAATTCAAACTGCATTTAATTACAGGGATTAGCCCTAATTACTTTCAGGTGGCCGGAGAAGACTTCCGGTCGTCTTCTCCGGCAAGACCCCCACCTGAAAGTTGCTAAAATCCCCAAAACTTCATGAAAATGAAAACTAAAAGCCCAGAAATCATCCCCATGCGAAACTAAATCAAAACCCCCACACAAACATCATTTTTCATTCATCAATCAGCCAAATCGAAGCAAAACATTCCTAGGGCAAAAAGTTTCAGAGCAATCATACATCCTGGTTTCTCAACCATTTTCAAAAATAATCACATCCCCATGATCAGGGGAGTGCATAGAAGCATTTAAGAACTCAAAATGGAGTTTCTGGAAAAAAGTTTGAGATGGCTACCTGAACTGAAGCTTTGGTTTCTGGTACTTTCTGGCTGGTTTCTTGCTTTCAATCAACTCCACTGGACCCCCTGAGAAGCTTTCAATGCTTGTTTGAAGTTTATAATGGATGGTTTGAAAGATGGCAGAAGTTCTGTTCAAGGTGGGATGGAAATCGTATTTCTGATTCAGGGAGTTTTAGGCTATGGTGATGGGTGGTTTCTGGCCAGTGAAGTATGCTGAGTTGATTTGTGAAGTTGGTTTGTGTGTTTGCAGCTTGTGGAGAGTTTTTCGAAAGCTTTTGCAAAATGGGGTGAAAATGAGAGAGCTGTGTTGTGTGTGCTTTCAGGCTTGTGTTGTATGTGTTTTGGCTTGCTTTTTGTTTGCATAAACTAATGGGATTGGTCAGATGAGTTGATGTGTGCTTTTGTGATTGGTATGACTCAAGTTGCCAAAATGTCAAAGTTGTGTAAGAGAGGCATGGGCTACTAGCTAGCCAAGGACAGATGGGGTGTCTTGCGCAGCAAGATGTGTGGAGAGCCATAGGATTGTTTGTGAAGTCAACAAGCAAGTGGATTCACACTTGAGTGAGTTTTTGCAACTTGCCTCACTTTTGCTTCCTTTGAGAAATATTGCTCCATAAGTCATGAAGATGAGAGATCTCTTGGCCCATTCTGAATTTTAGATGTCACATGATCATGTTGTGAAGAAATGATACACATTTGAGGCCTTTAGAACACTTGAACAAACCATTTTGCAAAATGTCTCTTTGGTAGAAAACTTCAAATTTTGTGATTTTAGCCAACTTTGACAAGCCATAACTTTTGATCCAAAATGAATTAGGTCATGTTCTTGTACTTTTTGAAAAGGGAATGATCCAATCTACAACTTTCATGACCAAAGTTTTTTCATTTGAAGCATTTTTGAATCAAAAAGCAAGGGTTGAAAAAGTTTCCCAAAATGGCAATTTTCATTAAATGTCAAACTTCCCAAAAGTCAACTTTGCAAATGACTTGAAATTATTCAATTTTGTGAAATTCCAACATCTTCAATGATCAAATAAAGATCATGCACAATCAAAATGATGAAGGACACCCTTTGGTTGGGTCATTGGGGGCCTCAGATGCCCTGATTTTACACTGACTTGCTTAGAAAGTCAACTTTTGATCAGATGACTTCCCCATGGAATTTCTTCATGAAAATTGATATGCATGCTCCCTATACCATATAGAGACCAATAGAAACAAGAAGGACCAAAAAAATTGGAGTTATGGCCTCTGAAACCAAAACCCTAATTCTAGGTCATCTATGCAGTTAAACCTGGCTCTGCTTCCATGCCATTCTTAGTTCTTGTGATTCTTTGACATTCTTGACTTTGAGAGGATATAATATGATGCTTGAACATACATGTACCCCTTTGAGGTGATTGAAGACCTTTGGAGTGGCTCAAGAAGCTCTTGGATTGCTCAGATCACACACCCTAGGTGCAAATGACTTTGAACCAATGCAATGTGTTAAAAATGTGATATGAGATGCTACGATTGAACTTATGCATATGAAAGGATCACAAGCCATGGTGTGAATGGGTGAGGGCAAATTTGGGGTGTTTACACCAGCATTATTCAGTATTATAATCAGGTTCTACATGGTTTTTTGGTTTTGAAATCTGGGATTTCGGTGGTACTGTTATTACGACTCTTCACCAGCACATGATTGTCTTCTCAACACCAATGACAAACCAGTGATCGCAGAACCTTTGATCACATGCCAGTGCATTGCATAACATCCTCTGCGTGCTTGCATCACTAACACATGCTTACTCATTTGCAGGGTTGCATGCCGTATCCTCATGAATATACCATACGCATTTACTGCATGATTTGCATATTTTGCATTTTTACAGGTCATTCGGACTTCCTAACTTATTCAACTTTAGGCAATATAGCTGGTCAACGCATTCATCGGTATCCAACGAAAATAAACCGAGTGAGAATGGCTGAACGAATGCAGACAAATCTCAACGAGCTCCGACAGAGGATGGATCAGTTCATGGACATGATGACCGTCAATGCTCAAAATCAAGAGCGTCTCAAGTTGATGGTTGAGCAACCCCATGGGAATGCTAATGCTGGTACATGAAGCTAAGCAGGGTCTCTATCCGATGCTGGAAAGATTTAGCTGAAGCTTTTCTCAAGCAGTATCAATACAATATTGATATGGCTCCAAACCGCACTCAGTTGCAGAATTTGTCGCAAGGACCTAAAAAACGTTTTAAGCAGTATGCCCAGAGGTGGCGTGAGCTGGCCGCACAAGTTCAACCTCCATTGCTCGATCGGGAAATGGCCGATATGTTTATGGGAACCTTGTAAGGTGCATACTTGGATCGTCTGGCCGCCTTCCCGTCCATTGGTTTTTCTGATATTGTCATCGCTGGAGAAAGGATAGAAAACTTTCTGAAATTGGGAAAGATTCCGGATGCATGCAGTGTTGGTTCTTCTGGTGTGAAGAAACCTTTTGGCAATGGCCAAAGACGAAGAGAAGACGAGACCAATGTTGTGTATAGGGGCCGAGACAGAGGTCGTTCACAGGGTTACTACCAAGCGGCTGTAGTGACTATTACTCCACAGGTTCAACCACAACCTCAAGGTCAGCAATATCAGGCACAAAGACCAAATCAAGAAAGAACAAGGGCAAGAATCCGCAGACTTGATCCCATCCCATGCCCATATGTTGTGTTGCTTCCACAGCTGCTAAAGTTGAACATGGTCGAGCTTCGTACCATGATAGCTCCTTCTCCTGATGACCTACCTCCAAACTTTGATGCAAATGCCAGATGCGAATTCCATTTGGGTGCCCAGGGGCACAGTATTGAGAAATGTTGGGCTTTTCAGAACAAGGTACATGACCTAATTGACTCCAAGGCGATCAATTTTGCGCCTCACCCAAATGTACTCCAGAATCCAATGCCTAATCACAACGGAGCTGGTGTCATGGTTGTTTTACCAGATGGTCCACGTTAAGCTGGAATCTTCAGGAAGCAGATAAAGCCATCAGTATCCAGATACTCTCAGCATTGGAAACTGTTTATTTGTTTTTCTTCAATGCATTTTCATCCCTATTGAGGGGAACTACGTCGCTCTGATTCTTCATTGGTCATTGGTCAATGGAGATACGTAGGCAGAAGATTGTCAGGTCTTTTTGAGCAACCTTATGGGGCAACTTTACTCCCCAGCTTCACTCTTTCCTTCAGATATCTCGTGTCAGAGTCAGAATAGCTAGAAGAAGAGGTATTATTGTCGTGGTTAGTATACAACTGCAAATTGAAGATTACAATTCCGTGAAAGAGCTATTTATCACTGAAAGTATCCAAGGCTGACAGGTCCAGACGGAGTCAAGCCTCCTCAACAACGACAATATTCAACTTCTTTAGTGCATTTCCATTTGTAGTTTCTTTTATTTGCTAAACATTTGTATACATGTATGAAATTTGTTTGCTTTTGAATGTTATCAATAATAAAACTCACATGTTTTTCTTGAAGTGATTCATTTGTCAATTTAATTTTTGCATGTGTACATCGCAATACCAATTGTCGTGCTTAAACTCTATGAGGGAGAATGACGAAACAAAAACGCAAAAATCTCTAATTGTGTGCTCTCAAATAAGACCATGTTGACGATGTACATGCTTTGTTTCAAATCCTTAAACACTGGAGATATAAGGGAGATAGACCCTTGCTAACTCCTTTGAGCCTTGAAGTAGGAGTTTCTTTTCGCATAAAAAACCCTCACCTATAACCCAAGGGCAGGGTAGATGTCAGCTAGTCGGACCAAGTGTTCAGGCTTTCATAAAGGAGTGTATTTGAGGATCTATTACATTCCATTATGCTGATCAAGAGGTCCAAAGGCCCGAAACCACAATGGTTATCCAAGTCAAAAGGTCCAAAGATTGAAAACCACAATGGTTATCCTTCATCGACCAAAGAATGAGGCAGTCACAACCCTCGCAAAGCAATCAAGACAAACAGTGTCACACGACTTATTAAAAAAAAGGGTGAAAAAAGCCCACTAAGTTGAAACTTGAAAACAAGCGACTTAGGCAAAAGTTAGGGCATCCCGCTGGACTTTACAATCAAAGATTCACAAGGATCCGTCCAGGCAAAAGTTAAGGATAAGCAAAATAACGCAAAAGCGAAAGATGAAAAGGATTACACAAGAAATATCCTCGAGCAAGAACAAAGTCGCGTGGCACAGACACGAAAGACAAAGGGGTGACTGACTCCAAACAATAACCTGATTGGTGCTTGAATCGATAGCAGCAATGGTTCCTCAACCAACACAAAACCCTTATGAAAGGTGAGAGCTTGTGAAAATTAGCTGAACCTAGGAATGGAGAACATCACGAAGAGGGGCGGGCACAAATAAACTTCGAGCCTATATCCTTTGTTTCTATAACCGTGAACCAGGCCACGATACAACCCTCAAAAGTCCTAACTGAAACAGGGTTATTTTGAGAGCATACTACCATGAGGCCGTGTTCCTGACTCCTATGAGTTGCGCTAAATGATCCTTGTTGGTATTGCATGTACATACTTTCATTCAAAAATAATGTCGCATCTTAACCAGTGATTCGTTCACAAAGGTTTACGACACTTTTTCAAAACTTCAAGATTAACATGTGTGTTGCATTAGAATTTTCATTCTAAGAATAAACATTTTCTTCCTGCACACATTTATGTGGCATCATAGAAGCTCACATAAGGAAATTCAGTCTAGAAGCTTAAGCTTGCCAAGTTGAGAAGTCTAAAGCTTCTGAAAGACAGTCACGTCGAGGTGCATTTTTCCGAGAAAGCTCCATTGAGTAAGGACTTTCCCAACCAGTCATGGTAAGAGCCAACCAATCTAGGGAAGTCATGTCAAGAAATGTCCTCAAGAGTCAGCCAAACTGGGGAAATCACCTCTAGATTCAAATCTCTCCCAGAGCAATTGGTCAAAGATTCATACTGGGGCAAGCCACCCAATCGCATGAGGATTCATTCTTTCCCGAAGACGAATAATTGGAAGTTCAGAATACCGGGGCAATTATACTCTTGAAGAGTTTAAAGACACCAAGTATTTTGTAAAATCCTCTTAAGGTAAAGCCCGAATCAAAGCGAATGATCCCTAGCACAAGACTACTTGAAATCTTTCCTCCTCAGCAGGACGCGGTTCAGTTTCTTTATCCCCAAAAGACACATGGAAGTTATCCCTAGTAAAGTCGTCAAACTTCTCTTCAGTAGGTTTCCTTGATCTTATTTCCCAACAGATCTCAAGCCAAATCCTTCTCTTCCCCAACAGAGCAATAAGGATCATCCCTAGCAAGAGTCGTCTTCCCGTAGTGAAGCATTTCTTTCAAGAATCCAGAAATTCTCGGCAGTTAGATGAATGGTTCCCTTCCCCGCCGAGGTTTGGAAAATTCAAGTAGACAAGAGAGTTCTCCTCAGCAGAGCCTTGACGGTTCTTCCCCCAGCTAAGTCGAAAAGTTGTCAATTCCCCAGCGAAATCTGTGGGGTGAGATTCAATCCCCAGCAGTTGAGGCGTCCCCTAGCAAGGTCTTCAAATCTAAAGTCCAATTTAGTTTTGGCAAAGGTGATAAGTCGACGCAGACTAGTCACACTCTTCTCCAGCAGAAATATAGGCAATCATCTGTATTCCCCACAAAGTTAGCAAGGGTTTGTTATTTCCGTGTCAGGAATTCCCTTTATACATATCCCCCAGTGGTAGGGGGCATTATGTCATACAGTTCAACATATGCGTGTTCGATCCAAGGTTTATATCCAAAGTCCACCCACAGCGTGGCAATTTGTCCAAAGTCCACCCGCAGCGTGGCAATTTATCCAAAGTCCACCCGCAACGTGGCAATTTATCCAAAGTCCAACCGCAGATTGGCCAAAGTCCATCCTCTGGGTGGCAAATTCTTAAAGTCCAGCCGCAGACTGGCCAAAGTCCATCCTCTAGGTGGCGAATTCCCAAAGTCTCCCGTAGTGAGCAGAAGTCTCCTGTAGTGAGCCAATCTCTTCTGTAGCGAGCAGCAGCCCCCGTAGTGTGGCAAGATATAAAAGTCTCCCGTAGTGAGCAGAAATCTCCCGTAGTGAGCTGAAGTCTCCTGTAGTGAGCCAAAGTCTCCAGTAGCGAGCAATGTGCCCCCGTAGTGTGGAGAATTTTCGAAGTCTCCCGTAGCTGAGCAATGTGCCCCCGTAGTGTGGCGAATCATCAAAGTCTCCCGTAGCTGAGCAATGTGCCCCCGTAGTGTGGGAAATATTACCAAAGTCTCCCGTAGTGAGCAATGTGCCCCGTAGCGTGGCGAATTTCCAAATTCTCCCGTAGCTGAGCAATGTACCCCCGTAGTGTGACAAAAACATCAATGTCTCCCGTAGCTGAGCAATGTGCCCCCGTAGTGTGGCGAATCATCAAAGTCTCCCGTAGCTGAGCAATGTGTCCCCGTGGAGTGGCAAGATTTCCAAAGCCCCGCAGTGTGGCAGTGTATCCCCGCAGAGTGAGCAAATGTCCATCCTAAGGGCGGCAAGGTATTGAAAGTTTCCCGCAGTAAGCAGAGTGCTCCCGTGGTGTGGCCGAAATAAAAGTCTCCCGTGGCTGAGCAACGTGTCCCGTAGAGTGGAAAAGCATTGAAATTCCCCGCAGTGCGGCAAAGCATTCAGAAGACCACCTGTTGTATGGCATGTCATTAATATCCCAGCAAAAGTCCACCCGTAGCATGGCAAATCAACAATCTCCCAGTGTTATTCCAAAACATTCACCAGTTCACTACTCTTCACATCCAAGATTTTCCCCAAGCAGAGTTCAGATGGTTGGGTTTATTTCCCTTTTCTTTTCCACCGAGTGCAAATTTTCTGGTTGTTTCTAATATTCAATCCCTGCATACTTCAAACGTCTGAAAGCGACTACTATCATCCATTCAAGTCTACATGATTGAATAGGGGCAACTGTAACATCCCAAAATTTGCCCTCTTATTTATTATCAACCTCGAGCAATTTACGCTTCATTCTTGCATCATTCCGCATATCATTGCATCGCATTTGAAAAAATAAATAAATAAATCATTTATCATCCTTTGCATGAGGTGTGTGTTCGATCGAGGCTTGCCAAACATTGGAGTTCAAGAGAAAAATGATATCCCAAAAATAATTCACACCACTTTCAAGCTAACCAACCAAAAAAGGGAAGAATTCACCTTTCCGTCCCTTTTCTTTCCACTTTTCCTTCCACTTTCCTTCCACATTCCCTTACATTCTTTCCCTCTTATTTTTCCACTTCAATTCCACTCCATTTCCCTTAGATGTTTCTACCATGTTCTACCATCTTCTAGAGTGTTCCAAGGAATATTCCTTTTCCAACCCTAACCCTAACTAACTACCAAACCATAATTTTGGATCCCAAGCCTAATTTTTGGGCCCCAAACCTAATTCCATTCCGAAACCTAGCTCCAAGCCTAGCCTCTATATATTCATTAATCACTTCAATGTAAAGGGTCCCATAATTTTCCAACTTTTCACTCTTTCACAATCATTTTTTCTCTCTCACTTTTCCTCCATTTCCACCGAAGCGTTTTGAATAAGCTCTTCAAGTTTCGCATTGAAACTTGAAGATCTTGAAGCTTAAGCCTCCAACCTCCATTGATTGTGGATTGTAGAAGAAGAAGCTAGTGATTTTTGTGTGGATTTCGGCTTATCGGAAGCATACAAAGGTTCAAGCATCAAGAACGTATTTATTTTGCGAATCCGCGATTTTCTTGGTTTTCTCTTCGATCAAGCTCTGATTCTTGCAACACTCACCGAAGCACTTCTCCGCTTCGTAGGTTGGTGATCTAAATCACTTCTTCTTTAAGTTATTCTTTTCATCTCGCCATTTCGGCATTCTTTAATTGCTTTTCGTTTTTTATTGCGATCGATTATGTATTGCTTGCGATTTGTGATTGTTAATGGATTAGGATTTAAGGTGTTGATAGTTATAGGTTCTATCATGTGTAAATAAACCCCAATTAAGTAGAAATTAGTGTTAGCATGTTCCTAGGTATGTTAGGGATCATTAGAAGTGAGTTTGTGGCCAAAAGCACTTATTTCAAAAGTTTTTTTCACTTTCTGTTCAGTGTTAACCGGTTAACGCATTTGGTTAACCGGTTAACGCGTGCGTTTTAGCCACAAATTGCTGCTGTTTTAGGTCCGTTAACTGGTTAATGTATTGGGTTAACCGGTTAACGCTGTTCATTTTTGGATTTTTAGCTTATTTTCTTGCTCAATCTTCCCTCCTAGTGCCTCTAATGTTCATACATGTTTAGGTATTGATTTTAGGGTATTTTTGAGTCCATTTCCAGTAGCGCATTCCCCCATTTCGAGTCGTTTCGACGCGTTTCCGTGCATGTTGCGTGTTATGCGTTTTTGTGTTCTTTTGTGTATAGATTGAGTTCTTGCACTTTGTTGCCATGTTTGTGCATTATTTGGCATGTGAATAATCATGTTGCATTCTGTTTTTACATGTTTCACATTGCATTAAATCATTTTGCATTCCATTGTCTCAATGTATGTGGCATAATCATGTATGTATGTGCATTTAGTTGCATTTGTTTGCATGCTTGATCATATCATTTACATCAATTCACTTCTGAATTTTGCATTTAGTTTGGCATTCTTGTTGAGCTATCATATTGAATGTTCATAATCAATAATCATCATGTCCATATGCCATGTTCATGTGCCACACATTTTGCATTACTTGTTGCATAATCAACCATGGGATGCATTCTTGCATAATCCTTCAAAAATTTTCATGTTCTTGCATTTATATATGTTGACTTAGGTTCAAAGGCATGTTCATGATGAATTTAGTGCATGTTTCATTGAGTTTGTGCATTAAATAAGTAAAATAACCAAATTTGGATTTTGAATTCCATAGTTGTTTTTGCATATAGGTGCTGTAAAATGTATGATGTTTGTTTGTTTGCATGTTGTATTTGACCTTTTACACCTACCTTTTCATGCTGGATGCTGGCTGTAAAACCTGATTTGTTTTATGCATTGTTTTCATAACTGATTGTGTGCTTGAGTGTTGTAAATAGTTGCTGAATTTTAGTTTAGCATAGTGTAGGCACCCTTAAACTTAAGATTAAATCTAGTTTAGATCCAAGTTACCTTAGGATTTGTTTGGTATGTGTTTACCTCATTCTTGTTTTAATAAATTGCACACTAATCTTTGTTTTGTAGAGGGGAAGATTGAGGTAAGTTTCCTTCACCCTATCCTTTATTTTTATGCATTTTAATTCATTTTTTCCTTCCATATTTATGTTTGGTAGGATTTCCTCCCTTTGTTAGGACCAACTTACCTTCCTTAGGAAGTAAGTTGCATCCTTTTTCTTCTTTCTTTTCCTTTTCTTCCTTAGGATTAGAAAACCCCTCTAACCATTAGGATCTCCCTTTTGTGCATAATAAATAACTTAGGGTGGGTCTTAGTTCCCCTTAGTTTTTGTCCTTTTCCGACTTGAGTCATTCTTTATCATCTCATAAAGAAAAACAATAAAATACTTAATAAAAACCGAATGTTCTTGTACGACACGAGACTTTGTTGCGGAGTTCTTATACACATCCTGTTTCGAGGCGAGGTGTAAGTCCCTACCACGATGGATAAGTCTTAATATGAGAATGCTCACAAACAAATTCAAAACACTTCTCATAAAAGACAATCAACAAAGACATCGCGTCTTCTCTTCTCATCTCCTAATCTTTGCGGACGAATGCGACTTGCCTCGACAGTTCAAATAGCGATACGGTAAACACCCTCGAGTCAGAGCTGGTAACACCTGAGCTAGAGCTATGGCAACGTCATCTTAAAAAACACAAGCAAATAGTTCCCGCCTTAGTTAGGCGAACTACGTCGACTCTGATCCTCATTATCTCGATGAGGTACGTAGGCAGCGAGGTAGGGCCCGTTCGAGCGCATTCTTTATTTTCCCTACATTTCCCCCTTTGTTCCTTTTCTTTTTCAGTTCCCTTTCTCATTCCCATTCCAGTCCCATGCCAGTAGCTGTTCTTTTATTCAACAACATTCTTATTTTCTCACCCTTTGAAACAAACAAGCAAGCGTGGATCCCGTCGGGTACAACGGACAATCTGGGGTGCCAATACCTTCCCAGGTCGTAACCGACTCCCGAACCCAGATCTTTGGTTCACAGGACCTTGTCCTTTCCTTCTTCCTCAGGTTTGTGCAGCATTACCTTACCCGTTCCTTCGGGATAAAAATGTCTGGCTGGCGACTCTACCTTTTCTACGCCACTTTCGCGTTTGTACTAGGATGAAAATACCGGGAGCGACACTCGTCAATCCATTACTTGGTTATTGGGCCAAAGGGAACTGGAGCAGAAGAAGCACAAAGAAAAGGAAGAGTTCTTTGAGGTGCATATGGCATTCAAGAAAGAAGAAGAAGAACAAGTTCACAAAATACGAAGGGAAAAGACTCAGCAATTGGTGCAGAGCCAGCTAGCCTTGGAGGAGGCAATGAAGGAGATTGCAAATCTTAAGCTGAGAGCAGGCGTCAAGAAGAACCGGACAGAGGAGGTGACTGAGGAAGAGGAGCCTGAATCTTCTTTATAGCTTAGAGTTTTAGTATTGTTGTTTGTATCCAGACAACCTACAAGCCTGTTGTAGGAATCTCACTTTATCTTTTTGTTTTTGCATTGAATTGTCCCCCTTTGGGAAGTTTGTGTACGTCTATGACTCTAGTAGTTTGTTCATGTTATGAAATGTTACTTTCCAGTTACCGTTTCTAAATGAGTAAAGTTTTTTGTCCGAAGCCATCAGAGTCTGAATACTCCTCAAGAGAGTTTGAAAAGCTAGTTTCCAAAAAGACATATGGAGTTTTTTCTCCAAAATACCAGAGCTAGGGCATATTAATGCCTGGATATGGAAACATGAATAGTTACATTGCATGCATATAACATGTTTGTTGTTTTACAGGTATTTCTTAAGTGTTCTAACGTTTATGCCATTTCAGGCACTATAGCTCCCAAGAAGGTTCAGAGACAGTCAACTGTACATAGATACCCTACAAAGGTGAACAGAGAGAGAGCAATGGAGCAGATTGAAGCGGATCTGGCTGATTTAAGAACAAGATTGGATAATTTCATGACCCTCATGGATGGGATGGGTCAAACTCAAGAGCGTTTGCACAAGATGGTGGAGAATAATCAAGCCAGGAACAATGGGACAACAGATGGAGGTAACCGCAATGGGGCTGGCGCCCGTCATGTTGAAATCCCTGTGGTGCAACCGGGGGTCACTATTATCAATGATGGAGTGAATAACATGCAGATGGACAAGTAGGACGAGCAGTTCACTTTGTTGGATGAGGCGGAAGGCCAAGGGGATGACATGAAATGGAGGTTTGAAGAAATGGCTGAGCAAATTCGCGCCATTCAATCTCAGAGTTCTCCAGGGTTTGACATCACTGATCTGGGCTTAGTGTCGGGGGTGAGAATTCCTTACAAGTTCAAGGTCCATACTTTTGATAAGTACAACGGCACGACTTGCCCGAAAACTCACCTTCAGTCTTTTGTGGGAAGGGTTGTTGCGCATACCGATGATGAAAAGCTGTGGATGTATTACTTCCAGGATAGTCTTAGGGGAGCTTCCTTGGAATGGTACATGAAGCTGAGCCGAGTCAATATTCGAAGCTGGAAGGATTTAGCTGAGGTATTTGTGAAACAGTATCAGTATAATTTGGATATGGCTCCAAATCGTACCCAGTTGTAGACAATGTCTCAGAGTGCCAAAGAAGGGTTCAAAGAGTACGCCTATAGGTGGCGTCAGCTTGCTGCTCGAGTGCAACCACCTTTGTTGGAGAATGAAATGACATACATGTTTATGGGAACCCTGCAGGGGGTGTTTATCAAGAGACTGGCATCTTTTTCAGCGACAAAGTTCAATGATATCGTGATAGCTGGAGAAAGGGTTGAAACTCTTCTAAAAATGGGGAGGATCCAAGACAGTGGGGCAGGTAGCTCAAGCGGTGTTAGAAACACTTTCAATGGACCTCCAAGAAGCTAATGTTGTGTATGGCAGAGGCCGGAGCCATGTATACAGGGGATCTTACGAGCAGGTGGCAGTTGTCACCATCCCAACAAGTCTTGTGCAAAAACCCAAACAACAACAACCACAACAACAGCCGCAACACAATAACTATCAGCAAAGACCCTATCAACACAGACAAGCTCGTCCAGCTAACAGAGTTCTTGAGGCCATCCTGATGACATACACAACACTACTCTAGAGATTGTTAGACTTGAACTTGGTTCATTTTAGGACTTTAGCACCACCTCCACCTGGGGAACTTCCAGTGAGGTATGATGCTAATGCGAGATGCGCATTTCATTCAGGAGCTCCCGGGCACTCAATAGAGAAGTGCAGGGCATTATAGCATAAGTTCCAAGACCTAATTGATTCGAAAGCAATTAACTTCGCACCGCCTCCAAATGTTACATCCAACCCCATTCCAAATCATGGAGGGGCCAGGATAAATGTTGTTGATGGCGGCGAGAGGTTGAACTTTATTTTGAACGTGGATGATGTGAAGACTTCGTTGTTAGTGGTGAAGGACAAATTGCTGAAAGGGCAGGTATTTCCAAGTTGTGATTCCAACTGTGAGGGTTGTTCGAATTCAGTTAATGGTTATGAGGATTTGAAAGTTGGGCTGCAGTGTTTGATTGACGAGGGCTCCTTACAGTTTGACAGGGTTGGCAATATAAGTGATTGTGTGTCTACAGTAACAATTTACTTTGATCCTGCTGAAGCTCCTTCCCGGAGAGAGCCTGTGACTATCTATGTTCCAGAAGTGAGTCCAGTAACCATTATTGTTCCGGGACCGGTTCCTTATGTTGATGACAAGGCCATCCCTTGGCACTATGGCTCAGACGTGTATGTAGAAGGTGGAAAGTAAAGTGGTGAAAATTGACTCGACTGTCATGAATGTCGGAGGAGTTGGTGGATTTACTCAGAGTGGGCATCTCTTTGCTCCTCAAGCTCTTAGAGGTGATCCTGAGGCTGAAGCTGCTGCAACGGCTAAGAGTAAACAGATAGGGACTGAAGAGGTGACAACTCCTACTACTAGTCAAGGAACTTTTGAAAAATAAGTTGAGGAGTTCATGAGAATAATTAAGAAAAGTGACTATAAGGTGGTTGAACAGCTGAATCAAAACCCGTCCAAGATATCCATTTTTTCATTGTTAATTTGTTTCCAAGCTCACCGAGAGGCTTTGCTGAACGTTTTGCAAATGGCATATGTACCACAAGAGATAACTGTTAACTAGTTGGAGGTTGTGATAGCCAATGTGAACGCCAGCCATGGGTTGGGATTCACAGATAGAGATCTCACTTCTGAGGGACACAATCACATTAAGGCCCTACACATCACTAAGGAGTGTAAGTGTGATGTTCTATAACACGTCTTGGTAGATACAGGCTCTTCTCTCAATGTACTCCCTAAGAAGGCTCTCATGAAGCTGAATGCTGATGGCATTGTTTTGCGACCCAGTGATTTGATTATGAAAGCCTTTGATGGATCACGAAGATCTGTGTTTGGGTAGGTGGAGCTACCGGTAAATATTGGGTCTCAGGTATTCAAGATTACATTCTATGTTATGGATATCCAACCCGCTTATAGCAGTCTGCTGGGACATCCCTGGATTCATGTTGTTGGCGCAGTGACATCCACGTTGCATCTGAAGTTGAAGTATGTGGTAGACGGCCAGGTTGTTACTGTATGCGGGGAAAAGGATATTTTCGTAAGTCATCTGTCTACCTTCAAGTATGTGGAAATGGATAGGGAGATCCATGAGACACTTTGCCAAGCTTTTGAGACAGTCAATGTTAGTACTTTGTCTTTGGTTGCTGCAGTTTAGAGAAATGAGAAGGAAGGGACTCTTATCTACTCCTACAAGAAAGCTAAGGAAGTAGTCCAATCCGGAAATGCCCAAGGCTGGGGAAAGCAGTTAGAAGTGGA
Organism: Lathyrus aphaca; assembly: GCA_963966055.1. Lineage (NCBI taxonomy): Eukaryota > Viridiplantae > Streptophyta > Magnoliopsida > Fabales > Fabaceae > Lathyrus > Lathyrus aphaca. The sequence goes on along the minus strand of OZ014523.1, from coordinate 221,551,387 downwards.
AAAGAAGGATGACAAGTTTGGTCTTGGATATCAACCTGGTCAGTCCAGCTGGTCTCAGGGCAGTAAGCCCATAACATTCACTAGCGCTGGAATGCTCGACTACAACATCATTTGTCCAACAGATGCAGAGGGGGATAATGACTGCGACTTGGATAACTGGATTCACCCATGCGTACCTGGGGAGGAGCTCCGGAACTGGTCTGCTGAAGATTTTGTTCAAGTTACTTGGCAGTCAAAGTATTTTTCTTGTTTCCATTTTTATCATACTGCATGTCAAATCCTTCACTCTGCCCAAGGTGCATGGACCCATCTGTAGCGCCACCATGTTTTAATACATTTACTTTTTCCATGAAATAAAGGACATTTTTCAAGAAAATTGTGTTCTTTTTCATTCGTTAAATTTGTTTTTTTTACATAAAACAAATAAAATGGCAATGTTTTCTTTTCAGTGTTTTTGTGTGTTTGCGTCTCCTTTGAACGAACAGATTCTGAAATGATCACATCATTTGTGCAGTGTTGATCATTCGGATTCCTGTGATAATGTTCCTGCTATGACTATGCATGACTTCGATAATCCTATCCACCAAGCTGATGAAGGGTTTGAGGAATATTGTGAACTCCCAGAAGAATTGGCTAGGTTGTTGAAACAAGAGGAAAGGGTCATTCGGCCTCATCAGGAAGAAATAAAGATCATCAACATCGGGTATGAGGATGTAAAGAAAGAGATAAAGATTGGGGCCAGTCTGCAGGCCGGGGTAAAGAAGGAGTTGATTGGTATGCTTTGTGAATATGTGGATATCTTCGCCTGGTCGTATCAAGATATGCCAGGGTTGGATACTGACATCGTTGTACATAAGCTACCACTAAAGGAAGACTGTCCTCTGGTAAAACAAAAGTTGAGAAGAACTAGCCCCGATATGGCTATGAAGATCAAGGAGGAAGTTCAAAAGCAGTGGGATGCCGGGTTCCTTGCCGTGACTAGTTACCCACCTTGGGTAGCTAACGTTGTGCCTGTACCAAAGAAAGATGGCAAGGTCGGGATGTGCGTCGATTATCGGGATCTAAACAGAGCAAGTGCAAAGGATGACTTTCCATTACCTTGCATTGATGTGTTGGTAGACAACACCGCTCAGTTTTTGGTATTTTCTTTCATGGATGGCTTCTCTGGGTACAATCAGATTAAGATGGCACCGGAAGACATGGAGAAAACGACGTTCATTACCCCGTGGGGTACATTCTGTTATAAGGTTATGCCCTTTGGATTGAAGAATGTCGGGGCAACGTATCAACGGGCTATGGTAACTTTGTTCCACGACATGATACACAAGGAAATTGAATGTTATGTGGACGATATGATTGCCAAGTCCCGGGACGAAGAAGAGCATCTGTTCAATCTCAAAAAGCTGTTTGATAGATTGATGAAGTACAAATTGAGGTTGAATCCAAACAAGTGCACTTTCGGAGTGCTTTCTGGTAAATTGCAGGGTTTCATTGTTAGCCAAAGGGGAATTGAAGTAGATCCTGTAAAAGTAAAAGAAATATAAGAAATGCCTGCACCGAAAACAGAAAAAGAAGTGTGTGGGTTCTTAGGGAGATTGAACTACATTTCACGGTTTATATCTCATCTAACTGCCACATACGAGCTAATCTTCAAATTGTTAAGAAAAGAACAAACGGTCAGGTGGAATGAGGACTGTCAAGGAACCTTTGAAAATATAAAAGAATATTTGCAGGAGCCTCCGGTCCTAATGCCTCCAGTTCCAGGACGACCACTTATCATGTACTTGACTGTGTTAGAAGGGTCGATGGGGTGTGTGTTAGGCCAACATGACGAGTCTGGTCGAAAAGAGCATGCTATTTATTACCTTAGAATTTTTTTTACCGACTGTGAATCACGTTACTCACTGCTCGAGAAAACTTGATGCACTTTGGCATAGGCTGCTCGCCGACTGAGACAGTACATGTTGACCCATACCACATTGCTAATCTCAAAAATGGACCCTGTCAAGTAAATTTTCGAGAAACCAGCATTAACCGGAAGGGTTGCAAGGTGGCAAATGATCTTAACAGAATATGACATACAATATACTTCCTAGAAAGCCATCAAAGGAGGTGTTTTGTCAGATTACCTTGCACAACAACCACTTGAAGACGATTATCAGCCAATGAAGTTCGATTTCCCAGATGAGGACATCGCGTACCTCAAGGCAAGAGATTGCGAGGAACCACTTCCGGAGGAAGGACCTGACCCTGAATCCAAATGGAAGTTGATGTTTGATGGGGCAGTCAATATCAACGGACGTGGAGTTGGTGTTGTTCTTATCACCCCCGAAGGTGTTCACTTTCCCTTCCCTGCCAGAATTACTTTTGGCTGCACCAACAATGAAGCAGAATACGAGGCGTTCATAATGGGAATAGAGGAGGCTATTAATCTTCGGATTAAGACTCTCGATGTATTTGGAAATTCAGCCCTCGTTATCAACCAGATTACCGGCAAGTGGTATACATATCAAGAACATTTAATTCCTTATAGGGATTATGCCAGAAGACTGTTGACGTTCTTCACAACAGTTAAGCTTCAATATATACCATGAGATGAAAATAAATTTTTCGATGCATTGGCTACTCTTTCTTCGTCCATCAAAGTCTTGTGTTGGAACTATGTGCCCAGGATTGACATCCAGGTTTGACGCACCAGCTTATGCTTTCTCCGTAGATGCAATGTCTGATGAGAAACCTTGGTACTTTGATATCAAGATTTTCCTAGAAAAATAAGAATACCCAGCTGGGGCATCATCCAACGACAATAAGACCTTGAGACGACTTGCTGCTAGCTTCTTTTTGAATGCAGACGGAGTTCTGTATAAGAGGAACTTTGACATGGTCTTGCTCAGATGTGTGGATAGACACGAAGCAGACTTGTTAATGTAGGAAGTCCACGAGGGTTCTTTCGGTACTCATGCAGGAGGACATGCCATGGCTAAGAAGTTATTGAGATCAGGGTACTATTGGTTAACAATGGATGCAGATTGTTGTTTGTACGCCCGAAAATGCCACAAGTTCCAGATTTATGCAGACAAGGTGCATGTTCCTCCAAGCCCGCTCAACGTCATGTCATCTCCTTGGCTCTTTTCTATGTGGGGCATTGACATGATTGGGAAGATAGAGCCTACTGTTTCGAATGTTCATCGTTTGATCTTGGTCGCGATTGATTATTTTACCAAGTGGGTTGACGCAGCATCTTATGCCAATGTCACTCGCCAAGTGGTAGCCAAATTTTTAAAGAGAGACATCATTTGCAGATACGGAGTTCCCGAGCAAATCATTACTGATAATGGTTCCAATTTAAATAACAAGAAGATGACAGAACTATGTCGGGACTTCAAGATTCAGCATCACAATTCTTCTCCTTACCGACCAAAGATGAATGGCGCGGTAGAGGCAGCTAACAAGTATATTAAGAAGATTGTGCAGAAGATGGTTGTCACTTACAAATATTGGCATAAGATGTTACCATTCACACTGCATGGGTACCGAACGTCACCTAGGACGTCAAATGGGGCAACTCCATTCTCCTTGGTGTATGGCATGGAGGCAGTCTTGCCTGTCGAGGTAGAAATTCCTTCATTATGTGTGATGATGGACGTGAAGCTTGATGAGGCTGAATGGGTATGTGCTTGATATAATTAGTTATGCCTAATTGAGGAAAAGAGATTAGCGGCTATCTGTCATGGTCATCTTTATCAGAGGAGAATGAAGCAAGCATTCAACTAATGAGTACGTACTTGAGAGTATCAAGTAGGCGAGCTTGTACTCAAGAGGATTATTCCTCCAAGTTCAGATCACAGGGGCAAGTGGACCCCAAACTACGAAGGCACATTCATGGTAAAGAAAGTTTTCTTTGGTGGGGCACTGATGCTTACTACTATGGATGGAGAAGATTTCCAATCTCCTATTAACTCGGACGCAATTAAAAAATACTTCGCATAAAAGACCCGCTGGACACGAAAACATAATTAAATTCCAGGCAAGAAAAAAGCATCCCGACGAGCTAAAAACAGAATAAAAAGCTCGGGAAAAAATTAGGGGAATAAATGAAAAAAAATGTACACCCGCTGAGTTGAAAAGCCACATCGGACAGCTCAGGCAAAAAAGGGTATACTGGTGGATTGAAAACCCAAAAGGGGGATCCACGCAAAACAAGGGAATAAGCGAACAACTACGATCCGGGTAATTTGAACCAAATCGTTGTTTCATGTAGTCTGGAAATATCAGAAGGGTAGGAATCAGTCCCCTCACCTTCTTCAGAAAGTAAAGGCAAGAGTGGAAAGTCTTGAGGACATGCGGGTCATAGCAGGAAGGAAACTCATGGGAATGCCGTGTACATTGCAATTAGGATAATTTCTTTTCTCAATTTTATGGTAGTTACCTCTTTCCAGGTTGTTGCTTTCTGATGTAAAACTTTGCCTATTCAGAGGCCATTCAATGAATAAATATTCAGTCAAAAGCTGTGTTGTGTTGTGTTTACTTTGTTTGCAAAAATTTCATGAATTTTTGGCAAAAAAAACATAGCATTTGAAACATGTTGAGTTTTCTAAGAAAATTGACATTGCAGGGAAACATTTAAAACTATCTTTGAATGTCGGGTGACAATGGATGAACAGATCATACCATGTAAATCACCGGGGCACACGTGCGTATACTATTGTTGCAGGTTTTGCAGGATGGTGTCAACTCTCCCCAAGCGGAGGTTGTTCTTCACAGAAATACATGGTTATCCCTAGCAGAGCAGAGAATGCTCCTCAATTGAGCTAGAGCAAATGGAATCCCCTGCAGAATTCCAAGGCTAAGCGAAGAGGTTTCCTCCCCAAGCGGATTGTCTTTGCATGAGTGAATTATCCCCAACGAGTAGCTGAACATCTAATTTCCCCACAGATTCATAATTTTCAGAGTTCTATCCCCAGCTAGAGTCTTGACCAAGCGTCTTCCCCGGCCTAGTCTGAAGATGGTTAATCCTCGCAGAGTTCTTGTTTGGGGATTCTCTCCTATCATTGAAATATTCCCCATAGAAGTCGCCAATTTATTTTTGGCCATTGTGATGATACAGACAGTTATTCATCTCCTCAACCAGAGTCAAGCATCATCAAAGCCTCTTGACCTATTTCTCCCCGGCAGAGTCGTGATTTTTGTTTCCAATCAGGGCACTTCGCTAGTTGCTCGTATGTACGTCCCATCACTCGTCTGTGTTTAATGTTTGATTGCTCGTCCGCACTCCCGAGCACTCGTATGTGTTTGACATTATTTATGGTCGTATGCACGCCCCAACACTCGTCTGTGTTTGATGTTCGTGTTGTTGCTCGTATGCATGTCCCAACACTTGTCTGGGTTTGATAGTTGCTTTTGTTCGTCTGCAATTCCTCAGCACTCGAATGTGTTTGATATTTATCTGTGCTCGTATGCACGCCCCAGCACTCGTCTGTGTTTGATGTCTGTGTTGTTGCTCGTATGCATGTCCCAGAACTCGTCAGTGTTTGATAGTTGATTGTTGCTCGTTCGCATTCCCATCACTCGACCATGTTTGAAATCTGTTTGATGCTCGTATGCACGCCCCAACACTCATCTGCGTTTGATGGTTGATTTTGCTCGTCTGCATTCCCTGGAACTTGTCTGTGTCTGATTCTGTTTGATGCTCGTCTGCATTCCCCAGAACTCGTCTGTTGTTTGTTATCCATTTAAAGCTCGTTTGTATTGTTTGGATACTCGTCTGTATCATCCCTCAAACTCGTCTATGTTAGCTTATATCCGTATGTACTAATTTGATAATCGCTTTGGTACTCGTTGTAACACCCTAATTTTTGCCCTAAGTTCGTCGCATATCATCTGCATTTTGCATACAAGCAAGATCACATTGGTTTCCGAGTTTCCCCTCAGATCGGGTCTATGCTTCGCAGGGGATCACCATTATTTTTATTGCTTTATCTTTATTTATATTTTACTGACTTCTAACCAAAATACAAAAAATATTGTTGCAGTATTCTTCTTCTTCTCTGTGTTGCAGGTTTGCGAGGATGAGACAGTAATTTCACTCAGATGCGTTTGTTCAATCACAATGCGTTTTCAAGTGGACGTTTGACCTAATCTGGTCAAACTATTAAAAGATTGTGTTGATTGCCAGTCGTGTGTGCCAGTAATTCATTCATCAGGCAATGTGTTTTCAAAGTACAAGTTGGGTTGTGTGACATTTTTTTCCTGTGCAAAGTTCGGTTTGTTCATCAGTTATCAGACAGTGTTCTCTGTGACGTGCGGTTTGAATCTTCAAGTGGCTATCAGGTCATCGGGTTTTCGGTTCATCAGTAATTCATTTGAGGATTTATTTTCCTCAGTTGGTTACGAATCATCAGGGTGAATCAGACAGTTTTCAGATGATAGTTGGCAAATTGCAAGTTATTTGGGTTATTCAGTGGGTCTGTCAGTGGCTTGTGCAAGAAGAATCAGGAATTGGTTGCAGGCTAAAAAATCATCATCCATTAAACCATTCTCAATTTCCAATATCCATTTCTTTTCTCGATTATTCATATATTACACCATTATCCAAATTGTCATTTTGAATCATATTTCGATTTCTATCCGTTAACGACCATTATCCATTTCCCGATTAAACCATTTATCCATCCGTATCCTTTTTTTTTAGGACCCTTTTTCATTCTTCTTTTTTTCCCGATTGTTTACCAAATCATATTATCCAAAATATTATCCATTTGTTGATATTCCATTTCCTATCCTATTTTACACCAATATTCAATAACCATTCTTTCCATTTTTTTATTCTTATTATTTTTCTTTTTTTTAGATCATACTTTAATATTTCTTTTTATCTACTTCTATTAAGAAAATTACCCATAATATTCCAAAATATCATTTTTTTTATTGCACAAAAATATATGTTATCCAATTAAATATTTTAATCCAATTTTGTCAAAATCCATTAGTATTTCCTTTTTTTTTTCCATTACATAAAATCATTACATAAAAAAGAGTGGACAAATCAATTTATCAAGCTAAGTACAAAGTCTCACATGCCAATTCCGCATAAGCCCTCACTTGCCAAAGCCAAGCAAAAACAAGTACAAGCCTCTTGCTACAACATACAGCAGCCGAATCTCAAGCACTTGCCAAAGCCTCAAGCCAATTCAAGCTGGCCCCACAAACTTTTCCAAGCAGCTACCAAACAGCTTCCGTAGTCACACGCCCATCCTGCAAATTCAAGCTACAGCCAGCTTGCCCAAGCCTTTCCTCAGCTTCATACGCCGTAAACGCACACAAAGCTCACCAAATATCAGCCGCACGTGAACAACACGGCTTCAGCTCACAACACCTGAAACGCACGAACAGCAGGCATAAAACGCAAGACAATCAACACCGAATCCGTGATGCATCAAAACTCAGCAAAGCCAGCAACAGATTCACACGAGCCCAGCACGGATTTAACACCTGAAGTGAAAATTCAAAACGCACACAACAAAGGATCAAAACGCAGAAACGAAAGCAAAAAATGGAAATGAACACGGGATTCTTGTGACCCTCCAAAACGCATCCAAGTCAATACAAAACGGCATCAAATCCTTTCTTTCTTTTCCTATTTAAAGAGTATCAGATTCATTCAAATCTCAAGCTTCAAAAGCCAGAAAACCTCTGTCAAACTAATTCCCTAATCCGAAACCCTCTATTCCCAAATTGCTTTCAAAACCTAATCAAATCCGATTTGAAAAGAGAAGGAGAAGAGAGAAGAAGAGGATTTGCGATTGAGAGAGGGAGATTCGCAATTTGAGAGAAGAGAGATTAGAGAGAAGCTTCGTTCGATTGAGGCAGAGAGTTTAAGGCCGTTGATTTTGCAATTCGTGTCTTGAGAGAGGTGAGTTGCCATGAGTTTGAAGCTCTTGCCCTGTTCTTGTATCCGCGGCACCTCTGAAGAAGAAAGGAACGGCTGTGTTTTGATGCAATCTTTTTTTTTATTATTTCATTAATTTTGTTTTGCAGCTTATTGATAAATGTTAAATTGGTTTGGATTTAGAAATCTCTATTGGATCTGTTGCTATCCAGACCCGTGGATTCCTCATTCCCCTCCCTCTTTTTTCCATTATTTTTATTTCTTTAATTTTTTTTTTAAAATGATATTATATCATTATTACTTTGTTTCTTCTTTTTAATATCAGGATTTCTTTTTTAGAATTATATTTTTTTAAAGTGGTTTAGAAAGTAGGTTAAAAAGAAATTTATAAAAAGATATTTGGAAACATTTTTAGAAAAGGATTTGTTTAGAAAAAGAACTTTAGAAAAAGGATTTAAAAATACTTTTCTATTTTCTTTTTAGATCTAATTTTTGGATCCATTATTCTTCATCTCTTTTTAATTTTGGTCGATGACAATCTTCCGATTCGGGATTGTTGATTTCCGATTAAGTTTAATCTTCATTATTTCAAATATATGGATGAATGATCATTTGGATCATTATCCATACGTTGAGATCGTGATAGGTTGCTTTTCGAGAAAACTCAACGATAATTTCGATTAAGATTAGACCTTCCTCTTCTTTTAGTGTGGCATGTTTTCGGAGAACGATCCATTATATCGTTTCTCTAACATGTATTAACACGAATATTTTCCACTTTAATTAGTGGTGGCCGGCCTCATTTGTAGGGTAATTACTTCGTAAATTACTCGGCGATTGCTTAACATAGACCTATATTAGTCCCGATTCGATTAAAGATCCACTTGGATCCGGTTGCCTCGGTTTTATTTTCATTGTTGTGGTTGTGCTTGATTAAGTTCATCATACCACCTTATATTGTATATAATATAATAATGTGAATATAATTGTTTAAATTTAATCTCTTGCACCTTATCCTTTTATTTTAAATCTCTCGCTCCCTTATCTCCTTATTATATTTTGCCATATTATATCATATATCATTGTTTATATTCATATTGTGCTTGTATATATTCATATTATGCTTGTTTTCATTTTTGTCCATTTGGATATTAAAACACTTAATAAAAGATTAAACTCTTAAAAAACTTGTGACTTCTAACATTGGACTTATGGTTACTATCCCGAACTTTTGGAGATTGGACTTAGACCTTCTAGGATTCCCTTTGCTCAAGTTGGAGTGGTTAGAACCTTGGCCTCAAATGATGTCATTAACTTTTGAAGATGGAAGTCCGAACTTTGAAGATTTGTACATATTGGTTTGGTAATTTCTTTCCTTAGCTTTTAATTCAAGCATTAGGACTAGTCTCTTCATCTCCTCCCCATTCTTTAATTTTCAAAACTTCTTCCTATTTCAAAACCTTCTTGTTTTCTAAACTTCGAACAATTTCATAAACAAACCTTGACTTAGGTCAAGCGACTTTTTAATCTTTTCCTTTTATTTTCTTAACCAAATATTAATTCATGTAAATATATTAAAACCATTTTTGTACATACTTAAAAAAATACAAATCCATTCAATTGTTTTTGTGCCTTGTGCACCTTTCTTCTTTTCCATATGTTTAGATATGATTCATCCCTTTTAGCGGAATTATTCGCTAAGGGATGACGACTTATCTTTACATCTTAAAATTAATTCAACCCACTTATTCTTTTCAAACTTTGTACCACGAACTACGAGGTTTTGATCTCGCATTGCACTTTGTGGGTACGTAGGCATAAGGCTTTAAAACCTTATCAAACACAAAAATCATTAAAAAATATTCTTCTCCTCATCTCTTCCATCATTTTAAACAAACCAATTTCAGACCAAAAAGCAATAAGTATTTCAAAGGGCTCCCGTAGAGTACTACGGATGAGTCGGGTGCCTAAAACCTTCCCGGTTCATAACCAATCCCCTTACCCAATCTCTGTTTATTTCTTTTAGCCTTTGCTTTTAGAATCCTAGGTTTTTATTCGTTCTTTCACCTTTTTCCATTCGGAAATAAAGAAAAGCGCGGTGGCGACTCTGTGTTAATCGAGTTAAGTTAATCAATAGCTTACACTCACGATTTTACCGCTACACTCGTCTGTATTGCTACTCCGAATGCTCGTCTGTGTTGGATTTATGGTATTTGTCTATATCAGTGGCTGATATTCATCTATATCATCGCCTGAAGCGTTCGTCTGTGTTTCTTAGATCATCGTTTGATATTCGTTTATATCATTGACTTATGTCACTCGTATGTGTTCTCTTGATGATCATCCAATACTTGTCTGTGTTGAAGAGGTTTGAAGTCCTGACGGTGGGATTAAACGTCAAAATGGTTATTAGTCCTGGCGTAACATGTTTATCCGAAGGAGGTTCGTTTGTCTCAGAGACCACTTATCTACGCAAGATTTGTGAAGAGGGTTCGTTCAATCCTAATGTTGCACCTGGCGTAATAGGTTATCTGAAGAAGACTCGTTTGTCTTAGACCATATATCCACGGATAATATATGAAGAGGGTTCGTCTATCCTAATTATGCATGTCTATCTTACAAACTTAACTGCATCACCAATCCTGGCGTAACAAGTTTATCCGAAGGAGGTTCGTCTGTCTCAGATCATATATTGCAAAATGTATGAAGAAGGCTCATATGTCCATTTCCTGGCGTAACAGGGTTGCTTGAAGAGGGCTCGTATGTCCATTTCCTGGCGTAGCAGGTTTGTTTGAAGAGGGCTTGTATGTCCATTTCCTGGTGTAACAGGTTTTCCCGAAGAGAGACTCGTCTATCTAAGTTTTTCTTATCCGGCGTAACGATTCAATTTGAAAGGAGCTCGTCTACTTTGTCCTCACTTCAATTATCCAAAGTGTCATTTGGTTGGATTTATTTCCCATTTCTGCATTCTCCAGCGAAGTGAAAATTTCAGATCTTCTTGGTATTCAATCACAGTTTATCTTGAACAGTCGATAGTCGTGCTACCGTCCTTTTCAGATTAACAGTTGCTTGAATAGGGGAAGCTGTAACACCCCAAATTTTCCATCTTCTTTTTAGCATCATCATCATATCATAATCATCATCAGCATGTCATAGCCTTAAAATTTTCCATAGAAAAATGAAGCATATCACTCACATGTTCCAGCATCAGGCATATGATCAATCATCTGAGAACTCGTGATCTTACAAGTCAAAGTTAAAAGCATGGTGACCTGGCAGGAAACTCACAGGACCTTTTTTACAAGCCTGGTATCATGGTCAAAGCCCTAAAAAGATCGAAGATCAAAATCAGATTGGAATGGTTGGCGTCGGGTTATTTTGAGAGTTTCCCACCAAAAGGAGGGAGAATTCAAAATTTTCTTGCGTTAACCGGTCAATGCTTTGGTTAACCGGTTAACGGCTGCGAATTTTGAATTCCAGCAGCAAGTTCAGCATGTGTTTTTGGCTCCAATTTCCAATTTTCTGATTTTTATTCATTTTGAATTAATTGGAAATTATGGAGAAGGATCTAGAGAATTTATCCAAGCCTAATTCCAAAGCTGGATCCTAATCACTTTCTAAGCTAATCCCAAACCAAGAGGGGGCTCTCTCATAATTCACTTCTCATTTTTTTTGAATTTTAACTCCTCTCTCACCATTCTCTCATTTCCTCTCCCAATTTTCCAAATCACTCAAAGTTCCTCTTTGAAGATTACAAAACTTTGCATTAAAGTTTGTAGATCTTGGAACTAGACCTCCATCCATAGCTTCTTTGCATCAATTTGCTGGTTTCACTACTTGGTTCAGATCTGATTTGGTGTTTATAAGTGATTTTGGAGCCAAATTCTTCATCAAGATCCTTTGCTTGCATTTATTTTGCATGAAGTTTGAATATTAGCACCGGATCTTCGAAGTTTTCCGCGCGATTCTTCATTTCCAGCTCAAACAACAATTACCAAAGCATATCTCAGCTTTGTAGGTTTGTTAAGTTCAGATCTAGCTCTAATTTTAGCTTATTTGCATGCTTGTGCTTAGATCCACCATGTGCTTGTGTATTTGCTTGTTTTTCTTGAATTGATTGGTTGATTTGCAATTGGATCTATGGGATAATGTTCATGAACTTAATAATGTTTGATTAATGTGAATTGATCCAACTTCTATGCATAATTGATTGTTGGTTTGTTGTGGAATCATTTGGATAAGCTGGTTTTGAGCTGATTTTTCTGTAGGAAATTGTTGTTGTTTTCACAGTGTTAACCGGTTAATGCTTTGGTTAACCGGTTAATGCATCTGTTTTCTGTGTTGTTTTCTGCAGGTTTGAACTAGTTAATCGGTTTACGCTTTGGTTAACCGTTTAACACTGAAGCAGAATGACATGTTTGGGTTGTTTTAGCTTGTTTGCTTCTCATACTTGTCTTAATTGCCATGGATCATTTTGTGATCGTTCAATATACTAATTTAGGGTAATTTTCTTGCTGGTTGATGTATGCCTTCATGTTCTCGACACGTAAATTCATGTATATGCAAAGCTTGGCATGTTTGTTTGACTTTGTTTTCTAGAACTTTGAGCATGCTAATTTCATGAATTGTCTTGATTGATGTGATTAATATTTGCTGGAATTTGCTAACATTTGTAGGGGCATTGGTAAGTGAACTGTGGATGTTTATCTACATTTCAACTCTTCATCTCTTCTTTTTTACTTTGCTTTCTACTTTGTGGTTTTTGATGTGCCTTATGTCGTCATGTGATTCAACTTTGCATCTTTCCCCCTTGGAAGCAACTTATCTCCTTTAGAGGAGTAAGTTGTTCTCTAGCTTTCCTCTCCTCTCTTTTGCTTTTCCTTTGATCTTCTTTTCTCTTAGGATAGTTTCAAACCTCACTAACCTTAGGACCACTTTTTGCATGATAACTTTAGGTTTAGTCTTTCTCCATTAGACTTTTTCCTTTTGCTCCTTTGGTTCTTTCTCTTATCATCTCAAAATAAAACCTAAAAAACATTAATAAAGAAATAAGAGACTTCTTATGTATATCCTTATTCCATGGGGCATATATATTCATTCCATCTTGTAATAGTGCATTTGTCTAGCATGATGCACAAGTCGGATCATGAGGTCATCTTCATCAAGAAAAATAATAAAAAATACTTCTTCATTTTAATCACTAAAAAACTTAATAAATTCAACAAGTCAATGAACTTGGGCCCTTGCCCTTGGAAACAAGCCTTGGATAAATTCTCCTTACTTGGTGCACTTGTTCTATTATTCCATCTTGGAATATATTAGCAAGTACACATTCCATGGAAAAGAGTTTGAGTTCATTCTCTTGTGCTACACCAATAAAAGACTTCTAAAAAAAACAAATAAGAAGCGTCTCTCCTTCGGGACTTCTTTTCTCATCTCCTTCGCTCCGTACGCGAACCAGCTACTACTTGTCACTTTGAAAGACGGTAACGCACTCGTCGTCCGAGCCTACAACACATGAGCATTGACATAGGTAGTTCAAGCCTTAAGACACAGGCAATCTTTTCAATCCCTAGTTAGGGGAACTACGGCGACTCTGATCCTCATGTCCATATGAGGTACGTAGGCAGCGGGGTAGGGCCCGTTCGAGCATACTCTTTATTTTCCCTACATTTTTCCTATTCGTTTCCTTTTTCAGTTCTTTTCCCATTCAAGTTTCAGTTTCAGTTTTGCAACAACTTTCATTTTCTCACCCTTTGAAACATTTTCTTTGCAAGCGTGGATCCCGTCGGGTACGGCGGACGATCTGGGGTGCTAATACCTTCCCAGGTCGTAACCAACTCCTGAACCTAGTCTCTTTGGTTCGCAGGACCTATGTCCTTCCTTTTCTTTTCTTCTGGTTTGTGCAGCATTACCATTCTTATTCCTTCGGGATAAAAATGCCTGGTTGGCGACTTTAACCTTCTTCTGCGCCACTTTCGCGTTTGTACCAGGATGGAAATCCAGGGAGCGACAACCGGGTGTACATTTTTTTTATATATATCCCTAATTTTTGCCTGAACCCTTTTGGTTCGCCGGGATGCCCTTATTTTTTCCTAGGCCAATCAACCTAGCGGGTCTCTTTTTATGCGTAGTATTTTTTTAACTATGTATGCGTTCACAGGCTGTGGGAAATCTTCACCATCCATAGTGGTAAGAATCATGGCACCTCTAGAAAATACTCTCTTAACAACAAATGGCCCTTCATAGGTAGGGGTCCATTTACCTCTGGGATCACCCTGTGGTAATATGATACGCTTGATCACCAAATCACCAGCCTGATATACTTGTTGCTTAACTTTCTTACTGAAGGCTTTGATCATACGTTTCTGATACATCTGACCATGACAAACAACTGCTAACCTTTTCTTATCAATCAAGTTTATCTGGTCGAGTCGAATTTGAATCCATTCATCTTCATCTAAGCCTACATCCTTCATAATTCTCAAAGAAGGAATCTGAATTTCAATGGGTAGAACTGCTTCCATACCATAAACAAGGGAGAAAGGGGTTGCCCATGTTGAAGTACGTATTGCGGTACAATAACCATGAAGAGAAAATGGTAACATCTTATGCCAATCCTTATATGTAACTGTCATCTTTTGAAAGATCTACTTAATATTCTTATTGGTGGCTTCCACTACGCCATTCATCTTTGGACGACATGGAGAAGAATTGTGATGCTTAATCTTGAACTGAGTGTAGAGATCAGTAATCATAGTATTGTTCAAGTTAGTACCATTATGTGTGATAATCCTTTCAGGGTTGCCATATCTATATATAAGATCATACTTGGTGAATCGAGCCACAACATTCTTTGTAACAGAAGCAAATGAAGCTTCCTCTACCCACTTCCTGAAGTAATCAATAGCAACAAGGATGAAAGGATTTCCATTGGAAGCAGTAGGTTTGATCTTACCAATCATATCAATGCCCCACATGGCAAAAGGCCATGGAGTAGTCAGAACATTCAACGAAACAAGAGGCACATGAACCTTATCAGCATAAATCTGGCATTTGTGACAAGTTTTGGAATGTTGATAGCAATCAGCTTCCATAGTAGATCAATAGTAACCTACTCTCATAATTTTCTTGGCCATAGTATGCCCACTAGAATGAGTACCAAATATCCCATCATGCATGTCTTCCATAATCTCTATTGATTCTTTCTTATCCATACAGCGAAGCAAAGTTGAATCATGATTGCGCTTGTACAAAATTCCATTACCCAGGAAGAACTTAGAAGAAAATCTCCTCAGAAACTTCTTATCATTGACAGATGCCCCTTCAGGGAACTCTTTGTAAACACCCCAAATTTGCCCTCACTAATTTCACACCATTGGCTTGTGATCTTTCATGTTTGCATTAGTATTAGCATACCATCTCATATTGCATATTTGTTTCACTGCATAAGTTCAAGTTCATCTGCATCTAGGGTTTGTGATCTGAGCAATCCAAGTTTCCATCTGAGCCACTCCAAGGGCCTCCAAGCATTCCAAGAGGGTCCATGTGTGTTCTATCATCATATTATATCCCTCAAAGTTCAAGAAAGTCAAGAAATCACAAGAACTGGCAAGGCATGGAAGTAGAGTTAGGGTTTTCACTACACAAATGACCAAAATTAGGGTTTTGGTTTCAGAGGCCATAACTCCAAATTTTTGGGCTATACTTGTTTCTAATGTTCTTAGGATGTTATAAGGATCATGTGTACCAAGTTTTATGAAGAAATTCATTGTGGAAGTCATATGTTCATTGGGTAACTTCTTGAGCAAGTCAGAGCAAAAATCAGGGCATCTGAGACCCCCAACAATGGAACCTGTCGCTCCCCGAATTTCCATCCTGGTACAAACGCGAAAGTGGCGCGGAAAGAGGTAGAGTCTCCAGCCAGGCATTTTTATCTCGAAGGAACGAGAATGGTAATGCTGCACAAACCAGAAGAAAAGAAAAGGAAGGACACGGGTCCTGCGAACCGAAGAAACTGAGATCGGGAGTCAGTTACGACCTAGGAAGGTATTAGCACCCAAATCGTCTGCCGTACCCGACGGGATCCACGCTTGCAAAGAAATATATTTCAAAGGGTGAAGAAATGAAAGTTGCTGCAAAAAGAATGAACTGAACTGGATAAAAGAAACGAAAAGGGAACTGGAAAAGAAAAAAATGTAGGGAAAATAAAGATTGTGCTCGAGCGGGCCCTACCCCGCTGCCTACGTACCCCATCTGGACAATGAGCATCAGAGTCGTCGTAGTTCCCCTAACTAGGGGTGGAAAATACTGCTTGTGTCTTAAGGCTTGAACTGCCTATGTCAATGCTCAGGTGTTGCAGGCTCGGACGACGAGTGCGTAACAGTCTTGCAAAATGACATGTAGGAGCAAGTTCGTGGACGAAGCGAAAGATATGAGAAAAGAATTCCCGAAGGAGAGACGCTTATTGTTTGTTTGTGCTTTTTAGAGGCTTTTATGAGTGTGTCACAAGGAAGTGAACTCAAGCTCTTTTCCATAGAATGTGTACTTGTCACTATATTCCAAGATGGTATAATAGAACAAGCACACTCAAGTAAGGAGAAGATCCCCAAAACTTGATTCCAAAGATTAGGGCTTAGGCTCACTAACTCATTGAATTTATTAAGTGTTTTTGTATTTTTTGAATGAAGAAGTCTTTTTTATGATTTTCTTGATGAAGATGGTATCCTGATCAGACTTGTGCATCACAAGACAAGCTTGTACTATCCCAAGATGGGAAAACTACAAGTGTTTCATGGAATAAGGCTATTGCACAGGAGGCCACTTCAATCTTTATTAAGTGTCTTTTATGATTTTGTTTTGAGATGAGAAGAGAAGAGAAATAAAGGGATCTCAAAGGTAAAAGTCTAATGGGGGACTAATGAATCCTAATGTTATCATGCAAAGGAAAACCTATGTTAGTGAGGTTTACTATCCTAAAGAAGGAAGAGATAAGAAGAGAAAGAGAAGAATGAAGAAGAGAAGAAGGAGGAAGTAAGGCCTAAGCCCCAACAATCACAATTAAAATAATATCAATAAGGAAAAGAGAAGAGATAAGACTTGGAGATGTGGGACTCACATCCACACCTCTAACTTACCAAAGCCCCTGAAATGGTTAGTAGCATAAGAATAAATACAACACAAAATGGACATAAGATCAAATCAAAGCCACACAACCAGAAGTGAAGTTTCCATCACAAATGTCCAATGCAAATACACAACATACGAATGAGAAAAGAACTATATAACTCAACATGGAGCAACATGGATTATCATGCCAAATCAAAACAATCATGAGAGAACACAAGGCAAACCAAGCAAACAATCATCACAAAGCTCAAGACCAGAACCCTAACATGTCAAGAATGTGCCTAAGGATCATATTAGATGAAGAGAAGAAGCATACAAACTCAAGTATTTACATCATGAGAAGTAAAGAAGCAAAAGAAGTGAGGTGGACATGTATAAAAGTGAATGAACTTCCAAAGCAAACAAACACAAAGTTTCTCAAAGCACAAACATCAACTCAAGACCAGAGATGGATTAACATCCTAAGATGGCTCTAAACAACTTAAAGAAGTTGGCACAAGTGCCCTTCTAACCTAAGGATTGAACATATGACCAAAAGGAAGCAAAAGAGGATAGGTAAAGAACAAAAATTCAAATCAATTCAAGTATACATCCAAAAATTCCACAAACTTGCACAAGGACTCTTCAAAAATACAATATTGACATGCCAAAAGGAGAGAAAAAATCAACAATAAACTACACCTCAATATGAATTCAGAGCAAAAAGAATCAGTTCAAAACTCAAATTAATGATCAAGATAGAAATTGTACAAGACAACATGCTTCAAAAATGAAATAAAAACAATTAATTCCCACGTGGCAAATAAAAATAAATGGAAAATAAAAATGCCAAAAATTAAAGAAAACTCAAAGGATCATTCATGAGATGTTTTAGAATTTTTAATGACTTATTTCTATTTTTATAATTAAAAACCAAACTGAAAACAAAATAAAATAAAAGAGGCCAGGGGTGAGAATAGCAGTCAATCCAGTTCAATTCAATTGGGCTCATAACGCAGGGGGGTGGGAATAGCAAGAAAAGCCAATTGGATTTGCGCAGGACACAACATAATTACCATGGAAATTCAATTAATCAGGTAAAATGAAAAGTCATTAGGTCAAACGCACGCTCCAGATTCAGTTAAACATAACCATAGGTATTAACATTCATTGGCCAGAGTGGTGAATGCATGATTATTAAGGTGTGCGCAAAATAAATTGTATTTTTCAGATTTTAAATCAAAACATAAAACACGTGAGGGAGAGGGTGCCGAATTAATGTGCTGTCACAATTCCATCCGTCTAGATCACGCATCCAATGGCTCACCTTCATCTTCTTCAATTATCATTTTCCAGAATCCAGTGATGGAGCCCTAGCACCGGTCACCGGAAAATTCATCACAGAAGAACAAACATGCACCAAAACTCATACAAATCTCCAGATCAAAAGATTAACACGTGACAAATCCAAATATGCAAACGAAATTCTCAAAGGTTCAAAGAGCAAGCCAAATCGAACACAAACACTTTCATCTATCAAACTGCAATTCAGCATAACAAGCTCATTTCCTACTCATTTTTCATTCTAAATAGATCACCAACACCAGTAAAGCATGTAGATCACAATATGTACAATCAATTTCATTTCTGGATCTAAAAGTTTGAAGTAACCTGAGATCTACAGATCTGGAAATAGCTTGAGAGAATCAAAGAGGAGCTGCAGATCCACTCCAAATTCACTCTAGTTACAAAATAAATGCAACTAAAGCCTTCAAAACTGCTAGATCTAAGAACTCGAAGCTAATTTCACAGAAATGGCAAGGTGTGAAATCCTGAGAATTAGCTTGAATGAATGGTTGATCTTGACTCCTTAAACTTCACTAATCCTGAATATGCCATTGGTTTTTGCAAAGAGTGAGTTTGTGATGAGATTCGAAAGGAATTGCAAATGGAGCAAAAACTTGAGACTGAGAAAATGTTGTGGATCCTTTGTGAAATGAAACCCTAGCCAACTTATAAAGGGTGCATGCTTTCAGTGTCTGGAAATGTGAGGGGAATGCACGTGAGGATCATGAGGGAGGATCAATTTGCAAAAAATGAAAGAGTGGTGTGATGGAGTCATTTGCTCGTGCTATGCATTCTTTTCTTGCACATTTTCAAGTCTCATCCGGCCCTTGATTCATAATTGAGACCATCCTGGCCCTTGGATATGAGGGTCATGCTTTTTGAATGATTATGCAATTTTGCATCTTATGGAGTATCTCTCATCCCATGCATGAATTTGATGATTTATTTGGAGAAAAATGACCTTTATGCAATGCCTTGTAATATTATGACCTCATTTTGTCCATAAAATAATTTAGAAATGACTTGCATGAGTTTTTGCATTTGGTGGAAACTTGGAACTTAAGGTAAACCCTAAAATTCAAGCAATTTTCGAAGGCCATATCTCATGATCCATGAGGGCTATAAAAATGTACTTATACTTTACGAAAATAGGAGAACCTACCCTACAACTTTCATGTTTATTGGAAACTCATTTGAAGCTTTTTTCACCATGTTATAAGCCTTTGAAAATTAGGGCAAAAGTTGCCAAAAATAGAAAATTCCATGACAAACCACATGCCAAAAATAGAAACCTCCTCAAAACCCATTGATTCTTGATCTTTGTCCTTGCCAAACCTCTTCTAAGGTTATAAGAAAATCCCTTGACTTGAAAAATGAGGTTGGACCCTTTGAATTCTCACAGTTGATTTCTAGAATGCACAGTTGACCAATTTCTTCTTTTACAAGCAACTGATGAAATAACTGACTTCCACAAGGAATTTTCTCACCAAATTTCATCCCTAGGATCCTCTTATCATATGAAAGACTTTACCCAGATGAAATTGCCAAAGTCACAAAGATTTCATGCTTGAAAGTGAAACCCTAATTTGGGATCATTGTGTAGGAGCTTGCCCTGGCTTGGATTCTCTGATGCTCTCCCATCCTCTTGGGCCTTTGTAAGTGATCTTGGGGCTTGTGAATGTCATGTAGACTCTTCATGGGACTTGGAGGAAATTGTTACGATGGGGCTGTTGTTGTTGCTATTGTGGGGGTTGAGTTTGTTGCACATGACTTGAAGGAATAGTAATAGCTGCAACTTGCTCGTATGATCTTCTGTATCCCCGGCCCCGTCCTCGTCCGTACACAGCATTAGTTTCACCTTCTCTCCTTCTCGGAGGTCCATTAAAAGCTTTTCTCACACCGCTTGAGCTACCCGCACCGGTGTCCTGAATCTTCCCCATATTCAACAAAGTTTCGACCCTCTCTACTGCTATCACTATATCATTGAACTTTGTTGCTGAACAGGATGCCAACCTCTCGATAAACACCCCCTATAATATTCCCATGAACATATCATCCATCTCATTTTCTAGCAAGGGTGGTTGTACTCTGGCAGCAAGCTGACGCCACCTTTGAGCGTACTCCTTGAACCCTTCCTTAGCATTTTGAGACATGGTCTGCAATTGAGTGCGATTTGAAGCCATATCCAAATTGTACTGGTATTGCTTCACGAACGCCTCTGCTAAATCTTTCCAGCTCTTAATGTTAACCCTGCTCAGCTTCATATACCACTCCAAGAAGGCCCCCACCAGGCTATCCTGGAAGTAATACATCCATAGCTTCTCGTCATCAGTATGGGCAGCAATTCTTCCGACAAAGGACTGGAGGTGAGTCTTTGGGCAAGCCGTGCTGTTGTACTTGTCGAAAGTAGGAACCTTGAACTTATAAGGGATTCTAACCCCTAGAACCAGGCCCAAGTCCCTAATATCAAACCCCAGGGAACTCTGAGATTGAATGGCACGGATCTGCTCAGCCATCTCTTCAAACTTTCTGTTCATTTCAGCCCCTTGGCCTTCTGCCTCGTCCAGCAAAGTAAATTGTTCATCTTGACCATCCATCTGTACGTTGTTCAGTCCATCATTGATAATAGTGATCCCTGGTTGTGCCACAGGGATCTCAACTTGATGGGCGCCAACACCGTTGCGATTACTCCATCAGCAGCCCCATTGTCCCTGGCCTGATTATTTTCCATCATCTCGCGCAAGCGTTCCTGAGTCTGACCCATCCCTGCCATAAGGGTCATAAAATTGTCCATTCTCAATCTCAAGTCAGCTAAATCAGCCTGCATTTGATCCATCACTCTTTCTCTGTTGACTCTTGTGGGATATCTGTGTGCAATTGGTTGTTCTCGAACCTTCCTGGGAGCTATAGTGCCTGAAAGGACATAAACTTTAGAAACTAATGAACTACCTGCAAAACAAACAAACACGTTATATGCATGCAATGTAACTATTCATGTTTCCATGTTTAGGCATTTATATGCCCCAGTTCTGGTATTTTCTCCAGACAACCACTTTGAGCATTAATTTTCAAATTCTCCCCTTTGAAGAGTGTTCAGATCTCAGCAGTCTCAGACAAACAAGCTTTGCATACTCAGAAATGGTAATTGGAATTTAACATTGCATAACATGGATAACCCACTGGAGGCCAAAGAGTTAGAGCACAAACAACATTCTCCAAAGGGTTACAAGTCAATACATGAACAAAGACAAAAGATAAAGCAAGACTCCTACAACAAGCTTGTAGGTAGTCTAAACAACAATAAATAAAATCTAAACTAAAGACTCAGGTTCTTCTACAGCTATCACCTCTGTCCTGTTCTTCTTCACACCTGCTCTCAGCTTGAGCTCCTCAATCTCTTTCAATGCCTCCTTCAAGGCCATCTGGCTCTGTGCCAACTGTTGAGTCTTTTCCCTTCGTATTTTGTGGACTTGTTCTACTTCTTCTTTCTGGAAGGCCATCTGTACCTCGAAAAACTCTTCCTTTTCTTTATATTTCTTCTGCTCCTATTCCCTTTGGCCTTGCAACCAAACAATGGACATGCGAGCTTCTTTAAGAGTCTTCAAAGTCTTTTTTCGCTCCGCTTCTCTTTTTGATTCCATTAGACCCAATCTCTGAAAGTGAGTTTCTCTTCCAGCAAACTCCTTTTCCTTAGCTTCCAAGGAGGCTTGCATCTTCTGTAGCTTTTCCTCTGCTTCATTCTTAGCACGATTGGCAAGGTGGTACAAGTTAACCATTTCAGCATTCTCTACCCGGATCTCGTGCAACTGAGCTTTCAATTTCTTATACTCTTCCAGAGGAACAGTATTCTGACATGGCACTTCTTTGGAATACAATGGAGCTTCCACTGAAAATGGCATGAGCACTTCCTCTACACGTTTCTGCAACCATGTAGCAAAAGGAGGATATGTCTTGGGATCTACCCTTCCAAAATCCTTCTTACCTTTCTTCACCCTGTGGGCCCAAGCCGGAGATGCTTGTATGACCAACTCTTTGTTTCCCTCCACAGAAAAGTACAAAGACTCAGCAAATTCTTCCATACTTGGTGGATCTCTCAGAGGATAGCCAAACTGCTTCTTGGCTAAGGCTGGATGGTAACTGATCACACCCTTTCTTCCTAGCAAGGGCACATTAGCAAATCTTCCACAACTGACCAGCAACCCCTTTCCCAGCAAATCTCTGTCATATCCCCAAGCTATATCCTCAGAAGTTAGTCTCATTAGCCTCTTAGACCACCTCCATTCATCTCTCATCTCTTTGAAAGGGTCTGACTTTGGCGATTGCCTAGCGAACCAATCAGCAAATAATGAAGCACAACAACCCACTGGTCCACCCCTGCCTTTCTCATTCCGGTAATGAACATTGTAGTAGAAATCTCCCAACAGGGTTGGCATAGGATTACCTTTAGCAAAAATGGAAATCACCTCCAAGCTCACAAACTCCTTTCTCCCAGGAAAAGACTAGATCCATATACCATTAAAGCCACCACAACACCAAAATCTCCCCACTTACTCTCTTTGGCATACTCTTCAGCCTCTGGTATAAGCACATCCCAAGGAAGTAATCTGCCCTCATTGTCCTTCAAAGCTTTCTTGACCTTAGAAACAGGTATATGACAGACTCTGGATATGTCTTCTTCCTTGAGAGCTATCTCTGATCTGTAGTAAGGCAAAGTATCTCTGACAGGAACACCCAAAATGCAGGAAATCTCCTCCAAGGTAGGAGCCAAAATATAATCTGGAAATACAAAACACCGCAACAAGGGATCATAGAACTGAAGCAAAGTGTGCAAGCTATCCTTCTGGTCTGCAGTGGGTTTGTCCATGTACTTCAATATCTGACCATACCTCTTTCTGAAATTCCCTAAAACTTGGTCATTCATCAGCCCTGCTAATTTCTGAACACTCTTGACTTCTGGCTGGAGAAAAGTGTAATGAACATTCTTCTTTCTTGTAATTTTCTTAACTTCTGCCATCTGGAGAGCTTACAATTACCAGAACTAGGTGCTAAAATGTAAACAACCTGAAAAATGGGAACATAAATAGTTAATGCAAGTATGATGCAATGCAAATGCAATGCAGGCATATGATCAATCTAGGACCATCTGGATACTGAATACTGGATATTAGGACCCTCTAAATAACTGAAAACCAAGATCTTCTGAGCCATAACCCTCTGATAGGAACCCTCAGAACCAAGAGATCAAGAAATCTAGAACCATAAGGACTAAATCATAACAAAGACCACACTGATAATGAGGGTATGTAGAGGCTGAGGGTTCCTGCAATCATGTAAACCCCTCCCAATCTCACTGGTGTGCTCCGGGTCAGGCATCACGGACTCTCAAAGCCGAATAGCAATAATACTTTCACCATTTCCGAGAAATGGCTCATGACCAAATCAGGGAATCAGTTTGGCATTATGTACTACGCAGGGAGGCCTCAGCTGAGTCCGGGAAAACAAGGTCACCCTATGTGAGTTCCAGGTGGGCCCTCGGGTGCGAATGGGTTTGCTACACAATGTGGTCTGCCACTGTCACCACTAGAGAGGGATGTTTCCACAAGGTTCTCAATGATCGGTCCCCAGCTGCACATAACTATCAAGGTTATGAAATGAAAGAGGAAGATCCCCAAATCAAGACATTTCCAAGACGGTCGCAAATCTGGGCGTGGAACTCACTACTACCCCCATGACAAGATCTCATGAGGCCAAAGTGGAACCACTCTAAGTCCTACGGTGCACTCGAGCCTTGGTAATGAGCTCATCTCACAGTAACAGTATCACCCAAGTCCCACCAAACAGAAAAAATCCAGTCCAGATAGTCCAGTACATATATGATGCATGAAAATAAATACTGAAAACTGTAAATAAAGCTGTAAATAAAACTGCAAATAAACAACAGTAAAATAAACACGCAACAACAAATAATCAACACCCAAAGAAACAGAAACAAACAAGCGCTAGGAGAGACTCTCAAGGGAACCAGAGATTCTGGTTAGGAAGTCCCCAGCAGAGTCGCCAGTTGTCGCTCCCCGGATTTCCATCCTGGTACAAACGCGAAAGTGGCGCGAAAAGAGGTAGAGTCACTAGCCAGACATTTTTATCCCGAAGGAATGAGAATGGTAATGCTGCACAAACCAGAAGAAAAGAAAAGGAAGGACACGGGTCCTGCGAACCAAAGAAACTGAGTTCGGGAGTCGGTTACGACCTGGGAAGGTATT
Source organism: Lathyrus aphaca (assembly GCA_963966055.1). Lineage (NCBI taxonomy): Eukaryota > Viridiplantae > Streptophyta > Magnoliopsida > Fabales > Fabaceae > Lathyrus > Lathyrus aphaca. The sequence goes on along the minus strand of OZ014523.1, from coordinate 221,526,784 downwards.
AGCACCCAGATCGTCTGCCGTACCCGACGGTTACGACCTGGGATCCACGGTTGCAAAGAAATCTGTTTCACAGAAATTTCAGAAGCTTCATACATGCTTAAAACTGAATCATTTTCAAAACCAAAAGGTGCAGTGTGATCAGTGAAGCATGGAGAACAATCTAAGAACTTAAGAAATCATTTCTGGAAAAACAATTCTTGATGATACCTGAACTGAAGCTTTCGAAAATGGTCCTTTCTGGCCAGTTCCTTGCTTCAAATCAGCTCCAATGATCCTTCTGAAGTGTTTCTGATGCTTAGTTGGAGTTTATATGGCCCCAAAATGAAAATGGCAGAAGCTCAGTTCATGAAATGTGAAAATCGTGTTTTTGATTCTGGGCTTTTTAGGGCAAAATTAAGGGTGGGAAATGATCAGTGATGTTTATGGAGTTGAATGGTTGAAAAAGTTTGAAGGTTTGATGGTTGAGTTGTGAAATTCAAAGGCTTTTGCATAAGAGGAGTTTTTGGTGAATGCTGAGTTCTTGGAGGTTTTAGCCTTGCTTGTTGTGTGTAATGGCTTGCTTGAGGTCCACATAACATGTTCTGATTGGGCAGAAAGTTGTTGTGGAGCAGTGTGATTGGTATTGCTCATGTTGCAAAAAGTCAAGAAAGTTGTACTTGGAGGTATGGGCAAGTGGCAGGCTGGTTTAGGGGCATGGCTCGAGTCAGCTAGCTTTAGGGAGGTCCATGGAAACTGATTTAGTGAGCTGGCTCAAGTGGATGAAGAGTTTTGGATCATTTTGCAATTTTGTACCACTTTGACCCCTTTTGAAATTCTTGAAGTTTAAGGCATGAAACTTGAGAAATCTTTGGGAAATTCTGAATTTTATGTCATGTGTGATGTTTGTGTAATGCTTAGACATCAATTAGAAGTCACAAATTGCCTTGGTACAAGAATTTGCAAGTTTCCCTCTTTGGCACATAAGTGAATTTTTGTGATTTTTCCCAACTTTGCAAAGCCATAACTTGAGTTCTATGATGAATTAGGTCAAGTTCTTGTACTTTTTGAAAATGGAATGATCCAATCTAATACTTTGATGACCAAGAATTTTTCATTTGAAGCATTTTTGAATCAAAAAGGGGAGGTTGAAAAACTTTCCCAAAATGGCAAGTTTTCATTACAAGTCACTTTCCCAAAATGGCAACTTTGGAAATGGATTGAAATTCTTCAATTTTGTGAACTTCTAACTTATTCTAAGATCAAATAAAGATCATACACATTCAAAATGATGGAGAAGACCATTTGGTTGGATGATTGGGGGCCTCAGATACCCTGATTTTGCACTGACTTGTTCAAGAAGTCATCTATTGATCAAATGCCTTCCCCATTGAATTTCTTCATGAAAATTGGTATGCATGATCCTTATATCATATAGAGACCAATAGAAATAAGAATGACCAAAAAATTTGGAGTTATGGCCTTTGAAACCAAAACCCTAATTTTAGGTCATCTGTGCAGTTAAGCTTGGTTATGCTTCCATGCCCTTCTCAGTTCTTGTGATTTTCTGACTTTCTTGATCTTGGGAAGATGTAATATGATGCTTGAACATACATGGACCCTATTGAGATGATTGATGACCTTTGGAGTGGCTCAGATGGCTCAGGGATTGCTCAAATCACAAACCCTAGATGCAGATGACCTTGAACCAATGCAGTGAAGCAAAAATGTAATATGAGATGATATGATTGAACTTTATGCAATATGAAAAGAATCACAAGCCATGGTGAAATGAGTGAGGGCAAATTTGGGGTTTTTACAATGACAAATCCAAATATGCAAACGAAATTCTCAAAGGATCAAAGAGCAAGCCAAATCGAACACAAACACTTTCATGTATCAAACTGCAATTCAGCATAACAAGCTCATTTCCTACTCATTTTGCATTCTAAATATATCACCAACACCAGTAAAGCATGTAGATCACAATGTGTAAAATCAATTTCATTTCTGGATCTAAAAGTTTGAAGCTAACATGAGATCTACAGATCTGGAAATAGCTTGAGAGAATCCAAGAGGAGCTGCAGATCCACTCCAAATACACTCTAGTTATAAAATAAATGCAACTAAAGCCTTGAAAACTGCTAGATCTAAGAACTCGAAGCTAATTGCATTGAAATGGCAAGGTGTGAACTCCTGAGAATTAGCTTGAATGAATGGTTGATCTTGACTCCTTAAACTTCACTGATCATGAATATGCCATCGGTTTTTGCAAAGAGTGAGTGTGTGATGAGATTCGAAAGGAATTGAAAATGGAGCAAAAACTTGAGTCTGAGAAAATGTTGTGGATCCTTTGTGAAATGAAACCCTAGCCAGCTTATAAAGGGTGCATGCTTTCGGTGCTTGGAAATGTGAGGGGAATGCACGTGAGGATCATGAGGGAGGATCAATTTGCAAAAAAATGCAAGAGAGGTGTGATGGAGTCATTTGCTCGTTCCATGCATTCTTTTCTTGCACATGTTCAAGTATCATCCAACCCTTGATTCATAATTGAGACCATCCTGGCCCTTGGATATGAGGGTCATGCTTTTTGAATGATTATGCAATTTTGCATCTTATGCAGTATCTCTCATCCCATGCATGAATTTGATGATTTCTTTGGAGAAAAATGACCTTTATGCAATGCCTTGTAATATTATGACCTCATTTTGTCCATAAAATAACTTAGAAATGACTTGCATGAGTTTATGCATTGCGTGGAAACTTGGAACTTAAGGTAAACCCTAAAATTCAAGCAATTTTCGAAGGCCATATCTCATGATCCATGAGGGCTATGAAAATGTACTTGTACATTCTGAAAAATGGGAGAACCTACCCTACAACTTTCATGTTTATTGGAAACTCATTTGAAGCCTTTTTCACCATGTTATAAGCCTTTGAAAATTAGGGAAAAAGTTGCCAAAAATAGAAAATTCCATGACAAACCACATACCAAAAATAGAAACCTCCTCAAAACCCCTTGATTCTTGATCTTTGAACTTGCCAAACCTCTTCTAAGGTTATAAGAACATCCCTTGACTTGAAAAATGAGGTTGGACCCTTTGAATTCTCACAGTTGACTTCTAGAATGCACAGTTGACCAATTTCTTCTTTTACAAGCAACTGATGAAATAACTGACTTCCACAAGGAATTTTCTCACAAATTTCATCCCTAGGATCCTCTTATCATATGAAATACTTATCCCAGATGAAATGCCCAGAGTCACAAATATTTCATTCTTGAAAGTGAAACCCTAATTTGTGATCATTGTGTAGGAGCTTGCCCTGGCTTGGATTCTCTGATGCTCTCCCAACCTCTTAGGCCTTTGTAAATGATCTTGGGGCTTGTGAATGTCATGTAGACTCTTCATGGGACTTGGACAAGTCCAATGGACCTCTTTCTATAACTTGTAATGCCTCAAATCCACTAACAATTGATCATATGCCTGGTGCTAGATCATGAGAATGTTATGCTTCATTTTTCATGCAAAGATGCCAAAGATATGATGTGCTTATGATGATTATGACATGATGAAGATGCTTAAAAAGAAGAGGGCAAATTTGGGGTGTTACATAACCAAAGTGATATTTTCATCAAATTGAAGTTATATGATCTTTATTTGATCATTGAAGTACTTGGATGTTCACAAAATTGAAGAAATTTGAGCTAAACCAAAAGTTGCCAAAAATGGAAATGACTTGTAATGGAAACATTCCATTTTGGGAAAGTTTTTCAACCTCCTCTTTTTGATTCAAAAATGCTTCAAATGAAAAATTGTTGGTCATGAAAGTTGTAGATTGGATCACTCCCTTTTCAAAAAGTACAAGAACATGTTCTAATTCATTATGGATCTCAAGTTATGATCCTTCAAAGTTAGCAAAAATCCTATAATTTTCACTTTCATACCAAAGAGGGATTTTTGAAATTTCACATGCCAATCCCTTTTGTGACCTCTAATGCATTTCTAGGCATCACACAAGCATAGTACAATGCATTGTGATCAGAATTGCCCAAGGAATCACTTGTTTTCATGCCTTGCATCACAAGATTTCTCAAAGGGGGGAAATTGCATAATACTTGCAAAATCTCTTGCAGCCATGCTTCCACTTGTGCCAGCTGCATAATCTAAGTTCCATGGACCTCCTTGATCTATGCTTAACCAAGGCATGCCCTTGAACAACCCCTGCATGAGCACATACCTCAAGTACACACAAATTGACTTTTTTGCAACTTGCCCATACCAATCACCACATGCCACCACCCACTTTATGGCCAATAGAGACTTGTTATGTGGACCAAAAGCAAGCCATTTCACATAACTGTGGAGCTCAGAACCATACACAAGCCAAGTTTCACAAAAATCCTCTCCACCTTCAAACTTTCGATTCTCTCTGCTCAGCCACTCAAACCTCAAACAAACTTCAAAAACCAACTCACCATCATCCATAGATCATTTCCCAACCATCAAACAAGCCTCAAAACCCCTCTACACAAAACACGATTCTGGTGCAGCAAGAGTTCATCCTCTCAATCCAGCCATTGTAAACTCATTCAAGGCCTTGCAACATCATCAGGGGATCAAGTGTGGTGGTTTAGCATCAAGGAGAGGTCCAGAAGGTGCCAAACTGAAAAGCTTCATCTCAGATATACCTCAAGAACAAATTTTCCAGAACTTGTTTTTTATGTTATAGAAATGTTACCCATGTGTCGCTCCCGGGATTTTCATCCTAGTACAAACGCGAAAGGGGCGCGGAAAGGTTAGAGTCGCCAGCCAGACATTTTTATCCCGAATGAATGGGAAAGGTAATGTTGCACAAACCTAAGGAAGAAGGAAAGGACAAGGTCCTGCAAACCAAAGATCTGAGTTCGGGAGTCGGTTACGACCTGGGAAGGTATTAGCACCCCAGACCGTCCGCCGTACCCGACGGGATCCACGCTTGCTTGTTTTGTTTCAAAGGGTGAGAAATAAGAATGCTGCTGAATAAAACCGCTAACTGGAATGGAAATGAGAAATGAGAAAGGAATTGGAAAAGAGAATGAAAAGAAAGGGGGAAATGTAGGGAAAATAAAGATTGTGCTCGAACGGGCCCTACCCCGCTGCCTACTTACCTCATCGGGATAATGAGGATCAGAGTCGACGTAGTTCGCCTAACTAAGGCGGGAACTATTTGTTTGTGTTTTTTATGTTGGAACTGCGTATGTCTATGCTCAGGTGTTGTAGGATCGTCTGGTACGAGTGCGTTTACCGTCTTACATGTGTGACAAATCGTCGCGAGTTCGCGTTGTGAGTGAATGAGATGAGAAAAGAAGTTCCCGCAGGATAGTTGCTTGTTATTTGTTTTTGTCTTTTATGAGAAGTGTTTTTAAGTTTGTGTTTATTGAATGTAAAACACTAAAGACTATGACACAGGAGCGAATACTTTCCAAGATCGCCCCCAATGGAATGTTTGTAAAGCATCCTAGAAGAGTGAAGGAGACCTCCACTAGTCATTTCCCGTATAGCTTAAGGCTCGTGGCGCATTGTACACCTTCCTTTATTAAGTGTTTTTGATTTTATTTTAAGATGAGAAGAGAGACTCAAATTATCGAAGGAAAAATTCTAAGGGAAACTAGACTTACCCTAAGTTAGTTGAATTTATGGATGACCTATGGTTAGTGAGGTTTGAAAGATTAATCTACCTAAAAGATATTAAACTACAAATGAGAATACAAGAGTTAATAATGAATAATATGGTCCTCCTAAGTCATGGTGGGTACACACGGTATGAAATGTAAATGAGATGAAACAATGGATCGGGTGGGTCGATTGAGTGGTGCTAAGACGCACGACTTATGGTGTGAAACATATAAGGCTTGCTTTTGGTTGAATGGAGTGGAACGATGGTAATCGAGGAACCCTAATGTCACATGCAACTTTATTTATTTATCGAGGAACCCTAATGTCACATGGATCGAGTTTTATTTATTTCATTTTTTGATATTTGGTTTTCCATCGATTCATTTTATCTTTTCTAACCTAATTAAAGAAACTATACAAACGTACAAGTTCTAAGCTATTACATCACAAAGCATACAAACATAATTGAGGCACAAAATATCCAAGTCCATAAGCCAAACCTTGAAAAACACCTTGCACAAAAAAACAACTAGTTAGTGAAGGATATGAACCATGAATATGCATAATGTGATGGAAATGAATTAAAATGACAAAAAATATCAAAAGTCATGGGAAAATTATGAAAAAATAAACCATGGGGCCTAAAATTACCTATAGCATTATATTAAAAAGGATCCTAAAAAATCCTATTTTTTATATGCCTAAAAATTACTTATTTTCAGCTATGAATTAACTACTAATTTCTAACAAATTCACCTCTAAAACCTAAGATAAAATGTTCTAAAAATCTACAAAAATTATCCTAAGTACTTTTATAAGTCTTCTAACTACAGTAAAAAGAATGGGCTAAAAAAGTTATTGGAAGTTAACAAAATAAAATGAACAAAATAAAGTGCAATTAAAGGAAACTCAATAAGAAGCATCTTCATGAAAAATTCAATATAAAACCAAAAATAAAGCAAAACTAGAAAAATAAAATTCTAATCATTTCTAATATGAATTAAAAAGATACTTGAATTTTTTAGGGAATTTTTCTATGACTTTTCTATTTTATTTGGGAATTATTTCTAACTACACTAAAACAAAAATAAAATCTAAAGAAATAATTCAAGGGGGGTTCAGGATGTATTATTTTTTGTTGTTTTTCCTCTACTGGGCTTAGCAAGGGAGTACAGAAAGCAAAAATGACAAGCCCATTCGCAGGTTCTCTATGGGGGTACAGACAGTATTTTTAGAAGTTGTTTTCTTGTTGGGCTTAAAAGGGTGGTGCAACTAGCAAAAGCATAGGCCCAATTGCGTTGAATTGAGAGAGGGTGTATTCAGCGTTTTCTATAGTCATTTTTTATATATGGGCTTCTAGGGGGGTGCAGATAGTAATAACAAAACAAAGCCTCGTCTTTACTTCACTAAACCTATGGAGTTAAGATTAATATAACTAAATCAAGGTAATTAATGGCTATTATTGAGTTTTAATATTGATTAAAATAGACTTAATTATGAATTAAGTTCCAAATTAAACTTATAATTTAAATCAATAACATAATATGAACATTGAACCCCATAAAATCAAAAGAAAGAAACTGAAACCCTAGGCCCCTCTCTTCTCCTCCCCGCGGTGCCGCCGCTAACCCCATTCCTCTCTTCTTCCTCACCATCGTCGTCCACCTCTCGACGGTTCCGTCCTCTTCGAATCCATCACCATCACCAATCTCCTTCCTTCGCCATCTCCTTCAAATTCCTAACCTAAACCCTCTTCTTCTCCTTCGGCCTCTCTTCTCCATGAATCTTCCCCTAAGCATCTTCAAACCTAACCTAATTCCCCTTTTCCCCAATTCCGAAATGAGAATCAACTAAACCTTTCATCAGAAATCCCTAACAGTTGCAACAATAACCTAGCCTATCACACAAGAATGACGAAGTGAATAGTACCTTGATTTCGGTGCTGATTTACGAATCGAAGACGTCCATTCTATTTCGGTTATGGAAAGCTTCAATTGATAACAGATAATGATGAAAGTCGCTTCGTGAGCGCTGAAGCCGGTGAACCTAAATCGCAGCGACGATGTCAATGAAGCATATGCAGTTGTTACTCCTGAAGCCTCTGCGATTCAAAGTTATGTTCAGGTATATTTGATGCGTGTTTTTTGCAAGTGTAAGAACACGTCAGAGTAATATAAAAGATTATCGAATCCACAGAGACCAAGTGTCAATCTATCGTACCTGTTGTTATGGTGTGTATCTAAGGCAACTAATTTTAAGGGTTTTAAGAAGGGTGCAATAGTAAATAAAATAATAATTTTAAATAATAAATAAAAGACAGGCACGAATGTAATTCACGTAATCAATGATAATCCAGTACTTGTTAATGGAACTACTTATGGGCAATGTTTTCTCCTTTGAAAAGAACTAATTTAACAGGAACTGTCGCTTTCGCGTATTCAGAACCGAGTTGTACTCTCTAATCAACCCCTCCTATTGTCACGGATAAAAAGGTGCGTACTGTGTTAGAGTAGTAAACCTATTTTTAAGAAATGTAGTATCTTGACTAAGTTGAAAAGTATTTTAACCTGGACTTCTTAGCAAAAAGAGGTTCTTATGAACCAGACTCTAAATCTCATAACGCGTCCGAAAATCGTTTTAAAATCTCTTTTCTTTTTAATCTAAAATCTCCTAATGAACTATACAAAAGCGCTTTTGGCTGTTTTTGAAATAGTTAAAAACAATTACTTGAATTGAAAGATAAAATAGCCCTTAGGTGTTTCCACGAACAATTATACGGATTACTGGTTCAATTACGATCCTTACATTCTAACCTTTATGGAATTAGTTAGACATGATAAAGTAAAGATTCTTTTTATAATTTTTCATAAAAGTAATTTAGTGCGAGTGCGGAAAGTAAATGAATTTAGTGCGAGTGCGAGAAATAAAGGAATTTAAAGCGAGTGCGAGAAATAAAGGAATTTAAAGCGAGTGCGGGAAATAAATAAAGTAAAGTGCGAGTGCGGATAATAAATAAAGTAAAGCAGTGCGAGAAATAAATGAAAGTAAAGCAATGCAGAAATAAATAAAGTAAAATACGAACTTGAATTAAAATGGCGGCAGGATTAACTTCCTCCAGAGTGCTCCAAAACTCGATCACACAGACAGATTACAGACTCGATCACTCGATTGCAGAAACACCCCGATGTGGAATGGTAACTGCTTTGAAACTGATATATGCCTAGAGAAATCTAATTTTGGATGATGAAAAACGAAAATCTAAGGTCCTATTTATAGGAAAACTGAAAGCATGAAAAGACTGGGATGCCCCTCCACTAAAAAGTGGAGGTTACTGAAATTGGCCTTGTGGCGCCCGCCACAGGCCTATGGCACCCGCCATGGTCCCTACAGGGGATTGGAGAGTGGGGATCGTGGGTCTTGGAGGTTGAGGAGTGGTCTTGAGACGTGGCCACGTCATGGCTAACCCCATGGCGCCCGCCACGGTGGGTGCCGTAAGTGCAAAACGCTGAATTTCTAGGTTTTCGTCCGTTTTCACTCCTTTTTCTCTCCTTTTCCCGATTCAAGCCCCGATTATTATAAAAACCTGAAAACATAAGAAAACAAAGTAATAACATAACAAAACAACAATAAAAGCTAAGAATGCATGCGAAATCAGAGTCAGAAACACGGTGAATTTTAGTGTGATCAATATTTCGAAAAATTCGTTCCCCTCGATTAACTCAGCGCCTTCTTCTCTTATTCCACAATTTCGAAATCACTTTGTTGTTGAATCACAAACACTCTAAAACTGCACTCTGTGATGCCTGATGCAGGATCTTGTGGCGACTCGCGGATTTGACGTTGAATCGAAGCGATGTTGGCTGCGGGGGGTGAGTTGCTGTGATTGCAACGTTATAATCGTAGCTGAGTTGTCGAATTTAAAACTGATGCATTCTGATTCTTGTGTCGATCTCCTTGCAGGTTATTCATATTGGTAATGAAGTTGATACAATAGCATGGAGATGTTGGTGATTTAGGGAGATTGATGAGACGGTCTGTGTGATGACCATGAGTGCACATTGTCGCTAATGTAAAACAGTATTGAAAGCCGCAGGTTTACACTCTTGCTCATTCTTCTTCACAGCTTCAATGAATTGCCATTATTCTTCTATGCTTAATTGTTGTTGCAGTTCTTGACTTTTTTGCAGGTTTTTTGATGAATCATTCATGGTGAAAACAGAAGTTGTAGGATATGGAGAGAGTTTCGGTTAAAGGAAAAGATGAGGAGAAAAGGTTGTGAGGAAGAAGATTGGAGAGATTCAAGGAGGATTGGTTAGAATGGTGAATGGTATTGAAAAAGTTGTGGAAGAAGAAGCAGGATTGGATGAGAAGAATTGCTTTATAGGAAATGTCACAGAAGAATCCGGAAGCTTCAGGTAAAAAAAAATCAATTATGACTCTGTTATGTTTCTGTTATGAGTTTGTTACAATTCAGTTATCATTGCAACTGTTTTTCTGTTTTGAATTGTTATGAGTTTTGTGGTTTCTATTATTGAATTGGAGAGTGGAAAAGATTGATGAAGCTTTTACTGCAGAAGAAGGTGATGGTGATGCGAAGAAGATCGAAGTTTCAGAGTTGAGGATTGCTGATAAAGATGAAGATATAGATGATGCTGAGGAAAAATGGAAGAGTGAGAAATTGAAGGATTCCTCCTTTTTGTGATTGTAATGGATTCACTGATTTTTCTGCAACTCTTCTAAATTCCCTTTTTATTCTCAACTGATATCCTGTACTATCGGTTATTCTATCGGTTATTCTGACTGATTTTGTAGAGTTGGACCTATTTGTAAAATTGAATTTTATGTACAGTTGCCTTATTCTGCTGAATAGTTTTCATCCTTGTATCCATGAATTGTATTGTGGCTTGACATAGGAAAAAGAAACAAACCCCCTTTTTTTTTTGTCCATATATGTTAATCCCAGAAAAATGCAACTAAAATCTTTTTGTCTTATAACTCTCTTTTTCCTGCTGTGAATATCGGTTACACCAATTATCCAATAATGATTGGTTATTTGAAAATGATTGGTGAGGAAAAATTGGAAATTTTCTGTCATCTGAATGCACCTGAGGTTAACATAAATGAGGCATAGAACTGATTATGTTTAAAAAAGGTTATTGGATTGTAACCTAAAATGGATGTTCCACTTATAACAGGATTATGGCTAATAAAAAGATGGTATGAATAGAATCTAAAAAAGAAACAAACAAAAAAAAATGGACAAAACTGGATAAAATTCGGACATTTGGATATGGCTAGAAACTTGGATTTAGGTGAAACAAAAGGATTTGGTTTAAAGGACATTAGGGAATTGAACAATGAGATGAGATGAAATTGGGATAGGGTCAGTAAATGAGTGAGAAACGGTTAACATGATGGCCATGCCCTGAGTTTAAATGTGGTAAAACCAAACTTAAGTGTGGTTTATGTATATTTTCCAAAGTGGGCACATTTGGACTTAGGCTACGATAAAAAACTAATAGCATATTTTATCCACATCATATTATCCTCCAAAGTACTTGTGTATTCTATCAATCCTTAACCTCCATCTGAAATTCTTTATCTTGTAAGCAATGCATGATTGATAGGACCATAATACCCGGATTACCACATGAGCCCTCCTAGATCTCTTATATCGTGAACACTTCTTACACAAACCCACATTAATCTTCAATACCCTACATCTCACATGATGATGAAATTTCTGGAATGATAAGATTCCCTGAGGACAAGCTTCACATTAAGCTCTCTTGAGTGTCACATGCTTAGGGAAATAAACCCTAGCCCTCTGACGGAAAGAATGGCTTGAGATTTAGAATATCACCAAAGTCCTTGCTCCAAAAACTTATATTGCCATGATGAAACCTTAAGCGCTTGGCACCCTTAATGAATCTTGGAGAAAACGAGCACGATACTTTGGTATGACATTATAGCTCGAGCTTTCATCTTAACTTGAATGTAAAGGTAAGATAAATCACCTTTGGGATCTGAGAAATGTAATCACAGGAAAATGTTTTGATCCCATGCCTTAAGAGCCAATGAAATGCATGATTATGATTTTATGACCTAGTGAAAAATGTGGATGAATGCAAAGTGATAAGCCAGTAAAGGGAATAAATATAAGGGCAAATTTTGAGGTGTTACAGCTGCCCCTATTCAATCATCTGAAGACTTGAATGAATAATTGCGACAGCGTTTATACGTTCAAGGTGTGGAGTGATTGAATACTCGAATAAAACCTGAAAATTTGCACACTGAGGGCAACAGAAATGTCATCTGCCAATTTATTTATTTATATATTTTTGATTTTAATCTCTGAATAGGTAACGGGAAAAGACCAGGTGGAATTGAATCAATGCAATCACTGCGACTGCTGAACGAACCAAAACCACAAGGAGGGTGCCTGTTGGCGAAACAGGACATAACGCAACATCCACCGATTTGCGACTTAAATAAGATCAACCGATCTAACACGCAGATGGTATCAACCGATCCATTATCATTGCACTGAGACGAGATCAAAAGGAAAAGGATCATTGTACTTAAATGATAACCTGATACGTGATCGTTGTACCTAAACGGAGACGCAAAAAAATCAGACTGTTGTACTAAAACAAGGCTCAAAGACGAGGCCACTGTACTTAAATGGAGACTCGAAAGGAATGGGCTCATTGTACTTAAATGATAACCCGAGACGCAATCGTTGCACTGAAACGGAGACGCGAAAAAATGAGACTGTTGTACTGAAACAAGACTCAATGACGAGACCATTGTACTTAAATGGAGACTCGAAAAGAACGGGATCATTGTACTTAAATGGTAACCCGAGACGTGACCGTTGTACTGAAACGGAGATGCGAAAAAATGAGACTGTTGTACTGAAACAAGACTCAAAGACGAGGCCATTGTACTTAAATGGAGACTCGAAAGGAACGGGATCGTTGTACTTAAACAAGAGCCTAAGACGCGACCGTTGTACTGAAACGGAGACGCGAAAAGATGAGACTGTTGTACTGAAACAAGACTCAAAGACGAGGCCATTGTACTTAAATGGAGACTCGAAAGGAACGGGGTCGTTGTACTTAAACGAGAGCCCTAGACGCGACCGTTGTACTGAAACGGAGACGCGAAAAGATGAGATTGTTGTACTGAAACAAGACTCAAAGACGAGGCCATTGTACTTAAATGGAGACTCGAAAGGAACGGGATCGTTGTACTTAAACGAGAGCCCTAGACGCGACCGTTGTACTGAAACGGAGACGCAAAAAGATGAGACTGTTGTACTAAAACAAGACTCAATTGGGGATAACAACAGGACTTGGTAGAAGCATCCGTCCTGGGAAATGAAGTTATATTCTGTGGGGAACACTTCAATATGATTGGAGATGTAATGGGTCTTATGTAATATACCTCAAAACTGGCCCATGCTGGTATGCGTATGTTTGGATTTATGGCGTAATGCTCCATGATAATGGAAATGCTACGCTTTGGAGGATGCAAATGTAATGATGCTTACTAAATGCAAATGCAAATGAGATCTCCTGAAAAGGAGACTGCAAGTATCCCAGATGGCTTGACTGGGTAAGAACTGACGATCACTGCATTGATCTGATCCATCCTGATGAGGAGGAGATAACTCTGCGGGGAAAGTTGTCAATAATACACCGGCTCCGAACAGCCGCCACTGCCAAAAATAAATTGGACTTTGAGATTGGAGCGCCAAGACCCTGCTGGAGATGGACCCTTCTTGAACTCTGGTGGGGAATCAAAGGCATGATACTGCTGAGGAAGCAACTGCTGGGGAGGCAAAACACTCCTTATACTGCTGAGAATTGCCCCTGTCTGAAGGGAAACTTCTGCTCGGGGATGGCACCAACCTTCTGTTGCCTTGCTGGGGGGAGATTTCAACTTCCAACTCTACTGGGGATGATGGAGGATGTCAATGATGAAGCTTCCTGCTGAAGATAAGAGTTTAAGTTGCCACTTGCTGGGGATAAGAGATAAATCCTCTCATGTTGGGAATGAGAGATGTAAGGCGTCTCATGCTGGTGATGAGAGACGATGATATCCTTCTTCTCAAGAAATAACCTCCCATGAGACTTGCTAAGGAATTCTGATCGATGAAGTCCGCCGATGAAACAACTCCTGAAGTACTATGCTGACAATGGCTTTGCTCCTAGCCCTGGGTTGATAAGTTGCCAACTAATCATGAGTGAACAATGGTTCTTTGCAATTTTCAACTCGCCTCAGATTAAGGTCCATCGGAAGAAAATGTCTCAAGAGGATTTTACAGAAAACATGACATACGAAATGCCTCAGTGTCTTCAAACTCTTGGAGAGATTCGTTGGATCTCGAAATAACTGCCCCAGACTACATGGTCTGTGCAAGAATTTTCCTCGCAAGGATTCATGAGAAACCTCATATCACTGTGAGATAGTGTGTCCTAGTATTTTGAACCTTGGGTAGGTGCTTCTGATAAACCGTCTTCGGGAGATAGTACTTCTCATGCTCCTGTGGTGGCCTGCTCTAGTACAAGTCTTGAAGTGTTCACCCCTGAATGACTGCTTTGAAGAAAACACTCAGATCAACTATTCTTCGAGAGATTGGATCTCGAAGTGATTGCCCCAGTTTGGCTGAAATTTGAATAATGCTTCCGCCTGATGGCTCTTTGAGAGATTTGAACCTCGAAGTGATTGCCCCAGCTTGGCCGAATTTTGAAGAGATTGCTCGACATGATTGCCCCAGATTAGTTGGCTCTTACCAGGAATGTTGGGAAAGTCCCTACTCGATGGAGTTTCTTAGAAAGGTTTATCTCGACAAATTGTCCTTCGGAAGTTTCAGACTTCTCAACTTGGCAAGATTAAGCTTCTGGACTGAGATTCCATATGTAAACTTTTATGATGCCAAACAAATGTATGCAAGCAGAAAATGTTTATTTTGAGAATGAAAAATCTAATGCAACACACATGTTAATTTTGAAGTTTTACTGAAAAAGATGTCGCAAACCTTTGTGAGTGAATCACTGGTTAAGATACGACATTGATTTTTGATGAATGAAAGCATGCACATGCAACACCAACAAAGAACTATTAGCACAACTCATAGGAGTCAAGAACGAGATCTTGTGGTAGTACGCTCTCAAAAATAACCCTGTTTCAGTTAGGACTTTCAAGGGTTGTATCGTGGCCTGGTTCACGGTTATAGAAACAAAGGATATAGGCTCGAAATTTATTTGTGCCCACCCAACTTCGTGATGTTCTCCATTCCTATGTTCAGCTAGCTTGGCACAAGCTCTCACCTTTCGAAAAGGGTTTTGTGATGGTTGAGGAACCAATTACTCTAACAGTCTAAGCACCAATCAGATTGTTGTTTGGAGTCAGTCGCCCCTTCGCCTTTCGTGTCTGTATCACACGACTTTGTTCTTATTCAAGGATCTCTCTTGTGTAATCCTTTACGTCTTTTGCTTTTGCATTATTTTTCTTATCCCTAACTTTTGCCTGGACTGATTCTTGTGAATCTTTGATTGTGAAGTCCAGCGGGATGCCCTAATTTTTTCCTAAGTCGCTTATTTTCAAGTTTTGACTTAGCGGGCTTTTTATTCATTTTTTTTTCTTTTTTTTTGAACAAATCGTGTGACACTGCTTATCTTGAATGCTTTGCGAGGGTCGTGACTGTCTCACTTCTTGGTTGTTGAGGGATAACCATTGTGGTTTCCGGTCTTTGGACCTCTTGATTGGTATAACCATTGTGGTTTCTGGTCATTGGACCTCTTGATTTGGTACAACGAAAGGCAATGGATCCTCAGATGTGCACTCCTTTTTGAAATTTGAACGATCGGTCCAACTAGCTGACACCTACCCTGCCCCTGGGTTAAGTGCGAGGGTTTTTCATGCAAAAAGAAACTCCTACTTCAAGGCTCAAATGGGTTGGCGAGGGTCTATCTCCCTTATATCTCCGGTGTTTAGGATTTGAAACAATGCCTGTACATCGTCAACAAGGTCTTTCTCAAAAGCACACAATTAGAGATTCATGCATTTTCATTTTGTCATCCTCCCTGATAGAGTTTAAGCTCAACAGTTGGTATTGCAATGCACATACACAAAATCATGAGTGAATACGAATGGATTACTTCAAGAAAAACATGTGCGTTATATTATGATTAACATTCAAAAACAAATAAGTTTCATGCATGCATACAAATGTTTAAACAAACAATATAAACTACAAATGAAAATGCAGTAAAGAAGCTGAACATTGCCGTCATTGAGGAGACTTGACTCCGTATGGACTTATTACTTCTGGAGATGCCTTTGCAAATTGGGAGACCCATTTGATGAGGAGACTTCAATATGTGAGCAGACTTTCTGGCACGATGACCTTTGAGTCGATCAAATTCGGGACCTCGTCTTCACTTTTGCCTCTGAAAGACTTGCAATCTTCAATTAAAAGGCCATGTGCCCCAGAATGGTAGTCAAACTTGGCATTGAGACCCCAAAGGAAGCTTCGTCGGAGATGATCCTGATGTAACTAGCCCAACTAGCCTGAATCTGAGCAGATGAGGAAACCCGTTGCGCGTACAACATGAAAATATGATCAAACTTTTTCTAAAGTTGTTTTGGTCTTTACCCATATGCTCTTCCCCTAGGATTCTCTTGGGAAGCTTAGGTTGGATGCTGACAATCGACGTCTGGAGGGAAGAGGTTGATAAAGGAAGTTGATAAATAAGGTTGCTCGAAAAGATCTTGCATGATCTCCTGCCTACGTATCTCCATTGACCAATGGAGAATCAGAGCAGCGTAGTTCCCCTCACTAGGGATGAAAATAGCTTCATTCAAAATTCCCATAACCAAACTCATCTGAGTCTTCATCTGGTTGACTTCCTCTTTCAACAGTTTCTGATTCTGAAATAAAGCTTGCACATCTGCCCTGAATGGCCTCAGCTGGGTCTTCCTTCGATTACCTCCGCCCGGAGTTACTTCAAATATATACCTTGATGAATGTGATTCAAGTTGTCCATTCTGATGAGAAATCAAGTCAGGAAAAGAATTTGTCTCTGAACACCTGTTGTTGCGGACCCTGTGGTCGTTGTTTGTTGAACCTGTGGAGTAATAGTCACCGCAGCTGCTTGGTGGTAACCTTGAGAATAACTTCTGTCGCGGCCTCTATACACAACATTCATCTCGCCTTCTCTTCTTCTTTGACCGTTGCCAAAAGGCTTTCTCACACCAGAAGAACTAGCACTGCTTGCATCCAAATTCAGAAAATTCTCTATTCTTTCTCCAGCAATGACGATATCAGAAAAACCAATGGACGGGCAGGCGTCCAAACGATCCAAGTAAACACCCTGCAAGGTGCCCATAACCATGTCGGCCATTTCCCGATCCAGCAATAGAGGTTGAACCTGTGCGGCCAGCTCACGCCACCTCTGGGCATACTGCTTAAAACTCTCTTTAGGTCCTTGAGACAAGTTCTGCAACTGGGTGCGATTCGGAGCCATATCAATGTTGTATTGATACTGCTTGAGGAATGCCTCAGCTAGATCTTTCCAACTTCGAATAGAGACCCGACTCAGCTTCATGTACCAGCTCAACGAAGCTCCAGATAAACTATCTTGGAATAAATGCATCCAAAGTTTCTCATCATCAGTATGAACCGAGATTCTTCCAAAGTACGCATGAATGTGAGTCCTAGGACATGTGCTGCCGTTGTACTTGTCAAATGATGGTGCCTTGAACTTTGGAGGGATTCTGACTCCTGGTACTAACCCGAGACTAGTTACGTCGATGCCCAAGGAATTCTGACATTCCATGGCCTTAATCTTCTCTGCCAGCTCTTCATACCTGGGATTGTTGATCTCATTCATGTTACCCATATCAGCATCCAGTAGAGTGAACTGGTCCTCTTGATTGTCTTCTAAACCTGCATTACGGGTTGTGGTCCTATTTGGATTAGGTTCTCCGTTACGGGCAGCATTAGAACCCACATTCTCGGCCGATATTCCTGTATTAATGTACCCATGAGGTTGCTCAACCATCAACCGGAGACGCTCCTGGTTTTGGGCCATGCCAGACATCATTTCCATGAACTGATCCATCCTCTGTCGGAGCTCATTGAGATCAGTCTGCATTCGATCAGCCATCCTTACTCGGTTTCTTTTAGTCGGATATCAGTGAACGCGTTGACCAGCTATATTGCCTGGAATCAAATAAGTTAGAAACCCTGGGTAACCTACAAAAACACAAGAATATGATATGCAGGAAATGAATGTTTATGGCATGTCGATTCATTTTTAGGGCATCCCATCCCCTGATTCTAATTTTGTGGGTTTGATGAGGACAGAAGCTCTTTTTGCTGTAAATAACAAGCAGTGTTGATAATATAAGGTACGTGTGTGTAGCAGACATGCCAAACAATTCCAAGAATACGAAGACCGACGTGTTTTTGCAAATGTGTCAGATGTTTTAGTGATCACAAAGTGAGAGAACACAAGATGATAGTAAAAAAATCTTTTTATGATAAGAATTTGATATAGTCAAAACACCCAAAGCATAGATTCAAACAGAAGTGCAATGATAAGAAGATTCCATCAACAGTCCTGATGGTAATCCTAAAACATATGAACAAAATAGAAAGATGTCTTTGTCAATGCGATCCCCTATCTAGATCTGAGTCAATGATCGGCCCCGCCTTTGGAACTTCTACCAGCTCCTTCGTCTGCACCTGGTTGTCTTCAAACCTCTTCAACTTCTTCTGATAGCAAATCATCATCCGCTTGTAGTAATCAGCTTCTTCTCGGGCTTTAGCAAGTTCTGCATCTTTTTCTCTCAACTTAACGGACATCTCTTCGTCTTTCTCCTTTAGCTTACTCGCGATCTCTTCGGCTTGAACTTTGTCTTGTTCCTCTCTTTTGATCCTGTAAGCAGCATGTCTCTTTTTCATGTTCTCAAACATCAAGGTCTTCTGATCCAGTTGCCTTCTAGTGTCAATGTGTTCCTTGGAAGAACTTCTAGTAGCAAACTCGAACCTCTCATACCGAGCTAACTCAACTTCACACTGTTTCCTTGCAATAGCATGCCTCTCAGCATCTTCTTGAGCTTTCCACTCAATCTCAAGTCTAGCGTGATTAGCTTTAGTAAGCTCCTGACCCAACTGTGCATTCTCCATTAACAACCCGTCTCTTGCCGTCTTCATCTTGTTGAACTCTTCAATGCTAACTGTGGTAGGTTGTTCAATGACCGTGGGATATTAAAGAGGCGCAGGCCCGAATGGTAACAGTAACACTTCAACTCGTTCTCTTAACCATTCTGCAAACGGCGGATACATTCGACAATTCCCTACTCCCAAAGTCTTCTTACCTTTTGTCTTTCGACTATGCCAAGCATTAGAAGCTTTCTGAGCAATCTCGAATCCATCCGTTGATTGGAAGTACAAGGACTCTGTGATGTCCACATCGGCTGCTGGTTCCTTTAAGGCATACCCAAATTGTCTAACCGTGAGAGAAGGGTTATAATTAATTCCCCCTTTTCTCCCGATCAATGGAACATTAGGGAATCCTCCGCAACTATGAAGAATGTCAATGCACCGCAAACCCTGATTAACCCATACAATGTCCTTTGCTCGCAAACCCATCAATCTTTCCGACCATTCAAGAGTGTTCTTCATCTTCTCAAAAGCACCTGATTGTGGAAGAAAGCGTGTGAACCACTTGTAGAATACAGTCGCGCAACAATTCAACATTCCACCCCTTCGTTTCTCATTCTTATAATGCACAGAGTGGTAGAGATCACCTAGGAGAGTAGGAATAGGATTCTTTGCTATGAAAATGCGAATAGCATCAACATCCACGAAGTTCGGCATGTTTGGGAACAAAGTGATTCCATAGATACACAAAGCTAGGATCGCATTGAAGGTACTCCAACTTTTTGCCTCAGCTGCTTTAGTAGCCTCATCCAACAAGAAACTCAAATGATATCCTCGGAAGCCTCCTTTGCTATCAATCCGGTCCTCCAATAATGACTTGCTCAAATAAAGAGCATTTGCTACATCTTTAAAGTCGGGATCAATCTTGGTTCCAAAGAATGGTGCACAGTCCTTCACGGAAACTCTCAGGATGCTCGAATACTCCTCTAATGTAGGTGCCAACACGAAATCAGAAAGTACGAAACATCTAAGCTGTGGATCATAAAACTGTAGCAAGGTGTGCATCCCTTTGAAAGCATAGTCACTGATGGGCTCTATGAAATACAAAATCCACCCATAATCCTGTTTGAAGATATTCAGAACTTCTGGAGGAGCTAAGGCCTTCACTTTGAGAATTTCTTTCACAACAGGCTGATAAACCTTGTAGGAAATAATACACTTGGTCTTCTTCTTGGATTCCATGCTCATAGATCAATACCCATAACCGGAATCAAGGATGTGATATGCAGCCCTGCAAATGAATAAACATGCGTTAGGAATGCAAGTATGCGGATGATGTGATGCAATGCAATGGCATGTGATCACTATTGCATATACTGGGCACTGTTGTACTGCCTTCTGATTTTGCCTGAATACCGACTGTCAAGAATACCAGATCATAAGTATGTATCGGAAGAAAACCCAAGTACCAAGAACAAGGTAGGCTGAAGGTTTAGTTTTCCTGCAAACCTGTAAACCCCTCCCAATCTCACGGTATTGCTACTACGGGTCAACATCACGGACTCTCAAAGCCGAATAGCAATAATACGTTCACCATTTCTGAGAAATGGCTCATGACCAAATCAGGGAATCGGTTTGGTATTATGTACTACTCAGGGAGGCCTCAACTGAATTCCAGAAAAACAAGCATCCCTCATAAGTTCCCGGCTTCAAGAACTGAAGTCGAGAAACAATAGTACATTCATCCCGAAGGGTACAATACTACCGTCATACGACCAATTGCTTTAACCAGGTTCCTACGAGAGAACAAGGTCATCCTATGCGATTTCCTAGTGGGCCCTCGGGTGCGAATGGGTTTGCCACGAAATGTGGTCTGCCACTGTCACCACTGGAGAGGGTTGTTTCCACTAAGGTCATCGATGATCGGTTCCCAGTGTTAGTAGCTCAGGTGAGAACATTCCATGGTCTTCCTAGGCAGTATAGAACATATCCCAAGAGAGCCTGATCTGGGTGTGGGACTCGTGAAAACTACACGTGCTCAAGACCACGCAAGCCATACGACTGCCCACTCTAAATCCTCTGTGTATACTCAAGCCGGGTATTTGGCTTATCTCACAATAATCCCATCCCGCCAAGAAAAACCAGAACAGCCAGTACAGTATATGCCAGTATATGCGACAGTAAAGTAAAGTGCAGAAAGCTGTAAATAAAGCTGTAAAGGAAAGCGATAAACTGTAAATAAAACAGTAAAGCTAAACTAAAGCATAACAGCGAATGAAAAAGCACCCAAAGAAAACAGAAACAGACAAGCGCTAGGATTGACTCTCGAAGGGGAATTTAGAATTTCTAAGGATCCCCAGCAGAGTCGCCAGCTGTCGCTCCCGGGATTTTCATCCTAGTACAAACGCGAAAGGGGTGCGGAAAGGTTAGAGTCGCCAGCCAGACATTTTTATCCCGAATGAATGGGAAAGGTAATGTTGCACAAACCTAAGGAAGAAGGAAAGGACAAGGTCCTGCGAACCAAAGATCTGAGTTCGGGAGTCGGTTACGACATGGGAAGGTATTAGCACCCCAGACCGTCCGCCGTACCCGACGGGATCCACGCTTGCTTGTTTTGTTTCAAAGGGTGAGAAATAAGAATGTTGCTGAATAAAACCGCTAACTGGAATGGAAATGAGAAATGAGAAAGGAATTGGAAAAGAGAATGAAAATAAAGGTGGAAATGTAGGGAAAATAAAGATTGTGCTCGAACGGGCCCTACCCCGCTGCCTACGTACCTCATCGGGATAATGAGGATCAGAGTCGACGTAGTTCGCCTAACTAAGGCGGGAACTATTTGTTTGTGTTTTTTATGTTGGAACTGCGTATGTCTATGCTCAGGTGTTGCAGGCTCGTCTGGTACGAGTGCGTTTACCGTCTTACATGTGTGACAAGTCGTCGCGAGTTCGCGTTGTGAGTGAATGAGATGAGAAAAGAAGTTCCCGCAGGATAGTCGCTTGTTATTTGTTTTTGTATTTTATGAGAAGTGTTTTTAAGTTTGTGTTTATTGAATGTACAACACTAAAGACTATGACACAGGAGCAAATACTTTCCAAGATCGCCCCCAATGGAACGTTTGTAAAGCATCCTAGAAGAGTGAAGGAGACCTCCACTAGTCATTTCCCGTATAGCTTAAGGCTCTTGGCGCATTGTACACCTTCCTTTATTAAGTGTTTTTGATTTTATTTTAAGATGAGAAGAGAGACTCAAATTATCAAAGGAAAAATTCTAAGAGAAACTAGACTTACCCTAAGTTAGTTGAATTTATGGATGACCTATGGTTAGTGAGGTTTGAAAGATTAATCTACCTAAAAGATATTAAACTACAAATGAGAATACAAGAGTTAATAATGAATAATATGGTCCTTCTAAGTCATGGTGGGTACACACGGTATGAAATGTAAATGAGATGAAACAATGGATCGGGTGGGTCGATTGCGTGGTGCTAAGACGCACGACTTATGGTGTGAAACATACAAGGCTTGCTTTTGGTTGAATGGAGTGGAACGATGGTAATCGAGGAACCCTAATGTCACATGCAACTTTATTTATTTATTTGAAAACTTACTCGACGTTGGATCGAGTTTTATTTATTTCATTTTTTGATATTTGGTTTTCCATCGATTCATTTTATCTTTTCTAACCTAATTAAAGAAACTATACAAACGTACAAGTTCTAAGCTATTACATCACAAAGCATACAAACATAATTGAGGCACAAAATATCCAAGTCCATAAGCCAAACCTTGAAAAACACCTTGCACAAAAAAACAACTAGTTAGTGAAGGATATGAACCATGGATATGCATAATGTGATGGAAATGAATTAAAATGACAAAAAATATCAAAAGTCATGGGAAAATTATGAAAAAATAAACCATGGGGCCTAAAATTACCTATAGCATTATACTAAAAAGGATCCTAAAAATCCTATTTTTTATATGCCTAAAAATTACTTATTTTCAGCTATGAATTAACTACTAATTTCTAACAAATTCACCTCTAAAACCTAAGATAAAATGTTCTAAAAATCTACAAAAATTATCCTAAGTACTTTTATAAGTCTTCTAACTACAGTAAAAAGAATGGGCTAAAAAAGTTATTGGAAGTTAACAAAATAAAATGAACAAAATAAAGTGCAATTAAAGGAAACTCAATAAGAAGCATCTTCATGAAAAATTCAATATAAAACCAAAAATAAAGCAAAACTAGAAAAATAAAATTCTAATCATTTCTAATATGAATTAAAAAGATACTTGAATTTTTTAGGGAATTTTTCTATGACTTTTCTATTTTATTTGGGAATTATTTCTAACTACACTAAAACAAAAATAAAATCTAAAGAAATAATTGAAGGGGGGTTCAGGAAGTATTATTTTTTGTTGTTTTTCCTCTACTGGGCTTAGCAAGGGAGTACAGAAAGCAAAAATGACAAGCCCATTCGCAGGTTCTCTATGGGGGTACAGATAGTATTTTTAGAAGTTGTTTTCTTGTTGGGCTTAAAAGGGTGGTGCAATTAGCAAAAGCATAGGCCCAATTGCGTTGAATTGAGAGAGGGTGTATTCAACGTTTTCTATAGTCGTTTTTTATATATGGGCTTCTAGGGGGTGCAGATAGTAATAACAAAACAAAGCCTCATCTTTACTTCACTAAACCTATGGAGTTAAGATTAATATAACTAAATCAAGGTAATTAATGGCTATTATTGAGTTTTAATATTGATTAAAATAGACTTAATTATGAATTAAGTTCCAAATTAAACTTATAATTTAAATCAATAACATAATATGAACATTGAACCCCATAAAATCAAAAGAAAGAAACTGAAACCCTAGACCCCTCTCTTCTCCTACCCGCGGCGCCGCCGCTAACCCCATCCCTGTCTTCTTCCTCCCCATCGCCGTCCACCTCTCGACGGTTCCGTCCTCTTCGAATCCATCACCATCACCAATCTCCTTCCTTCGCCATCTCCTTCAAAGTCCTAACCTAAACCCTCTTCTTCTCCTTCGGCCTCTCTTCTCCATGAATCTTCCCCTAAGCATCTTCAAACCTAACCTAATTCCCCTTTTCCCCAATTCCGAAATGAGAATTAACTAAACCTTTCATCAGAAATCCCTAACAGCTGCAACAATAACCTAGCCTATCACACAAGAACGACGAAGTGAATAGTACCTTGATTTCGGTGCTGATTTACGAATCGAAGACGTCCCTTCTATTTCGGTTATGGAAAGCTTCAATTGATAACAGATAATGATGAAAGTCGCTTCGTGAGCGCTGAAGCCGGTGAACCTAAATCGCAGTGACAATATCAATGAAGCATATGCAGTTGTTACTCCTGAAGCCTCTGCGATTCAAAGTTATGTTCAGGAATATTTCGAAAAATTCGTTCCCCTCGATTAACTCAGCGCCTTCTTCTCTTATTCCACAATTTCGAAATCACTTTGTTGTTGAATCACAAACACTCTAAAACTGCACTCTGTGATGCCTGATGCAGGATCTTGTGGCGATTCGCGGATTTGACGTTGAATCGAAGTGATGTTGGCTGCGGGGGGTGAGTTGCTGTGATTGCAACGTTATAATCGTAGCTGAGTTGTCGAATTCAAAACTGATGCATTCTCATTCTTATGTCGATCTCCTTGCAGGTTATTCATATTGGTGATGAAGTTGATACAATAGCATGGAGATGCTGGTGATTTAGGGAGATTGATGAGATGGTCTCTGTGATGACCATGAGTGCACATTGTCGCTAATGTAAAACAGTATTGAAAGCCGCAGGTTTACACTCTTGCTCATTCTTCTTCACAGCTTCAATGAATTGCCATTATTCTTCTATGCTTAATTGTTGTTGCGGTTCTTGACTTTTTTGTAGGTTTTTTGATGAATCATTCATGGTGAAAACAGAAGTTGTAGGATATGGAGAGAGTTTCGGTTAAAGGAAAAGATGAGGAGAAAAGGTTGTGAGGAAGAAGATTGGAGAGATTCAAGGAGGATTGGTTAGAATGGTGAAGGGTATTTAAAAAGTTGTGGAAGAAGAAGCAGGATTGGATGAGAAGAATTGCTTTATAGGAAATGTCACAGAAGAATCCGGAAGCTTCAGGTAAAAAAAAATCAGTTATGACTCTGTTATGTTTCTGTTATGAGTTTGTTACAATTCAGTTATCATTGCAACTGTTTTTCTGTTTTGAATTGTTATGAGTTTTGTGGTTTCTATTATTGAATTGGAGAGTGGAAAAGATTGATGAAGCTTTTACTGCAGAAGAAGGTGATGGTGATGCGAAGAAGATCGAAGTTTCAGAGTTGAGGATTGCTGATAAAGATGAAGATATAGATGATGCTGAGGAAAAATGGAAGAGTGAGAAATTGAAGGATTCCTCCTTTTTGTGATTGTAATGGATTCACTGATTTTTCTGCAACTCTTCTAAATTCCCTTTTTATTCTCAATTGATATCCTGTACTATCGGTTATTCTATCGGTTATTCTGACTGATTTTGTAGAGTTGGACCTATTTGTAAAATTGAATTTTATGTATAGTTGCCTTATTCTGCTGAATAGTTTTCATCCTTGTATCCATGAATTGTATTGTGGCTTGACATAGGAAAAAGAAACAAACCCCTTTTTTTGTTTTTTGTCCATATATGTTAATCCCAGAAAAATGCAACTAAAATCTTTTTGTCTTATAACTCTCTTTTTCCTGCTGTGAATATCGGTTACACCAATTATCCAATAATGATTGGTTATTTTAAAATGATTGGTGAGGAAAAATTGGTAATTTTCTGTCATCTGAATGCACCTGAGGTTAACATAAATGAGGCATAGAACTGATTATGTTTAAAAAAGGTTATTGGATTGTAACCTAAAATGGATGGTCCACTTATAACAGGATTATGGCTAGTAAAAAGATGGTATGAATAGAATCTAAAAAAGAAACAAACAAAAAAAATGGACAAAACTGGATAAAATTCGGACATTTGGATATGGCTAGAAACTTGGATTTAGGTGAAACAAAAGGATTTGGTTTAAAGGACATTAGGGAATTGAACAATGAGATGAGATGAAATTGGGATATGGTCAGTAAATGAGTGAGAAACGGTTAACATGATGGCCATGCCCTGAGTTTAAATGTGGTAAAACCAAACTTAAGTGTGGTTTATGTATATTTTCCAAAGTGGGCACATTTGGACTTAGGCTACGATAAAAAATAATAGCATATTTAATCCACATTATATTATCCTCCAAAGTACTCGTGTATTCTATCAATCCTTAACCTCCATCTGAAGTTCTTTATCTTGTAAGCAATGCATGATTGATAGGACCATAATACCCGGATTACCACATGAGCCCTCCTAGATCTCTTATATCGTGAACACTTCTTACACAAACCCACATTAATCTTCAATACCCTACATCTCACATGATGATGAAATTTCTGGAATGATAAGATTCCCTGAGGACAAGCTTCACATTAAGCTCTCTTGAGTGTCACATGCTTAGGGAAATAAACCCTAGCCCTCTGACGGAAAGAATGGCTTGAGATTTAGAATATCACCAAAGTCCTTGCTCCAAAAACTTATATTGCCATGATGAAACCTTAAGCGCTTGGCACCCTTAATGAATCTTGGAGAAAACGAGCACGATACTTTGGTATGACGTTATAGCTCGAGCTTTCATCTTAACTTGAATGTAAAGGTAAGATAAATCACCTTTGGGATCTGAGAAATGTAATCACAGGAAAATGTTTTGATCCCATGCCTTAAGAGCCAATGAAATGCATGATTATGATTTTATGACCTAGTGAAAAATGTGGATGAATGCAAAGCGATAAGCTAGTAAAGGGAATAAATATAAGGGCAAATTTTGAGGTGTTACACCATGCTTCACTGATCACACTGCACTTGTTGGTTTTGAAAATGGTTGAGTTTTAAGCTTGTATCGTGTTTCTGAAAGTTTGACCTAATTTTCTGTTCTTGTTTGATTCGTGTTATTGATGCATGATAAATGAATGTTAGGGTTAGATTCTTGTTTAGGGTAGTGAGTTGATCATTTCTGGAGAGTTTGAGAGTCTGGGGTGGGGTTTTGAAGAAGCTCAGGGGAGGAGCTCGCTGGAGAAGACGACCGGAGGTCTTCTCCGGCCACCCGAACTTGATTACGATTTAATTTGTGTAATTAAGGAACTTTGAATGCGAGCCCTCAGATTAGTCTTCGCGCACGTATTTTGACGACCCAGATTGCTTCACTTAGCCCTAATCCCATTTAATTAAATTAATTAATTAGGATTAATTATAAAATAGCCAGCTTGAATCTGGACCCTTAGATCACGCGCCAGTCTATCCCTCCTTTCCCAGTTTAAACCTCAACCACAGGATCCTCATACTTTCTATTTAAATTGATTTTTATTTCATTTAAATTGTATTTTCTTGCATAATTATTTTAAAATATCAAAACTCACCCAAAAAATTTCAAACTTTGCATTTCTGATTCAAATATTTTTCTTCATCCAAAAACAATTTTTATTTTATTTTTTGCATTTAAAAATCATTTTTTAAAATATTTAAATGTTTATTTTAATTAATTAATGGAAATTAATTAATTAAAATACCATTTAAGTTTCTAAAAATCACTAAAAAACTCACATTGCATCTTAAGACATTTAGAAACATTTCCAAACCATTCATACAAATTTCTTTTTGGTTTTGAACATACTTTGACATTTTCTTTGAATTTAGGGTTCATAAAATCCTCCTTTTGGAACCCTAACTTTTAAAAATCTTTTCTGCCTAACAATGAAGGGTTTGATGATGATTCTTTTTACATTGTTTTCCATATAATATTTAGTTTCTAGGATATTTTTGGCATGAATTTGTCTTGCATTTTCAAATTGATTTTCATTTTTCCTTTTGAGGTACCCCAAAACCCTAGCAAACTTAGAAAAATCATAACTTTCCTTAGGTTAAGAGTTATACCTTCTCCTTTGGGGTGTGATATCATATGGGGTTAGGGTTTTTTTGAGCTCATTTGCAAATTTTATCATGACACATGCTTCTGTTTTGATCATTTGCATCTCATCCTTTCATGTAACCCTAATTTTGCATCCTTACTTGCATCTTACATTGCATTGCACGAACATATGAACTTGTCATGTCATTCCAAGCATTTGTATGCCATCTTAGACATTTTAAGACATTGCTTGATCATTTATTCATACATTTTCTATGCTTTGTATCCATTTCATTTCATAAACATCCATGTGTTTTCATGCTTCCCACATGCCTCCTATGCATTCACTCTTTTGTATGATCACATATATGCATCTTGCATGTCTTTGCATCATGTCATAACATCATTTACATAATGTGTATGCTTCTGATTTTGATCTTTGTCATTGCATATGCTTCATTCCATTTCATTTCTTTCCTTGTGCATCTTGTGCTAACATTTCCAGGTGGTAAGTTTAATTTAAGAAGTGGATTTGCCTTCACTTATCATTTCTCTTCATCTACTTCATATGTATCTCTACTGCATTTTTCAATTGTCTTTAACTGGGCTTTCTCACTTGTGTTCATCTCACTTTCTTTCTTTAAGTTACTTATCTTCTTCAATGAAGTAAGTAACTTATTTCTTCTGCCTCTTCTTCCTTCCATCTACTTCTTCCATTGGTGGCTTCCTTGAAGATCTTTCTCAAGCCTTACAAACCATAGGAACACCCAAGCATGATAATAATTAGGGTTGTGATTAGCCCCCCCTTAGTTTTTACCTTTGAGTTTCCTTGAGTCTCTCTTCTCATCTTTATAATCGAAGACTAAACCTTTAAGGCTTTAGGACTTTGGAATTAGGGTTATGCCTGCATCCTTATCTTAGGATGGAGTGAATAACTTTAATCCTAATGTAAACACCACAAATTTGCCCTCACCCATTCACACCATGGCTTATGATCTTTTCATATGCATAAATTCAATCATAGCATCTCACACCACATTTTTGATTCACTGCATTGCTTCTAAATCATCTGCATCTAGGGTTTGTGATCTGAGCCATCCCTGAGCTATTTGAGCCACTCCAAAGGTAATTAATCACTTCAAATGGGTCCATGTATGTTCAAGCATCATATTATATCCTCACAAAGTCAATAAAGTAAAAGAATCACAAGAACTGAGAAAGGCATGGAAGCAGAGCCAGGTTTAACTGCACTGATGACCTAGA
Source organism: Lathyrus aphaca (assembly GCA_963966055.1). Lineage (NCBI taxonomy): Eukaryota > Viridiplantae > Streptophyta > Magnoliopsida > Fabales > Fabaceae > Lathyrus > Lathyrus aphaca. Next base: position 221,497,735 of record OZ014523.1, on the reverse strand, counting down.
ATTAGGGTTTTGGTTTCAGAGGCCATAACTCCAAATTTTTTGGTCATTATTGTTTCTATTGGTCTCTATATGATATAAGGATCATGCATATCAATTTTCATGAATAAATTCCATGGGGAAGGCATCTGATCAAGGGTTGACTTCTTGAGCAAGTCTGGGCAAAATCAGGGCATCTGAGGCCTCCAATGACCCAACCAAAGGGTGTTCTCCATCATTTTGAATATGTATGATCTTTATTTGATCATAGAAGATGTTAGAAGTTCACAAAAGTGAAGAATTTCAAGCCATTTGCAAAGTTGCCTTTTTGGGAAAGTTTTTCAACCTCCTCAAATTGATTCAAAAATGCTTCAAATGAGAAAACTTTGGTCATGAAAGTTGTATAATGGATCATTCCCTTTTCAAAAAGTACAAGAACTTTTTCTAATTCATTTTGGATCAAAAGTTATGGGCTTGCAAAGTTGGGGAAAATCATGAAATTTCCATTTTTGGCACCAAAGAGGGATTTTTGCAAATTCCAATTCCAAGCATTTTCAAGACCTCTAAGTGACTTCTTTGCATCATTATAACATGTTACAACTTAGGAAAGTCAAGTTTGTGCCAAGATTTTGCATTTCCATGCCTTGGATCACAAGTTGCATAAGGCATTTTTCATAAAAGCTACAAAATTGAAACTTTGCAAAAAGGGACTTCTCATGTTTGAATTGAACTCCAATTGGTATCAAAACATCATAACAATACTACAAGACTCATTTTGTCACATTATTTCCCAAAGTATCACAAGTTTCCTTGCCTTGGTTCATGAGAAAGTCCAAAGAGGGAAATGTGCAAGAACCTTGGAAACCCATGATCAAGGCTAGCCAGCTCATAAAGTCAGATCCAAAGGCCTTACTTGACTCAAGCTGAGGCAGGACAAGCCCTAAGATCTCCTCTGACCCGAGCCATACTCATGGTACACAAGATCTTGACTTTTTGCATTTTTGCCCATGCCAATCCCACAGTGCCACCACCAACTCTCTGCCCAATCAGAGTCAAATATGTGGACATCTGTCGCTCCCGATAAATGGGGAATAACCCAGATAAAGGTACAGACGCGAACGGTCGGCGAAAGGGACAATGAGAACACACAGCCGTGAACTCACTGGAGAATGAATAGAGTCGCCAGCTAGGCATTTTTATCCCGGAGGAAAGGCAATGCTGCATAGGCCTAGAAAGAGATGGATAAGACGGTCGCGAACCAGAGAGACTGAGAAAGGGGGTTGGTTACAACCTGGGAAGGTATTAGCACCCAGATTGTCCGCCGTACTCGACGGGATCCACGCTTAAAAGATTTGTGTTTTAAAGGGGTAGTGTCAGTGCAATTTGTGTGTCAAAGAGCTGGAAAAGGATGTACAGGTGTCAGTGTAAAAGAGGTGAAGTGTATAAATAATGTGTCAGTGTAGGAATGAGAATGAATTGCTCAAGATCATGAGGCTAAAAGAATGATGCTGGAAGGAGGGGGAATATACAGAGACTTTTGTTCGATAACCGTTAAGTTATGCCTACGTATCCTCTCGTGCAATGAGGAAGTCAGAACACCGTAGTTCGACCCAAAGAGACTGAAAGATGAATTGACTTGTGAACTGCTTACTTGTCAATGCTCAAGTGTATGACCTGTCTGGCTCAGGTGCAAACTGTCTTGCATTAGACGGAAGAAACAAGTTCTCGGTTGTGAGTGAACGCGATGAGAAAAGAATCCCGGAGGAGACGATTATTGTTTGTTTTTGAGTTTTCAGTCTTTTATTGCTTTTGAAGGTTTGTCATAGATTAATGAGCTTAAGTCTAAACCAATGGATTTAGTAAACTCATCACATCTTCCCTCTGATTAGGGGTAATGAGAATACCTTAAGTATGAAGTCAGATTCTCACACTTAATCACCTTTGGTGTAGGATTAAGATCATTAACCTACTTGTGATTAATTAGATGTTTTTGTTGTTTTTGTTTAGTGTTGAGTAATGAGGTTAAGCCATAATCAGGGATTAAACAGACTCATTACACCATCCTAATAGAAGGATAATAGATGAGAATGTTTAAGCTGAGGAAAGCTCCTCAACTTAATCCATGATTAGGGATTAGACTCATGACAAAACAAGCCTTTGATTAAGTGGATTTTATTTAATGGTATGATTATGAAGTGTTTTTTATGATTTGTAAGACAACTTGAGGGGGACTTGTCCATTAACACTAGGGTTAGTCCTTCTTAACCATTTAAGGAAGAATTAGAACCCTAATGCAAGGCCCAAGTTACAAGTGTGATGTCTTGATGATTATTAAGTGAATTGATTAAGAGATTTAAACACATTAAGGGTTTAACACTTAGGATTAAAGTTATACACTCCATCCTAAGAGAAGGATGCAGGCATAAGCTTAATCACAAAGCCTTAAAGCCTTTAGGGTTTAGTCCCTGATTATGAGATGAGAGGAGAAGACTCAAAAGAGACACAAAGGTAAAACTAAGAGGGGAGACTAATCAAACCCTAATCATTGTCATACTTGGTTGTTCCTAAGGTTTGTGAGGTTTTTAAGAGAAGTCTTCAATGGAACCACCAGGAAGCAGATGAAAGGAGCAAAGAGAAGCAAAGTAACTTGCTTCACTTAAGAAGTCAAGTCACTTGAAGAAAGAAAGTGGGAGGAAGAAGAATGAGCAAGCTCAATCTCAAACACAAACAAAAATGCAGCAATGGATGCAAGAGAGGTGAAAAGAAAAGTTATGAGAAGTGAAGGCAAATTCACTTCTCAAGTTTACTTACCACCTGAAAAGATTAGAAAAGAAATGCAAGGCAAAGCAAAATGAGATGACATGACATGATGAAAAACAAAACCAGAAGCATGTTGATGATGATAATGATGTTATGAGATGCTACAAGCATGAGGCAAGGCATGGAGATGTTCATACAAGATCATGGATGCAAATGATGCAAGTTAAGGAGCATGATCTTACATGAAAAGTTATGAAACATACATGGCAAACAAAATGGCAAATATGGGATGCAATGATCAAACATGCTTTCTAAATGTCTTAAGATGTCAAATGAATCACACGGGTGCTTGAAATGTTATGGCAAGTCATGTTATGCAAGGGAATGCAAGAAGGATGCAAATGAAAGCTCAAATTAGGGTTTATGGATCAAACAACAAACAAAAACCAAAAACAGAAGCAAAACCTAAGATAAAAAAATGGAAAATGCCACCCAAAGAAACCCTAAACCTATACTAAACCAAAGTCCAAAGGGGAAGTCTCAACTCTTAACCAAACTCAAGTTATGATTTTTTCTAAGTTATTAGGGTTTTTAGGACTCCTAAACAAAAGAAATGCCAAACAAATGAAAAATGAAAGATCAAATCATGGCCATTTTATCTCAAAAACTACATGCCAAATACAATGCAATGCAAAAAGAATCAAAGTCCAACTCTTCCTAGATAGGCAGAAATGATTTTTTAAACTTATGATCAAAATAATGCACAAAAAATGATTTAATTCAATGGAAAATTCTCAAAATGCATCAAGATCAAAAAAGAAATTTGGTTTGAAGGTTGGACAATGTTTCTAAATGTCTTAGAACATTTCATGAATTTTTTGGTGATTTTTAAATACCTAAAAGTATTTTTAATAAATTAATTTCCATTAATCAATTAAAAATAATCTTTTAAATATTTAAAAATACTTTTTTAATGATAAAAATAAAAATAAAAATATTTTTGTGTCTTAAAAATTAATAAAACTCATGAGAAAAAGTTTCATAATTTTTAAAACATTTTTGCTATTTTTAATAAATTATAGAAATTGAATGAAAGAAAAATGAAAATAAAATATAAAGTATGCAGTATGAGTGGCTGGGATTGAGAGTTGAGTGATCAAAGGGCCCTGCGCGCAAGTCAACAAGACTGGAGGGTATGCACAATCCAAGGCCCAGATTCAAAGTTCACTAACGCGCGTGATCTGATGGCTGTGCTTCCAAGTTAACTTAATTAATTATGATTAATTTAATTAAACAAAATTAGGGTTTAATGACCCATCTGAGCCGTCCACAAGCGCGCGGGAAGCAGCATCCAAGGGACCAGATTTAAAGTTCACTAATTAATGAGATTTAGCCCTAATTACATCCAGGCGACCGGAGATGAGCTCCGGTCGTCTTCTCCGACCATCCAAAAACCCTAACTTCTTATCTAGGCCACCCCAAGTCAAATTAAACGCCCAGAAACAATCCCCACACTTCCTATAACTCAAATCCATGATCAAACATCATTTATGCATCATAAATCAAACGAATCAAAAGAAATGAAAATCACGGGCAAAGTTTCAGAGGGACCATACAAGCTCAATTTTTACTCATTTTTGATTCTGAAACCAACCCCATAACCAGCAAGACATGAATAATCAATTTGTAACTCAAAAATCAAGCTTTGAGAGAAAAGTTTCCATGTTCATACCTGAGCTGGAAAGCTTCAAAACTGAGCTTTCAGAGCTTCCTTTGCGTACAAATGGACTTCTTTGTCTCCCCTGATGCTAATGGAAGGCTTCAAAGCTCTTGTGGATGGCTGATTTGTGAGGAACAGTTCTGGTGTAGCAGATGGCACAGTCAGGAATGGGGAGGCTTCAAGCCATTCCAATGGTGGATTCCTGCTCCTTTAGGTGTGCCTGACTTGTTGGTGAAGGAAAATGAAGTGTTTGATGGCTGGATGAAGGGATTCGAAGAGTTCTGGTTCTAGGGATGAGAAATGGTGCAGTTCAGTTCAAGCTGGTTTCAGGGTTGAACCTTGGTGGTTTCTACTCAGCAAGGCAAGGTGAGATGATTGGAAGAATTTGTTTTTGTGTTTTCAGTTTGTGGAGGCAGATTCGAAGCAATTTGCAAGATGGTGTGTTTTTGTGCATATGGTCTTAGGGCATGTTTCAGCTTGGCCTCTTGATATATTTTGCTTGCCAAAGGATATTGTATTTTAATCCTATAGGTCAGATGATGTGACCTGGCCTATAGTGATTGGTAAGTTTGCTTTTGCTCAAAGTCCACCTTTTGTGTAAGAGAAGTATGGCTCATGATCTAGGCTAGTACAAGGCATGGTTCTGGTGCAGCATGGTGTGTGTGTGATATTGGGAAGGTCCAGCAGCCAATGCATCAAGTGGAGAGAAGCATCATGATGGTTTTGCAAGTTGTCACCTTTTTGAACTTCATGAAAAAAAGTCTTGTTACATGAACCATGAACATGTGATTTTGGTTCAATTCTGATTTTTGGGACATATGGAATGTTTGTGTACTGGTTTGAAATGAACTAGAGGTTACAAAAGGCATTGGTTCATGGTTTTGCAAAATTCTCATTTGAAGCATGCCTTAAAAATCAATGATTTTAGCCAACTTTGTCACACCATAACTTTTGATTCAAGAAGAATTTGATCATGTTCTTGTACTTTTTGAAAAGGGAAAGATGTAATCTACAACTTTCATGACCAAAGTTTTTCCATTTGAAGCATTTTTGGATCAAGAATCAAGGCTTGAAAAATGACCTAAAATGAAGCATTCTTGAAAATTCAACTATGCCCAAAAAGTCAACATTTGCAAAAACTCCAAATTCTTGATTTTTATGAACTTCAACCTTCTTCCATGATCAAATAAAGATCATATACACTCAAAATGATGAAGATCACCCATTGGTTGGGTCATTGGGGGCCTCAGATGCCCTGATTTTACACTGACTTGTCCAGAAAGTCAACCCTTGATCAGATGACTTCCCCATGGAATTTCTTCATGAAAATTGATATGCATACTCCCTATACCATATAGAGACCAATGGAAACAAGAATGACCAAAAAATTTGGGGTTATGGCCTCTGAAACCAAAACCCTAATTTTTAGGTCAACTGTGCAGTCAAACTTGGCTATGCATCCATTCAAACCCTAGTTCTTGTGATTCCTTGGAATTTTTTACTTTGAGAGGATGTAATATGATACTTGAACACATATGGACCCCTTTTGAAGTGATTGGTTGCCCTTGGAGTGGCTCAAGGGGCTCTTGGATTGCTCAGATCACAAACCCTAGGTGCAGATGACTTAGAACCAATGCAGTGACTCAAAATTTATGCATATGAAATGATCACAAGCCATGGTGAAATGGGTGAGGGCAAATTTGGGGTGTTTATAGCTGCCCCTATTCAAACATGAGTTAGCTGTGCAGGATGTAAGCAACGGCTTAACAGGCAAACAAGATAACTTGTGGTTGAATACCAAAGACAGTAAAAGGGAAATAAAGCATATTGCAAAGCGGGAAACAACGCAATGACGGGGACGGCCGACATGCTGGGGATAAAAGGTAAAGCCAAGACGGGGACGGCCGACTAGCTGGGGAAAATCAAATTATGATGGGGACGGCCATCAGGATAAAGCTGTAAAATTTTCTGGGAGTTAATGAAACATGACGGGGACGCCCATCAAGTTCATAAAGCAAGGTAATCGACGATGGGGACGGCCATCGGGCTAACAGAAAAGGAAAAGGGGCCACGACGGGGACGGCCATCGGGTTAAAGAATAAATGAAATAAACAGATGATGGGGTACGGCCATCAAAGGTGAAGGACGATCACCTAGCAGGGGACGGCTGCTCTGTTGGGTAATAAAGGAATTATGATGGGGACGGCCATCAAAGGTGGAGGACGACCACCTGGCAGGGTACGGCTGCCGAAAATATCAACGACGGGGACGGCCATCGGATAGAAAAGGTCAACGATGGGGACGGCCATCGGACGAGCATGATGGAGGACGACCATCAAGAAGTGGAGGACGACCACTCAGCAGGGTACGGCTGCTCTCGAGGTTTCTTATGACATAGGACGAATGCCAGATAACCAAAAATCAACAATGGGGACGGCCATTGGATAAAATGATGAAGGAAAAACATCAAAAGGTGGAGGACGACCACCTAGCAGGGGACGGCTGCTAAATATCAACGATGGGGACGGCCATCGGATGAGCATGATGGAGGACGACCATCAAGAGGTGGAGGACGACCACCTAGCAGGGTACGGCTGCTCTCAAGGTTATCATAACACAGGACGAGTGTCAGATAAAAAGAAAGAGTTGTTTTGTGATCTACTGGGGGATAGTAAACACGGACGAGTGTTCACATCCAAGAAACAAAGGGTATGAGTGTTTAGATGTTGTGTATAGATTAAAGATGCGGACGAGCATCCTTAAGACTATGATACGGACGAGTATCAGGTAGAAACAAATACTGACACGTGTTCAGAGATGATGATACGGACGAGTATCAACTGGTTAACAAGGAACACGGACGAGTGTTGAATCTGATGGTTCTTCTGGGGTAATAGTAGACACGGACGAGCATCTATATTCAAGAAGACACAAGTGTTTGACACGGTGTATGGATTAAAGATGCGGACGAGCATCCTTAAGACTATGATACAGACGAGTATCATGTAGAAACAAACACTAGACGCAATGTTCTGAGATGATGGTACGGACGAGTACCAACTGGTTAACAAAGAACAAGGACTATTGTTGGATCTGAGGGGATATAAAAGGTATATACAAGATACGGACGAGTATCTGAGTAGTATGAGTAGTTAACTGCTGGGGAGAGCGACACGGACGAGTGCCAAAAGGAGAAGAGTATAGTATGAACGAATATTTGATATACAAAGTGTAGGTGACTGCGCTGGGGATACGACACGGACGGGTGCCAAGAAAGTGTATATAAGTATATGTGAGTACAAAGAGGGTGTCTTTGGCTTTCTGCTGGGATATAACACGGACGGATGTCAAAAGGAGTATATACTGGTGTTTGGGAGTTGTGAGGCAACTGCTTTTGCTGGGAACTCTGGTGGGGATTTTTCTCCTGTATGTTGATGAACTGTCATTATTCACAAGTGTTGGTTCATAACATGGCTTATGATTATGCTATGAGTTGGATTTTTTTGCCGTAATGCTCCGTGTTAAAACGGAATGCTACGCTTTGTGGGTGAATATGATGCAAATGCTATGATTGTGCAAAGATACCAAAACCGGGATTCGGATCCCGTTGCTGCGAAGATCTTTGGCCGATCTGCTTGAAATGGACATCCCAGCTGGGGATGAGATCATTGGTAGATCTAATAAGACGATGTTTTCTTGGGGATGCGGGTCACTGATGGACCTATCCTTATAAATGAGAGACCCAGCTGGGGTTTGTAGAAGCTTTCTTCACTCTGTTGTGATCCTTCATGCGCTGCTCTTCTGGACAGAGGCTGGAGCTCGATGGGGAGATGACTCCCTGATTTTTGTACTCGGCTGAGGGCGATACGGCAACTCGGCTGGGGAGAAAGAGGGATCCTTGACTCAGTCGGGGATGTAGGTGCCTTCTAGAATGCTTAGCAACTCTGATGGAGATAAGTAACAGCTGGAAACCCCGCTGGGGGGATGTTATGAGAGGCAACTCAGCTGGGGAGAGAGCACCTCGGGTGCTGAGAATGAGTGTTGACTTGCCAGCTCACTGGGACGTAACTTGCATGCCCCAGGTTGCGTTCTGGATACCTGCAATCCTGCAAAGATAAGGAAACGCACAAAAGGTCCCGAGGTATCCTTTACTGGATTCCATCATAGGAGTTAAGCATTCTCAAGAGTAAGTATATTCCCTGTAAGCATGTTTTTATTTTCTTAGAGAGAAACATCCGTACTTATGCAATCAGTTTTAGAGACATCAGACATTCTTTGCAAACGAAATATGTACGAGACGAAACATGACTGAAAAATCTGATTTTATTAATTCTTGTGCCCTGAATTGGCAAGATACAGTCAAGGAAACAAATCTCCTAAAATAAGGAGATTGTTACAAATTGAGAAACAAAGTGCTGGCGATGTTGACGACGCTTTCAAAGGATCTTCCTCTTCTGCTATGACTCGTATGACAATGACGTTCTTCTCGCCTTGCTTTCTGAAGAAGGCTGATTCTGATTGAAGCTTGATCCTTTTGAAGCTTTCCAAGTTGCAAGTGATACAGACGAATTCAGACTGCAGTTGTTCGCTTATTCCCTTATTTTGCATGGATCGCCCTTTTGGGTTTTCAATCCATCGGGATACCCATTTTTGCCTGAGTTGTCCAATGCGGCTTTTCAACTCAGCGGGTGTACGTTTTTGCTTATTTTCCCTTATTTTTGCCCGAGTCTTTTATTCTGTTTTTGACTCGCCGGGATGCCCTATTTTTGCCTGGACTTACATTCTGTTTTTATGTCCAGCGGGTCTTTTTTATGCGAAGTATTTTTTAACTGCATCTGAATTCACAGGGGACGGGAAATCTTCACCATCCATGGTGCTGAGCATCAGTGCTCCACCAGAGAAAACTTTCTTTACAACAAATGGTCCTTCATAATTTGGAGTTCATTTGCCCCTGTGGTCTGTATGAGGAGGAAGGATTCTCTTCAGCACAAGATCTCCTACTTGGTACTCTCGGTGCCTGACTTTCTGATCGAAGGCTTTCTTCATTCTCTTCTGATATAGCTGTCCATGACAGATTGCAGCCAATCTTTTCTCTTCGATCAGACTCAGTTGTTCGTATCGGGCCCGAACCCATTCTGCTTCACTCAGCTTAACATCCATCAATACCCGCAGAGAGGGTAGTTCAACTTCCACCGGTAGGACTGCTTCCATACCATACACAAGTTGATACGGTGTTGCCCCAGTGGATGTCCTGATTGACGTGCGGTACCCATGCAAGGCGAACGGTAGCATCTCATGCCAGTCTTTATAAGTGACTACCATCTTCTGCACAATCTTCTTGATATTCTTATTTGCTGCCTCAACAGCGCCATTCATCTTTGGCCTGTAAGGAGAAGAATTGTGATGTTGAATCTTGAAGTCCCGGCATAGCTCTGCCATCATTTTGTTGTTTAGATTGGAACCATTATCAGTAATGATTCGCTCGGGCACTCCATATCGACAGATGATATCTCTTTTCAGAAATCTGGCTACCACCTGCCTTGTAACATTGGCATAGGAAGCTGCTTCGACCCACTTGGTGAAATAGTCAATGGCAACCAGGATGAATCTGTGGCCATTCGAAGCAGTTGGCTCAATCTTACCAATCATGTCAATGCCCCACATAGCAAAGGGCCAGGGTGAAGACATCACATTCAGAGGATTGGGAGGCACATGCACCTTATCTGCATAAATCTGGCATTTATGGCATTTCCTGGCGTAGGCACAACAATCAGCATCCATTGTGATCCAGTAATAACCTAATCTTAGCAATTTCTTGGCCATTGCATGTCCTCCAGCATGGGTACCAAAGGATCCTTCGTGCACTTCATGCATCAATAAATCTGCTTCCGTCTTGTCAACACATCTGAGGAGTACCATATCAAAGTTCCTTTTGTATAAAGATCCATCAGTGTTCAGAAAGAAACTACCAGCAAGCCTTCTCAAAGTCTTCTTATCGTTGGAAGATGCCCCAGGTGGGTATGTCTGATCCTCCAAGAAGCATTTAATGTCATGAAACCAAGGCTTATCATCTTTGACACCTTCTGCCGCAAATACATATGGTGGTCTATCAAGTCTCGACACTGAAATCTGAGGTACAAAGTTAGCAGCTTGAACTTTGATCATGGATGAAATGGTAGCAAGAGCATCTGCAAACTGATTCTCGTCCCGAGGGATATACTCAAGCTTGACTGTTGTGAAGAAAGTCAATAACCTCCTTGTATAATCCCTGTAAGGTATCAGATGATCCTGATGGGTGTACCATTTGCCGTTGGTTTGATTGACTACCAAAGCTGAATCTCCGAATACGGTCAACGTCTTGATCCTGAGGTCAATGGCTTCCTCAAGACCCATAATGCAAGCTTCGTATTCAGCTTCGTTATTAGTGCAGTTGAAAGTGAGTTTTTCCGAGAAAGGCATGTGAACTCCTTTAGGTGTGATGAGTACTGCACCAACACCACGACCATTCATGTTAACAGCCCCATCAAACATCATAGTCCATTCTTCTTCCGGGTCGGGCCCTTCAGTGTGAATAGGCTCTTCATGATCTTTTGCTTTTATGAACATGATGTCTTCATCAGGGAAGTCAAATCTCATAGGCTGGTAGTCATCTATGGGTTGCTTAGCAAGATATTCAGATAGTACACTGCCCTTGATGGCTTTCTGAGAGGTGTACTGGATGTCGTATTCTGTGAGAATCATCTGCCATCTTGCAACCCGTCCGGTAAGAGCTGGCTTCTCGAAAATGTACTTAACCGGGTCCATTTTGGATATCAACAAAGTAGTGTGGGTCAACATATACTGTCTCAGTCGGCGAGCCGCCCACGCTAAAGCACAGCAAGTTTTCTCGAGCAGTGAATAACGTTGTTCACAGTCGGTAAACTTTTTGCTTAGGTAGTATATTGCATACTCTTTTCGACCAGACTCGTCATGCTGGCCCAGCACGCACCCCATTGACTCTTCTAATACTGTCAAGTACATTATCAGAGGTCTTCCTTCAACTGGTGGCATAAGGATTGGAGGTTCTTGTAAGTACTCCTTGATCTTGTCAAAAGCCCTTTGGCAGTCTTCATTCCACCTGACCGTCTGTTCTTTTCTTAACAGCTTGAACAAGGGTTCACAGGTTGCTGTCAGGTGAGATATGAACCGTGAGATATAGTTCAATCGACCTAAGAACCCTCGAACTTCTTTCTCTGTTTTCGGTGCAGGCATCTCTTGGATGGCTTTGACTTTATCAGGGTCAACTTCAATCCCTTTCTCGCTTACAATAAATCCCAGCAGCTTACCGGATCGCACCCCGAATGTGCATTTGTTGGGGTTCAACTTCAGTTGGTACTTCCTCAGACGTTTGAACAATTTGAGCAGATTTACCAGATGGTCTTCTTTCGTAAGGGACTTGGCAATCATGTCATCCACATAACACTCGATTTCCTTATGGATCATATCGTGGAATAGTGTCACCATAGCCCGTTGATATGTTGCACCAGCATTCTTCAGTCCGAATGGCATCACTTTGTAACAGAACGTGCCCCAAGGTGTGATGAATGTTGTCTTCTCCATGTCTTCAGGTGACATCTTAATCTGGTTGTATCCTGAAAATCCGTCCATGAAGGAGAATACCGAGAACTGAGCCGTGTTATCGACCAATACGTCAATGTGAGGTAATGGGAAGTCATCTTTCGGGCTGGCTCTGTTCAGATCCCGGTAGTCAACACACATCCTTACTTTGCCGTCCTTCTTAGGCACAGGCACAATATTAGCAACCCACGGCGGATAGCTAGTTACAGCAAGGAAACCGGCGTCCCATTGCTTTTGTACCTCTTCCTTGATTTTCATAGCCATGTCTGGGCGAGTACGGCGCAGTTTCTGTTTGACCGGCGGGCATTCTTCTCTCAAAGGCAGCTTGTGCACGACAATATCGGTATCCAACCCTGGCATGTCTTGGTACGACCAAGCAAACACATCTACATACTCTTGAAGCAGGTCTATCAGTTGTCTCTTCACTGAGTCTTGCAGGCAGGCCCCGATTCTAACTTCTTTCACGTCTTCATCTGTACCAAGATTGATCACTTCAACCTCCTCCTGGTGAGGAGTAATAACCTTCTCCTCTTGTCTTAACAACCTGGCTAGCTCTTCAGGAAATTCATATTCTTCTTCAACCCCTTCATCAGCTTGATTGATTGGATTGTCAAAGTCATACGAAGTCATAGCCGTGCTGTTGTCGGTGCTGTCTGGAAGGCACTCTCTGCAAGGGTTAAGTTTGTTCATTTTAGTGATCCGATTTTAGTCTTATTTAGAAAAGTGAAATGAAGTTGTCATTTTGAAAACTCCGCCATTTATTTTTTGTACAAAAAGAAAAATGGAAAAACAGTGAACGAAAAGAAAAAGACTCGTTTGCAAAAAGATGTCTGATATTTCATTAATTAATCTTGTTTGCACAAAAAGTACAGATGGCCCGATTACAAAATGAGTCTTGTCATCTTGGGCAAGATGCAAGACTTTGATGCATGCTTATAAAAATACAGGAAATAATAATTACTCTGCATGAGTAACTCTTATAATTTCCTGGGAAGACCAGTTCGAGAGACTGCTCCCCGGGATCTTTGGACGAATCCAGCTTTCCAGGTTGCGTTCCTCTTCCAGCTCGTCTTCCAAACAGTTGATAGAATCAGGGGTAAGCATCCCCCCACTCACAAAGTTGGGCTCTTTCGCAGCCGCTGCTTGATCTTGTTGAGTTGGTTTGTAACCCAACCCAAATCTGTCTTCTTTCTTCTCTACCGATAGCAATTTGCCCCAGCCTTGGGCAGTTCCTTCCTCAACAACCTTCCGGGCTTGTTGGTATGATGATATTGGAGTACCAGGCACAACAGATGTTTCATTCACATTCAAGGCTTCAAACCCCTGGCTCATTGTTTCATGGATCTCCCCATCCATTTCAATGTATTTATAGGTAGCCAGGTGGCTGACAAAAATGTCCTCCTCTCCGCAGATTGTAACGATTTGACCCTCCCACTCATATTTTAACTTCTGGTGAAGGGTAGAGGTCACGGCGCCAGCAGCGTGAATCCATGGCCTACCCAACAAACAGCTGTAGGCAGGCTGAATGTCCATCACATAGAAGATAGTTTTAAAGGTCTGCGGGCCAATCGTTACGGGCAGCTCAATCTCTCCCAGAACCGATCTCTTTGAGCCATCAAAATCTCTCACCACCAGGTTGCTGGGTCTCAACGCCAATCCGTCATACTCTAGCTTCACCAAATCCTTTTTAGGTAGGACATTAAGGGATGACCCCGTGTCTACCAGCACATGGGAAAGGACAGCACCTTTGCATTCCATGGTTATGTGCAAGGCTTTGTTGTGGTTGCGGCCTTCCGTTGTCAAATCAGTATTGGTGAACCCTAGTCCGTGACTAGCATTAACATTTCCAACTACTGCTTCCAGCTGATTGACAGTGATCTCTTCAGGCACGTAAGCTGCGTGCAGGACTTTGAGTAGTGCATTCCGATGGGCTTCGGAGCACATAAGCAGTGATAGGATTGAGATCTTGGAAGGCGTTTGGTGAAGCTAATCCACTATTTTATAATCACTCTTTTTGATGATTCGCATGAACTCATCAACCTCTTGATCGAATGGTGTTTTCAAGGCTTCTTTAACAACTTGATCTTCCTGCACGGGGCTCTTCCCTTTTGCCTTGGCAGCAGCTTCTGCTTCGGCAGTGGGTCTCTGAATTTGTGGAGCGAAAAGACGTCCGCTTCGAGTGAAGCCTCCGCCTCCGCCCACATTGTCAATTTGTAGTGCTGGGGTTGATGATTCAAAAGTGATTCTTTGTCCTTCACAGTACAAGTCAGAGCCGTAATGCCAGGGGATGGCATTACTGCTTTCATAAGGTACGGGTCCAGGCACCGTGATGGTGACCGGACTGATTGCAGCTGTTGAAGGAACGGTGATAGTTTGTGGATCGTAATAAATTGTCACTGGTGCCCTGATGGGAGCAGCACCTTCTGAGTTGTAGACAGAGTTGTTTTCAGGATCGTAAAAGATTGTGACAGTTGAGACATCTTCATGATTTGTTGCTGGTGTTGTAGGAGATATTGTCGGAAGAAAGGATGTTGTTGTTGTAGGAGCTTCAAAATGGAATGGTGCTGGAGTTGTAGAAGGAACATTCATTGATATCTGATCAGTTGAAATGACAGATGAAGTACTCATTGATGAAACCGAAGAATTGTCAGGAACAATAGTCGTTGCAGTTGTAGGAGGTTCTGAAACCGTTGCTGATGAGATTGCTGGATTTGTTGGAAATGATGTGGTGATCTGAAGCTGGCCACTCTGAATAAGGCCATCTATGCCATTCCGCAAATTATCGCACCCATTTACCGAGATATTGCAGTAAGCACAACCTAACTCACACCCCGGGAACATTTGACATTCCAAGAGCTGAGCTTTGATTTCCACCAACGGCGTCCGGATCTGTCCCACACTGGTTATTAAATAAGACGGCTTGTCTTCTTCAATAGCGTTAATTCTAGGACAACCGTGGTTCGGCATTGGGTTTTTATTCACATTGGGTGGTGGTGCGAAATTCAGAGCTTTTGAGTCTACCAGGTCTTGTACCTTCATATGCAGGGCTCTGCACTTTTCTGTACTGTGGCTAGGTGCGTTTGAATGAAAAGCACACCTAGCATTGGAGTCATAGTTCCTGGGTAGACTGTTGGGATCTGGAGGTGCCAGCGTCCTTAGCTCAACTAGGTTGAGTTTCAGGAGTTGTGGCAGCAGGGTAGCATATGGCATAGGGATCGGATCGATCACCCTATTAGCTTGAGATGGCCTCTGTTGGAATGGCCTTTGTTGATTGTTGTTGTTGGTGTTGCTGTTGTTGTAGTTCCTTGGAGGATACTGATTTTGCTGATGGTACTGAGGTTGTTGTTGATAGCTTTGTTGAGGAGGTTGATAGACTGGCTGAGGATGAGCTGGAGCAGGAATGGTGACTGCTGCTATTGACCTTTGAACATATTGGGGCCTGCCCCTGTTTGAATGGATGGCATTGGTCTCACCAGTTCTTCTCGGGCCCACAAAAGGCTTTCTTGCACTACTGGACGAGCTTGCACCGTTGTCTGAGATCTTTCCCATTTTTAACAAGCTTTCAATTCTCTCCCCGGCTATGACAACATCTGCAAAGCTAGTGGAAGAGAAGGCAGCCAGCCTGTCAATATAAGTTCCCTGAAGGGTGTTCATGAACATATCTACCATTTCCCGTTCAGACATAGGTGGCTGAACAGCAGCAGCCAATTGCCTCCATCTCTGGGCATATTCTCGGAAACTCTCCCTTGAAGACTGTGAAATTCCCATTAGGAGGGTCCTGTTGGGTGCCATGTTTAAGTTATACTGATACTGTCTGATGAAGGCCTCTGCCAGGTCCTTCCAGCATCTAATAGTTGCCCTTGTCAAGTGAGAGTACCATTCTCTTGACGCTCCAGTTAAGCTGTCTTCGAAATAGAACATCCAGAGCTTCTCATCCATAGTATAGGCCTTCAGCCTTCCCAGAAATGACTGTAAATGAGTCCGGGGACATGAAGTCCCGTTGTATTTTTCAAAGCAAGGGGGCTTGAACTTATGGGGGATCCTGACCCCGTCTACCAAGCCCATGTCCATGACATCGAAGCCCAAAGAGTTTTGAGATTCTAAGGACCTCAACTTCTCAGCTATCTCATCCAATCTCCTATCATAAGCTTCTTCCCCAGCACCCATTACTGTGAATTGGTCCTCCTGAGGATCTTCTTGAAGTACCCTAGCTGCGGTGGCAGTCCCTTGAACATTTGCAGGAATATTGACCTCAGGATGGAGGTGTGGTCCAAATACCGGAGGGTTGACGTGAGGTTGGACTCTTTCATTGTTACTGGTACCGGCAGTCCCTATATGTGGATCTTCTTGGTTCTGCCTTTCCACCATGGCCCTCAATCTTTCTTGGCTCTGAGCCATGTTGTTCATAACTTCCATAAACTGAGTCATTTGATTCCTCATTTCTAGCCTTTCATTTGCCATTTGATTTCTGACCTCAGTAAGGTCCTGCTGCATCTGATCCATTTGAATGCCCGGAAGGTTGCTACGGGTTGGATAACGGTGCAGACGGTTGAGGGGAAATACCCGGCGCCTAGCAATAGTTCCTGAACATCACAACAGAGTTAGTGGCAATAAAACAAAAACCTACAAAACAAAAAAAAGTGTTAGCATGCAATGCAGTATGCTTATTTGTCCTCAAGGTATCCGGCTTGGCCTTCAGTTTTGACCCTTCCAGACCCTTGGAGATGCTGTTGTTGTTGCTTGAAGAAAACTCAGATGAAGCAAACTAACACAAATGTATTACAGAAGGTGAAATAATACAAATTGTTCATTTTACAACACAAGCCCTCTAAGGGGTCAAAATACATTACAAGAAAATAAAAGTACATGGAAAGAAAGCAACAACAAACAAATGGTCAAACATCAAGACCAAACTCATCCTCACGAACTTCCTTGAGAAGTGCTTCGGTCACAGGATCAGCCGGACGCTCCGTGAGATTCCTGATGAGGAGGTTCCGGGTTGTAACAGCTGTGGTGAGCTTCTTGTGATGAGTTTGGTCCTTTGACCTCTTTACCCCAGCTTTGATCTTCAGTTCTGATATCTCCCTCTGGGCTGCTGCCAGGGCTTCTTGTTGTTCCCTTGCACTAGCTTCCAGTTGCTCCATCTTGTCTTGAACTCTCTTTTCCTCTAGAGTACGAGCCTCGGTGATCCTGACCCACCGGGCTTGACTCTCCTTCAAATACAAGTCTGTTCTTGCTCTCTGGAACTGGGCTTCCTTGCAAGCATTCTTCAGAATTTGTTCTCCAGCCTTTGACTTTTTAATGTAATCCCCAGACTTCTCAATCTTAATCAGATGCTCTACTCTCAACTTCTCCAACCTCTCAATTTCCCTCATGCCTTCACTCCTCTCCCGGAGGGTCTTCTGCAAAGTCTGGGTTAACTTCTCATTTCTTTCTTTCAAGCTCTCAAACTCCTCCAAACTGATAGTGGCAGGGGGTGATGCTGAAGATGACTCAGGCATGTCTTCTATGGTAAAGGGCATCCCAGAGAATTGGGCCCTGGCACGGGACCATTCATAATATTGTGCCGATGCCACATTGTTGCACTTCCCTAGAATGGTTATTCCCTTGGTTTGAACATTATCCCAGGCCCAAGCAGCCTGCCTAACAACAGTCAAATCAATCTTGTTCTCACAATAAAGAGTCTCAACCAAGTCCTGTGCCTTAGGAGTGTGGACCAGTGCATAGCCCAGTTGCCTTCTGAACAGCAGAGGGTTGTAATTAATACTACCCTTAACTCCTATCAAAGGCACATTAGGAAAACGCCCACAGCTGGTGATGATATCCCTGCCCTTGGTGCTTTGAGTGCACCATCTGATATCTGCTGAAGTTAGAGCAGTGAGTCTCTTAGCCCAGTTGCTCTGCTGATGAGGGTTCAGAAATGCATCTGTCCTGGGCAAATGCCTGAGAAGCCAAGTGTGGAACAATGGAGCACAACACCTCACTAATCTTCCCCTCTGCTTTTCATTCCTCTGATGCACTGAATAGTAAAGATCCCCCAATAAAGTTGGCACTGGGTTCTTCAAGATGAACAGATGGATTGCATTCTTGCTAATGAATCGAGGCTCATCTGCAAACAATACAATTCCATATATGCTCAAGGCCAGTAAAGCACAAACAGCTTTCCATTCTCCTAAAGAAGCTTTCAGGGTAGCTTGAGAAATCAGGAAATCCAGATGAAAACCAGGGATTCCAGCTTTAGAGGTCATATGCTGCTCGATCAGGACAGGCTCTAGATGCAGAGCCTTTGCTACTTCTCCATGGCTAGGAAAGACCATCTCTGAGTTGAAAGGGATTCCACCCTTGATAGGCAAACCAACCAATGATGAGTATTCTTCTAATAGAGGGCCCAACTGAAAGTCTTGGAAAGTGAAACATCTTAGTGGGGGATCATAGAACTGAATGCAGGTGTGGATCAGGCTTCTCTGTGATGGGTCCAGATCCATAACCATATCAAGTATATCTCCATAACTTTCCCTGAACAATGGTATGTGATCTGGAGTGATCAGGGTCTGAATCCTCCTGATATCTGATAGCTCTGGCTGGAAGAAGTGATAGGTGATGTTGCTCTTTTTAGGAGCCATGATGCTGAAGTCTGAGTAGAGATAGGTGCTGATGATAATACTGAAGAAGGGGCCACTGATTGGCTGGTGCAGGTGATAGCTGAAGCAGATAGCTAAACTGAAGCAGGTGCTGATGAAGATAGGTCAATACTGAAGATGGGGTCAAAACTAGCCAAAAGTGAAGATGGATACCCTGAAACACAAATAAGCAAATGTCAATATGATGCAATGATTATGTATGCAAATGAAATGCAAGGGTCTGTGACTGAGCTGGATCTGATCAAATGCCCTGATATAGGTCCAAGTGTGTTCAAGAATTCCAGTTGGAGGTCTATAAATCCAGTAACCAAGGTGGGGGACTCAAATAAAGAGCCACATGTCCAGGGTTTTAGAATCACAAGAACTGTCCCAAATTGGAGTATTCTTAAACAATCAAAGCAACAAGGTATTCTGAGGTCAAGGTACCTGCAAACCTGTAAACAGCCCAACCCCCTCACAGGCAGTGTTCTAAAACAAGGATCCTCAGACTTGGATCAGTTATGAGAAGTGTAAACACTTCTAACCCGGAGGTACAGTGTTTACAATAACCATAACAATTCCTCCTCTAATTCACCTCAGTTTCTGAAGGTCAATACTAAAAGGTCATCCAGACTTAGCAGGCTTCCCAGATAGCCCTAGCATTGCAGGAAATCTGCAACACAGAGTTCTCAAGAAGAAACCCATATCTGAACCGTGTTTCATATTCCCGCACCAGACCGAAATGGAATGGGAAAGAATATGATTCACTCTAGCCTAGGTGCCACTCAGGTCCCAGGTATAGGACCTTAACTCTCAATGGAACACCCACCCACCAAAGCAGACAACAGATCCAGCCAGCAGTATGACAGTATGATAAATGAAAAAAAAACAGTAAAGAAAGCAATAAATAAAGCTGTACAGAAAGCAGTAAATAAAGCAAATATACACATACAAATAGCACATAACACCCCCAATAAACACAAATCAATCAAGCGCTAGGAGGAACCCACAAAAAGAACCAGAAGCCCTGGTTGCAGTATAAGGGTCCCCAGCAGAGTCGCCAAGCTGTCGCTCCTGATAAATGGGGAATAACCCAGATAAAGGTACAGACGCGAACGGTCGGCGAAAGGGACAATGAGAACACACAGCCGTGAACTCACTGGAGAATGAATAGAGTCGCCAGCTAGGCATTTTTATCCCGGAGGAAAGGCAATGCTGCATAGGCCTAGAAAGAGATGGATAAGACGGTCGCGAACCAGAGAGACTGAGAAAGGGGGTTGGTTACAACCTAGGAAGGTATTAGCACCCAGATTGTCCGCCGTACTCGACGGGATCCACGCTTAAAAGATTTGTGTTTTAAAGGGGTAGTGTCAGTGCAATTTGTGTGTCAAAGAGCTGGAAAAGGATGTACAGGTGTCAGTGTAAAAGAGGTGAAGTGTATAAATAATGTGTCAGTGTAGGAATGAGAATGAATTGCTCAAGATCATGAGGCTAAAAGAATGATGCTGGAAGGAGGGGGAATATACAGAGACTTTTGTTCGATAACCGTTAAGTTATGCCTACGTATCCTCTCGTGCAATGAGGAAGTCAGAACACCGTAGTTCGACCCAAAGAGACTGAAAGATGAATTGACTTGTGAACTGCTTACTTGTCAATGCTCAAGTGTATGACCTGTCTGGCTCAGGTGCAAACTGTCTTGCATTAGACGGAAGAAACAAGTTCTCGGTTGTGAGTGAACGCGATGAGAAAAGAATCCCGGAGGAGACGATTATTGTTTGTTTTTGAGTTTTCAGTCTTTTATTGCTTTTGAAGGTTTGTCATAGATTAATGAGCTTAAGTCTAAACCAATGGATTTAGTAAACTCATCACATCTTCCCTCTGATTAGGGGTAATGAGAATACCTTAAGTATGAAGTCAGATTCTCACACTTAATCACCTTTGGTGTAAGATTAAGATCATTAACCTACTTGTGATTAATTAGATGTTTTTGTTGTTTTTGTTTAGTGTTGAGTAATGAGGTTAAGCCATAATCAGGGATTAAACAGACTCATTACACCATCCTAATAGAAGGATAATAGATGAGAATGTTTAAGCTGAGGAAAGCTCCTCAACTTAATCCATGATTAGGGATTAGACTCATGACAAAACAAGCCTTTGATTAAGTGGATTTTATTTAATGGTATGATTATGAAGTGTTTTTTATGATTTGTAAGACAACTTGAGGGGGACTTGTCCATTAACACTAGGGTTAGTCCTTCTTAACCATTTAAGGAAGAATTAGAACCCTAATGCAAGGCCCAAGTTACAAGTGTGATGTCTTGATGATTATTAAGTGAATTGATTAAGAGATTTAAACACATTAAGGGTTTAACACTTAGGATTAAAGTTATACACTCCATCCTAAGAGAAGGATGCAGGCATAAGCTTAATCACAAAGCCTTAAAGCCTTTAGGGTTTAGTCCCTGATTATGAGATGAGAGGAGAAGACTCAAAAGAGACACAAAGGTAAAACTAAGAGGGGAGACTAATCAAACCCTAATCATTGTCATACTTGGTTGTTCCTAAGGTTTGTGAGGTTTTCAAGAGAAGTCTTCAATGGAACCACCAGGAAGCAGATGAAAGGAGCAAAGAGAAGCAAAGTAACTTGCTTCACTTAAGAAGTCAAGTCACTTGAAGAAAGAAAGTGGGAGGAAGAAGAATGATCAAGCTCAATCTCAAACACAAACAAAAATGCAGCAATGGATGCAAGAGAGGTGAAAAGAAAAGTTATGAGAAGTGAAGGCAAATTCACTTCTCAAGTTTACTTACCACCTGAAAAGATTAGAAAAGAAATGCAAGGCAAAGCAAAATGAGATGACATGACATGATGAAAAACAAAACCAGAAGCATGTTGATGATGATAATGATGTTATGAGATGCTACAAGCATGAGGCAAGGCATGGAGATGTTCATACAAGATCATGGATGCAAATGATGCAAGTTAAGGAGCATGATCTTACATGAAAAGTTATGAAACATACATGGCAAACAAAATGGCAAATATGGGATGCAATGATCAAACATGCTTTCTAAATGTCTTAAGATGTCAAATGAATCACACGGGTGCTTGAAATGTTATGGCAAGTCATGTTATGCAAGGGAATGCAAGAAGGATGCAAATGAAAGCTCAAATTAGGGTTTATGGATCAAACAACAAACAAAAACCAAAAACAGAAGCAAAACCTAAGATAAAAAAATGGAAAATGCCACCCAAAGAAACCCTAAACCTATACTAAACCAAAGTCCAAAGGGGAAGTCTCAACTCTTAACCAAACTCAAGTTATGATTTTTTCTAAGTTATTAGGGTTTTTAGGACTCCTAAACAAAAGAAATGCCAAACAAATGAAA
This sequence comes from Lathyrus aphaca, assembly GCA_963966055.1. Lineage (NCBI taxonomy): Eukaryota > Viridiplantae > Streptophyta > Magnoliopsida > Fabales > Fabaceae > Lathyrus > Lathyrus aphaca. Next base: position 221,475,655 of record OZ014523.1, on the reverse strand, counting down.
AATGCAAGATCAAATCATGGCCATTTTATCTCAAAAACTACATGCCAAATACAATGCAATGCAAAAAGAATCAAAGTCCAACTCTTCCTAGATAGGCAGAAATGATTTTTTGAACTTATGATCAAAATAATGCACAAAAAATGATTTAATTCAATGGAAAATTCTCAAAATGCATCAAGATCAAAAAAGAAATTTGGTTTGAAGGTTGGACAATGTTTCTAAATGTCTTAGAACATTTCATGAATTTTTTGGTGATTTTTAAATACCTAAAAGTATTTTTAATAAATTAATTTCCATTAATCAATTAAAAATAATCTTTTAAATATTTAAAAATACTTTTTTAATGATAAAAATAAAAATAAAAATATTTTTGTGTCTTAAAAATTAATAAAACTCATGAGAAAAAGTTTCATAATTTTTAAAACATTTTTGCTATTTTTAATAAATTATAGAAATTGAATGAAAGAAAAATGAAAATAAAATATAAAGTATGCAGTATGAGTGGCTGGGATTGAGAGTTGAGTGATCAAAGGGCCCTGCGCGCAAGTCAACAAGACTGGAGGGTATGCACAATCTAAGGCCCAGATTCAAAGTTCACTAACGCGCGTGATCTGATGGCTGTGCTTCCAAGTTAACTTAATTAATTATGATTAATTTAATTAAACAAAATTAGGGTTTAATGACCCATCTGAGCCGTCCACAAGCGCGCGGGAAGCAGCATCCAAGGGACCAGATTTAAAGTTCACTAATTAATGAGATTTAGCCCTAATTACATTCAGGCGACCGGAGATGAGCTCCGGTCGTCTTCTCCGACCATCCAAAAACCCTAACTTCTTATCTAGGCCACCCCAAGTCAAATTAAACGCCCAGAAACAATCCCCACACTTCCTATAACTCAAATCCATGATCAAACATCATTTATGCATCATAAATCAAACGAATCGAAAGAAATGAAAATCACGGGCAAAGTTTCAGAGGGACCATACAAGCTCAATTTTTACTCATTTTTGATTCTGAAACCAACCCCATAACCAGCAAGACATGAATAATCAATTTGTAACTCAAAAATCAAGCTTTGAGAGAAAAGTTTCCATGTTCATACCTGAGCTGGAAAGCTTCAAAACTGAGCTTTCAGAGCTTCCTTTGCGTACAAATGGACTTCTTTGTCTCCCCTGATGCTAATGGAAGGCTTCAAAGCTCTTGTGGATGGCTGATTTGTGAGGAACAGTTCTGGTGTAGCAGATGGCACAGTCAGGAATGGGGAGGCTTCAAGCCATTCCAATGGTGGATTCCTGCTCCTTTAGGTGTGCCTGACTTGTTGGTGAAGGAAAATGAAGTGTTTGATGGCTGGATGAAGGGATTCGAAGAGTTCTGGTTCTAGGGATGAGAAATGGTGCAGTTCAGTTCAAGCTGGTTTCAGGGTTGAACCTTGGTGGTTTCTACTCAGCAAGGCAAGGTGAGATGATTGGAAGAATTTGTTTTTGTGTTTTCAGTTTGTGGAGGCAGATTCGAAGCAATTTGCAAGATGGTGTGTTTTTGTGCATATGGTCTTAGGGCATGTTTCAGCTTGGCCTCTTGATATATTTTGCTTGCCAAAGGATATTGTATTTTAATCCTATAGGTCAGATGATGTGACCTGGCCTATAGTGATTGGTAAGTTTGCTTTTGCTCAAAGTCCACCTTTTGTGTAAGAGAAGTATGGCTCATGATCTAGGCTAGTACAAGGCATGGTTCTGGTGCAGCATGGTGTGTGTGTGTGATGTTGGGAAGGTCCAGCAGCCAATGCATCAAGTGGAGAGAAGCATCATGATGGTTTTGCAAGTTGTCACCTTTTTGAATTTCATGAAAAAAAGTCTTGTTACATGAACCATGAACATGTGATTTTGGTTCAATTCTGATTTTTGGGACATATGGAATGTTTGTGTACTGGTTTGAAATGAACTAGAGGTTACAAAAGGCATTGGTTCATGGTTTTGCAAAATTCTCATTTGAAGCATGCCTTAAAAATCAATGATTTTAGCCAACTTTGTCACACCATAACTTTTGATTCAAGAAGAATTTGATCATGTTCTTGTACTTTTTGAAAAGGGAAAGATGTAATCTACAACTTTCATGACCAAAGTTTTTCCATTTGAAGCATTTTTGGATCAAGAATCAAGGCTTGAAAAATGACCTAAAATGAAGCATTCTTGAAAAGTCAACTATGCCCCAAAAGTCAACATTTGCAAAAACTCCAAATTCTTGATTTTTATGAACTTCAACCTTCTTCCATGATCAAATAAAGATCATATACACTCAAAATGATGAAGATCACCCATTGGTTGGGTCATTGGGGGCCTCAGATGCCCTGATTTTACACTGACTTGTCCAGAAAGTCAACCCTTGATCAGATGACTTCCCCATGGAATTTCTTCATGAAAATTGATATGCATACTCCCTATACCATATAGAGACCAATGGAAACAAGAATGACCAAAAAATTTGGGGTTATGGCCTCTGAAACCAAAACCCTAATTTTTAGGTCAACTATGCAGTCAAACTTGGCTCTGCATCCATTCAAACCCTAGTTCTTGTGATTCCTTGGAATTTTTGACTTTGAGAGGATGTAATATGATACTTGAACACATATGGACCCCTTTTGAAGTTATTGGTTGCCCTTGGAGTGGCTCAAGGGGCTCTTGGATTGCTCAGATCACAAACCCTAGGTGCAGATGACTTAGAACCAATGCAGTGACTCAAAATTTATGCATATGAAATGATCACAAGCCATGGTGAAATGGGTGAGGGCAAATTTGGGGTGTTTACAACATCAAGCAACCCTAAACACACCATACACAAGCCAGAAGCTCCCACATTCCAGCACACACAAAAATCTGCCAAGAACTTCCCTTCTTTGAATCATCACCCACAGAGACCTCCATTTCTGCTACACCAGAGTTGAATCACTCAAACCAGCCACTCCCCAAGCTTTCTAAGCTCCACTCCATCATCAGGAGGTTCAAGGGAGAAGGATTGCACAAAGCTTAAGGCCAGAGAGCTCAGAATCAGGAAAGCTTCATCTCAGGTAAGAGGAAGAACATTTTTCCCAAAAGTTGATTTTTAAGTTCATTTATGATGCTATGTGCTCTCCTGATCATGAATATGTATTTATTTTTTGAAATGGTGAAGAAACCAGCATGTATGGCATCTCTGAACATTTGCCCGTGTTTTGTGTTTTGCTTCGATTCAAGCTTGTGAGTGAAAATAAATGAATTTGAGATGAGGGGTTGGGTTTAGATTGATGAGAGGACCATTTTGGTGGAAGAAATTTCATGTTTGGTAACCTGTAGAAGATTCTAGGGTTTGTGCTCGCCGGAGAAGATGACCGGAACCACTGTTCCGGTCATCTGAATGTCATTAGCCCTAAAAAGGGTTTAAGCCAGTTTTAAATTGAGACCCTTGGATATGCCTTCCCGCGCGTGAATGAATCGACAAGATCTTCCCATTAACCATTAATCAGTCATTAATTAATTAAATCCAAGATTAATTAAATATTAAGTAAGTTTAGCCAGGTTTGAACCTGGGCCCTTGGATGTGGCGCCAAGTCAACCCTCACAAGCCCAGAACCAATCTGATCCATTCATTCAGTTTACTTTTCATTTTATTAAATTTTAATTCATTTTGTTTATATTTTATTTGCACGAATTATTTAAAATAGTAAAAAGCATTTAAAAATTCTGAAAATTTTTGTCAAACATTTCATTAATTTTTAGAGCCCAAAAATATTTTTATTTTTATTTTTTGCATTAAAAATTATTTTTGAATCATTTAAATGTTTATTTTTAATAAGTTAATGAAAATTAATTAATTAAAAATGCATCTAAGTATTTAAAAATCACAAAAAAATTCACATTACATTTCAAAACATTTAGAAACATTATCAAACTCTCAAACCAAATTTCTTTTTTGTTCTTGATGCATTTTGACAATTTTTGTTGGAATTAAATCCATTTAAGGGCAATATTTTGGTTCAAACTTTGAAAAATCCCTTCTGCCTAACCATTGAGAGTTTGATGATGGTTCTTCTTGCATTGCATCCTCCATAGCATGTAGTTTATAGGATTAAATTGGTTTGAACTTATATTCCATTTTCAATTTGTTTTGCATTTTTCATGATGAGGTACCCCAAAACCCTAGCCAACTTGAGAAATTCATGACTTGCACTAGGTTAAGAGTTGGGTCCCCCCCTTTGGGAAGTGAACTTGTGTAGGGTTAGGGTTCCCTTGATCCCATTTTCAATTTTTTATCATGTCATTTGCTTCTGATTTTGAATTTTGCTTTGTGTGTTGATCATAAACCCTAATTTGTGCCTTCCTTTGCATCCATCTTTCATTTGCTTGCATCCAATAACTTGCCATGACATTTTGTGCATCCACATGATTCATAATATATCTTAGGACATATTAGAATCATGTTTTATCATTGCATCTTTCATTTGCCATGTTATATGTCCATTGCATTTCATAAACTTTTCTTGAACTTCCATGGTTCAAGCATGCTTCATCTGCACCCATATCCTTGCATGATCATTCTCATGTCCTGCCTTGTGTTTGCATCCCCTCTTAGCATCATTAACATCATGTTTATGCTTCTGACTTTGGTTTGCACCATGGCATTTCATCTCATTTACATTGCATTTCCTTTCTTTGCTAACTTTTCAGGTGGTAAGTTGTTTTGAGAAGTGAATTTGCCTTCACTTCTCACAATCTCTTCTCATCTCCTCTCTTGCATATTTGCTGCATTTTATCTTTGTATTAGAGTGAGATTGCTCATTCATGTTCATCTCTTACTTTCTTTCTTCAAGCAACTTGTCTTCTTAAGTGAAGCAAGTTGTCTTGCTTCTCTTTGCTTCTTCCTCCTTTCATCTGCTTCGTTTCTTTGAAGATTCTTTCTTTCTTAAGCCTCACAAACCCTAGGATCTCCAAGTATGATAACATTTAGGGTTTGATTAGTCCCCCATTTAGTTTTGCCTTTGTGTCATCTTTGAGTCTTCTCTTCTCATCTCATAATCAAGGACTAAACCTTAGAGGTTTTAAGGCTTTGTGATTAAGCTTATGCCTGCATCCTTCTATTAGGATGGAGTGTATAACTTTAATCCTAAGTGTTAAACCCTTAATGTATTTAAATCCTTTAATCAATCCACCTAATAATCACTAAGACATCAAGCTTGTAACTTGGGCCTTGCATTAGGGTTCTAATTCTTCCTTAATTGGTTAAGAAGGACTAACCCTAGTGTTAATGGACAAGTCCCCCTTAAGTTGTCTTACAAATCATAAAAGTCATTTCTTAATCTCACCATTAGCTAAAATCCACTTAATAAAGGCCTTGTTTTGTCATGAGGTTAATCCCTAATCATGGATTAAGTTGAGGAGCCTTCCTCAGCTTAAATGTTCTCATCTATTATCCTTCTATTAGGATGGTGTAATGAGTCCATTAAATCCTTGATTATGGCTTAAACTCATTACTTAACACTAAAAAAAAACTCCAAAAAACATCTAAATAATCACAAGTAGGTTAATGATCTTAATCCTACATCATGGTGATTAAGTGTGAGGTGCTTACTTCATGCTTAAAGTATTCTCATTACCCCTAATCAGAGGGAGGATATGATGAGTTTACTAACCCTTGGTTTAGGCTTAAGCTCATTTTCTTATGACAAACTCAAAAAGCAATAAAAGACTGAAAAATGCAAAAAAAATAAATAAAAATAATCGTCTCCTCCGGGATTCTTTTCTCATCTCATTCACTCTTAACCGAGAACTTGCTTCTTCCGTCTAATGCAAGACAGTTTGCATCTGAGCCAGACAGGTCATACACTTGAGCATAGACAAGTAAGCAGTTCACAAGTCAATTTACCTTTCAGTCTCTTTGAGTCGAACTACGGTGTTCTGACTTCCTCATTGTACGAGAGGATACGTAGGCATAACTTAACAGTTATCGAACAAAAGTCTCTGTATATTCCCCCTCTTCCAGCATCATCCTTTGAGCCTCATGGTCTTGAGCATTTCACTTATGTCCTTACACTGACACTTCTCCTATACACTCCACTTTTCTTTTACACTGACACTTGCATTCTTCCCAGCTTTGATACACAAATTGCACTGACACTACCCCTTTAAAACACAAATCTTTTAAGCGTGGATCCCGTCGAGTACGGCTGACAATCTGGGTGCTAATACCTTCCCAGGTTGTAACCAACCCCCTTTCTCAGTCTCTCTGGTTCGCGATCGTCTTATCCATCTTTTCTCAGGTCTATGCAGCATTACCTTTCCTCCGGGATAAAAATGCCTAGCTAGCGACTCTTGTCTTTTGAGCTCACCCTTGTGTGTTCTCTCTCCTTTCGCCGACCGTTCGCGTCTGTACCCCATTTGACCTAGCCTCATTTGGTGGGAGCGACAGCTTGGCGACTCTGCTGGGGACCCTTATACTGTAACCAGGGCTTCTGGTTCTTTTGGTGGGTTCCTCCTAGCGCTTGTTTGATTTGTGTTTACTGGGGTGTTATGTGCTATATGTGTTATGTATTTATTTTATTGCTTTATGTACAGTGTTATTTATTGCTTTACTTACAGCTTTATACATCATACTGTCATACTGTCATCTTGCTGGATCTGGTTTGTTGTTTTGATGGGTGGGGTACTATTGAGAGTTTGAGAACCTATACCTGGGACCTGAGTGACACCTAGGCTAGAGTGGTTCATGTTCTTTCCCATTCCATTTCAGTCTGGTGCAGGAATATGAAATGCGGTTCAGATATGGGTTTCTTCTTGAGAACTCTGTGCTACAGATTTCCTATAGTGCTAGGGCTATCTGGGAAGCCTGCTAAGTCTGGATGACCTTTATTATGACCTTCAGAAACTGATGTGAATTAGAGGAGGATCTTTTATGGTTATTGTAAACACTATACCTCCGGGTTAGAAGTGTTTACACTTCTCATAGCTGATCCAAGTCTGAGGATCCTTGTTCTAGAACACCACCTGTGAGGGGGTTGGGCTGTTTACAGGTTTGCAGGTACCCTTGGCCACATCATACCTTGTTACTTATTTGGTTTAAGAGTACCTCATTTTGGACAGTTCTTGTGATTTAACCCTGGACATGTGGCTCTTTATTTGAGTCCCCCACCCTGGTTACTGGATTTTTGAACCTCCATCTGGACTTCTTGAACATACTTGGACTTATATCAAGGCAGATAAATCAGATCCAGCTTGATCACAAACCCTTACATATCATTTGCATACATCCTCATTGCATCATTTAACATTTGTTTATTTGTTTTTCAGGGTATCCACATTGTATCTGGCTTGGTTTTGACCCCTTCATCTGCATAGACCTCTGTTTCATCAGTTATCTGCTTCAGCTATCTTCATCAGTTGTCTGCTTCAGCTGCCTTCATCATCAGCCCTAGCCTATCATTGGCTCATCTCCAGTACCAGTCTTGATCCTCATCAGCACTTGTCTTCATCTCTTCATCAGCATTCATGGCTACACCCAGGAAGAGCAACATTTCATACCATTTCTTTGAGCCTGTGTTGACTGGTATCAGGCAGGTCCAGTCACTTATCACCCCTGACCACATCCCATTATTCAGAGAGCATTATGGAGGCATTCTAGATATGGTTATTGACCTGGACCCTTCTCAGAGGAGCATGATCCACACATGCCTACAGTTTTATGACCCTCCTTTGAGATGCTTCACTTTCCCAGACTTTCAGCTAGGACCTCTGTTGGAGGAGTTTTCATCATTGATTGGAATACCTGTCAGGGGTGGTGTCCCATTCAACCCAGAGATGACTTCTCCCAGCAATGGAGAAGTGGCAAAAGCACTGTACCTGGAGCCTACTTTGATTGAGCAGAATATGACAACAAAGGCTGGGATCCCTGGTTTACACTTAGACTTCTTGATTTCTCAGGCCATCCTGAAGGCCTCTTTGGGAGAATGGAGAGCAGTTTGTGCATTGTTGGCCCTTAGCATATATGGGGTTATACTATTTGCAGATGAGCCCAAGTTTATCAGCAAGAATGTCATTCATCTTTTCATTCTGAGGAGCCCAGTACCCACATTGCTGGGAGATTTCTATTACTCCATTCATCAGAGGAATGAGAAACAAAGAGGAAATTTGGTAAGATGCTGTGCTCCTCTGTTCCACACCTGGCTGCTCAGGCACCTACCCAAGTCAGATGCATTCCTGAACCCTCACCAACAGAAGAATTGGGCTAAGAGACTTATTGCCTTGACTTCAGATGACATCAGATGGTGCACCCAGAGCACCAAGGGCAAGGACATAATCACTAGCTGTGGGCAATACCCAAATGTACCTCTAATAGGAGTGAAGGGTTGCATCAACTACAATCCTTTGCTGTTTAAGAGACAACTGGGCTATGCTTTGGTCCACCCTCCTAAAATGCAAGATTTAGCTGAGACTCTGTATTGTGAGATAAAACCTAATCTAGCTACTATCAGACAAGCATCCTGGGCTTGGGACAACATCCAGACAAAGGGAATGGCTATTCTTGGAAGGTGCAATAATGTTGCTTCAGCTCAGTACTATGACTGGTCCCATGCTAGAGCTCAGATTACTGGAATGCCCTTCACCATTGAGGATACACCTGGACCATCTACATCTCAGCCAGCAGCAACTGTCAGCATGGAAGAATTTGAGCAACTGAAGGAAATGAATGAGAATCTGTCTCAAGCTCTGAAGAAGACCCTCTGGGAGAGGAGTGATGGTCGTCTGGACATTGAAAGGTTGGAGAAGCTTAGGGTGGAGCATCTGGCCAAGATTGAGAAAACAGAGGACTACATCAAAAAAGCAAGAGCTGGGGAGCAAATATTGAAGAATGCCTGTAAGGAGGCCAAGCTTCAGAAGGCTAGGACTGATCTCTATCTGCAAGAAAGTCAGGCTAGGTGGGTCAGGATCACCGGAGCCCGTACTCAAGAAGATCAGAGAACTCAAGCCAGGATTGAGCAGTTAGAGGCCAATGAAAAGAAGCAACATGAAGCTTTACTGGCAGCCCAGAAGGAGATTTCAGAGTTGAAGCTTAGGGCTGGTTTAAAGAGGTCAAAGGACTAGGATAGGAACAAGAAGCTGACCACTGCCATTGCCACCAGAAACCTCCTCATCAGGACTATTACAGAGCATCCATCTGGTCATGTAACTGAGGCACTTCTGAAGGAGGTTAAGGAGGATGAATTTGGACTAGATGTCTAACTCTTTTGATTGTTGTTATTTCCATTTGATGTACTTTTCTTTTGTGTTGTATTTTGACCCTTCAGGGGCATATGTTGTAAAAACAGACTATGTATTATTCAACATTTGTAATATATTTTAGTTTGTTTCCATTTTGGAGTTTCTTTTTCTCAACAACATCAAAGCATCTTCCTCGAGGTCTGGAAAGGTCAAAACCAAGAACCAAGCCGGATACCTTGGAAAACAAATAAGCATACTGCATTGCATACTAATTTTTGTTTTGTTTTGTAGGTTTTGTTATTGTTTTGTTTGTTTCTAACTCTGTTGTGTCTCAGGAAATATTGCTCGCAGAAGAGTGTTCCCTGTCAACCGTGCACACCGGTATCCTAGTCGCAGCAACCTTCCGGGTATTATAATGGAACAAGTACAGCAAGACCTGACAGAGGTCAGGACCCAGATGGCTAATGAAAGAGTGGAGATGAGGAACCAAATGGCCCAATTCATGACTGTAATGACTGGTTTGGCTCAGAGCCAAGAGAGGTTAAGGGCATTGGTAGAAAGACAAACCCCCGAGGAGCCTCATCCTGGGACTGGAGGAACAATTAACAATGAGAGGGGACAGCCTCATGTTAACCCACCTATATTTGGACCTCATCTAGATCCGGAAGTCAACATCCCGGGTAATGTACAAGGAAATACTACTGGGGGGAGGATCTTGCAAGAAGACCCCCAAGAAGAGCAGTTTACTGTCATGGGAGCTGGGGATGAAGTCTATGATAGAAGGTTTGATGAAATTGCTGAGAAGTTGAGATCTCTGGAGTCTCAAAACTCATTGGGCTTCGATGTAATGGATATGGGGTTAGTGGATGGGGTAAGAATTCCCCACAAGTTTAAACCCCCGTGCTTCGAGAAATACAACGGAACCTCCTGTCCACGAACTCACCTGCAGTCCTTTCTGGGGAGACTTAAAGCATATACCATGGATGAAAAGCTGTGGATGTTTTATTTTGAAGACAGTTTGACTGGGGCTTCAAGAGAGTGGTATTCACACTTGACCAGAGCTACCATCAGATGCTGGAAGAACTTAGCTGAAGCCTTCATCAGAAAATACCAATACAATTTGGACATGGCTCCCAACAGGACCCTCCTAATGGGAATGTCCCAATCCTCCAGAAAAAGCTTCAGGGAATATGCCCAAAGGTGGAGACAGCTTGCTGCTGCTGTCCAGCCACCCATGTCGGAAAGGGAAATGGCCGACGTGTTCATGAATACTCTGCAAGGAACATACATTGATAGACTGGCTGCCTTTTCTTCCACCAGCTTCGCTGACGTAGTTATAGCTGGAGAAAGGATTGAAAGCCTTTTGAAAATGGTCAAAATTTCTGATAATGGTGCAAGTTCGTCCAGTAATCCCAGGAAGCCTTTTGTGGGACCTCGAAGGACCGGTGAGACAAATGTCATTCATGCTAGCAGGGGCAGACCTTAGTATGTTCACAGATCAGTAGCAGCTATCACTATTCCAGCTCCGATTCCTCAGCAATCAGGATATCAACCACCACAACAACCACATTATCAGCAGCAAGTTCAGTATCTGCCACAAAGAACCTATAACAACAACAATAGCAATCAACAACAACGACCCTTTCAACAAAGACCATCACAGGAAAATAGGGTGATTGACCCTATCCCTATGCCTTATGCTGCTTTATTGCCACAACTCCTGAAGCTCAACTTGGTTGAGTTAAGGACATTGGCACCACCAGATCCTTCCAATCTCCCAAGGAATTATGATGCCAACGCCAGATGTGCTTTCCACTCCAATGCACCTGGCCACAATACGGAAAAATGCAGGGCCTTGCAAATGAAAGTCCAAGACCTGGTGGATTCTAAAGCCCTCAACTTTTCACCTCCTCCAAATGTCAACAAGAATCCTATGCCTAATCATTGCGGGCCGAGGATTAATGCCATTGAGGAAGACAGACCATCTACTTTGATCACTAGTGTTGCACAAATTCGGACACCTCTGGTCGAAATTAAAGCTCAGCTTCTAGAGTGCCAGGTGTTCCCCGGATGTGAGCTCGGTTGTGGGTATTGCAACATTGCTGTCAACGGGTGTGATAATTTGAGAAGCGGCATAGATGGTCTTATCAAGGATGGTATCCTCCAAATCTCAACAACGGCGCCTACAAATCCAGCAATTCCTTTGACAACATTTCCTGATTCTTCTACAACAGCAGCAACAATCATTCCGACCGATTCATCAATATCATCAGCAATGGCTTCGTCCATAACTTCAACGAGTCAAGTTTCAACAACCGTTTCTTCTACAACATCAGCATCCATTTTATCAGCAGAATCTTCTACAACGCCAACAAAAATTAATGAAGATGTCTCAGTAGTCACCATCTACTATGATCCATCAGATGTTCCTCCAAACAATAATTTCAACAAACAGTGGCACCTCCTTCCAGGTCACCAGTCACAATTTACTACGATCCGCACACCATTTCAGTACCCTCCACTGCAGCAGTCAGTCTAGTTACGATCATAGTGCCTGGACCCGTGCCTTATGAAAGTAGTAATGCCATACCTTGGCATTATGGCTCTGATCTCTACTGCAACGGGGAGAAAATCACTTTGGATTCTTCAACCTCTTCTCCACAAATTGATAATGTTGGGGGAGGCGGAGGCTTCACCAGAAGCGGACGCCTTTTTGCCTCACAAGTACAAAGACCTAATGCTGAAGCAGAAGCTGCTGCCAAAGCAAAAGGGAAGAGTGTGGTACCCGAAGAGCCAATTATCAAAGAAACTTAGAAGACATCTTTTGAGCAAGATGTAGAAGAGTTCATGAGAATCATAAAGAGAAGTGATTACAAGGTGGTGGATCAGCTTCACCAAACTCCCTCAAAAATCTCCATATTATCACTGTTAATGTGTTCTGAAGCTCACAGGAATGCATTATTGAAAGTCCTGCACGCAGCATACGTGCCAGAGGAGATTACCGTTAATCAGCTAGAAACCGTGGTAGCAAATATCAACACTAGTCATGGACTGGGTTTTACCAATGCTGACTTAACAACTGAGGGACGTAACCACAACAAGGCTTTACACATCACCCTAGAATGCAAAGGCGCTGTTTTATCCCATGTACTGGTGGACACTGGGTCGTCACTCAATGTTCTACCAAAGAAAAGCTTGGTGAAGCTGGAGTATGATGGCTTGGCACTGCGTCCAAGCAATTTGGTGGTGAGAGCATTTGATGGCTCTAAAAGATCAGTGCTTGGGGAGATTGATCTACCTGTGATGATTGACCCGCAGACTTTTAAAATTACCTTCTATGTGATGGACATTCAGCCGGCCTACAGCTGTTTGTTGGGTAGACCCTGGATCCATGTCGTTGGCGCTGTTACATCTACCCTTCACCAGAAGCTGAAATTCGAGTGGGAAGGCCAGATCATCACCATCTGTGGGGAAGAAGACATCTTTGTTAGCCATCTGGCTACATATAAGTACATAGAAATGGATGGAGAGATCCATGAAACTATGAGCCAGGGGTTTGAGGCACTAAACATTAATGAAGCATCTGTTGTACTGGGAACTTCCATAACGTCTTATCAGCAAGCCTGGAAGGTTGTTGAAGAGGGTACTGCCCAAGGCTGGGGCAAACTGCTGCCCGTGGAAAAGAAAGAAGACAGATTTGGGTTGGGTTACAAACCAACTCAACAAGATCAATCAGAGGCTGCCAAGAAGCCCATTTTTGTCTGCAGGGAAATGCTCACCCCAGATGCAGTGAACAACTTGGAAGACGAGGAGGAAAGCGACCGCAACCTGGAGAGCTGGATACGTCCAAGGATCCCGGGGAGCCAAGTCCTTAACTGGTCTTCCTAGGAAATTATAAGGGTTACTCCTGCAGAGTAATTATTATTTCCTGTATTTTTAAGCATGCATCAAGTCTTACATCTTGCCCAAGATGACAAGACTCATTTTGTAATCGGGCCATCTTGTAATTTTGTGCAAATGGATTAATCAATGAATATCGGACATCTTTTGCAAATGAGTCTTTTCCTTTTCCGCTCACTGTTTTTCATTTTTCTTTTTGTACAAAAATAAAATGGCAATGTTTTTCAAAATGATAACTTCATTTTCACTTTTTCTAAACAAGATTAAAACTGATCACTAAAATAAACAATCTAGACCCTTGCAGAGAGTGCCTTTCAGACTGCACCGACAAAAACACAGCTATGACTTTGTATGACTTTGACAATCTAATCAATCAAGCTGATGAAGGGGTTGAAGAAGATTATGAGCTACCTGAAGAGCTAGCCAGGTTGTTAAGGCAAGAGGAGAAGGTTATCACTCCTCATCAGGAGGAGATTGAAATGGTTAATCTTGGTACGGAAGAAGACGTGAAAGAGGTTAAGATCGGGGCCTGCTTACAAGACTCAGTGAAAGAACAACTGATTGATATGCTTCGGGAGTATGTGGATGTCTTTGCTTGGTCTTATCAGGATATGCCAGGGTTGGACACCGATATTGTCATGCACAAGCTGCCTTTAAAAGAGGACTGCCCGCCAGTGAAACAGAAATTGCGCCGTACTCGCCCAGATATGGCAATGAAGATAAAAGAAGAGGTACAAAAGCAGTGGGACGCCGGGTTCCTTGCTGTGACTAGCTATCCGTCGTGGGTTGCTAATATTGTACCTGTGCCTAAGAAAGACGGCAAGGTGAGGATGTGTGTGGATTACCGGGATCTGAACAGAGCCAGCCCGAAAGATGACTTCCCTTTACCTCACATCGATGTATTGGTTGATAATACGGCTCAGTTCTCGGTGTTCTCCTTCATGGACGGATTTTCAGGATACAATCAGATCAAGATCTCACCTGAGGACATGGAGAAGACAACTTTCATCACACCCTGGGGCACATTTTGTTATAAGGTGATGCCATTCGGACTGAAGAATGCTGGTGCCACTTATCAACGGGCTATGGTAACATTATTCCACGACATGATCCACAAAGAAATTGAATGTTATGTGGATGACATGATTGCCAAGTCCCTTACAGAAGAAGACCACCTGGTGAATCTATTAAAGTTATTCAAGCGTCTGAGGAAATACCAACTAAAATTGAACCCCAACAAATGCACATTTGGGGTGCGATCCGGTAAGCTGCTGGGATTTATTGTAAGTGAGAAAGGGATTAAAGTTGACCCTGATAAAGTTAAAGCCATTCAAGAAATGCCTGCACCAAAGTCTGAGAAAGAAGTTCGGGGATTCTTAGGTAGATTGAACTACATTTCAAGGTTCATATATCACCTTACTACAACCTGTGAACCCTTGTTCAAGCTTCTAATAAAAGAGCAGACGTTCAGGTGGAACAAAGACTGCCAGAAGGCTTTTTGACAAAGTCAAGGAATACTTACAAGAGCCTCCTATCCTTATGCCTCCAGTTGAAGGAAAACCTCTAATCATGTACTTGACAGTATTAGAAGAGTCAATGGGGTGTGTGCTGGGCCAGCATGACAAGTCTGGTCGAAAAGAGTATGCAATATACTACCTAAGCAAAAAGTTTACCGACTGTGAACAACGTTATTCACCGCTCGAGAAAACTTGCTGTGCTTTAGCGTGGGCTGCTCGCCGACTAAGGTAGTATATGTTGACCCACACTACGCTGTTGATATCAAAGATGGACCCAGTTAAGTACATTTTTGAGAAGCCAGCACTTACTGGTCGGGTTGCAAGATGGCAAATGATCCTCACAGAATATGACATTCAATACACATCTCAGAAAGTCGTCAAGGGTACTGTATTGTCGGATTATCTTGCTGAGCAACCCATTGATGATTACCAGCCTATGAGATTTGACTTCCCTGATGAAGACATCATGTTCATAAAAGCGAAAGATCATGAAGAGCCTATTCGCACTGAAGGACCCGACCCAGAAGAAGAATGGACTATGATGTTTGACGGGGCAGTTAATATGAATGGTCGTGGTGTTGGTGCAGTACTCATTACACCTAAGGGAGTTCACATGCCTTTCTCGGCAAAGCTCACTTTCAACTGCACTAACAACGAAGCTGAATACGAAGCTTGTATTATGGGTCTTGAGGAAGCTATAGACCTCAGGATCAAAACTTTGACTGTGTTCGGAGATTCAGCTCTGGTAGTTAATCAAACCAACGGCAAATGGTACACCCACCAAGATCATCTGATACCTTACCGGGATTATACAAGAAGGTTATTGACTTTCTTCACAACGGTCAAGCTTGAGTATATCCCCCGAGACGAAAACCAATTTGCATATGCTCTGGCTACCATTTCATCCATGATCAAAGTTCAAACTGCCAACTTTGTACCTCGGATTTCAGTTTCTAGACTTGACAGACCAGCATATGTATTTGCAGCAGATGTTGTTAAAGATGATAAGCCTTGGTTCCATGACATTAAGTGCTTCTTGGAGGATCAAACATACCCACCTGGGGCATCTTCCAATGATAAGAAGACATTAAGAAGGCTAGCTGGTAGTTTCTTCTTGAATACTGATGGTTCTTTGTAAAAGAGAAACTTTGATATGGTACTTCTCAGATGCGTCGATAAGACAGAAGCAGGCTTGTTAATGCACGAAGTGCACGAAGGATCCTTTGGTACCCATGCAGGAGGGCATGCAATGGCTAAAAAGTTGCTAAGATCAGGCTACTACTAGATCACAATGGATGCAGACTGTTGTGCCTATGCCAGAAAATGCCATAAATGCCAGATCTATGCGGATAAAGTTCATGTGCCTCCGAATCCTCTGAATGTGATGTCTTCGCCCTGGCCCTTTGCTATGTGGGGCATTGATATGATTGGAAAGATTGAACTGACTGCTTCAAATGGCCACAGATTTATCCTGGTAGCCATTGACTATTTTACCAAGTGGGTCGAAGCAGCTTCCTATGCAAATGTTACCAGGCAAGTGGTAGCCCGATTCCTAAAGAGAGACATCATCTGTCAGTATGGAGTTCCCGAGCGAATCATTACTGATAATGGCTCCAACTTAAACAATAAAATGATGGCCGAACTATGCCGGGACTTCAAGATCCAACACCACAATTCTTCTCCTTACATGCCAAAGATGAATGGCGCTGTTGAGGCAGCTAACAAGAATATCAAGAAGATTGTGCAAAAGATGGTGGTTACCTACAAAGATTGGCATGAAAAGCTACCATTTGCTTTGCATGGGTACCGTACGTCGATCAGGACATCCACTGGGGCAACACCGTATCAGCTTGTGTTTTGTATGGAGGCAGTCCTACCTGTTGAAGTTGAATTACCCTCCCTGCGGGTACTGATGGATGATAAACTAAATGAAGCAGAGTGGGTCCGATCCCGATACGAACAACTGAGTCTGATTGAAGAGAAGAGATTAGCTGCAATCTGTCATGGGCAGCTGTATCAGAAAAGAATGAAGAGAGCCTTCGATCAGAAAGTCAGACTCCGAGAGTACGAAGTAGGAGATCTTGTGCTGAAAAGACTCCTCCCTCCTCATACAGACCATAGGGGCAAGTGGACTCCGAACTATGAAGGGCCATTCGTAGTAAAGAAAGTTTTTTCTGGTGGAGCACTGATGCTCAGCACTATGGATGGTAAAGACTTCTTATCCCCTGGGAATTCAGATGCAGTTAGAAAATACTTCGCATAAAATGACACGCTGGACATAAAAACAGAATGTAAGTCCAGGCAAAAATAGGGCATCCCGGCGAGTCAAAAACAGAATAAAAGACTCGGGCAAAAATAAGGGAAAACAAATAAAAAATATACACCCGCTGAGTCGAAAAGCCGCATCGGACGACTCAGGCAAAAAAGGGTATCCCGATGGATTGAAAACCCGAAAGGGCGATCCATGCAGAATAAGGGAATAAGCGAACAACTGCATTCTGAATTCATCTGTATCACCTACAACATGGTAAGCTTCGAAAGGTTCAAGCGTTGGTCAGAATCATCCTTCTTCAGAAAGCAAGACGAGAAGAACGTCAATGTCATACGAGTCATAGCAAAAGGGAAGCTCCTTGAAACGTCATCAACATTGCCAGCATCTTGTTGTTTCTCAATTTGTATCAATCTCCTCATTTTAGGGGATTTGTTTCTATGACTGTATCTTGCAAATTCAAGGCACTCGAATTAATAAAATCAGATTTTCAGTCATGTTTTCGTCTCGCACATTTTATTTTAGTTTGCAAGATGTCCGATGTCATTAATTTGTTGATCGCATAAATACAGATGTGTCTTTCCTGAATTACATGCTTACAGGAAATATACTTACTCCCGGGAGTGTCTAAACTCCTATGATCGAATCCAGTAAGGGATACCTCGGGATACTTGTACGTTTCTTTGTCATGCAGGATTGCAGGTGTTCAAAGCGCGACATGGGGCATGAAAGCTTCTCCCCAGCAAGCTGTCAAATCATTATCTAATCAGTCCGTCTTCCAGATTAGCACCGGAGGTGTTTTCTCCCCAGCTGAGTTGTCAAGTATCATCCTCAGCAGGATCCCTACAGAAATCTCTAGGAAGATCTTCCAGTGATCTTTCTTCTTCCCCAGCCAAGTGCCGACCGGGGAACTACCTCCCCACAGAGTTTCAACCTCTATCCAAAAGAGCAACGCATGAAGAACTCACAACAGAGTGAAGAGAGCTTCTACAAACCCCGGCTGGGTCCCCCATTACTGAGATGGGTCTATCAGTGATCTGTTTCCCCATGCAGATACATCTTATCAGATCTACCAATGATCTTATCCCCAGCTGGGATGTCCACGTCAAGCAGATCAGTCAGAGATCTTCACAGCAACGGGATCCGAGTCCCGGATCGTTATCTTTGCATAATCATAGCATTCACATCATATTTTCCCCACAGAGCGTAGAATTCCTTCTAATACGGAGCATTACGGCAAAAGTCAAACATATTGCATAATCACAAGCCATATGTCGAACTGAACACTTGTAAATACCGACCATTCATCAACAATATACAAAAATATCTCTCAAATTCATCACCAGGGAGCCAAAGCATTTTCCTTAAAAGATACAGATGCATGCTCCCTTCGGCACTCGTCTGTGTCATCATTCCCCAGTAAATTGCTCGAAGCAAACAGATGCATATACAGTACAGATATGTCTTGACACCCGTCCGTGTCATATCCCCAGTAGAAAGCCAAAGCGTCCCCTTTGCACTCACAGATACATATATACACAATTCCTTGACGCCCGTCCGTGTCACCTTCCCCAACATAGTTACCCAAACACTTTGAAAACCATACACTTGTTTATAATACACTTTTTCCGACACTCGTCCGTGTCGCACTCTCCCCAGCAAGTTAAACACTTGTCTATGTCTCACTCATCACTTTTTACTTATACGGATACTCGTTCGTATCTCGCATACGCCACTTAAACCCCCTCAGATTCGACACTCGTCCGTGTTCTTTGTTAACCAGTTGGTACTCATCCGTATCATCATCTCTGAACATGCGTCAAGCGTTTGTTTCTACCTGATACCCGTCCGTATCATAGTCTTAAGGATGCTCGTCCACATCTTAATCTATACACAGTGCCAAACACTTATACCTTTCATTTCTTGGTATAAACTCCCTTTCTATCTGACATTCGTCCTATGTCATGATACCTTTCAAAAGCCATAACCTGCCAGGTGATCGTCCTTCACCTTTTTGATGATCGTCCTTCATCACCCCCAGTGGAGTCTCTATTCATTAGAACCCCTTCATATCCGACATTCGTCCTATGTCGTGATATTTTCAGCAGCCGTCCCCTGCTAGGTGATCGTCCTTCACCTCTTGATGATTGTCCCTCATCACTTTATCCGATGGTCGTCCCCATCGTCGATCTTGTTATCTGGCATTCGTCCTATGTCATGATAAACCCTGAGAGCAGCCGCACCCTGCTAGGTGATCGTCCTTCATCTCTTGATGATTGTCCTTCATCATGCTTATCCGATGGCCGTCCCCATCGTCGACCTTTTCATCCGACAATCGTCCTATGTCGTGATACGTTCGGCAGCCGTACCCTGTCAGGTGATCGTCCTTCACCTTAGATGACCGTCCCTCATCTTATCCCCAACAGAGCAGCCGTCCCCTGCTAGGTGATCGTCCTTCACCTTTAATGACCGTACCTCATCATTTATTTCATTTATGCTTTGAGCTTGATGGTCGTCCCCATCATTTACCCATAATCCCCAGAGAGTCTATTAGCTTTACTTGATGGCCGTCCCCATCATAATCTCTTATATCCCCAGCTTGTCGGCCGTCCCCGTCATTTCTTTATTTCCCGCATTTTCCCCCAGCATGTCGGCCGCCCCCGTCATTGCTTCATCCCCAGCAGTCGTCCTCTGCTCGGCGGTCGTCCTCCGTCGCCCGCACTTTATAATTATACTTTATTTTCTTTTACAATCTATATCCCTTTTCTTTTTCATTCCGTGAGTGCAAATTTTGGACTGTCTTTGGTATTCAACCACAAGTTATCTTGTTTGTCTGTTAAGCCCGTCGCTTACATCCTGCACAGCTAACTCATGCTTGAATAGGGCAGTTGTAAACACCCCAAATTTTCCCTCACCCATTCACACCATGGCTTATGATCTTTTCATATGCATAAATTCAATCATAGCATCTCACACCACATTTTTTATTCACTGCATTGCTTCTAAGTCATCTGCATCTAGGGTTTGTGATCTGAGCCATCCCTGAGCTATTTGAGCCACTCCAAAGGCCATTAATCACTTCAAAGGGGTCCATGTATGTTCAAGCATCATATTATATCCTCACCAAGTCAAGAAAGTCAAAGAATCACAAGAACTGAGAAAGGCATGGAAGCAGAGCCAGGTTTAACTGCACATATGACCTAGAATTAGGGTTTTTGTTTCAGAGGCCATAACTCCAAATTTTTTGGTCATTCTTGTTTCTATTGGTCTCTATATGATATGAGGATCATGCATATCAATTTTCATGAAGAAATTCCATGGGGAAGGCATCTGATCAAGGGTTGACTTCTTGAGCTGGTCTGGGCAAAATCAGGGCATCTGAGGCCTCCATTGACCCAACCAAAGGGTGTTCTCCATAATTTTTAATATGTATGATCTTTATTTGATCATAGAAGATGTTGGAAGTTCACAAAAGTGAAGAATTTCAAGCCATTTGCAAAGTTGCCTTTTTGGGAAAGTGACTTGTAATGTAAACTTGCCATTTTGGGAAAGTTTTTCAACCTCCTCAAATTGATTCAAAAATGCTTCAAATGAGAAAACTTTGGTCATGAAAGTTGTAGAATGGATCATTCCCTTTTCAAAAAGTACAAGAACTTTTTCTAATTCATTTTGGATCAAAAGTTATGGCCTTGCAAAGTTGGGAAAAATCATGAAATTTCCATTTTTGGCACCAAAGAGGGATTTTTGCAAATTCCAATTCCATGCATTTTCAAGACCTCTAAGTGACTTCTTTGCATCATTATAACATGTTATAACTTAGGAAAGTCAAGTTTGTGCCAAGATTTTGCATTTCCATGCCTTGGATCACAAGTTGCATAAGGCATTTTTCATAAAAGCTACAAAATTGAAACTTTGCAAAAAGGGACTTCTCATGTTTGAATTGAACTCCAATTGGTATCAAAACATCATAACAATACTACAAGACTCATTTTGTCACATTATTGCCCAAAGTATCACAAGTTTCCTTGCCTTGGTTCATGAGAAAGTCCAAAGAGGGAAATGTGCAAGAACCTTGGAAACCCTTGATCAAGGCTAGCCAGCTCACAAAGTCAGATCCAAAGGCCTTCCTTGACTCAAGCTGAGGAAGGACAAGCCCTAAGATATCCTCTGACCCGAGCCATACTCTTGGTACACAAGATCTTGACTTTTTGCATTTTTTCCCATGCCAATCCCACAGTGCCACCACCAACTCTCTGCCCAATCAGAGTCAAATATGTGGACATCAAGCAACCCTAAACACACCATACACAAGCCAGAAGCTCCCACATTCCAGCACACACAAAAATCTGCCAAGAACTTCCCTTCTTCGAATCTCTACACACAGCCCTCAAACATCAAAAATTCCTTCACACACAAACCAAAAATCACTCATAGAACAAAATCCACCCCCTGAAACTGCTTGAATCATCACCCACAGAGACCTCCATTTCTGCTACACCAGAGTTGAATCACTCAAACCAGCCACTCCCCAAGCTTTCTAAGCTTCATTCCATCATCAGGAGGTTCAAGGGAGAAGGATTGCACAAAGCTTGAGGCCAGAGAGCTCAGAATCAGGAAAGCTTCATCTCAGGTAAGAGGAAGAACATTTTTCCCAGAAGTTGATTTTTAAGTTCATTTATGATGCTATGTGCTCTCTTGATCATAAATATATATTTATTTTTTGAAATGGTGAAGAAACCAGCATGTATGGCATCTCTGAACATTTGCCCGTGTTTTGTGTTTTGCTTCGATTCAGGCTTGTGAGTGAAAATAAATGAATTTGAGATGAAAGGTTGGGTTTAGATTTATGAGAGGACCATTTTGGTGGAAGAAATTTCATGTTTGGTAACCTGTAGAAGATTCTAGGGTTTGTGCTCGCCGGAGAAGATGATCGGAACCACTGTTCCGGTCATCTGAATGTCATTAGCCCTAATTAGGGTTTAAGCCAGTTTTAAATTGAGACCCTTGGATCTGCCTTCCCGCGCGTGAATGAATGGACAAGATCTTCCCATTAACCATTAATCAGTCATTAATTAATTAAATCCAAGATTAATTAAATATTAAGTAAGTTTAGCCAGGTTTGAACCTGGGCCCTTGGATGTGGCGCCAAGTCAACCCTCACAAGCCCAGAACCAATCTGATCCATTCATTCAGTTTACTTTTCATTTTATTAAATTTTAATTCATTTTGTTTATATTTTATTTGCACGAATTATTTAAAATAGTAAAAAGCATTTAAAAATTCTGAAAATTTTTGTCAAACATTTCATTAATTTTTAGAGCCCAAAAATATTTTTATTTTTATTTTTTGCATTAAAAATTATTTTTAAATCACTTAAATGTTTATTTTTAATAAGTAAATGAAAATTAATTAATTAAAAATGCATTTAAGTATTTAAATATCACAAAAAAATTCACATTACATTTCAAAACATTTAGAAACATTATCAAACTCTCAAACCAAATTTCTTTTTTGTTCTTGATGCATTTTGACAATTTTTGTTGGAATTAAATCCATTTAAGGGCAATATTTTGGTTCAAACTTTGAAAAATCCTTTCTGCCTAACCATTGAGAGTTTGATGATGGTTCTTCTTGCATTGCATCCTCCATAGCATGTAGTTTATAGGATTAAATTGGTTTGAACTTATATTCCATTTTCAATTTGTTTTGCATTTTTCATGATGAGGTACCCCAAAACCCTTGCCAACTTGAGAAATTCATGACTTGCACTAGGTTAAGAGTTGGGTCCCCCCCTTTGGGCAGTGAACTTGTGTAGGGTTAGGGTTCCCTTGATCCCATTTTCAATTTTTTATCATGTCATTTGCTTCTGATTTTGAATTTTTCTTTGTGTGTTGATCATAAACCCTAATGTGTGCCTTCCTTTGCATCCATCTTTCATTTGCTTGCATCCAATAACTTGCCATGACATTTTGTGCATCCACATGATTCATAATACATCTTAGGACATATTAGAATCATGTTTGATCATTGCATCTTTCATTTGCCATGTTATATGTCCATTGCATTTCATAAACTTTTCTTGAACTTCCATGGTTCAAGCATGCTTCATCTGCACCCATATCCTTGCATGATCATTCTCATGTCCTGCCTTGTGTTTGCATCCCCTCTTAGCATCATTAACATCATGTTTATGCTTCTGACTTTGGTTTGCACCATGGAATTTCATCTCATTTGCATTGCATTTCCTTTCTTCGCTAACTTTTCAGGTGGTAAGTTGTTTTGAGAAGTGAATTTTCCTTCACTTCTCACAATCTCTTCTCATCTCCTCTCTTGCATCTTTGCTGCATTTTATCTTTGTATTAGAGTGAGCTTGCTCATTCATGTTCATCTCTTACTTTCTTTCTTCAAGCAACTTGTCTTCTTAAGTGAAGCAAGTTGTCTTGCTTCTCTTTGCTTCTTCCTCCTTTCATCTGCTTCCTTCCTGGTGGTTTCTTTGAAGATTCTTTCTTTCTTAAGCCTCACAAACCCTAGGATCTCCAAGTATGATAACATTTAGGGTTTTATTAGTCCCCCATTTAGTTTTTCCTTTGTGTCATCTTTGAGTCTTCTCTTCTCATCTCATAATCAAGGACTAAACCTTAAAGGTTTTAAGGCTTTGTGATTAAGCTTATGCATGCATCCTTCTATTAGGATGGAGTGTATAACTTTAATCCTAAGTGTTAAACCCTTAATGTGTTTAAATCCTTTAATCAATCCACCTAATAATCACTAAGACATCAAGCTTGTAACTTGGGCCTTGCATTAGGGTTCTAATTCTTCCTTAATTGGTTAAGAAGGACTAACCCTAGTGTTAATGGACAAGTCCCCCTCAAGTTGTCTTACAAATCATAAAAGTCATTTCTTAATCTCACCATTAGCTAAAATCCACTTAATAAAGGCCTTGTTTTGTCATGAGGTTAATCCCTAATCATGGATTAAGTTGAGGAGCCTTCCTCATCTTAAATGTTCTCATCTATTATCCTTCTATTAGGATGGTGTAATGAGTCCATTAAATCCTTGATTATGGCTTAAACTCATTACTTAACACTAAACAAAAACTCCAAAAAAAATCTAAATAATCACAAGTAGGTTAATGATCTTAATCCTACATCATGGTGATTAAGTGTGAGGTGCTTACTTCATGCTTAAAGTATTCTCATTACCCCTAATCAGAGGGAGGATGTGATGAGTTTACTAACCCTTGGTTTAGGCTTAAGCTCATTTTCTTATGACAAACTCAAAAAGCAATAAAAGACTGAAAATGCAAAAAAAAACAAACAATAATCGTCTCCTCCGGGATTCTTTTCTCATATCATTCACTCTTAACCGAGAACTTGCTTCTTCCGTCTAATGCAATATAGTTTGCATCTGAGCCAGACAGGTCATACACTTGAGCATAGACAAGTAAGCAGTTCACAAGTCAATTTACCTTTCAGTCTCTTTGAGTCGAACTACGGTGTTCTGACTTCCTCATTGCACGAGAGGATACGTAGGCATAACTTAACAGTTATCGAACAAAAGTCTCTGTATATTACCCCTCTTCCAGCATCATCCTTTGAGCCTCATGGTCTTGAGCATTTCACTTATGTCCTTACGCTAACACTTCTCCTATACACTCCACTTTTCTTTTACACTGACACTTGCATTCTTCCCAGCTTTGATACACAAATTGCACTGACACTACCCATTTAAAACACAAATCTTTTAAGCGTGGATCCCGTCGAGTACGGCGGACAATCTGGGTGCTAATACCTTCCCAGGTTGTAACCAACCCCCTTTCTCAGTCTCTCTGGTTTGCGATCGTCTTATCCATCTTTTCTTAGGTCTATGCAGCATTACCTTTCCTCCGGGATAAAAATGCCTAGCTGGAGACTCTTGTCTTTTGAGCTCACCCTTGTGTGTTCTCTCTTCTTTCGCTGACCGTTCGCGTCTGTACCCCATTTGACCTAGCCTCATTTGGTGGGAGCGACACCTAAGTGTTAAACCCTTAATTTGTTTAAACCTATTAATCAATCCACTTAATAACCACTAAGACATTAACTTGTAACTTGGGCCTTACATTAGGGTTCTAATTCTTCCTTTATTGGTTAAGAAGGACTAACCCTAGTGTTTAATGGACAAGTCCTCCTCAAGTTGTCTTGCAAATCATAAAACTCACTTCTTAATATCACCTTAATTAAAATCCACTGAATAAAGGCTTGTCATCTAATTAATTTAATCCCTAATCATGGATTAAGTTGAGGTATTTTCCTCAGTTTAAGTGTGCTCATCTATTATCCTTCTATTAGGATGGTGTAATGGGTTCACTAATCCTTGATTATGGCTTAAACTCATTACTTAACACTAAACAAAAACCGAAAAAAATCTAAATAATCACAAGTAGGTTAATGATCTTAATCCTACATCATCATGGAAATTAAGTGGAGATACTTATCTCACACTTAAGTATTCTCATTATCCCTAATCAGGGAGGATATAATGAGTTTACAAGCCCTTGATTTAGGCTTAAGCTCATTAACTTATGCAAAACACCAAAAACAATAACAAAACTGAAAACACAAAAACAAACAATGATCGTCTCCTTCGGGATTATTTTCTCATCATCTTCAATCACAAACGAGAACTTGCTTCTTCCGTCTAATGCAAGACAGTTAGCACTCGAGCCAGAAGAGTCATACCCTTGAGCATAGGAAAGCAAGCAGTTCATCAGTCAATTTATCTTTCAGTCTCTTTGTGTCGAACTACGGTATTCTGACTTCCTCATTGCATGAGAGGATACGTAGGCATAACTTATCTGTTATCGAACAAAAGTCTTTTTGTCTTCCCCCTCCTTCAACATTCTTTCTTTTTAAGCCTCAGTCCTGAGCATTTCATTTCTTTTGCACTGACACCTGTAAATCTCTTTTCTCAGCTTTTGTACACAGATAGCACATACACCTACCCCTTTAAACACAATCTCTTAAGTGTGGATCCCGTCATGTACGGCGGAATAATCTGGGTGCTAATACCTTCCCAGGTTGTAACCAACCCCCTTTCTCAGTTTCTCTGGTTCTCAACCGTCTTATCCATTCTTTTCTAGGTTTATGCAGCATTACCTTTCCTTTGGGATAAAAATTCCTAGCTGGCGACTCTATTCATTTCACTTCATTTTCTCCTTTCGCCGACTGTTGGTGCTTGTACCGGGATGCAAATCTTTGGGAGCGACAGCTTGGCGACTCTGCTGGGGACCCTTATATTGCAACCAGGGCTTCTTGTTCTTTTTGTGGGTTCCTCCTAGCGTTTGTTTTATTTGTGTTTACGGGGGTGTTATGTGCTACTTGTGCTTATTTATTTGCTTTATTTATTGCTTTCTGTATAGCTTTATTTATTGCTTTCATTTACAGTTTTATGCATTTCATATTGTCATTATCATGTGCTAGATCTGCCGTTTCCTTGGTGGGTGGGGGATCATTGAGTGATTAAGGTCCTATACCTGGGACCTGAGTGACACATAGGCTAGAGTGACTTCATATTCTTTCCCATTACATTTCGGTCTGGTGCGGGAATATGAAACACGGTTCAGACATGGGTTTCTTCTTGAGAACTCTATGCTACAGATTTCCTGTAGTACTTGGGCTATCTGGGAAGCCTGCTAAGTCTAGATGACCTTTTATGACCTTCAACATCTGAGGTGAATTAGAGGAGGATCTTTTATGGTTATTGTAAACACTGTACCTCCGGGTTAGAAGTGTTTACACTTCTCATAACTGATCCAAGTCTGAGGATCCTTGTTCTAGAACAATACATGTGAGGGGGTTGGGATGTTTACAGGTTTGCAGGAACCCTTGGCCTCGTCATACCCTATTACCAGTTTTGTTTAAGAATGCACCACTTTGGTCAGTTCTTGTGAAACCCTGGACTTGTGACTCTTTATTTGAGTCCCCCACCTGGTTACTGGATTTCTAAGCCTCCATCCGGACTTATGAAAACATGGACCCTATCAAGGAAGATAACCGATCCAGAACTTGATCACAAACCCTTTGCATATCATTCTGCATACATCATTTTTGCATCATTTAACATTTGCCTTTTTTTTACAGGGTATCCATCTTATTATCTTTGGTTTTGTTTTTGACCCATTCTGCTGCTCAGATTTCCTCAGTTATCTTCTCCAGCACCTTCATCAATTTGTCAGAGACTCTCCTCCAATTATCCTCATCAGTTTTTCAGTAGTAACTTTAATCAGGATTTCTTCTCAGTCTCTTCACCAGCATCCACTATCAGCATGGACACTTCCAGGAAGAGCAACATCACATACCACTTCTTTGATCCCACCCTGACAAGCATCAGACAGATCCAGTCTCTCATCACTCCTGATCATGTCCCATTATTCAGGTAACATTATGGAGGCATATTGGACATGATCATGGACCTGGATGCATCCCAGAGGAGCATGATCCATACTTGCTTGCAGTTTTATGATCTTCCTCTCAGATGCTTCACATTTCCTGATTTTCAGTTGGGACCTCTGCTAGAAGAATTTTCCATGTTGTTAGGAGTTCCTATCATGAGAGGGATTCCTTTCAACCCTGAGATGGTTGCTCCCAATAATGAAGACATAGCTAAGGCATTGCATTTGGAGCCTGCCCTCATTGATCAGAGCATGACCATCAAGGTTGGAGTTCCAGGCCTTCACTTGGATTTCTTGATCTCCCAGGCCATCTTGCATACTGCAGCAGGAAAGTGGGATGTTGTTTGTGCACTGTTAGCCCTCAGTATATATGGGGTTATCTTGTTTGTAGATGAGCCAAAGTTTGTAAGCAAGAATGTCATTCACCTTTTCTTACTGAGGAACCCAATTCCTACCTTGCTTGGAGACTTCTACTATTCAGTACACCAGAGGAATGAGAAGCAAAGAAGAAGGCTGGTTAGATGTTGTGCTCCCCTTTATTACTATTGGTTGTTAAGACACTTGCCAAAGTCAGATACTTTCCTGAACCCTCACCAGCCAAAGAATTGGGCTAAGAGATTGATTGCCTTGACATTAGAAGACATCAGATGGTGCACTCAGAGCACCAAGGGCAAATACATCATTACTAGCTGTGGGCAATATCCTAATGTGCCTTTGATTGGAGTAAACGTTTGCATCAACTACAACCCTTTACTTTTTAAGAGACAATTAGGGTATGCTTTGGTTCATCCTCCCAGAGGGAAAGACTTGACTGAGACCCTCTATTGTGAAATCCAACACCACTCTGCTGTTGTCAGACAGGCAGCCTGGGCTTGGGAAAACATTCAGACTAAGGGTACAACTATTCTGGGAAAATGCAACAATATAACTTTAGCACAATATCTTGATTGGTCTCGTACCAGGGCACAGATCACCCGGATGCCATTCACTTTAGAAGATGTACCTGGACCTTCAACAGTACAACCTGCAGCTACTGTCAGTTTGGAAGAATTTGAGAAATTGAAGGAAAGAAATGCTCAGCTCTCTGAAGCCTTGAAGAAGACTCTCTGGGAGAGAAATGACAGCCGTCTAGATAATGAGAGGTTAAAGAGGCTCAGGATTGAGCACTTGACCAAGATTGAGAAGACGGGTGACTACATCAGAAAGGCTAGAGCAGGGGAGTTAGAACTGAAGAATGCTTGCAAGGAAGCAAAAACTCAGAAGGCTAGGGCAGAGCATTACCTAGAGGAGAGCCAGGCTAGGTGGATCAGGATCACTGAGGCTCGTGCACAAGAAGATCCGAGGACTCAAGCTAAGATAGAGAAGTTGGAGGCTAGTGAGAAGAAGAATTAGGAGGCATTATTAGCAGCACAGAAGGATATCTCCGAATTGAAACTCCGGGCGGGGTTGAAGAGGTCAAAGGATCAGGATAAGCACAAGAAGTTGACCAGTGCCATTGCTACCAGGAACCTCCTCATCAGGACTATCACAGAGCACCCAGTGGGTCCAATGATTGAGGCCCCCTGAAGGAAATCAGAGAGGATGACTTTGGATTGGATGTTTGATTTCCCTGTACTTGTGCTTTCCTTTTGTACTTTTGATTTTGTTGTTGTATTTTGACCCACCAGGGGAATGTTGTAGTAATCAAACCGTGTATCTTCACTCTTTGTAATATATATGGTTTGTATTATTTTTGGTGGGTTTTATATCTCTACAACATCATCAGCACTTCCTCGAGGTCTGGAAGGGTCAAAACCAAAGAACCAAATCGGATACCCTAGGAAAATTAATAAGCATCCTGCATTGCATACTAATATTTTCTTTGTTTTGTAGGTTTTTGTTTGTTGTTATTTCTCACTTTGTTGTGGTTTCAAGAAACATTGCTCGCAGAAGAGTGTTCCCTGTCAGCAGAATACACCAGTACCCGACAAGAAACAACCTTCCGGGGCTACAAATGGATCAAGTTCAACAAGACCTGAATGAACTGAGGACCCAGATGGCTAATGAAAGGGTTGAGATGAGAAATCAGATGACTCAATTCATGACAGTGATGACTGGTCTAGCTCAGAGCCAGGAAAGACTAAGGGAGTTAGTTGAGCGACAAACTCCTGAGGAACACCATCCAGGTACAGGAGGTACCAGTAACAACGATCCCGTCCAGCCTCACACTGATCCACTAGAGTTTGGGCCTCATCTGAACCCAGATATCAATGCCATAAGGAATACTCAAGTTAACACTACTGGAGGAAGGTTCTTGCAGGAAGATCCTCAAGAAGAGTTGTTTACTGTGGTCGGGGTTGGAGACGAAGTTTACGACTGTCGGTTAGATGAAATTGCAGAGAAGCCGAGGTCTCTTGAATCCCAAAACTCTCTAGGATTTGATGTCATGGACATGGGATTGGTGGAAGGGGTGAGAATTCCTCACAAGTTCAAACCCCCGTGTTTTGAAAGATATAATGTCACATCCTTCCCACGTACCCACCTTCAATCATTCTTGGGAAGACTAAAAGCATACACCGTAGACGAGAAGCTATGATGTTTTACTTTGAGGATAGCTTGATAGGGGCATCCCGAGAATGGTACTCCCACTTGACTAGAGACATAGTAAGAAACTGGAAAGACTTGGCTGAAGCTTTTATCTGTCAGTATCAATATAACCTGGACATGGCTCCAAACAGGACCCTTCTAATGGGAATGTCTCAATCTTCCCGTGATAGCTTTTAAGAGTATGCCCAAAGGTGGAGGCAACTTGCTGCTGCCGTTCAACCCCCGATGTCTGAAAGGGAGATGGCAGACATGTTGATGAATACTCTCCAGGGTACTTACTGTCGCTCCCGGGATTTTCATCCTAGTACAAATGCGAAAGTGGCGCGGAAAAGGTTAGAGTCGCCAGCCAGACATTTTTATCCCGAATGAATGGGAAAGGTAATGTTGCACAAACCCGAGGAAGAAGGAAAGGACAAGGTCCTGCGAACCAAAGATCTGAGTTCGGGAGTCGGTTACGACCTGGGAAGGTATTAGCACCCCAGATCGTCCGTCGTACCCGACGGGATCCACGCTTGCTTGTTTGTTTCAAAGGGTGAGAAATAATATGCTGCTGAATAAAAACGCTAACTGGAACTGGAAAATAAAATAAGAAAGGGAACTGGAAAAAAGAGAATGAGAATAAAAAGGGAAATATAGGGAAAATAAAGATTGTGCTCGAACGGGCCCTACCCCGCTGCCTACGTACCTCATCGGGATAATAAGGATCAGAGTCGACGTAGTTCGCCTAACTAAGGCGGGAACTATTTGTTTGTGTTTTTTATGCTGGAACTGCGTATGTCTATGCTCAGGTGTTGCAGGCTCGTCTGGTACGAGTGCGTTTACCGTCTTGCATGTGTGACAAGTCGTCGCGAGTTCGCGTTGTGAGTGAATGGGATGAGAAGAGAAGTTCCCGCAGGATAGTCGCTTATTATTTGTTTTTGTCTTTTAAAAGAGGTGTTTTGAATTTGTTTGTGAACGGTCTTGTACTAAGACCTATCCATCGCGGGAAGTATTTGCACCTCGCCCCGAAACAGGACGCATATAAACACTCCGCAACAAAGTCTCGTGTCGTACAAGATTGTTCGGTTTTTATTAAGTATTTTATTATTTTTATTTTGAAGGGAGAAAGAATGACTCAAGTTGGAAAAGGAAAAATCTAAGGGACTAAGACTCAATCCTAATTTTGTTATGTATTTACAAAGTGGTCCTAATGGTTAGTGAAGTCTTCTATTCCTAATGGAAACTTAAAACTATTACATAGAATTCAACTTACTTCTTAATGAAGTTAAGTTGATTCTAAGAACAAATGGGGAATCTATACCAGTTATAAGATCAAGATAAAGCAAAAAATGAAATTAAACATAAGGAATAAAATTCTACAAATGCACTAGATGACATGACTTAAAAAAATAGTCTATTTATTTATTCTATATTCTAATGAAAAATGAAATTTTAAGCCTAAGTTCTAAATCTAAGCTAAACCTAATACTCATTCTAAAAAATCAAATTAAACTAAACCTAAGTCTAATATTAAATTTAAATGCTAAATCTAATCTAGACTATTATTATTTTTTGTATTGAACTTTATTATATATATTTTTTAATGGCTTAAACTAATGGGAATTATGCCTAACTAGGCCTAAAACTAATATTCTAAAAAAATATTAAAACTCCTAGAAACATTATGAACATTAAACTATAGGGTTTTATCACCATCTAAAATAGTATACTAAGAGGGATTCTAAAAAATCTTATTTTTTCTATGCCTAACAATTAATTATTTCCAGCTAAGAATTAACTACTAATTCCTAAGGATTATACCATTAAAACCTAAGATAAAAACTCCTAAAAAATCCACTAAAAATATCCTAAGAACTATTATGAGTCCCCTAATTACAGAAAAAAGAATGGCTCAAAAAAGTTGCTGGAAGTTACTTAAATAAAATGAACAAAATCCAGCATAATTAAAAGAAATTCAATAAAGCTAATTAAAAGAAAAATTCAGAATTAATTCAAAAATAACCAAATTTCAGAAAATAAAAATATCACAAATTTCTAAATGGAATTATTAAGCTACTTAATTTTTTGGGGAATTTTCTAATGATTTATACTATTTTTATTGGAATTATTTCTAACCTAATGGAAATTAAAAATTAAATTCTAAACAAAATACCATGGGGGTGGATTTAGAGATTTTTCTAGGTTATTTTCGTTAATGGACCTAAAGAGGGAGTATGAACAGCAAGGCTCTAAGCCCATGCGCAGAAAAGGAAGGGAGGTGCTGGAAGCAATTGTTCTATGTTGTTTTTCTAATGGGCCTGGAAACAGGGGTGTTGATAACAATATTTTTTAATTAAACATATTTTTTAATTAACTTAAAGAAATGAATTAACTTTAAAAATGAATTAGACTAATCTTAAGCTAAACTATTATTATTTTTTTTCTAAAATCTTGATTAAAGAAAAAGAATTAACCTAACCTTATTATAATATCTTCTAAAAATCTTAATTAAAGAAAAAGAATTAAACTAAACCTATTATAATGTTTTCTGAAAATCTTAATTAAATAAAAAGAATTAAACTAAACCTATTATAATGTTTTCTAAAATCTTAATTTATAATGTGAATTAAGTGGAGTTAATTTGCTTTTATTATCCCTTAATGCCATAATAATCCTAATTATGCTTAATACATTATATTAATCTCTAACTAAACCATGTGACATTTCTTAATTATTATCATAAAACACACTAATTAAACACAAATTATAACTAAACGAAAATTATAAACAAGTCTGATTAAAACAAAGAAATAAAAAACAGAAACAGCAAGAACACACAAAACCCTAAGTTCCCTTTCACCTTCCCTTCTTTCTCGCCGCAGCCTCCATCTCCCTCACCTCCTTCTTCGCCGAAACCAACACCTCAAATGCCCTCTCCTTCGTCTTCCCGGAACCAACACCTTCAATCCTCTCCGCCTCGTCTCTTTTACCATCACAACAAACCTAAAATTTCACCAAAACTTAACGTAATCACAACTAAACCCAGCTCCTGGAAATCGAAAGGGCGAACACATGAAACCCTATGTCTCCCTCCGCCGCTTCAACCTTTCTTCTTCTTCCGCCATTAATCATCACCTTCGAATCCCCCAAGCCGTCAAAGCTTGACCTAAAAACTACCTCCATAACCACTCCACCCATGAACCCGAACAAACAAAAAAATAAAGGTTCCGATGACCGCCACCAAGAACAAACCAAGTGTTTACGTCTACAGGAAAAAAGACTCAAGTGTGTACCTGATGAATCAATGTCGTACGCAAGACTTTGGAAGAACGAAGCTTCCTCTCGCGTTTCGCCGGTGCTGAGTCGTTTCCGATCCACTCCTTTGGTCAACAACCTGATATTGGGATGTGTGACCCTAGCTTTCGCAATCGGTGACGAAGATCCGCAAATCTTTGATTCGACAGTGGAAGGTGTTGGATTCAAACCGAAAGATCCATATGGCGCTACTGAATTGTCGAAACCGCAGATTGAATGGCGATTGTAGGATTTTGATTCTATCGGCTAAGTCTATCCCGATTCTTCAACTCGCAGGTATTGAACTACCTTACCAGATGGTGTGAATTCTGCCAACTTTGCATCAACGTTAATCAGTTTAGTACTTTCCTTGATTCTTTCGCAGGCACATCATTGATGAAAACAGTTATGCAGCGTTGATGGAGGATTAATGAAAGCCTGGAACTAATGGGGATTCGGGAAGCTGGTGAAGCTTTTGATTGAGGGATGTCGAATCAAGGTGATGGATGTGATGAAGAATTACAGATAGATGGTAATGGATCCGCGGATTGATGTTGAAGGAAGAGTTGAGAAACTGTATGAAGAATTATGGAAGAAATGAAGAGGGATTGAAGAGGGATTGGTTACAATGGTGAAGGGAAATGAAAGTTGAAGAAGAGAGGTTGAGTAGGAAGATTCAGGTTGAAAAATGTGATGGAAAAAACTGATTGAATCAGAAACTCTGGCTTTATAGGAAGTGTTCAAAGAATAATCTGGAAGCTTCAGGTAAATAGTTTGTTGTGATTTCAGTTATTTTTTCAGTTATGGAAGAGGTTTTGAAGTTAGTTATGGATTGCAACTGTTTTTCTGTTTTGGCTTTCTGTTATGGTTTTCCTTTTGCTTGGATCTATTATGGTTCGGTTAGGTAGTTACAAATGCTTGATACACTTTCCTTTGAATCGAACTATGCAGGTTAATGAAGAATTGATCGAACTATGCAGGTTAATGCAGGTTAATGAACCGATCTTATTGATTTGTTATCTGTTTTTAGGACAAGTGGTCCTCTGCCTATGATGTCAGAACGATTCTGCTATCAATTCAAGGTCTTCTTGGAGGTAAATACTGTAATCTTATCAGATGCATAGATAAATATAGTTCTTGTTTTTTTTTTGTACTGATCTTAATTCTTTCATACTTTATAATAACGTAGAGCCAAACATTAGTTCACCTCTAAATCCACAAACCGCACAGCTTTGGAGCAATCAAGAAGGTAATAAACATATTTGATAATCTTACAATCATTATGAGTCTTGTGAATCTGAAATAGCTATAATTATTTTTTTTGGGAATGAATTTTGATTCTGTTATAAGTTGTTATGAAATCAGTTGAGCAATTGGTTGTTTTCTGTTGTGAGTTGAGGTTAATTAGAAACTGGCTATTAATCTTTCCCAGTTTTGCCATTGATCTCATTCTGAACTAATTCCGTTAGCCTTTTCCTTTTGAAACTTGTAATAGGATTTCTGTTATTGCCTGTAACTGTTTTTTTCTGGTTTATTGTGAATTATGCAGGTTGAATATTTTCGCGGATATAATGAAAGTTTTGCGATTGATGCTGATGATCTGAAGGTGTCAAGTGAAGATAGCTGCTGATGATCTGAAGGTGTCAAGTGAAGATAGCTGCTGATGACATTAATTAGAGCCTCTTTTTTCTTGTTCTTAGTTCAAACTTATCCCTCCCTCTTTGTAAATCCTTAATTTTCCTATTGGAATTTCTGTTATATATATATGAGAAAACTCTTTGTTTATGTTGAACTCTTCTAGTGTGGAGAGTTTTTTTGCTAAAATTTATCTTTGAATTTTCTATGAAATGGTGGATTTCCAACTGCATATTGCTGAACTTTTCCTTGAAGAATTTTTCCTTCTACTATTTTATCCTGTTACATTCAGCCACATGAATATTTTGGAGAGTGGCAAACAAAAACAATTTTGTTAACTTGTAACACTAAGCGGCCCATTAGTTTGATTATGGTTTAAAGGCCCATGTGGGATAAAAATTAAAATTGGTTGGAGGTTTACTTGGATAAGGAATGCAAATATTTTGGATGGAGTTTTTACAATGAAAATGCTTTTTGAATTTGGAAAAGAAAATATGGTCAACCCCTAAGTATATGTTTGAATGGTTTGAGAATTGATCAAACTAATGAAAGTGGATTTATAACTCATTTAAGAATATTGTCAATAGAATAAAAAGGACACTGGGCTTGTATGAGATGAGCCTTAAATGGGCCAACTTTAAAGTGTGCTTAGAAATTGGTCGTGAAATTGGTAAAATGTGGGATCGAAGAGAAAGTGAGCTTTTGTCATGTGAGCTGAGAACAAAACAAATGTGAATAAAGACATGGATTTAATAGATTTTGATGAATTCCAGTGTTGAAAATAGTACTAATATTTGAATTGGTGATGACATCATCATAACTGCGCATTCTCCCTTATCTTGACACAAAACCCTTTGACATGCTCCACTCTTAAGCCATTTGCTGCCACAATAAATTCCTCATGATCCCGAATCGTTATTCAACAAACATACGAATTCAAACCAATATTCTAATATCCTTAACTTCCATTGGTGAAATGCCCTTGAGATCAAATCATGAACAAGAATTCCAGTATCTCCTAGAGATATTCAATGAAGAAGAACACAACTTGAGGCGTTACAGAGAGCCAACACCCTTATTCAAAGCGAACTTGATCGAACACCTCAAGAATAGGTCAGATCTATTAGCAAATATTCTCCACCAGTTCACACTCTGACAGATACAGATAAAGTAAGAAACCCTAATTTCCTTGAGTCCTAATCACATACCTTACAGAACAATGAAATAAACTACTATGATATTAATGACTTGGTGAGAAATGCAGATGAATGCAAAATGATATGCCAGTAAAGAGAATAAATATGAGGGCAAATTTTGAGGTATTACAGCTGCCCCTATTCAATCATCTGCAAGCCTGAACGAATAATCGCAGCGGCTTTTAGACGTTCAAGGTATGGAGTGATTGAATACTCGAATAAAACCTGAAATTTTGCACACTGAGGGTAATGGAAAAAACCATCTGCCCATTTATTTATTTATGTATTTTTTGATTTTGACCTCTGAATAGGTGGCGATAATAGAACCAGGTGGAAATATGCTGGGAAGATTGCTATCCTCAAATGACAACTCAAAAGATCCTCGGATCAAAAACGAAGTCATCCTCGAATGGAGACGCAAAGGTGCATCAGCCTCGACCGATAACCAAACACAAAAGGAAAATAGGACGAGATGGAACGGGATCATTGTACTTAAATGATAACCCGAAACGTGACTGTTGTACTGAAACAGAGACACGAGGAAATGAGTGTTGTACGGAAACAATACTCAACGACGAGACCATTGTACTTAAATGGAGACTCGAGCAAAATGGGATCGTTGTACTCAAACGAGAGCCCAAGCAAACAGGATCGTTGTACTTAAATGATAACCTGAGACGCGACCGTTGTACTGAAACGGAGACGCGAAAAAATGAGACTGTTGTACTGAAACAAGACTCAATGACGAGACCATTGTACTTAAATGGAGACTCGAGTGAAATGGGATCGTTGTACTTAAACGAGAGCCCAAGCAAACAGGATCATTGTACTTAAATGATAACCTGAGACGCGACCGTTGTACTGAAACGGAGACGCGAAAAAAATGAGACTGTTGTACTGAAACAAGACTCAATGACGAGACCATTGTACTTAAATGGAGACTCGAAAGGAAGGGATCGTTGTACTTAAACGAGAGCCCAAGCAAACAGGATCATTGTACTTAAATGATAACCTGAGACGCGACCGTTGTACTGAAACGGAGACGCGAAAGAATGAGACTGTTGTACTGAAACAAGACTCAATGACGAGACCATTGTACTTAAATGGAGACTCGGAAGGATGGGATCGTTGTACTTAAACGAGAGCCCGAGATGCGACCATTGTACTGAAACGGAGACATGAGAAAATGAGATTGTTGTACTGAAACAATACTCAACTGGGGATAACAACAAAACTTGGTAGAAGCATCCACCCTGGGAGATGAAGTTGTATTCTGTGGGGAATGTTTCAATCTGATGGTAGACATAACAGGTCTCATGTAATATACCTCAAAACTGGCCCATGCTGGTATGCATATGCTTGAATTTATGGCGTAATGCTCCATGACGATGGAAATGCTACGCTTTGGAGGATGCAAATGTGATGATGATTATGCGAATGACAATGCAAAGGATCTCCTGATAAGGAGAATGCGAGTATCCCAGATAACTTGGCTGGGGAGGAACGATGATCACTGCATTGATCTGGTTCGTCCTGATGAGGAGGAAACAACTCTGCGGGGAAAGCTGTTAATAATTCATTGGCTCAGAATAGCCGCCACTGCCAAAAATAAATTGGACTTTGAGATTGGAGCGCCAAGATCCTGCTGGAGGCGGACCCTTCTTGAACTATGATGGGGAAGTGAGGACTTCCCTTGCTTGGCTGGGGACCAAAGGCTTGACATTGCTGAGGAAACAACTGCTGGGGAGGCAAACCACTCCTTATACTGCTGAGAGTTGCCCCTGTCTGAAGGGAAACTCCTGCTTGGGGATGACACCCGTTCTCTGCTACCTTGCTGGGTGAAATTTCAACTTGTACAAGGCTGGGGATGATTGGAAATACCCTGGGAGATACTTGTTTCTGTTCAAACAAAAGGAAATGCCCATCCTGGATAATGATCTTTAGCCCTGTTAGCAACACCAGTATCGGTACCTGCATGAACACAATCGATAGTACCTGCAACATAGAGAATTAGTTTGGGACCTACTTGCCCCAGGCTCATAGCATGAATCATTGTGTAGATATCTCTACACCCTTTCAGAGTTGTATTAAATGTTTCTATTCTCCTGCACGAGTTAGAAAAGCATTCAAATATTCATAACACAATGCGAGTTACCGTTTGCTAGACGTTTTCACAATCAATCAATGCTAGATGAAAAAGTAAAAACAAAGAAGCAAAATAGTCAATTGACTGAAGTTGAATTCTTATTGATTTGGAAAGGTGGCCCTGAATAGGCAATACAAAGGAAGCAGTTCCCTGGAATGAGGGAACAACTAAAAGAAAAATAAACTATCCTATTGGCAATGTGAGGAGTGAATCTCATCAGGTTTCAACCCAGTTATGACTCGTATGTCTTCAAGACGCTCCGCTCGCTCTGCCTCTTGAGAAAAAGTAAATGAACTGATCTTCAACCCTTAGGATAGCCTCAACTGTAGGTAGGTCATGGATCTCGCAGATCGCAGTCGTTCGTGTTAATCCCTCTTTTGCGTGGATCGCCCTTTCAGGTTTTCAATCCACCGGGATACCCTTTTTTGCCTGAGTTGTCCGATGTGGCTTTTCAACTCAACGGGTGTACATTTTTTTCAAGATTTCCCTAACTTTTGCCCGAGCCTTTTATTCTGTTTTTTGGCTCGCCGGGATGCCCATTTTTGCCTGGATTATTATTCTGTTTTTATCCAGCGGGTCATTTTTTACACGAAGTATTTTCTTACTGCGTCTGTGTTGACAGGGGATGGAAAGTCTTCTCCGTCCATGGTTGTTAGCATCAAGGCTCCGCCTGAGAAAACCTTTTTAACCACGAACGGTCCTTCATAGTTGGGTGTCCACTTTCCCCTGTGATCGTTGAGAGGAGGAAGAATCCTTTTCAGCACTAAATCTCATGGCATGTACCTCTGTGGTCGCACCTTCTTGTCAAAAGCTTGCTTCATTCGTCGCTGATACAACTGTCCATGGCATACAGCTGCTAGACGCTTCTCTTCAATGAGGCTCAATTGATTATATCTGGATCGGAGCCATTCAGCTTCATCTAGCTTGATATCCATCATCAACCTCAATGAGGGGATTTCCACTTCGACTGGTAGAACTGCTTCCATACCATACACCAATGAGAATGGAGTTGCCCCAATTGAAGTGCGCACTGATGTTCTATACCCATGAAACGCAAATGGTAACATCTCGTGCCAGTCTTTGTATGTCACAACCATCTTCTGCACAATCTTCTTGATGTTTTTATTAGCCGCCTCGACAGCGCCATTCATCTTCGGACGATATGGAGAAGAGTTGTGGTGTTCTATTTTGAAATCTCGACACAAATCAGACATCATCTTGTTGTTGAGATTAGAACCATTATCAGTAATGATTCTTTCAGGGACTCCATACCGGCAGATGATGTCCCGCTTAATAAATCGAGCGACCACTTGTTTAGTGACATTGGTGTAGGAAGCTGCTTCAACCCACTTCGTGAAATAATCAATAGCAACTAGGATGAAGCGATGCCCATTAGAAGCTGTTGGCTCAATCTTGCCAATCATATCGATGCCCCACATAGCGAACGGCCACGGTGAAGACATGACACTCAACGGATTCGGAGGCACATGGACCTTGTCGGCATAAATTTGACACTTATGGCATTTGCGGGAATATTTACAACAATCAGATTCCATGGTAATCCAATAGTATCCCGATCTCAATAATTTCTTGGCCATGGCATGACCTCCAGCATGGGTACCAAAGGAGCCTTCGTGAACCTCCTGCATTAACAAGTCTGCCTCGTGTCTGTCCACACATCTGAGCAGCACCATGTCAAAGTTCCGTTTGTACAACACACCGTCTTGATTCAAGAAGAAACCTCCTGCTAGTCTTCTAAGAGTTTTCTTATCCTTACTGGATGCCCCAGACGGGTATTCTTGAGCCTTCAGGAATTGTTTGATGTCGTGGTACCATGGCTTGTTATCTTCACCATCACCAACTGCAAATACATAAGCAGGTCTTTCAAGCCGGGAGATCGAAATTCGAGGCACGAAATTCTCTCGACAAACTTTGATCATGGACGACAAAGTTGCGAGAGCATCGGAGAACTGGTTTTCGTCTCTAGGAACATAGCTCAGCTTTACTTTGGTAAAGAAGGTTAACAGCCTCCTGACGTAATCTCGGTAAGGAATCAAACGAGCTTGATGAACTAGCCATTTACCATTGACTTGATTTACCACCAAAGCAGAATCTACGAAGATCTCAAGGTTCTTGACTCGCAAGTCTATTGCCTCTTCGATCCCCATGATATAAGCTTCATACTCTGCCTCATTGTTAGTGCACTCGAAGGTCAACCGAGCAGCGAAAGGTGTGTGGACTCCTTCTGGCGAGATAATAACAGCACCCACTCCACTCCCATTCATGTTTATAGCCCCGTCAAACATCAACTTCCATCTGGATTCAGGGTCAGGCCCCTCCTCCGGAAGTGGTTCTTCATGGTCTTTCGACTTGAGGAACATGATGTCCTCATCCGGAAACTCAAACCTCATGGGTTGATAATCATCAATCGGCTGCTGGGCCAAGTATTCTGACAACACACTCCCCTTGATAGCTTTTTGTGAAGTGTATTGTATGTCATACTCCGTGAGTATCATCTGCCAACGGGCCACTCTTCCTGTCAAAGCCGGCTTCTCAAAGATGTATTTCACGGGATCCATCTTGGAAATTAAAAGAGTAGTGTGAGTCAGCATGTACTGTCTTAGTCGGCGAGCAGCCCATGCCAAAGCGCATCAAGTTTTCTCGAGTAGTGAGTATCGCGTCTCACAATCGGTAAACTTTTTGCTAAGGTAATAAATGGCGTGCTCTTTTCGACCAGACTCGTCCTGCTGACCCAGCACACATCCCATCGATCCTTCGAGCACAGTAAGATACATGATCAGAGGTCTCCCTGGCACTGGAGGCATAAGAATTGGTGGTTCCAACAGGTACTCTTTGATTCGGTCAAAGGCTTGCTGACAATCTTCGTTCCATTTAATGGCCTGATTCTTCCTCAGAAGCTTGAAGATGGGCTCGCACGTGGCCGTTAGGTGAGAAATAAACCGTGCAATGTAGTTTAGTCTCCCCAAGAAACCACGCACTTGCTTTTCAGTCTTCGACTCAGGCATTTCTTGGATAGCTTTCACCTTGGCTGGATCAACCTCAATTCCTCGTTCACTCACAATGAAGCCGAGTAACTTGCCAGAACGAACCCCGAAAGTACACTTATTCGGATTTAACCTCATTCTGAACTTTCGAAGCCTATCAAACAATTTTGCTAGGTTGACCAAGTGCTCTTCCTCTGTCTGGGACTTTGCTATCATGTCATCAACATAGACCTCAATTTCATGATGGATCATGTCGTGAAACAACGTCACCATTGCCCTTTGATAGGTAGCTCCTGCATTCTTTAAACCAAATGGCATGACCTTGTAACAAAAGGTGCCCCAAGGAGTGATGAAAGTTGTCTTTTCCATATCCTCGGGAGCCATCTTGATTTTATTATAGCCTGAGAATCCGTCCATGAAAGAGAACACGGAAAACTGAGCAGTATTATCGACAAGTACGTCTATGTGAGGTAGAGGGAAATCGTCTTTGGGGCTAGCCCTATTCAAATCCCTGTAATCCACACACATTCTGACTTTGCCATCTTTCTTAGGAACCGGCACAATGTTAGCAACCCATGGAGGATAACTGGTCACGGCCAAGAAACCAGCATCAAACTGCTTTTGCACTTCTTCTTTTATTTTAATTGCCATGTCTGGACGCGTACGCCTCAACTTCTGCTTTACTGGAGGACAATCTGCTCTGAGAGGTAGCTTGTGCACCACAATGTCGGTGCCTAAACCCGACATATCTTGGTAGGACCATGCGAAGACGTCAACGTATTCTCGAAGCATAACCATCAAACGAGTCTTGACAGATTCTTCTAATGCAGCTCCGATCTTGACTTCTTTCTTGTCTTCTTCAGTACCCAGGTTTATCACTTCAACATCTTCTTCGTGCGGCTGAATCATTTTCTCCTCTTGTTTAAGCAGTCTGGCCAATTCTTCGGGTAAATCGCAATCCTCTTCACCTTCCTCATCGGCTTGATAAATTGGATTGTCGAAGTCATACTCAGCCATAACAGGGTTGTCATTGATAAGATCCGGTGACGAGCACCTGCATGAATGATGATTCATGCAAGGCTTTAGCAACAACTTGATAAAATGAGAAACATTGCCATTTTAAAACTTTTCTTTCTTTTTGAAAAACAAAAGTAAAAACGAAAGACAGGGAACAACATGAATGAATGTGAAACGTCAATTTTATTTATGATTGTGTTAATGAACAAATGAACCCTTACAAAGAGCCACTATGCCCCGGGAAAGACATAGTGCTTCAATACAGGAAAACAGAAACAAAACATCATTACTCTTCGAAAGAGGTGACCGAGATGAGCCTTTCCGATGTCCAGTTGCTAAGCTGAGTTCCTGGAGCGGCAGGCCTGATCCATCATCTAAGTCACAATCACTATCGACAATGTCATCCTGTACTGCACTGATGTTTCCGTAGTCTATCACTCATGCGCTTGTGAAAGTGACCGGGCTCTGACAACCTTTTGCACTTGGTTCAGACGAAGATCTTCCAGGGTGATAGCCAATCCCGAACATGTCTCTCTTCTCTGGCAATTCGACTGGGCTGCCCCAGCCTTCTCGCACTCCAGATTCTACTAATTCAAGCGCTTGTTTATAAGAGGCTATAGACACCCCCTTCTTCGGCACTTCAGGAGAAGTTGCTACGGCGGATGCTTGCTCAGACTTCAAAGGCTCAAAAGCTTGACATGGGGTTTCGACTATTTCGCCATCCATCTCCACATATTTGAATGAGGCTAGATGACTGACGAAGATATCTTCTTCCCCGCTGACCGTCACAACTTGACCTTCCCAGACGAACTTTAATTTCTGATGGAGTGTAGAAGATACCGCTCCTGCCGAATGTATCCAGGGTCTTCCAAGTAAACAACTATATGTCGGCTGGATATCCATCACGTAAAACGTGGTGTTGAAGATTTGTGGACCTACCTTGATGGGTAATTCCACCTCTCCAAATACCGATCTCCTTGACCCGTCAAATGCCCGAACTACTAGATCACTGGGCTTTAGCACCACTCCATCATAGTCCAGCTTCATCAATGCCTTCTTAGGCAAGACGTTCAGAGATGATCCAGTATCTACCAGCACATGGGAGAGTACTACACCCTTACACTCTAGAGAGATATGCAATGCTCGATTATGAGCACGCCCATCAGAAGTTAAGTCCAAGTCCGTGAAACCCAATCCATGACTGGCATTAACGCTGGACACCACCGTTTCTAACTGGTTTACAGAAATATCCTGAGGCACGTATGCCTTGTTCAGAATATTTAAAAGGGCCTTCCTGTGAGAGTCCGAACACATGAGTAATGATAAGATGGAGATCTTTGACGGCGTCTGCTGCAAATGGTCTACAATCTTATAGTCACTCTTCTTGATGATCCTCA
Source organism: Lathyrus aphaca (assembly GCA_963966055.1). Lineage (NCBI taxonomy): Eukaryota > Viridiplantae > Streptophyta > Magnoliopsida > Fabales > Fabaceae > Lathyrus > Lathyrus aphaca. The sequence continues at coordinate 221,432,061 of OZ014523.1, read as the reverse complement.
GGAATTCTTCGGCTTCTTTATCAAAGGTGAGATCTGGATCAGTTGATGGAGTTGGATCATTGGCAACTACTGGTTGCTTCCCCCTGGCTCTAGCTTGGGCTTCGGCAGTATCCCTGGGTGGTATCACATTGCTTCTCAGTGTTTCCGGCGCAAACAATCTTCCACTTCGAGTAAAACCCCCTACTCCAACATTTTCTACTTGAGCTGGGGTTATACTAGTCGTGGCCAACTCTTGCTTCTGGCCGTTGCAATACACTTCGCCACCATAATTCCAAGGAACTGCTCTGTCACTTTGGTACATTATGGGTCCAGCAGTGGTAATAGTTATTGGCGCCGCTCTGGCACGCGAAGGAACTTGGGATGGATCATAAAAGATAGTCACTGTAGATACTTCACTTTCTTTCACAATCTTGTCAAATTGCAGCACTCCTTCATCAATCATGCCTTGAATTCCGGCCTTCAATCGTTTGCAACCATCGGTAGCTTCAGTACACTCTGAACAATCATCCTCGCATCCGGGGAAAATGCCTTTCTTCAACAAGCAAACCTTGATAGCAACCAATGAAGTCTGCAAGTCATCTACATCGTCCACCAAATTCAAGTTCTCCCCTTCACCAATTGCACCAACCGTGCCTCTGTGATGAGGCATGGGATTTTGCAGCACGTTAGGAGAAGGAGCGAAATTGATCGCTTTGGAATCCAACAAGTCCTGGAAAACATGCTTCAATGCTTTACAATTCTCAGTACTATGGCCGGGAGCTCCAGAATGAAACTCGCACCTAGCATTTAAGTCATAACCCTCAGGAATCTGGCCTGGCTTCGGAGGCTGCAAGGTTCGGAGCTGAATCAATTGAAGCTGTAGGAGATTCTTCAAAAGTTGGGAGTAAGACATTGGTGGAGCTTCAATATGTCTATCCTTCATCCTCTGGGAGTAGTACGGACGAGGGGGTCTTGGCTGATACCCCTGTGAGCGTTGCGGCTGTGGAGGCTGGACCTGTTGTTGAACGGGCGGAGTTGAAATAGTGACGGGGGCCACTTGCTGATAATATCCTTGGTGCATCATTCCTCTCTGTGCGTATACTGCACCTGTTTCTCCTTCCCTCCTTTTCACAAAGGGTTTCTTGATGCCAGATACTGAAGCGGTTCCATTTTGAATCTTCCCCTGTTTGAGCCAGCTTTCAATTCTTTCTCCAGTCAGGATAATGTCCGAGAAACCACTTGAGGAACAACCAGCCAACCTTTCCATGAAATTCCCTGGGAGGGTATTCAGGAAAAGATCGACCATCTCTCTTTCCAATAAAGGTGGTTGCACTCGGGCGGCCACCTCACGCCACCTCTGTGCATAGTCTTTGAAGCTCTCCGAGCTCCTCTGTGTCAGGCTTTGAAGCTGAGTACGGCTAGGTGCCATGTCAATGTTGTATTGATATTGTCTGAGGAAGGCCTCTCCCAAATCCTTCCAACTTCTAATAGAGCTCCTTTCCAACTTCATGTACCACTCCAAGGACCCTCCTGAGAGGCTATCCTGGAAATAGTACATCCATAGTTTCTCGTCTCGCGTGTGAGCCGCAATCTTCCTGTAGAAGGCCTGCAGGTGAGTTTTCGGGCAGGAGCTGCCGTTGTATTTATCAAATGCCGGTGGCCTGAACTTGTGTGGAATGACCACCCCAGGTACTAAACCCATATCTGACACGTCAATCCCCAAAGTGTCTTTGCACTCTAAGGCCTTGACCTTCTCTGCAAGTACCAAGAAGTCCTTAAGATTTCCGTCACCGCCGAAACCCATATCGTTGTTGAAGTACTGGAATTGGTCTTCCTGCCTGTCGTGCACAGGAACATACGTAGCCATAGCTGGATCTGGAACATGAGGTCCACTTGGGCCGTTGTTAGTGTTGGGAGGACCCCCTAGTCCGCCGGAAGTGGTTGCATGAGCATTAGTGTTAGGAGGAGTTAACCCTTGAATTGCATTTCTTAGCTCCTGCTGCCCCTGGGCCATCCCCTGCATCAGAGTCATAAATTCTGCCATCTTTGTACGGACTTCATTGAGTTCTGTCTGCATGGCGTCCATTGCTGTTCTTTGATTGCTGCGGGTCGCGTACCGATGAGGGATATTCTGTCGTAAGTACCGTGTCTTGGCGGCCCTCGCAATCTTTGCCTGTTGAACACAGATAAATTAGACATCTCGAAGAAAAACCTGCAAAGACAAAGACAAAATGCAAATGATGCGTATGCAATGCAATGTGTTCCTTTTATTCCCGAGTATTTTCCTGTGTCCGGTCCTGGCATTAAGAAGATAAGAATTGGGAAGAAGACCCAAGTAATATTCAGACATAATGACGGCTGTGAATAATCGGTGCTCATTACCCCGTGTCGGTGCAAATAACGAACAAGAAATCCGGAACAAATCAATCATATAAACTGAAGTTTGAAAATACAACGTCCCCGAAGGGTGCCAATCACAATAACAAAAGTACATCACATATAGGGAATCCCACAACAAGGCTGTGGGTAATCCGAGTACAACAACATGAAATTAAACCCTAGGGAACTCTATATCTTTCAATCTCCAGCTAAGGCGTTGGACGCTCTGGAACAGCTGAACCACATCTGGATGACCGGGCTCCTGGATGAGCTTCTGAATGAGGAGGTCCCTCGTATCAGAAGAAGCGTGTAACTCCTCGATCTGCTGTAGAAATGCTGCTTCATTCTCCTTGCTTTGACTTGATTCGGCCTTCGATCTTTTCACATCAGCTTTCAACTTCAAGTCTTCAATCTCCTTTTGAGCTTCCTTCAGTGCCTGCTGGCTTTCTGCTACGCGTCGGATACGATCCTCCTCTTGATAATAAGCCTTCCTGAGAAGTTCCTTCTGCCCATCTAAAGAATCCTGAAGGCTTTTGATTTCCTGCTTGTGCTTGGCGTCCAACTCCTTTTGTTTCTTCAGATTTTCGTCCCATTTCTCCTGCCATAATGTAACAGCTTCATTGGCTTCACTAAGATCTTTCTTCTCTCTTCGGCGTTGGGCCGTCTTGTGAGTCTCAGCTAAACCTTTATTTCGGAAGTAGAGCTCTCTATCTGCAAAGTCCTTCTGCTTGAGACGGACTATCTCTTCGGCTTGCACAGCTCTATCTTCCAATCGACGGTTCTGGATCATCAGCTTTTGACAAGAATTAAGAGCCTCTTGATTTTCAACTCTCAATTGCTTAACCAAAGCTTCTAACTTCTGATACTCCTCCAAAGGTACCGTAGCAGGTGGTGGAGTTGGCACAGAAAAAGGAACTAGAGCCGCTTGAACCTCCTTCTTTATCCAGGCTTCAAATTCAGGAAACATTCGATTGTTGCTCTTGCCCAGACATGCTATACCTTTTCTCTTGATCACTTTCCAGGAACCTGCAGCTTTTTGGACCAAAGGAAGATTGTCTTTTACCGGAAAATAGAAGGTTTGGAATAATTCAGACTCATCAGGAACCTCCTTGAGCGCATACCCTAACTGTCTTCTTAAGAGGATGGGATTGTAGTTAATACATCCTGATACTCCTAACAAAGGCACATTAGGATAATTACCACAGCTGGTAATGAAATTCCTTCCTTTCAACCTCAAAGTAAACCACCTGATATTTCCAGCGGACAAAGTACTCAGCTTCTGAGCCCAAGTAGAATTAGGATCTGTAAAACTCTCAGTAGTAGGCAAGTGTCTCATAACCCATTTGTAGAATAAAGGAGCACAACATCTAACAAGACCTCCTCGCTTCTTCTCATTCTTGTAATGCACAGAATAATACAGATCACCCAAGAGAGTGGGCACCGGATTCTTCAACACAAACAAATGAATGGCATTCATGTCCACAAACTTGTCCATATCAGCAAATAAAACTATCCCATACACAGATAACGCCAAGATAGCACAAACTGAATCCCACTGCTTCTCCACGGCGCGTTCTTCAGCTTTCTTGACCAGAAACTCTAAGGGAAAACCAAGTACTCCTGCTTTGGTGGAAACCAGATTAGAAGACACCTCTGACGGGCTCAAATAAAGAGCCTTAGCAATATCATCGTGAGTAGGACTTGTCATCTCCGAGTTAAAAGGAAGCTGATCCTTGATTGAAATTCCCATAATCTCAGCATATTCTTCCAGCAAAGGACCCAACTGAAAGTCATGAAATGTGAAACACCTAAGCCGAGGATCATAATACTGCAACAAAGTGTGAATGGCACTCCTCTGAGAACTATCCAAGTTGAACACCAGATCCAGAATATCACCATACTTTTCCTTGAAGTAGCCTAAATGACCCGGGGTAATCAGAGACACCAATTGGTTGATCAGGTCCATCTTGGTATCGAAGAATTTGTAGTGCACAGTTCTCTTTTTGACGTCTTCCATTCTGAAGCAATGATATGGCCAGGAACCGGGAATAAATGTAGACCCTGAGAATAAAAGAAACACAAATGATTAATGATGATATGATGTTTATGCAAAGCAAGGCATGTGATCAGTGAAGTGTCTGTGATGTGCCAATCATATAATCAGGTGTCGGTGCACGGTCCCAAAATCCAGATATCACAATAATCATCCCTCTGATCCGGGATCCATAACTTAAGAACAGAAATCCAGATCACAAAACTGAACCAAAGGCAAAGTGGGTATGCTGAAGGTACCAGGGTTCCTGCAAACCTGTAAACCCCTCCCAATCTCACGGGTGTGCTACTCGGGTCAACATCACAGACTCTCAAAGCCGAATAGCAATAATACGTTCACCATCTCCGAGAAATGTCTCATGACCAAATCAGGGAATCGGTTTGGTATTATGTACTACGCAGGGAGGTCTCAAGTGAGTCCGGAAGAAACAAGCATCCCTCACAAGTCTCCAGCTTCAAGCACTGAATCGAGAAACAATAGTACATTCATCCCGAAGGGTACAATACTATCGTCATACGAACAGTTTGCTTTGACTGAATTTCTATGAGAGAACCAGGCCATCCTATGCGAGTTCCCAACGGACCCTCGGATGCGAGTGGGTTTGCCAACAAATGTGGTCTGCCACTGTCATCACTGGAGAGGGTTGTTTCCATTAAGGTTCTCAATGATCGGTCCCCAGCTGCACATAACCATCAAGGTTGTACCCTGAAGTGGGGAAGAACCCCCACACAGAATAGTCCCAAGACAGTCGCAACCTGGGTGTGGAACACATCACCACTCATCATGTAACCATGCGAGCACAATATGTCCACGCTAATCCTATGGTGCACTCAAGCCGGGTAGTTGGCTTATCTCACAGTAACTCCCAACCCACAGAAAAAATGAAAACCAGCACAGCCAGACAGTCCAGTATAATATGATGCATGGAAAATAAAATACTGAAAGCGGTAAATAAATGCGATAAAGTAAAGCTGTAAATAAAACTGTAAATAAAACAGTAAAGCTAAACTAAAGCACTCAACAACAAACAAATAAACACCCAAAGAAACAAAACCAAACAGGCGCTAGGATTGACTCTACAAGGGAAACCGGAAGAATCAGGTTCGATCCCCAGCAGAGTCGCCAGCTGTCGCTCCCGGGATTTTCATCCTAGTACAAACGCGAAAGTGGCGCGGAAAAGGTTAGAGTCGCCAGCCAGACATTTTTATCCCGAATGAATGGGAAAGGTAATGTTGCAAAAACCCGAGGAAGAAGGAAAGGAAAAGGTCCTGCAAACCAAAGATCTGAGTTCGGGAGTCGGTTACGACCTGGGAAGGTATTAGCACCCCAGATCGTCCGTCGTACCCGACGGGATCCACGCTTGCTTGTTTGTTTCAAAGGGTGAGAAATAATATGCTGCTGAATAAAACCGCTAACTGGAACTGGAAAATAAAATAAGAAAGGGAACTGGAAAAAAGAGAATGAGAATAAAAGGGGAAATGTAGGGAAAATAAATATTGTGCTCGAACGGGCCCTACCCCGCTGCCTACGTACCTCATCGGGATAATAAGGATCAGAGTCGACGTAGTTCGCCTAACTAAGGCGGGAACTATTTGTTTGTGTTTTTTATGCTGGAACTACGTATGTCTATGCTCAGGTGTTGCAGGCTCGTCTGGTACGAGTGCGTTTACCGTCTTGCATGTGTGACAAGTCGTCGCGAGTTCGCGTTGTGAGTGAATGAGATGAGAAGAGAAGTTCCCGCAGGATAGTCGCTTATTATTTGTTTTTGTCTTTTAAAAGAGGTGTTTTGAATTTGTTTGTGAACGGTCTTGTACTAAGACCTATCCATCGCGGGAAGTATTTGCACCTCGCCCCGAAACAGGACGCGTATAAACACTCCGCAACAAAGTCTCGTGTCGTACAAGATTGTTCGGTTTTTATTAAGTATTTTATTGTTTTTCTTTTGAAGGGAGAAAGAATGACTCAAGTTGGAAAAGGAAAAATCTAAGGGACTAAGACTCAATCCTAATTTTGTTATGTATTTACAAAGTGGTCCTAATGGTTAGTGAAGTCTTCTATTCCTAATGGAAACTTAAAACTATTACATAGAATTCAACTTACTTCTTAATGAAGTTAAGTTGATTCTAAGAACAAATGGGGAATCTATACCAGTTATAAGATCAAGATAAAGCAAAAAATGAAATTAAACATAAGGAATAAAATTCTACAAATGCACTAGATGACATGACTTAAAAAAATAGTCTATTTATTTATTCTATATTCTAATGAAAAATGAAATTTTAAGCCTAAGTTCTAAATCTAAGCTAAACCTAATACTCATTCTAAAAAATCAAATTAAACTAAACCTAAGTCTAATATTAAATTTAAATGCTAAATCTAATCTAGACTATTATTATTTTTTGTATTGAACTTTATTATATATATTTTTTAATGGCTTAAACTAATGGGAATTATGCCTAACTAGGCCTAAAACTAATATTGTAAAAAAATATTAAAACTCCTAGAAACATTATGAACATTAAACTATAGGGTTTTATCACCATCTAAAATAGTATACTAAGAGGGATTCTAAAAAATCTTATTTTTTCTATGCCTAACAATTAATTATTTCCAGCTAAGAATTAACTACTAATTCCTAAGGATTATACCATTAAAACCTAAGATAAAAACTCCTAAAAAATCCACTACAAATATCCTAAGAACTATTATGAGTCCCCTAATTACAGAAAAAAGAATGGCTCAAAAAAGTTGCTGGAAGTTACTTAAATAAAATGAACAAAATCCAGCATAATTAAAAGAAATTCAATAAAGCTAATTAAAAGAAAAATTCAGAATTAATTCAAAAATAACCAAATTTCAGAAAATAAAAATATCACAAATTTCTAAATGGAATTATTAAGCTACTTAATTTTTTGGGGAATTTTCTAATGATTTATACTATTTTTATTGGAATTATTTCTAACCTAATGGAAATTAAAAATTAAATTCTAAACAAAATACCATGGGGGTGGATTTAGAGATTTTTCTAGGTTATTTTCGTTAATGGGCCTAAAGAGGGAGTATGAACAGCAAGGCTCTAAGCCCATGCGCAGAAAAGGAAGGGAGGTGCTGGAAGCAATTGTTCTATGTTGTTTTTCTAATGGGCCTGGAAACAGGGGTGTTGATAACAATATTTTTTAATTAAACATATTTTTTAATTAACTTAAAGAAATGAATTAACTTTAAAAATGAATTAGACTAATCTTAAGCTAAACTATTATTATTTTTTTTCTAAAATCTTGATTAAAGAAAAAGAATTAACCTAACCTTATTATAATATCTTCTAAAAATCTTAATTAAAGAAAAAGAATTAAACTAAACCTATTATAATGTTTTCTGAAAATCTTAATTAAAGAAAAAGAATTAAACTAAACCTATTATAATGTTTTCTAAAATCTTAATTTATAATGTGAATTAAGTGGGGTTAATTTGCTTTTATTATCCCTTAATGCCATAATAATCCTAATTATGCTTAATACATTATATTAATCTCTAACTAAATCATGTGACATTTCTTAATTATTATCATAAAACACACTAATTAAACACAAATTATAACTAAACGAAAATTATAAACAAGTCTGATTAAAACAAAGAAATAAAAAACAGAAACAGCAAGAACACACAAAACCCTAAGTTCCCTTTCTCCTTCCCTTCTTTCTCGCCGCAGCCGCCATCTCCCTCACCTCCTTCTTCGCCGAAACCAACACCTCAAATGCCCTCTCCTTCGTCTTCCCGGAACCAACACCTTCAATCCTCTCCGCCTCGTCTCTTTTACCATCACAACAAACCTAAAATTTCACCAAAACTTAACGTAATCACAACTAAACCCAGCTCCTGGAAATCGAAAGGGCGAACACATGAAACCCTATGTCTCCCTCCGCCGCTTCAACCTTTCTTCTTCTTCCGCCATTAATCATCACCTTCGAATCCCCTAAGCCGTCAAAGCTTGACCTAAAAACTACCTCCATAACCACTCCACCCATGAACCCGAACAAACAAAAAAATAAAGGTTCCGATGACCGCCACCAAGAACAAACCAAGTGTTTACGTCTACAGGAAAAAAGACTCAAGTGTGTACCTGATGAATCAATGTCGTACGCAAGACTTTGGAAGAACGAAGCCGCCTCTCGCGTTTCACCGGTGCTGAGTCGTTGCCGATCCACTCCTTTGGTCAATAACCTGATATTGGGATGTGTGACCCTAGCTTTCGCAATCGGTGACGAAGATTCGCAAATCTTTGATTCGACAGTGTAAGGTGTTGGATTCAAACCGAAAGATCCATATGGCGCTACTGAATTGTCGAAACCGCAGATTGAATGGCGATTGTAGAATTTTGATTCTATCGGCTAAGTCTATCCCGATTCTTCAACTCGCAGGTATTGAACTACCTTACCAGATGGTGTGAATTCTGCCAACTTTGCATCAACGTTAATCAGTTTAGTACTTTCCTTGATTCTTTCGCAGGCACGTCATTGATGAAAACAGTTATGCACCGTTGATGGAGGATTAATGCAAGCCTGGAACTAATGGGGATTCGGGAAGCTGGTGAAGCTTTTGATTGAGGGATGTCGAATCAAGGTGATGGATGTGATGAAGAATTACAGATAGATGGTAATGGATCCGCGGATTGATGTTGAAGGAAGAGTTGAGAAACTGTATGAAGAATTATGGAAGAAATGAAGAGGGATTGAAGAGGGATTGGTTACAATGGTGAAGGGAAATGAAAGTTGAAGAAGAGAGGTTGAGTAGGAAGATTCAGGTTGAAAAATGTGATGGAAAAAACTGATTGAATGAGAAACTCTGGCTTTATAGGAAGTGTTCAAAGAATAATCTGGAAGCTTCAGGTAAATAGTTTATTGTGATTTCAGTTATTTTTTCAGTTATGGAAGAGGTTTTGAAGTTAGTTATGGATTGCAACTGTTTTTCTGTTTTGGCTTTCTGTTATGGTTTTCCTTTTGCTTGGATCTATTATGGTTCGGTTAGGTAGTTACAAATGCTTGATACACTTTCCTTTGAATCGAACTATGCAGGTTAATGAAGAATTGATCGAACTATGCAGGTTAATGAAGGTTAATGCAGGTTAATGAACCGATCTTATTGATTTGTTATCTGTTTTTAGGACAAGTGGTCCTCTGCCTATGATGTCAGAACGATTCTGCTATCAATTCAAGGTCTTCTTGGAGGTAAATACTGTAATCTTATCAGATGCATAGATAAATTTAGTTCTTGTTTTTTTTTTGTACTGATCTTAATTCTTTCATACTTTATAATAACGTAGAGCCAAACATTAGTTCACCTCTAAATCCACAAACCGCACAGCTTTGGAGCAATAAAGAAGGTAATAAACATATTTGATAATCTTACAATCATTATGAGTCTTGTGAATCTGAAATAGCTATAATTATTTTTTTTGGGAATGAATTTTGATTCTGTTATAAGTTGTTATGAAATCAGTTGAGCAATTGGTTATTTTCTGTTGTGAGCTGAGGTTAATTAGAAACTGGCTATTAATCTTTCCCAGTTTTGCCATTGATCTCATTCTGAACTAATTCCGTTAGCCTTTTCCTTTTGAAACTTGTAATAGGATTTCTGTTATTGCCCGTAACTGTTTTTTTCTGGTTTATTGTGAATTATGCAGGTTGAATATTTTCGCGGATATAATGAAAGTTTGCGATTGATGCTGATGATCTGAAGGTGTCAAGTGAAGATAGCTGCTGATGATCTGAAGGTGTCAAGTGAAGATAGCTGCTGATGACATTAATTAGAGCCTCTTTTTCCTTGTTCTTAGTTCAAACTTATCCCTCCCTCTTTGTAAATCCTTAATTTTCCTATTGGAATTTCTGTTATATATATATGAGAAAACTCTTTGTTTATGTTGAACTCTTCTAGTGTGGAGAGTTTTTTTGCTAAAATTTCTCTTTGAATTTTCTATGAAATGGTGGATTTCCAACTGCATATTGCTGAACTTTTCCTTGAAGAATTTTTCCTTCTACTATTTTATCCTGTTACATTCAGCCACATGAATATGTTGGAGAGTGGCAAACAAAAACAATTTTGTTAACTTGTAACACTAAGCGGCCCATTAGTTTGATTATGGTTTAAAGGCCCATGTGGGATAAAAATTAAAATTGGTTGGAGGTTTACTTGGATAAGGAATGCAAATATTTTGGATGGAGTTTTTACAATGAAAATGCTTTTTGAATTTGGAAAAGAAAATATGGTCAACCCCTAAGTATATGTTTGAATGGTTTGAGAATTGATCAAACTAATGAAAGTGGATTTATAACTCATTTAAGAATATTGTCAATAGAATAAAAAGGACACTGGGCTTGTATGAGATGAGCCTTAAATGGGCCAACTTTAAAGTGTGCTTAGAAATTGGTCGTGAAATTGGTAAAATGTGGGATCGAAGAGAAAGTGAGCTTTTGTCATGTGAGCTGAGAACAAAACAAATGTGAATAAAGACATGGATTTAATAGATTTTGATGAATTCCAGTGTTGAAAATAGTACTAATATTTGAATTGGTGATGACATCATCATAACTGCGCATTCTCTCTTATCTTGACACAAAACCCTTTGACATGCTCCACTCTTAAGCCATTTGCTGCCACAATAAATTCCTCATGATCCCGAATCGTTATTCAACAAACATACGAATTCAAACCAATATTCTAATATCCTTAACTTCCATTGGTGAAATGCCCTTGAGATCAAATCATGAACAAGAATTCCAGTATCTCCTAGAGATATTCAATGAAGAAGAACACAACTTGAGACGTTACAGAGAGCCAACACCCTTATTCAAAGCGAACTTGATCGAACACCTCAAGAATAGGTCAGATCTATTAGCAAATATTCTCCACCAGTTCACACTCTGACAGATACAGATAAAGTAAGAAACCCTAATTTCCTTGAGTCCTAATCACATACCTTACAGAACAATGAAATGAACTACTATGATATTAATGACTTGGTGAGAAATGCAGATGAATGCAAAATGATATGCCAGTAAAGAGAATAAATATGAGGGAAAATTTTGAGGTATTACACTTACATTGACAAATTGGATGCATTTTCTTCTACCAGCTTTGCAGATGTGGTGATAGCTGGGGAAAGAATTGAGAGCCTACTGAAGATGGGAAAGATCTCCGACAACGGTGCCAGTTCAAGCAGTTCAAGGAAGCCATTTGCTGGTCCCCGTAGATCCGGAGAGACAAACTCTATACACATGGGACGAGGGAGACCCCAATACCTTCCCAGAACAGTTGCTGCTGTTATTATCCCTGCTCCACCTCCTCAGTAAGCTCAACAACCACAACACTTCCTGCAACAACAACAATTTCCTCAATAGAGATCTTATAACAGCAATAACAACAATCAACAACAACGTCCTTTTCAACAGCGGCCATCTCAGATCAATAGGGTGATTGACCCCATTCCAATGCCGTATGCTACACTGTTGCCACAACTCCTAAAACTCAATCTTGTTGAGTTGAGGATATTGGCTCCACCTGATCCTCAGAACCTTCCAAGAAACTATGATGTCAATGCTAGGTGTGCTTTTCATTCCAACGCACCTAGTCACTCTACGGAAAAATGTAGAGCTCTGCATATGAAGGTCCAAGATCTGGTAGATTCAAAAGCCCTGAACTTTGCACCTCCTCCCAATGTCATGAAAATCATATGCCAAGCCACAGTGGGCCAAGGATTAATGCTGTAGAGGAAGGCTCACCCATGAGTTTTATAGAAGACATTCCATGTATTCAGACACCTCTAGCAGAGGTTAAAGCCCAGCTTTTGAAATGCCAAGTGTTTCCAGGTTGTGAGGCCTATTGTGAATCATGCAAACTTTCCGAGAATGGGTGTGCGAGCTTGAGGAGTGGAATTAATGGCTTGATCAGAGAGGGCATTCTGCAAATTACAACCACTGCTTCTACAACACCAGCAACTCTTTTGTCAACAACAAGTGAATCTTCTACAACTGCAACAACCATTGTTCCTATTGATTCTTCTACAACTGCAACAACCATTGTTCCTAGTGATCCATCTACAACTTCAGCAACCATTTATTCCGTCACTTCAACAAACAACAGTTCCACTTCATCTCCTTCTACAACTCCAGCTACCATCAACAACGATGTCTCCACAATTACTATTTATTATGACCCGACAACGGTCCCAAATTCCAGAAACTTTCAACAATCCCAACAACAATTTCAACCAAGCTTCAATTCATCACCACCAACATCCACAAGAAGTCCTGTCACCATCTTCTATGATCCACAGACAATAATGGTTCCAACCTCTGCTGCAGTAAGCCCAGTCACCATCACGGTGCCAGGGCCAATTCCATATGATAAAGACAATGTTGTACCTTGGCATTATGGTGCAGACCTTTACTGCAATGGAGAAAAAGTCCTTCTTGATTCTTCAGTTCCTACCCCACAAGTGGACAATGTCGGGGGAGGCGGAGGCTTCACCCGAAGCGGACGCCTCTTCGCATCACAAGCTCCCAGAATTAATACTGAGGCATAGGATGCTGTCAAAGCCAAAGGGAAAAGTGTGGTCCTTGAATAACCTGCACAAAAAGATACTCATAAATCATCCTTTGATCAGGATGTGGATGAATTTATGAGGATAATTAAAAGAAGTGACTATAAAGTTGTGGATCAGCTCCACCAGACTCCTTCTAAGATCTCTATATTATCCCTGCTGTTGTGTTCCGAAGCCCATCGGGATGCACTACTCAAAGTTCTGCACACTGCCTACGTTCCAGAAGAGATCACAGTGAATCAGTTGGAAACAGTGGTGTATAATGTCAATACTAGCCATGGGCTAGGTTTCACTGATGCTGATTTGACAACAGAAGGACGTCACCACAACAAAGCTTTGCACATAACCCTGGTGTGCAAAGGAGTTGTACTATCTCATGTTCTTGTATACACTGGGTCCTCACTCAATGTCTTACCCAAGAAAGCTCTTGTCAAGCTCGAATATGATGGGATAGCTCTCCGGCCAAGTAACCTTATGGTCAGGGCTTTTGATGGCTCCAAGAGGTCTGTTATTTGAGAGGTGAAGCTGCCACTGATAATCGGTCTGCAAGTCTTTAAGACTACTTTCTATGTGATGGACATTCAGCCGGCATACAGCTGTTTGTTAGGTCGACCATGGATTCACGCCGCAGGCGCAATAACGTCGACCCTTCACCAGAAAATGAAATATGAGTGGGAAGGACAGATTATCACCATCTGTGGTGAGGAGGACATCTTTGTTAGCCATCTGGCTACATACAAGTATATTGAAATGGATGGTGAAATCCATGAAACTATGAGCCAGGGGTTCGAAGCTTTGAACGTCAATGAGGCAACGACTGAAGTATTTGCTGCATCCCAGGAGGATAGGATGGGTACTTCAATTATCTCCTATCAGCAAGCCCGGAAGGTTGTTGAAGATGGAAATACCCAAGGTTGGGACAAGCTGCTACTAGTAGAGAAGAAGGAGGACATATTCGGTTTGGGTTACAAACCATTCCGACAAGATCGATCAGAGCCTGCTAAAGAGCCCAAGTTCATCAGTGGGGGATGCTCACCCCAGATGTTGTTAACAACCTTGAAGACGAGGCGGAAAGCGACCGCAACCTGGAAAGCTGGATACGTCCAAGGATCTCGGGGCACCAAGTCCTTAACTGGTCTTCCTAGGAAATTATAAGGGTTACTCCTGCAGAGTAATTATTATTTCCTGTCTTTTTAGCATGCATCAAGTCCTGCATCTTGCCCAAGGTTTCAGGACTCATTTTGTAATAGGGCCATATTGAAATTTTGTGCAAATGGATTAATCAATGAATATCAGACATCTTTTGCAAACAAGTCTCTTTTTTCGTTCACTGTCTTTTCATTTTTCACTTTTGTACAAAACAATAAAATGGCAATGATTTCAAAATAAATAACTTCATTTTCACTTTTTCTAAACAATATTAAAACTGGTCACTAAAACGAACAAATCTCAACCCTTACAGAGATTATCCTCCAGATTGCACCAACAACATCACTGGTATGACCTTGTATGACTTCGACAATCCGATTAATCAAGCTGATGAAGGGGTTGAAGAAGAATATGAGTTACCTGAAGAGTTAGCCAGATTGTTAAGGCATGAAGAAAAAGTGATTACTCCTCATTAGGAGGAGGTTGAAACAATTAATCTTGGTACCGAAGAGGATTTGAAAGAAGTGAAGATTGGGGCCAGTTTGCAAGCTTCAGTAAAGGAACAACTCATTGACATGCTTCGAGAATACGTCGACGTCTTTGCTTGGTTCTATCAAGACATGCCGGGTCTGGATACTGATATTATTATGCACAAGCTGCCTTTGAAGGAAGATTGTCCTCCAGTGAAGCAAAAGCTACGCCGTACTCGCCCAGATATGGCCATGAAGATTAAAGAGGAGGTACAAAAATAGTGGGACGCCGGTTTCCTTGCTGTAAATAGTTACCCGCCGTGGGTCGCTAACATTGTACCAGTGCCTAAGAAGGATGGCAAAGTAAGGATGTGTGTGGATTACCGGAATCTGAATAGAGCTAGCCCGAAGGATGATTTCCCATTACCTCACATTGATGTATTGGTCGACAACACAGCTCAGTTCTCGGTATTTTCTTTCATGGATGGATTTTCCGGGTATAATCAGATCAGGATGTCACCCGAAGACATGGAGGAAACAACCTTCATCACACCTTGGGGCACATTTTGTTATAAGGTAATGCTTTTTTGGACTGAAGAATGCCGGTGCGACTTATTAACGGGCTATGGTAACATTGTTCCACGATATGATCCATAAAGAAATTGAATGCTACGTGGATGATATGATTGAAGGGTCCCTCACTAAAGAAGATCATCTGGTAAATCTACAGAAGTTGTTCAAGCGTCTGAGAAAGTATCAGCTGAAGCTAAACCCCAACAAATGCACATTCGGGGTACATTCCGGTAAACTGCTGGGATTCATTGTAAGTGAAAAGGGAATTGAAGTTGATCCTGACAAAGTCAAAGCCATTCAAGAAATCCCTGCACCTAGGACTGAAAAGGAAGTTCGAGGTTTCTTAGGTAGATTGAACTACATATCAAGGTTCATATCTCATCTCACTGCAACATGTGAGCCCCTGTTCAAATTGTTAAGAAAGGAACAAACGGTCAGGTGGAACGAAGATTGTCAGAAGGCATTTGACAAAATCAAGGAGTACTTATAAGAACCTCCAATTCTTATGCCTCTAGTTGAAGGAAGACCTCTAATAATGTACCTGACAATATTAGAAGGATCAATGGGGTGTGTGTTGGCCCAGCATGACGAGTCTGGTCGAAAAGAGTATGCAATAAACTACCCAAATAAAAAGTTTACCGACTGTGAACAACGTTATTCACTGCTCGAGAAAACTTGATGTGCTTTAGCGTAGGCTGCTCGCCGACTAAGAGAATATATGTTGACCCACACTACTTTATTGATCTCAAAGATGGACCCATCAAGTACATATTTGATAAGCCAGCACTTACCGGAAGGGTTGCAAGATGGCAAATGATTCTAACAGAGTATGACATTCAGTACACATCTCAAAAGGCCATCAAAGGCAGTGTACTGTCTGACTATTTAGCTGAGCAACCCATTGATGATTATCAACCAATGAGGTTTGACTTCCCTGATGAAGACATCATATTCCTAAAAGCAAAAGATCATGAAGAGCCTGTTCACACTAAAGGGCCTGACCCCAGAAGAAGAGTGGACAATGATGTTTGATGGGGCTGTCAATATAAATGGACATGGAGTTGGTGCAGCGCTCATTACACCTAAAGAAGTTCATATGCCTTTCTCGGCAAAACTCACCTTTGCCTGCACTAACAATGAAGCTGAATACGAAGCCTGTATCATGGGTCTTGAGGAAGCCATTGATCTCAGGATCAAGACATTGACTATATTCGGAGATTCAACTTTGGTAATTAATCAGACCAACGGCAAATGGTACACTCACCAAGAGCATCCGATTCCATACCGTGACTATACGAGGAGATTGTTGACTTTCTCCATGACAGTCAAACTTGAGTATATCCCTCGAGATGAAAATCAGTTCGTAGATGCTTTAGCTACCATTTCCTCCATGATCAAGGTTCAAACTACAAGTTATGTACCCCGAATTTTGGTATCCAGACTAGACCGACCAGCATACATTTTCTCTGTGGACATTGCCAAAGATGACAAGCCTTGGTTCCATGACATCAAAAGCTTCTTAGAGGATCAAACATACGTGTTGCACCCCAAAATTTGCCCTCACAATACAAGACTTTGTGTGCTAAGAGGTTCACAAGACCTTTCATGAGGTTCATGAAGTCTACAAGACACTTTATGAGGTTCACAAGGTTCACAAGACCTTTCATGAGGTTCACAAGGTTCACAAGACATCTTATGAGGTTCACAAGGTTCACAAAGTTCATCATGGGTCAGAAGATTTGACAAATCCCTCAGGCAAGGCATTCTCCTAAGCAGTGCATCCAAAACTAGGGTTTTGACTTTAATCAGGCTAAATGGATTTCCAAGACTTCAAGTGAGCTTCATAACATCTTATATGTGTCTAAGAATCCCCATGACAAATTTCAGAACTTTTCTCAAAGGTTTGCTCAGTCAAATGATCAGATAAGTCAAAGTCAGTCAAAGTAGTTAAAAAGTCAAACTGAGGTCAACTGTGGTCAAACCAAAGTCAAACTTCATGATTTTTTGTAAACATCAAGTATATGAAGTAAAATTCATCATTTGATCAAGGGTTTATCATGATTCACCAAGGATATTTCAGATCATCAAGAATCAGAGGTTTCTAAATTAGGGTTTTCTCAGGAAAAGTCAATTGAACTTTGACCAGCCATAACTTTCACATGCTTCATCACATTTTTCCCATCCAAAGCTCATTTTTAAGGAAATTGAATTCTCTACAACTTTGTGTCTCACAAGCCAAGCCCAAAAATACTTCATTTGGAAGGTATGAGCTAAGACATTATAGGTCCTTTTGAAAGTCAACAAAAAGTCAACAACTTCAAAAGGGCATAACTTGAGAATGGTAAATGATATGGACATGAAACCAATGGGGTTGGTTAGAGGACTCTTCAAGCTTTCCAAAATGTCCAAGAACACCCTCATAGCATTAAAATTGAAGGATGTGTGCCCTTGCAAAGTTGGGAAATTTTTGGGTGGTTTATGAAGAAAATAGGGTCTTAAAACCAAATTTTTCTAAATGGGCTGAACTTTTTGTGACCCAAAGTGTTCCATGACATCATGCACGAAATTTATTTGATATTTTCATAATTTTATTTTATTTAATTTATTTATTATGATTTTTTATATTAAAAATCATTTTAAATTTAAATAAAATATCAAATGTGAAAATTTAAAATATATTTTTGTTCTAGAAGGTTATTAATATGATTTGGACTGAATTGATTCACAATTGATGAAAATTGGCTGGAAATAGAAAGGTCTGATTCACAAATATTTGAAATTTAAGTTCTAATATTTTTCAATCTCCAAAAATCAAAAAGTCCATACAATAATCAAATCTTTTGACCTAATTTCATTCTACTATAACTATACAAACTATCACAATGCATAGGACGGATTTCCCTGCCTCAAAGAGTAATTTGCACATCAAAAAAAATCACCAAAAACTTCAATTCGGATTCTCCATTACCAAGTGTTTCAAGGTATTTTAAGGACACTATCAGCTTCCTCAAGCATTCCTGAGTCGAAACCAATCATCATACACCTCTGAATCATGACATAATGCACAAACCGAATCCATGTTCATCTTAAAATTGAAATTTTCGATTTCATTCACACAAGCATTCTAACATAATTTTGGTTATTGATTCTTGTTTGTAATTGTATGTGGATGGTTTCTGGCATATTTGATTTCATTTTTGATGCAGGAACAAGGAATTCTAAGGACAAGTTTTTAGGGTTCCATGATAAACCTAAAATAAATAAATTCTAAGGACATAGAATGATCATGTGAACTCTGGGGATCATAATACACCAATCAATTTTGAAAAATTTCACTATTTTGATGGTATTCCAAATTCGTAGGTTTCTATTTTGAAAAATTCGCAGGAAATTGCCCAGGAATATTCGCAGCAATATTCCCAGGTCTGGAGGAAGAAGAAGATGATCAGTGGCGCCAAAATTCTGATTTGAAATTTAGTTTAATATTTTATTGATCTTGTTTGAGACTATTACACAACTGCAGTGTTGGCTCAGTGGTGAGGGATGCGTGTGTGATGCTTGGAGGCTTGTGTTCGAATCCTGGATGCAGCAACCTTTTTTCTTAGTTTTCCCTTTAATTATCAAACATAATATATTATTCAATGTTGTGGTTTGTATATCAGGTGCGCCCTCCCGGCTGGATGGTAAGTGTACTTGTTTGTTGCGTAAAGGTCCTGGGTTCGTATCCCTCCCCAGGCCTTTTGTGTTATTTGTCTTGTTTTTTTCATGATTTTTTCAGGTTAAACAACAAAACCAAATGGAGTGTTCTCCCTATCACCTGCGTGCGCATGGCCCAGTGGTTGGTGTGCTGGTCTTGAGGGTTGAAAGCTTAGGGACTGGGTTCAAATCCCAGCCCAGGTAAGTTTTGCTTTTTCATTCTTTTTTCTGATTTTCTGATTTAATTAATTTCTATTATAGTTAAACAAATTTAAATAATAAAAAAATAGAATGTATATATTATTATTTTCTTATTTACAATTTAAACTCATTTTCTTTTACAACTAAATCTCATTAGAAAAATTATTTATTTTTGTATATTATTAATCAATCCTAATTTATTTATAAAAAAAAACATGTAACCCTAATATTTTCTAAAACCCTAATTATGTTATAAATCCTAATTATAAATGTTAATTTATTTGTTAATTATAACTTTTAATAAAATTTAATTATATGTATATATTTTATAATTTGTTTATAATTATTATTTAATTCTTGTATGTAAATAATTTTTAGTATATGCTTAAAAATAATTAAAATTTGCTAATTTAATTTTGTAAATATAATTTATTTTCATAATATGTTTATAATTAACCTAATTTTTATAATTTGTATATAATTTAAAACTTTATGCTAATTAGTATATAATTGTTTATATTTTCTTCTTAATCTTAAAAAATAATTGTTTATATAAAAATTGAACTTTTAATTAATATGCTAATATTTTTGTTTATTTTATTATTAATTATATTTATTTTCATATGATATTTATTTTACTAACCCCATTTATATATTGTGATTTATTATTATTATTATTGTTACTAACCCAATTATTTATTATTATTTATTTTGCTTATTTATTTAATTTTGCTAATTATTATTATTATGTAATTGTCTCCTTTATGTAATATTTTAGTAGTAATATTTAATATTTATTTTTAAATGCTATGGTTAGTAAAATAGGGAGTGAAACATGTTTGTATTTTAAAATTAATTTAGATCACTAATTTAAAAGATAAATATTTAAAATTGTACACTCACACACGTAAGTCGATCTTTGATCGCCATCTCACTTCCTTAAGGATACCTCTCATGTTGCCTAAACAAAAGGTCAAGTAGGGTGTATAAAGAAAAGTCCCTCATTTCACATCATCTAGTCCCTTAAACAGATAAAAAGATCAAGTCCCTTCGAATGTTGCCTTCGTAATGATCTTGTCCCTTTCGAATAAAGATGATAAGTCCCTCCGAATTGCTTATACACCCCACAGTTGCCTAAATAACAGATGTCCCTTCACTTGTTCCACACATCCAAGGTAATGACTACCTATTCCTTAATAATAGGGATAGTCTTACCACTTAAAGGATTCAAGAACAGAAAAGACTTAAACTTAGGGTAGGTTCCTCTTAGATACTTGCTCACTCTTCAAAACATTTCAAACACTTCATACATTTCAAACAATTTTCAAAACAAAGGTTTTATATACATCCGTACATGGATCATTATAAAATACTTAAGAAAATTTCTATTCACACACTTCACATTTCAAAAATATATTTAAATGTGAGCTAAGTAACTAAGAGCCCATGGATAACCATGGATGTAAAGGGTGCTAACACCTTCCCTTTACATAACCTACCCCCCGGACCCAAAAATCTTTTAAAAGGTCTTTCCTGTTCTTTTATGCCTTTCCTTTGGATAAAATAAAAGTCGGTGGCGACTCTTGCTATCTGCAACATAACTAAAGTCAGTTCTCCCACCGTGTTACAGAACTGGCGACTCTGTTGGGGATTTAATAAAAGAGGGGTACCCTTAGGAATTAGATCACTTTAAAATTGTTTGCCTTGTTTGCTTTATACTTATCTGTTGGGTGCTCTTATGTGTGAAAGATCCTAACCCGGATCTAGTGTACCTTAGGTAAATGGCAATAGACCAAGGAAACTCTACGGCGTATACCGATATGGTTGATCTGGTGGCCATAGTTAGTGTGACTTCTTGGTTGGTGCTTATGTTCCTTAAGTAAAGTTGAGGATAATATGAGGCTGCCATATGTTGTCAATACACTAACTAACTTTTAGAACCCTAGTTATCCCATCTTGGCCTTTAGAAAGTAGTGAGATAACCGGCTTTGGTGAAGACTGAAGTTGGTTGATACTCGATACTACGCTCATTGAGATTCTAAACTTGGAGGGTTTTGGTTGGCAAGTAAGTTGCCTACTGAACAACCACCCTTGTGAAGGATCAATGATATTGAGATCCCTTATAACCTGGTTACTTTATAGGACAGGATGAACCAACTAAACTTCAGGGGAGGGTATTTACCTTTAAACCTCATGCAAGCCTCTAAACCTAAGGCTATTGTGTGACTTGTTTGTGTGTGCCACATGTTTGTGATTGATTATAACATCATGACATCATCATGCATCATAAGCATATCATTTTCACTAACCATTTCAAGGACCAAAGGATTTATCTTTGTTCTTTGTTGCAGGTCATGGCTTCTGCTCGTAGAAACACTATCAGGATCAACTTTGTAGGGATACCTGCTAAGCTTAAAGAGTTGGTTTCTCAAGTGTCTGAACACTCCCAGTTCATCAAGAGACATGGTCACCTACTGGATCTAGTCACCTCAGGATTCAATGAAGATATGATGAGTGTTCTGTTTATGTTCTTTGACCCTAAGCACCATTGCTTCACATTCCCCGACTATCAGCTGGTTCCTACAATGGAAGAGTTCTCTAAACTTCTGGGTATACCTGTTCTTGATCAAAGACCCTTCACAGGCTTGGAAAAAGAGCTTAAACCAGAGGTTATTGCTGCAGCTCTACATCTGAAGAAGTCAGACATTGTTCTAGAAACGAGAAGCGGAGTTAAGGGTATTCTTGCCAAGGTGTTGATAGAGAAGGCTCAAGTGTTCTTGAAGGCTATGAGCTATGATGCTTTTGAGGAGATCTTAGCCTTGTTGATTTATGGCTTAGTGTTGTTCCCCAATCCTGATCAGTTTATAGACGTTCACGCCATCAACATATTTCTGAGTCACAACCCAGTGCCTACATTACTTGGAGACATTCTACATTCTCTTCATACCCGTACTACAAGGGCCAGAGGAACTTTGATGTGTTGCATACCTTTGCTATCTAGGTGGTTTATTTCTCACCTCCCTCGCTCAGTAATGAAGAATGAACAAGGGTTCAGGTGGTCCAAGAGGATTATGTCACTCTCTCATTCAGATATTCATTGGTGCTCCAGATCTATGGAGAATGTCACTATCATTGACCGTTGTGGGGAGTTTCCTAATGTGCCACTTCTAGGCATAAGAGGAGGCATTACTTACAACCCTTCTTTAGCTTTACGACAGTTTGGTTACGCTCGGAGTGATGGTCCACATGACATATTGATTCAGGGTATTGTGTTTGACTACGACAACGATCTTCAAGGTTACCGTCAGAGATTCATACGAGCACGGGGAAAAGTGAACAAGGTTGACAGCAAGACTCTGGAGCCTAAGTACACTATTCCTATGGAAGCTTATCTCAGATGGGTGCGATCTCGTGCTCAGACTCTCATGATGCCATATCCTGATATCCTGCCAGTTACCATGGAACCTGTTGCTGAAGGAGATACTTCTTATACCATCCTTCACCCAGACATGCCCACTGACATGGAAGATTTACAGAGGTTCTGGATCCAGCTGAAGGAGCAAAGGGATACTTTCGAGGCTCATTACAAAGCAAGCCAAGAAAGAATCTTGGAACTAACAAAGCAACTTCACGAGGAACGGAATCTCAACTCATACCTCAACACAAAGAGGAAGCGTCCATGGGAGACTTAAAACCCCATCTCTTGTATTTATTTCATTTCATTTTCTGTAAGCCCAAGAGGCAAAACAAATTTATTACTAATAAAAGTTTACCTTCTTGTTTGTTTAAGCAAATTTAAATCCTGCGGTCCTTGAAAACATTGCATATGCATTTACATACCATATCATTACATCACAGGTTTATTGTGCACAGGTTTCTTATCTTCTTGCTGTTTATTTCAGCAATGGATCTTGAACAGACAGTTAAGGATCTCCAGGCACAAAATGCACAGTTCCAAGAACTAATCCTGAACTTGTCCAAGGGGCAGGATGAATTGAAGGCACTACTGGCCAAAAAGACTAAGAAGACTAGAAGGTCAGGTGGTCTGATCAACATGGGTAGAAGGTTCAGAGGTCCTGTCAAGACCAAAGAACAGGTTGAAGATTATGAGTCTGAAGAGTCTGAGAAAAAGGGAGGCAGTCTCCACAATACAATGGGGGACTCTGATTCTGAAGCTAACTACTATCATGAGCCTAATGAAGATAAGTTCAAGATGCTCGTGGATAGAATGGATGCTATGGAATTGCAAAAATCTTCTGGGCTGGATTTTGAAGACCTGAGTTTAATATCTGGGGTAGTTATACCCATTGGTTTCAAGGTTCCTACTTTTGTTGTTTATGATGGTGTCTCTTGTCCCAAGCTGCATCTGAGGTCTTATGTCTGGAGAATCCAACCCCATACTGCTGATAAGAAGTTGTGGATCCATTTCTTCCAAGAGAGCTTATCTGGAGCTCAATTGGAATGGTACTATCAGTTGGAGAGTGTCAACATCCGTGATTGGAATGATCTTGCTGAAGCCTTCTATAAGCAATATCAATACAATGCTGATTTAGCCCCTACTCGCATGCAGCTTCAGAGCATGTCTATGGGTGCTAAAGAGAGCTTCAAGGAGTATGCTCAGAAGTGGAGAGATTTGGCTGGAAGAGTACAACCCCCTCTAACTGACAGGGAGTTAGTGGATATGTTCATGTGCACATTGAATGGTCTTTTTTACAGTCATCTCATTGGAAGCTCATCATCTGGCTTCACTGAGTTGATAATGACAGGAGAGCGCGTAGAAAGTGGTATAAGGAGTGGCAAGATCCAAGTGGGTGCTTCTTCATCAGGTGCTGCAAAGAAGCCTCCCAGTGGGAAGAAAGAGTCAAATGTTGTTTATGGTCAGCCTGGTCGTAATAGAAGACATCAGTCTGTAAGTGCAGTTCATATCTCCAATCCAACTCCTGCAACAACAGAGCCACCACAGGGAAATCAACAGAGGGCTAGAAGGCAGTTCACTAAGATCAACTTGTCAATGGCCCAAGCCTTGCAACACTTATTGAAGGCTGAACTTATCACTCTAAAAGATCCTCCTCAGAATCCCAATGTTACCTCTCCCAGGTATAATCCTAATGCACGATGTGCATATCATTCGAATTGTCAGGGACATGAAACTAATAGTTGCTGGGTATTGAAGAACAAAATTCAAGATATGATTGAGGCTGGAGAGATTGAGTTTGACCCTCCGGGTACTCCAAATGTGATTACTGCTCCCATGCCAAATCATGAGAAGACTGTCAATGCCATTGATGAAGATTCACATATTTCCTCAGTTGCAGATTTGACTACACCATTGTCTGTTATCAAGAAGAAGTTAGTACAAGTTGGGTTCTTTCCAGGTTGTCGTGAAGATTGTGTCTATTGTGCTTATAAGCCGGATAGTTGCTGGAGGTTGAAGGACGGAATTCAACGTCTCATGAATAATTACACCATAGTATTTGAGAGGACACCACCTTCTGTTGAGAGTATGGTGGATCATATAACTAAAAGTGCGAAAGTTGAAGAGGTGGATATGGTTGATAAAGTGCCAGTAAGGATTACTTCCAAGGGACCTGTTAAAATCACTCATAAGGGTCCAATTAAGATTACTGCTGAAGGCCCTGTGAAGATTGTTGCTGAAGCTAGAGTGGCTCCTATAATCATTACCACTCCTGGTCCTATTCCGTATACTTCTGATAAAGCTGTACCTTGGCATTATGGGTCTGATGTTTATATCCATGGTGTAAAGCAGGAACCCTTAGCTGATACGCCTGTTGTTGATGCGAACCTTGATGTTGATAATATTGCTGGATCTAGTAAGATCACACGAAGCAGAAGAGTTTTCTCACCTCCAATTACCTCCAAGAAAGCAGTTACTCCAGCTGCTACCTCCAACAATGATGCTCGGGGCAAAGGTCCTGTTATTGAACCTATACCTACTGATGTTCCAGCTGCTGATGATCTCTCTAAGCAGATGGAAGAAGTATTGAAAATCATTCGCAAGAGTGATTATGACATTGTTGATCAATTGGGGCATACTCCCTCCAAGATTTCTATGTTGTCATTACTATTATGTTCTGAAGCTCATGCCAAGGCCTTGATTAAATTTCTGAAGACTTCTCATGTACCAAATGAAATTTCTGTTGACCAGTTTGAAAATTGTGTGGCACACTTGACCTATGATAATGGGTTAGGTTTCTCCGATGTTGATTTGACTCCTGCCAAGAGGGATCATAACAGGGCTCTACATATCTCAATTGAATGCAGGGGCACTACCCTGTCACATGTATTGATAGACAATGGTTCCTCTCTGAATGTTTTGCCCAAAGAAGTCCTGAATAAGCTTAGTCCTGAAGATGCTGTGTTGAAGCCCAGTAATATAGTGGTGAAGGCTTTTGATGGTTCGAGAAGAGTGGTGCATGGAGAAATTGATCTCCCAATCAAAGTTGGTTCTCAGGTTTTCAATACTACCTTTTATGTAATGGATATTCGCCCGTCGTATTCTTGTTTGCTTGGGCGTCCCTGGATCCATGGGGCAGGTGCTGTAACCTCTACATTGCATCAAAAGCTGAGGTATCCAGTGGAGGGGAAGGTTGTTACTGTTTACGGAGAGGAAGGGTATATGATTAGTCATGTGAACACTTTTAAATATCTTGAAGTGGAAGGTGAATATGTTGAAACTCCGTGTCAGACATTTGAAGTGGTTCCTTGGATTGTTAATGATTATGAAGCTCCTCCTGTTGTCAAGAAAGTTCTTGTGGTCACCAGAGTTCCTCCTACAATGGCCTCCCTTAATAATGCTAGAGCTGTGGTGGATGAAGGTGGTTGTACTATTTGGGGTCAACTTCCTGATATTCCGTACAAGTCTGACAAATTTGGTTTGGGTTTCACTGCAGAGTCCCAGAAGGTTGTTCGTCGTGCTCGTGCTGTTCGTATCACCAATCAGGGGATTATGAAAGACCAGATCAATGCTGTGGGTGACTATGATGAAGACTACAACTTGAATGCTTGGATTTTTCCTACTGTGGGTGCTGGGCTCAATAACTGGAAAGCTGAAGATGTTATTCCTATCTCCTTTAGTCAGGAGTAAATACTATTATTGTGTTGTTACTTTTAAGTTTGTAATTTCTTGAATAATTAAACTCTTAAGCCTTGTGTCTTACCCGGGGCACAATGGTGTGCTTGTTACGGGATGTCATTTCATTTGCATACTTCATTCAATAAAAATCAGTGGACGTTTCGTTTTCGTAAATATTGTGTTCCTTGTCTTTCTGTTCTTTTTTGTTTTGTCAGCTATGTGTTCTTACACACACCCACATCACTAAAATGCAGATCCTCACCCACTCTGGATCCTGTTGATAACAGTTCTACTATTGCCAATTATAATTTCGAGAATCTGATCTATCAAGCTGAAGACGGAAATGAGGACGATTGTGAAGTACCTGTAGAGTTTGCTAGGTTGTTACAACAAGAAGAGAAAGCTATACAGCCACATGAAGAGCCAGTCGAATTTATGAATCTGGGAACTGAAGAAAACAGGAAAGAGGTCAAGATAGGGGCTATATTGGAGGATAGTGTCAAGAGCAGATTGATTAAGATGCTACGTGACTATGTGGAGATCTTTCCTTGGTCCTACGAAGACATGCCAGGGTTGGATACAGACATTGTGGTTCACCGTTTACCAGTAAAAGAAGATTGTCGTCCAAAGAAGAAGAAGGTTCGTCGCATGCGTCCTGAAATGTCAGAAAAGATTAAGGCCGAGGTAATGAAACAATTTGACGCAGGGTTCTTAGCAGTGACTTCTTATCCTCAATGGGTTGCAAATGTGGTGCCGATACCTAAGAAAGATGGTAAGGTACGTATGTGTGTAGACTACAGGGATTTGAACAAGGCCAGCCCCAAAGATGACTTTCCGCTTCCTCATATTGACGTTCTGGTAGACAACACGGCTCAGCATAAGGTATTCTCTTTTATGGATGGTTTCTCTGGTTATAATCAGATCAAGATGGCACCTGAAGATATGGAGAAGACAACATTTGTTACACAGTGGGGCACTTTTTGCTATAAGGTGATGCCATTTGGTTTAAAGAATGCAGGGGCAACATATCAGCGTGCTATGGTGGCTTTGTTTCATGATATGATACATCATGAGATAGAGGTATATGTGGATGATATGATAGCCAGGTCCCAGAATGAAGAACAACATCTTGATCATTTGCATAAATTGTTTGAGAGGTTGAAGAAATACAAGTTGAGACTGAACCCAAACAAATGTACTTTTGGAGTTAGATCTGGAAAGCTCCTGGGATTTATTGTCAGTGGAAAAGGTATTGAAGTAGATCCTGCGAAAGTGAAAGCTATACGAGAGATGCCATCTCCCCGTACTGAGAAGGAAGTTAGAGGTTTCTTGGGACGATTGAATTATATTGCAAGATTTATTTCCCAATTAACTGCCATCTGTGAGCCAATCTTCAAATTATTGAAGAAAGATCAGGTGATGGAGTGGAATGATGAGTGCCAGACAGCCTTTGATGAAATCAAGAAGTATCTGCTAGAACCACCAATTTTGATGCCACCAGTTGATGAAAGACCCTTGATTATGTACTTAACAGTGTTAGACAATTCAATAGGGTGTGTCTTGGGGCAACATGACGAGTCTGGTCAAAAAGAGCAGGCAATATACTACCTTAGCAAAAAGTTTATCGACTGTGAAACAAGATACTCACTGCTCGAGAAAACTTGTTGCGCTTTGGCATGGGCTGCTCGCCGACTAAGACAGTATATGTTGACCCATACTACCTTGTTGATTTCGAAGATGGATCCAATCAAGTACATATTTGAGAAACCTGCTCTCTCCGGAAGAATTGCAAGATGGCAAATGATCTTGACAGAATATGACATACAATATACTACTCAGAAGGCCATTAAAGGAAGTGTTGTAGCTAATCATTTGGACCATCAAGCAGTGGATGATTACCAGTCAATGAGTTTTGAGTTCCCTGACGAAGACATTATGATTATTACCAAAGAACCTGGACAATATGACGGACCTGAACAAGGATCCCGATGGACCATGGTTTTTGATGGAGCTTCTAATGCACTTGGTAATGGTGTTGGTGTTGTAATCAATTCCCCTGAAGGTTGTCATACCCCAATCACTGCCAGACTTTGTTTCTATTGTACCAATAACATGGCTGAGTATGAGGCATGTATCCTGGGTATTAAAGCTGCCATTGATATGAAGATTCAGTTCCTAGACGTGTATGGAGATTCAGCCCTGGTAGTAAGTCAGATCAAAGGAGATTGGGATACCAAGCATGATAATCTCATTCCTTACAGAGAGTATGTGTTGTCTTTGATCCCACATTTCAAAGAAATTACCTTTGGACATATTCCACGAAGAGAGAATCAGTTGGCAGATGGATTAGCTACCATGGCATCCATGTTTAAGATCAGCTGGGATGATGAGGCTCCCAAGATTACTATTGATAGATTTGAGAAGCCTGCATATTGCAATGAGATTGGCACTGAAGAAGCAGAAGAAAAGCCTTGGTTTTATGAAGTGAAAAGATATCTTGAAGCTCAGGAGTTCCCTGAAGGGGCATCCGTCAAAGATAGGAAGTTTCTGAGAAGGTTTTCTGCTAAGTTCTTTTTGAGTAATGGGATTTTGTACAAACGCAATCATGATTCAACTTTGATTCGTTGTGTGGATAAGAAGGAAGCAACTGAAATTATGGAAGATATGCATGATGGAATTTTTGGCACTCATTCTAGTGGTCATACTATGGCAAAGAAGATATTGAGAGCATGTTACTATTGGTCTACCATGGAAGCTGATTGCTATCAACACTCCAGAACGTGTCACAAGTGTCAAATCTATGCTGATAAAGTGCATATACCTCCATCACCATTGAATGTGTTGACTGCTCCTTGGCCTTTTGCTATGTGGGGCATTGATATGATTGGTGAGATCAAACCTACTGCTTCTAATGGGCATCGTTTCATCCTGGTTGCTATTGATTACTTCACAAAGTGGGTAGAGGCAGCTTCATTTGCATCTGTTACTAAGAATGTGGTGGCTCGATTCATCAAAAATAATCTCATATGTAGGTATGGCATCCCTGAAAGGATTATTACTGACAATGGCTCTAATCTGAACAACACTATGATTACTGATCTCTGCACGCAGTTCAAGATTAAGCATCACAACTCTTCTCCTTATCGTCCAAAGATGAATGGGGCAGTTGAAGCTGCTAATAAGAACATTAAGAAGATTGTACAGAAGATGATTGTTACTTACAAGGATTGGCATGAGATGTTACCATTTGCTCTTCATGGTTATCGCACTACAATACGTACTTCAACAGGGGCAACCCCATTCTCCTTAGTCTATGGTATGGAAGCAGTTCTGCCCATTGAAGTTCAGATTCCCTCCTTAAGAATTATGAAGGATGCAGGTGTCATACCCCAAATTTGTCCTACCCGCACCATTTTACTGTCTCGCCATTATTTCAAAAATCCAAAAATATATGCCATTTTATTTTTTTGCTGATACTCGGAAAAAAAAATCAAATAAATATGTCACTTATTATTTCCAAAATTTCAAAAAAATGTATTTTCTTTTATGCTATTTCATTTTTTTAGTCCCATTATTAATTCTAAAAAATCACTCTTCCATTTTGTTATCTCATTAAACTATTTTCTTATTTTTTAAATCTAGATTTTTTATTATCACATTTTCTTTTTATACCAATTAAAACTACAAAAATTTCCATCTCATTTTCACTATTATTATTATTATTATTATTATTATTATTATTATTCGTTTTATTGTCTTTATTATTTTTCTTATTATTGCTATTCCTTTTTTTAATATCATCACTATCTATTCTATTTTTATAAAATCACATATTACTATTTTTTATTATTCAAATTTATACTGTTATTATTATTATTATTATCATTTTATAATTGTTATTATTTTTCTATTATTACTGTTATTATTATTGTTATTATTATTATAGTCAC
The DNA here is from genome assembly GCA_963966055.1 of Lathyrus aphaca. Classification (NCBI taxonomy): domain Eukaryota; kingdom Viridiplantae; phylum Streptophyta; class Magnoliopsida; order Fabales; family Fabaceae; genus Lathyrus; species Lathyrus aphaca. The sequence continues at coordinate 221,401,922 of OZ014523.1, read as the reverse complement.
ATGCTTAGAGATTCTCCACTCACCACAATATCACAAGCACATGATTTGCTACTGCATAAAATCTTTCCACTACACAGCAAAACAAACTTTTACAATCTCTCCACAAACTCACCACCAACAAATTTTTTCAGCACACAAACAACTCACAATTTCATCCTTATCACAACAAACTTTTCTCCCAAGTCTCTCCCTTTTGCCCTCTGGAATCTCTATTTAATCACCTCTCAATCTCATTCTAGAGGAGCTTGGAAAATATTACAAAAACCTGCAAAGAAAAGCACCAAGTTTCAACCAAAATATACAAAAAAAATTCTTCATTTTTTTCTTCCATAAACAATAACCAAAACTCATAAATCTCTTCTCAATAAATCCTCTTCATCGCACAACAACAAAAGTTGAAACAAGTCTCGCAACACAGACATGGCTCAGTCATACCAAAACAATCTTCAAACCACTGTTCATATCCTTTAACCCAACTTTATTTCAATCTTCATTCAATAACAACTTGCAAATCCCTTTTACTCAAACCAAATCATCTCCATTCCATCGCTCAATCCAACAGAAACCACAAACACACCAGCCCATCACAAATATCACAAAAAAATTAGAACCAGAAAGGGATGAAAAGATGAGAAACTGACCGAATCCCTCACACCACAACCGTAACGCACAAAGCCGCACAACCACCAACAAAACCGCGACGGGTCAAAACCAGATCAAAAGCTAAAGTCACACAGACGCATCACTTCCGCGACCTTTTCACCACCACCATTGTGAGAAATGAAATCCGTACATCACCGTGAGCCATAACCACCGTCATCCATAAACACCGCCCAAAACCATTTCAAAACACGAGTGAGGAATCCAAACAACAAACCAGATTCGAACCATTCCCTCACAATCGCAGGAACCGGAACCGCCGCGAATCTGAACACGAACGAAAAACCACGGAAACCGGAACAAAAAACTGAAACTATAGGTATTCAAGAGGTGAACGCGTGACAGAGAGATTCATTAAGCCGTTGAAAACGAGTGTGAGAACGCGTTTGAGATCAAGAAACCGGAGTGAAATTTATTGCGAATCTGTGCGAGCCAAACCAAGAACGTGTTTCGCATCTTAGTGCAGAGAGGTGAATTTTTTTTCTCTTCTGTGATTTTGTTTTGAAAGCACGCCTTGAGAGAGAAGAGATGATATATTCTTTGGATTTTATTTTAATATTAAAATGAGTTAGTGATTTTCTACCTAGTTAATGCTTGCTCACGTTTTTTTGCGGTTTACACAAGAGAATTGGTCTTTTCTTATTTTATTATTTTTCTTTCATTAAACAATAATGCCATGTGTCGAGAAGGGATACGTTGTTGTTGTTGGATTTCTAATTGGGATACGTTGATGTTTTCTTGGAAGCACTTTCTCTTGCCTTTCATTTATTTATTTAATATTGGTAATAATTTTAGATTTAAGAAATTGGGCTAAGTAATTTATTGATCCATGTTTATAATCTTATGTCCATAAGCACACATTTCTCATTCTCATGTATTTTTGTTTTGTTTTATTTACATTTCACTAATTAGTCTTTTAATCAATATTTAGTTAATTAATTAATTAGTCATAGTTTAATTTTTTCAATTGTATTTGTTTTTTCTTATATTTAATTGTTGCACATCTTTCATCTAAATCCTTGCATTGCGGTTTCGGAATATAAATTGATCGTGCTTCCGAGGACCGTAGGGATGTATTGCATAAATGATCGACTCCTAATAGAACGATTTCAATTTTAAATCGGCTCTAAGGAAGTAAGCGAACCATATTTCGACGCGCCCGAATAAAAGGTCCAACGCCTTCGAATAGTTGCCGTTAATTTATTTTTTCGCATTTTATCGCTTTAATCGATTCGCAAACCCATGTAAGCCGAGTGCACCGTGCCTCGCCACCAAATCCTTCCAAACTCGAATATTCAAATATTTTTGTAATTAAATAACGGAATAACTGAATTCTGGAATCTCGCATTCCTCGAATTCTTGAATGAACACTCCCGAGGCTCGCCCCGCGGGACGTCGTTCATTCGATTTTCCGTAGTTAATTTTTTTAATTCACATATTAAATAATGAAAGAATTGAATTCTGGAGTCTCGCATTCCTCGAATTCTCGAATAAATTCTCCTGAGGCCCGCCCCTCAAGACGCAATTTATTTACCCTTTCATTCTTAAAAACACCAATCGACTCAAACATCTTTTAAACGAACATTATTTAAATCCTTTCTATCTCAAACAAGCTAGCGCTCCAGCCTCCTATCGTGAGCAGACAAGCCAACGCTTAACGGTAGAATGCAGTTTAAATAACTGTTCATTAAAACAAACCAACCAACCCTAGTACCACGAACTACGAAGCTCTGACTTTCCCATTGCACAAGGGAATACGTAGACACACGGATCTTACTCCTTGCCGAGCACCTTAGGAACAAAATAACCCATTTCCCCTATTAACCTTAGATTAGAATCGTTCGCATTTATTTTATTATTCGAAGAAAACAGAAAGCATAAGTCAACATTAGATCGCAAGTTAAACTAAGAGGTTCCCGTTGGGTACAACGGACGTAAGGGGTGCTAATACCTTCCCCTTACGGAATCGACTCCCGAACCTAGAATCTGGTTTCAAAGACCTTGTTCTATCCATTTTTTCTAAAAAAGGGTTTCTCGATATTTTCCCTTTCCTTAATTGGAATAAAATAAGTTCGGTGGCGACTCTGTTGTTTTAATTTTCATCCGCGGTATTTTTTATCGCGAGGTCGTATTTTTCGAGGTGCGACAGATGGCGACTCTGCTGGGGAAGTCAGAGAGTCAAGCCTAACTTAGTTCACTTTGCGATCAATGTTTACATTGCTTATCTGTTTTCTTCATGCATTTTATTTATGCTTGTTTATTTTCTCTCTCTTATTATGATCATTATCATACTTGTTTGCTGGATCCTGGGTCGACACCTGAGTTTTCGAAAAAAAGAAGAGGGAACACCTAGTTTAGAATTGGAAGTTATTAGTGTTAGTCTCCAAGGACTCTCTCCTTGCAAGCCTAGCATGAAAGCTCCCCCCAGAGAGTAGACCTATTCACAGATCTCGTCATAACACAGCGAGCCTGTCGCATGACTTGATTCATGAAAGGGCTGTGACTCTGGGACCCACTTTTAGAACCGGTTTCAATGTTGGTAGTTGCGTAGTATTAGTCTTTGAGGACCCGCTCCTCATACGGCTAACATGATAACTCCACTCAAGGTAGATCTTATCGTTATTATCGTCATAATACAGCTAGCCTGTGGCAGGACGTTAGTACGATCAGCGTCCGTGACTTTGAGTATCTTATCCATAACCGTAGAAACTATCCTGTGAGTGGTTTTACGGGTAAAAGAACTTAGTACAATCCTATAAGAGTTTACCTGCTAAGGTTACTTTTATCAGAAATACCGGTTATTTACTCGTTACTATGGTTCACCTCAGAGCAGATTATACTCGTGATCCTGGATCTTGCATTGCATCCATGCGCATATTCATTTCATTTGCATTATTTGTTCATCTTGCATTTCATTCCAAAGCCATAAACTTATTTCATGTCCCTCCATCTTCAGTAATTCAAGCTGGTTTCCCGACGCCCGTATCGTGCTAGACGACCGTATCTAACTAGAGCCAACACTAGAAGACTGATGGATGTGATTCAAGAAGAACAAGCTGCTATGAGGGAAGAGATTGACTCGGTCAAAAGCAAGATTGACCAGATTTATGAGACTCTGCAATTTTTGGCAAGGATGGAAGAACGTCGCGAAGCTGTTGCCGCAATGAACAATGCTCAAGTGCAAGGATCTACCTCACGAGCAATGCCTTCAGTTCCCGTTCCAAATCCTTTGGTCTACGGTTTTCCTCCAGGCTTCACTCCTGCTGTTGAAGAGGTCACTTCTCAACCAATACCTGCTTCTGGTGTCACTGTTGGTGCCATTCCTCAAGCTCAGCCTATTCCAACTCAAATCTAGTTTCCTCAAACTGAAGAAAATCATCAAGTTGAGTATGAGATGCATACTGCTGTTCCAATCACCAATCCTCATGCTGTTCAAGAGTCTGAAGCTATGAAGATGTGCCGCGAGTTGGCTGAAAAACTCCGAATCATGGAAGGACACAACTCAACTTCTCTGAGTGCCTCAGACATGTGCTTAGTTCCAGATGTTGTGATCCCCGCTAAGTTCAAACTGCCAGAATTCGAGAAGTACAAAGGCCTCAGTTGTCCTGAGCTTCATTTGAGGATGTACTGCAGGAAAATGGCCGCTCATGCTAAAGATGACAAGCTCATGATCCATTGCTTCCAAGACAGCCTGTCTGGAGCGTCTCTAGAATGGTACATGCAGCTCGAACGCAACAATGTTCGTACTTGGCTTGATTTATCTGACGCATTCAAAAAGCAGTACAAGTACAACACTGACTTAGCTCCTAACCGTACTCAACTTCAGAGTATGTCTCAAAAAGAAAGCGAATCCTTTAAGGAGTACGCCCAACGCTGGAGAGAGTTAGCTGCCAGAGTGCATCCGCCTTTGGTTGACCGTGAACTAATCGACATCTTCATGGGTACCCTACAGGGGCAATACTACGAGAAGCTGATCAGCAGCGTATCTTCTGGTTTCTCAGACATGGTGATGGTCGGAGAAAGAATTGAAGAAGGTTTGAAAATTGGAAAGATCCAAGGAGGTTCTAGCAGCCAAAACAATGCCAAGAAACCTTTCAACGGGTACAAAAAGGGCGAAACAAACGCCGTTTCTGCTACAAGTGGGATTTTTCAACCGAGTGCACCTGCACCAGTTCCCTACTATCAATACCCCTATGTTGCTGCTTCACAATATGCTCCTATGCCATATCAGCCAGCTCCTCCAATGCCTTATCAGCAGGCCTTTCAAGCTCTACTGCCGCCTCAGATGGCTCATCAACCACGTCCACCTCCAATGGTTGCAGCCGCGCAATATGCACCTGGACCATACCAACAACCGTTTTATCCACCACGGCCTGGTCAACAGCAACAACGCGCTCCTCAACAACGTCCCCCATATCAACAAAGAGGATATGATAGGCACATTGATCCCCTACCTATGACGTATACCGAAATCTTTAAGGGGCTAATGGCAAAAGGAACTCTTGTGTTGAAAGATATGCCACCTCAGACTAGCAATGCCCGGAACTATGATGCTAATGCTCGCTGTGAGTATCACAAAGGTGCTCCAGGTCACAACATCGAGAACTGTCATGCCTTCAAACACTTGATTCAGGATATGATCAATTCTAAAGACCTCACTCTCACTCCGAGAAATCCAAATGTCCAGAACGATCCAATGCCGTCACACGGTGCCAACAAGTAAAGACATTTGAAGGGGTTGTTGAAGACCAAGCTGAGTGGTCTCCAACTTTGAAGCATTCAATCAAGAGAAGTTCAATTCCTCAAATCAAGGAGGCCAATGCCATTTATTATTTCCGCATTCCTGTTGTTTTGTAATGTTTGTTTAAGTACTATTTTCTCTGAACATTGTCATCGTTTGTACTTGGTTATGTTAATGTTATGTTTATGCATATTTTGAATCAATCTATTCGCATTCGCTCATATTTATCATTTATCACAAAATCACAAAAAATATTCCCTCACTTCACTTTAGCAAATATTTGAGGGAGGATGATGAAAACGAAATACCCATAACTGTTGCGGTATGCTTTCGGATAAAAACATTGTCAATGATGTATAGGCATTTCTTTCAAATCCCCAAATACTGGAGATATAAGGAGTTAATCCCTAGTCAACCACTTCGAGCCTAGAAGTAGGAGTTTCTTTCGGATACAAACCCTTACATTTAACCCGGGGCAGGGTAGTTGTTCAGTTAACATGACTACACCTTCGAATTGCAAGATGAGACATCCCGTCAGAGGACCATCAACAAATGACTTGGCAGTCACAATATTCAAGCAAAAAAAATAGAAAAGAAAAAACCACTAAGTTGAGCACCCGAAGGGAGACTTAGTCGACAAAAAAAAAACAAATCGAAAGAGGTACTCAAATCCTCAGCAAAAACAAAACAAATATCAGTGACCGCAAAATTAAGAATCAAAGGGTCACCAGCAAAAAAGATGACTGCCACTTTCAAGCAAACTTTGAAGCTTCATCTTCACTATTGCAAAGTCAAGACAAATGCATATGTAGAGTTAACTGAACATAGGACTGGAGAACAATACGAAGAAGGGATGGGTACAAATCAAACTTTGAGCCTTATACCTTTGTTTCTCAAACTATTAACCAGACCACGTTACAACCCTCAAAAGACCTAATTGAGGCGCAGTTTATTCTGAAAGCATGCTACCAACAAGGTTGCGTAAATTGACTCCCATATATTTGCTAATCTTAAATCTCGATTGCACATTATTCTTGCTGCATCTTTCACACATTTTCTAAATCAGCACTTCGTTTGGACTAACAGTCCATTCGTCACACTATCATAAACATCCAAATAAATCGACTTTTTCAAAACTTACATGAACTTCACATTAACACTACCATTTATGTATGAACAATTTAATTGCAAATCATCGCTTGACATCAGTACAATCCCAACAAGGGGCAATCAAAAGAGAAATTTGAACTTCATTGATGCCAACATGAATCAAGACTACCTCAGCAGTCCAATCAGGGACAAATCATCTTCAACAGTCCAATCAGGGGCAATTCATTTCAAAATCAGTCTAATCAGGGACAAAGCATCTTCAATAGCCCAATCAGGGGCAAATCACCTTCAAAGGCTCAATTAGGGGCAGGTCATGTCGTGGCCATTGTCAAAGCTCCCCATCAGAATTCTCTCCAATACCCTACAAACAGGGGCAAGCAAACAAGGAGCGAATCTTCCCATCTCTTCTCCCCAGCCGAACAGGCGGTCCTTGCTAGATGTTGGCAATTATTCAAAGCAAAATCAGTCTTTACGTGTTAATCAAGTCGCTCCTCTCATCAGCAGATAACCAAACTTGGAGCATTCAGATACATTTTCTGACCAAACGACGTCAAAGATCGAGTGTCGGGGAATCAAGCCCTCCACCCACCCAAAGTCCAATCATTATTGGCAACTACCAGACCAAAAGTCCCCCAAGCTGGCACCTTTCATTTTCCAATCACCTCATATGCATCATTATGCATCATTTACAGCATGTGCATCATATGCATACCTAAATAAATCAACTTTTCATACTCCCAACATTTTAACTTTCAACTCGATGCATAAACACTTGCATCGTACTTCCATCATTATGGAATACCGTTTCAAAATAATCAAGCATACATACATGAGTCAGGGTCCAGGATCGATCGAATATTTCAGGCATCTCCTCAGCAATTCCAATGGCCGTCTCCCATTGGATATAATTCTCTTCAACCCTTTGCTCCCCAAGCAATTTTAATTTATTTTACCAATATTTCTCAACCAGTCCGCCTATCATCCTCTGTTGATAGTGATTCTTTATTTTTTGTCTTTCGCCTATCATCCTCTGTTGATAGTGATTCTTTATTTTTTGTCTTTCGCCTATCATCCTCTGTTGATAGTGATTCTTTATTTTTCTGTCTTTCGCCTATCATCCTCGGTTGATAGTGATTCTTTATTTTTCTGTCTTTCGCCTATCATCCTCTGTTGATAGTGATTCTTTATTTTTCTGTCTTTCGCCTATCATCCTCTGTTGATAGTGATTCTTTATTTTTCTGTCTTTCGCCTATCATCCTCTGTTGATAGTGATTCTTTATTTTTTGTCTTTCGCCTATCATCCTCTGTTGATAGTGATCCTTTATTTTTCTGTCTTTCGCCTATCATCCTCTGTTGATAGTGATTCTTTATTTTTCTGTCTTTCGCCTATCATCCTCTGTTGATAGTGATTCTTTATTTTTCTGTCTTTCGCCTATCATCCTCTATTGATAGTGATTCTTTATTTTTCTGTCTTTCGCCTATCATCCTCTGTTGATAGTGATTCTTTATTTTTCTGTCTTTCGCCTATCATCCTTTGTTGAAAGTGATTCTTTATTTTTTTGTCTTTTGCCTATCATCCTCTGGTGATAGTGATTCTTTATATTTCTGTCTTTCACCTATCATCCTCTGTTGATAAGTGATTTTATTTTCCGTCAGTTGCCTTATCATCCTCTGGTGATAAGTGATTTTATTTTCAGTCTGTTGCCTTATCATCCTCTGGTGATAAGTGATTTTTATTTTCAGTCAGTTGCCTTATCATCCTCTGGTGATAAGTGTTTTTTTATTTTCAGTTATTTGCCTTATCATCCTCTGGTGATAAGTGATTTTATTTTCGGTCATTGCCTTATCATCTTCTGGTGGTAAGTGATTTTATTTTCAGTCATTTGCCTTATCATCCTCTGGTGATATGTGATTTTATTTTCAGTCACTCAATTAATCATCCGTCGGTGATAAGTGATTTATTTTGTCAATTTGTTTTTTGTTGTGTCACCCATTTATTTCCAATATTAATCATCTGCTATTTTCACAACTTCATTCTTTTCAGACAAATTCGGAGTCTGTTAGTATCTAATTGTCTTATACCGTGAAAGTTTGAACGCGAGCCAGTTCATCTTACTTGGTCTAAGCCAATTCGATAGGGGCATCTGTCATACCCCAAATTTGTCCTACCCGCACCATTTTACTGTCTCGCCATTATTTCAAAAATCCAAAAATATATGCCATTTTATTTTTCTGTCTGATACTCGGAAAAAAAAATCAAATAAATATGTCACTTATTATTTCCAATGTTTCAAAAAAATGTATTTTCTTTTATGCTATTTCATTTTTTTAGTCCCATTATTAATTCTAAAAAATCACTCTTCCATTTTGTTATCTCATTAAACTATTTTCTTATTTTTCAAATCTAGATTTTTTATTATCACATTTTCTTTTTATTCCAATTAAAACTACAAAAATTTCCATCTCATTTTGACTATTATTATTATTATTATTATTATTATTATTATTATTCGTTTTATTGTCTTTATTATTTTTCTTATTATTGCTATTCCTTTTTTTTAATATCATCACTATCTATTCTATTTTTATAAAATCACATATTACTATTTTTTATTATTCAAATTTATACTGTTATTATTATTATTATTATTATCATTTTATAATTGTTATTATTTTTCTATTATTACTGTTATTATTATTGTTATTATTATTATAGTCACATGCTTAGAGATTCTCCACTCACCACAATATCACAAGCACATGATTTGCTACTGCATAAAATCTTTCCACTACACAGCAAAACAAACTTTTACAATCTCTCCACGAACTCACCACCAACAAATTTTTTCAGCACACAAACAACTCACAATTTCATCCTTATCACAACAAACTTTTCTCCCAAGTCTCTCCCTTTTGCCCTCTGGAATCTCTATTTAATCACCTCTCAATCTCATTCTAGAGGAGCTTGGAAAATATTACAAAAACCTGCAAAGAAAAGCACCAAGTTTCAACCAAAATATACAAAAAAAATTCTGCATTTTTTTCTTCCATAAACAATAACCAAAACTCATAAATCTCTTCTCAATAAATCCTCTTCATCGCACAACAACAAAAGTTGAAACTAGTCTCGCAACACAGACATGGCTCAGTCATACCAAAACAATCTTCAAACCACTGTTCATATCCTTTAACCCAACTTTATTTCAATCTTCATTCAATAACAACTTGCAAATCCCTTTTACTCAAACCAAATCATCTCCATTCCATCGCTCAATCCAACAGAAACCACAAACACACCAGCCCATCACAAATATCACAAAAAAATTAGAACCAGAAAGGGATGAAAAGATGAGAAACTGACTGAATCCCTCACACCACAACCGTAACGCACAAAGCCGCACAACCACCAACGAAACCGCGACGGGTCAAAACCAGATCGAAAGCTAAAGTCACACAGACGCATCACTTCCGCGACCTTTTCACCACCACCATTGTGAGAAATGAAATCCGTACATCACCGTGAGCCATAACCACCGTCATCCATAAACACCGCCCAAAACCATTTCAAAACACGAGTGAGGAATCCAAACAACAAACCAGATTTGAACCATTCCCTCACAATCGCAGGAACCGGAACCGCCGCGAATCTGAACACGAACGAAAAACCACGGAAACCGGAACAAAAAACTGAAACTATAGGTATTCAAGAGGTGAACGCGTGACAGAGAGATTCATTAAGCCGTTGAAACCGAGTGTGAGAACACGTTTGAGATCAAGAAACCGGAGTGAAATTTATTGCGAATCTGTGCGAGCCAAACCAAGAACGTGTTTCGCATCTTAGTGCAGAGAGGTGAATTTTTTTTCTCTTCTGTGATTTTGTTTTAAAAGCACGCCTTGAGAGAGAAGAGATGATATATTCTTTGGATTTTATTTTAATATTAAAATGAGTTAGTGATTTTCTACCTAGTTAATGCTTGCTCACATTTTTTTGCGGTTTACACAAGAGAATTGGTCTTTTCTTATTTTATTATTTTTCTTTCATTAAACAATAATGCCATGTGTCGAGAAGGGATACGTTGTTGTTGTTGTATTTCTAATTGGGATACGTTGATGTTTTCTTGGCAGCACTTTCTCTTGCCTTTCATTTATTTATTTAATATTGGTAATAATTTTAGATTTAAGAAATTGGGCTAAGTAACTTATTGATCCATGTTTATAATCTTATGTCCATAAGCACACATTTCTCATTCTCATGTATTTTTGTTTTGTTTTATTTACATTTCACTAATTAGTCTTTTAATCAATATTTAGTTAATTAATTAATTAGTCATAGTTTAATTTTTTCAATTGTATTTGTTTTTTCTTATATTTAATTGTTGCACATCTTTCATCTAAATCCTTGCATTGCGGTTTCGGAATATAAATTGATCGTGCTTCCGAGGACCATAGGGATGTATTGCATAAATGATCGACTCCTAATAGAACGATTTCAATTTTAAATCGGCTCTAAGGAAGTAAGCGAACCATATTTCGACGCGCCCGAATAAAAGGTCCAACGCCTTCGAATAGTTGCCGTTAATTTATTTTTTCGCATTTTATCGCTTTAATCGATTCGCAAACCCATGTAAGCCGAGTGCACCGTGCCTCGCCACCAAATCCTTCCAAACTCGAATATTCAAATATTTTTGTAATTAAATAACGGAATAACTGAATTCTGGAATCTCGCATTCCTCGAATTCTTGAATGAACACTCCCGAGGCTCGCCCCGCGGGACGTCGTTCATTCGATTTTCCGTAGTTAATTTTTTTAATTCACATATTAAATAATGAAAGAATTGAATTCTGGAGTCTCGCATTCCTCGAATTCTCGAATAAATTCTCCTGAGGCCCGCCCCTCAAGACGCAATTTATTTACCCTTTCATTCTTAAAAACACCAATCGACTCAAACATCTTTTAAGCGAACATTATTTAAATCCTTTCTATCTCAAACAAGCTAGCGCTCCAGCCTCCTATCGTGAGCAGACAAGCCAACGCTTAACGGTAGAATGCAGTTTAAATAACTGTTCATTAAAACAAACCAACCAACCCTAGTACCACGAACTACGAAGCTCTGACTTTCCCATTGCACAAGGGAATACGTAGGCACACGGATCTTACTCCTTGCCGAGCACCTTAGGAACAAAATAACCCATTTCCCCTATTAACCTTAGATTAGAATCGTTCGCATTTATTTTATTATTCGAAGAAAACAGAAAGCATAAGTCAACATTAGATCGCAAGTTAAACTAAGAGGTTCCCGTTGGGTACAACGGACGTAAGGGGTGCTAATACCTTCCCCTTACGGAATCGACTCCCGAACCTAGAATCTGGTTTCAAAGACCTTGTTCTATCCATTTTTTCTAAAAAAGGGTTTCTCGATATTTTCCCTTTCCTTAATTGGAATAAAATAAGTTCGGTGGCGACTCTGTTGTTTTAATTTTCATCCGCGGTATTTTTTATCGCGAGGTCGTATTTTTCGAGGTGCGACAGCAGGCTTGGATGAAGATGAGTGGATTCAGACTCGACTTGACCAGATAAATTTGATTGATGAAAAGAGGCTAGCAGCAGTTTGTCATGGCCAGATGTATCAGAAACGGATGATCAAAGCTTTTAACAAGAAGGTTAAGCCAAAGGTATATCAGGCTGGTGACTTGGTAATCAAGCGTATCATATTACCACAGGGTGATCCCAGGGGCAAATGGACTCCTACATATGAAGGACCATTTGTAGTCAAAACAGTATTCTCAGGAGGTGCCATGATACTTACTACTATGGATGGTGAAGACTTCCCGCAGCCTGTAAACGCAGACATAGTTAAAAAATACTACGCATAAAAAGAGACCCGCTAGGTTGACTGGCCTAGGCAAAAATAAGGGCATCCCGGCGAACCAAAAGGGTTCGGGCAAAAATTAGGGATATATATATAAAAAAATGTACACCCGGCAAGTCGAAAACCTGAAAAGGCGGCTTGGGCAAAAAAGGGTATCCCGGTGGATTGAAAACCTGAAAGGGAAATCCAGGCAAAAGTTAGGGATTAAAGCGTATGACTATGTCTCGTTTGGATCACCCATGAAACTACGACCAGTTGTGTTACTTACTCAAGCTTGAACAGATAAAGCTCAATCCAATTGTTTCCGTCTCGACAGCAGAAGATGAGATACTTGAAGATAATGGCAATAGTAGAATTGAAACTCAATAAGGATTATTTCCCGCATAGCTGATTTTCTTTGTTTTGTAAAAACTTTATGACAAATTCCTCTTACTAGGATTTCTGTCTCTTTGTACAAACTTGCCTATGTTAAGGCCATTCTGTGATATAAATAAAATTTCATCTTTGAATCCAGATTTACTTTTACCCTATTTACATAAGCGAAATGTCCATTGGTTGTGTTTGAATGTATGTATGCTTTCGAATATGATTGATGTTTACCAGAAATGCATAAATGCTTAATATGATTGATGTTTACCAGAAATGCATGAAAATGCAGTAATAGTATTTACTAAGGACGAACGAGGGAAGGATTTCAACGAAGCTTCGCTAGTTCATTCCCACAAGACAAATCCCCCGGTAGGGAAAATCCATCTTCATAAGTATTTCAAGTCACATCTCCCCTGGAATTTATATACATCTCTTTTATCCTCATACGGATAGTCGGGAATTTATATTTCCAATGGGAGTACGACGAACGAAGACGGGAGGTTATGTATACCCTACTATCAAACAAAGACGGGAGGTTATGTATACCTTACTATCAAACAAAGACGGGAGGTTATGTATACCCTACTATCAAACAAAGACGGGAGGTTATGTATACCTTACTATCAAACGAAGACGGGAGGTTATGTATACCTTACTATCGAACGAAGACGGGAGGTTATGGATATCTATATTATCAAACGAAACGGGAATGAGGTCCTCCTATTCTTCAGTAATGAATCGGGATTTATTTTCCCTGGCCAGCAGTTGTTATACGAAGATATTCAGGCGCTTCAAGCTACATGATGCATACATACATCATTTGCATCATAACATACATATACATAGATACATAATACATTACTTAAGTGCATCATATTATACATGCATACATAATGCATAAGCTAATATTATCATACAGAATGTTATAATCTTGTTTTTCAGATTAATTCTCCAGCAGACAAACTTCATCAACAACTTGTGACTATTGGGCCGTTGTTTATCTTCCCAAAAGTTATACTTATACCTCAGGACGTCGTTTATCCTCCTGAAAGCACTCATGACTATTGGGCCGTTGTTTATCCTCCCAAAAGTTATACTTATACCTCAGGACGTTGTTTATCTTCCTGAAAGCTATCATCATACCTCAGGACGTTGTTTATCCTCCTGAAAGCATATCATGACTTTGGGACGTTGTTTATCTTCCCAAAAGTTATACTTATACCTCAGGACGTCGTTTATCCTCCTGAAAGCACTCATGACTATTGGGCCGTTGTTTATCCTCCCAAAAGTTATACTTATACCTCAGGACGTTGTTTATCTTCCTGAAAGCTATCATCATACCTCAGGACGTTGTTTATCCTCCTGAAAGCTATCTTGACCTCAGGACGTTGTTTATCCTCCTGAAAGCTATCTTGACCTTGGGCCGTTGTTTATCCTCCCAAAGGTTGCTTCATACCTCAGGACGTTGTTTATCCTCCTGAAAGCTATCATTATATCTTCATATTTTGGACTGCTTTATCCTCCAAGAGATGTATTTGAAGAACTTTTCTCCAAGCGGCATCTTTAAGCCCTCTCAAGCATATTCAACTAGTCATCAGTATCCCTCTACGCACCGGTGAGTGCAAATTTTGGGCTTTTGTGTTCAATCCCCTTCAACCTTCCAGGTCACGACTGGCACATATACCAATCTAACCTCTTAGGTTTCAGAAAATTGAACAGGGGTAGCTGTTGCACCCCAAAATTTGCCCTCACAATACAAGACTTTGTGTGCTAAGAGGTTCACAAGGTTCACAAGACCTTTCATGAGGTTCATGAAGTCTACAAGACACTTTATGAGGTTCACAAGACCTTTCATGAGGTTCACAAGGTTCACAAGACATCTTATGAGGTTCACAAGGTTTACAAAGTTCATCATGGGTCAGAAGATTTGACAAATCCCTCAGGCAAGGCATTCTCCTAAGCAGTGCATCCAAAACTAGGGTTTTGACTTTAATTAGGCTAAATGGATTTCCAAGACTTCAAGTGAGCTTCATAACATCTTATATGTGTCTAATAATCCCCATGACAAATTTCAGAACTTTTCTCAAAGGTTTGCTCAGTCAAATGATCAGATAAGTCAAAGTCAGTCAAAGCAGTTAAAAAGTCAAACTGAGGTCAACTGTGGTCAAACCAAAGTAAAACTTCATGATTTTTTGTCAACATCAAGTATATGAAGTAAAATTCATCATTTGATCAAGGGTTGATCATGATTCACCAAGGATATTTCAGATCATCAAGAATCAGAGGTTTCTAAATTAGGGTTTTCTCAGGAAAAGTCAATTGAACTTTGACCAGCCATAACTTTCACATGCTTCATCACATTTTTCCCATCCAAAGCTCATTTTTAAGGAAATTGAATTCTCTACAACTTTGTGTCTCACAAGCCAAGCCCAAAAATACTTCATTTGGAAGGTATGAGCTAAGACATTATAGGTCCTTTTGAAAGTCAACAAAAAGTCAACAACTTCAAAAGGGCATAACTTTAGAATGGTAAATGATATGGACATGAAACCAATGGGGTTGGTTAGAGGACTCTTCAAGCTTTCCAAAATGTCCAAGAACACCCTCATAGCATTAAAATTGAAGGATGTGTGCCCTTGCAAAGTTGGGAAATATTTGGGTGGTTTATGAAGAAAATAGGGTCTTAAAACTTTTTCTAAATGGGCTGAACTTTTTGTGACCCAAAGTGTTCCATGACATCATGCACGAAATTTATTTGATATTTTCATAATTTTATTTTATTTTATTTATTTATTATGATTTTTTATATTAAAAATCATTTTAAATTTAAATAAAATATCAAATGTGAAAATTTAAAATATATTTTTGTTCTAGAAGGTTATTAATATGATTTGGACTGAATTGATTCACAATTGATGAAAATTGGCTTGAAATAGAAAGGTCTCATTCACAAATATTTGAAATTTAAGTTCTAATCTTTTTCAATCTCCAAAAATCAAAAAGTCCATACAATAATCAAATCTTTTGACCTAATTTCATTCTACTATAAGTATACAAACTATCACAATGCATAGGGACGGATTTCCCTGCCTCAAAGAGTAAGTTTGCACATAAAAAAAAATTACCAAAAACTTCAATTCGGATTCTCCATTACCAAGTGTTTCAAGGTATTTTAAGGACACTATCAGCTTCCTCAAGCATTCCTGAGTCGAAACCAATCATCATACACCTCTGAATCATGACATAATGCACAAACCGAATCCATGTTCATCTTAAAATTGAAATTTTCGATTTCATTCACACAAGCATTCTAACATAATTTTGGTTATTGATTCTTGTTTGTAATTGTATGTGGATGGTTTCTGGCATATTTGATTTCATTTTTGATGCAGGACCAAGGAATTGCCATTCTTAGGGTTTCGGCCAAGTTTTTAGGGTTCCATGATAAACCTAAAATAAATAAATTCTAAGGACATAGAATGATCATGTGAACTCTGGGGATCATAATACACCAATCAATTTTGAAAAATTTCACTGTTTTGATGGTATTCCAAATTCGTAGGTTTCTATTTTGAAAAATTCGCAGGAAATTGCCCAGGAATATTCGCAACAATATTCCCAGGTCTGGAGGAAGAAAAAGATGATCAGTGGCGCCAAAATTCTGATTTGAAATTTAGTTTAATATTTTATTGATCTTGTTTGAGACTATTACATAACTGCAGTGTTGGCCCAGTGGTGAGGGATGCGTGTGTGATGCTTGGAGGCTTGTGTTCGAATCCTGGATGCAGCAACCTTTTTTCTAAGTTTTCCCTTTAATTATCAAACTTAATATATTATTCAATGTTGTGGTTTGTATATCAGTTGCGCCCTCCCGGCTGGATGGTAAGTGTACTTGTTTGTTGCGTAAAGGTCCTGGGTTCGAATCCCTCCCCAGGCCTTTTGTGTTATTTGTCTTGTTTTTTTCATGATTTTTTCAGGTTAAACAACAAAACCAAATGGAGTGTTCTCCCTATCACCTGCGTGCGCATGGCCCAGTGGTTGGTGTCGTGGTCTTGAGGGTTGAAAGCTTAGGGACTGGGTTCAAATCCCAGCCCAGGTAAGTTTTGCTTTTTCATTCTTTTTTCTGATTTTCTGATTTAATTAATTTCTATTATAGTTAAACAAATTTAAATAATAAAAAAATAGAATGTATATATTATTATTTTCTTATTTACAATTTAAACTCATTTTCTTTTACAACTAAATCTCATTAGAAAAATTATTTATTTTTGTATATTATTAATCAATCCTAATTTATTTATAAAAAAAAAACATGTAACCCTAATATTTTCTAAAACCCTAATTATGTTATAAACCCTAATTATAAATGTTAATTTATTTGTTAATTATAACTTTTAATAAATTTTAATTATATGTATATATTTTATAATTTGTTTATAATTATTATTTAATTCTTGTATGTAAATAATTTTTAGTATATGCTTAAAAATAATTAAAATTTGCTAATTTAATTTTGTAAATATAATTTATTTTCATAATATGTTTATAATTAACCTAATTTTTATAATTTGTATATAATTTAAAACTTTATGCTAATTAGTATATAATTGTTTATATTTTCTTCTTAATCTTAAAAAAAAATTATTTATATAAAAATTGAACTTTTAATTATTATGCTAATATTTTTGTTTATTTTATTATTAATTATATTTATTTTCATATGATATTTATTTTACTAACCCCATTTATATATTGTGATTTATTATTATTATTGTTACTAACCCAATTATTTATTATTATTTATTTTGCTTATTTATTTAATTTTGCTAATTATTATTATTATGTAATTGTCTCCTTTATGTAATATTTTAGTAGTAATATTTAATATTTATTTTTAAATGCTATGGTTAGTAAAATAGGGAGTGAAACATGTTTGTATTTTAAAATTAATTTAGATCACTAATTTAAAAGATAAATATTTAAAATTGTACACTCACACACGTAAGTCGATCTTTGATCGCCATCTCACTTCCTTAAGGATACCTCTCATGTTGCCTAAACAAAAGGTCAAGTAGGGTGTATAAAGCAAAGTCCCTCATTTCACATCATCTAGTCCCTTAAACAGATAAAAAGATCAAGTCCCTTCGAATGTTGCCTTCGTAATGATCTTGTCCCTTTCAAATAAAGATGATAAGTCCCTCCAAATTGCTCATACACCCCACAGTTGCCTAAATAACAGATGTCCCTTCACTTGTTCCACACATCCAAGGTAATGACTACCTATTCCTTAATAATAGGGATAGTCTTACCACTTAAAGGATTCAAGAACAGAAAAGACATAAACTTAGGGTAGGTTCCTCTTAGATACTTGCTCACTCTTCAAAACATTTCAAACACTTCATACATTTCAAACAATTTTCAAAACAAAGGTTTTATATACATCCGTACATGGATCATTATAAAATACTTAAGAAAATTTCTATTCACACACTTCACATTTCAAAAACATTTTAAAGTGAGCTAAGTAACTAAGAGCCCATGGATAACCATGGATGTAAAGGGTGCTAACACCTTCCCTTTACATAACCTACCCCCCGGACCCAAAAATCTTTTAAAAGGTCTTTCCTGTTCTCTTATGCCTTTCCTTTGGATAAAATAAAAGTCAGTGGCGACTCTTGCTATCCGCAACATAACTAAAGTCAGTTCTCCCACCGTGTTACAATACCCACCTGGGGCATCATCCAATGATAAGAAGACACTAAGAAGGCTGGCTGGTAGTTTCTTCCTGAATGTTGATGGTTCATTATACAAGCGAAACTTTGACATGGTTCTTCTCAGATGTGTTGATAAGAAAAGAGGCAGACTTGCTAATGCACGAGGTGCATAAAGGATCTTTCGATACCCATGCTGGAGGGCATGCAATGGCTAAGATATTGTTAAGATCAGGTTACTACTGGATCACAATGGATGCAGACTGTTGTGCCTATGCCAGTAAGTGTCATAAATGCCATATTTATGCAGACAAAGTACATGTGCCTCCAAATCCTTTGAACGTGATGTCTTCACCTTGGCCCTTTGCCATGTGGGGCATTGATATGATTGGAAAGATTGAACCGACTGCTTCAAATGGCCATAGATTCATCCTGGTAGCCATTGATTACTTCACCAAATGGGTTGAAGCATCTTCGTATGCAAACGTCACCAGAAAAGTGGTAGCCAAATTCCTGAAAAGAGACATCATCTGTCGATATAGAGTACCCGAGCGAATCATTACTGACAATGGTTCCAATTTGAACAACAAAATGATGTAAGAACTGTGTCGGGACTTCAAAATTCAACATCACAACTCTTCTCCTTACATGCCAAAGATGAACGACGATGTTGAGGCCGCTAACAAAAATATCAAGAAGATTATGCAAAAGATGGTGGTTACTTACAAAGACTGGCATGAGATGCTATCATTTGCCTTGCATGGGTATCAAACTTCAATCAGAACGTCTATTGGGGAAATACCTTATCAGCTTGTGTATGGTATGGAAGCAGTCCTACCGGTTGAAGTTGAGCTACCCTCCTTATGGGTACTGATGGATCTAAAACTAAATGAAGCAGAAGGGGTCCGATCTCGGTACAATCAACTGATTCTGATCGAAGAAAAGAGATTAGCTGCAATCTGTCATGGGCAGTTATATCAGAAAAGGATGAAGAAAGCCTTCGATCAGAAAGTCAGGCTTCGGGAATACCAAGTGGGAGATATTGTGTTGAAAATACTTCTTCCTCCTCATACAGACCACAGGGGCAAGTGGACTCCAAATTACGATGGTCTGTTCATAGTAAAGAAGGTTTTCTCTGATGGAGCATTGATGCTCACTACTATGGATGGTGAAGATTTCTTATCCCCTGTGAATTCAGATGCAGTTAAAAAATACTTCGCATAAAATGACCCGCTGGACATAAAAACAAAATGTAAGTCCAGGAAAAAATAGGGCATCCCGGCGAGTCAAAAAATAGAATAAAAGACTCGGGAAAAAATAAGGGAAAAATAAAAAAATATGTGTACACCCGCTGAGTTGAAAAGCCACATTGGACAGCTCAGGCAGAAATGGGTATCCCGGTGGATTGAAAACCCGAATAGGAGATCCATGCAAAATCAGGGAATAAGCGAACAACTGCATTCTGAATTCGTCTATATCACTTACAACACGACAAGCTTCGAAAGGATAAAGCATCGGTCAGAATCAACCTTCTTTAGAAAGCAAGATAAGAAGAACGTCAAGGTCATACGGGTCATAGCAAAGGAAGCTTACCAGAGCGTCGTCAACATTGCCAGGACTTTTACTTTTTCAATTTGTAACAATCTCCTCATTCCAGGGGATCTGTTTCTTTGATTGTATCTGCCAATTCAGGGCACCCAGATTAATAAAACAAGAAGTTTTCAGTCACACCTCGTTTTGTATATTTTTGTTTCGTTTACAAAATGTCCAAATCCATGATATAATATTTGTATAAAACAAATGCGCCCTTCTTAATAAATGCTTGTAGGAAACATATTTACTCCCAGGAATATCTAACTCCTATGACGGAATCCGGTAAGGGATACCTCAGGATACTTGTGCGTTTCTTTTATCTTAACAGGTTGCAGGTATTCAATATGCAACATGGGGCATGCCAAGCATCACTTCCCCAGCATACCTCCTCCAAGCAGCATCTGGAATGCTTTTCCCCAACGGAGTTGCCAAAACCTCCTCATCCCCAACATAAGTCTATTCAACAAAAGCATCCCCAGCCGGGATCCCCACAGAGTTCTCTAGGAAGATCGTTCAGTGATCTTTTCTTCCCCAAATAGAGTGCCAGGTCTCTAAACACTATATCCCCTTAGAGTTTCAGCCTCTCCCCAGAAGAGCAATGCATGAAACTCTCACGCAACAAAGTGATGGAAGCTTCCTTATCCCCAGCTGGGTTTCTCCTTATAGGATAGGTCTATCAATGATTTATTTTCCCAAGCAAAGTTGTATATATCCTAATAGATCTACCAATGATCTCTTCCCCAGTTGGGATATCCTTCCAAGCAGATCAACCAGAGATCTTCACAACAGTGGGATCCGAATCCCGGATCGGTTTCTTTTTGCATAATCATAGCATTCACATCATTTTTTCCCACAGAGCGTAGCATTCCGTCTAATACGGAGCATTACGGAAAAAATCAAACATTTGCATGATCACAAGCCAAGTTCGAGCTAGTCACCTGCAAATACCCTCAGTATCTCATCAGCAATGTATATAAAAAAAACTCACATCCCCTGCAATAAAAGCCAAAGCGTCCCCTTCCCACTCTCCCACAAATACATGTTCATATATACTCTTGCGACACTCGTCCGTGTCATATCATTCCCCTGTAGATGTAAGCCAAGACATCTTTGCATTCAGAAACTTATATATACCCCTTTGACACCCGTTCGTGTCACCTTTCCCCGGCACAGTTGCCCAATCACTAGTTGCAAACCAAACACTTCTCCATAATACACTCTTGTCGACACCCGTCCGTGTCATCGTGTCCCAACAGGTCGCCGAAGCACCTTTTTACACCCTCACATGCAAATATTTGTTCACAACTTATACACTTTCTCTTCTGACACTCGTCCGTGTCACCTTTCCCCAGCAAGTTGAACACTCATCTGTGTCTTTCTCATACTTCGCAATATTCATTCATACTTATACAGATACTCGTCAGTATCTTGTATATATTTTCATTCCCCCCACATATTCAACACTCGTCCGTGTTCTTTGTTAACCAGTTTGTACTTGTCCGTATCATCATCTCTAAACACGCGTCAACGATTATTTCTACCAATACTCGTCCATATCATGGTCTTAAGGATGCGCGTCCGCGTCTTTAATCTATACACAATGTCAAAACACTTATACCTTTTATTTCTTAAGTGTAAGAACTCGTCCATGTTTACTATTCCCCAACAGAATAACTTTCTTCTATCCGACATCCGTCCTATGTCGTGATACTTTTGGCAGCCGTCCCCTGCTAGGTGATCGTCCTTCACCTTTGGATGACCGTCCCTCATCCCTTCCCCCAGTGGAATCTCTATTATTGGAACCTTTCTATCCGGAATTCTTCCTATGTCGTGATAAAGAGCAGCCGTCCCCTGCCAAGTGATCGTCCTTCACCTTTTGATGATCGTCCTTCATCATTTTATCCGATGGCCGTCCCCATCGTTGATCTTGTTATCCGACTTCGTCCTATGTCATGATAAACCCCAAGAGCAGCCGTACCCTGCTAGGTGATCGTCCTTCATCATGCTTATCCGATGGCCGTCCCCATCGTCGACCCTTTCTATCCGACATTCTTCCTATGTCGTGATAAAGAGCAGCCGTCCCCTGCTAGGTGATCGTCCTTCACCTTTGATGACCGTCCATCATCATTATTTCATTTATTCTTTAACCAATGGCCGTCCCCGTCATTGTTTACCCTACTTTTCAAGTTTGATGGTCGTCCCCATCATTGCCTTTACTTTAATCCCCAGAGAATCTTGTTTCTTTACCTGATGGTCGTCCCCATCAGGATTTCTTTATTTTCCCAGCTTGTCGGCCGTCCCCGTCATTGCTTTACTTACCGCTTTATCTCCGGCAGTCATCCTCTACTTGATGGTCGTCCTCCATCGCTTTCATTTGATAAATCATGCTATACTTTCTTTTACAATTTATATCCTTTTTCTTCTTCTCCCCCAGCGAGTGCAAATTTTGGACTGTCTTTGGTATTCAACCACAAGTTATCTTGTTTGTCTATTATGTCAGGCGCTTACATCCTGCACTGCTAACTCATGTTTGAATAGGGGCAGCTGTAAACACCCCAAATTTTCACTCACTAATTTCACACCATTGGCTTGTGATCTTTCATGTTTGCATTAGTATAAGCATACCATCTCATATTGCATATTTGTTTCACTGCATAAGTTCAAGTTCATTTGCATCTAGGGGTTGTGATCTGAGCAATCCAAGTTTCCATCTGAGCCACTCCAAGGGCCTCCAAGCAATCCAAGGGGGTACATGTGTGTTCTATCATCATATTATATCCCTCAAAGTTCAAGAAAGTCAAAAAATCACAAGAACTGGCAAGGCATGGAAGCAGAGCTAGGGTTTTCACTACACAGATGACCAAAATTAGGGTTTTGGTTTCAGAGGCCATAACTCCAAATTTTTGGGCTATTCTTGTTTCTGTAGATGTTTAAGAATTGGCAGAATTTTTGACCAAACAAGAAATGTTAAATTCAGTTCAGAATGTCCTATCAGATGTTGGGACATTAGCAAACAGAGTATGTGAACTTGGTTCAGGATGTCTTACCAGATGTTGGGACATTGTATAAATGACTAAGTTCAGTTTTGTCAGGATGTCCCAACAGATGTTGAGACATCTCAGACCTGCTACCAGAATTAATTATTGATTAACAGATCAGAGATATTTAAGGAGAATTATCTGGAATTAATTAATGCTGGATAAAACAGACCAAGGCGCATCTGTAGGGAGGTTTTAAATTGAAGATTCAGATTAAAACAGAAGACCTAATGCACCTAGAATATAGGAGGTAACAAACCCTAAATTCAAGGTGACAGCTGCTGCACATTAGGGCTGGATCATTCTACAGAAAGCCCAAAATTCAGAACCTATTTAAACAACAGAATCTCATAGAATTGAGCACGAATTTCAGAAGACTAAATAGGGTGTCTAGTGTTTTAATAGCAGGCTGTTTTTATGTACCACTTTATGAGCTTTTAAGCAAAAGTGCATTTGTGACTTGATTGAAACTGTGAAGTAAAATCAAGCTGTTATTGTTTGAAGGATGTCTTCAATTTCTGTAAACTTGTAAACTTGATCACTGGGTGATTGAGGGGGAGTGAGTAGGGTACTCTTATCTAAGTGAGTCTTAGGTAGAAATTGCATTGGGTAAGTATTAAGTGATAGATTAAACAGGGTGGTTTAAGTCTAGAATTAATATTACTAATAGTGGATTTCCTCCTGGCTTGGTAGCCTCCAGATGTAGGTGTGGTTATACACTGAACTGGGTTAACAAACTTCTGTGTTGTTTATTTTTCCTGCTGTTTAAGTTTTTGGTTAAATTTGTCAAATGTCCTATTAAGTGTTGGAACATCTCTTAGGACATCTCATTACAGAATTTCAATTGGCATCAGAGCAGGCACCCTGCCTGTTTATACTGGGTGAGATCTAGGGAAAACAAATTCTGTATCATGGACAGAGATATAGGGTCAGTAAATAGACCACCTATACTGGATGGTTCTAATTATGACTACTGGAAGCCAAGAATGATTGCATTCTTAAAGTCACTTGACAACAGGGCATGGAGAGCAGTAATTGTTGGATGGAAACATCCTGTTAAAGACACCAAAGATGGATCAATAGTTCTGAAACCTGAAGAAGAATGGAGTAAAGAGGAAGAAGATTCAGAACTAGGCAACTCAAAATCCCTAAATGCTTTATTCAATGGCATTGATAGAAATATTTTCAGACTGGTGCATCATTGTGAGCTGGCCAAAGATGTGTGGGATACCCTCAAGACAACTCATGAAGGAACATCAAAAGTAAAAATGTCAAGACTTCAACTTCTCACCACCAAGTTTGAAAACTTGAGAATGAAGGAAGATGAATCAATTCATGAGTTCTATATGAACATCTTGGATATAGCCAATACTTCTGGAGCCTTGGGAGAAAAGATGACTGATGAAAAGCTTGTAAGAAAGATTCTCAGATCTTTGCCAAAAAGATTTGACATGAAAGTCACAGCAATAGAAGAAGCTCAAGACATATGCTCCATGAAAGCTGAAGAACTCATTGGTTCTCTTCAAACTTTTGAAATGGGAATGAATGACACACATGCTAAAAAGAACAAAAGCATTGCCTTGGTTTCAAATGCAGATGAAGAAGAAGATGATAAATCAGCAAATGACAAAAGCTTATCAGAAAACCTTGCCTTGCTTGGAAGACAATTCAAACAGATTCTCAGAGGAATGGAAGGCCAATCCAAATCCAGTGGAAGAAACACAAACTCTGAGAACAGGAGAACATATGATGCTAACAGAAAGTCAAAGGTTGCTGAAAAGACCAGTCAAGATAAAGGAGTCAAATGCCATGAATGTGAAGGATATGGACACATCAAGTTTGAATGTCCTACCTACTTAAAGAGGCAAAAGAAAGGACTCTCTGTGACCTGGTCTGATGAAGACTCAGGAGAGTCAGAAGAAGAATCAGCTAAGCATATTACTGCTCTAGCTGGACTGTGTGAATATGATAGTGATTCTAGCTGTGGAGAGCTTACTTATGCAGATCTTGAGCAAGCCTTCAAGGATCTGTACAAGAGTAGTACTGAAGTATGCAGTGAGGTCATAAAGCTAAAGAAGCAGAATGAAGTACTAGAAGAAGAAAAAGCAAGTGATCAAGTAATCATTGATACCTTAAAAAGTGAAGTAACTCTTCTCAATTCTAAGCTGGAACATATGTCCAAATCTGTTAGAATGATGAACAGCAGCTCAAATACACTGGATGCTATTCTCTGCAATAATAAACATTCAGGGGACAAAAGTGGACTGGGATATAACAGAGATGAAGCCAGCTCCAGCAAAGCTACTTCAAAAATTACACAGTCAAACAAGATGTCCAAACAGATGCTTCAACATCAGAACACAAAGACTAACTTAATGTTCCAACAGATGTCTCAACATTCTGGAAAGAACAAAATGAAGAAGAAGTATCAAAGATGGAGATGCCATCACTGTGGAAGATTTGGGCATATCAAACCTCACTGTTATAAGCTACATGGATATCCAAATCAGATGTATCAGCAACCCTCCAAACAGAAAGTAGAAGGTACCAAGAAAGTGCTTAGACATCAAAGGAATCAGCAACCTCCTAAGCAGAAGACAGAGGTCATCAAGAAGGTTTGGAGACCAAAAGCTGAAACTCAGACTGATCAAAGCCACATTTCCAAGAACCAGATCAACAATCAAGCTTTGAGATCAGCTGAACAACACACAGGGCAGAGGCATCAAAAGAAATCTCAACCCATCTGGTCAAAGAAAAGTACTGCATACATAGCACATACATCACTGAAAGTATCAGCTAAAGAAGACTGGTATTTTGACAGTGGATGTTCAAGGCACATGACTGGATTGAAGAATCTGCTAGTGAACTTAAAATCACATTCATCCAGGTATGTAACTTTTGGAGATGGAGCTAAAGGAGAGATCAAAGGAGTTGGAACCTTGGACTGTCAAGATGTTCCAAGACTAAATGATGTATTGCTAGTTAAAGGGTTAACTGCTAACCTTATCAGTATAAGTCAACTATGTGATCAAGGATACAGTGTAAACTTTACAAAAACTGAATGCATAGTGACTAACCAAGAGCAAGAAGTTGTCATGAAAGGAGCAAGGTCAAAAGACAACTGTTACATGTGGGAGCCATTAGACTTCAGTCCCACTTCAACTTGTTCTCTAGCTAGAGAAGAAGAAGTAAAACTATGGCACCAAAGGCTAGGTCATCTTCATTTCAGAGGCATAAAGAAGATCATATCTATGGATGCTGTAAGAGGTATCCCTAAACTGAAGATTGATGATGGAAAAATCTGTGGTGAATGTCAAATAGGCAAACAAACCAAGATGTCCCATCCAAAGCTCCAACATCTGACAACTTCCAAAGTTTTGGAATTGTTACATATGGATCTCATGGGACCTATGCAAGTTGAAAGCCTTGGTGGTAAAAGGTATGCATATGTGGTGGTTGATGACTTTTCAAGATATACATGGATAAATTTCATTAAAGAAAAGTCAGATGTCTTTGATGTATTCAAGGAATTATGTCAAAGATTACAAAGGGAAAAATCCAGCTGTGTGATCAGAATTAGAAGTGATCATGGAAAGGAATTTGAGAATCAAAAATTCTTAGATTTCTGTTCTTCAGAAGGAATCAATCATGAGTATTCTTCTCCTATCACTCCTCAACAGAATGGGATTGTTGAAAGAAAGAATAGAACTATTCAAGAATCAGCAAGAGCTATGATCCATGCTAAAAAGTTACCTCTGTATTTCTGGGCTGAAGCTATGAACACTGCCTGCTACATCCATAACAGAGTTACCTTGAGAAAAGGAACTTTGTCCACAATCTATGAAGTATGTAAGGGCAGAAAACCCACTGTGAAGTACTTTCATGTGTTTGGAAGTAAATGCTATATTCTGGCAGATAGGGAGCAAAGGAGAAAAATGGATCCTAAAAGTGATGAAGGAATTTTCCTTGGATACTCTATAAACAGCAGAGCATATAGAGTATTTAACTACAGAACAAATGTTATCATGGAATCCATAAATGTGATAATTGATGATGCTCCTACAGATGTCCCAGAAGATGTTGGAACATCTGCTGATATCAAGATTGAAGCTGAAGAAAAGAATGATCAATATAACTTCACTCAAAATGATACAAGGTCAGAAGATTCAAGCAAACCTCCCTCCATCAGAATACAGAAGGATCATCCCAAAGATTTAATAATTGGTGATCCCAACAGAGGTGTGAGCACTAGATCAAGAGAAGTGATTTCAGGTTCTTGTTTTGTGTCCAAAATAGAACCTAAAAACATCAAGGAGGCTCTCACTGATGAATACTGGATTTGTGCTATGCAAGAGGAATTAGGTCAATTCACAAGGAATGAAGTGTGGAATCTTGTTCCTAGACCTAATGACATAAATGTGATTGGTACAAAATGGGTGTACAAGAACAAGTCAAATGAACAAGGAATTGTTACAAAGAACAAAGCTAGACTTGTGGCTCAAGGATACACTCAAATTGAAGGGGTAGACTTTGATGAAACCTTTGCACCAGTAGCAAGGCTTGAATCAATAAGACTACTGTTGGGAATTGCTTGTATCTTAAAGTTCAAGCTATTTCAAATGGATGTGAAAAGTGCCTTTCTTAATGGTTATCTTAATGAAGAGGTATATGTAGAACAGCCTAAAGGATTTGTTGATCCAAGCTGTCCAAATCATGTATACAAACTCAAGAAAGCACTTTATGGTCTGAAGCAAGCTCCAAGGGCATGGTATGAGAGACTTACCACATTTCTTATCAAGCAAGGATACAGAAAAGGTGGGATTGATAAAACCCTGTTTGTTAAAGATGAAGAAGGAAATGTCATGATTGCACAAATATATGTTGATGACATTGTGTTTGGTGGGATGTCTGATAAGATGGTCAAACATTTTGTCAAGCAGATGGAAGCTGAATTTGAAATGAGCCTAGTAGGTGAATTAACCTATTTTCTTGGTCTGCAAGTTAAGCAAATGGAAGACTCAATGTTCATCTCACAAAGCAAGTACTCCAAGAACATAGTGAAGAAATTTGGAATGGAAAATGCTTCTCATAAAAGAACTCCTGCTCCTACACATTTAAAGCTGACTAAAGATGAAAAGGGTGAGAAGGTAGATCAAAGTTTATATAGAAGCATGATTGGAAGCTTGTTATACTTGACTGCTAGCAGACCAGACATTGCATTTGCAGTAGGAGTTTGTGCAAGATATCAAGCTGATCCAAAAGCCAGTCATCTCAATCAAGTCAAGAGAATCCTTAAATATGTTAATGGTACATGTGATTATGGCATAATGTACTTTCATGGATGCAAACCAATTCTCACTGGCTTCTGTGATGCTGATTGGGCAGGAAGTGCTGATGACAGAAAAAGCACTTCAGGAGGATGCTTCTTTCGAGGAAACAATCTGATTTCTTGGTTCAGTAAGAAACAGAATTGTGTGTCATTATCTACAGCTGAAGCTGAATATATAGCAGCAGGTAGCAGTTGTTCTCAGTTGGTTTGGATGAAGCATATGCTCACTGAGTACAATGTCCCACAGGATGTCATGACATTGTACTGTGACAACTTAAGTGCAATCAACATATCTAAAAATCCTATCCAACACAGCAGGACAAAGCATATTGATATCAGACATCATTTCATCAGAGATCTTGTAGAAGAAAAGGTGATTTCATTGGAGCATGTAGCTACAGATCTGCAGTTAGCTGATATCTTTACCAAGGCATTGGATGCTGCACAATTTGAGAACTTAAGGGGCAAACTTGGAATCTGTTTATGTGATATCTAGCAGTTAATGAGATGTGCCAACATGTCATATGACATTGCATGGCATAAGTTCCAGATGGCAAAGCTAGTCTGGACTAGGTCCTTGGGAATTTCATTTCTAATCATTTGGACTGTAACGGCTACTTATTTGGTAATTCCTTATAAGCAGCTATCAAGAGTCTCATCACATCATCACAAGCGAATCACATTAACTAGTAATCCTTCAGAAATCTTAAACCCTAAAGCTGCACATTCATCTTCCTCAACAATGTCTCAAAACCCTAAAACAGCTGAAGAAGTTCTCAACCAGGAAGACGTGGTTCATGCCACCCCTATTTCTATGGTGCCAATGCAATCAACACCATTAGACGAGCTCAGGGGAAATGCCTCTCACACTAAGAAGGCAAGAACACCAAAAAGAGGTAAAGATCAAATCAGAAGCAAAGCTAAAGAAATTCCTTCACATGTGAAATACTCCAAATATGTTGATGATTCCATCAAGGAGATTGTCAACCAAGTTTTCTCTGAACAAAGAGTAGTGAAAGGAATCTCTGTTCCCTTGAACACCATTCCTGCACCTCAAGAAGAACCTGCTCAAGATACAAAGAACACTGCTGCAGAACAAGATGTCCCAACGGATGTTGGAACATATGCAGATGAGAAAGCAAACTCATCTAATGCTGATACTGAACAGACTGAGGACAAGAAAGAGGTCTCAAGTGAAAGTGATAAAGAAGTTTCTATGGAACAGGCTAAAGACTCAGATGAAGATCAACCTTCTACTGATCAACAAGCTGATGAGGAGACTGCTCAATCCCCTCCAATAGTCAATCTGGAACAGGATTCTGATGCAGAGATCATATCATCTGTGAATCCCAGCATTGCCAAAAGGCTAAGGTCCAGGAAAGGAAAGATGCAAGATGAACCTGTCATTCCTGAGAAGAAGAAGGCTAGTCCAAAGAAAGGCAAGGCTAAAGCCACTTTTGGTCCAGCAAAACCATGGAGCAAGGTTCAAACTCAGAAGAGAAAAGCTGCAACACCATCAGAGTCAGATGTTGGATCAGATGTCCCAACATCTCCTCCCAAGAAGAAACCAGCTCCAGCTAGAGCTTCAACTGTTGTTCCAGAAGCTCCCTTGGACAATATATCCTTCCATCATGTCTCCAGTGTCAACAGATGGAAATATGTGTACCAAAGAAGAGTTGCTTTGGAAAGAGAACTGAGCAGCAATGCACTTGAGTGCACAGAACTCATTGACCTAATCTCTGCTGCAGGACTGTTCAAGACAGTCTCAGAGTTCTCTCCCTGCTATGAACTTCTTGTCAAAGAGTTCATTGTGAATCTTCAGGAGGATTGCTCAAATGGTAAGTCCTCTGAGTTTAGAAAAGTTTTTGTTAGAGGTAAATGTGTACAGTTTTCTCCTCAAATCATCAATGAGTATCTAGGAAGAGAAACAGATGGACCCAATGAGCTAGGGAAAATAGATAATCAAATCTGTAAGGTGATCACTGCAAACCAGGTCAAAGCTTGGCCTGTGAAGGGAAAGCTCTCTGTGAGCATGCTTACTAGAAAATATGCCATGCTTAACAGGATTGGAACTGCAAACTGGGTGCCTACCAATCACACTTCATCAATCTCAACTGGTCTGGCCAGATTCATCTTTGCTGTGGGGACTCAAACCAAGATGGATTATGGAGCATATATTTTTGATCAGACTATGAAGCATGCCATCTCTACTGCAACAAAGCTGCCAATAGCTTTTCCATCATTGCTGTGTGGTATTGTTCTAAGTCAATACCCTGGAATTTTAACTGAGAAGGACATTGTCTGCAAGAGAGAGAGCCCCCTGGCCTTTCATTACAAATTATTCCTAAGTCACCATGCTGCAGATGTTAAAGCACCTGCTGGGACATCTGCTGGTCCCTCAACTGCTAAGATTTCAATCTCCAAGAAAGAGTTAATTGCTGAGCTAAAGTGAACATGCAAGGAGCTTGAAGCAAGGAAGCTGAAACTGGAAGAAATCATTCAAAGATTGGAGAATGAAGAAGACCAGAAAGCTGCCTCTAATGCAAACAATGCCTCTGATGAAGACAATGAAGCTGATGAAGCAAGTGAAGCTGAAACAGAAGTTGAGGAGGCAACTGAGAGTAATGAATCTGAGTGATCAATGTATGTGAGGCAAATGTACTGACAGCAATGTATTTCTGGAATAGTGTCTTTGGCCCCTAATTTTGTGTCTACCAAGGGGGAGAACAACAACAAATTGTATTGCTGGTTAAATGAATGAAAGATCTGTTTGTTTGCTTCTGAACTGAATAAGTTTTTCTGTTGGAACAAGACTGGATAAAGACAGGACACATATATGTTTGAGGGGGAGTAAAACTCAAATATGAATCAACAGAATAGTAATGATTTACTCTGATAAAAAGAACTTCTGCTGCACTCTGAAAACCAGAAAAGATGTTAGCCAAAAATTAGCCAAAGGGGGAGTTTGTAGATGTTTAAGAATTGGCAGAATTTTTGACCAAACAAGAAATGTTAAATTCAGTTCAGAATGTCCTATCAGATGTTGGGACATTAGCAAACAGAGTATGTGAACTTGGTTCAGGATGTCTTACCAGATGTTGGGACATTGTATAAATGACTAAGTTCAGTTTTGTCAGGATGTCCCAACAGATGTTGAGACATCTCAGACCTGCTACCAGAATTAATTATTGATTAACAGATCAGAGATATTTAAGGAGAATTATCTGGAATTAATTAATGCTGGATAAAACAGACCAAGGCGCATCTGTAGGGAGGTTTTAAATTGAAGATTCAGATTAAAACAGAAGACCTAATGCACCTAGAATATAGGAGGTAACAAACCCTAAATTCAAGGTGACAGCTGCTGCACATTAGGGCTGGATCATTCTACAGAAAGCCCAAAATTCAGAACCTATTTAAACAACAGAATCTCATAGAATTGAGCACGAATTTCAGAAGACTAAATAGGGTGTCTAGTGTTTTAATAGCAGGCTGTTTTTATGTACCACTTTATGAGCTTTTAAGCAAAAGTGCATTTGTGACTTGATTGAAACTGTGAAGTAAAATCAAGCTGTTATTGTTTGAAGGATGTCTTCAATTTCTGTAAACTTGTAAACTTGATCACTGGGTGATTGAGGGGGAGTGAGTAGGGTACTCTTATCTAAGTGAGTCTTAGGTAGAAATTGCATTGGGTAAGTATTAAGTGATAGATTAAACAGGGTGGTTTAAGTCTAGAATTAATATTACTAATAGTGGATTTCCTCCTGGCTTGGTAGCCTCCAGATGTAGGTGTGGTTATACACTGAACTGGGTTAACAAACTTCTGTGTTGTTTATTTTTCCTGCTGTTTAAGTTTTTGGTTAAATTTGTCAAATGTCCTATTAAGTGTTGGAACATCTCTTAGGACATCTCATTACAGAATTTCAGTTTCTAATTTTCTTAAGATGTTATAAGGATCATGTGTACCAAGCTTGATGAAGAAATTCATTGTGGAAGTCATATGTTCATTGGGTAACTTCTTGAGCAAGTCAGAGCAAAACCAGGGCATCTGAGACTCTCAACAATGGAACCAAAGTGATATTTTCATCAAAATGAAGTTATATGATATTTATTTGATCATTGAAGTGCTTTGAAGTTCACAAAATTGAAGAAATTTGAGCTAAACCAAAAGTTGCCAAAAATTGAAATGACTTGTAATGGAAACTTTCCATTTTGGGAAAGTTTTTCAACCTCCTCTTTTTGATTCAAAAATGCTTCAAATGAAAACATTTTGGTCATGAAAGTTGTAGATTGGATCATTCCCTTTTCAAAAAGTACAAGAACATGTTCTAATTCATTATGGAACTCAAGTTATGATCCTTCAAAGTAAGCAAAAATCCTATAATTTTCACTTTCATACCAAAGAGGGATTTTTTCAATTTCACATGCCAAGCACTTTTATGACCTCTAATGCATCTCTAGGAATCATACAAGCATAGTAAAATGCATTGTGATCAGAATTGCCCAAGGAATCACTTGTTTTCATGCCTTGCATCACAAGATTTCTCAAAGGGGGGAAATTGCATAACACTTGCAAAATCTCTTGCAGCCATGCTTCCACTTGTGCCAGCTGCATAATCTAAGTTCCATGAACCTCCTTGATCTATGTTGACCCAAGATATGCCCTTGAACAACCCTTGCATGAGCCCATACCTCAAGTACACACAAATTGACTTTTTTTGCAACTGGCCCATACCAATCACCACAGGCCACCACCCACTCTCTGGCCAATAGAGACTTGATATGTGGACCAAAAGCAAGCCATTTCACATAACCTTGGAGCTCAGAACCATACACAAGCCAAGTTTCACAGAAATCCTCTCCACCTTCAAACTTTCGATTCTCTCTGCTCAGCCACTCAAACCTCAAACAAACTTCAAAAACCAACTCACCATCATCCATAGATCATTTCCCAACCATCAAACAATCCTCAAAGCCCCTCTACACAAAACACGATTCTGGTGCAGCAAGAGTTCATCCTATCAATCCAGCCATTGTAAACTCATTCAAGGCCTTGCAACATCATCAAGGGATCAAGTGAGGTGGTTTAGCATCAAGGAGAGGTCCAGAAGGTGCCAAACTGAAAAGCTTCATCTCAGATATACCTCAAGAACAAATTTTCCAAAACTTATTTTTTATGTTATAGAAATGTTACCCATACTTCATTGATCACAATACACTTGTTGGTTTTGAAAATGGTTGCGTTTTAAGCTTGTATCGTGTTTCTGAAAGTTTGACCTAATTTTCTGTTCTTGTTTGATTCGTGTTATTGATGCATGATAAATGAATTTTAGGGTTAGATTCTTGTTTAGGGTAGTGAGTTGATCATTTCTGGAGAGTTTAAGAGTCGGGGGTGGGGTTTTGAAGAAGCTCAGGGGAGGAGCTCGCCGGAGAAGACGGCCGGAGGTCTTCTTCGGCCACCTGAACTTGATTAGGATTTAATCTGTGTAATTAAGGAACTTTGAATGCGAGCCCTTGGATTCGTCTTCGCGCGCGTATTTGGACGACCCAGATTGCTTCACTTAGCCCTAATCCCATTTAATTAAATTAATTAATTAGGATTAATTATAAAATAGCCAGCTTGAATCTGGACCCTTAGATCACGCGCCAGTCTTTCCCTCCTTTCCTAGTTTAAACCTCAACCACGGGATCCTCATACTTTCTATTTAAATTGATTTTTATTTCATTTAAATTGTATTTTCTTGCATAATTATTTTAAAATATCAAAACTCACCCAAAAAAATTGAAACTTTGCATTTCTGATTCAAATATTTTTCTTCATCCAAAAACCATTTTTATTTTATTTTTTTTCATTTAAAAAGCATTTTTAAAAATATTTAAATGTTTATTTTAATTAATTAATGGAAATTAATTAATTAAAATACCATTTAGGTTTCAAAAAATCACCAAAAAATTCACATTTCATCTTAAGACATTTAGAAACATTGACAAACCATTCATACAAATTACTTTTTGGTTTTGAACATACTTTGACATTTTCTTTGAATTTAGGGTTCATAAAATCCCCCTTTTGGAACCCTAACTTTGAAAAATCTTTTCTGCCTAACCATGAAGGGTTTGATGATGATTCTTTTTGAATTGTTTTCCATATAACATGTAGTTTATAGGATATTTTTGGCATGAATTTGTCTTACATTTTCAAATTGATTTGCATTTTTCCTTTTGAGGTACCCAAAAACCCTAGCAAACTTAGAAAAATCATAACTTTCCTTAGGTTAAGAGTTAGACCTTCTCCTTTGGGTGTGATATCATATTGGGTTAGGGTTTGTTTGAGGTCATTTGAAAATTTTTATCATGATACATGCTTCTGTTTTGATCATTTGCATCTCATCCTTTCATGTAACCCTAATTTTGCATCCTTACTTGCATCTTACATTTCATTGCATGAACATATGAACTTGTCATGTCATTCCAAGCATTTGTATGCCATCTTAGACATCTTAAGACATTTCTTGAACACTGCTTGATCATTTGTTCATACATTTGCTATGCTTTGTATCCATTTCATTTCATAAACATCCATGTGTTTTCATGTTTCCCACATGCCTCCTATGCATTCATTCTCTTGTATGATCACATATATGAATCTTGCATGTCTTTGCATCATGTCATAACATCATTTACATCATGTGTATGCTTTTTATTTTGATCTTTGTCATTGCATATGCTTCATTCCATTTCATTTCTTTCCTTGTGCATCTTGTGCTAACATTTTCAGGTGGTAAGTTTAATTTAAGAAGTGGATTTGCCTTCACTTCTCATTTCTCTTCATCTTCTTCATATGTATCTCTGCTGCATTTTTAAATTGTCTTTAAGTGGGCTTGCTCACTTGTGTTCATCTCACTTTCTTTAGGACTTTGGAATTAGGGTTATGCCTGCATCCTTCTCTTAGGATGGAGTGAATAACTTTAATACTAAGTGTTAAACCCTTAATTTGTTTAAACTACTTAATCAATCCACTTAACAACCACTAAGACAATAACTTGTCACTTGGGCCTTACATTAGGGTTCTAATTCTTCCTTTATTGGTTAAGAAGGACTAACCCTAGTGTTTAATGGACAAGTCCCCCTCAAGTTGTCTTGCAAATCATAAAACTCACTTCTTAATCTCACCTTAATTAAAATCCACTTAATAAAGGCTTGTCATCTAATGACTTTAATCCCTAATCATGGATTAAGTTGAGGTATCTTCCTCAGCTTAAGTATGCTCATCTATTATCCTTCTAAACAAAAACTCATTACTTAACACTAAACAAAAACCCAAAAACATCTAAATAATCACAAGTAGGTTAATTATCTTAATCCTACATCATCGTGGCAATTAAGTGGAGATACTTATCTCACACTTAAGTATTCTCATTATCCCTAATCAGGGAGGATATAATGAGTTTACAAGCCCTTTATTTAGGCTTAAGCTCATTAACTTATGCAAAACACCAAAAACAATAACAAAAGTGAAAACACAAAAACAAACAATAATCGTCTCCTTCGAGATTCTTTTCTCACCATCTTCAATCACAAACAAGAACTTGCTTCTTCCGTCTAATGCAAGACAATTAGCACTCGAGCCAGACGAGTCATACACTTGAGCATAGGCAAGCAAGCAGTTCATCAGTCAATTTATCTTTCAGTCTCTTTGAGTCGAACTACGGTGTTCTGACTTCCTCATTGCACGAGAGGATATGTTGGCATAACTTAACTGTTATCGAACAAAAGTCTCTATGTCTTCCCCCTCCTTCAGCATTCTTTCTTTTTAAGCCTCAGTCCTGAGCATTTCATTTCTTTTGCACTGACACATGTAAATCTCTTTTCTCAGCTTTTGTACACAGATATCACATACACCTACCCCTTTAAACACAATATTTTAAGCGTGGATCCCGTCGAGTAAGACGGACAATCTGGGTGCTAATACTTTCCCAGGTTGTAACCAACCCCCTTTCTCAGTTTCTCTGGTTCGCAACCGTCTTATCCATTATTTTCTAGGTTTATGCATCATTACCTTTCCTTCGGGATAAAAATGCCTAGCTGGCGACTCTATTCATTTCACTTAATTTTCTCCTTTCGCCGACCGTTCGCGCTTATACTGGGATGCAAATCTTTGGAAGCGACACTCTTGAGCTTCAAGATACCTTTTCACTTCATAGAACCAAGGCTTTTCCTCTACTCCTTCAGTACCCACCTCATTGCAGTATGCAGGTTTATCAAATCGATCAATAGTAATTCTTGGAGCTTCATCATCCCAACTGATTTTAAACATAGATGCCATGGTGGCTAATGCATCTGCCAACTGATTTTCTTCTCGTGGAATATGTCCAAAGGTGATCTCTTTAAAGTAAGGGATCAAAGACACACATGCTCTCTATAAGGGATGAGATTAGGATGCTTGGTGTCCCAATCTCCTTTAACTTGACTAACTACCAAGGTTGAATCTCCATACACATTCAAAAATTGGATCTTCATCTCAATGGCAACCTTGATACCCATGATGCACGCTTCATACTCAGCCATATTATTGGTACAATTAAAACAAAGCCTTGCAGTAACTGGTGTATAACAACCTTTAGGAGAGATAATCACAACACCAACACCATTACCAAGCGCATTAGAAGCTCCATCAAAAAGCATAGTCCATTGGGATCCTTGTCTAGGTCCTTCATATTGTCTAGGTTCTTTAGTAATAATCATAATATCCTATCCGGAAACTCAAAATTCATAGACTGATAATCATCCACTGCTTGATGAGCCTAATGATCAGCTACTACACTTCCTTTGATTGCTTTCTGAGTAGTATATTGTATGTCATATTCTGTCAAGATCATTTGCCATCTTGCTATTTGTCAGGAGAGAGCAGGTTTCTCAAATATGTACTTGATTGGATCCATTTTTGAAATCAATAAAGTGGTATGAGTCAACATATATTGTCTTGTTTCACAGTCGGTAAACTTTTTGCTAAGGTAGTATATTGCCTGCTTTTTTCGACCAGACTCGTCATGTTGCCCCAACACACACCCCATTGAGTTATCCAATACTGTCAGGTACATAATCAAGGGTCTTCCCTCAACTGGTGGCATCAATATAGGAGGTTCCTGTAGATACTTCTTCATCTAATCAAAAGCTACCTGGCATTCGTCATTCCATTCCATTACTTGATCTTTCTTCAACAACTTGAAGATTGGTTCACAAGTAGCAGTCAATTGGAAAATAAATCTTGCAATGTAATTAAGTCGTCCTAGGAAACCTCTAACTTCTTTCTCAGTACGAGGAACATGCATCTCTTGTATAGCTTTTACCTTTGTAGGATCAACTTCAATACCTTTACCACTGGCAATAAAACCCAAAGGTTTACCAGATCTAACTCCAAAAGTACACTTATTTGGATTTAATCTCAACTTGTATTTCTTTAACCTCTCAAACAACTTTTGCAAATGATCAAGATATTTTTCTCCAGTCTGAGATCTGGCTATCATATCATCCACATATACTTCTATCTCATGGTGAATCATATCATGGAACAGAGCCACCATAGCACGCTGATATGTTGCCCCAACATTCTTCAAACCAAATGGCATCACCTTATAACAGAAAGTGCCCCATTGTGTAACAAATGTAGTCTTCTCCATATCTTCAGGTGCCATCTTAATCTGATTGTAACTAGAGAAACCATCCATAAAATAGAATACCTTATGTTGAGCAGTGTTGTCTACTAGAACATCAATATATGGAAGTGGAAAGTCATCTTTGGGGCTGACTTTATTCAAATCCCTGTAATCTACATACATGCGTACTTTACCATCTTTATTAGGTACCGGTACCACATTTGCTACCCACCGAGGATAAGAAGTAACAGCTAGAAACCCTGCATTGAATTGTTTCATCACCTCTGCCTTAATCTTTTCAGACATCTCAGGACGCATACGACAAACTTTCTGTTTTATTGGGTGACAATCCTTTTTCACTGGTAGACGGTGAACCACAATATCTGTATCTAGCCCTGGCATATCTTCATAATACCAAGCAAATATTTCCACATAGTCACGTAACATCTGAATCAACCTGTTCTTAACACCATCTTCCAACTCAGCACCTATCTTGACCTCTTTCCTGTTTTCCTCAGTTCCCAGATTCACAACTTCCATTGGTTCCTCATGTGGCTGTATAGATTTCTCTTCTTGCTGTAGCAATCTAGCCAGCTCTATAGGTACTTCGCAATCTTCCTCCTTTCCATCATCGACTTGATAGATCGGATTCTCGAAGTCATAATTGGCAATAACAGAACTGTTATCAATAGGATCCAGAGTGGATGAGGATCTGCATTTTAGTGACGTGGGTGTGTGTAAGAACACATAGCTTTTTGATAAAAGGAAAAAAGTAAAAGAAAGACAAAGAGTGCAACATTTACGAAAGCGAGAAACATCCATTGATTTTATTGAATGAAAATATGCAAATGAAATGACAACCCTAACAAGCACACCATTGTGCCCCGGGCAAGGCACAAGGCTCAAAAGTATTTAATTGTTCAAAGTTACAAAAATTAAAATTAGAAAAACAAAAATAGCATTTACTCCTGACTAAAGGAGATAGGAATAACGTCTTCAGCTTTCCAGTTGTTGAGTCCATCACCAATGGTAGGAAAGATCCAATCATCCATGTTGTAATCTTCATCATAATCTCCCACAACATTGACTTGGTCATTTATGATTCCTCTATTAGTGATACGAGCAGCACAAGCATGACGAACATCCTTCTGAGATTCTGCAGTAAAACCCAAACCAAACTTGTCAGACTTGTAAGGAATGTCAGGAAGCTGACCCCAAATAGTAAAACCACCTTCTTCAACCACAACTTTAGCATCTTTGAGGGGGGCCATTGTAGGAGGTACTCTGGTAATCACATGAACTCTTTTAGAAGCATGGATGGCTTCAGTAGCAGGTACGACTTGAGGAACCACTTCAAATATCTGGCAAGGAGTCTCAACAAATTTACCCTCCATCTCAACATATTTAAAGGTATTCACATGACTGACCATGTATTCTTCTTCACCATAAACAGTGACAATCTTTCCTTTCACTGGATACTTCAATTTCTGATGTAAAGTGGAAGTTACAGCACCTGCCCCATGGATCCAGGGATGTCCAAGAAAACAGGAGTATGCAAAACGAATATCCATCACATAGAAAGTGGAATTAAAGACTTGAGAGCCTAATTTGATTGGAAGATCCACCTCTCCATGCACCATTCTTCTTGAACCATCAAAGGCCCTCACCATTACATTACTTGGTCTTAACACTACATCCTTCAGGTTGAGTTTGTCCAGAACCTCCTTGGACAGTACATTCAATGAAGAACAATTATCCACCAACACATGAGACAAAGTAGTGCCCCTACACTAAATGGAAGGATCTATGATCAAGGATAGGTATACCCAGTAGTTTGGAGAACTCCTCCATTGTAGGAACCAACTGATAGTCTGGGAATGTGAAGCAATGATTTTTAGGATCAAAGAACTGAAATAGGACACTCATCATGTCCTCATTGAACCCTGAAGTAACTAGATCCAACAGATCCCCATGTCTCTTAATGAATTGGGAGTTTTCAGAAATCTTAGAGACCAATTCCTTAAGCTTAGAAGGTATCCTACAAAGTTGATCCGGATAGTATTCCTATGAGCAGAAGCCATGACCTACAACAAAGAACAAAGATAAATCCTTTGGTCTTTGAAATGGTTAGTGAAAATGATATGCTTATGATGTCATGATGTCATGATGTTATGCTCAATCAAAATCATATGGCACACACAAACAAGTCACACAATAGCCCTAGGTTTGAAGGCTTGCATGAGGTTTAATGGTAAGTATCATCCTGTAGCGGTAAAATCATGAGTGTAAGTTATTAGCTAACTTAACTCAAGGTAAACAGAGTCGCCACCGCGCTTTTATTTTACTCCAAATAGAAAATTGAAAAAGAGCGAATAAAACCTAATGAATCTAAAAGCAAAAAGCTAAAAGAATCAAACAGAGAACGGGTAAGGGGAAAGGTTACAAATTGGTAAGGTTTTACGCACCCAAAATGTCTGTGGTACTCCACGGGAGCCCTTTGAAATGTTTATTGCTTTTTGGTTTGAAAATGGTTTGTTTGAAAAGATATTGAAGAGATGAGAAGAGAAATGTTTTTTTTTAAAGATTTTTGTGTTTGGAGAGGTTTACCACCTCATGCCTATGTACCCACAAAGTGCAATGCAAGATCAAAACCCCATAGTTCGTGGTATAAATAGTGAAAAGGGTGGGTTATGATTGATTTTATTAAGTGAAGAGAATTTGTCATCTTCAAGTGGATAGCCAAACAAATCTACCATGAGAATGAAGGCATGGACTCATACATCATTATGGGGAGGGCGCATACTCAGATAAAATCGACGAGTATGCCACTAAACCCCCATAAATGACAAGAGACTCAATTACATCAAACTACAACCATGGAGATTGAGATACTTACACCAAGAATAATGACTCATAATCGGCACTTTTTAAAAGAAAATTAACAAAAATACACAAAGGCACAAAACAAATTGAATGAGTT
Organism: Lathyrus aphaca; assembly: GCA_963966055.1. NCBI lineage: Eukaryota > Viridiplantae > Streptophyta > Magnoliopsida > Fabales > Fabaceae > Lathyrus > Lathyrus aphaca. Next base: position 221,360,866 of record OZ014523.1, on the reverse strand, counting down.
TGATTCTTTTTATTTTTTGAATTAAGGTCAATATGATTAGATTCATTGACTTTTAAAGAGAAAAGAAAGAGGTAAAAAGCCACTTGACGAAAGTCAAGGTTTTTTATTATTAAAGAGATGATGATTTAAAAAGAAAGAATCCTTTGAAAAATGGAGAAGGTTTTGAAAATTGAAGAATGGGAGGAGATGAAGGGACTATCCTAAAAAAGAAAATAAAGAGATAATGGAAGAAAGATCTAACCAAACTTGATGACATTCCAAATTATGGGCATACGAGTTCCATCCTTATAAGCTAGCAAATGGTCAAATAAAGGCTAAATCTAACTCCATGAAGATCAAGGCAAAGGAAGTGTCTTAAGAATCTAAGTCCAATTCATCATTCCAAAAGCCAAGGGTAGTAACCAATAGTCCACAAATTAAAGTCACAAATTTTTTAGAGGTTTAATCCTTTATTAATTTTTTTTGTGTCCAAATGGACAAATAGAAAATCAATCAACAAATAATAAGAGCAAATAATAAAAATGATATGGATGAATAAAGCAAAATAAGATAAAGGCAATAATAGTGCAAGAAATTAAATGTTAGTAACAAAAAGAAATTAAAGTGCAAGAATCTAAAATATTAGTAGTAGTAATAGTATAATAATATTTACATAATAATGGTATGGTGAACTTAATCAACCACAACCAAAATGGAAAAGTGACCAAAATTGAAGGCAACCGGATCCCCTTAGCATCTTACACTATAGCGATTAATCAAGGCAAACCGACTCGAATTCAATGAAATTTCAAAGGTGATTGGGAAACCCAAAGCACCTACGCATCAAACATTCATAAGTCTTGATTCTTGATACAATATGATTAATCACTTTGCGATTACGCGATCAACAAGAGATCCGGTCCACGAAAGTGCAAGTACCCAATTAGATTTTTATTCCGAAGTTGGGACACATTTAGGTCTATGTTAAGCAATCGCCGAGTAATTTACGAAGTAATTAACCTACAAATGAGGCCGGCCACCACCGATTAAGGTGCATAATGTTAGTGCTAATGCATGCGAGATAAACAATATGTAAATCGTTATCCGGACGCGATACCGCATAAAACTAAAGGTGAATACCAAATTGAGCCGTACTTATGATATTCTTCCATCCTTAAGTTCAATCACTCATCTTGGTGGATTCAAGCATGAAAATGTATCACTAATGCAAAGTACCTTAAATGAATTGAATAATCCACTTAAAGGTAGTTTTGAATTAATAAACATTAACTACTCTAATCTACACCCAAAGTTCATTGAAATTAAGGAAAAAGTACTCCCAAAAGTGCTTCCCAAGGTAAAAATAAAAAGGAGGAAGAAGAAGAAGAAAGAGGAACCAAAAAGGGGCATGAAATAAGCCAAAAACACCATTCTGACTTGTGTTAACTGGTTAACCAATTGGTTGACCGTTTAATGCAAGAAGATTTTGAACAATATGCGCTGTTTTTAAACTGGTTAACCGGTTAACCAAATAGTTAACCGGTTAACATTGTACCAGAGGCTGAAAAATGCAGAAAATTCAGCATGATCTATTTTGAAACCTTTTCTCAAACATTGGATGTCCATGATCTAAATTTGCACGAAATTTAAAACCAAAATACAGTGGAATCCCTACAATCAAACAACAAATAAAGATCCAAAGGATCTAGAAACAAAAGCACCAAAGATCTACATCATGAATGTTGATGGTGAATATAGGTTTATGGAGGAAGATGAATTACCAAAAGCTCTTCTTCAAATTGGACCAACACAAGCTTAGATCTACTGAAATTGATGAGCAAAAGAATGAAAGGGTGAAGGTTTAGCTCAAGTTAATCAAGAATTCAATGTGAATTCTTGAAAATTTTAAAAGAATGAAAGATGAGCTTTGGAGAATTTTGGTGTTGGGGGAGTATTTTGCAAGAGGTTTTGTGGCTATCAAAAGCTTGTGAAATGAAGGAAATTTTGGTCCTATTTAAAGGCCTTAGGTATGAAAAATTGGTGGAATGGAGCTTGCTTTGGTAATTTGAATTTAGGTTTGGTAATTGGAATTTTGGTGGGAAATGGAAAAGAGTGGTGATTAATGAGGGTTTATGGTAGGAAATGATCAAAGTGATGTAGAGAAATCAGAAACCAATGGATCTAGAATATTCCAATTAAATCAGTGATCTAAGGGTGCTGAATTTGAATAAAAAATTCAAGTTTCACACTGGTTAACCGGTTAACCAAGCTGAATTTTGAATTTTTTGTTCAAACATAGCTGCTTGGTTGTCTTGGCCCAATTCTTGTTGTGCGTCGAAAAAGTAAACACATGGTCTTTGGAAATCCTTTGAATGAATATATTAACTCGAGAAATTCTTGATCAGATAAAAATTTGAATTATTTGTGGATCAATTTCGACTTTTTCTGTGAAACATCGTTCGAGCTGCGGGACTGCTATTTTTGGCATTTTTCAATGGTTCCTCTTCCTGAAAAAGGTTAGCAAAAGAAAACAATATTTTTGGATTTTGATTAATGGTTAGTAAACACAAACAAATAAAGTAATTAAAGACAATGGTGATCCCCTGCGAGGCATAAACCTAACCTGAGAATAACCGAACAACCAGTGTGATCTTGTTTGTATGCAAGATGCAGATGAAAATGAAAAGAAAATTTAGGGCAAACATTAGGGTGCAACAACTGCCCCTATTTAAGTTTCTTCAATCTGAAGATATGAATATTGACATCTTCGTCTCTGCAAGATGGGAGAAACTTAAATACAGAAAACCTAAATTTTTGTCCAAAGAGAACATGATATGATATGAATATGATATGCAAACCCAAGATCTATGTGGGGAACATACGACCACTAGAGGAAAGCAAAAGCTTGGGGACACAAAATAAAATCCCGCCTGGGAAAACAAAAGACACCAAAAGAATTACCAGGAAAATAAATCACTGGATAACTGACTCCACATGGGGAAAATATATCATATAATCAAAGTAACAGGACAACGAGGAAAAGCAAACGCTCTGCCAGGGAATATCAACCAAACAAAGTATTTGAGTCCAAAAAATGGAGGAATAACGAGTTGGAAAAGAATCATCAACTACCGGTTTACTGGGTAGGAAAACAAGGGACTCGACTATCAATTTACTGGATAGGAGCAAAACAAAGAAGGATAACTTCCACTACCTTTTTACTGGGTAGAAAAAATTCTCAACTACCTGATTTACTGGGTAGGAGCTCGAGCAAAGGGAAACAACTTATATTACCTTTTTACTAGGTAGAAAGAGGATGAACTCTCGACTACCAGATTTACTGGGTAGGAGTACAAGCAAAGAGCTCGATTAATTTGGTAATATTACCCACTATCAAAAAATTGATAGCTTAATTCCAAAGTAATATACTCAAGCTGGAAAAAATATTTCCCACTATCAAATAATGATAGCTTAATTGCAAAGCAAACACTACTCACAAAGGGGAACAAAATTCAATCCAAGAACAAATTGAAGAGAAACGGTCAAACAAGACGAGGAGGAAATATCTCAATTGGGGAAGTTCCATCCAGATAATGAACTGGGGAGGAAATTGAATCAAAATCATCCACGAGAAGCAAACTCGGTGGGGAAATAGAAAAGATAAACATTTTCTACTTAAGGGTTTACACTCTAAACTTGAGAGGAAAACCACACACACACTCTGTGGGGAAACAAATCACACCAAAGAACGGGGAACAAAGATAAATGCAAGAATGCAAGCAAACAATGATATGCTCATGCGTATGAATATGCTGACAAAACAGACATGAAGATAAGCAACGGGTGACATAAACATCACAACAACCGGATACTCGGCTAACCAGGGCAACAAGGCCGGGGACCATGCTGGAGATTCGATTCGAAATCCTGCAGGGGAATATCGAAAGTCATTAAAGGAATAAAATTCTACTACAAAGCAAAACTCAGATTGGGGAAAACAACTGTTGGGGATCCAATCCACAAAGCAATCTTCCAGATAGCATCAGAAAATTCCACTCTGAGAAGATAACATGTCGGAGATATCTCAACAACTCAAAATCTTCCATACTCTAGGGGAAAAGGGAAACGACCCTATTAAACTCTGATGGGGACTAATATCTTCATAAATCTGGATGAGGAAACGAAGTAAAGATCTACCAGTGATGCAAATAAAGCTTAGCCTACTGGAGTATCAAACATCAATCATCAACTCTGCATAGGAATACCACCTTGCTGAGGAGAGGTAAAAATCTGTCAGGGATGGGGAATACTTCCATGATCCATGATGGGGACAGAAATGTTCTTAATCAAACTCCTGCAGGGAATAATCATCATACTATTCCTGCTCCATTCGGGGAAAGAGTTATACCATTCTTACTCTTCTTGGGGAAAGAGTTACACCACTACTGCTCTGTTTAGGGAAAGAGTGCAAAACTTGCCAAAGATAAAAAAAGAAATCTGTTGGAAACCATCACACGCAGACTTACTAGGGATCTATGACAATCTTTCATCACTGAATTTTTGGACTTTTCAACCCACAGGGGGATACCAGAAGTTAACATCATAGAAAATCACAAATACAAGGGATTTTAAATCATTAATCACCAACAGGTGAAAGAAAACCTCTAAACTGATTGATATACCAATACTTCTGCCGAGGGATGCCACCAACTTATGCTGAGGAGCAAAGACTTGGCCGGGAGCTTCCAAAACTTTTCAAGTCAAGGGTAAACTACTGAGGAAGAAATCAAAACTCAATTGGGGATTTTCCAGGATATACCTTCCAACGACTCTTCTGGGGGGAAGGAACAAAATTAATAGTATTTACAATCCTTGCTCATGCTGGTTTCTGGGGAACAAAACACCCTTAACATCGACAATCCATGACTAATCAGGAATTCCATACGGACACAGACGAATCAAACCCTGCTTTGGGAGAGACAAGTTACACACATCCAGACTTTACCATTCTTGGAGTCACTATTGATATCCTTTCTTTGTTCACAAATCAAAAGAATTTTTTTTTTATAATCTTCAAAAAATTAAATTTATTAAATTTGTTTTATAAATCATCATCAACAATAAATTGAAATTTTGTAAACAGAAACAATATAAGGAGTTGCAAACAATTGGATAAAAGCTCAAATTTATTGATAGAATGGTAGTCAGCAAATGGCGTGACTCCATGGATCATTACAAGTTTGAAAAATGGTAAGGCTACATTTAAATACAATGATCACTATTCTCCCTATCAACTTTGAACTCCACTGTGTCCGAAACTTCAGTCAAGGATGAGTGAATAAGAATCTTTGATGGTCAATTCTTCTTAGGGATAGAATCTGAAATCCTCGGTCATTACAAGTGATCCAATCTGTCGATGCAGTTACTTGCCATGATCCCTAACTTTTTCTTAGATTGCCCTTTCGGGTTTTCAATCTACCGGGATAATTATTTCTGTTTTTGTCTCTAATTTTTGCCTGGACCGCCCTTTCGGGTTTTCAATCCACCGAGACGCTCATTTTTTCCTAAGCCGCCCTTTCGGGTTTTCAACTTAGCGAGCTGTTCTTTTGTTTTTTTAGGCGAAGTATTTCTTGACTGCATCCGCATTCATAGGACGAGTGATCTCCTCACCATCCATAGCTGCAAGAATTAATGAACCGCCAGAGAAGGCTTTCTTGACAACATATGGGCCATCATAGTTCAGAGTCCACTTGCCCCGAGAATCTATAATGAAAGACTGGATCTTTTTTAGCACGAGGTCGACTTCTCTGAACACACGAGGTTTGACCTTCTTGTCAAAAGCTTTCTTCATTCTTTGCTGGTACAACCTACCATGACACAAAGTTGTTATTCTCTTTTCCTCAATCAAATTCATCTGATCAAATCTACTCTGACACCATTCAGCCTCAGTCAACTTGGCTTCCATCAAAACTCTCATTGATGGGATCTCAACCTCAACGGGAAACACTGCTTCTGTACCATAAACAAGTGAGAAATGGGTTGCCCCTGTTGAAGTGCGGACAGATGTACGATACCCATATGTCATAACTATCTTCTGAATGATCTTCTTAATGTTCTTATTTGCAGCTTCAACAGCCCCATTCATCTTCGGTCTATAAGGAGAAGAATTATGGTGTTGAATCTTGAATTCTTCACAAAGCTCTTTCATCATCTTATTATTCAAGTTCGAACCATTATCAGTAATGATTCTATTCGGAACACCATATCTGCAGATAATGTTATTCTTGATAAACCGAACCACAACTTGCTTGGTCACATTAGCATACGATGCCGCTTCCACCCACTTAGTGAAATAGTCAATTGCCACAAGAATAAAACGATGTCCATTCGAAGCCTTGGGTTCAATCATACCAATCATATCAATTCCCCACGTAGAGAAAGGCCACGGGGAAGAAATTACATTGAGATGAGTTGGTGGCACGTGAATCTTCTCAGCATACACTTGACACTTATGGCATTTTTTCACATACTTGCAACAATCAAATTCCATTGTCAGCCAATAGTAACCTGCTCTCAACATCGTTTTAGCCATTTCATGCCCATTAGCATGAGTGCCAAACGATCCTTCATGAATTTCTTTCATTAACATGTCTGCTTCGTGTCTATCCGCGCATCTGAGCAAGACCATGTCAAAATTCCTTTTATAAAGCACATTTCCATTCAGGAAGAAATTGCCTGCAAATCTCCCCAAAGTTCTCTTATCTTTATCGGATGCCCCAAGTGGGTATTCCTGACTCTGGAGGAAACATTTAATATCATGATACCAAGGCTTGTCATCATGGACCTCTTCAGCTGCAAACACATGAGCTGGTCTTTCAAGCCGCATCACTCTGATCATGGGGACATCATTCCATTGGTGCACCTTTATCATAGAAGCTATAGTTGCTAAAGCATCTGCCATCTGATTTTCATCACGAGGCACATAATGAAACTCAACTTTAGTAAAGAAAGTCGATATCTTCCGGTCATAATCTCTATAAGGGATCAAGCGGGGTTGATGAGTTACCAACTTACCCTTGATCTGATTGATTACCAAGGCAGAATCTCCATATACATCAAGATGTTTAATCCTCAGATCAATAGCTTCTTCAAGACCCATAATACAGGCTTCATACTCATCTTCATTGTTGGTACAAGGAAAAGTCAACCTCGTGGAAAAAGGAATATGTGAACCATGGGAAGTAATGATCATTGCCCCAATTCCTCTTCCGCGTGCATTCACAGCACCATCAAAAACTAAACCCCATCGAGATCCAGGCTCCGGACCTTCCTCAATCAATGTTTCATCACAATCTTTCATTTTCAAATGCATCACATCCTCGTCTGGAAAATCAAACTTGATAGGCTGGTAATCATCAATCGGTTGATGTGCCAAATGGTCAGCCAAAATACTACCTTTTATAACTTTTTGAGCTCGGTACTCAATATCATATTCTGACAATAACATTTGCCAACGAGCAATCCTCCCAGTCAAAGCAGGCTTTTCAAATATATACTTGATCGAATCCATTTTAGAGATCAACCAAGTTGTATGATTCAGCATATACTGGCGAAGACGCTTTGCAGCCCAAGCTAAGGCACAACAAGTTTTTTCAAGCATGGAGTACTGAGACTCACAATCAGTGAATTTCTTACTCAAGTAGTAAATTGCATATTCTTTTCTTCCAGATTCATCTTGTTGACCAATCACACAACCCATGGAATCTTCCAGCACAGTCAAGTACATAATCAACGGTCTACCTTCCACCGGAGGAGACAAAATAGGAGGTTAAAGAAGATATTCTTTGATACTTTCAAACGCTTTCTGACAATCATCTGTCCAGACACAACCATTGTCTTTTCAAAGCAACTTGAAGATCGGAGCATATGTGGCAGTCATGTGAGAGATAAACCTCGAAATATAATTCAAACGGCCCAAGAATACTCTTACTTGCTTTTCAGTTCTTGGAGCATGCATTTCCTGAATAGCTTTCACTTTATCAGGATCAACTTCAATGCCTCTTTGGCTGACAATGAAACCCAACAACGTTCCAGAACGTACACCAAAGGTGCACTTGTTCGGATTCAAACGAAGCTTAAACTTTCTTAACCTCTGAAACAACTTCAACAAATGTTCAACATGATCTTCTCCAGTCCTCGACTTAGCGATCATAACATCAACATATAACTCAATTTCTTTGTGCATCATATCATGGAAAAGTGTGGTCATAGCCCTTTGGTATGTCGCACCAGCATTCTTCAATCCAAAAGGCATCACTTTGTAGCAGAATGTTCCCCATGGTGTAATAAATGTGGTCTTTTCCATGTCCTCGGGTGCCATCTTTATTTGATTATAACCTGAAAATCCGTCCATAAAGGAGAACACATCAAACTTATCCGTATTATCTGCCAACACATCAATGTGTGGTAATTGAAAATCATCTTTTGGACTGGCTTTATTCAAATCTCTGTAATCAACACACATTCAGACTTTTTCGTCTTTCTTGTGAACAGGCACAAAATTGGCCACCCATTGAGGATAATTTGATGTCACAAGAAAACATGCATCAATCTGCTTTTGAACCTCCTATTTGATCTTTAATGCCATATCAGGATGAGTTCTTAACTTTTGCTTCACAGGTGGACATTTAGGCTTCAGCGGCAATCTATGTTCCACAATATCAGTATCAAGACCTGGCATGTCTTGATAAGACCAAGAAAACACATCAACATACTCTCTAAGAAGCTCTACTATCCTCTTCTTAACATCAGGACCAAGCAATGCTCCAACTTTGACTTCTTTTTTATCATTTTCAGAACCCAAGTTGACTATCTCTATAGACTCTACATGAGGCTGAATAACCTTTTCCTCGTGCTCAAGCAACCGAGAAATCTCATCAGGGACCTCTTCAACATCCTCTTCCTCAGCCTCGAACACAGGGAATTCAAAGTTGGGAGTGGGCATATGATCATTGTTTTCAATGGGTTTATCAATCAATCTGCACAATGATTTTATTTTTATTTTAGAGTATGATCGAAAGTGTAAACATTATGCAGATAAACAGTTATTATACTTATTTTTGGATTTTTTATGTTACCATTTTTCAGAATAAAGCAAAAAGGGAAAACAAATATGGAAATAACAAAATAACATTTTATTGATGATGATAAAATTTTAAACAAAGGCTCGACAAACATTACTTTCACCTTGGGCATAGTGAAAGGATTTTTGAAAGAAAATAAAACAAATTACTTTGAAGCATGAATAATAAAAGGAGCATCAACAACAATCCAGTTCTTACAAATCTTTCCGTGCATAACAAAGTTAGGCATCTCTTCATCTTCATCATCTTCATTGATGGCAGCATCGGAATGATCATTGATAAATTCAGCACTTCGGAATCCTTCCTGAATAGTCTTCGGGTCATTGAGAGCCACACTTGGTGCAAAGCCAATACCAAATCTTTCTTTGTTGTTGACAGCATCAATAACTCGTCCCCAACCGTCAGATTGACCAGTTTCAAGCACGCGCAGAGCATCCTTGAGAGAAGACATAGGCATGACATTCTTCTTAGCAGCATTATCAACAACAGAAAGAGCCTGAAATGAAGTTCCTACCTCTTCTTCAGCATCAATATAGGATAAAGATGACAAATTGCTCACAAGCATCGCCTTTTCACCGTCAATAGTCACTAATTTCCCATCTTTCACAAATTTTAGCTTCTGATGGAGAGTAGATGTCATAGCTCCTGCCTCATGAATCCAGGGTCTTCCAAGGAGACAACTGTAAGTGGGACGTATATCCATTACTTGAAAAGTAATTTGGAATATAAACAGTCCAATAAGAATAGGAAGATCCACTTCACCAATCAATGTCTTCTTCGATCCGTCAAAAGCTTTCACAATAATCCCACTATACCTCATGGGAGCACCTTGGTATGCAAGTCTTGACAAAGTCGACTTCGGCATGACATTCAGAGAAGACCCAGTATCAACCAGCACCTTAGACATAGCATCTTCCTGACAGTTTACTGAAATATGCAAATCCAAGTTATGATTCCTTCCATCTTCAGGCAAATCATCATCACAAAAACTTAAATTGTTGCACAATGTGATATTAGCCACAATATTATCAAAATCATCATCACAAGAATCTTCTGCAAAGACTGCCTATGAGCCTCAGAGCACATCAAGAGTGATAAAACGGATATCTTTGATGGAGTATGCAACAACTGCTCAGTAATGTTGTACTCGCTCTTCTTTATCAATTTTAACACCTCATCTTCACTATCACCAAATTGGCCTAATCGGGCAACAACATCCATAATTTGTTTACTCGCACTTGTATCTTCAACTCTCTTCGGAGGATATGAAGCATAAACTCTACCACTTCGTGTAACCTTTGTCACATCAGCAATGCTAACCACAGACCTTGGAGAAGGAATAGGAACTTCCTTACCATTTTCTATCATCGTAGCATTATACCGATACAGAACAGCTTTATCAGACTCATATGGGATTGGACCAGGCAAATTGATCACCAAGGGAGTAACAACATATTTGCGGCTATCAAAAGAAATAACCACCTTCTCAGGAAAAAACTTCTCAGGAATATTGAACTGAGGCACAATAACATTCACTTCATTTTCATACTCATCTCTTTTTGCTATCACTTCAATCAACTTATCATCCATCATCTTTTGAATGTCTCTCTTAACAATCATGCAACCATGAGGGTTCACCGAGCAGATGCAACATCCAGCATAATCGTGATCAATATCATGATATTCACTTAAGAAAGCATGCATCTCAACCAAAGACCTTCGAATATGGCAGACCTCATAGATCTTAAACAAACCAGGACAACCATCCACCATATTCACTAACGTATTACCATGCTTCGGCAGCGGATTTGTCTTCACATTTGGATTAACATCATTGAAATACAAAACATTGCTCCTCATCAATTTCTGTACTTCAAACTTCAATGGATAACAGTTCTCAACGTCGTGCCCCGGGGCACCTTGATGAAAAGCACAGTGAGCCTCTGGCTTATACCACCATGGGATAGTCTCTGGAACTGGAGGTGGAGAACGTGTTTGCACAAGATTCTTTGCAATCAAAGATGGTAGCAAATCCTCATACAACATCGGAATGGGATCAAAACTCGGCTTAGCACGAACCTGTTCATTACCACCTTGTTGCGCAGAAGATTGTTGATAACGAGGCTAAAACTTTGGAGCTACTGGCACAGATGGAGTCATATTAATCACCGGAATTACAGAAGCTACATGCTGCTGATGACGATTCTCATGACCACGAGGTCTTCTGTAACTTTCACGAGATACATCATTAGTCTCACCTTCTTTCTTTTTACCAAAGTTGAACCTCCTAGAGCTCTAGCCATTACTATTCTCTTGACTCAACCGTCCCTCACGGACACCTTCTTCTAGTCGCATCCCCATACTCACCATTTCAGTGAAATCAGAAGGAGCACTTACTATCATCTTCTCATAATAGAAAGAACCTAAAGTCTTCAAAAAGATCTTCGTCATCTCTTTTTCTTCCTGAGGAGGAACAATCTGAGCTGCTAGCTCGCGCCATCTTTGTGCATACTCTTTGAAAGTTTCTTTGTCCTTCTGGGACATAGCACGAAGCTGATCTCTATCTGGTGCCATATCAACATTATACTTATATTTCCTAACAAAATCCTCTCCCAAATCATTGAAAGTCTTGATGTGGCTATTATCCAAACTCATATACCATCTCACGGATACACCAGTCAGACTGTCCTGGAAATAATGAATCAGCAGTTGATCATTGTATGTTTGAGCAGACATCTTCCTAGCATACATAGTCAAATGACTTAGAGGACAGGTGTTGCCTTTATACTTCTCGAACTCAGGCAACCCAAACTTGTACGAAACTTTGACATTAGGGACCAAACAGAGATCATAAGCATCTTTTCTGAACATATCCTTATGCTTCAAAGCTCTCATCTCCTTCTGTATCTCAGCAAAACGACCTTGAAAATCATCAAGTCTTTCAATTACACCAGCGCCTTCACCGGGCTCAGCATGGTAAATCACCTCATAATGGTTCGGAATAGTGTGCATCACAGGCGGTGCAATAGTCATCACTGGCGGAAGAGTAGTCAACACTGGCGGAAGAGTATTAAATGCAGCAGTCTCATGAGGAGGAGGATGATAACCAGCAAGAATAAAATCAACTAGCATGCCCCACGGTGTGCTAGAAGGCATGCGATAGCAAGGAGAAATGACAGTTTCAACAGGAATTGATGCAGTAACAATCTCAGAGATGACTGTGTTCTGAACAGGAGAATTAAGAGGAGGTGGTTGATTCTGAGCAGCCACCAAGCTTTCCATCATGGCATTAACTCTTTCCAAGCTTTCCCTCAGATATGTAACTTCCTCTTGCAGCTCGCGATTATCTTGTTGCAAAGTTTCCGACATCTTCTTCCGATTAGCTTGAGTATCAACTTTGTGAGTCAGATTGACAGGAAAACTGAATGAAGACCAAAAAACAACATAAGATCCCCGGACAACACTCAAAAAGCAAGGAAAATGCGGGCATGATGCATGGTATGCGTATGCAAATGCAAAGATTTCAATGGACTATAAGATAAATTTCAATATTTATAAAGAAACACTTTTTGAAGTACTTAAAAACTCATTCTCATTAAAATCAAAGTAAGGATTACAAGTGAAGTACAAGCCTCAACAATCCTAATACATGAGAGAAAAAAGTAAACTAGGCCTAGGGGATCACATCCGAAGAAGATCTGAATCCCGGTTGGTACTTCATGAGAATCCTCTTAATATCTTTCTTGTACCGATTCTCCATGTCTTCCTTATCCTTCACCAACTGGTCAACAATGGCCTTCCAATCACCGGATGTAGGAGGAATGGTAGATGGAGTACTAGAGGAAGATAAATCATCTCTCGGTCTCTTCGTAACACGCTGCTCAAGTAACTCAATGAGATCATCATTCTCCTTCAGTTGCTCTTGCATCGTAGTCTTCTCAAGTATCCATTCTTCTTTCTCTTTCTTCATATTGTCCAACTCTTCTTGAAGAACAACCTTCTCATCAATGGGAGGAAGAAAAGCAGACAAAGGTAAAATAGGAAACAAAGGTTCTTCGGGTGGATAAGGCATCTTGAGCTTGGAAGCCCTGTATCGAACCCACTGGATGTAACACTCGGAGGGAGCAAGGTGTTGTCTTCCCAATTGACCCTTCTCTTTCCGATGAACCGCATGCCAAGAATGAGCAATCCTTTTCTTCACTTCTATGTGATCTCCACCATTAAGAAAGAAGAAACGGGATAAGGAAAGGTTGTTTGGTACGTCATTCAAACAATATCCCAATTGTCTCCTAGCAAGAATAGGGTTGTAACTAATTCCCCCACATGTACCAAGAAGAGGTACATTAGGAAATTCTCCACAACTATCAATAAGTACTCCAGTATCATAATGGGAATAATACCAAGTCATATCCTTATGAGAAAGAGACAAAATCCTTTGAGACCATCTTCGCTTCTCTCTATTATCCTTGAAGACATCGGACTTTGGTAGGTGCGAAATAAACCACCTGTAGAGAAGAGGCGCACAACACACAATCTCTCCATCACCTTTAGAGGCCCTATAGTGAAAGGCATGATACATGTCTCCAAGCAAAGTAGGTACCAGATTCTTCTTCAAGAAAATATGAATGGCGTTCTCATCCACAATACCATCTAAGTTAGAAAACAAGACGATCCCATAAATGAGCAAAGCAAGAATAGCCTCAAATGCATCCTTATGACCCAAAGTAACTGAAGTAGAAGCTCCCCCCATCAAGAACTTAGCATTAATTCCACGGGCATTCCCTTTTGGAAGAAACTTCCCATTAAGATCGGACTCCTTGAGAAAAAGGGCTTTGGCGATGACTTTGGTCGTAAGCTCCTTCTCTAAACCATTGAAAAGAAATTCCTTGTCCAAAATAGGTAGACCCATCCAATGGGAGTACTCCTCCACGGTCGGCACAAGCTGATAATCAGGAAAGGTGAAACAATGATGCAACGAATCATAAAACTGAGCTAAGGTATGGAGAATCCCCTCTGGTACATCGGTATCCAAAATAAACAAGAGCTTTCCATAACATTTATGGAATTCCTGGGTGTCAACCACCAATGCTCCTAGCCATCTCAGCTCCACTATATTAGGATTCTTGAAGGTGTACTTCTTTGTGTTCCTTCTTTCAAAATTCATAACCATAGACATCTGAAATTTTGCAAAAGTTCCGTATGAGTCCCTTGAAATCTCAAAAACAATGCTCATGAATGCATGATGGCATGTATGCAACAACCACAAACAAGATCACACAAAGCACACGGGTTAAGGTTCCGAGTCACGGGCATGAAGTCTAAGTAACAAAACACCAACCCATACAGGTAAGTACTAAGGTTTTGTCTTCATTGAACCTGCAGAAAACAAAAAGGGTGCTAACAGAGGTGCCCGGAGTTAACAACCACCTTTAGAATATTATCGGTATGTTAGATTACTCCCCAACCGATAAAATTATTAAAATAGACCTCGTCCGAGTGTAGTATCGTGTGACAACCACCTTAGGTTTACACCCCGATGGTTTCCGCACTACGTTCCTAAATTGGCTTGGATGGGTTAAGGGTTCTACGGTCCTCAGTATGATCAGCTCAAGGTCGAAAAATAATGCCACGTATGATTACTCATCATGACATTGATAATCCAAGAGAGCCTAACCGAGTGGAGATTATCAAATTGATATAGCTTTGGACTACTCCATCGCTTATCGCTTCGAATATCGTCGTCCTATCATAAGTTCAACTCAGATCCGGGTTAGAATCTATCTCACTCACAGAGGATCACCAAAACCGAAACAGAAAAAACAAATAACAAACAAATCAAACCAAAGCAGTAAATAAATCAAGGTAGGACGAATCCACTTAGAGATTATTTCCCCAACAGAGTCGCCACTTTTCTGTAGCGGTAAAATCATGAGTGTAAGTTATTAGCTAACTTAAATCAAGGTAAATAGAGTCGCCACCACGCTTTTATTTTATTCCAAATGGAAAAAGGAAAAAGAGCGAATAAAACCTAATGAATCTAAAATCAAAAAGCTAAAAGAATCGAACAGAGAACGGGTAAGGGGATATGTTACAAATTGGGAAGGTTTTACGCACCCAAAATATCTGTGGTACTCCACGGGAGCCCTTTGAAATATTTATTGTTTTTTGGTTTGAAAATGGTTTGTTTGAAAAGAGATTGAAGAGAAATGTTTTTTTTAAGATTTTTGTGTTTGGAGAGGTTTAACACCTCATGCCTACGTACCCACAAAGTGCAATGCAAGATCAAAACCCCATAGTTCGTGGTACAAATAGTGAAAAGGGTGGGTTATGATTGATTTTATTAAGTGAAGAGAATTTGTCATCTTCAAGTGGATAGCCAAACAAATCTACCATGAGAATGAAGGCATGGACTCATACATCATTATGGGGAGGGCGCCAACTCGGATAAAATCGACGAGTATGCCACTAAACCCCCACAAATGATAAGAGACTCAATTACATCAAACTACAACCATGGAGATTGAAAAACTTGCACCCGACTAAAGAATAATGACTCATAGTCGGCACTTTTTAAAAGAAAATTAACAAAAGTGCACAAAGGCACAAAACAAATTGAATGAGTTTGATTCTTTTTATTTTTTGAATTAAGGTTAATATGATTAGATTCATTGATTTTTAAAGAGTAAAGAAAGAGGTAAAAAGCCACTTGACGAAAGTCAAGGTTTTTGATTATTAAAGAGATGATGATTTAAAAATAAAGAATCCTTTGAAAAAGGGAGAAGGTTTTGAAAATTGAAGAATGGGAGGTAATGGAGGGACTATCCTGAAAAAGAAAATAAAGAGATAAGGGAAGAAAGATCTAACCAAATTTGATGACATTCCAAATTATGGGCATAAGAGTTCCATCCTTATAAGCTAGAAAATGGCCAAATAAAGACTAAATCCAACTCCATGAAGATCAAGGCAAAGGAAGTGTCTTAAGAATCTAAGTCCATTTCTTCATTCCAAAAGCCAAGGGTAGTAACCAATAGTCCACAAATTAAAGTCACAAATTTTTTAGAGGTTTAATCCTTTATTAATTTTTTTTGTGTCCAAATGGACAAATAGAAAATCAATCAACAAATAATAAGAGCAAATAATAAACATGATATGGATGAATAAAGCAAAATAAGATAAAGGCAATAATAGTGCAAGAAATTAAATGTTAGTAACAAAAAGAAATTAAAGTGCAAGAATCTAAAATATTAGTAGTAGTAATAGTATAATAATATTTACGTAATAATGGTATGGTGAATTTAATCAACCACAACAAAAAAGGAAAAGTTACCAAAATTGAAGGCAACCGGATCCACTTAGCATCTTACACTATAGCGATTATTCAAGGCAAACCGACTCGAATACAATGAAATTTCAAAGGCGATTGGGAAACCCAAAACACCTACACATCAAACATTCATAAGTCACGATTCTTGATGCAATATGATTAATCAATTTGGGATTACGCGATCAACAAGAGATCCGGTCCACGAAAGTGCAAGTACCCAATTAGATTTTTATTCCGAAGTCGGGACACATTTAGGTCTATGTTAAGCAATCGTCGAGTAATTTACAAAGTAATTACCCTACAAATGAGGTCGGCCCCCACCGATTAAGGTGCATAATGTTAGTGCTAATGCATGCGAGATAATCGATATGTAAATCGTTATCCGGACGCGATACCGCACAAAACTAAAGGTGAATACCAAATTGAGCCGTACTTATGGTATTCTTCCATCCTTAAGTTCAATCACTCATCTTGGTGGATTCAAGCATGAAAATGTATCACTAATGCAAAGTACCTTAAATGAATTGAATAATCCACTTAAAGGTAGTTTTGAATTAATGAACATTAACTACTCTAATCTACACTCAAAGTTCATTGAAATTAAGGAGAAATTACTCCCAAAAGTGCTTCCCAAGGTAAAAATAAAAAGGAGGAAGAAGAAGAAGAAAGAGGAACCAAAAAGGGGCTTGAAATAAGCCAAAATAACCATTCTGACCTGTGTTAACTGGTTAACCAATTGGTTAACCAATCGGTTAACCGGTTAACACAAGCAGATTTTGAACAATATGCGCTGTTTTTAAACTGGTTAACCGGTTAACACTGTACCAGAGGCTGAAAAATGCAGAAAATTCAGCATGATCCATTTATGAAACCTTTTCTCAAACATTGGATGACCATGATCTGAATTTGCACAAATTTTAAAACCAACATACAGTGGAATCCCTGAAATCAAACAACAAATAAAGATCCAAAGGATCTAGAAACAAAACACCTAAGATCTACATCATGAATGTTGATAGTGAATATGGGTTTATGGAGGAAGATGAATTACCAAAAGCTCTTCTTGAAATTGGACCAACACAAGCTTAGATCTACTGAAATTGATGAGCAAAAGAATGAAAGGGTGAAGATTTAGCTCAAGTTAATCAAGAATTCAATGTGAATTCTTGATAACTTCAAAAGAAAGAAAGATGAGCTTTGGAGAATTTTGGTGTTGGGGGAGTATTTTGCAAGAGGTTTTGTGGCTATCAAAAGCTTGTGAAATGAAGGAAATTGTGGTCCTATTTTAAGGCCTTAGGTATGGAAATTTGGTGGAATAGAGCTTGCTTTGGTAATTTGAATTTAGGTTTGGTAATTGGAATTTTGGTGGGAAATGGAAAAGAGTGGTGATTAATGAGGGTTTATGGTAGGAAATGATCAAAGTGATGTAGAGAAATCAGAAACCAATGGATCTAGAATATTCCAATTAAATCAATGATCTAAGGGTTCTGAATTTGAATAAAAAATTCAAATTTCGCATTGGTTAACCGGTTAACCATTTGGTTAACCGGTTAACCAAGCTGAATTTTGAATTTTTTGTTCAAACATAGCTGCTTGTTTGTCTCGGGCCGATTCTTGTTGTGCTTCGAAAAAGTAAACACATGGTCTTTGGAAATCTTTTGAATGAATCAATTAACTCGGGAAATCCTTGATCAGATAAAAATTTGAATTATTTGTGGATCAACTTCGACTTTTTCTGTGAAATTTCGTTCGAGCTGCGGGACTGCTATTTTTGCCATTTTTCAATGGTTCCTCTTCCTGAAAAAGATTAGCAAAAGAAAACAAAAATATTTTTGGATTTTGATTAATGGTTGGTAAACATAAACAAATAAAGTAATTAAAGACAACAGTGATCCCCTGCGAGGCATAAACTTAACCTGAGAATAACCGAGCAACCAGTGCAATCTTGTTTGTATGCAAGATGCAGATGAAAATGCAAAGAAAACGTAGGGCAAAAATTAGGGTGCAACACATCCCCTGAAGTTTAGATGGTTCATCCTGTTCTACAAAAGTAACCGGGTTCTAAGGGATCTCAATATCACTGATCCTTCCCAAGGGTATTTGTTCAGTAGGCAACTTACTTGCCAACCAAAACCCTCCAAGTTTAGGATCTCAATGGGCGTAGTATCGAGTATCAACCAACTTCAGTCTTCACCAAAGCCGGCTATCTCACTACTTTCTAAAGGCCAAGATGGGATAACTAGGGTTCTAAAGGTTAGTTAATGTATTGACAACGCATGGCAACCCCATATTATCCTCAACTTACTTAAGGAACATAAGCACCAACCAAGAAGTCACACTAACTATGGCCACCAGATCAACCATATCGGTATACGCCATATAGTTTCCTTGGTCTATTGCCATTTACCTAGGGTACACTAGATCCGGGTTAGGATCGTTCACACATAATCCCAACAATTAATATAAAGCAAACAAAGCAAACAATTTAAGTGATCTAATTCCTAAGGTAACCCATCTTTTACTAAGTACTCCCCAGCAGAGTCGCCAATTCTGTAACACGGTGGGAGAACTGACTTTCTATAAATGTTGCGGATGCAAGAGTCACCACTGACTTTTATTTTATCCAAGTGGAAAGGACATAAAAGAACAAGAAAGACCTATTTTTAAAAGACTTGAGTTTGGGGGTAGGTTATATAAAGCAAATGTGTTAGCACCCTTTATATCCATGGTTATCCATGGGCTCTTAGTTACTTAGCTCACTTTAATTGTTTTTGAAAAGTGTAGTGTGTGATTAGAAATTTTCTAAGTACTTTGTAATGATCCTCGTATGGATATATACAAAGCCTTATTTGAAAATATTTGAAAATATTATGAGGTGTGAAAAGTATTTTTTATTTTGAAGAGTGGGCAAGTAACTATGAGATACCTACCTTATACTAAGTCATTCATGTTCTTCTATATTCTTTCAAGGGTAAGACTATCCCTATTATTAAGGAATAGGTTATCATTACCTTGGATTTATTTAAGGGATGGGCGTAGGGTCATTGTATAGTCAATGAAGACAACTTGAGGGTGTCTTTAGCAATTGGGAGGGACTATCATCTTTTAAACCGAAGGGACAAGATCATTTATCGTAGGTAACCTCGTAGGGACTTTGCTTAAGACACCCCACTTTTGAGGGACCTGGCTATATAAAGGCAACTGAGAAGGGTAACCCTAGGAAGTGCAGACGGCGACCGTAGGACGATCGACTTACGTGTGTGAGTGACTGTTTTCAATTATTTATCTTATATAATTAATTTTCTAAGTCCGGTTAATTCATTTATTTCTTACACTCCCTATTTACTAACCACGAAATTAAATAAATAAAATAAAATAAATAAAATGCGGAAATACAAAAATCTACGTTATTACATGGCATTTGGGCAGTTACAAAATAATTGAGCGAAAAATAAATTACAACATACAAACCTATACATTTTTTTTTCTAATAAAAATAAGCAAGACTATATAAAATAATAAATCCAAATAAAGGAAACAAAATAAAAATAAATTTAAGATTTAAGTTTAAAAATTAGATTAAAGTTTTAATTAAGAAGAATTAAGTTTATGTTAAGAAAATTAAATTGAAATTTAGGGTTAGAGAAATTAGGGTTAGTTAAACAAAATTAGGGTTTTTTAGAATAAAATTAGGTTAAGGATTTAATTAAGTAAAATTTAGAGTGATAAATAAATTTAGTAAGAAAAAATTGGTATAATTAGTAATTAATTAAAATGTAATAGATTAATTATATACAAGATTTGGTTATTAGAGAAACAATTTAAAAAAATTAATTAGGACTATAAAAGATCTTAACTAGGTGTTTATTTACAAAATACATAAATAATAAAGATTATATACAAATTAAAAAAATATTTATAAATTAATTGATTTAGAAAAAAAACTAAGGAATTAATAAAATTTTAGAAAACACAAAAAATATTATTTGTTTGTTTTTTATTTAGAAAGGTTTTGGTTTTTATTTAATTAATTAGAATAATTTAAATAAAACTCATAAAATAGGAAAATAAAAGAAAATTTCTCAAAAAGTAAAGACTTGGGATTTGAACCCAGGTCCCTTACATCTAGGGCGTGACACAAGACCAGCTGGGCTAGGCGCATTCAGTTGTTGTCCATACGAATCAAATCAAACAAATAATAAACCAGAAAAATAGCATGATTATAAAAAAAATGGGGGAACCTGGGAATCGAACCCAGACCCCAAAGATCATACGCGCGCACCAAGACCATTGGGCTACCAGCGAACCTGTGATAAAGAATACAAACAAATTGATTATGAAATAAAAACGTATTCAAATTTCTGGAAAACACACGCTGGCATTCTTCTTCCTCCCGCCTTGCAAATTTTCCTGCGAATTTCTATATAACTTTTGCGGCGAATTTCCTTGCGATTACAGACCTGCGAATTCTCAAGCATTGCGTACAAGTACAATCTGATCAAATTAATAACATCAATGGATTCCCCATGGCCTGTATAATTCATTTATACTATCAAAAGGCATTTATATTATGTAAATCAAAGAACCCTAATTGGAAGTTCCAAACCCTAGCCATGGAATATGAGGCATCTCGCGTCAAATCTTTCACTTAATTACCCATAATTCATCCTTATGATATAACAAACGTGAATCAATCATTAATTTTTAGTTATCACAAACATTCATATACGAATCGGAAAAAAATAAATGGCCATGAAAATGCATTTTGGTGAGGAGTTATGCAATGCTTTTGATGATGTTTATGATTGAATCACGTTCTAAATAACCTCAGGAATCTATTCCCACCTTCAAATTACCTGAAAAACAACAAAATATGAGAAACTGAATTTGAGTTTGTTTGGAAATTTTTGGGATTGGTTCTTGTTCTTAGATGCTGCAAAATTCGTATGCCTTCCTTGTGTTAAGTTTTATACTTATAATAGAATGAAAATAGGTCAGAATTTGGGCTTGTGGATCATGAATATTGATTGCTTGATGGTGAAGAGATCTCTAGAAGAAGGATCAAATCAAATATTTGAGTTTTTATATTTTATATTGATTTAAATTGAATTTTAATGAATAAAATCCAAATAAATAATAAATAAATTATAAAAATCAGAAATAATTGGAATTGGGTCGTGCTTGATGTTATTGTGAAGATTGGGTTGCAAATTGATAGGCCCATTTTGAAAAAATTGGATTTAAGACCTTATTTGCTTCATGCACCCCTTGAAAATTTTCCAACTTTGCCAAGGCATAAATCCATCAATTTTAAGGCTATGAAGGCGTTCTTGGACTTTTTGGAAAGCTTAAAGAATCCTATAACCAACCCTTTTGTTCCCATGTCAATATCTTTTACCATTTTTAAATTATGCTCTTTGGATAAAGTTGACTTTTGAAATGACCTATAATGTTTTGGCTCACACCTTCCAAATGAAGCATTTTTAGGCTTGGCTTGTGAGACACAAAGTTGTAGAGATTTCAATTTCCTTCAAAATGAGATATGGATGGGAAATTTTTTATGAAGCACGTGAAAGTTATGGCTGGTCAAAGTTCAGTTGACTTTTACTATGAAATCCTAATTTAGAAATTTCTTGATTCTTGATGATCTGAGATTTCCTTGATGAATCATGATCAACCCTTGACCAAATGATGAATTTTACTTCATAACCTTGATGTTGGCAAAAAATATTGAAGTTTGACTTTAATTTGACCACAGTTGACCTCAGTTTGACTTTTTAATCAACTTGACTGATATTTGCATATCTGATCATCTGACTGGCCAAACTTATTGGGAATGCTCTGAAACATGACATAGGGATTCTTGAAGTCACATGGGATGTTATGAAGCTTGATTGAGGCCTTGGAAGTCCATTTAGCTCAGATAAACTCAAAACCCTAGTTGTAGATCCATTTCTTAGGAGGATGCTTTGTCTGAGTTAACTCTCAAACTTTTTGAACCTTATGATCATTGAGAAATATTGAGAGACATTTCCTTGATTGTGGGAGGGCAAATTTTGGGGTACAACAATCCACAACAAGAATCTAGAGGAAAGAGCTCATGAAGATGAAGAAATTGTTTGACTCAAGCAATGGGACTTTGAAGAAAGGGAGCTCTACTTCAAGAAGAATATGTTGGCTGAAACCCACAAGGCGAGTCAGCGCCGGAAGGACAAGAACTATTTAGATGAGGCCAACGAATTTGTGACCCTTTGGAAAGCAAGATGGAATGACAATCTGAAAAAGCAAAAGGAGGTCGAGGTCGAGTACAAGCTAAGGATCAAAAACCTTCAAGAGCTCATGGCTAAACAGGGAGAGCTACTTTAGGAAGCCCACAAGCAGCATAGAGACTACCTTCAGGAGATAGCCTAAGGTCAACGAGCTGTTAAAAATGTCCAGAAAGAGGTATAAGAGTTGAAACTCCGGGCTGATGTCAAGAAAGTCAAGATTGAGCCAAGTCCTAGCAAAGAGAATGAAGAGGTGTTCCTGCAACAAATCAATGAACTGCATGCTTCCTTTGATCAGAGGGATCTCCTTATTCAGAAGTTCATCCAGGAGCCAGGTCATCCGGACATAGCCCAGTTATTCCAGGTGGTCAAGCGTCTTAGCTGGAGGCTGAAGGACATGGAGCTTCCTAGAGCCTAGTTTCATTTGCTTCTACCTAGATTATCCACAGGCCTGTTGTGGGATTCCCTTTATGCTTTGTTATTTCCTATTGCTGTATGAATTGCCACCCTTCGGGGAATGTGTTATCTTCCGATTTTAGTTTATGATATTTGACTTAGTTTGAATCTCTAGTTGTTATCCTTGCACTGACATGGGGTTTTAAGCACTATCTCTCCATAATTATATGATTTGAGCTTCATGCGGGGTCTTCTTCCCTAAAATTTGAATGTTCAAAGGCTATCTGAATTCTCTAAATACCGGAATGGGAACGTGAAAAACCTTGAGAATGAAAAGAGTACAACATTGCATGCATTCATATCATTTGCATTTTTTCTTTTTGAAGGTTATCCGAATTTCTTAACTTATATGTTTATTCAGGAAATATTGCGAGAGCCGCAAAGACCCATCTCCTCCGACACGAAACTCCTCTGCACCGGTACACTACTCGCCGCAATAGAGAAACATCATGGAAATTTTACAGACCAAACTGAATGAACTCTGCACCAGGATGGCTGAGTTTATGACTATGATGCAGGGCATGGCCCAGTGGCAGCAGGAGCTAAGTGTTCTCAAACTTGATCCACCGCGAGTGGACCCTCCAGTTGTCACTTTGGATGCATGGGGAAATCCAATCAATAACAACAGAGGTAATAGACCTCCAACTCTATAGGGTGGCGGCCATATTCCTGTTCAGGTGGAAGACCGTCAAGAAGATCAGCTCACTCTGGTCAATGAAGACATGGGCTTTGGCACAGGTGGTAACTCCCAAGACTTTCAGATGTTGGCGAGAAAGTTAGGGCTTTGGAATGCATGGATATTCTAGGCATCGATGTCTCTGACATGGGCTTGGTTCCCGGAGTGATCATCCCTCCAAAGTTTAAGCCTCCAGGCTTCGATAAATACAATGGAAATTCTTACCCAAAATCTCATCTGCAAGCTTTTTATCGTAAGATTGTTGCACATACCAAAGATGTGAAGCATTGGATGTACTATATCCAAGACAACCTGTCTGGGGGCTCACTGGAATGGTACATGAAATTGGAGAGGACCGTTGTTTGCAATTGGAAAGAACTCGGGGAGGCTTTCCTCAAGCAATACCAATATAATATCGACATGGCTGCAAGTCGGACCCAACTGCAAAGTTTGTCTCAAAAGAACTCCGAAAGCTTCAAGGAATATGCGTAGAGGTGGCGCAAAGTCGCAACTAGAGTTCAACCACTGCTGCTGGAGAGAGAAATGGTTGACCTTTTCATGGATATCCTCCCTGGGCACTTCATGGACAGATTAACAGGTTGTTCATCTAGCGGCTTTTCTGACATCATCCTAACTGGTGAGAGAATTGAAAGTTGGATGAAGCAAGGGAAAATTCAGAATAGCGGAGCATCGACCTCTGGATTCAAGAAACCTTTTGTGAAAAGAAGAGAAGGTGAAGTCAGGGCTGTATACACCCAAAGGAAGAGAGTAAATCATAATTCCTATTATCAGGCAACTTCCATTACCATCCCAGTTACTACCACTCAGCAACAGGTACAACAGCCTCAGCAATATCCAAGGGGGCCGACAGGGGTATCAGCAAAGGACTAGGATGACTGAAAGACATTTCGAGGTTCCACCAATGTCTTATTCTCAACTCTTGCAAAATTTACTTCAGCTACAAATGATTCAACTTAGAACACTACAACCACTGAGGCCATGGCAGATTCCTGAGGGCTATGACGCTAATGCTCATTGCGAGTTCCATTTTGGAGCTCTAGGCCACGGTACTGAAAATTGTAAAGCCCTTAAACACAAGGTGCATGATTTGAGAGACTCCAAGGCAATCAATTTCTCTCCAACCCCGAATGTCTTGCAAAACCCCATGCCTCTGCATGGGAGGACCGTAGGAGCTATTGACAATGGTGAGCGTTTGGATTTGATATATGATGTCGATGCCTTAAAGACTTCGTCGTTAGCCGTGAAGGGTTGCCTAGTGTAACACCCCAAAATTTGACCTCTTCATTTTAAGCATCATATCACATCATATTCATCATACTCATATCATTTTCTTAACATCATATCATGGAAAGACGAGGCATAACATCCCTCATGTCCTAGCATCAAGCATATGGTCATCTATGGAGGTCCTTGAAGCATTTCAAGCCATGACAAGGGTCCCAATGAGTTTGTACAAGTCCTATGGTGATTCTACACTCCATTTACAAGTTCAAGTCCATTGGAAAAAGCTCAGAAGATTGCATGATCATCAGAGATCTCAGGACAAGGCAAAGCTCCTATACTAGGCACCCAAATTAGGGTTTGTGATTCAAGCACCAAGATCTCACAACTTTGGCCATTTAATTTGGGCAAAGTCTTCTATATGTTAAGAGGATCCTAGGTCTCAATTTTCATGAGAAAATTCCATGTGGAAGTTAGACAATACCTCAGTTGCTTGCAGATGAAGGAAAAAGTCAACTGTGCCCTTAAAATGTCAACTGTGCAATTTCAAGGGGTCTAACCCAAATTTTTTGGCCAAGATGGGTCCTTACAATGTTATAAGAGGTTTGGAATGATAAACGTTCAAGAATCACGGAGATTTGAAGGGTTTTGCAAAAATGGTACAAAGTTGGTTTATGGAATTTTCCAAATTTGGCAACTTTTGCCCTAATTTTCAAATGGCCTTAACATGATCAAAAATTCTTCAAATGAACCAAAGTCAAACATGAAATTTGAAGAGTAAGGGCTCCCATTTTCAAAAAGTACAAGTACATTTTAATAGGATTTGTAGAACTCCATATATGTCCTTCGAAAATTTGGGTATTCTAGGGAAAAATTCACTTTTCAAGTGTGGCACCAAATGCAAAATGCTTCAAACTTGGTTTTTATGACTTGGTATGGGTCTAATCTTGTTTCAAACTTAAAATGCATTGTATTATGACCAATTTTCTCCAAATAATTGTTCATTTTCGTGCACTATGATAAAATCCCTCCAAAACATGCAAATTGGCAAAAGTCATGAAATAAGTGTGATGCTTGAATCTAAAGGCCAGGAGTGATTGGATTTGAATCAAGGGTGGGAAATGCATTGCCCGTGTGCTGAGAGGCCCAAAGAAGCATGAGCATAGCATGCTTATCTCACATGTTGCCAATTATGCAAATTCACCAAAATTACATGATTCACTCGTGCATTCCACCTCATTCTTTCAGCAAGGCTTTGTGATCACACATAAGAGCAAATTAGGGTTTAGCAAGCCTGAGATCTCTCTCATTCTCTCATTCACAAACTTCATGCAACTTTGCATTTTATCTCTTTTCTCTTCATCCAAGCAAGCAAACACAAAACAAATTGTGGATCTGTGATCTAGGCAAGCTCAGGATCCTTAAGCACTCCCTCATTGAAGCTTATTCTCAAGTTTGGCCAGCTTACCATTTCAAGACAACTTGCTTTGAAATCTTAGATCCAGCCTGTTTCAATACCTTAGATGCATTTATTTTGCATCTAGGGAGTAAGTGGAGTGATTTGCACGCAGCCTTTGGTTTTCTAGCTCACTATACCAAGATCTTCATCTCAGGTATGGCTCTAAATGTTGTGATCTGAAAATGGAATTAAGTTGTTGCTTTGTGTTATTTGATCTTCACTGATGATTCTGCACTTTTTGGATTTTAGATTGGTGCATCATAGCATAAGTTGTGTGAGTTTCAAGTTTGATGGTGTCACTTTTTTTTGCTCGATCCCGTTGATTCTTTGAGATATAAGTATTTTTAGGTCATTTTAGAAATCAGTGAGGTTGAATTAGTCAATCTGGAGTGTTTGATTGTTTTTTTATTGATGTTTATAGCTCTGTCATGGATTCTGGTGCCGGAGCCCTAGCTCCGCTCACCGGAAAATTGTTTGTGTTCTTGCTAGGGTTTGGACGAAGAAGATAACCCAGCAGCCGTCGGATTCGCTCATCCAGCGCTCAGCAGCTTGCCACCTAGCCCTAGCTTCCTTCCGTCTCATGTTATATTTTCTTTTTTAATTTTTAATTAGTTTGTTTCGCAGCTCATGATAGTTATGATGCACCAACCATTCACAGCGCACCAAAATGCAACCTCAATTAATGAAGGGCCAAGCATGCGCGTTGGATACATCTCCTGGTCCTCATTTTTCCAGCCTTTTTATTTTATTTCCACAAAATTCCCACCATAATGAACATAAACCAGCGCTTGCTTCTGGGCTTAGCCACTAATTTTCGCACCCCCTCACCTTAAGCCCAATTCATTTTCAACGCAGCCTCCTTACTAAATACACCCCATTCCAATTCTTTTAATTTCTTTTTTTCCTTTTTTTATTTCTTTTTTTCAGTTTAGTTTCCATTTAATTGAAATACTTCCCTTCATATAAAAAATCCCAAAAAATCATGTGTATTATTTTTAGTCTCTTTTATTTTATCATATTTTTATTTTATTTTTTTTCCCATTTCCACGTGTCAAATTAAATCATTGTTTCCATTGACTTCTTTTTAAGTCCATTTTGACCACCCTGCCTTGTATATTTTCCATACTCTTCAATATTTTGATTTTTGATCCCATTCTTTTTGCTATGAATTCTTAAGACAATGAACGTCTCATGTGATTTTTCTCTGGATTCTTAGAAACTTATTTCTTGAATCTTGATCTTTTTACTTGTGATGTAAGTTTGTAACCCTAACTTGTGTTCTAGCTTCCTCTTGACCTTGTTTACTTCTGAATCTTTCCAAATCCTTTTGGCCCATTGTTACATCAGGTTTAAAGATCATTTGGTTTCAATTGTGGAATTTTTAGATGGTTGGTTGATTTGTTGTGGATTTTATCTTGAACCTTATCCCATTTTGCTTCCTTTGGACCTTTGGCTCTCATTTAAGCTTAGAAGGGCACTTGTGCCAACTTCTTTTTCTCATTTGGGGTTCTTTTGGGGTGTGGGTACCTTCCTGGTCTTAGGATAGGGTTTGTGTCTTTGGAACTTTGTGTCTTGCTTCTTCTTTAAGTCTTTTGTTTCCTTAAGTGCTTTCACTTCATCGCATTGCTTCTTTCACTTCCATTTGGTATTGTTTGGTCTTGTACCTCTCTTCTATTAATCATGTTGGCTTCTTTAGCCATTCTTAATCTTGTTTTGGTTATGGTTGTGAGCATTGTGTTCATTTCTTGTGCATTTTGCTTTGCATCTTTCATAAATGTGCATTTGTTTTCATAAGTGTTTCATGTTGCATCTTTAGCTTGCTTACTTCTTCTCCTCATTCCTTTGATTTGCATTTGCATTATGCATTTGTTCATGTCATTTCACTTCTGGTTGTATGATGTTAGCATTCTATCTTTCTCATTGTGTTTCACTTGTATGCTTTACTAACCTTGCAGGGGCTTGGTAAGTGTGAGGTGTGGGAATTGAGTTCCACATCTCCAAATCTCATCCATCCCTTTTATGTTTATCTTGTGCACTAAGCCTCTTTTGTTGGGATTAGGCCTTTCTCATCCCTTCTTCTATCTTCTTCTTCTCTTCTTCCATCTTCTTCATTAGGATAGAAACCTCACTAACCCTTAGGATATCCATGCATGTTAACACTTAGGATTTATTTAGTCCCCCTTTAGAATTTTTCCTTTGTGATCCTTTGGTGCTTTCTCTTCTCATCTTCAAACTCAATTATAATCCACTTAATAAAGGTTGAGTGCTTTCATGTGACATGAGATACTTGCACGCGTTCCGTTTCGGGGCGAGGTGTGAGTCATCACTCGTGGTGGATAGGTCTTAGCATGAGTACCTCACAAAGAAAAGCTTAAAAAACACTTCTCAATCCAAAAACCACAAAAATACTTAATAATGGTAATAGGCCAGTGTGCTTAAGCCTTCACTTGTGGGACTAGCTTTGGGGATTTCCTCCATAGATAGGTGTGCCTCTTGCGCATTCCATTTCGGGATGATGTGAGATGTACACATCCCATTGAGTAAGACTTAGGTACACTTACCTATGCAAACTTTCACTCATTAAAGCATCATAAAAAACACAAACAAACAATAAACGTCTTTCCTTCGGGAATTCTTTTCTCATATCATTCACTTCATACGTGAACTTGCTCCTACTTGTCACTTTGCAAGACGGTTACGCACTCATCGTCCGAGTCTAGAACACCTGAGCAATGGCATAGGCAGTTCAAGCCTTAATTCACAAGCAGTTTCCTTGCCACCCCTAGTTAGGGGAACTACGGCGTCTCTGATCCTCATTATCCTGATGAGGTACGTAGACAGCGGGGTAGGGCCCATTCGAGCATAATCTTTATTTTCCCTACATTTTTCTCCTCATTTCATATTCAGTTTCTTTTCTCAGTTTCTTTTCCAGTTCATTTTATTTTCTTTTGCTGCAGTTTTCATACTCTCACCCTTTGAAACAGTTATCTTTGCAAGCGTGGATCCCGTCGGGTACGGCAGACGATCTGGGTGCTAATACCTTCCCAGGTCGTAACCGACTCCCGAACTCAGTCTCTTTGGTTCGTAGGACCTGTGTCCTTACTTTTTCTTTCTTCTGGTTTGTGCAGCATTACCATTCCCTTTCTTCGGGATAAAAATGCCTGGCTGGCGACTCTATTCTTTTTCCGCGCCACTTTCGCGTTTGTACCAGGATGGAAATCCGGGGAGCGACACCTAGCCAAGAAGGATATGTTTCCGGGCTGTGAAGAGGGCTGTAAAGATTGTGAGAACTCTGTTGATGGTTGTGACCGATTGAGATTGGGGATACAAAGAATGATTGACGAGGGAGGTATTCTGTTTGACAGAATCGTGAAGGAAGATGAAGTCTCAACAGTGACTATCTACTATAATCCAGCACAAATTCCAACACCAACAAAAGTGGCACCTGTGAAATTCACCATGCCTGGACCAATTCCATACCAAAGAGAAAACGTCGTCCCATTGTACTATGGGGCCGAAGTTTATTATAATGGTACGAAGCAGTATTTGACCTCTTCCAGCTCAGTTCATCACCAAGTTGAAAATGTTTGAGTTGGAGGGTTCACCAGGAGTGGGAGACTATTTGCGCCTGAAACGTTAAGAAATAGTGTGGTACCACCAAGGGACAATGCAGAAGCTCAAGCCAAAGCTATGGGAAAGCAGCCTGTGACAAATGATGCTCCTGCGCCAACTTCAGATCCTGATATCTCTTTTGACAAGGAGACGAAGGAATTTCTAAGGATTATCAAAAAGAGCGATTACAAAATAGTTGATCACTTGCAGCAAACTCCCTCCAAGATTTCAATCTTGTCCTTATTGACGTGTTCAAAATCACACAAAAAAACCCTTTTGAAGATTATAAACAATCCCTAAGTGCCACATGACATATCAGTAAACCAGTTTGAGGCAGTGGTATCAAGTGTGAACGCCAGCCGTTGTTTAGGGTTTACAGATATGGACTTGACCACTAAGGGACGCAGCCATAATCGAGCACTACACATTTCTATGGAATGTAAAGGAGTTATGCTCTCTCATGTACTTGTGGATACGGGATCATCCTTGAATGTGCTTCAGAAGAAAACATTGATTAATTTGGACTATGAAGGAGTTGTGCTTAGACCCAGCGACTTGGTGGTTCGAGCGTTCGATGGCTCGAAAAGGTTTATCTTTGGAGAAGTGGAACTGCCAATCAAGGTAGGACCATAGGTTTTCAATACAACCTTTTATGTTATGGATATCTAACTAGCTTATAGTTGCTTGCTGGGACGACCCTGGATACATGTGTCGCTCCCACCAAATGACACCAGGGCAAGAGGGGGTACAGACGCGAACGGTCGGCGAAAGGGAGAGAACACACAAGGGTGAACTGAAGAGAAAAGACTCGCCAGCTAGGCATTTTTATCCCGAAGGAAAGGTAATGCTGCATAAACCTAGAAAAAGATGGATAAGACGGTTGCGAATCAGAGAAACTGAGAAAGGGGGTTGGTTACAACCTGGGAAGGTATTATCACCCAGATTGTCCGCCGTACTCGACGGGATCCACGCTTAAAAGATTTGTGTTTTAAAGGGGTGGTGTCAGTGCAATCTGTGTATCAAAGCTGGAAAGAATGCAAGTGTCAGTGTAAAGAAAGAAGGAAATGCTCAAGAAAATGAGGCTTAAAAAAATATGCTGGAAGAGGGGGGGAATTGACAGAGACTTTTGTTCGATAACTGTTAAGTTATGCCTACGTATTCTCTTGTGCAATGAGGAAGTCAGAACACCGTAGTTCGACTCAAAGAGACTAAAAGGTAAGTTGGCTTGTGAACTGCTTACTTGTCTATGCTCAAGTGTATGACCTGTCTGGCTCAGGTGCAAACCTTCTTGCATTAGACGGAAGAAGCAAGTTCTCGTTTGTGAGTGAATGAGGTGAGAAAAGAATCCCGGAGGAGACGACTATTGTTTGTTTTTTTGATGTTTTCAATCTTTTATTGCTTTTTGTGTTTGTCATAAGAAAATGAGCTTAAACCTAAACCAAGGGTTAATAAACTCATTACATCCTCCCTCTGATTAGGGGTAATGAGAATACCTTAAGTATGAAGTAAACACCTCACACTTAATCCCCATGATGTAGGATTAAGATCATTAACCTACTTGTATTTATTTAGATGTGTTTGGAGTTTTTGTTTGGTGTTAAATAAGGAGTTTAAGCCATAATCAAGGATTTAATGGACCCATTACACCATCCTAATAGAAGGATAATAGATGAGAACATTTAAGCTGAGGAAGGCTCCTCAACTTAATCCATGATTAGGGATTAACCTCATGACAAAACAAGGCCTTTATTAAAGTGGATTTTAGTTAATGGTGAAATTAAGAAATGAATTTTATGGTTTGTAAGACAACTTGAAGGGGACTTGTCCATTAACACTAGGGTTAGTCCTTCTTAACCAATTAAGGAAGAATTAGAACCCTAATGCAAGGCCCACGTTACAAGCTTGATGTCTTAGTGATTATTAGGTGGATTGATTAAAGGAATTAAACCATCAAGGGTTTAACACTTAGGATTAAAGTTATACACTCCATCCTAATAGAAGTATGCCGGCATAAGTTTAATCACAAAGCCTTAAAACCTTTAAGGTTTAGTCCTTGATTATGAGATGATAAGAGAAGACACAAAGATGACACAAAGGTAAAAATAATATGGGAACTAATCAAACCCTAATTGTGATCATGCTTGGGTATTCCTGGGGTTTATGAGGTTTGCAAGATACCTTCAAGAAGAGCTACCAAGGAAGAAGAAAGATGGAAGGAGAAGAAGCAGAAAGAAGCAAGACAACTTACTTCACTTAAGAAGATAAGTTGCTTGAAGAAAGAAAGTGAGGAGAGAACATGAATGAGCAAGCTCACTCTAGTACAAGAGTAAAATGCAGCAATGAATGCATAAGAGAGAAGGAGAGATTATGAGAAGTGAAGGCAAATTCACTTCTCAAAACAACTTACCACCTGAAAAGTTAGTAAAAGGAAATGAAATGAAAGGCAAATGAGATGAAATGCAAAGATGGAAATCAAAGTCAGAAGCATAATCATGATGCAAATGATGCTATAAGATGGTATGAAAGCATGCCAAGATATGTGGATGATCATACAAAGGATGGGAGTGCAAATGAGACATGAAAGAAAGCATGAAAGTTCATGAATGCACATGAAATGAAATGAATGCATAACATGGAAAATGGGTGATGAAATGATCAAACATGACTTCAATGTGTCCTAAGATGTCTTATATGTCATGTGGATGTGTCAAATGTCATGGCAAGCTCATGTATGCAAGCATATGAAGAATGGATGCAAATGAAGATACAAATTAGGGTTTGTGCACAAGATACAAAGCAAAATTCAAAATTAAAAGCAAGACATGAGATAAAAAATTGAAAATAGGATCAAAGGTTACCTAAACCTATACAAGTTTGCTGCCCAAAGGGGAAGACCTAACTCTTAACCCTAAAGGAGTTATGATTTTCCTAAGTTTGCTAGGGTTTTAAGGCACCTCAAAATGAAAAATTTAAAACAAATTGAAAATTAAGAATAAATTCAAACCAATTTTATCCTAGAAACTAGATGACATGAGGGATGCAATGCAAAAAGAACCATCATCAAAATCTTCATGGTTAGGCAGAAAGGATTTTTCTAAGTTAGGGCAAAAATATTGACTTTTAAGAACCCTAAATCCAAAGAAAAATGTCAAACTAGGTCAAAAACCAAAAAGAAATTTGTGTGAAGGGTTTGATAATGTCTCTAAATGTATCAAGATGCAATATGATTTTTTTGGTGATTTTTAGAAACATAAATGCTATTTTAATTAATTAATTCTCATTAATTAATTAAAATAAACATTTAAATATTTTAAAAATACGAATTTTATGCAAAAAATAAAATAAAAATTGTTTTCAGAATGAGAAAAATATTTTAAGTCATGATGCAAAAAATAAATTTTTTTAGAAGTGTTTTGCTATTTTAAATAAAATGCACTAGAAAAATGCAAGAAAATGAAAATAAAATTAATTTAAGTGAGAAGTATGTTGATCCAGTGGCCAGCATTCAAAGATTTTTGGAGGGAGTTGACCCGCGTGCGAAGGGACGACTGGGATTGAAACTGGAAATTTGAATTTTTTAAACTTAATTAATTTAAACTAATCCATCTAACGCTCCACATTCAAAACTGGGCCTAAACCCTAATTAGGGTTAATGACTCTCAGATGGCCGGAACAGTGGTTCCGGTCGTCTTCTCCGACGAGCCATTTCTCTAACTCTCTCATAACACCATGAAAATGTACCAAAATCTCCAGAAACACTCAATGATCAACAACAAAGCATAATCCAGCAACAAATCTCATTTATTTTGCCTCAAAATCAAGATTCGAAAACAAACATAAAAATTGAAAATTTTTCAGAGCATTCATACACACTCAAAACTTAACCATTTTTTACCATTCAAAGCTCATTGTGATCAGGGGAACACACTCTACCATTCTATAACCAAGAAAACAAATTCTGGAAAAATGTTTCAAGAAGGTACCTGAGCTTGAGATTTCTCAGTTTGGGATTTCCAGGCCTCCTCTCTTTGCGCAAACCACTCCCCTTGAACTCCTGATGAAGCTTTGATGCTTGGTTGGAGTGTTTTGTGGCTAGTTTGTGTGTTTGATACAGTTCAGTTCAAAGGGGGAGAGAAATCGTGTTTTTTATATGGGAGGTTTAAGGGCAAAGTGATGGTTGGGAAATGATCAGAGGGTCATGGTGAGTTGTTCTATGGAGTCTGTTTTGATGTTTTAAGCTTGTGTGATGAGTTTCGAATGAAAATGCATAAAGGGGAGTTTTGGTGAATGCTGGCTTGTGTGATGTTTCGGTCCCCAAACTTGTGTGAAATGGCTTGCCTTTGGTACACATATCAAGTCTTGATAGGTTAGAGAGTTGTTGGTGGCCTATGCTGATTGGTTTGGTTCAATATGCAAGAAGTCAAATTTTGTATAAGTGGAAGCATGGGCTGGTTCAGGCATGGTACAAGGGTATGGCTCGAGTCAGCTTGCTTCAAGGAGGTCCATGGAAGTCATATTTTGTAGCTGGCACAAGTGGCTGAAGAGATTTGATCCATTTTGCAATTTTGGGGAAGTTTGGCCCCTTTTGGATTTCTTCATGGGCAAGGCATGAAACTTTGAAATTCTTGGGCCAAATATTAATTATAGGTCATGTATGATGTTTGTATAATGGTTAGAAGTCAGTTAGAGATCACAAATTGCCTTGGTATGAGAATTTGCAAACTTCCCTCTTTGGTACATAAGTGAAATTTAGTGATTTTTCCCAACTTTGTAAGGCCATAACTTGAGTTCTATGATGAATTAGATCAAGTTCTTGTACTTTTTGAAAAGGGAATGATCCAATCTACAACTTTCATGACTAAGAATTTTCCATTTGAAGCATTTTTGAATCAAAAAGAGGAGGTTGAAAAACTTTCCCAAAATGGCAATTTTGCATTACAAGTCACTTTCCCAAAATGGCAACTTTGCAAATGGCTTGAAATTCTTCAACTTTATGAACTTCTAACTTCTTCTAAGATCAAATAAAGATCATACACATCCAAAATGATGGATAACACCCATTGGTTGTGTCATAGGGGGCCTCAGATGCCCTAATTTTGCACTGACTTGCTCAAGAAGTCATCTATTGATCAGATGCCTTCCCCATTGAATTTCTTCATGAAAATTGGTATGCATGATCCTCATAACATATAGAGACAAATAGAAATAAGAATGAGCAAAAAAATTGGAGTTATGGCCTCTGAAACCAAAACCCTAATTTTAGGTCATCTGTGCAGTTAAGCTTGGCTCTGCTTCCATGCCTTTCTCAGTTCTTGTGATTTTCTGACTTCCTTGATCTTGGGAGGGTATAATATGATGCTTGAACATACATGGACCTTCTTGAGATGATTGAAGACCTTTGAAGTGGCTCAGATAGCTCAGGGATTGCTCAAATCACAAACCCTAGATGCAGATGACTTTGAAACCATGCAGTGAAGCAAAAATGTAATATGAGATGATATGATTGAACTTATGCAAATGAAAAGAATCACAAGCCATAGTGAAATGAGTGAGGGCAAATTTGGGGTGTTTACAGCTGCCCCTATTCAATCATGAGTTAGCTGTATAGGATGTAAGCGACGGCTTAACAGACAAACAAGATAACTTGTGGTTGAATACCAAAGACAGTCCAAAATTTGCACTAACTAGATGAAGAAGAAAAGCGATATAGATTGTAAAAAGAAGATAAAGTATGATTATAAAGTGCGGGCGACGGAGGACGACCGTCGAGCAGAGGACAACTGCTGGGGATAAGCAATGACGGGGACGTCCGACAAGCTGGGGAAAATAAAGGATTATGATGGGGACGACCATCAGGAAAAGAAATAAGACTCTCTGGGGATTAAAGGTAAAAGTAATGATGGGGACAACCATCAGGTTAAAACATAAATGAAAATAAATGATGAGGTATGGTCATCGAAGGTGAAGAACGATCACCTGACAGGGTACGGCTGCTCAAATATCACGACATAGGACGAATGTCGGATAGAAAAGGTCGAAGATGGGGACGGCCATCGGATAAGCATGATGAAGGACGGTCATCAAGAGGTGAAGGACGATCACCTAGCAGGGGACGGATGCTCTCGGGGTTTATCATGACTGTAACACGATGGGAGAACTGACTTTTAGTTATGTTGCGGATAGCAAGAGTCGCCACCGACTTTTATTTTATCCAAAGGAAAGGCATAAAAGAACAGGAAATACCTTTAAAAGATTTTTGGGTTCGGGGGGTAGGTTATGTAAAGGGAAGGTGTTAGCACCCTTTACATCCATGGTTATCCATGGGCTCTTAGTTACTTAGCTCACTTTAAATTATTTTGAAAAGGGTAGTGTGTGAATAAAATTTCCTTTAAGTACTTTATAATGATCCATGTACGGATATATATAAAGTCTTTGTTTTAAAAATTTGTTTGAAAAATGTGAAGTGTTTGAAATGTTTTTGAAAAGTGAGCAAGTACATAAAAGGAACCTACCCTAAGTTAAGTCTTTTCTGTTCTTAAATATCCTTTAAGTAGTAAGACTATCCCTATTATTAAGGAATAGGTAGTCATTACCTTGGATGTGTGAGGGACCAATGAAGGGACAACTGTTTATTTAGGCAACTGTAAGGTGTATAAGCAATTCGAAGGGACTTATCATCTTTATTCGAAAGGGACAAGATCATTACAAAGGCAACGTCGAAGGGACTTGATCTTTTTATCTGTTAAGGGACTAGATGATGTGAGATGAGGGACTTTGCTTTATACACCTTACTTGACCTTTTGTTTAGGCAACTTGAGAGGTAACCCTTAAGAAGTGAGATGGCGATCCAGGATCGACTTACGTGTGTGAGTGTACCAATTCAGATATTTATCTTTAAATTTTAATGATCTAAATTCAAATTTACATACAAACATGTTTTACACTCCCTATTTTACTAACCATAGCATTTAAATAATAAAAATTACTACAACTATTACATATTGAATACAATATATATATTAATTCAGATTTATGAAAAATAAAATTTAATTAAGAAAATATTTGTAAATATAATTTTTAAATATTTAATTTGGTTGAAGAATATTAATTAATAAATTAAATAAACACAAAACAAGAAAAATTAAAAAAAAACAGGACCTGGGATTTGAACCCAGGTCCTTTACCTGGAAATAGAGGAGGCTTTCCACTGGGCTAGCTTGTTCACGTGTGACAACCAAACAGCACAATTTCGTTTTATTTGAATCCTGTAAAAAACAAAAGAAATTAAAATAAAAACGTCCCTGGCTGGATTTGAACCCACGCCTTATTGCAAACATTGAGACTGTTTCACCACTGGGACAAACGCGCGTTTGTGATAATCCTATCAAACCAAATTCTAATCAAACAATTCAAATATTTGAATTTTTCAATTCACGCGCATCAGAGGTCATCCCCTACCTCCAGACTTGCGTTTTTTCCTGCGAACTTAGTTACAATATTACCTGCGATTTTTCTTGCCCATGAAACCTGCAAATATCAAATACCATACAACAAGCACAATTTCCTCAAATTAATTACATCAATGAGTTCCCCATGACTCATACAACAAGACCATGTCATTAGAATCCATTTAAATTAGGTAAATCACAGAATCCCAATTTGGAGCTTAAAACCCTAGCTATGGTGTTTTCACAATTCGGCCATAGTTCTTCACCAAACAGTCCAGAAACCATCTATAGACAACAACAAACATTAATACATATCTAAAATTCATTATAAACAAGCAAATTTAATGAATCGAAGAAAAATATTTTAAGAACATATATGCTTCGGGTTATGCATTATGTCATGGTTCAGAGGCATGTGAAGATTGGTTTCGATTCAGGGATGTCCAGGGAACCTCTTGGTGTTCTTAAAATACCTTATAACTCTTTGCAATGTGAAACCTGAAAATTGGATTTGGATGAGATTTTTGAAGTTTGGAGATGATGTAAGTGAAGGAAAATTGCGATCTAAACGCAGCGGAAAACAAAAATTTCCTTTAGTGATCCTTACGAATGAGCATGGTCAGTGATAGAATCGTTACCTCTTTGTGGCGATTCAGATCTTTGATGCAGCGATCACAAGCGTTGATGAAGTGCAATGCCTCTACTCAGTCCACACGAACAGCTTCCGGTCACAGTGCTAGCTGCTTACGAACGAAATTATTTGAGTGAGAAAAGAGAATCAAAAACGAAATTGCATCAAGTGAAAGCTTCATCACAAGGGTTCCTTTTATAGACTCTCTTGTGGGCTGCGGGCTAAAAGCCCAATTCACATGATCCATAATAATATTATATATTATTATAATAACTATTATTATAATAAATATATTTATTTTATTATTATTTTATAACCATTATAAAATAACAATAATTATTATTATATTATCCGAATTTCTATTTTCACTTAAGTGCACCGTACCTTACGGTGTTCCTTTGATTTCTCTATCTCTCATCAAACTGTCCTTATGTGTGTGACCCTGTAGGATTTCGTAACGTTGGTAATTATATTAAATTATATATTTAACATAATAAACAGTGAGCGGTATCTAGCAATACATCACTGCTACCCAAGTCACGAAAATGTCATGTGATCTGACAAAACCTTTTTCGTGATAATATATGTTTGTACAATTACCCTTTTGCCCCTATGTCTATATTGAACACAAGGCATACACTGTGTCATCCTTGTCCAGTTCAATATTGGGCCCTTAGACATTTCTCCTGTTATGCAGGATTGGCAAATTCCATCTAGGACACTCATGTCCCTCAGCATGCTTCGTGGAGTGCCCATCAACTGTCTTTATGATCATCCAGTTACGGATAATGTTTGATCAGCAATAAAGCACCCGACTCTACATCTAGGGTCCATAGTGGTTTCAGGTCGAAGGGTGGTAATACACCATTATCACCATGAGAATAACTTATGACACTTTGCATAACATACTATGTAGTATTCTCATAGCGGGTCAATCCGGTATAAATATTACTCCTAATATTTATACCTATGTCAAGACTTGATAACTCTTTATCCATGATCCATGAGATGTGATCATCAGTCTATCTTCATAATAGTCTCAATGCTTTAATGTTATCCCACTTTTCAATAAAGCTTGACTACTGATATTTTAAGAATAATGTCTTTATGTTTAATGGGATCTCATGATTAACTCACACTTAACATTTCATTAAACAGACTAACTATTCTAGGGACTTTATTATTCTGAAAGAAAAACATAATAAAGAAATGCCTTTTATTATTAAACGAATAATCCGATACAAGTACCAAAAAGTATTAGCCTCTAGGGCTTACAACAACAGTAAGAGGCTGCAATTTTCGTCCTTGTGCATTGTGTTAGGTTTGTGTACATATAGTGTATTGAATTAGGTCAAAATATTGGGCTATCCTTTGGATATTTTGGTCATGGAAGATTGAAAAAGATCATGCCTTGAATTTCATATATTCTTTGATATAACCTTTCTATCTTAATACAATCACCATAAATTGCATATCAATCTGATCCAATCCATGTTTATGACTTTCTAGAAACAATATCTCACTCAAATATTTGATTTATATATTTTATTTTAATTTAAAATGGTTTTAAATGAATAAAATCAAAATAAATAAAATAAAAAATAATAAAAATCTGAATAAATGAGGATTGGGTCGTGCATGATGTCATGTTAAACTTTGGATCACAAAATTGCAAGCCCATTTGGAAGAATTTGATTTTAAGCCCCCATTTGCTTCATAAACTTCCCTAAAATTTCCCAACTTTGCAAGGGCATAACTCCTTCAATTTTAAGGCTATGAGGGTGTTCTTGGACATTTTGGAAAGCTTAAAGAGTCCTCTAACCAACCCCATTGGTTTCATGTCTATATCTTTTACCATTCTAAAGTTATGCCCTTTTGAAGT
The DNA here is from genome assembly GCA_963966055.1 of Lathyrus aphaca. Lineage (NCBI taxonomy): Eukaryota > Viridiplantae > Streptophyta > Magnoliopsida > Fabales > Fabaceae > Lathyrus > Lathyrus aphaca. Next base: position 221,320,748 of record OZ014523.1, on the reverse strand, counting down.
TGTTGACTTTTTGTTGACTTTCAAAAGGACCTATAATGTCTTAGCTCATACCTTCCAAATGAAGCATTTTTGGGCTTGGCTTGTGAGACACAAAGTTGTAGAGAATTCAATTTCCTTCAAAATGAGCTTTGGATGGGAAAAATTTGATGAAGCATGTGAAAGTTATGGCTGGTCAAAGTTCAGTTGACTTTTCCTGAGGAAACCCTAATTTAGAAACCTCTGATTCTTGATGATCTGAAATATCCTTGATGAATCATGATCAACCCTTGATAAAATGATTAATTTTACTTCATATACTTTATGTTGACAAAAAATCATGAAGTTTGACTTTGGTTTGACCACAGTTGACCTCAGTTTGACTTTTTAACTACTTTGACTGATTTTGACTTATTTGATCATCTGATTGAGCAATCCTTTGAGAAAAGTCTTGAAACTTGTCATGGGGATTCTTAAACACATATAAGATGTTATGAAACTCACTTGAAGTCTTGGAAGTCCATTTAGCCTGATTAAAGTCAAAACCCTAGTTTAGGATGCATTGCTTAGGAGGATGCATTGTCTGAGGGAATTGTCAAACTTTCTGACTATTTGTGAACTTTGTGAATCTTGTGAACCTCATAAGATGTCTTGTGAACCTTGTGAACCTCATAAGATGTCTTGTGAATCTTGTGAACCTTGTGAACCTCTTAGCACACAAAGTCTTGTTTTGTGAGGGAAAATTTTGGGGTGCAACAATGACACAGGACAAATGCCAGATAACAAGATCAACGATGGGGACGGCCATCAGATACAAATGACGAAGGACGATCATCAAGAAGAGGACGACTGCTGAAAGATCACGACATATGATGAATGTCGGATGGAATGGGTTCCAATAATGGAGACTCCTCTGGGGGAATGATAAAGGACGATCATCAAAAGGTGAAGGACGATCACCTGGCAGGGTACGGTTGCCGGAAGTATCACGACATAGGACGAATGTCAGATAAAAAGGAAATTTTGCCAAGAATTTGCTGGGAACTCTTCTGGGGACTAGTAGACACAGACGAGTGTCTAAATTTAAGAAAGAAAAGGTATAAGTGTTTGACACTGTGTATAGATTAAAGATGCGGACGAGTATTGGTAGAAACAAACGCTGACGCATGTTCAGAGATGATGGTACAGATGAGTACCAGCTGGTTAACAAAGAACACAGACGAGTTTCGACTCCGAGGGGAAATAAGCGTGCATACAAGCTACGGACGAGTACCTGTATGAGCAAGAAAGTATGAGTGAGACACAGACGAGTGTTCAACTTGCTGGGGAAAGTATGATACAGACGAGTATCATAAAGAAAAAAGTATAAGTCATAAAAGATATTTCTGAAGATCTGTGGGGATTAGATGACACGGACGGGTGTCGGAAGAAGCGTATTAAAACAAGTATTTGGTTTACAATAAGTGTTTAAGCAACCATGCTGGGGATGGGTGACACGGACGGGCGTCAGGGAAGTGTGTAGATATATGTATTTGTGAGTGTAAAGGGACTCTTTGGCTTTCTGCTGGGGATATGACACAGACGAGTGTCGAAAATTATCTGTAACGTATAAGTATCTGTTTGTGGAAAGTGTTCCGGCAACTTTCTGGGGAAAGATGACACGGACGAGTGTCAAAAGGAGCAAGTATCTGTATGTAAAGAAAATGCTTTGCTATTCTGCCGGGGAATTTGAGTGGTATCCTGTATGTTGTTGATGGGATGTCAGTATTCACAGGTGAGTGATTCAAAACATGGCTTGTGATTATGTAATATGTTTGATTTTTGTCGTAATGCTCCGTATTAGACAGAATGCTACGCTATGGGGGAAGATATGATGTGAATGCTATGTTTATGCAAAAGATATTGATCCGGGATTCGGATCTCGTTGCCGTAGAGATTTTCGGACTAATCTAGCTTGAAAGAAATATCCCAGCTGGGGATGAGATCACTTGTAGAACTGATATATGACTGCTTGGGGAAACAAGTCAATGATAGACCTATCTGTCGCTCCCACCAAATGACACTCGGGGCCAAGAGGGGTACATACGCAAACGGTCGGCGAAAGAGAAGAGAATGAATAGAGTCGCCTGCTAGGCATTTTTATCCCGAAGGAAAGCTAATGCTGCATAAACCTAAAAAGAGATATGGACAAGACAGTTGCGAACCAGAGAGACTGAGAAAGGGGTTGGTTACGACCTGAGAAGGTATTAGCACCAAGATTGTCCGTCGTACTCGACGGGATCCACGCTTAAAATATTTGTGTTTTAAAGGGGTAGTGTCAGTGCTATTTGTGTGCAAAAGCTGGAAAAGAATGCAAGTGTCAGTGCAAAAGGGAATGTGAAGTGAAATGAAAGAGTGTCAGTGCAATAACAGGATTGAAATGCTCAAGACTGTGAGGCTTAAAGAATAATGCTAGAAGAGGGGGAATATACAGAGACTTTTGTTCGATAACTGTTAAATTATGCCTACGTATCCTCTCGTGCAATGAGGAAGTCAGAACACTGTAGTTCGACTCAAAGAGACTGAAAGATAAGTTGACTTGTGAACTGCTTACTTGCCTATGCTCAAGTGTATGACCTGTCTGGCTCAGGTGCAAACTATCTTGCATTAGACAGAAGAAGCGAGTTCTCGTTTATGAGTGAATGAGATGAGAAAAGAATCCCGAAGGAGTCGATTATTGTTTGTTTTTGGTGTTTTCAATCTTTTATTACTTTTTGGAGGTTTGTCATAGGAAAATGAGCTTAATCCTAAACCAAGGGTTAGTAAATTCATCACATCCTCCCTCTGATTAGGGGTAATGAGAATACCTTAAATATGAAGTAAGCACCTCACACTTAATCACCATGATGTAGGATTAAGATCATTAACCTACTTGTATTTATTTAGATGTTTTTGGAGTTTGTTTAGTGTTCAGTAATGAGATTAAGCCACAATCAGAGATTCAATGGACTCATTACACCATCCTAATAGAAGGATAATAGATGAGAACATTTAAGCTGAGGAAAGCTCCTCAACTTAATCCATGATTAGGGATTAACCTCATGACAAAACAAAGCCTTTATTAAAGTGGTTTTTAATTAATGATGAGATTAGGAAGTGAATTTTATGGTTTGCAAGACAACTTGAGGAGGACTTGTCCATTAACACTAGGGTTAGTCCTTCTTAACTAATTAAGGAAGAATTAGAACCCTAATGCAAGGCCCAAGTTACAAGCTTGATGTCTTAGTGTTTATTAGATGGATTGATTAAAGGATTTAAACGCATTAAGGGTCTAACACTTAGGATTAAAGTTATACACTCCATCCTAATAGAAGGATGCAGGCATAAGCTTAATCAGAAAGCCTTAAAACCTTTAGGGTTTAGTCCTTGATTGTGAGGTGAGAAGAGAAGACTCAAAAGATGACACAAAGGTAAAAGCTAAGTGGGGGACTAACCAAACCCTAATTGTTATCATACTTGGAGATCCTAGGCTTTGTGAGGCTTTAAGAGAGAAAGAAATCTTCAAAGGCCACCAAGGAGGAACAAGATGGAAAAGAGATGAGAATGAGAAGAGAGAAGAGGGAAGAGAGGCACAAGTGAGCAAGCTCACTCAAAGACAAGTAAAAATGCAGCAAGGATGAAAAATGATAAGGTGAGAAGAGGTAGGAGGTAAAGGAAAATCCACCTCCCAAACAAACTTACCATTAACCTGAAAAGTTAGCACAAGATGCATAAGGGAAGAAATGGGATGAAACAATGCATATGGATGGGCAAAGGCCAAAGTCAGAAACATACACATGATGCAAATGATGTCAAGAGATGGTGCAAAGCCATACAAAATGCATATATGTGAGCATACAAGAGAATGGAGGTATATGGAGCATGCTTTGAACCATGGAAGTTCATGAAAGTTTATGAAATGCAATGAAAGTATGACATGTCAAATGAATGATGCAATGATCAAACATGATTCTAAAATGTCCTAAGATGTCTTATATGTCATGAGGATGCATAAAATGTCATGGCTAGTTCATGTATGCAAGCAAATGAAAGATGGATGCAAAGGAAGGCAATAATTAGGGTTTACATACAATATGCAATGCAAAGTTCAAAATCAGAAGCAAATGACAAGATAAAAAATTGAAAATAGGATCAAAGGAACCTTAACCCTACACAAGTTCACTGTCCAAAGGAGGAGACCTAAATCTAAACCTAATGGAAGTTATGATATTTCAAAGTCAACTAGGGTTTCAAGGCACCTTAAAAGGAAAAATGCTCATTAAATTGAAAATGAAAGATACAATCAAACCAATTTTACCCTAAAAACTACATGCTATGAAGGATGCAATGCAAGAAGAACCATTATCAAACTCTTCATGGTTAGGCAGAATGAATTTTTTCAAGTTAGGATCAAAATATTTCCTTTAAATGAATTTAATTCCAATGAAAATTGTCAAAATAGGTCAAGAACAAAAAGAAATTTGTTTTGAGAGTATGATAATGTTTCTAAATGTTTTAAAATGCAATGTGAATTTTTTGGTGATTTTTAAATACCTAAATGCATTTTTAATTAATTAATTTCCATTAACTAATTAAAAATAAACATTTAAATGATTTAAAAATAATTTTTGATGCAAAAAATAAAAATAAAAAACTTTTTGGGTTCTGAAAACTAATGAAATGTTTGACAAAAAATTTCAGAATTTTTTAATATATTTTGCTATTTTTAAAAATTCGTGCAAATTAAATGTAAAACAAATAAAATAAAAATGAAATTAAATGAAAAATGAGAAAGTCAAACAATCCAAGGGCTGTGGTTCAAACTCAGGGAAGCGGGAATTGACTACGCGCGCTAATGGACGGCCAGAATTCAAACTCACTTAATTATGTCATTAGCCCTAATCCTGAGCCCTAATGACTTTCAGATGACCGGAATAGTGTTCCGGTCATCTTCTCCGGCAGGCCATTTCCCCAATCTAACTCAATACGCATCAAAACTTCATCAAACTCTCCAGAAATGATTAACGAACAACAATAAACAAGATTCCAGGCACATAAACCATTTATATTACATCAACAACAAGAATCGAAGCAATCAAGTTTCACGGGCAAAATTTCAGAACAAGCATACATGGTCATTTTTCACTCATTTTCAAAATAAATCATATCATGGTGATCAGTGAAGCATAAGGAATCATTTAGAAACTAAAAATGGGAGTTCTGGAAAAAAAGTTCTTGAGCTCACCTGAATTGGAGCTTTCACTTTTGGTACTTTCTGGCCAGGTCTTTGCTTCAAAATGGCTCCAATGATCTTCTTGAGGAAGCTTTGAAGCTTAGTTGGAGTGTATTGTGGCTGGTTTGTGAGATTGATGAAGTACTGACCAAGGGGAGTGAAAAATCGTATTTCTGTTTGTGGGCTTTTCAGGGCAAATTGATGGTTGGGAAATGATCAGAGGGTCATGTTGAGTGATTCTGTGAAGTTTGTTTTGAGATTTTTGGCTTGTGTATTGAGTTTCGAGAGAAAATGCATATGAGAAGAGTTTGATGAATGCTGAGTTATGAGGGGTTTCATCCTGTGTTGTATGTTGCTTTGAGTTGCTTTTGGTCCATGTATCATGTTTGGATAGGTCAGAGAGTTGTTGGTGGCCTATGGTGATTGGTATGGGCAAGTTGCCAAAATGTCAACTTGACTTGTACTTGAGGTATGGGCAAGTGGGAGGCTGGGATAGGGGCATGGTCCTGCGCAGCAAAGATCAAGGAATGTCATGAAATCAGATTTTGTGAGCTGGCTCAAATGGATGAAGGGTTATGAAGCATTTTGCAACTTTGTGAAACTTTGGCCCATTTGGAATTTCTTGAAGTTCAAGGCACCAAAATGCACAATTCTTGGGCCAATTTTGATCTTTAGAGGTCATATGAGCATATTGTGAAGTGTTTGTGCACATTTGAAGCCTTTAGAATGCCTTATCATACCATTTTGCAAAATGCCTCTTTGGTGTAAAACATGAAATTATGTGATGTTTGCCAACTTTGCCAAGCCATAACTTTTGATCCAAAATGAATTAGAATGAGTTCTTGTACTTTTTGAAAATGGGAGGATTCATTCTACAACTTTTATGACCAAAGTTTTCTCATTTGAAGCATTTTTGAATCAAAAAGAGGAGGTTGAAAAACTTTCCCAAAATGGCAAGTTTACATTATAAGTCACTTTCCCAAAAAGGCAATTTTGCAAATGGCTTGAAATTCTTCAATTTTGTGAACTTCTAACATCTTCTATGATCAAATAAAGATCATACACAATCAAAATAATGGAGAACACCCTTTGGCTGTATCATTGGGGGCCTCAGATGCCCTGATTTTGCACTGACTTGCTCAAGAAGTCATCTCCTGATCAGATGCCTTCCCCATTGAATTTCTTCATGAAAATTGATATGCATGATCCTCATAACATATAGAGACCAATAGAAACAAGAATGACCAAAAAATTTGGAGTCATGGCCTCTGAACCCAAAACCCTAATTTTAGGTCATCTATGCAGTTAAACCTAGCTCTGCTTCCATGCCTTTCTCAGTTCTTGTGATTCTTTGACTTCCTTGACCTTGTGAGGATATAATATGATGATTGAACACACATGGACCCCTTTGAAGTGATTGATGACCTTTGGAGTGGCTCAAATGGCTCAGGGATGGCTCAGATCACAAACCCTAGATGGAGATGGCTTATAATCAATGTAGTGAATCAAAAATGTGGTATGAGATGTTATGATTGAATTTATACAAATGAAAAGATCACAAGCCATGGTGTGAAATGAGTGAGGGCAAATTTGGGGTGTTTACACTATCTTATTGGTGAGAAACCCAGTTGGGGTCTTGTGGAATTTTTCGTTACTTTGTTGTGAGATCTTCAGACATTGCTCTACTGGAGAGGCTGGAACTCTGCAGGTAGATGATTCCCTGTTTAACATTTAGCTGAGGAGGAATGACCACTGCCCGATATTCCTATAGATTTCTAGTTGGATCCTTCTGAGGATGAGGAGACTTGTCAACTCAGCTGGGGAATGAGCATTTTCTGGTGCTGCTTTGAAGAAGATGCTGGGGAAGAATGCCTTGGCAACTTCGCTGGGGAAAACATTCTAGATATTGTCTAGAAGAGGTGCTGAGGACATAATGATCTGGTAATGTTGCTGGGGAGAAGCTTTTGTGCCCCATGTCGCACTTTGAATACCTGCAATCCTGTTAGGACAAAGAAACGTACAAGTGTCCCGAGGCATCCCTTACTGGGTTCCATCATAGGAATTTAGACACTCCCGGGAGCAAATATATTTACTGTAGGCATGTGATTTAGAAAAGGCGCATCTGTGTTTATGCAACCATCATATCAAGGATATCGGACATTTTTTGCAAAAAAAGAAAAATGTACAAGACAAAGTGTGACTGAAAATCTGATTTTATTAATTTGTGTGCCCTGAAAAGGCAAGTACAGTCTAGGAAATAGATCCCCTGAAATGAGGAGATTGTTACAAAATTGAGAAACAAAAAGGTGCTGGCAACGTTGATGACGCTTCAGTGCTTCCCTTTTACTATGACTCGTATGACATTGACGTTCTTCTCATCTTGCTTTTGAAGTAGGCTGATTCTGACTGATGCTTGAATCTTTCGAAGCTTGCTATGTTGTGAGCGATACAGACGAATTCAGAATGCAGTTGTTCGCTTATTCCCTTATTTTGCACGGATCGCCCTTTCGGGTTTTCAATCCACCGGGATACCCCTTTTTTGCCTGAGCTGTCCAATGCGGCTTTTCAACTCAGCGGGTGTACATTTTTATTTATTTTCCCTTATTTTTTCCCGAGTCTTTTATTTTGTTTTTCACTCGCCGGGATGCCCTATTTTTTCCTGGACTCACATTCTGTTTCTATGTCCAACGGGTCATTTTATGCGAAGTATTTTTTAACTGCATCTGAATTCACAGGGGATGGAAATCTTCGCCATCCATAGTACTGAGCATCAGTGCTCCACCAGAGAAAACTTTCTTTACTATGAACGGACCATTGTAATTCGGAGTCCACTTGCCCCTATGGTCTGTATGAGGAGGAAGGAGTCTTTTCAGCACAAGATCTCCTACTTGGTACTCTCGAAGCCTGCCTTTCTGATCGAAGGCTTTCTTCATTCTTTTCTGATACAGCTGCCCATGACAAATTGCAGCCAATCTCTTCTCTTCAATCAGGCTCAGTTATTCGTATCGGGATCGGACCCATTCTGCTTCGTTCAGCTTAACATCCATCAATACCCGTAAGGAGGGCAATTCAAATTCAACAGGTAAAACTGCCTCCATACCATATACAAGCTGATACGGTGTTGCCCCAGTGGATGTTCTGACTGACGTACGGTACCCATGTAAGGCAAATGGTAGCATCTCATGCCAGTCTTTGTAGGTGACTACCATCTTCTGCACAATCTTCTTGATATTCTTGTTAGCTGCCTCAACAGCGTCATTCATCTTTGGCCTGTAAGGAGAAGAATTGTGTCATAAAAAGCTTCGTATTTCTCGAACGGTCTTAGGGGGTTGAAGATCTTTTATGACTTCTATCTTAGCTTTATCAACTTCAATTCCCTTATCAGATATAACGTGTCCTAGTACGATTCCTTCTCTGACCATGAAATGACATTTCTCCCAGTTAAGTACGAGGTTTACTTTTACACATCTTTCTAATACCATTTCTAAATTTGATAGACATCCTTCAAAACTTTGCCCGCATACAGAGAAGTCGTCCATGAACACTTCCATGATGTTGTCTATGAAATCTGCGAAGATTGACATCATACATCTTTGAAAGGTTGCAGGAGCGTTGCATAATCCAAAGGGCATTCGTCTATAAGCGAACGTTCCATAAAGGCATGTGAATGTAGTCTTCTCTTGATCATCTGGGTGGATAGGGATTTGGAAAAATCCTGAGTAACCATCAAGATAACAGAAATATGAGTGCTTGGCTAATTTTTCTAACATTTGATCTATAAAAGGTAGTGGGAAATGATCTTTTCGAGTGGCTTTGTTTAGTTTACGATAATCGATGCACACTCTATGTCCTGTCACTACTCTTTGTGATATCGATTCGCCTTTAGCGTTTTTCACAATAGTGATACCTTCTTTCTTTGGTACTACATGTATTGGACTAACCCATTTACTATCAGAGATTGGATATATTATTCCAGCGCTAGTAGTTTCTTAACTTCTTCCTTTACTACAGTACTAAGGATTGGGTTAATTCGTCTTTGAGATTCTCTGGAGGTTTTGCAATCTTCTTCTAGCAGAATACGATGCATACAGATTGAAGGGCATATTCTTTTGAGATAAGATATGTTATATCCTAATGCAGTTGGATATTTCTTTAAGACATCTAAAAGTTTCTTTGTTTCAATTGTTCCTAAACTGGAATTGATTATAACTGGTCTTGTACATTCAATGTCTAAGAATTCGTATCTTAGGTTCTTAGGTAAAGTTTTTAACTCTAATGTAGGTTTATTCTTACTTGGCATGGGATCCGGTGTAAGTGCTAAACTTTCGCTTAGACTATCATCCTGATATGGTTCACGCCAATTATCATCTTCGAAAATCGGAGGGATTTGAATTTTCATAATTTCAGAATAGGTAGTTTCTTTCATTTCCATTTCTCTTACACATTCGTCAATTACATCCAATAAATAGCATGTATCCTCTATAGCTGGTGATTGTAAGAATTGTGTTAAAATAAATTCAACTTTCTCTTCACCTACTTCAAAGGTTAGCTTTCCTTTCTTTACGTCTATAATAGCTCCGGCGGTAGCTAAGAATGGTCTTCCTAGTATGATAGGTGTAGTGGAGTCTTCAGAGATGTCCATGATTATAAAATCAGTAGGAATATAGAATTGTCCTATACGTACTGAGACGTTTTCTAGTATGCCTACAGGATATTTAATAGAGCGATTGGCTAGTTAAACAAACATTTTAGTTGGTCTTTGGTCTCCCATGTCTAGCCTTCTGCAAATTGTTAAGGGCATAACACTGATACTGGATCCTAAATCGCATAGAGCTTTGTCAATGACGAATTTTCCTATTACACAGGGTATAGAGAAACTTCCTGGATCTTTTAGCTTAGGAGGCATATTATTCTGAATTATTGCGCTACACTCAGCAATAAGTGTAACGGTTCCGTTATCCTCTATCTTTTTCTTATTGGATAAGATTTCCTTTAAAAACTTAGCATACGAGGGCATTTGAGTGATAGCTTATGTAAACGGAATAGTAATATTCAGCTATTTCAGAAGTTTAACAAATTTCTTAAACTGGCCCATCGTCTTAGAATTGGTTAATCTCTGAGGGTACGGAATTGGTGGTTTATAAGATGGTGGAGGCACATAAGGCTTTTCTTTCTCCACTGCCTCTTGATTATTATCTTCCTTTTCTTCTGGTTCATTCACCTTTTCAGTCGGGTTATCCGGTTTTTGGTACATGGCTGGATTGTCAAGTCTTGGATCGGTAGGTCCGTCAAGTTCCTTGCCACTTCTTAATATCACAGCATTAGCTTGTCCTTTCGGATTAGGTTGAGGTTGTCCAGGAAATACTCCAGCTGGTGCAGCGGTAGGTGCTTGTTGTTGAGCTACTTGTGAAATCTGAGTTTCTAGAATTTTGTTATGTGTAGCTAACGCATCTACCTTGCTCACTAATTTCTTAATCTGCTCACTAGTGTGTATGTTTTGGTTTAGGAAATCCTTGTTTGTTTGAGATTGGGTAGCTATGAAGTTCTCCGTCATCAACTCAAGGTTTGATTTTCTAGGAACATTAGGAGCAGTCTTTTGATATCCTGGTGGTGTAGCTGGTGCTTGACCTGGTGCGTATAAAGCATTGTTGTTCTGATAGGAGAAGTTCAAATGATTTTTCCAACCTGGGTTGTATGTGTTTGAGTACGGGTTTCCTTGAGCATAATTCACTTGATCCGTGGGAATTCCTGCTAATAATTGACAATCAGGGACAACATGTCCTGGAACTCCACATAACTCACAGTTAGGTGTTACCGCAGCCACGGTGGTTGTTGGTGTTATGGCCAAGTTGTCGATCTTTTGGTTAAGTTGGTCAAACTTTGCATTGACTTGATCCATACTACTCACTTCGTACATACCTCCTTTTGTTGGATTCTCAGTTGCGACTCTCTCGCTTCCCCATTGGTAATGGTTTTGGGCCATACTCTCGATAAGTGCATAAGCATCATTATATTCTTTGTCCATTAGTGCACCGCCTGCAGCAGCGTCAATTGTCATTCTTATATTGTACAAGAGTCCATTGTAGAAGTTATGGATGACCATCCATTCTACTAATCCATGATGTGGACAAAGTCTCAGAAAATCTTTATAGCGTTCCCAAGCTTCGAAAAGTGACTCATTTTCCTTTTGCTTAAATCCGTTGATTTGAGCTCTTAGCATAGTTGTCTTGCTAGGTGGGAAATATCTTGTCAAGAATACTCTCTTTAGTTACTCCTACGTAGTTACTGAGTTTGAGGGTAGAGATTGAAGCCAGGCTCTAGCTCTGTCTCGAAGTGAAAAAGGAAAAAGACGTAATCTAATAGCTTCTTGGGTAACTCCATTAGCTTTTACAGTATCTGCGTACTGCACAAATATCGAAATATGAAGGTTCGGATCCTCGGTAGGATTTCCGGCGAATTGATTTTGTTGCACGGCTGATATCAGCGAAGGTTTCAATTCGAAATCGTTTCGGTTGATAGCCGGTGCAGCAATATTGGAATGCGGTTCAGCTTGCGAAGGACTAGCGTAATATTTGAGTGGATGATTTGGTTCTTCAGCCATCTCTGCGTCCTTTGATGTTCCGACCGGTTTAGGTGGATCAATTTGAAGATCTGGAATGTTGTAATTTCGTTCGTAATCGAATATTCGTCTTCTTACGTGTAAGAAGCGTTCCGATTCTGGGACTAGAGGTTGCAAGTCTTCGCCTTGAGAGCGAGTACTTGGCATACACTCGGGAAATTAGATTTAGAAAAGAATAAGTTGTTACCTTAGTCTAGACAATGCTACTCTAATGGTGCACTAGTAACTAAATTAAGGTCCCCGGCAACGACGCCAAAAACTTGATGGGGCGCGAAAGGAAATATGTGTCTAGCGGTATCTGAACTGCAAGCGCACAGCCTATCGAAGTAATATAAAAGATTGTCGATCCCACAGGGACTTTATGATCACTTAGTGCTAGAGGGTTTACTAGTTTAGCTAAGGTGGATATTTGTCACGATTTTGGTTTTTAAGAATTAAAGACGGGAATTAAATTTTAGTTTTTTATGAAATAATAAGAACGCGGTCGGTATGTAATTATGTTAACCTAGGCGGGTCAATCTAACCTAAGCTTATAAGGATGGTTCACTTAATTTATTCTGTAGAGATTATCAGTTTAAATACCCTTGACTCACACTCTCGTGGTCTTATCTCAGATCTTACTCCTAAAGCCATATGCCTGCTCTCGCTAGCCCATAAGTGTTTAGAAGATAATTTTTGGAAACTTAATAAGTCTAATTCATTTTAAAGCGCTCTCGCTGTATTTAAATCAAATGCCTAACTTTAGCTATCCGATTAAAATCTCACACTCTCGTGGTCTCGACCTAACCTATTACACTTTTCTTACTCTCGTAACGAAAAGATTAAATTTAATAATAAAAAGTCACAGCCAGAATTTAAGTTCTTAATTGTTTTAGCCTAGATTTGATTTTACCGATTTAGTTTATTTGAATTACATACCGCCTAAATTGTTTAGCTACTCATGTTTGTTGTACCAGCCAGATGCAGAAACAGACAGATATTAAATAAAATATGCATTATAAAATAAAAATAATTTCTTAACATAAATAAAATAAATAAATTGATATAAATGTGAAATTATAAAAACCTGAATAATAAAAATTGTAAAACTCCTTCCACAGTCTGGTGAGCTCGGAGTGCGGAACCGGAATCGAAAATAAAATAAACGAATTTCTGAAGGCTGAAAAGAAATTAAATAATAACAATTTCCTAATATTGGAAATTGTTATTTGGTTTGGTTGGGATATAGAAACAAGAAAACAAACAATTTCTGGAAAAATAATAAAATAGGTGCAACAAAAATACGGCAGAGCTTCCGCGAGAAATGCTAAAATAATACTCTGTAGTTTGTAATTCGTATAAAGGCTATTTATAGAAAATCATATTGGGCTTGGGCAGTTGGAATCCATTGCGTGGGCTTCGTTGTTGTTGAGAGAATCCAGCGTACATGCCTTACTGAGTCTGCGGAATAATAGGAACACTTTTGACTTCACGTTGCACGTTTCATGACCAAATCAATTCAAGTAGCCCTATTTTCCTTTGTCACGTTCGTGACAAATGTGTTACGGTCATTTTCTTCATTTAAAGCGCGTCACGGTCGTGACAGCTTGGTGACAGTCGTGAGTGTCCCACGTTGGGCGTCACGGTCGTGACAGCTTGGTAACGACCGTGGTTATTACAAATTATGCAACATTTCTAATATTCCTTTCTTCTTCTTCTTTTCATGCTTGTTTTTGTTCATTTCACCTTTTGCTCATGATTTAGCTCAAAAAATGTTATACCTGCAATATGACATAGAAAACTCGAAGAATCGGGTGTTAATACGATAAATGTGCGATAAATCGGACTTGAAACATAGTAATAAAACGATACGATTTCTCGTTATCAAACTTCCCCAAACTTAAACCTTTGCTTGTCCTCAAGCAAATAGTCGGTTGAAAAATGATCGGACAATTTCCATCGACGCATACACATAATAAACCATACGAGGAATCGTTTAGCAAGATAAACCGGTACTAGAATAAAACACTAACGATACACTAATGACACAAGAAACCAGCTAAGTCGTTGACTTCCCGTTAAACGAAACATTCGGTAATTGCGTTACGATGCTACCTAGAGTCTTTCGATCTTATTTCACCCGGTTTCATTCTAGCACAATCACATTAAGCCCTTTGCCTTAGCATGCACGTAGTGGAGTAGCCAGTTAGTGACTTTGATCCTTTGTAAGCACGGGGTCTGGTACACGAATGTGGCAACCCTATATATATTATCCGAATCGGAGGTTGTGGGGGATTGAGCCGTAGCACGCCCTACCAAGTTCAGAACCAGGTACCTCTGAACCAACCCGCAACGGACTCCTCCTTATATTTCTCGTTTCTTATGTGCGACCGTGTACTTTGGTGCAATTTTCTTTTTATTGGCATCGAGATATGAAGGATCATTATAGATTAGGCATCAAACACTTATGTTCATCGGCTCCCCACGTGGTTTGTGTTCAGACGGCATTGACTGCTAGTATAAACTACTAGGTGTCGCTCCCACCAGATGACACCGGGTCAAAAGGGGTACAGACGCGAACGGTCGGCGAAAGGAGGGTGTGAGAACACACAGGAGTGAACTCACAGGGAATGAAAAGAGTCGCCAGCTAGGCATTTTTATCCCGGAGGAAAGGCAATGCTGCATACACCTGGAAAGATATGGATAAGACGGTTGCGAACCAGAGAGACTGAGAAAGGGGGTTGGTTACAACCTGGGAAGGTATTAGCACCCAGATTGTCCTCCGTACTCGACGGGATCCACGCTTAAAAGATTTGTGTTTAAAAGGGGTAGTGTCAGTGCAATCTGTGTATAAAAGAGATGGAAAAGGATGTACAGGTGTCAGTGTAAAAGAAATAAAGTGTGGTATATACAGTGTCAGTGTAAGAATAAGGATGAAATGCTCAAGACCATGAGGCTTAAAGAATAATGCTGGAAAGAGGGGGAATATACATAGACTTTTGTTCGATAACTGTTAAGTTATGCCTACGTATCCTCTCGTGCAATGAGGAAGTCAGAACACCGTAGTTCGACCCAAAGAGACTGAAAGATGATTTGACTTGTGAACTGCTTACTTGTCTATGCTCAAGTGTATGACCTGTCTGGCTCAGGTGCAAACTGTCTTGCATCAGACGGAAGAAGCAAGTTCTCGTTTATGAGTGAATGAGGTGAGTAAAAGAATCCCGGAGGAGACGTTTATTGTTTGTTTTTATGTTTTCAGTCTTTTATTGCTTTTTGAAGTTTGCCATAAGTTGATGAGCTTTAGCCTAAACCAATGGGTTAGTAAACTCATCACATCTTCCCTCTGATTAGGGGTAATGAGAGTACCTTAAGTGTGAAGTCAGCATCTCACACTTAATTACCATGATGTAGGATTAAGATCATTAACCTACTTGTGATTATTTAGATGTTTTTGTTGTTTTTGTTGTGTTGAGTAATGAGATTAAGCCATAATCAGGGATTAAACAGACTCATTACACCATCCTAATAGAAGGATAATAGATGAGAATGTTTAAGCTGAGGAAAGCTCCTCAACTTAATCCATGATTAGGGATTAAACTCATGACAAAACAAAGCCTTTATTAGATGGATTTTAGTTAATGGTAAGATGATGAAGTGATTTTTAGGGTTTGTAAGACAACTTGAGGGGGACTTGTCCATTAACACTAGGGTTAGTCCTTCTTAACCAATTAAGGAAGAAATAGAACCCTAATGCAAGGCCCAAGTTACAAGTGTGATGTCTTGATGATTATTAAGTGAATTGATTAAGAGATCTAAACACATTAAGGTTTTAACACTTAGGATTAAAGTTATACACTCCATCCTAATAGAAGGATGCAGGCATAAGTTTAATCACAAAGCCTTAAAGCCTTTAGGGTTTAGTCCCTGATTATGAGATGAGAAGAGAAGACTCAAAGAGACACAAAGATAAAACTAAGAGGGGAGACTAATCCAAACCCTAATCATTGTCATGCTTGGTTGTTCCTAAGGTTTGTGAGGTTTATGAAAGAAATCTTCAAAGGAACCACCAGGAAGCAGATGAAAGGATCAAAGAGAAGCAAAGTAACCTGCTTCATTGAAGAGGACAAGTCACTTGAGGAAAGAAAGTAAGGAGAAGAAGAAAGAGCAAGCTCAATCTCAAACACATAACAAAATGCAGCAAGGATGCATAAAAGATATGAAAGGAAATTCTGATAAGTGAAGGCAAATTCACTTCTCAAAGTTGCTTACCACCTGAAAAGTTAGTGAAAGGAATGCAATGCAATGCAAAATGGAATGAAATGGCATGATGCAAACCAAAACCAGAAGCATATATGAGATGATAATGATGCTATGAGATGATGCAAACATGAATCAAGACATGGGGATGATCATACAAACTTATGGATGCAAATGGAGCAAGCTTGGAACCATGAACATTCATGAAAAGTTATGGAATGCAAATGACACACAACATGGCAAATACATGATGCAATGATCAAACATGCTTTTAATATGTCTTAAGATGTCAAATGAATCAAATGGATGCACAAAATGCCATGGCAAGACATGGTATGAATGCAAATACAAGATGCATGCAAAAGGAAGCCCAAATTAGGGTTTATGATCAATGCATCAAACAAAAACCAAAATCATAAGCAAACATCAAAATAAAAAATTGAAAATGCACTCAAAGGAACCCTAATCCTATGCAAACTCACTGCCCAAAGGAGAGGTTCCAACTCTTAACCTAATTAGGGTTATGAATTTTCTAAGTTTTCTAGTGTTTTAAGGTACCTTAACAAGAAAAATGCCAAACAAATTGAAAATGAAAGATCAAATCATGCCAATTTAATCTCACAAACTACATGCTAAACAAAATGCAATGCAAAAAGAATCAAAGTCCAACTCTCAATGGTTAGGCAGAAATGATTTTTTGAAGTTTGGATCAAAATAATGCCTTGAAATGGTTTTAATTCCATGAAAAATTCTCAAAAGTCATCAAGATCAAAAAAGAAATTTGGTTTGAGGGTTGGACAATGTTTCTAAATGATTATGAAGGTTTCATGAATTTTTTGGTGATTTTTAAATACCTAAAAGTATTTTTAATTAATTAATTCTCATTAATTAATTAAAAATAAATTTTTAAATGATTTAAAAATATTTTTTAATGCAAAAAATAAAAATAAAAATGTTTTTGGTTTCTGAAAATTAATAAAAGTTTGTACAAAAAATTTCAGAATTTTTAAAAAGGTTTTACTATTTTAAATAAAATAGAGAAAAGAAATGAATTAATATGAAAAAATAAAATGAATTTAATCTGAAAATGGAAAAGTAATCAGATCCAAAGGCCCAAATTTGAACTGGCTGCGCGCGCGTTTGACCTGGCGCCATATCCAACGGCTGACATTCAAACTCTCATAATTGTGGTTAGCCCTAATTAATTATGCCCTAATGACTTTCAGGCGACCGGAACACTGTTCCGGTCGTCTTCTCCGGCAAGCTCAAACTTCTAACTCTCTCTACACGCAATGAAAACAAAATCTAACTGCCCAGAACTCTTCCCCACTCAAAAACGAATCAAACCCCTCAATCAAACAACATTTATCATTCAAAATCAGAGAGAATCGAATCAAACATTTTTTAGGGCAAAAGTTTCAGACATTGCATACATCCTGGTTTCTCAACCATTTTCAAAAGTAAGCACATATTCATGATCAGGGAAGCATGTAGATTCATTTAGAAACTTAAAATACATGTTCTGGAAAAAAAGTTCATGAAGCTACCTGAGTTTGAAGCTTTTCAGTTTGGAGCTTTCTGACCTCCTTTCTTGTACAAAACCACTCCTATGACTTCCCTTGTGCTTCTGAAAGGCTTGGAGCAAGTTTATTTTGGCTGGTTTGAGAGTTTGCAGAAGTTCTGTTCAAGGTGGTGTGGTGATCGTGTTTTTGATTCAGTGGGTTTCAGGCCATGGTGATGGGTGCTTTGTGATCAGGGAAGTGTGTTAAGATTGTTTGTGAAGTTTGTTTGTGTGTTTATGGCTTGTGCTGAGAGTTTCGAAGGCTCTTGCAAATGAGGGTGAAAATGAGAATGTTGTCTTGTGGGGTGCTTCAGGCTTGCCTCTTGTTATGTTTGGCTTGCATTTGATTAGTATAAACAATTGCCATTGGTCAGATGAAGTGACATGTGCTTTATTGATTGGTATGGGTGCTTTTGCCAAAAGGTCAAAGTTGGTGTAAGAAGGCATGGGCTACTTTCTAGCCAAGTACAAGGAGTGTGTCCTGCGCAGCATGATGTGAGGAAAGGCCTAGGATTGATCAGCAAGCTAGCCAGCAAGTGGATGAGAAGCTATGATGAGTTTTGCAACTTGCCTTGCCTTTGGTTCTTTATGAAATATCTTGATCCATAAGTCATAAAACATGTGATTCTTTGGGTGCAATCTGACTTTTAGGACTTGTGTGATCATGTGGTGAAGTTTAGAAATGCATTTGATGACTTAATTTTCCTTGAGAAGTGAATTTGCAATTTTGCCTCTTTGGTGGAAACCTTGAAATTTTGTGATTTTTGCCAACTTTGACAAGCCATAACTTTTGATCCAAAATGAACTAGGTCATGTTCTTGTACTTTTTGAAAATGGAATGATCCATTCTACAACTTTCATGACCAAAGTTTTTCCATTTGAAGCTTTTTTGAATCAAAAAGTAAAGGTTGAAAAAGTTGCCTAAAATGACAATTTCATTAAAAGTCAAACTTGCCCAAAAAGTCATCTTTGCAAAAGACTTGAATTTCTTCAATTTTGTGAACTTCTAACATATCCTATGATCAAATAAAGATCATACACAATCAAAATGATGAAGATCACCCTTTGGTTGGGTCATTGGGGGCCTCAGATGCCCTGATTTTGCACTGACTTGCTTGAAAAGTCAACTCTTGATCAGATGACTTCCCCATGGAATTTCTTCATGAAAATTGATATGCATACTCCCTATACCATATAGAGACCAATAGAAACAAGAATGACCAAAAAATTTGGGGTTATGGCCTCTGAAACCAAAACCCTAATTTTAGGTCATCTGTGCAGTTAAACCTGGCTCTGCTTCCATGCCATCCCCAGTTCTTGTGATTTTTTGACTTCTTTGACTTTGAGAGGATATAATATGATGCTTGGACACACATGGACTTCTTTGAAGTGATTGATGACCTTTGGAGTGGCTCAAGAAGCTCTTGGATTGCTCAGACCACAAACCCTAGATGCAGATGACTTTGAATCTATGCAGTGGATTAAGAATGTGGTATGAGATGCTATGATTGAATTTATGCTTATGAAATGATCACAAGCCATGGTGTGAATGGGTGAGGGAAAATTTGGGGTGTTTACAGCTGCCCCTATTCAAACATGAGTTAGCTGTGCAGGGTGTAAGCGACGGCTTATCAGGCAAACAAGATAACTTGTGGTTGAATACCAAAGACAGTCCAAAATTTGCACTCACAGAATGAAGAAGAAAAGGGATATAGATTGTAAAAGAAAATGAAGTATTTTGTAAAGTGCGGGCGACGGAGGACGA
The DNA here is from genome assembly GCA_963966055.1 of Lathyrus aphaca. Classification (NCBI taxonomy): domain Eukaryota; kingdom Viridiplantae; phylum Streptophyta; class Magnoliopsida; order Fabales; family Fabaceae; genus Lathyrus; species Lathyrus aphaca. The sequence continues at coordinate 221,301,340 of OZ014523.1, read as the reverse complement.
CCGTCGAGCAGAGAATGACTGCTGGGTAAAGAGCAATGACGGGGACGGCCGACATGCTAGGGATAAAAGGGATTATGATGGGGATGGCCATCAAGTAAAGCTGTAAGATTCTCTGGGGATTAATGAAACATGACGGGGACGGCCATCAGGTTCATAAAGTAATGTAACCAACGATGGGGACGGCCATCGGGCTGAAAAGAAAAGGGACCACGACGGGGACGACCATCGGGTTAAAGAATAAATGAAATAAACAGATGATGAGTTACGGTCATCAAAGGTGAAGGACGATCACCTAGCAGGGGACGGCTGCTCTGTTGGGTTAAGATGAGGGACTGTCATCTAAGGTGGAGGACGACCACCTGGCAGGGTACGGCTGCCGAAAATATCGCGACACAGGACGAATGTCGGATAAAAGCACAACGATGGGGACGACCATCGGACGAGCATGATGGAGGATGACCATCAAGAGGTGGAGGACGACCACCTAGCAGGGGACGGCTGCTCTCAAGGTTTATCATGACATAGGACGAATGTCAGATAACTAAAATCAACAATGGGGACGGCCATTGGATAAAATGATGAAGGATGATCATCAAAAAGGTGAAGGACGATCACCTAGCAGGGGACGGCTGCTAAATATCACGACATAGGACGAATGTCGGATAGAAAAGTCAACGATGGGGACGGCCATCAGACGAGCATGATGAAGGACGATCATCAAGAGGTGGAGGATGACCACCTAGCAGGGGACGGCTGCTCTCAAAGTTTATCATGACATAGGACGAATGTCAGATAGAAAAGAAAATTGCTTTGTTGGCGATCTACTGGGGAATAGCAAACACGGACGAGTGTTTATATCCAAGAAAGAAAGGTATAAGTGTTTGGATACTGTGTATAGATTAAGGGTGCGGACGAGCATCCTTAAGACTACGATACGGACGAGTATCGGGTAGAAACAAAAACTGACACGTGTTCAGAGATGATGATACGGACGAGTATCAACTGGTTAACAGAGAACACGGACGAGTGTTGAATCTGAAGGGACTCTTTCTGGGGAATAGTAAACACAGACGAGTGTCTATATTCAAGAAGACAAGAGTGTTTGACACAGTGTATGGATTAAAGATGCGGACGAGCATCCTCAAGACTATGATACGGACGAGTATCAGGTAGAAACAAACGCTTGACGCATGTTCTGAGATGATGGTACGGACGAGTACCAACGGGTTAACAAAGAACATGGACTAGTGTCGAATCTGTGGGGATATAAATGGTATATACAAGATACGGACGAGTATCTGTATAAGTGAAATAAGTAATAAGTATGAGTGGTGTATAGACAGGTATCTAACTTGTTGGGGAGGGGTGACACGGACGAGTGCCAAAAGGAGAAAGGTATAGTATAAACAAATATCTGATATACAAAGTGTTTATGTTACTGTGCTGGGGAAGGTGACACGGACGAGTGTCAAGGAATTGTATATATACAAGTATCTGTGAGTGCAAAGGGGACGCTTTGACTTTCTACTGGGGATGTGACACAGACGGGTGTCTCAAGGAGTATATACTGATGTTTGTGAATGTAAAGCAACTGCTTTAGCTTTAGCTCTCCGTTGGGGAATCTGGGGAGCATTCTGTATACTGATGGTGGATTGTCAATATTCACAAGTGCTTGATTCAGAACATGACTTATGATTATGCAACATGTTTGATTTTTTCCGTAATGCTCCGTATTAGACGGAATGCTACGCTTTGTGGGTGAATATGATGCAAATGCCATGATTATGCAAATATACCAAACCGGGATTTGGGTCCCGCTGCTGCGAAGATCTCTGGTTGATCTGCTTGAAGTGAACATCCCAGCTGGGGATGAGATCATTGGTGGATCTGATGAGATGTATTTGCTTGGGGAGATAAGTCACTGATAGACCCGTCCTTGGTAATGAGGGACCCAACTGGGGTTTGCAGAAGCTTTCGTCACTCTGTTGTGATCCCTTCATGCGTTGCTCTTCTAGATAGAGGCTGAAGCTCTGTGGGGAAGTGGTTCCCTGGCTTCTGTATTTGGCTGAGGAAGAATGATTGGCAACTTGGATGGGGAGAAATAGCAAATGGAAACTCAGCTGGGGAGAAAGCGCTTCAGGTGCTAAGAATGAGTGTTGATTTGTCAACTTGCTGGGATGAAGCTTTCATGCCTTGAGTTGCGTTTTGGATACCTGCAATCCTGCAAAGATAGAGAAACGCACAAGTGATCCCGAGGTATCCTTTACTGGATTCCGTCATAGGAGTTTTAGACACTTCTGAGAGTAAGTATATTTCCTGCAAGCATGTAATTTTTATTTTGAGGGTAAGCATCTGTATTCATGCAATCAGTTCTTCTTAAGACATCAGACATTTTTTGCAAATAAAAATGTACAAGACGAAACATGACTGAAAATCTGATTTTATTAGTTCATGTGCCCTGAATTGGCGAGATACAGTCAAAGAAACATATCTCCTAAAATGAGGAGATTGTTACAAATTGAGAAACAAAATACTGGCAATGTTGACGACGCTTTAAGGAGCTTCCTCTTTTTCTATGACTCGTATGACTTTTGACGTTCTTCTCATCTTGCTTTCTGAAGAAGGCTGATTCTGAAAGAGGCTTGATCCTTTCGAAGCTTACCAAGTTGTAAGTGATACAGACGAATTCAGAGTGCAGTTGTTCGCTTATTCCCTTATTTTGCATGGATCGCCCTTTCGGGTTTTCAATCCATCGGGGTACCCATTTTTGCCTGAGTCGTCCAATGTGGCTTTTCAACTCAGCGGGTGTACATTTTTTGTTTATTTCCCTTATTTTTGCCCGAGTCTTTTATTCTGTTTTTGACTCGCCGGGATGTCCTATTTTTGCCTGGACTCACATTCTGTTTTTATGTCCAGCGGGTCATTTTTATGCGAAGTATTTTTTAACTGCATCTGAATTTACAGGGGACGGGAAATCTTCACCATCCATGGTGCTGAGCATCAGTGCTCCGCCAGAAAAACTTTCTTTACTACAAATGGTCCTTCATAATTCGGAGTCCACTTGCCCCTGTGGTCTGTATGAGGAGGGAGGATTCTCTTCAGCACAAGGTCTCCTACTTGGTACTCTCGGTGCCTGACTTTCTGATCGAAGGCTTTCTTCATTCTCTTCTGATACAACTGCCCATGACAGATTGCAGCCAGTCTTTTCTCTTCAATCATACTCAGTTGTTCGTATCGGGACCGGACCCACTCTGCTTCGTTCAGTTTAACATCCATCAGTACCCGTAGAGAGGGTAATTCAACTTCAACAGGTAGGACTGCCTCCATACCATACACAAGTTGATACGGTGTTGCCCCAGTGGATGTTCTGATTGACGTACGGTACCCATGCAAGGCAAATGGTAGCATTTCATGCCAGTCTTTGTATGTGACTACCATCTTCTGCACAATCTTCTTGATGTTCTTGTTAGCTGCCTCAACAACACCATTCATCTTTGGCCTGTAAGGAGAAGAATTGTGGTGTTGGATCTTGAAGTCCCGGCATAGTTCTGCCATCATTTTGTTATTTAAGTTAGAACCATTATCAGTGATGATTCGCTCGGGAACTCTGTACCGACAGATGATATCTTTCTTCAGAAATCGAGCTACCACTTGTCTTGTAACATTGGCATAGGAAGCTGCTTCGACCCACTTGGTGAAATAGTCAATGGTGACCAGGATGAATCTATGGACATTTAAAGCAGTTGGTTCAATCTTGCCAATCATGTCAATGCCCCACATAGCAAATGGCCAGGGTGAAGACATCACATTCAGAGGATTGGGAGGCACATGCACCTTATCCGCATAAATCTGGCATTTATGACATTTTCTGGCGTAGGCAAAACAGTCTGCATCCATTGTGATCCAGTAATAACCTGATCTTAGCAACTTCTTTGCCATGGCATGCCCTCCTGCATGGGTACCAAAGGATCCTTCGTGCACTTCATGCATTAACAAGTTTGCTTCTGTTCTATCAACGCATCTGAGGAGTACCATATCAAAGTTTCTTTTGTACAGGGAGCCATCAGTGTTTAGAAAGAAACTACCAGCAAGCCTTCTCAAAGTCTTTTTGTCATTGGAAGATGCCCCAGGTGGGTATGTTTGATCCTTCAAGAAGCACTTAATGTCGTGGAACCAAGGCTTATCATCTTTGACAATGTCTGCTGCAAATACATATGCTGGTCTGTCAAGTCTGGACACTGAAATCTGAGGTACAAAGTTGGCAGCTTGCACTTTAATCATGGACGAAATGGTAGCCAGAGCATCTGCAAACTGATTTTCGTCTCGAGGAATATACTCAAGCTTGACTGTTGTAAAGAAAGTCAATAACCTCCTTGTGTAATCCCTGTAAGGTATCAGATGATCTTGGTGTGTGTACCATTTGTCGTTGGTTTGATTGACTACCAGAGCTGAATCTCCGAATACAGTTAAAGTCTTGAGGTTAATGGCTTCCTCAAGACCCATAATGCAAACTTCGTATTCAGCTTCGTTGTTAGTGCAGTTAAAGGTGAGTTTTGCCGAGAAAGGCATGTGAACTCCCTTAGGTGTAATGAGTACTGCACCAACGCCACAACCATTCATATTAACAGCCCCATCAAACATCATAGTCCATTCTTCTTCTGGGTCAGGCCCTTCAGTGTGAACAGGCTCTTCATGATCTTTTGCTTTTATGAACATGATGTCTTCATCAGGGAAGTCAAATCTCATAGGCTGGTAATCATCAATAGGTTGCTCAGCAAGATATTCAGACAATACACTTCCCTTGATGGCTTTCTGAGATGTGTATTGAATGTCATATTCTGTGAGGATCATTTGCCATCTTGCAACCCGTCCGGTAAGCGCTGGCTTCTCGAATATGTACTTAACTGGGTCCATTTTGGAGATCAATAAAGTGGTGTGGGTCAACATATACTGCCTCAGTCGGCGAGCAGCCCACGCTAAAGCACAACAAGTTTTCTCGAGCAGTGAATAACGTTGTTCACAGTCGGTAAACTTTTTGCTTAGGTAGTATATTGCATACTCTTTTCGACCAGACTCGTCATGCTGGCCCAACAGACACACCATCGACCCTTCTAATACTGTCAAGTACATTATCAGAGGTCTTCCTTCAACTGGAGGCATAAGGATTGGAGGCTCTTGTAAGTATTCCTTGATCTTGTCAAAAGCCTTCTGGAAGTCTTCGTTCTACCTGACCGTCTGTTCTTTTCTCAACAATTTGAACAAGGGTTCACAAGTTGCTGTTAGGGGGAGATATGAACCGTGAGATGTAGTTCAATCTACCTAGAAACCCTCGAACTTCTTTTTCTGTTTTCGGTGCAGGCATCTCTTGAATAGCTTTGACTTTATCAGGGTCAACTTCAATCCCTTTCTCGCTTACAATAAATCCCAATAGCTTACCGGATCGCACCCCGAATGTGCATTTGTTGGGGTTCAACTTCAGTTGGTACTTCCTCAGGCGCTTGAATAATTTCAGCAGGTTTACCAGGTGATCTTCTTCTGTGAGGGACTTGGCAATCATGTCATCCACATAACACTCGATTTCTTTATGGATCATATCGTGGAATAATGTCACCATAGCCCGTTGATATGTTGCACCAGCGTTCTTCAATCCGAATGGCATCACCTTATAACAAAATGTGCCCCAGGGTGTAATGAAAGTGGTCTTCTCCATGTCTTCAGGTGACATCTTGATCTGGTTGTATCCTGAAAATCCGTCCATGAAGGAGAATACTGAGAACTGAGCCGTGTTATCAACCAATACATCAATGTGAGGTAATGGGAAATCATCTTTCGGGCTGGCTCTGTTCAGATCCCGGTAGTCAACACACATCCTTACTTTGCCGTCTTTCTTAGGCACAGGCACAATATTAGCAACCCACGGTGGATAGCTAGTTACAGCAAGGAACCCGGCGTCCCATTGCTTTTGTACCTCTTCTTTGATTTTCATTGCCATGTCTGGGCGAGTACGACGCAGTTTCTGTTTAACTGGTGGGCATTCTTCTCTTAAAGGCAGCTTATGCATAACAATGTCGGTGTCCAACCCTGGCATATCTTGGTAAGACCAAGCAAACACATCCACATATTCCTGAAGCAGGTCAATCAGTTGTCTCTTCACTGAGTTTTGTAAGCAGGCCCCGATTTTAACTTCTTTCACGTCTTCGTCTGTACCAAGATTAATCGTTTCGACCTCCTCCTGATGAGGAGTGATAACCCTTTCCTCTTGTTTCAACAATCTGGCTAGCTCTCCAGGAAGCTCATAATCTTCTTCAACCCCTTCATCAGCTTGATTGATTGGATTGTCAAAGTCATACGAAGTCATAGCCGTGCTGTTGTCGGTGCTGTCTGGAAGGCACTCTCTGCAAGGGTTCAGTTTGTTCATTTTAGTGATTTGATTTTAATCTTGTTTAGAAGAGTGAAATAAAGTTGCCATTTTGAAAACATTGCCATTTATTTTTTGTACAAAAAGAAAAATGGAAAAACAGTGAGCGGAAAAGGAAAAAGACTCATTTGCAAAAGATGTTTGATATTTCATTGATTAATCTTGTTGCACAAAAATTACAGATGGCCCGATTACAAAATGAGTCTTGTCATCTTGGGCAAGATGCAAGACTTGATGCATGCTTAAAATATACAGGAAATAATAATTACTCTGCAGGAGTAACTCTTATAATTTCCTGGGAAGACCAGTTTGAGATACTGCTCCCCGGGATCTTTGGACGGATCCAACTTTCCAGGTTGCGGTCGCTTTCATCCTCGTCTTCCAAACTGTTGACAGCATCAGGGGTGAGCATCCCCCCACTAACAAAGTTGGGCTCCTTAGCAGCCTCTGCTTGATCTTGTTGAGTTGGTTTGTAACCCAACCCAAATCTATCCTCTTTCTTCTCTACGGGCAACAGTTTGCCCCAACCTTGGGCAGCCCCTTCTTCAACAACCTTCTGGGCTTGTTGATAAGATGTCATTGAGGTTCCAGGTACAGCAGATGTTTCATTTATGTTCAAGGCCTCAAACCCTTGGCTCATTGTTTCGTGGATCTCCCCATCCATCTCAATGTATTTGTAAGTAGCCAGATGGCTAACAAAAATATCTTCCTCTCCACAAATAGTAACGACTTGGCCCTCCCACTCGAATTTTAACTTCTGTTGCAGGGTAGACGTAACTGCGCCAGCGGCGTGAATCCATGGTCTACCCAACAAACAGCTGTAGGCAGGCTGAATGTCCATCACGTAGAAGGTCGTTTTGAAAGTTTGTGGGCCAATCGTTACAGGCAACTCAATCTCTCCCAGAACTGATCTCTTAGAGCCGTCAAAAGCTCTTACTACCAAGTTACTGGGACGTAATGCCAATCCTTCATACTCTATCTTCACAAGGGCTTTTTTAGGTAAGACATTGAGGGATGATCCTGTGTCTACCAGCACATGGGAAATAACTGCACCTTTACATTCCATGGTAATGTGCAAAGCCTTGTTATGATTGCGGCCTTCCGTAGTCAAATCAGTGTTAGTAAACCCTAGTCCATTGCTAGCATTAACATTTCCAACCACAGCTTCCAACTGAATGACGGTGATCTCTTCTGGCACATAAGCTGCGTGCAAAACTTTTAGTAGTGCGTTCCGATGAGCCTCGGAGCACATAAGCAATGATAGAATAGAGATCTTGGAAGGTGTCTGGTGAAGCTGGTCCACTATCTTGTAATCACTTTTCTTGATGATTCTCATGAATTCATCAACTTCTTGATCAAAAGGTGTTTTTAAAGCTTCCTTAACAATTTGCTCTTCTTGCACCATGCTCTTCCCTTTTGCCTTGGCAGCAGCTTCTGCTTCGGCAGTGGGTCTTTGAATCTGCGGGGCAAAAAGACGTACGCTTCGAGTGAAGCCTCCGCCTCCCCCCACATTGTCTATTTGTGGTGAAGAAGTTGATGAACCAAGAGTGATTTTTTGTCCTTCGCAGTATAGATCGGAGCCGTAATGCCAAGGGATGGCATTACTGCTTTCATAAGGTACTGGCCCAGGCACTGTGATAGTGACTGGACTGATAGCAGCTGCAGAAGGGACTATGATAGTCTGTGGATCATAGTATATTGTGATCGGTGCTCTGATAGGAGTGGCATTTTGTGAGTTGTAGGCAGAATCATTTTCAGGATCATAATAAATTGTAACCGTTGAGACATTTGCTGTTGAAGTTGTAGGAGACATTGTTGAATGGATGGGTGTTGTTGTTGTAGGAGAATCTGAATGAAGGGGTGCTGAAGTTGTAGAAGGGATGTTCGCTGATGTTTGGTCCGTTGAAGTAACAGATTAAACATTTGTTGATGAAACTGAAGAGTTGTTTGGAACAATGGTTGTTGCAGTTGTAGAAGACATGGGAACTGTTGTTAAGGAGATTGCTGGATTGGTAGGCATTGATGTTGTGATTTGAAGCAGGCCACTCTGGATGAGACCATCTATGCCATCTCTCAAGTTATCACAACCATTCATTGAAATGTTGCAATAAGCACACCCTAGCTCACATCCCGGGAACATTTGACATTCAAGGAGTTGAGCTTTAATCTCTACCAAAGGTGTCCGAATCTGACCCACACTGGTTATTAAGTAAGACGGCTTATCCTCCTCAATAGCATTGATTCTGGGTCCTCCGTGGTTTGACATAGGGTTCTTGTTAACATTTGGTGGTGGTGCAAAGTTTAGAGCTTTAGAATCTACCAAGTCCTGTACTTTCATATGCAAAGCTCTGCACTTCTCCATACTGTGGCCAGGTGCATTCGAATGAAAAGCATATCTGGCGCTGGCGTCATAATTTCTGGGTAGACTGGCAGGATCTGGAGGTGCCAATGTCCTTAGCTCAACCAGGTTGAGTTTCAGGAGTTGTGGCAATAATGTGGCATAAGGCATAGGGATCGGATCGATCACCCTATTGGCCTGAGAAGGTCTCTGTTGGAACGTTCTTTGCTGATTGTTGTTGCTGGTGTTGTTGTAGTTTCTCTGAGGAGGATACTGAGTTTGTTGCTGGTAATTTTGTTGATGTGGTTCATAAGCTGGTTGTGGATGAATTGGAGCGGGAATGGTGACTGCTGCCACAGACCTATGAACATATTGGGGTCTGCCTCTGCTGGCATGGATAGCATTAGTCTCACCAGTTCTTCTTGGGCCTACAAAAGGCTTTCTTGTGTTGCTGGATGAGCTGGCACCGTTGTTAGAAATTTTGCCCATCTTTAATAGGCTCTCAATTCTTTCTCCAGCTATAACGATATCTGCAAAGCTGGTAGAAGAAAAGGCAGCTAGCCTATCAATGTATGTCCCTTGGAGGGTGTTCATAAACATATCAGCCATCTCCCTCTCTGACATGGGTGGTTGGACAGCAGCAGCAAGCTGTCTCCACCTCTGGGCGTACTCCCGGAAGCTTTCCCTGGATGATTGTGACATTCCCATCAGGAGCGTCCTGTTGGGAGCCATATCCAAATTGTACTGGTATTGTCTAATGAAGGCCTCTGCCAAGTCCTTCCAACATCTGATGGTTGCTCTAGTCAGATGAGAGTACCATTCCCTTGAAGCTTCCGTTAAGCTATCCTCAAAATAAAACATCCATAGCTTTTCGTCCATGGTATATGCCTTCAGCCTCCCCAGAAAGGATTGCAAGTGGGTCCATGGACAGGAAGTCCCGTTGTACTTCTCAAAGCACGGTGGTTTAAATTTATGGGGAATCCTGACCCTGTCCACTAAGCCCATGTCCATAACATCAAAACCCAAAGAGTTTTGAGACTCCAAGGATCTTAATTTTTCAGCAATTTCATCCAGCCTTCTGTCATAGGCTTCATCCCCAGCTCCCATCACTGTGAAGTGATCTTCCTGGGGGTCTTCTTGCAGCACCCTGCCTGTAGTGGCATTCCCTTGTACATTAGAAGGGATGTTGATCTCTGGATGAAGGTGGGGTCCAAATACAGGTGGGTTGACATGAGGCTGAACCCTCTCATTGTTGCTTGTCCCAGCAGTCCCTAGATGGGGGTCTTCCTGATTTTGCCTCTCTACCATTGCTCTTAATCTCTCTTGGCTTTGAGCCATATTATTCATCACCTCCATAAATTGTGTCATCTGATCCCTCATTTCCAATCTCTCATTGGCCATTTGGTTCCTGACCTCTGTAAGGTCCTGTTGTACCTGGTCCATCTGTATACCCGGAAGGTTGTTATGGGTTGGATATCTGTGTGGACGGTTGAGTGGGAACACCCGACGTCGAGCAATAGTTCCTGAGTTCACAACAGAGTTAGTAACAAAAACAAAACAAACCTACAAAACAAACAAAGGTTAGCATGCAATGCAGTATGCTCATTTGTTTCCAAGGTATCCGGCTTGGCACTTGGTTTTGACCTTTCCAGACCCTTGAAGATGCTGTTGATGTTGCTTGAAGAATCAGATAAAACAAACCAACACATATATTACAAAAAGTAACTGATACATAGTTTGTTTTTTACAATACAAGCCCTCTGAGGGGTCAAAATACAACATAAGAAATTAAAAGTACATGAAATGAAAGCAACAACAAGCAAAAGTCAGACACCAAGACCAAACTCATCCTCCTGAACTTCCTTTAGAAGTGATTCAGTCACTGGATCAGCCGGATGCTCCGTGAGATTCCTGATGAGAAGATTCCTGGTAGCAACAGCTGCAGTTAGCTTCTTGTGTTGACTCTGGTCCTTTGACCTCTTCACACCAGCTCTAATCTTCAACTCTGAGATCTCTCTCTGGGCTGCTAGCAGGGCCTCCTGTTGCTCCTTGGCACTAGCCTCCAGCTGCTCAATCTTGTCCTGAGTCCTCTTATCTTCCAGAGTACGAGCTTCGGTGATCCTGACCCACCTAGCTTGACTCTCCTTCAGATACAAATCAGTCCTGGCCTTCTGGAACTGAGCTTCCTTGCAGGCATTCTTCAAGATCTGTTCTCCAGCCCTAGACTTCTTGATATAGTCCTCTGACTTCTCAATCCTAGCTAGATGCTCCACCTTTAGCTTTTCCAACCTCTCAATGTCCAGCCGACCATCACTCCTTTCCCAGAGGGTCTTCTGTAGAGCCTGAGTCAGCTTCTCATTCCTCTCTTTCAATTTCTCAAACTCCTCTAGGCTGACAGTGACAGGAGGTGGTGCTGAGGATGGTCCAGGTATATCTTCCATTGTGAAGGGCATCCCAGAAAATTGAGCCCTGGCATGGGACCACTCATAGTACTGTGCTGAGGCCACATTGTTGCATCTTCCCAGAATGGCCATTCCCTTGGTTTGGACATTGTCCCAAGCCCAGGCTGCTTGCCTGACAATAGCCAGATTAGGCTTAATCTCACAGTAAAGGGTCTCAGCCAAGTCTTGTGCCTTAGGAGTGTGGACCAATGAATAGCCCAGTTTTCTTTTGAATAGCAGAGGGTTGTAGTTGATGCAACCCTTTACTCCTATCAGGGGTACATTGGGAAACTGCCCACAACTGGTAATGATGTCCCTGCCTTTTGTGCTTTGAGTGCACCACCTGATATCAGCTGAAGTTAAAGCAGTAAGTCTTCTAGACCAATTCTTTTGCTGATGAGGATTCAAGAATGCATCAGTTTTGGGCAAGTGTTTGAGCAGCCAAGTATGGAACAGGGGAGCACAACACCTTACCAATCTTCCTCTTTGCTTTTCATTCCTTTGGTGAACAGAGTAGTAGAAATCCCCCAGTAAAGTGGACACTGGGTTCCTCAGAATGAAAAGATGGATTGCATTCTTGCTAACAAACTTAGGCTCGTCTGCAAATAATATGACCCCATATATGCTAAGGGCCAATAAAGCACAGACTGCCTTCCATTCTCCTGAGGGGGCCTTCAGGGTAGCCTGAGAGATCAAGAAATCCAAATGTAGGCCAGAGATTCCAGCCTTGGTAGTCATATTCTGCCCAATCAGACAAGGTTCCAGATATAATGCCTTTGCCACTTCTTCATTACTTGGAAAAGCCATCTCAGGGTTGAAGGGGACCCCACCTCTGATAGGTACACCAACCAATGATGAATACTCCTCTAATAAAGGCCCCAACTGGAAGTCCTGAAAGGTGAAGCACCTCAGAGGGGGATCATAGAACTGCAGGCAAGTATGAATCAAGCTCCTCTGTGAAGGGTCCAAATCCATAACCACATCAAGTATGCCCCCATAGTGTTCTCTGAATAGTGGTATATGGTCTGGAGTAATCAGGGTCTAGATCTTCCTGATGTCAGCTAACTCAGGCTGAAAGAAATGATAGGAGATGTTACTCTTCTTGGGTGCCATGTTGCTGGAGAAGAGCTGAGACAGATGCTGATGATGTAGAAAAAAACTGATGATGGGCCACTGACAGGCTGATGCAGGTGACTGAAGCAGGTAGCTGATAGTTGAAGTAGATACTGATGAGGATAGGTCTATGCTGATGATGGGGTCAAAACCAAGCCAAAATAAAGTATGGATACCCTGAAAAACAAATAAGCAAATGTTAAAATGATGCAATGATGATGTATGCAAATGATATGCAAGGGTTTGTGATCAAGCTGGATCTGATTGCTGCTCTGATATAAGTCCATGTATGTTCAAGAAATCCAGATGGAGGTTCAAAAGTCTAGTAACCAAGGTGGGGGGACTCAAATAAAGAGTCACATGTCCAAGGTTAGAAATCACAAGAACTGTTCCAAAATGGAGTACTCTTAATCAAAACAAAGTAACAGGGTATGCTGAGGTCAAGGGTACCTGCAAACCTGTAAACAGCCCAACCCCCTCACAGGTGATGTTTTAAAACAAGGATCCTCAGACTTGGATCAGTTATGAGAAGTGTAAACACTTCTAACCCGGAGGTACAGTGTTTACAATAACCATAAAAGATCCTCCTCTAATTCACCCCAGTTTCTGAAGGTCAATACTAAAGGTCATCCAGACTTAGCAGGCTTCCCAGATAGCCCTAGCACTACAGGAAATCTGTAGCACAGAGTTCTCAAGAAGAAACCCATATCTGAACCGTGTTTCATATTCCCGCACCAGACCGAAATGGAATGGGAAAGAATATGAACCACTCTAGCCTAGGTGTCACTAAGGTCCCAGGTATAGGACCTCAACTCTCAATAGAACACCCACCCACCAAAGCAACAAAACCAGATCCAGCCAGCACAGTATGACAGTATGATATATGTAAAGCTATAAAGAAACAATAAAACAACTGTATATAAAGCAAAAATAAAACAAATATACAAACACAGATAGCACATAACACCCCATTAAACACAAATCAATCAAGCGCTAGGAGGAACCCACAAAAAGAACCAGAAGCCCTGGTTACAGTATAAGGATCCCCAGCAGAGTCGCCAAGCTGTCGCTCCCACCAGATGACACCGGGTCAAAAGGGGTACAGACGCGAACGGTCGGCGAAAGGAGGGTGTGAGAACACACAGGAGTGAACTCACAGGGAATGAAAAGAGTTGCCAGCTAGGCATTTTTATCCCGGAGGAAAGGCAATGCTGCATAGACCTGGAAAGATATGGATAAGACGGTTGCGAACCAGAGAGACTGAGAAAGGGGGTTGGTTACAACCTGGGAAGGTATTAGAACCCAGATTGTCCGCCGTACTCGACGGGATCCACGCTTAAAAGATTTGTGTTTAAAAGGGGTAGTGTCAGTGCAATCTGTGTATAAAAGAGCTGGAAAAGGATGTACAGGTGTCAGTGTAAAAGAAATAAAGTGTGGTATATACAGTATCGGTGTAAGAATAAGGATGAAATGCTCAAGACCATGAGGCTTAAAGAATAATGCTGGAAAGAGGGGGAATATACAGATACTTTTGTTCGATAACTGTTAAGTTATGCCTACGTATCCTCTCGTGCAATGAGGAAGTCAGAACACCCTAGTTCGACCCAAAGAGACTGAAAGATGATTTGACTTGTGAACTGCTTACTTGTCTATGCTCAAGTGTATGACCTGTCTGGCTCAGGTGCAAACTGTCTTGCATCAGACGGAAGAAGCAAGTTCTCGTTTATGAGTGAATGAGGTGAGAAAAAGAATCCCGGAGGAGACGTTTATTGTTTGTTTTTGTGTTTTCAGTCTTTTATTGCTTTTTGAAGTTTGCCATAAGTTGATGAGCTTTAGCCTAAACCAATGGGTTAGTAAACTCATCACATCTTCCCTCTGATTAGGGGTAATGAGAGTACCCTAAGTGTGAAGTCAGCATCTCACACTTAATTACCATGATGTAGGATTAAGATCATTAACCTACTTGTGATTATTTAGATGTTTTTGTTGTTTTTGTTTAGTGTTGAGTAATGAGATTAAGCCATAATCAGGGATTAAACAGACTCATTACACCATCCTAATAGAAGGATAATAGATGAGAATGTTTAAGCTGAGGAAAGCTCCTCAACTTAATCCATGATTAGGGATTAAACTCATGACAAAACAAAGCCTTTATTAGATGGATTTTAGTTAATGGTAAGATGATGAAGTGATTTTTAGGGTTTGTAAGACAACATGAGGGGGACTTGTCCATTAACACTAGGGTTAGTCCTTCTTAACCAATTAAGGAAGAAATAGAACCCTAATGCAAGGCCCAAGTTACAAGTGTGATGTCTTGATGATTATTAAGTGAATTGATTAAGAGATCTAAACACATTAAGGGTTTAACACTTAGGATTAAAGTTATACACTCCATCCTAATAGAAGGATGCAGGCATAAGTTTAATCACAAAGCCTTAAAGCCTTTAGGGTTTAGTCCCTGATTATGAGATGAGAAGAGAAGACTCAAAGAGACACAAAGATAAAACTAAGAGGGGAGACTAATCCAAACCCTAATCATTGTCATGCTTGGTTGTTCCTAAGGTTTGTGAGGTTTATGAGAGAAATCTTCAAAGGAACCACCAGGAAGTAGATGAAAGGATCAAAGAGAAGCAAAGTAACTTGCTTCATTGAAGAGGACAAGTCACTTGAGGAAAGAAAGTAAGGAGAAGAAGAAAGAGAAAGCTCAATCTCAAACACATAACAAAATGCAGCAAGGATGCATAAAAGAGATGAAAGGAAATTCTGAGAAGTGAAGGCAAATTCACTTCTCAAAGTTGCTTACCACCTGAAAAGTTAGTGAAAGGAATGCAATGCAATGCAAAATGGAATGAAATGGCATGATGCAAACCAAAACCAGAAGCATATATGAGATGATAATGATGCTATGAGATGATGCAAACATGAATCAAGACATGGGGATGATCATACAAACTTATGGATGCAAATGGAGCAAGCTTGGAACCATGAACATTCATGAAAAGTTATGGAATGCAAATGACACACAACATGGCAAATACATGATGCAATGATCAAACATGCTTTTAATATGTCTTAAGATGTCAAATGAATCAAATGGATGCACAAAATGCCATGGCAAGACATGGTATGAATGCAAATACAAGATGAATGCAAAAGGAAGCCCAAATTAGGGTTTATGATCAATGCATCAAACAAAAACCAAAATCAGAAGCAAACATCAAGATAAAAAATTGAAAATGCACTCAAAGGAACCCTAATCCTATGCAAACTCACTGCCCAAAGGAGAGGTTCCAACTCTTAACCTAATTAGGGTTATGAATTTTCTAAGTTTTCTAGGGTTTTAAGGTACCTTAACAAGAAAAATGCCAAACAAATTGAAAATGAAAGATCAAATCATCCCAATTTAATCTCACAAACTATATGCTAAACAAAATGCAACGCAAAAAGAATCAAAGTCCAACTCTCAATGGTTAGGCAGAAATGATTTTTTGAAGTTTGGATCAAAATAATGCCTTGAAATGGTTTTAATTCCATGAAAAATTCTCAAAAGTCATCAAGATCAAAAAAGAAATTTGGTTTGAGGGTTGGACAATGTTTCTAAATGATTATGAAGGTTTCATGAATTTTTTGGTGATTTTTAAATACCTAAAAGTATTTTTAATTAATTAATTCTCATTAATTAATTAAAAATAAACTTTTAAATGATTTAAAAGTATTTTTTTAATGCAAAAAATAAAAATAAAAATGTTTTTGGTTTCTAAAAATTAATAAAAGTTTGTACAAAAAATTTCAGAATTTTTAAAAAGGTTTTACTATTTTAAATAAAATAGAGAAAAGAAATGAATTAATATGAAAAAATAAAATGAATTTAATCTGAAAATGGAAAAGTAATCAGATCCAAAGGCCCAAATTTGAACTGGCTGCGCGCGCGTTTGACCTAGCGCCATATCCAACGGCTGACATTCAAACTCTCATAATTGTGATTAGCCCTAATTAATTATGCCCTAATGACTTTCAGGCGACCGGAACACTGTTCCGGTCGTCTTCTCCGGCAAGCTCAAACTTCTAACTCTCTCTACACGCAATGAAAACAAAATCTAACTGCCCAGAACTCATCCCCACTCAAAAACGAATCAAACCCCTCAATCAAACAACATTTATCATTCAAAATCAGAGAGAATCGAATCAAACATTTTTTAGGGCAAAAGTTTCAGACATTGCATACATCCTGGTTTCTCAACCATTTTCAAAAGTAAGCACATATTCATGATCAGGGAAGCATGTAGATTCATTTAGAAACTTAAAATACACGTTCTGGAAAAAAAGTTCATGAAGCTACCTGAGTTTGAAGCTTTTCAGTTTGGAGCTTTCTGACCTCCTTTCTTGTGCAAAACCACTCCTATGACTTCCCTTGTGCTTCTGAAAGGCTTGGAGCAAGTTTATTTTGGCTGGTTTGAGAGTTTGCAGAAGTTCTGTTCAAGGTGGTGTGGTGATCGTGTTTTTGATTCAGTGGGTTTCAGGCCATGGTGATGGGTGCTTTGTGATCAGGGAAGTGTGTTAAGATTGTTTGTGAAGTTTGTTTGTGTGTTTGTGGCTTGTGCTGAGAGTTTCGAAGGCTCTTGCAAATGAGGGTGAAAATGAGAATGCTGTCTTGTGGGGTGCTTCAGGCTTGCCTCTTGTTATGTTTGGCTTGCATTTGATTAGTATAAACAATTGCCATTGGTCAGATGAAGTGACATGTGCTTTATTGATTGGTATGGGTGCTTTTGCCAAAAGGTCAAAGTTGGTGTAAGAAGGCATGGGCTACTTTCTAGCCAAGTACAAGGAGTGTGTCCTGCGCAGCATGATGTGAGGAAAGGCCTAGGATTGATCAGCAAGCTAGCCAGCAAGTGGATGAGAAGCTATGATGAGTTTTGCAACTTGCCTTGCCTTTGGTTCTTTATGAAATATCTTGATCCATAAGTCATAAAACATGTGATTCTTTGGGTGCAATCTGACTTTTAGGACTTGTGTGATCATGTGGTGAAGTTTAGAAATGCATTTGATGACTTAATTTTCCTTGAGAAGTGAATTTGCAATTTTGCCTCTTTGGTGGAAACCTTGAAATTTTGTGATTTTTGCCAACTTTGACAAGCCATAACTTTTGATCCAAAATGAACTAGGTCATGTTCTTGTACTTTTTGAAAATGGAATGATCCATTCTACAACTTTCATGACCAAAGTTTTTCCATTTGAAGCTTTTTTGAATCAAAAAGTAAAGGTTGAAAAAGTTGCCTAAAATGACAATTTCATTAAAAGTCAAACTTGCCCAAAAAGTCAACTTTGCAAAAGACTTGAAATTCTTCAATTTTGTGAACTTCTAACATATCCTATGATCAAATAAAGATCATACACAATCAAAATGATGAAGATCACCCTTTGGTTGGGTCATTGGGGGCCTCAGATGCCCTGATTTTGCACTGACTTGCTTGAAAAGTCAACTCTTGATCAGATGACTTCCCCATGGAATTTCTTCATGAAAATTGATATGCATACTCCCTATACCATATAGAGACCAATAGAAACAAGAATGACCAAAAAAATTGGGGTTATGGCCTCTGAAACCAAAAGCCAAATTTTAGGTCATCTGTGCAGTTAAACCTGGCTCTGCTTCCATGCCATCCCCAGTTCTTGTGATTTTTTGACTTCTTTGACTTTGAGAGGATATAATATGATGCTTGGACACACATGGACTTCTTTGAAGTGATTGATGACCTTTGGAGTGGCTCAAGAAACTCTTGGATTGCTCAGACCACAAACCCTAGATGCAGATGACTTTGAATCTATGCAGTGGATTAAGAATGTGGTATGAGATGCTATGATTGAATTTATGCTTATGAAATGATCACAAGCCATGGTGTGAATGGGTGAGGGAAAATTTGGGGTGTTTACACTAGGGGTTACTTTAGAACTGAATCTTAAGGTGTGTTCGTAACAATTATCGGAACGGAATGCTTAAGTAGGAAGTCTAAGGTGTAAAGATTGTATTCATCTTGTTGGATCTTTCTCCGCTTCCTAACTACGATTTCATAGGTAAGTCGGTTAATGCGAAGATAAAATAAAAATTTTCGGTATGGCTAAATAAACGGGGAAAATTCGAAACTGAAGAAATAACACAAATATTACTTTATTTAATTGAAATACGGAAAGGGAAATACAGTGAAATGGAAAATGCGGAAAGGGATAGGTATCTGTCCCACACTATATCAGATATTGTTCTCAATGTTGTGATATAATAGCGGGGAAAGTACAATACAAAAATCGAAATGCAAAAACATAAACATAAATATAAACTAAGGCTGCTGACGACCACGACCTTGGCTTCTAGTGTGGGAGCGTCTGGTCGGAGTCGCTTCTGGATCAGAACCGGTGGTGGTGAGAGCAGTGATATCAATACGCAAAGCCTCTAGCTCGCTAAAAATCTCCCTAAGCTTCTCATCTGTCGTCCTTTGGTTACTGGTAACAGCTGAAAGTAGGGCATCATATTGCTCTTTTTGCCTTCGCTCGAGTGCGACATTCATCTGATTCTGCTGATGAATGGCACGGAGGACGTCTTCAAGTGTGATGTCGGGTGTAGGTGGCTGCCTGGTGGAGGACTCAGGGATGTCCTGTACTGGCTCAGCAGCATCCAAGGTATCCTGCATCTCGTCCACTGGTGCATCAGTTTGCTCATCAATAATGGGGACGTGGCCTGCAGCATCCGGTAAAGCAAATAGCCAATTGGCTCGGTTCGACGGATCGATGCGGTCACGACAAGGCAAGATGATGTGATGATAAACGGTGCCTTGGATAACAGGGTTGAACCTGCCATCCTCTCTCTGAGATATCAAATGGGCGGACTTGCAATAGCTCTTTGTAAGCAACTCTGCGGCTCTGTGAGGGAAATGAGTAATCTGGTCACCAATCTCCAGCTGAATGGAAAGGGTTCTGACAATCCCTCCTATGTAGAAGGGGGTTGCGCCTCGATGCGCTACAGACTGGATATGGGCTAAAAGGAACGGGGAAGCATTGATGCGCTCCTCATTCAAAGCACAGTGCAAGAACAAGAGCTCTTTGGAGTTCAGCTTGTGATTGCTCTCTCCTGCGAAAATAGTATTGCAGATGATGCGATGGAAATACCGAATCGCCGGGTTATGGATGTGGGTGGCATTCAGACTCTGGAAGGAAGTAGCACGGGTGTTGGTGATGTCGTGCCACAGAGTGAAAGCAGCTTTGTTGAAGTTGTCGGGCACGCGGAGATGAGCATCATCGCCGTGATCGAAACCTAACAGTTTGGCGATCCTTGTTTGCGTGATTTCATACTCTCGTCCGAGCATTCTGAACTTTGCAATGCCGGTGAGTTGACTTGTTGAACCTGGAGGTGTAAAATACTGAAATGAACTCAGAAATTCCAAGGTGAGGATTTCGAATGTCGGTTGTGTGCACAAGTGCCACAAACCAACATGCTCAAGTAGGATCTTCACGCTGTCTAGCAGGCCTAACTCCCTCAAGCAGTCAAGGTCGACATATCGAGTGGGTTGGACGCCACGGTTTTGAAACCTGATAAACGTTTGTCTTTGTGCTTCTCCTTGGTCACCATCTCTGAATTGGATGTTCTCCATTGCATGCAAGTACGGGAATGCGAGATGAGAGGTTTTTGAGTTTTTGTGAGAAAATGAAAAATGTGAAGAATTTTGTTCGGATTATAATGAATGAGTGAATGTGAGAGGTTTGGAATAAATGGAGAGGATTAATGAAATTGATTGAGGTTTATGGGAGGTTACGGGAGAATGAGGAGATAATGGGGGGTTTCTATTTTATGAAAATGGAGAATGGGTTCTGCGAAGGTGAACGGTTCTGTTTCTCAGAATTCGTATAACAGGGTGGTCACAGTCGTGAGGGATGTCTTACGGTTGTGACGCGCTAAATAGCTCGTCACAATCGTGAGTGATGAGTGACGACCGTGATGGCTTTAAAACTTATAATTTTTCACAGAATGCATTATCTCACTTCAGTTCAATGCAATTTCTTATCAGTTCTCATTTAATTCCAACACAAATAGTATATATAATATTGGATCAACATATATTAGCAGTAATTTCATCACACGAGAATTCATAAAATATCAAGAAATTTAAATATAATAGGAAGTAATGAAAAGCATAGAAATTGATTAAATTAGAAAGTGGCAAAACTAGAAGTACTTTTCTTTTGATATAATGGAAGGAAAATTACATTGATAAAAATAAGCTACGAAAATGTTTGCAAAATGTTAAACTAACTAGAAACAAAAACGAAAAGTAAAATAAATTAAATCACTACAGCATTTTCAAAGTTGCTTCTTCAAATCTTCAAGTGCGGAGTTTAAATGGTAGAATTGTTCACAAGTTATGTCAGTTAAACCTATAACGTCCAGTCGCATGCTTTTAACCTCATCCTTAACAGCATTAATATCGGCTTGGTAAACTTCAAGAGTATTCATAATTTTCTTTAAGTTGTCAGCATATCCTACTTGATTTACTTCAGGGGTTTCAATCACTTCATCAGTGTGGTCAATGTCATGGTAACCAGGAGGTTTCTCAGGGTCACTTTCTACATAGGTCATTATGTCATCCCTTATTTTGTAAGATTGTGGTGTTTCGGGAGTGGATGGATAGTCAAGAGGGGTAAGCTCATAAAGCCAATTATCTTTATTGTGAACACTGACTCTAGCATAGTTTGGTAATGTGAACAGGGTTACTACTTCATTCCTGATTAGGTACTTGTAAGGTGGTTGTCCTAAATTTCTTATGATTTGGCGGTTAAAGCAAAAGTTCAGATTCATAGGACGGATGGTACCTAAACGGTTACACTTGTGTAATTGGTATCTAATTCCTAAGGCGTCAGCAATCATGGTGACCAGGCCTCCTACCAATATGGGTAGATCAGGTTCCTCTTGGATTCTGGTGAAGGTTTGCATCATGAAAGGCACACCATTAACTGGTTGTCCATTGGTCAGACAGGACATAATGAATATCTCATCTTTAGATACTCCAGTGAGGTTTTCTTCTTTTCCAAAGAAGGTGTGGGCAAGGATCTTATGGAAATAGCGGATAGCAGGGTTATGTATTTCATCATTGTTCATGTTATCTGGCTCAGAATGGTAATTTCCGGTTAAGGTTCCCCAAAAGAAGTCTAGCTCAATGTCCATTAATTCTACCTGGGTGGTAGTAAAAGCAAAGGGTCCACTAGGGAATCCTAATAAGTCAGCTAGTTCTTTATGGTTAAAGTCATATTCTATTCCGAATAGTCGGAAACTGATAAATCCTTTCCTGAATCCAAAACCGCGCTCGGGTAAGTAAACTAAGGAGCTTAAGAACTCAAGGGTGAGCTCGCGGTAAGTCACAAACTTTTGTTTTATTAGTGCATTCTCCCATCCAAGTTGGTTAAACAGGTATAGGATGCTATCATGTATACCTAAAGTTTCCATAGTCAGTTCATCATGATACAGAGTCAAATCCATTGGTCTCTGTGATAACTCCTCAAATTTCATTCTTTGGTTCCTACCTCTAAATTTGGTTTCCATAATGTTTCTCGGTTGGTTAGCCATAGTTAGTGTAAATGTGGAGGAAACAAATCAGGGGGAAAAGGAAAGTGGAAAAGACTTTAGAAAATCTGTAAAAGTGATTTAGAAAATAAAAATTAAAATAAGGAAAAATAAGAAAATAAATGCATAAATAAAATCAATAATGATAATAATGAAATAAAACAATAAAACAAATAAATGGTAAAACGATAAAATGATAAAACAATAAAATGATGAATGATAAAATGATAAATGATAAAATGGTAGAAATGGGTTGCCTCCCACTAAGCGCTGTTTTTATCGTCATAAGCCTGACGTAATGCTTAGGGGTAGATTAATCAGGGGAATTAGTGGGCAATTCTAAAAGCCTTAGATTATTTGCATAATCTCTATGTTCAATTTTATGGTAATGTTTTAATCGTTGTCCGTTTACTGTGAACGGTTCACTATTCCTACCATTAATTTCTATTGCTCCGCTCGGGAACACTTTAGTTATTTCAAAGGGTCCTGACCATCTAGATTTTAGTTTTCCAGGAAAGAGCCTAAGTCTTGAATTAAAGAGGAGTACAACATCTCCCACACTAAATCCTTTCCTAGATAGGCGTTTATCGTGCCATCGCTTAGTTCTTTCTTTATATATCTTAGCATTCTCGTAAGCATCTAACCTTAACTCTTCTAATTCATTAATGTCGAGGATTCTCTTTTCTCCAGCGGCATTGTAGTTTATATTGAGTGTTTTAATCGCCCAAAATGATTTGTGTTCTAGTTCTACCAGGAGATGACAAGACTTTCCATACACTAATTTGAAAGGTGTAGTTCCTATGAGTGTCTTGTAAGCTGTCCTATAAGCCCATAAAGCCTCATTAAGTTTAGATGACCAATCTTTCCTAGATATGGCTACAGTCTTTTTTCTAAGATTTGTTTAATTTCTCTGTTTGAGATTTCGACCTGTCTACTTGTTTGTGGATGATATGGTGTTGCTACACGATGTCTGACTCCATACTTAGATAGTAATTTGTCAAAGATTTTCAAAATGAAATGAGAGCCACCGTCACTAATGACAAGTCTAGGCACACCAAATCTTGGAAAGATTATATTTTTGAAAAGCTTAATTACTACTCGTGTGTCATTTGTAGGAGAAGCTATAGCCTTAATCCATTTTGAAACGTAATCGACAGCTACGAGTATGTAATTATTACCGAAAGATGATGGGAATGGTCCCATGAAATCTATTCCCCAGACGTCAAAGACTTCTACTTCTAATATTCCTCTTTGAGGCATTTCATCTCTTCTTGAAATATTTCCGGTGCGTTGACACCGATCGCAGTTTATAACAGCGATGTGGACATCTTTCCATAAATTAGGCCAAAATAGGTCGGCTTGTAAGATTTTTGCACAAGTCTTGGAAGTGCTTGCATGTCCACCATAAGGAGATGAATGGCAATGAGCAATGACATGTTCTATTTCTTCTTCGGGAATACATCGACGAAAGATTCCGTCGGGTCCTCTTTTAAAAAATAATGGTTCGTCCCAATAGTAATGCTTGAGATTGTGAAAGAATTTCTTTTTCTGCTGATAGGTTAAGTCAGGTGGAAGCGCTCCTGCAGCTAAGTAGTTGACAATGTCAGCGTACCATGGCAGTCCTACGGTTGTTTGGATTGTTTCCACGGGTTCTGGTTCATCTATATCTAACTGAACTGGGTCGCTTCCTATTTGTGCTATCAGCTGTTCATACGGAAAATCGTCGTTAATCGGCACTTGTTCGGGTTTAATACCTTCTATTCTAGATAAATGGTTCGCTACGACGTTTTCAGTACCTTTCTTATCTTTTATTTCGAGATCGAACTCTTGTAAGAGTAAAATCCATCTCAAGAGTCTTGGTTTAGCATCTTTCTTAGTTAATAGATATCTGATAGTAGCGTGGTCTGTGTAAACGATTATTTTCGCTCCCACTAGGTAGGAACGGAATTTGTCAAGCGCAAAGACAACTGCTAACAATTCTTTTTCAGTAGTGGCGTAGTTCATTTGAGCAGAATCTAAGGTTCTACTGGCATAGTAAATTGCGTGAAGTTTCTTGTCCTTCCTCTGTCCTAGAACTGCGCCTACAGCATATTCACTCGCATCGCACATGATTTCGAAAGGTAATCTCCAGTCAGGGGGTTGCATGATTGGTGCGGTGATGAGGGCTGTTTTTAGAGTTTCGAATGCTTTAAGACAATCTTTATTGAATATGAACTCAGCGTCTTTCATTAATAAACCGGTAAGAGGTTTAGTGATTTTCGAGAAATCTTTGATGAATCGTCGGTAAAAACCGGTGTGTCCTAAAAAGCTTCGTATTTCTCGAACGGTCTTAGGGGGTTGAAGATATTTTATGATTTCTATCTTAGCTTTATCAACTTCAATTCCCTTATCAGATATAACGTGTCCTAGTACGATTCCTTCTCTGACCATGAAATGACATTTCTCCCAGTTAAGTACGAGGTTTACTTTTACACATCTTTCTAATACCATTTCTAAATTTGATAGACATCCTTCAAAACTTTGCCCGCATACAGAGAAGTCGTCCATGAACACTTCCATGATGTTGTCTATGAAATCTGCGAAGATTGACATCATACATCTTTGGAAGGTTGCAGGAGCGTTGCATAATCCAAAGGGCATTCGTCTATAAGCGAACGTTCCATAAAGGCATGTGAATGTAGTCTTCTCTTGATCATCTGGGTGGATAGGGATTTGGAAAAATCCTGAGTAACCATCAAGATAAAAGAAATATGTGTGCTTGGCTAATTTTTCTAACATTTGATCTATAAAAGGTAGTGGGAAATGATCTTTTCGAGTGGCTTTGTTTAGTTTACGATAATCGATGCACACTCTATGTCCTGTCACTACTCTTTGTGATATCGATTCGCCTTTAGCGTTTTTCACAATAGTGATACCTCCTTTCTTTGGTACTAAATGTATTGGACTAACCCATTTACTATCAGAGATTGGATATATTATTCCAGCGCTAGTAGTTTCTTAACTTCTTCCTTTACTACAGTACTAAGGATTGGGTTAATTCGTCTTTGAGATTCTCTGGAGGTTTTGCAATCTTCTTCTAGCAGAATACGATGCATACAGATTGAAGGGCATATTCCTTTGAGATAAGATATGTTATATCCTAATGCAGTTGGATATTTCTTTAAGTCATCTAAAAGTTTCTTTGTTTCAATTGTTCCTAAACTGGAATTGATTATAACTGGTCTTGTACATTCAGTGTCTAAGAATTCGTATCTTAGGTTCTTAGGTAAAGTTTTTAACTCTAATGTAGGTTTATTCTTACTTGGCATGGGATCCGGTGTAAGTGCTAAACTTTCACTTAGACTATCATCCTGATATGGTTCACGCCAATTATCATCTTCGAAAATCAGAGGGATTTGAATTTTCATAATTTCAGAATAGGTAGTTTCTTTCATTTCCATTTCTCTTACACATTCGTCAATTACATCCAATAAATAGCATGTATCCTCTATAGTTGGTGATTGTAAGAATTGTGTTAAAATAAATTCAACTTTCTCTTCACCTACTTCAAAGGTTAGCTTTCCTTTCTTTATGTCTATAATAGCTCCGGCGGTAGCTAAGAATGGTCTTCCTAGTATGATAGGTGTAGTGGAGTCTTCAGAGATGTCCATGATTATAAAATCAGTAGGAATATAAAATTGTCCTATACGTACTGGGACGTTTTCTAGTATACCTACAGGATATTTAATAGAGCGATCGGCTAGTTGAACAGACATTTTAGTTGGTCTTAGGTCTCCCATGTCTAGCCTTCTGCAAATTGTTAAGGGCATAACACTGATACTGGCTCCTAAATCGCATAGAGCTTTGTCAATGACGGATTTTCCTATTACACAGGGTATAGAGAAACTTCCTGGATCTTTTAGCTTAGGAGGCATATTATTCTGAATTATTGCGCTACACTCAGCAGTAAGTGTAACAGTTCCGTTATCCTCTATCTTTTTCTTATTGGATAAGATTTCCTTTAAAAACTTAGCATACGAGGGCATTTGAGTGATAGCTTCTGTAAACGGAATAGTAATATTCAGCTGTTTCAGAAGTTCAACAAATTTCTTAAACTGGCCCATCGTCTTAGAATTTGTTAATCTCTGAGGGTACGGAATTGGTGGTTTATAAGATGGTGGAGGCACATAAGGCTTTTCTTTCTTCACTGCCTCTTGATTATTATCTTCCTTTTCTTCTGGTTCATTCACCTTTTCAGTCGGGTTATCCGGTTTTTGGTACATGGCTGGATTGTCAAGTCTTGGATCGGTAGGTCCGTCAAGTTCCTTGCCACTTCTTAATATCACAGCATTAGCTTGTCCTTTCGGATTAGGTTGAGGTTGTCCTGGAAATACTCCAGCTGGTGCAGCGGTAGGTGCTTGTTGTGGAGCTACTTGTGAAATCTGAGTTTCTAGCATTTTGTTATGTGTAGCTAACGCATCTACCTTGCTCACTAATTGCTTAATCTGCTCACTAGTGTGTATGTTTTGGTTTAGGAACTCCTTGTTTGTTTGAGATTGGGTAGCTATGAAGTTCTCCATCATCAACTCAAGGTTTGATTTTATAGGAACATTAGGAGCAGTCTTTTGATATCCTGGTGGTGTAGCTGGTGCTTGACCTGGTGCGTATAAAGCATTGTTGTTCTGACAGGAGAAGTTCAGATGATTTTTAAAACCTGGGTTGTATGTGTTTGAGTACGGGTTTCCTTGAGCATAATTCACTTGATCCGTGGGAATTCCTGCTAATAGTTGACAATCAGGGACAACATGTCCTGGAACTCCACATAACTCACAGTTAGGTGTTACCGCAGCCACGATGGTTGTTGGTGTTATGGCCAAGTTGTCGATCTTTTGGTTAAGTTGGTCAAACTTTGCATTGACTTGTTGTTGAGAGAATCCAGCGTACATGCCTTACTGAGTCTGCGGAATAATAGGAACACTTTTGACTTCACGTTGCACGTTTCATGACCAAATCAATTCAAGTAGCCCTATTTTCCTTTGTCACGTTCGTGACAAAGGTGTTACGGTCATTTTCTTCATTTAAAGCACGTCACGGTCGTGACAGCTTGGTGACGGTCGTGAGTGTCCCACGTTGGGCGTCACGGTCATGACAGCTTGGTAACGACCGTGGTTATTACAAATTATGCAACATTTGCTGAATTCCTTTCTTCTTCTTCTTTTCATGCTTGTTTTTGTTCATTTCACCATTTGCTCATGATTTAGCTCAAAAAATGTTATACCTGCAATATGACATAGAAAACTCGAAGAATCGGGTGTTAATACAATAAATGTGCGATAAATCGGACTTGAAACATAGTAATATAATGATATGATTTCTCGTTATCAGATGCCCCAGGTGGGTATGCTTGATCCTCCAAGAAGCATTTGATGTCATAGAACCAAGGCTTTTCATCTTTAGCAAGGTCCGCAGAGAATACGTATGCTGGTCTATCAAGTCTGGACACTGAAATCCGAGGCACAAAGTTGGTAGCTTGAACTTTGATCATGGACGAAATGGTAGCCAGAGCATCTGCAAACTGATTTTCATCTCGAAGGATATACTCAAGCTTGACTGTGGTGAAGAAAATCAGTAATCTCCTCGTATAATCCCGGTAAGGTATCAGATGCTCCTGGTGAGTGTACCATTTGCTGTTGGTTTGATTGATTACCAGAAATGAATCTCCAAATACCGTTAAAGTCTTGATCCTGAGGTCAATGGCTTCCTCAAGACCCATAATGCAAGCTTTGTATTCAGCTTCGTTGTTAGTGCAGTTAAAGGTGAGTTTTGCCGAGAAAGGCATGTGAACTCCCTTAGGTGTAATGAGTACTGCACCAACACCACGACCATTCATATTAACAGCCCCATCGAACATCATTGTCCATTCTTCTTCTGGGTCAGGCCCTTCAGTATGAATGGGCTCTTCATGATCTTTTTCTTTTATGAACATGATGTCTTCATCAAGGAAGTCAAATCTCATAGGCTGGTAATCATCAATGGGTTGCTCAGCAAGATAATCAGACAACACACTGCCCTTGATGGCTTTCTGAGATGTGTATTGAATGTCATATTCTGTGAGGATCATTTGCCATCTTGCAACCCGCCCGGTAAGTGCTGGCTTCTCAAATATGTACTTAACTGGGTCCATCTTTGAGATCAATAAGGTAGTGTGGGTCAACATATACTGCCTTAGTCGGCGAGTAGCCCACGCTAAAGCACAACAAGTTTTCTCGAGCAGTGAATAACGTTGTTCACAGTCGGTAAATTTTTTGCTTAGGTAGTAAATTGCATACTCTTTTCGACCAGACTCGTCATGCTGGCCCAACACACACCCCATTGACTCTTCTAATACTATCAAGTACATTATTAGAGGTCTTCCTTCAACTGGAGGCATAAGGATTGGAGGTTCTTGTAAGTACTCCTTGATTTTGTCGAAAGCCTTTTGGCAGTCTTCATTCCACCTGACTGTTTGTTCTTTCCTTAACAATTTGAACAGAGGCTCATAGGTTGCTGTAAGGTGAGATATGAACCTTGAAACGTAGTTCAATCTACCCAGAAACCCCCGAACTTCCTTCTCAGTCTTCGGTGCAGGCATTTCTTGAATGGCTCTGACTTTGTTAGGGTCAACTTCAATCCCTTTCTCACTTACAATAAATCCCAGCAGCTTACCGGATCGCACCCCGAATGTGCATTTGTTGGGGTTTAACTTCAATTGGTACTTCCTCAGACGCTTGAATAATTTCAAGAGATTCACCAGGTGGTCTTCCTCTGTGAGGGACTTGGCAATCATGTCATCCACATAACATTCAATTTCTTTATGGATCATGTCGTGGAATAATGTTACCATAGCCCGTTGATAGGTGGCACCAACATTCTTCAGTCTGAATGGCATTACCTTATAACAGAATGTGCCCTAGGGTGTGATGAAAGTTGTCTTCTCAATGTCTTCAGGTGACATTTTGATGTGATTATATCTTGAAAATCCATCCATGAAGGAGAACACCGAGAACTAAGCCGTATTGTCGACCAATACATCAATGTGAGGTAAAGGGAAGTCATCTTTCGGGCTGGATCTGTTCAGATCCCGGTAGTCTACACACATCCTTACTTTTCCATATTTCTTAGGCACAGGTACAATGTTAGCAACCCACGGCGGGTAACTAGCCACAGCAAGGAAACCGGCGTCCCACTGTTTTTGTACTTCTTCTCTTATCTTCATTGCCATATCCGGGCGAGTGTGACGAAGCTTCTGTTTTACTGGCGGACAGTCTTCTATCAGAGGCAGCTTGTGCATAACAATGTCGGTGTCCAGACCTGGCATGTCTTGATAAGACCAAGAAAAAACATCCACATACTCCCAAAGCATGTCAATCAGTTGCTCTTTCACTGAATTTTGTAGACAGGCCCCGATCTTAACTTCTTTCAGGTCTTCTTCTGTACCAAGATTAACCGTTTCAACCTCCTCCTGATGAGGAGTTATAACCTTCTCCTCTTGCCTTAACAACCTGTCTAGCTCTTCAGGTAGCTCATAATCTTCTTCAACCCCTTCATCAGCTTGATTAATCGGATTGTCAAAGTCATACGAAGTCATAGCAGTGTTGTTGTCGGTGCAGTCTGAAGGGCACTCTCTGTAAGGGTTTAGATTTGTTCATTTTAGTGATAAGTTTTATCTTGCTTAGAAAAAGTGAAAATGAAGTTATTATTTTGAAAAACATTGCCATTTTATTTTTGTACAAAAAATAAAAAATGAAAAACAGTGAGCGGAAAAGAAAAGACTCATTTGCAAAAGATGTCCTGATATTCATTAATTGATCTTTGCACAAAATACAAGATGGCACGATTACAAAATGAGTCCCGACATCTTGGGCAAGATGCAGGACTTGATGCATGCTTTAAAGACAGGAGATAATAATTACTCTGCAGGAGTAATTCTTATAATTTCCTGGGAAGACCAGTTTGAGACATGGTTCCCCGAGATCCTTGGACGTATCCAGCTTTCCAGGTTGCGCTCGTCTTCTGACTCATCTTCCAAGCTATTCACAGCATTCGGGGTGAGCATCCCCCCACTAACAAACTTGGGCTCCGTTGCAGCCTCTGGTTGATCTTATCGAGTTGGTCTGTAACCCAGCCCGAATCGGTCCTCTTTCTTCTCAACTGGCAGCAGCTTTCCCCAGCCTTGAGCAGTACCCTCTTTAACAACCTTCCGAGCCTGTTGATATGATGTGATGGAAGTCCCGAGTACAACAGATGCCTCATTGATATTCAGGGCCTCAAACCCCTGAATCATGGTTTCGTGGATCTCCCCATCCATCTCGATGTATTTGAACGTAGTCAGCTGGCTAACGAAGATATCCTCCTCCCCACAGATGGTAATGACTTGGCCCTCCCACTCGAATTTTAACTTCTGGTGAAGGGTTGACGTCACGGCGCCAGCGGCGTGGATCCATGTTCTACCCAATAGACAGCTGTAGGCAGGCTGTATATCCATCACAAAGAAGGTCGTTTTGAAAACCTGTGGGCCAATCATTATAGGAAACTCTATTTCTCCCAGAACTGATCTCTTAGAACCGTCAAAGGCTCTTACTACCAAGTTGCTTGGGCGTAGTGCCAATCCATCATGTTCCAGCTTCACAAGGGCTTTCTTGGGTAAGACGTTGAGTGATGACCCTGTGTCCACCAACACGTGAGAAAGAACTGCACCCTTACACTCCAAGGTAATGTGCAAAGCCTTGTTGTGATTGTGACCTTCCACTGTCAGATCAGTGTTGGTAAATCCTAGTCCATGACTAGCGTTGACATTTCCAACCACAGCCTCTAACAGATTGACGATAATCTCCTTAGGCATATAAGCTGCATGCAAGACTTTTAATAGTGCGTTCCGATGAGCCTCGGAGCACATTAGCAATGATAGCATGGAGATTTTGGAAGGTGTTTGGTGAAGCTGGTCCACCACCTTGTAATCACTTTTCTTTATGATTCTCATGAATTCATCAACCTCTTTATAAAAAGGAGTCTTCACAGCTTCTTTAGCAACTGGTTCTTCTTGCACCATGCTCTTCCCTTTTGCCTTAGCAGCAACTTCTGCTTCAGCAACAGGTCTTGGTATTTGTGAGGCAAAGAGACGTCCGCTTCTAGTGAAGCCTCCGCCTCCCCCCACATTGTCTATCTGAGGTGAAGAAGTTGATGATTCTAAGGTGATTTTCTGCCCCTTGTAGTATAGATCTGAGCCATAATGCCAAGGGATGGTGTCACTCCCGATAAATGGGAACAGACCCAGATAAAGGTACAGACGCGAACGTTCGGCGAGAGGGACAATGAGAACACACAGCCGTGAACTCACTGGAGAATGAATAGAGTCGCCAGCTAGGCATTTTTATCCCGGAGGAAAGGCAATGCTGCATAGACCTAGAAAGATACGGATAAGACGGTTGCGAACCAGAGAGACTGAGAAAGGGGGTTGGTTACAACCTGGGAAGGTATTAGCACCCAGATTGTCCGTCGTACTCGACGGGATCCACGCTTAAAAGATTTGTGTTTTAAAGGGGTAGTGTCAGTGCAATCTGTGTACAAAAGAGCTGGGAAAGATGTACAGGTGTCAGTGTAAAAGAAGTGTGAAGTGTAATATACAGTGTCAGTGTAGGAACAGAAGTGAAGTGCTCAAGACCATGAGGCTAAAAGAATGAGGCTAGAAAGAGGGGGAATATACAGAGACTTTTGTTCGATAACTGTTATGTTATGTCTACGTATCCTCTCGTGCAATGAGGAAGTCAGAACACCGTAGTTCGACCCAAAGAGACTGAAAGATGAATTGACTTGTGAACTGCTTACTTGCCTATGCTCAAGTGTATGACCTGTCTGGCTCAGGTGCAAACTGTCTTGCATTAGACGGAAGAAGCTAGTTCTCGTTTATGAATGAAGATGATGAGAAAAGAATCCCGAAGGAGACGATTATTGTTTGTTTTGAGTGTTTTCAGTCTTTTATTGCTTTTGAGAATTTGTCATAAGTTAATGAGCTAAAGTCTAAACCAATGGATTTAGTAAACTCATCACATCTTCCCTCTGATTAGGGGTAATGAGAATACTTTAGGTGTGAAGTCAGATTCTCACACTTAATCACCCTTGGTGTAGGATTAAGATCATTAACCTACTTGTGATTATTTAGATGTTTTTGTGATTTTGTTTAGTGTTAAGTAATGAGATTAAGCCATAATCAGGGATTAAACAGACTCATTACACCATCCTAATAGAAGGATAATAGATGAGAATGTTTAAGCTGAGGAAAACTCCTCAACTTAATCCATGATTAGGGATTAAACTCATGACAAAACAAAGCCTTTATTGAGTGGATTTTAGTTAATGATATGATGATGAAGTGAGTTTTAGGGTTTGTAAGACAACTTGAGGGGGAGTTGTCCATTAACACTAGGGTTAGTCCTTCTTAACCAGTTAAGGAAGAATTAGAACCCTAATGCAAGGCCCAAGTTACAAGTGTGATGTCTTGATGATTTATTAAGTGAATTGATTAAGAGATTTAAACACATTAAGGGTTTAACACTTAGGATTAAAGTTATACACTCCATCCTAAGAGAAGGATGCAGGCATAAGCTTAATCACAAAGCCTTAAAGCCTTTAGGGTTTAGTCCCTGCTTATGAGGTGAGAAGAGAAGACTCAAAGAGATGACACAAAGGTAAAATCTAAGAGGGGGGACTAATCAAAAACCCTAATCATTGTCATGCTTGGTTGTTCCTAAGGTTTGTGAGGTTTTCAAGAGAAATCTTCAAAGGAACCACCAGGATGCAGATGAACAGGATCAAGAGAAGCAAAGTGACTTGCTTCATTCAAGAAGTCAAGTCACTTGAAGAAAGAAAGTGGGAGGAACAAGAATGAGCAGGCTCAATCTCAATACACATGTAAAAATGCAGCAATGGATGCAAGAGAGATGAAAAGAAAGGTTATGAGAAGTGAAGGCAAATTCACTTCTCAAGCTCACTTACCACCTGAAATGGTTAGAAAAGAAATGCAATGCAAAATGGGATGAGATGACATGATGAGAAACAAAACCAGAAGCATGTTTATGATGATAATGATGCTATGATATGCTACAAACATGAGGCAAGGCATGGAGATGTTCATACAAGATCATGGATGCAAATGATGCAAGTTTTGAACCATGATCATACATGAAAAGTTATGAAGCAAACAAGGCATACCACATGGCAAATACATGATGCAATGATCAAACATGCTTTCTATATGTCTTAAGATGTCAAATGAATCAAATGGATGCTTGAAATGTCATGGCAAGTCATGTTATGCAAGAGAATGCAAGAAAGATGCAAATGGAAGCCCAAATTAGGGTTTATGGATCAAACAACAAACAAAAACCAAAAACAGAAGCAAACCCTAAGATAAAAAATGGAAAATGCCACTCAAAGAAACCCTAAACCTATACTAAACCAATGCCCAAAGGGGAGATCTCAACTCTTAACCAATCTCAAGTTATGATTTTTATAAGTTATTAGGGTTTTTAGGGTTCCTAAACAAAAGAAATGCCAAACAAATGAAAAATGCAAGATCAAATCATGGCAATTTTATCCTAGAAACTACATGCTAAACTCAAAACAATGCAAAAAGAAACAATGTCCAACTCTTCCTAGATAGGCAGAAATGATTTTTTGAACTTATGATCAAAATAATGCACAAAAAATGATTTAATTCAATGGAAAATTCTCAAAATGCATCAAGGTCAAAAAAGAAATTTGGTTTGAATGTTGGACAATGTTTCTAAATGTCTTAGAACATTTCATGAATTTTTTGGTGATTTTTAAATACCTAAAAGTATTTTTAATTAATTAATTTCCATTAATCAATTAAAAATAATCTTTCAAATATTTAAAAATGCTTTTTTAATGATAAAAATAAAAATAAAAATGTTTTTGTGTCATAAAAATTATTAAAACTCAGGAGAAAAAGTTTCATAATTTTTAAACCTTTTTTACTATTTTAAAATAATTATGCAAATAAAAGGAAAAGAAATGAAATAAAAATAAAGAAAATGGAAAAGTAAACAGAACGGATGGTTGAGATTGAGACTGGGTTTGAATTGGTTGACCAGCGCGCATCTGGACGGCTGGGGTTGCATCTGAGTTAATCCCAATTAATTAAATAAATAATGAAGATTAGGGCTAAGCAAAGTGATCTGGGCCTTCCACTCACGCGCGAAGTCAACTGGTCAAAGGCATCCTACGGTCCAAATTCAAATGGGAGTTAATTACAGGATTAGGGCACAAATGACTTTCAGGTGGCCGGAGAAGACTTCCGGTCGTCTTCTCCAGCCAGCATCCCCCCTGAGAATCCCCAAAACTCCAAAAAACTAACTAAAACGAAATCTAAAAACTGGGAAATGATCCCCACTCACTCACGAACCAAAACCCCTAATCAAAACAAATTTATATTTCCTAACAAGGCTGGATCGAAACAAATAAGAACTAGGGCACAAAAATTTCAGAGAGCAATTACATTCTCATTTCATCACCATTTCAAAAACTAAAAGCATATTCATGATCAGGAAGACATAAAGAACAAGTTTAGAACTTAAAAATCCATTTCTGGAAAAAAAGTTCTTGAGCTACCTGAGATTCGAAGCTTTCACTCCAGCAACTTTCTAACCACTTCCTTCAGTGCAATCCACTCTATTTGGTCCCCAGATGATTCTTGAATGCTTAGGAAGAGTTTATATTGGCTGGATAAGGAGTTTGACAAGCTTCTGCTCCAGCTCAGTTGGAAATGGCAATGGTGATTCAGGCAGTTTCAGGCCAATGTAGGTGGTTGTTTGTGGTCCAGATGATGAGTGGAGATGGTCTATGGAGTTTGTTTTGATGTTTGTGAGTTGTGGAGAGAGATTCGAAGCAAACTGCAAAAGGGAGTGAAAATGGTGAAGTGAGGTTACAGCTTGTTTCAGGCCTGGCTCTTGGTCGCTTTGGGCTCAATGAAGCATGATGATTTTGTTGGTGAAAATGGTTTGAATGTTTTATGGCTGGGCAGAGAGATTCGAAGCAATTTGCAAAAGGGAGTGTTTTTGTGTATGTGATGTTTTAGAGAGTTTCAGCTTGGCCTCTTGATATGTTTTGCCTGCCAAAGGATATTGTATTTTAATCCCATAGGTCAGATGATGTGACCTGGCCTATAGTGATTGGTAAGTTTGCTTTTGCTCAAAGTCCATCTTTTGTGTAAGAGAAGTATGGCTGGGTTCTAGGCTTAGTACAAGGCATGGGCTGCGCAGCAAGGGTGAGGGGAAAGGCTAGCCAAAGTCAGCATCCAAGGTTGCAAGTTGTAGGAAGTGTGATCATGAGTTTTGCAAGTTGTTGCTTTATGGTTCACATGTGATTTCTTTATCCCACAAGCCATAATACATGAGAATTCTTGGTTCAAATCTGATTTTTATGACTTATAGAATGTTTGTGTCATGGTTTGAAATGAACTAGAGGTTGCAAAAGGCATTGGTTCATGGTTTTGCAAAATTCTCATTTGAGGCATGCCTTGAAAATCAATGATTTTAGCCAACTTTGTCACACCATAACTTTTGATCCAAGAAGAGTTTGATCATGTTCTTGTACTTTTTGAAAAGGGAAAAATGTAATCTACAACTTTCATGACCAAAGTTTTTTCATTTGAAGCATTTTTGGATCAAGAATCAAGGCTTGAAAAATGACCTAAAATGAAGCATTCTTGAAAAGTCAACTATGCCCAAAAAGTCAACATTTGCAAAAACTCCAAATTCTTGATTTTTGTGAACTTCAACCTTCTTCCATGATCAAATAAAGATCATATACACTCAAAATGATGAAGATCAACCATTGGTTGGGTCATTGGGGGCCTCAGATGCCCTGATTTTGCACTGACTTGTCCAGAAAGTCAACCCTTGATCAGATGACTTCCCCATGGAATTTCTTCATGAAAATTGATATGCACAATCCCTATACCATATGGAGACCAATGGAAACAAGAATGACCAAAAAATTTGGAGTTATGGCCTCTGAAACCAAAACCCTAATTTTAGGTCAACTGTGCAGTCAAACTTGGCTCTGCATCCATACCAATCCCAGTTCTTGTGATTCTTTGGAAATATTGACTTTGAGAGGATATAATATGAGGCTTGAACACACATAGACCCCTTTGAAGTGATTGATTACCTTTGGAGTGGCTCAAGAAGCTCTTGGATTGCTCAGATCACAAACCCTAGATGCAAATGACTTAGAACCAATGCAGTGACTCAAAATTGAGATATGAGATGGTATGATTGTGTTTATGCATATGAAGTGATCACAAGCCATGGTGTGAATGGGTGAGGGAAAATTTGGGGTGTTTACAGCTGCCCCTATTCAAACATGAGTTAGCTGTGCAGGATGTAAGCAACGGCTTAACAGGCAAACAAGATAACTTGTGGTTGAATACCAAAGACAGTCCAAAATTTGCACTCACAGAATGAAGAAGAAAAGGGATATAGATTGTAAAAGGAAAATAAAGTATATTGTAAAGTGTGGGTGACGGAGGACGACCGTCGAGCAGAGGACGACTGCTGGGTAAAGAGCAATGACGGGGACGGCCGACATGCTGGGAAGAGTGTGTGAAGTAAAGCAATGACAGGGACGGCCGACATGCTGGGGATAAAAGGTAAAGCCAAGACGGGGACGGCCGACTAGCTGGGAACAATAAGAAATTATGATGGGGACGGCCATCACTGTAAAAATCTCTGGGGATTAATGAAACATGACGGGGACGGCTGTTTTGTTCACAAAGGTAAAGTAACCAACGATGGGGACGACCATCGGGTTAAAGAATAAATGAAATAAACAGATGATGGGGTACGGCCATCAAAAGTGAAGGACGATCGCCTAGCAGGGAACGGCTGCTCTGTTGGGGAATAAAAGAAATATGATGGGGACATCCATCAAAGGTGGAGGACGACCACCTGGCAGGGTACGGCTGCCGAAAATATCAACGATGGGGACGACCATCGGATAAAAGGTCAACGATGGGGACGGCCATCGGACGAGCATGATGGAGGACGACCATCAAGAGGTGGAGGACGACCACCTAGCAGGGGACGGCTGCTCTCAGGGTTCATCATGACATAGGACGAATGCCAGATAACCAGAATCAACAATGGGGACGGCCATTGGATAAAATTGATGAAGGAAGATCATCAAGAGGTGGAGGACGACCACCTAGCAGGGGACGGCTGCTAAAATCAACGATGGGGACGGCCATCGGATAGAAAAGGTCAACGATGGGGACGGCCATCGGACGAGCATGATGGAGGACGACCATCAAGAAGTGGAGGACGACCACTCAGCAGGGTACGGCTGCTCTCAGGGTTTATCATAACACAGGACGAGTGTTAGATAAGAAGGAAAATTTGTTTTGTTGGCAATCTACTGGGGATATAGTAAACACGGACGAGTATTTACAACCAAGAAGAGAAAGTACAAGTGTTTAGATGTTGTGTATAGATTAAAGATGCGGACGAGCATCCTTAAGACTACGATACGGACGAGTATCGGGTAGAAACAAATACTGACACGTGTTCAGAGATGATGATACGGACGAGTATCAACGGGTTAACAAAGAACACGGACGAGTGTTGCATCTGAAGGGACTCTTCTGGGGAATAATAAATGCAGACGAGTATCTATATTCAGGAAGACATAAGTGTTTGACACGGTGTATGGATTAAAGATGCGGACGAGCATCCTTAAGGTTATGATACGGACGAGTATCACGTAGAAACAAACGCTTGACGTATGTTCTGAGATGATGGTACGGACGAGTACCAACGGGTTAACAAAGAACAAGGACTAGTGTCGAATCTGAGGGGATATAAAAGGTATATACAAGATACGGACGAGTATCTGAGTAGTATGAGTAGTTAACTGCTGGGGAGAGCGACACGGTCAAGTGTCAAAAGGAGAAGAGTATAGTATGAACAAATATTTGATATACAAAGTGTAGGTGACTGCGCTGGGGATACGACACGGACGGGTGCCAAGAAAGTGTATATAAGTATATGTGAGTACAAAGAGGATGTCTTTGGCTTTCTGCTGGGATATAACACGGGCGGGTGTCAAAAGGAGTATATACTGGTGTTTGTGATTTGTGAGGCAACTGCTTTTGCAGGGAACTCTGGCGGGGATTTTTCTTCTGTATGTTGATGAACTGTAATCATTCACAGGTGTTGATTCATAACATGGCTCATGATTATGCTATGCATTTGATTTTTTGCCGTAATGCTCCGTGTTAAAACGGAATGCTACGCTTTGTGGGTGAATATGATGCAAATGCTATGATTGTGCAAAGATACCAAACCGGGACCCGGGTCCCGATGCTGCGAAGATCTTTGATCGATTTGTATGAAGCGGACATCCCAGCTGGGGATAAGATCACTGGTAGATCTGATGAGATGATATCTGCTTGAGGATGTGGGTCATTGATAGACCTATCCTTATAAATGAGAGACCCAGCTGGGGTTTGCAGAAGCCTTCTTTACTCTGTTGTGATCTCCATGCATTGCTCTTCTGGATAGAGGCTGGAACTCTGTGGGGAGATGGTTCCCTGACTTTGTACTCGGCTGAGGGCGAGACGGCAACTCGGCTGGGGAGAAAGAGGGATCCTTGACTCAGTCGGGGATGTAGGTGCCTTCCAGGATGCTTAGCAACTCTGATGGAGATAAGTAATAGCTGGCAACTCCGCTGGGGGGGATGTTATGAGAGGCAACTCAGCTGGGGAGAGAGCACTTCGGGTGCTAAAATTGAGTGTTGACTTGCCAGCTGGCTAGGATGAGGCTTACATGCCCCAAGTTGCGTTCTGGATACCTGTAAATCCTGAAAAGAGATAGAGAACGCACAAGATAATCCCGAGGTGTCCCTTACTGGATTCCGTCATAGGAGTTTAGATGCTTCTGAGAGTAAGCATATTTCCTGCAAGCATGTTTTTATTTGAAGATAAACATCTGTATTCTTGTGCAATCAGTTTTTTCTTTTAAGACATCAGACATTTTTTGCAAATAAAATGTACAAAACGAGACATGACTGAAAATCTGATTTTATTAATTCATATGCCCTGAATTGGCAAGATACAGTCAAAGAAACATATCTCCTGAAATGAGGAGATTGTTACAAATTGAGAAATAAAGTGCTGGCAATGTTGATGACGCTTTAAGGAGCTTCCTCTTCACTATGACTCGTATGAATTTTGCCGTTCTTCTCATCTTGCTTTTTGAAGAAGGCTGATTCCGATTGAAGCTTGATCCTTTCGAGGTTTACCAAGTTGCAGGTGATACAGACGAATTCAGAATGCAGTTGTTCGCTTATTCCCTTATTTTGCATGGATCGCCCTTTCGGGTTTTCAATCCATCGGGGTACCCATTTTTGCCTGAGCTGTCCAATGCGGCTTTTCAACTCAGCGGGTGTACATTTTTTACTTATTTTCCCTTATTTTTGCCCGAGTCTTTTATTTTGTTTTTGACTTGCCGGGATGCCCTATTTTTGCCTGGACTTACATTCTGTTTTTATGTCCAGCGGGTCATTTTATGCGAAGTATTTTTTAACTGCATCTGAATTCACAGGGGACGGGAAGTCTTCACCATCCATGGTGCTGAGCATCAGTGCTCCACCAGAGAAAACTTTCTTTACCACGAATGGTCCTT
The DNA here is from genome assembly GCA_963966055.1 of Lathyrus aphaca. NCBI lineage: Eukaryota > Viridiplantae > Streptophyta > Magnoliopsida > Fabales > Fabaceae > Lathyrus > Lathyrus aphaca. The sequence goes on along the minus strand of OZ014523.1, from coordinate 221,261,706 downwards.
CATAATTTGGAGTCCATTTGCCCCTGTGGTCTGTATGAGGGGGAAGGATTCTTTTCAGCACAAGATCTCCCACTTGGTACTCTCGGTGCCTGACTTTTTGATCGAAGGCCTTCTTCATTCTTTTCTGATACAACTGCCCATGACAGATTGCAGCCAACCTTTTCTCTTCGATCAGACTTAGTTGCTCGTATCGGGACCTAACCCATTCTGCTTCGTTCAGCTTAACATCCATCAATACTCGTAAAGAGGGTAGTTCAACTTCAACAGGTAGGACTGCCTCCATACCATACACAAGTTGATATGGTGTTGCCCCAGTGGATGTTCTGATTGACGTGCGGTACCCATGCAAGGCAAACGGTAGCATTTCATGCCAGTCTTTGTAGGTGACTACCATCTTCTGCACAATCTTCTTAATATTCTTGTTTGCCGCCTCAACAGCGCCATTCATCTTTGGCCTGTAAGGAGAAGAATTGTGATGTTGAATTTTGAAGTCCCGGCACAGTTCTGCCATCATTTTATTGTTTAGATTGGAACCATTATCAGTAATGATTCGCTCGGGCACTCCATATCGACAGATGATATCTCTCTTCAGAAATCTGGCTACCACTTGTCTTGTGACGTTTGCATATGAGGCTGCTTCAACCCACTTGGTGAAATAGTCAATGGCGACCAAGATGAATCTGTGGCCATTTGAAGCAGTCGGCTCAATCTTGCCAATCATATCAATGCCCCACATAGCAAAGGGCCAGGGTGAAGACATTATGTTCAAAGGATTGGGAGGCACATGCACTTTATCTGCGTAGATCTGGCATTTGTGGCATTTCCTGGCATAGGCACAACAGTCTGCATCCATTGTGATCCAATAATAGCCTGACCTTAACAATTTTTTAGCCATGGCATGTCCTCCGGCATGGGTACCAAAAGATCCTTCGTGCACTTCATGCATCAGCAAACCTGCTTCCGTCTTGTCAACACATCTGAGGAGTACCATATCAAAGTTCCTTTTGTATAAAGACCCATCAGTGTTCAGAAAGAAACTACCAGCAAGCCTTCTCAAAGTCTTCTTATCATTGGAAGATGCCCCAGGTGGGTATGTCTGATCCTCCAAGAAGCATTTGATGTCGTGGAACCAAGGCTTATCATCTCTAACAACGTCTGCTGAGAACACATATGCTGGTCTATCAAGTCTGGATACTGAAATCTGAGGTACAAAATTAGCGGCTTGAACTTTGATCATGGACGAAATGGTAGCAAGAGCATCTGCAAATTGATTCTCGTCCCGAGGGATATACTCAAGCTTGACTGTTGTGAAGAAAGTCAATAACCTCCTTGTATAATCCCTGTAAGGTATCAGATGATCCTGGTGGGTGTACCATTTGCCGTTGGTCTGATTGACTACCAAAGCTGAATCTCCGAATACGGTCAATGTCTTGATCCTGAGGTCAATGGCTTCCTCAAGACCCATAATGCAAGCTTCGTATTCAGCTTCGTTGTTAGTGCAGTTGAAAGCGAGTTTTGCCGAGAAAGGCATGTGAACTCCTTTAGGTGTAATGAGTACTGCACCAACACCACGGCCATTCATGTTAACAGCCCCGTCGAACATCATAGTCCATTCTTCTTCCGGGTCAGGCCCTTCAGTGTGAACAGGCTCTTCATGGTCTCTTGCTTTAATGAACATGATGTCTTCATCAGGGAAGTCAAACCTCATAGGCTGGTAATCATCAATAGGTTGCTCAGCAAGATATTCAGACAATACACTGCCCTTGATGGCTTTCTGAGAGGTGTATTGGATGTCATATTCTGTGAGAATCATCTGCCATCTTGCAACCCGTCCGGTAAGCGCCGGCTTCTCAAATATGTACTTGACTGGGTCCATTTTTGAGATTAACAAGGTAGTGTGGGTCAACATATACTGCCTTAGTCGGCGAGCAGCCCACGCTAAAGCACATCAAGTTTTCTCGAGCAGTGAATAACGTTGTTCACAGTCGGTAAACTTTTTGCTTAGGTAGTATATTGCATACTCTTTTCGACCAGACTCGTCATGCTGGCCCAGCACACACCCCATTGATTCTTCTAATACTGTCAAGTACATTATCAGAGGTCTTCCTTCAACTGGGGGCATAAGGATTGGAGGTTCTTGCAGATATTCCTTGATCTTGTCAAAAGCCTTCTGGCAGTCTTCGTTCCACCTGACTGTCTGTTCTTTTCTTAGCAGCTTGAACAAGGGTTCACAGGTTGCTGTAAGGTGAGATATGAACCTCGAAATGTAGTTCAATCGACCTAAGAACCCTCGAACTTCCTTCTCTGTCTTTGGTGCAGGCATCTCTTGGATGGCTTTGACTTTATCAGGGTCAACTTCAATCCCTTTCTCGCTCACAATAAAACCCAGCAGCTTACCAGACCGCACCCCGAATGTGCATTTGTTGGGGTTCAACTTCAGTTGGTACTTCCTCAGACGCTTGAACAATTTGAGCAGATTTACCAGATGGTCTTCTTCAGTGAGGGACTTGGCAATCATGTCATCCACATAACACTCTATTTCCTTATGGATCATATTGTGGAATAATGTTACCATAGCCCGTTGATATGTGGCACCAGCATTCTTCAGCCCGAATGGCATTACCTTGTAGCAGAACGTGCCCCAGGGTGTGATGAAGGTTGTCTTCTCCATGTCTTCAGGTGACATCTTGATCTGGTTGTATCCTGAAAATCCATCCATGAAGGAGAATACCGAGAACTGAGCCGTGTTATCCACCAATACATCAATGTGAGGTAATGGGAAGTCATCTTTCGGGCTGGCTCTGTTCAGATCCCGGTAGTCAACACACATTCTTACTTTGCCGTCTTTCTTAGGCACAGGTACTATGTTAGCAACCCACGGCGGATAGCTAGTTACAGCAAGGAATCCGGAGTCCCATTGCTTTTGTACCTCCTCTTTGATTTTCATAGCCATGTCTGGGCGAGTACGGCGTAGCTTTTGTTTGACTGGCGGGCATTCTTCTCTCAAAGGCAACTTGTGCACGACAATGTCGGTGTCCAACCCTGGCATATCTTGATACGACCACGCAAACACATCCACATATTCTTGAAGCAGATCAATCAGTTGTCTCTTCACTGAGTCTTGCAAGCAGGCCCCGATTCTAACCTCTTTCACGTCTTCATCTGTACCAAGATTGATCACTTCAACCTCCTCCTGGTGAGGAGTAATAACCTTTTCCTCTTGTCTTAACAACCTGGCTAGCTCTTCAGGAAGCTCATATTCTTCTTCAACCCCTTCATCAGCTTGATTGATTGGATTGTCAAAGTCATACGAAGTCATAGCCGTGCTGTTGTCAGTGCTGTCTGGAAGGCACTCTCTGCAAGGGTTCAGTTTGTTCATTTTAGTGATCTGATTTTAATCTTTATTTAGAAAAGTGAAATGAAGTTGTCATTTTGAAAACACCGCCATTTATTTTTTGTACAAAAAGAAAAATAGAAAAACAGTGAACGGAAAAGAAAAAGACTCGTTTGCAAAAAGATGTCTGATATTTCATTGATTAATCTTGTTTGCTCAAAAAGTACAGATGGCCCGATTACAAAATGAGTCTTGTCATCTTGGGCAAGATGCAAGACTTTGATGCATGCTATAAAAATGCAGGAAATAATAATTACTCTGCATGAGTAACTCTTATAATTTCCTGGGAAGACCAGTTCGAGATACTGCTCCCCGGGATCTTTGGACGAATCCAATTCTCCAGATTGCGCTCCTCTTCCAGCTCGTCTTCCAGACAGTTGATGGCATCAGGGGTAAGCATCCCCCCACTCACAAAGTTGGGCTCTTTCGCAGCCGCTGTTTGATCTTGTTGAGTTGGTCTGTAACCCAACCCAAATCTGTCTTCTTTCTTCTCCACCGATAGCAGTTTGCCCCAGCCTTGGGCAGTTCCTTCCTCAACAACCTTCCGGGCTTGTTGGTATGATGATATAGAAGTACCAGGCACAGCAGATGTTTCATTGACATTCAAGGCTTCGAAACCTTGGCTCATTGTTTCATGGATCTCCCCATCCATCTCAATATACTTATAGGTAGCCAGGTGGCTAACAAAAATATCCTCCTCTCCACAGATTGTAACGATTTGACCCTCCCACTCATATTTTAACTTCTGGTGAAGGGTAGAGGTCACGGCGCCAGCGGCGTGAATCCATGGCCTACCCAATAAACAGCTGTAGGCGGGCTGTATATCCATCACGTAGAAGATAGTTGTGAAAGTCTGCGGGCCAATCGTTACGGGCAGCTCAATCTCTCCCAGAACCGATCTCTTTGAGCCATCAAAAGCTCTTACCACCAGGTTGCTGGGTCTCAATGCCAATCCGTCGTACTCTAGCTTCACCAAAGCCTTTTTAGGTAGGACATTAAGGGATGACCCCGTGTCTACCAGCACATGGGAAAGGACAGCACCTTTGCATTCCATGGTTATGTGCAAGGCTTTGTTGTGGTTGCGGCCTTCCGTTGTCAAATCAGTATTGGTGAACCCTAGTCCGTGACTAGCATTAACATTTCCCACTACTGCTTCCAGTTGATTGACAGTGATCTCTTCAGGCACGTAAGCTGCGTGCAAGACTTTGAGTAGTGCATTCCGATGGGCTTCGGAGCACATAAGCAATGATAGGATTGAGATCTTGGAAGGCGTCTGATGAAGCTGATCCACTATTTTATAATCACTCTTCTTGATGATTCGCATGAACTCATCAACCTCTTGATCAAAGGGTATTTTCAAAGCTTCTTTAACAGTCTGCTCTTCCTGCACCAAACTTTTTCCTTTTGCTTTAGCAGCAGCTTCTGCTTCGGCAGTGGGTCTCTGAATTTGTGGAGCGAAAAGACGTCCGCTTCGAGTGAAGCCTCCGCCTCCTCCCACATTGTCAATTTGCGGTGCAGGGGTTGATGATTCAAAAGTGATTCTTTGTCCTTCGCAGTACAGGTCAGAGCCGTAATGCCAGGGGATGGCATTGCTGCTTTCATAAGGTATTGGTCCAGGCACCGTGATAGTGACTGGACTGACTGCAACTGTTGAAGGAACTGTAATAGTCTGTGGATCGTAATAAATTGTTACTGGTGCTCTGATGGGAGCAGCACCTTCTGAATTGTAGACAGAGTTGTTTTCAGGATCGTAAAAGATTGTGACAGTTGAAACGTCTTCATGATTTGTTGCTGGTGTTGTAGGAGGGATTGTCGGGAGCATGGATGCTGTTGTTGTAGGAGTTTCGAAATGGAGTGGTGCTGGAGTTGTAGAAGGAACATTTGTTGACATCTGGTCAGTTGAAATGACGGATGAAGTACTTGTTGATGAAGCCGAAGAATTGTCAGGAACAATGGTTGCTGCAGTTGTAGGAGGTTCTGAAACCGTTGCTGATGAGATTGCTGGATTTGTTGGAAATGATGTGGTGATCTGAAGCTGGCCACTCTGAATAAGGCTGTCTATGCCATTCCTCAAATTATCGCACCCATTTACAGAGATATTGCAGTAAGCACAACCCAACTCACACCCCGGGAACATTTGACATTCCAGGAGTTGAGCCTTGATTTCTACCAACGGTGTCCTGATCTGTCCCACACTGGTTATTGAATAAGACGGTTTGTCTTCTTCAATAGCGTTAATTCTAGGACCACCGTGGTTTGGCATTGGGTTCTTATTTACATTGGGTGGTGGTGCGAAATTCAGAGCCTTGGAGTCTACCAGGTCTTGTACCTTCATATGCAGAGCTCTGCACTTTTCTGTACTGTGGCCAGGTGCGTTTGAATGAAAAGCGCACCTAGCATTGGAGTCATAATTCCTGGGTAGACTATTGGGATCTGGAGGTGCCAGCGTCCTTAGCTCAACTAGGTTGAGTTTCAGGAGTTGTGGCAGCAATGTAGCATATGGCATAGGGATCGGATCGATCACCCTATTAGCTTGAGATGGCCTCTGCTGAAATGGCCTTTGTTGAGTGTTGTTGTTGGTGTTGCTGTTGTTGTAATTCCTTGGAGGATATTGATTTTGCTGATGGTACTGAGGTTGTTGCTGATAGTTTTGCTGCGGAGGTTGATAAACCGGCTGAGGATGTGCTGGAGCAGGGATGGTGACTGCTCCTATTGACCTGTGAACATATTGGGGCCTGCCCCTGTTTGAATGGATGGCATTGGTCTCGCCAGTTCTTCTCGGGCCTGCAAAAGGCTTTCTTGTACTACTGGACGAGCTTGCACCGTTGTCTGAGATCTTTCCCATTTTTAACAAGCTTTCAATTCTCTCCCCGGCTATGACAACATCTGCAAAGCTAGTGGAAGAGAAAGCAGCCAACCTGTCAATATATGTTCCCTGAAGGGTGTTCATGAACATATCTGCCATTTCCCGTTCAGACATAGGTGGTTGAACAGCAGCAGCCAGTTGCCTCCATCTCTGTGCATATTCTCGGAAACTTTCCCTTGACGACTGTGACATTCCCATTAGGAGGGTCCTGTTGGGTGCCATGTCTAAGTTATACTGATACTGTCTGATGAAGGCCTCTGCCAGGTCCTTCCAGCATCTAATAGTTGCCCTTGTCAAGTGAGAGTACCACTCTCTTGACGCTCCAGTTAAGCTGTCTTCGAAATAGAACATCCAGAGCTTCTCATCCATTGTATAGGCCTTCAGCCTTCCCAGAAATGACTGTAAATGAGTCCGGGGGCATGAAGTCCCGTTGTATTTTTCAAAGCAAGGAGGCTTGAACTTATGGGGGATCTTGACCCCGTCTACCAAGCCCATGTCCATGACATCGAAGCCCAAAGAGTTTTGAGATTCTAAGGACCTCAACTTCTCAGCTATCTCATCCAATCTCCTATCATAAGCTTCTTCCCCAGCACCCATTACTGTGAATTGGTCCTCCTGAGGATCTTCTTGTAGTACCCTGGCTGCAGTGGCAGTCCCTTGAACATTTGCAGGAATGTTGACCTCAGGATGGAGGTGTGGTCCAAATACTGGAGGGTTGACGTAAGGTTGGACTCTTTCATTGTTACTGGTACCGGCAGTCCCTATATGTGGATCTTCTTGATTCTGCCTTTCCACCATTGCCCTCAATCTTTCCTGGCTCTGAGCCATGTTGTTCATAACTTCCATAAACTGAGTCATTTGATTCCTCATTTCTAGCCTTTCATTTGCCATTTGATTTCTGACCTCAGTAAGGTCCTGCTGCATCTGATCCATTTGAATGCCCGGAAGGTTGTTTCGGGTTGGATAACGGTGCGGACGGTTGAGGGGAAATACCCGGCGCCTAGCAATAGTTCCTGAGGCATCACAACAGAGGTTAGCAACAACAAAACAAAAACCTACAAAACAAACAAAGGGTTAGCATGCAATGCAGTTATGCTTATTTGTTCTCAAGGTATCCGGTTTGGCCTTCAGTTTTGACCCTTCCAGACCCTTGAAGATGCTGTTTTTGTTGCTTGAAGAAAACTCAGATGAAGCAAACTAACACAAATATATTACAGAAGGTGAAATAATACAACTTGTTCATTTTACAACACAAGCCCTCTAAGGGGTCAAAATACATTACAAGAAAATAAAAGTACACGGAAAGAAAGCAACAACAAACAAATGGTCAAAAACCAAGACCAAACTCATCCTCACGAACATCCTTGAGAAGTGCTTCGGTCACAGGATCAGCCGGACGCTCCGTGAGATTCCTGATGAGGAGATTCCGGGTCGTAACAGCTGCTGTTAGCTTCTTGTGCTGAGTTTGTTCTTTGGACCTCTTCACCCCTGCTTTGACCTTCAGCTCTGATATCTCCATCTGGGCTGCTGCCAGGGTTTCTTGTTGTTCTTTTGCACTAGCTTCCAGTTGCTCCATCTTGTCTTGAACTCTCTTGTCCTCTAGAGTACGAGCCTCGGTGATCCTGACCCACCGGGCTTGACTCTCCTTCAAATACAAGTTTGTCCTTGCTCTCTGGAACTGGGCTTCCTTGCAAGCATTCTTCAGAATTTGTTCTCCAGCCTTTGACTTTTTAATGTAATCCCCAGACTTCTCAATCTTAGTCAAATGCTCCACTCTCAACTTCTCCAACCTCTCAATCTCCCTCATACCTTCACTCCTCTCCCGGAGGGTCTTCTGCAAGGCCTGGGTTAGCTTCTCATTTCTTTCCTTCAAGCTCTCAAACTCCTCCAAACTGATAGTGGTAGGGGGTGGTGCTGAAGATGACTCAGGCATGTCTTCTATGGTAAAGGGCATCCCGGAGAAATGGGCCCTGGCACGGGACCATTCATAATATTGTGCCGATGCCACATTGTTGCACTTCCCTAGAATGGTTATTACCTTGGTTTGAACATTATCCCAGGCCCAGGCTGCCTGCCTAACAATAGCCAGACTAGTCTTGTTTTCACAATAAAGAGTCTCAACCAAATCCTGTGCCCTAGGAGTATGGACCAGTGCATAGCCCAGTTGCCTTCTGAACAGCAGAGGATTGTAATTGATACTACCTTTAACTCCTATTAAAGGCACATTGGGAAAATGCCCACAGCTGGTGATGATATCCCTGCCCTTGGTGCTCTGAGTGCACCATCTGATGTCAGCTGAAGTTAGAACAGTGAGTCTCTTAGCCCAGTTGCTTTGCTGATGAGGGTTTAAAAATGCATCTGTCCTGGGTAGATGCTTGAGAAGCCAAGTGTGGAACAATGGAGCACAACACCTTACTAATCTTCCCCTCTGCTTTTCATTCCTTTGATGCACTGAATAGTAGAGGTCCCCCAATAAAGTGGGCACTGGGTTCTTTAGGATGAACAGATGGATTGCATTCTTGCTGATGAATCGAGGCTCGTCTGCAAACAACACAATTCCATATATGCTCAAAGCTAACAAGGCACAAACAGCCTTCCACTCTCCTAAAGAAGCTTTCAGGGTAGCTTGAGAGATCAAGAAATCCAGATGGAAGCCAGGGATTCCAGCTTTAGAGGTCATATGCTGCTCAATCAGGACAGGTTCCAGATGCAAAGCCTTTGCTACTTCTCCATTAGCAGGAAAGACCATCTCAGGGTTGAATGGGATTCCACCTTTGATGGGTATACCAACCAATGAGGAGTACTCTTCCAATAAAGGGCCTAACTGAAAGTCTTGGAAAGTGAAACATCTCAGTGGGAGATCATAAAACTGAATGCAGGTGTGGATCAGGCTTCTCTGTGATGGGTCCAGATCCATAACCATATCAAGTATATCTCCATAACTTTCCCTGAACAAAGGTATGTGATCTGGAGTGATCAAGGTCTGAATCCTCCTGATATCTGATAACTCTGGCTGGAAGAAGTGATAGGTGATGTTGCTCTTTTTAGGAGCCATGATGCTGAGACTGAGTAGAGACAGGTGCTGATGATAATACTGAAGAAGTGGGCCACTGACTGGCTGGTGCAGGTGATAACTGAAGCAGATAGCTGATGAAGATAGGTCAGTACTGAAGATGGGGTCAAAACCAAAACCAAATGAAGATGGATACCCTGAAACACAAACAAGAAAATTTCAATATGATGCAATGATTATGTATGCAAATGATATGCAAGGGTCTGTGACTGAGCTGGATCTGATCAAAATGCCCTGATATAGGTCCAAGTATGTTCAAGAATTCCAGATGGAGGTCTATAAATCCAGTAACCAAGGTGGGGGACTCAAATAAAGAGCCACATATCCAGGGTTTTAGAATCACAAGAATTGTCCCAAATTGAAGTATTCTTAAACAATCAAAGTAACAAGGTATTCTGAGGTCAAGGTACCTGCAAACCTGTAAACAGCCCAACCCCCTCACAGGTGGTGTTCTAAAACAAGGATCCTCAGACTTGGATCAGTTATGAGAAGTGTAAACACTTCTAACCCGGAGGTACAGTGTTTACAATAACCATAAAAGTTCCTCCTCTAATTCACCTCAGTTTCTGAAGGTCAATACTAAAAGGTCATCCAGACTTAGCAGGCTTCCCAGATAGCCCTAGCACTGCAGGAAATCTGCAACACAGAGTTCTCAAGAAGAAACCCATATCTGAACCGTGTTTCATATTCCCGCACCAGACCGAAATGGAATGGGAAAGAATATGATTCACTCTAGCCTAGGTGTCACTCAGGTCCCAGGTATAGGACCTTAACTCTCAATGGAACACCCACCCACCAAAGCAGACAACAGATCCAGCCAGCAGTATGACAGTATGATAAATGAAAAAACAGTAAAGAAAGCAATAAATAAAGCTGTACAGAAAGCAGTAAATAAAGCAAATATACACATAAAAATAGCACATAACACCCCCAATAAACACAAATCAATCAAGCGCTAGGAGGAACCCACAAAAAGAACCAGAAGCCCTGGTTGCAGTATAAGGCATCCCCAGCAGAGTCGCCAAGATGTCGCTCCCGATAAATGGGAACAGGCCCAGATAAAGGTACAGACGCGAACGGTCGGCGAGAGGGACAATGAGAACACACAGCCGTGAACTCACTGGAGAATGAATAGAGTCGCCAGCTAGGCATTTTTATCCCGGAGGAAAGGCAATGCTGCATAGACCTAGAAAGATACGGATAAGACGGTTGCGAACCAGAGAGACTGAGAAAGGGGGTTGGTTACAACCTGGGAAGGTATTAGCACCCAGATTGTCCGTCGTACTCGACGGGATCCACGCTTAAAAGATTTGTGTTTTAAAGGGGTAGTGTCAGTGCAATCTGTGTACAAAAGAGCTGGGAAAGATGTACAGGTGTCAGTGTAAAAGAAGTGTGAAGTGTAATATACAGTGTCAGTGTAGGAACAGAAGTGAAGTGCTCAAGACCATGAGGCTAAAAGAATGAGGCTAGAAAGAGGGGGAATATACAGAGACTTTTGTTCGATAACTGTTATGTTATGCCTACGTATCCTCTCGTGCAATGAGGAAGTCAGAACACCGTAGTTCGACCCAAAGAGACTGAAAGATGAATTGACTTGTGAACTGCTTACTTGCCTATGCTCAAGTGTATGACCTGTCTGGCTCAGGTGCAAACTGTCTTGCATTAGACGGAAGAAGCTAGTTCTCGTTTATGAATGAAGATGATGAGAAAAGAATCCCGAAGGAGACGATTATTGTTTGTTTTGAGTGTTTTCAGTCTTTTATTGCTTTTGAGAATTTGTCATAAGTTAATGAGCTTAAGTCTAAACCAATGGATTTAGTAAACTCATCACATCTTCCCTCTGATTAGGGGTAATGAGAATACTTTAGGTGTGAAGTCAGATTCTCACACTTAATCACCCTTGGTGTAGGATTAAGATCATTAACCTACTTGTGATTATTTAGATGTTTTTGTGATTTTGTTTAGTGTTAAGTAATGAGATTAAGCCATAATCAGGGATTAAACAGACTCATTACACCATCCTAATAGAAGGATAATAGATGAGAATGTTTAAGCTGAGGAAAACTCCTCAACTTAATCCATGATTAGGGATTAAACTCATGACAAAACAAAGCCTTTATTGAGTGGATTTTAGTTAATGATATGATGATGAAGTGAGTTTTAGGGTTTGTAAGACAACTTGAGGGGGACTTGTCCATTAACACTAGGGTTAGTCCTTCTTAACCAGTTAAGGAAGAATTAGAACCCTAATGCAAGGCCCAAGTTACAAGTGTGATGTCTTGATGATTTATTAAGTGAATTGATTAAGAGATTTAAACACATTAAGGGTTTAACACTTAGGATTAAAGTTATACACTCCATCCTAAGAGAAGGATGCAGGCATAAGCTTAATCACAAAGCCTTAAAGCCTTTAGGGTTTAGTCCCTGCTTATGAGGTGAGAAGAGAAGACTCAAAGAGATGACACAAAGGTAAAATCTAAGAGGGGGGACTAATCAAAAACCCTAATCATTGTCATGCTTGGTTGTTCCTAAGGTTTGTGAGGTTTTCAAGAGAAATCTTCAAAGGAACCACCAGGATGCAGATGAACAGGATCAAGAGAAGCAAAGTGACTTGCTTCATTCAAGAAGTCAAGTCACTTGAAGAAAGAAAGTGGGAGGAACAAGAATGAGCAGGCTCAATCTCAATACACATGTAAAAATGCAGCAATGGATGCAAGAGAGATGAAAAGAAAGGTTATGAGAAGTGAAGGCAAATTCACTTCTCAAGCTCACTTACCACCTGAAATGGTTAGAAAAGAAATGCAATGCAAAATGGGATGAGATGACATGATGAGAAACAAAACCAGAAGCATGTTGATGATGATAATGATGCTATGAGATGCTACAAACATGAGGCAAGGCATGGAGATGTTCATACAAGATCATGGATGCAAATGATGCAAGTTTTGAACCATGATCATACATGAAAAGTTATGAAGCATACAAGGCATACCACATGGCAAATACATGATGCAATGATCAAACATGCTTTCTATATGTCTTAAGATGTCAAATGAATCAAATGGATGCTTGAAATGTCATGGCAAGTCATGTTATGCAAGAGAATGCAAGAAAGATGCAAATGGAAGCCCAAATTAGGGTTTATGGATCAAACAACAAACAAAAACCAAAAACAGAAGCAAACCCTAAGATAAAAAATGGAAAATGCCACTCAAAGAAACCCTAAACCTATACTAAACCAATGCCCAAAGGGGAGATCTCAACTCTTAACCAATCTCAAGTTATGATTTTTATAAGTTATTAGGGTTTTTAGGGTTCCTAAACAAAAGAAATGCCAAACAAATGAAAAATGCAAGATCAAATCATGGCAATTTTATCCTAGAAACTACATGCTAAACTCAAAACAATGCAAAAAGAAACAATGTCCAACTCTTCCTAGATAGGCAGAAATGATTTTTTGAACTTATGATCAAAATAATGCACAAAAAATGATTTAATTCAATGGAAAATTCTCAAAATGCATCAAGGTCAAAAAAGAAATTTGGTTTGAAGGTTGGACAATGTTTCTAAATGTCTTAGAACATTTCATGAATATTTTGGTGATTTTTAAATACCTAAAAGTATTTTTAATTAATTAATTTCCATTAATCAATTAAAAATAATCTTTCAAATATTTAAAAATGCTTTTTTAATGATAAAAATAAAAATAAAAATGTTTTTGTGTCATAAAAATTATTAAAACTCAGGAGAAAAAGTTTCATAATTTTTAAACCTTTTTTACTATTTTAAAATAATTATGCAAATAAAAGGAAAAGAAATGAAATAAAAATAAAGAAAATGGAAAAGTAAACAGAACGGATGGTTGAGATTGAGACTGGGTTTGAATTGGTTGACCAGCGCGCATCTGGACGGCTGGGGTTGCATCTGAGTTAATCCCAATTAATTAAATAAATAATGAAGATTAGGGCTAAGCAAAGTGATCTGGGCCTTCCACTCACGCGCGAAGTCAACTGGTCAAAGGCATCCTACGGTCCAAATTCAAATGGGAGTTAATTACAGGATTAGGGCACAAATGACTTTCAGGTGGCCGGAGAAGACTTCCGGTCGTCTTCTCCGGCCAGCATCCCCCCTGAGAATCCCCAAAACTCCAAAAAACTAACTAAAACGAAATCTAAAAACTGGGAAATGATCCCCACTCACTCACGAACCAAAACCCCTAATCAAAACAAATTTATATTTCCTAACAAGGCTGGATCGAAACAAATAAGAACTAGGGCACAAAAATTTCAGAGAGCAATTACATTCTCATTTCATCACCATTTCAAAAACTAAAAGCATATTCATGATCAGGAAGACATAAAGAACAAGTTTAGAACTTAAAAATCCATTTCTGGAAAAAAAGTTCTTGAGCTACCTGAGATTCGAAGCTTTCACTCCAGCAACTTTCTAACCACTTCCTTCAGTGCAATCCACTCTATTTGGTCCCCAGATGATTCTTGAATGCTTAGGAAGAGTTTATATTGGCTGGATAAGGAGTTTGACAAGCTTCTGCTCCAGCTCAGTTGGAAATGGCAATGGTGATTCAGGCAGTTTCAGGCCAATGTAGGTGGTTGTTTGTGGTCCAGATGATGAGTGGAGATGGTCTATGGAGTTTGTTTTGATGTTTGTGAGTTGTGGAGAGAGATTCGAAGCAAACTGCAAAAGGGAGTGAAAATGGTGAAGTGAGGTTACAGCTTGTTTCAGGCCTGGCTCTTGGTCGCTTTGGGCTCAATGAAGCATGATGATTTTGTTGGTGAAAATGGTTTGAATGTTTTATGGCTGGGCAGAGAGATTCGAAGCAATTTGCAAAAGGGAGTGTTTTTGTGTATGTGATGTTTTAGAGAGTTTCAGCTTGGCCTCTTGATATGTTTTGCCTGCCAAAGGATATTGTATTTTAATCCCATAGGTCAGATGATGTGACCTGGCCTATAGTGATTGGTAAGTTTGCTTTTGCTCAAAGTCCATCTTTTGTGTAAGAGAAGTATGGCTGGGTTCTAGGCTTAGTACAAGGCATGGGCTGCACAGCAAGGGTGAGGGGAAAGGCTAGCCAAAGTCAGCATCCAAGGTTGCAAGTTGTAGGAAGTGTGATCATGAGTTTTGCAAGTTGTTGCTTTATGGTTCACATGTGATTTCTTTATCCCACAAGCCATAATACATGAGCATTCTTGGTTCAAATCTGATTTTTATGACTTATAGAATGTTTGTGTCATGGTTTGAAATGAACTAGAGGTTGCAAAAGGCATTGGTTCATGGTTTTGCAAAATTCTCATTTGAGGCATGCCTTGAAAATCAATGATTTTAGCCAACTTTGTCACACCATAACTTTTGATCCAAGAAGAGTTTGATCATGTTCTTGTACTTTTTGAAAAGGGAAAAATGTAATCTACAACTTTCATGACCAAAGTTTTTTCATTTGAAGCATTTTTGGATCAAGAATCAAGGCTTGAAAAATGACCTAAAATGAAGCATTCTTGAAAAGTCAACTATGCCCAAAAAGTCAACATTTGCAAAAACTCCAAATTCTTGATTTTTGTGAACTTCAACCTTCTTCCATGATCAAATAAAGATCATATACACTCAAAATGATGAAGATCAACCATTGGTTGGGTCATTGGGGGCCTCAGATGCCCTGATTTTGCACTGACTTGTCCAGAAAGTCAACCCTTGATCAGATGACTTCCCCATGGAATTTCTTCATGAAAATTGATATGCACACTCCCTATACCATATGGAGACCAATGGAAACAAGAATGACCAAAAAATTTGGAGTTATGGCCTCTGAAACCAAAACCCTAATTTTAGGTCAACTGTGCAGTCAAACTTGGCTCTGCATCCATACCAATCCCAGTTCTTGCGATTCTTTGGAAATATTGACTTTGAGAGGATATAATATGAGGCTTGAACACACATAGACCCCTTTGAAGTGATTGATGACCTTTGGAGTGGCTCAAGAAGCTCTTGGATTGCTCAGATCACAAACCCTAGATGCAGATGACTTAGAACCAATGCAGTGACTCAAAATTGAGATATGAGATGGTATGATTGTGTTTATGCATATGAAATGATCACAAGCCATGGTGTGAATGGGTGAGGGAAAATTTGGGGTGTTTACAGCTGCCCCTATTCAAACATGAGTTAGCTGTGCAGGATGTAAGCAACGACTTAACAGACAAACAAGATAACTTGTGGTTGAATACCAAAGACAGTCCAAAATTTGCACTCACAGAATGAAGAAGAAAAGGGATATAGATTGTAAAAGGAAAATAAATTATATTGTAAAGTGTGGGTGACGGAGGACGACCGTCGAGCAGAGGACGACTGCTGTGTAAAGAGCAATGACGGGGACGGCCGACATGCTGGGAAGAGTGTGTGAAGTAAAGCAATGACGGGGACGGCCGACATGCTGGGGATAAAAGGTAAAGCCAAGACGGGGACGGCCGACTAGCTGGGAACAATAAGAAATTATGATGGGGACGGCCATCACTGTAAAAATCTCTGGGGATTAATGAAACATGACGGGGACGGCTGTTTTGTTCACAAAGGTAAAGTAACCAACGATGGGGACGACCATCGGGTTAAAGAATAAATGAAATAAACAGATGATGGGGTACGGCCATCAAAAGTGAAGGACGATCACCTAGCAGGGAACGGCTGCTCTGTTGGGGAATAAAAGAAATATGATGGGGACGGCCATCAAAGGTGGAGGACGACCACCTGGCAGGGTACGGCTGCCGAAAATATCAACGATGGGGACGACCATCGGATAAAAGGTCAACGATGGGGACGGCCATCGGACGAGCATGATGGAGGACGACCATCAAGAGGTGGAGGACGACCACCTAGCAGGGGACGGCTGCTCTCAGGGTTCATCATGACATAGGACGAATGCCAGATAACCAGAATCAACAATGGGGACGGCCATTGGATAAAATTGATGAAGGAAGATCATCAAGAGGTGGAGGACGACCACCTAGCAGGGGACGACTGCTAAAATCAACGATGGGGACGGCCATCGGATAGAAAAGGTCAACGATGGGGACGGCCATCAGACGAGCATGATGGAGGACGACCATCAAGAAGTGGAGGACGACCACTCAGCAGGGTACGGCTGCTCTCAGGGTTTATCATAACACAGGACGAGTGTTAGATAAGAAGGAAAATTTGTTTTGTTGGCAATCTACTGGGGATATAGTAAACACGGACGAGTATTTACAACCAAGAAGAGAAAGTACAAGTGTTTAGATGTTGTGTATAGATTAAAGATGCGGACGAGCATCCTTAAGACTACGATACGGACGAGTATCGGGTAGAAACAAATACTGACACGTGTTCAGAGATGATGATACGGACGAGTATCAACGGGTTAACAAAGAACACGGACGAGTGTTGCATCTGAAGGGACTCTTCTGGGGAATAATAAATGCAGACGAGTATCTATATTCAGGAAGACATAAGTGTTTGACACGGTGTATGGATTAAAGATGCGGACGAGCATCCTTAAGGTTATGATACGGACGAGTATCACGTAGAAACAAACGCTTGACGTATGTTCTGAGATGATGGTACAGACGAGTACCAACGGGTTAACAAAGAACAAGGACTAGTGTCGAATCTGAGGGGATATAAAAGGTATATACAAGATACGGACGAGTATCTGAGTAGTATGAGTAGTTAACTGCTGGGGAGAGCGACACGGTCGAGTGTCAAAAGGAGAAGAGTATAGTATGAACAAATATTTGATATACAAAGTGTAGGTGACTGCGCTGGGGATACGACACGGACGGGTGCCAAGAAAGTGTATATAAGTATATGTGAGTACAAAGAGGATGTCTTTGGCTTTCTGCTGGGATATAACACGGGCGGGTGTCAAAAGGAGTATATACTGGTGTTTGTGATTTGTGAGGCAACTGCTTTTGCTGGGAACTCTGGCGGGGATTTTTCTTCTGTATGTTGATGAACTGTAATCATTCACAGGTGTTGATTCATAACATGGCTCATGATTATGCTATGCATTTGATTTTTTGCCGTAATGCTCCGTGTTAAAACGGAATGCTACGCTTTGTGGGTGAATATGATGCAAATGCTATGATTGTGCAAAGATACCAAACCGGGACCCGGGTCCCGTTGCTGCGAAGATCTTTGATCGATTTGTATGAAGCGGACATCCCAGCTGGGGATAAGATCACTGGTAGATCTGATGAGATGATATCTGCTTGAGGATGTGGGTCATTGATAGACCTATCCTTATAAATGAGAGACCCAGCTGGGGTTTGCAGAAGCCTTCTTTACTCTGTTGTGATCTCCATGCATTGCTCTTCTGGATAGAGGCTGGAACTCTGTGGGGAGATGGTTCCCTGACTTTGTACTCGGCTGAGGGCGAGACAGCAACTCGGCTGGGGAGAAAGAGGGATCCTTGACTCAGTCGGGGATGTAGGTGCCTTCCAGGATGCTTAGCAACTCTGATGGAGATAAGTAATAGCTGGCAACTCCGCTGGGGGGGATGTTATGAGAGGCAACTCAGCTGGGGAGAGAGCACTTCGGGTGCTAAAATTGAGTGTTGACTTGCCAGCTGGCTAGGATGAGGCTTACATGCCCCAAGTTGCGTTCTGGATACCTGTAAATCCTGAAAAGAGATAGAGAACGCACAAGATAATCCCGAGGTGTCCCTTACTGGATTCCGTCATAGGAGTTTAGATGCTTCTGAGAGTAAGCATATTTCCTGCAAGCATGTTTTTATTTGAAGATAAACATCTGTATTCTTGTGCAATCAGTTTTTTCTTTTAAGACATCAGACATTTTTTGCAAATAAAATGTACAAAACGAGACATGACTGAAAATCTGATTTTATTAATTCATATGCCCTGAATTGGCAAGATACAGTCAAAGAAACATATCTCCTGAAATGAGGAGATTGTTACAAATTGAGAAATAAAGTGCTGGCAATGTTGATGACGCTTTAAGGAGCTTCCTCTTCACTATGACTCGTATGACTTTTGCCGTTCTTCTCATCTTGCTTTTTGAAGAAGGCTGATTCTGATTGAAGCTTGATCCTTTCGAGGTTTACCAAGTTGCAGGTGATACAGACGAATTCAGAATGCAGTTGTTCGCTTATTCCCTTATTTTGCATGGATCGCCCTTTCGGGTTTTCAATCCATCGGGGTACCCATTTTTGCCTGAGCTGTCCAATGCGGCTTTTCAACTCAGCGGGTGTACATTTTTTACTTATTTTCCCTTATTTTTGCCCGAGTCTTTTATTCTGTTTTTGACTCGTCGGGATGCCCTATTTTTGCCTGGACTTACATTCTGTTTTTATGTCCAGCGGGTCATTTTATGCGAAGTATTTTTTAACTGCATCTGAATTCACAGGGGACGGGAAGTCTTCACCATCCATGGTGCTGAGCATCAGTGCTCCACCAGAGAAAACTTTCTTTACCACGAATGGTCCTTCATAATTTGGAGTCCATTTGCCCCTGTGGTCTGTATGAGGGGGAAGGATTCTTTTCAGCACAAGATCTCCCACTTGGTACTCTCGGTGCCTGACTTTTTGATCGAAGGCCTTCTTCATTCTTTTCTGATACAACTGCCCATGACAGATTGCAGCCAACCTTTTCTCTTCGATCAGACTTAGTTGCTCGTATCGGGACCTAACCCATTCTGCTTCGTTCAGCTTAACATCCATCAATACTCGTAAAGAGGGTAGTTCAACTTCAACAGGTAGGACTGCCTCCATACCATACACAAGTTGATATGGTGTTGCCCCAGTGGATGTTCTGATTGACGTGCGGTACCCATGCAAGGCAAACGGTAGCATTTCATGCCAGTCTTTGTAGGTGACTACCATCTTCTGCACAATCTTCTTAATATTCTTGTTTGCCGCCTCAACAGCGCCATTCATCTTTGGCCTGTAAGGAGAAGAATTGTGATGTTGAATTTTGAAGTCCCGGCACAGTTCTGCCATCATTTTATTGTTTAGATTGGAACCATTATCAGTAATGATTCGCTCGGGCACTCCATATCGACAGATGATATCTCTCTTCAGAAATCTGGCTACCACTTGTCTTGTGACGTTTGCATATGAGGCTGCTTCAACCCACTTGGTGAAATAGTCAATGGCGACCAAGATGAATCTGTGGCCATTTGAAGCAGTCGGCTCAATCTTGCCAATCATATCAATGCCCCACATAGCAAAGGGCCAGGGTGAAGACATTATGTTCAAAGGATTGGGAGGCACATGCACTTTATCTGCGTAGATCTGGCATTTGTGGCATTTCCTGGCATAGGCACAACAGTCTGCATCCATTGTGATCCAATAATAGCCTGACCTTAACAATTTTTTAGCCATGGCATGTCCTCCGGCATGGGTACCAAAAGATCCTTCGTGCACTTCATGCATCAGCAAACCTGCTTCCGTCTTGTCAACACATCTGAGGAGTACCATATCAAAGTTCCTTTTGTATAAAGACCCATCAGTGTTCAGAAAGAAACTACCAGCAAGCCTTCTCAAAGTCTTCTTATCATTGGAAGATGCCCCAGGTGGGTATGTCTGATCCTCCAAGAAGCATTTGATGTCGTGGAACCAAGGCTTATCATCTCTAACAACGTCTGCTGAGAACACATATGCTGGTCTATCAAGTCTGGATACTGAAATCTGAGGTACAAAATTAGCGGCTTGAACTTTGATCATGGACGAAATGGTAGCAAGAGCATCTGCAAATTGATTCTCGTCCCGAGGGATATACTCAAGCTTGACTGTTGTGAAGAAAGTCAATAACCTCCTTGTATAATCCCTGTAAGGTATCAGATGATCCTGGTGGGTGTACCATTTGCCGTTGGTCTGATTGACTACCAAAGCTGAATCTCCGAATACGGTCAATGTCTTGATCCTGAGGTCAATGGCTTCCTCAAGACCCATAATGCAAGCTTCGTATTCAGCTTCGTTGTTAGTGCAGTTGAAAGCGAGTTTTGCCGAGAAAGGCATGTGAACTCCTTTAGGTGTAATGAGTACTGCACCAACACCACGGCCATTCATGTTAACAGCCCCGTCGAACATCATAGTCCATTCTTCTTCCGGGTCAGGCCCTTCAGTGTGAACAGGCTCTTCATGGTCTCTTGCTTTAATGAACATGATGTCTTCATCAGGGAAGTCAAACCTCATAGGCTGGTAATCATCAATAGGTTGCTCAGCAAGATATTCAGACAATACACTGCCCTTGATGGCTTTCTGAGAGGTGTATTGGATGTCATATTCTGTGAGAATCATCTGCCATCTTGCAACCCGTCCGGTAAGCGCCGGCTTCTCAAATATGTACTTAACTGGGTCCATTTTTGAGATTAACAAGGTAGTGTGGGTCAACATATACTGCCTTAGTCGGCGAGCAGCCCACGCTAAAGCACATCAAGTTTTCTCGAGCAGTGAATAACGTTGTTCACAGTCGGTAAACTTTTTGCTTAGGTAGTATATTGCATACTCTTTTCGACCAGACTCGTCATGCTGGCCCAGCACACACCCCATTGATTCTTCTAATACTGTCAAGTACATTATCAGAGGTCTTCCTTCAACTGGGGGCATAAGGATTGGAGGTTCTTGCAGATATTCCTTGATCTTGTCAAAAGCCTTCTGGCAGTCTTCGTTCCACCTGACTGTCTGTTCTTTTCTTAGCAGCTTGAACAAGGGTTCACAGGTTGCTGTAAGGTGAGATATGAACCTCGAAATGTAGTTCAATCGACCTAAGAACCCTCGAACTTCCTTCTCTGTCTTTGGTGCAGGCATCTCTTGGATGGCTTTGACTTTATCAGGGTCAACTTCAATCCCTTTCTCGCTCACAATAAAACCCAGCAGCTTACCAGACCGCACCCCGAATGTGCATTTGTTTGGGGTGTTTACAGATGGCATTATTGCTTTCATAAGGAACTGGTCCAGGCACTGTGATAGTGATTGGGCTGATAGCAGCTGCAGAGGGGACCACAATGGTGTGTGGATCATAATATATGGTAACCGGAGTTTTGACGGGAGCAGTAATTTGTTGTGAGTTGTTGGTAGGAACATTTGCAGGATCGTAGTATATCGTAACCGTTGAGACGCTTTCATTGACTGTTGCTGATGTTGTAGACGGAGTGGGTGTTGAAGTTGTAGTAGGAACTGATGGAGTAATGGGTGCTGTCGTTGTAGAAGGAAAGGTGACTGAACTTGTATCCGTTGAAGTGATTGATTGAGCAGTTGTTGGAGTTGTAGTAGAATCTGTTGGAACAATGGTTGCTGACGTTGTAGGAGTATCCGTGATTGTAGATGAAAGAATTGTTGGAGTTGTAGTAGCTGTTGTTGTAATCTGAAGGATGCCATCCTTAATAAGACCATCTATGCCATTTCTCAGTCTCTCGCACCCATTAACAGCAATGTTGCAATATCCACAGCCGAGCTCACATCCGGGGAACACTTGCCATTCTAATAGATGAGTTTTGATTTCAACCAGAGGTTTCCGGATTTGTGCAACACTATTGATCAATGTGGATGGTTTTCCTCCCTCAATAGCATTAATCTTGGGCCCATTGTGACTAGGCATTGGATTTCTTGTGACGTTCGGAGGAGGCGCAAAATTGAGAGCTTTAGAGTCCACCAGATCCTGGACTTTCATCTGTAAGGCCCTGCATTTTTCAGTATTATGCCCCAGTGCGTTTGAGTGGAAAGCACACCTGGCATTTGCATCATAGTTATTTGGCATATTAAGAGGATCTGGAGGTGCCAATGTCCTTAACTCAACTAGGTTGAGCTTCAGGAGTTGTGGCAAGAGTGCAACATACGGCATTGGAATTGGGTCAATCACCCTGTTTGCTTGAGATGGTCTTTGTTGGAAAGGACGCTGCTGTTGGTTGTTATTACTATTGTTGTAGGTTCTCTGTTACGGAAAATGAGATTGTTGCTGATAGTGAGGTTGTTGTTGATACTGTGGTTGTTGTTGTTGAGGATATGTTGGTTGCTGTGGAATTGGAGCTGGAATGGTAACAGCTGCTACTAACCGGTGAACATATTGAGGCCTGCCCCTGCTTGTATGAACGAAATTAGTTTCTCCTGCCCTTCGGGGTCCTACAAATGGTTTCCTTGGATTGCTGGAAGAACTAGCACCACTGTCGGAGATCTTGCCCATCTTTAAGAGACTTTCGATTCTCTCACTAGCTATGACTACGTCAGCAAAACTGGTAGAGGAGAAAGCAGCCAGCCTATCAATATAAGTCCCTTGCAATGTATTCATGAACATGTCAGCCATCTCCCTCTCTGACATGGGTGGTTGAACAGCAGCAGCCAGCTGTCTCCATCTTTGAGCATACTCCCGGAAGCTCTCCCTAGAAGATTGAGACATTCCCATTAAGAGGGTCCTATTAGGAGCCATGTCCAGGTTGTATTGATACTGACGAATGAAAGCCTCGGCCAAATCCTTCCAACATCTTATGGTGGCCCTAGACAAATGCGAATACCATTCTCTTGAAGCCCCCGTCAGACTGTCTTCAAAGTAGAACATCCACAACTTTTCATCCATAGTATAAGCTTTGAGCCTTCCTAAGAAAGATTGCAGGTGAGTTCGTGGACAGGAGGTACCATTATACTTTTCAAAGCATGGGGGTTTGAATTTGTGGGGAATTTGTGGGGGTTTGTCTTTCCACCAGCTCTCTTAATCTTTCTTGACTCTGGGCTAAGCCAGTCATTACTGCCATGAACTGAGACATCTGGTTTCTCATCTCCACTCTCTCATTGGCCATCTAGTTTCTGACCTCAGACAGGTCCTGATGTACTTGTTCCATTTGAATACCGGGAAGGTTGTTACGAGTTGGGTACCGGTGCGCGCGGTTGACAGGGAACACTCGGCGACGAGCAATGTTTCCTGAAATCACCACAAAGTTAGAAGAAATAATAATAACAGAACCTACAAAACAAAAACAACGTTAGTATGCAATGCAGTATGCTTATTTATTTTCCAAGGTATCCGGTTTAGTTCTTGGTTTTGACCTTTCTAGACTTCGAGGAAGATGCTTGATGTTGTTGAGAGAAATCCCAAATGAAAAACAAACATATTACAAATGAGGAACAATACATAGTTTGTTTTACAAAACATGCCCATGGAGGATCAAAATACAATAAAAGGAAAAGTACATCAAATGGAAACAAACAACAAGCAAAAGATCAGACATCCAGCCCAAACTCATCTTCTCTGACCTCCTTCAGGAGTGCCTCAGTCACCGGACTAGCTGGGTGCTCTGTAATGGTCCTGATAAGGAGGTTCCTGGTGGCAATAGCAGTGGTCAGCTTCTTGTGCCTGTCCTGGTCCTTTGATCTCTTCAATCCTGCTCTGAGCTTCAACTCTGAAATCTCCTTCTGGGCTGCCAACAAAGCTTCCTGCTGCTTCTTCTCATTGGCCTCTAGCTATTCAATCTTGGCTTGAGTCTTCTGGTCTTCTTGTGTACGGGCTCCGGTGATCCTGACCCACCTAGCCTGACTCTCTTGCAGATAGTGCTCAGCCCTAGCTTTCTGAATTTTAGCCTCCTTGCAGGCATTCTTCAATATCTGTTCTCCAGCCCTTGCTTTCCTTATGTAGTCTTCTGTCCTTTCAATTTTGGTCAGATGCTCAACCTTGAGCTTTTCCAATCTCTCAATGTCCAGACGACCATCACTCCTTTCCCAAAGAGTTTTCTTCAAAGCCTCAGATAACTTCTCATTCCTCTCCTTCAGCTTCTCAAATTCTTCTAGGCTAATAGTTGCTGCTGGCTATATAGTAGATGGTCCAGGCATGTCTTCCAAGGTGAAAGGCATTCTGGTAATCTGAGGTCTAGTACGGGACCAGTCATAATACTGAGCTGAAGCAACATTGTTACATCTTCTAAGAATAGCAACCCCTTTTGTCTAGATGTTGTCCCAAGCCCAGGATGCTTGTCTGACAACAGCTGAATTAGGTTGAACTTCACAATACAAGGTCTCAGCTAAATCTTGTCCTCTGGGAGGGTGAACTAAGGCATAACCCAGTTGTCTCTTAAACAGTAAAGGATTGTAGTTGATGCAACCCTTTACTCCTATTAGAGGCACATTTGGGTACTGTCCACAACTGGTGATAATGTCTTTGCCTTTGGTGCTCTGGGTGCACCATCTGATATCATCTGAAGTTAAGGCAATGAACCTCTTGGCCCAATTCTTCTGCTGATGTGGGTTCAAGAAAGCATCTGACTTAGGCAGGTGTCTGAGAAGCCAGGTGTAAAACAAAGGAGCACAACATCTTACCAACTTCCCCCTTTGTTTCTCATTTCTCTGATGGATGGAATAATAGAAATCTCCCAGCAATATAGGTACTGGGTTCTTCAGGAGGAACAAATGGATGGCATTCCTGCTGACAAATTTGGGCTCATCTGCAAACAATATATCCCCATATATGCTGAGGGCTAACAGTGCACAGACTGCCCTCCATTCTCCTAAAGAAGCTTTCAGGATGGCCTGAGAGATCAAGAAGTCCAAGTGCAAACCAGGGATCCCAGCCTTTGTTGTCATACTTTTCTCAATCAGGGCAGGCTCCAAGTACAGTGCCCTTGCTATCTCTTCATTCTTGTGAGAAGTCAATTCTGGGTTGAAGGGGATTCCACCTCTGACAGGCACTCCAATCAACAAAGAAAATTCTTCCAGCAGAGGTCCCAACTGAAAGTCTGGAAAGGTAAAACATCTCAGAGGAGGGTCATAGAACTGCAAGCATGTGTGGATCATGCTCCTCTGAGAGGGGTCAAGGTCAATAACCATATACATGATACCTCTATAGTGTTCCCTAAACAATGGGATGTGGTCAGGTGTGATGAGCGACTGGACTTGCCTGATACCAGTCAGTACAGGCTCAAAAAAGTGATAAGATATGTTGCTCTTCCTGGGAGTAGTCATGAGTGCTGCTGAAGAAGCTGAAGACAAATGTTGATGAAGATCACAGACTAAGACTGGAGATAAGTCTCTGATAAACTGATGCTGGTGAGGATGGAGATAACTGAAGCAGATAACTGATGGAGACAGCTGAAGCAGAGGTCTATGCAGATGAAGGGGTCAAAACCAAAACCAAGATACAATGAAATGGATACCCTGAAAAGCAAATAAACAAATGTTAAAATATGCAATGATGGTATAAGAAAATGATATGCAAGGGTTTGTGATCAAACTGGATCTGACTATCTGTCTTGATATAAGGCCCATGTATGTTCAAAAGGTCCGGATGGAGGTTTAAGAATCCAGTAACCAGGGTGGGGGACTCAGATAAAGAGTCACATGTCCAGGGTTAATCACAAGAACTGTCCAAAATGGAGTACTCTTAAACAAAATAGTAACAGGGTATGATGTGGCCAAGGGTTCCTGCAAACCTGTAAACAACCTAAGCCCCCTCACAGGTGATGTTCTAGAACAAAGATCCTCAGACTTGGATCAGTTATGAGAAGTGTAAACACTTCTAACCCGGAGGTACAATGTTTACAATAACCATAAAAGTTCCTCCTCTAATTCACCTCAGCTTCTGAAGGACATAACAAAAGGTCATCCAGACTTAGCAGGCTTCCCAGATAGCCCTAGCACTACAGGAAATTTGTAGCACAGAGTTCTCAAGAAGAAACCCACATCTGAACCGTGTTTCATATTACCGCACCAGACCAAAATGGAATGGGAAAGAACATGAACCACTCTAGCCTAGGTGTCACTCAGGTCCCAGGTATAGGACTTTAAACTCTCAATGGAACCCCACCCACCCAAACAACAAACCAGATCCAGCAATGACAGTATGACAACATGATGCATAAAAACTGTAAAGTAAGCAGTAAATAAAGCTGTACATAAGGCAATAAATTAAGCAAAATAAATAAACACACATAACACCTAACACACCGGTAAACACAAATCAAACAAGCGCTAGGAGGAACCCACAAAAAGAACCAGAAGCCATGGTTGCAATATAAGGGTCCCCAGCAGAGTCGCCAAGTTGTCGCTCCCACCAAATGACACCCGGGCAAGAGGGGGTACAGACGCGAACGGTCGGCGAAAGGGAGAGAACACACAAGGGTGAACTGAAGAGAAAAGAGTCGCCAGCTAGGCATTTTTATCCCAAAGGAAAGGTAATGCTGCATAAACCTAGAAAAAGATGGATAAGACGGTTGCGAACCAGAGAAACTGAGAAAGGGGGTTGGTTACAACCTGGGAAGGTATTAGCACCCATATTGTCCGCCGTACTCAACGGGATCCACGCTTAAAAGATTTGTGTTTTAAAGGGGTGGTGTCAGTGCAATCTGTGTATCAAAGCTGGAAATAATGCAAGTGTCAGTGTAAAGAAAGAAGGAAATGCTCAAGATAATGAGGATTAAAAAATATGCTGGAAGAGAGGGGGGGGAATTGACAGAGACTTTTGTTCGATAACTGTTAAGTTATGCCTACTTATCCTCTCGTGCAATGAGGAAGTCAGAACACCGTAGTTCGACTCAAAGAGGCTAAAAGGTATGTTGACTTGTGAACTGCTTACTTGTTTATGCTCAAGTGTATGACCTGTCTGGCTCAGGTGCAAACTGTCTTGCATTAGACGGAAGAAGCAAGTTCTCGTTTGTGAGTGAATGAGGTGAGAAAAGAATCCCGGAGGAGACGATTATTGTTTGTTTTTTTGATGTTTTCAATCTTTTATTGCTTTTTTTGTTTGTCATAAGAAAATGAGCTTAAACCTAAACCAAGGGCTAATAAACTCATCACATCCTCCCTCTGATTAGGGGTAATGAGATTACCTTAAGTATGAAGTAAACACCTCACACATAATCACCATGATGTAGGATTACGATCATTAACCTACTTGTATTTATTTAGATGTTTTTGGAGTTTTTGTTTGGTGTTAAGTAAGGAGTTTAAGCCATAATCAAGGATTTAATGGACCCATTACACCATCCTAATAGAAGGATAATAGATGAGAACATTTAAGCTGAGGAAGGCTCCTCAACTTAATCCATGATTAGGGATTAACCTCATGACAAAACAAGGCCTTTATTAAAGTGGATTTTAGTTAATGGTGAGATTAAGAAATGAATTTTATGGTTTGTAATACAACTTGAAGGGGACTTGTCCATTAACACTAGGGTTAGTCCTTCTTAACCAATTAAGGAAGAATTAGAACCCTAATGCAAGGCCTAAGTTACAAGCTTGATGTATTAGTGATTATTAGGTGGATTGATTAAAGGAATTAAACCATCAAGCATTTAACACTTAGGATTAAAGTTATACACTAATAGAAGGATGCAGGCATAAGCTTAATCACAAAGCCTTAAAACCTATAAGGTTTAGTCCTTGATTATGAGATGAGAAGAGAAGACACAAAGATGACACAAAGGTAAAACTAATAGGGGAACTAATCAAACCCTAACTGTGATCATGCTTGGGTATTCCTAGGGTTTATGAGGTTTGCAAGATACCTTCAAGAAGATCCACCAAGGAAGAAGAAAGATGGAAGGAGAAGAAGCAGAAAGAAGCAAGACAACTTACTTCACTTAAGAAGATAAGTTGCATGAAGAAAGAAAGTGAGGAGAGAACATGAATGAGAAAGCTCACTCTAGTACAAGAGTAAAATGCAGCAATGAATGCATAAGAGAGAAGGATAGATTGTGAGAAGTGAAGGCAAATTCACTTCTCAAAACAACTTACCACCTGAAAAGTTAGTAAAAGGAAATGAAATGAAAGGCAAATGAGATGAAATGCAAAGATGGAAATCAAATTCAGAAGCATAATCATGATTCAAATGATGCTATAATATGGTATTAAAGCATGACAAGAGATGTGGATGATCATACAAAGGATGGGAGTGCAAATGAGACATGAAAGAAAGCATGAAAGTTCATGAATGCACATGAAATGAAATGAATGCGTAACATGGAAAATGGGTGATGCAATGATCAAACATGATTTCAATGTGTCCTAAGATGTCTTATATGTCATGTGGATGTGTCAAATGTCATGGCAAGCTCATGTATGCAAGCATATGAAGAATGGATGCAAATGAAGATACAAATTAGGGTTTATGCACAAGATACAAAGCAAAATTCAAAATCAGAAGCAAGACATGAGATAAAAAATTGAAAATAGGATCAAAGGTACCCTAAACCTATACAAGTTTACTTCCCAAAGGGGAAGACCTAACTCTTAACCCTAAAGGAGTTATGATTTTCCTAAGTTTTCTAGGGTTTTAAGGCACCTCACAATGAAAAATGTAAAACAAATTGAAAATGAAGAATAAATTCAAACCAATTTTATCCTAGAAACTACATGACATGAGGGATGCAATGCAAAAAGAACCATCATCAAAATCTTCATGGTTAGGCCGAAAGGATTTTTCTAATTTAGGGCAAAAATATTGACTTTTAAGAACCCTAAATCCAAAGAAAAATATCAAACTAGGTCAAAAACCAAAAAGAAATTTGTGTGAAGGGTTTGATAATGTCTCTAAATGTATCAAGATGCAATATGATTTTTTTGGTGATTTTTAGAAACATAAATGCTATTTTAATTAATTAATTCTCATTAATTAATTAAAATAAACATTTAAATATTTTAAAAATACGAATTTTATGCAAAAAAATCAAATAAAAATTGTTTTCAGAATGAGAAAAATATTTTAAGTCAAGATGCAAAAAATAAAAAATTTTAGAAGTGTTTTGCTATTTTAAATAAAATGCACAAGAAAAATGCAAGAAAATGAAAATAAAATTAATTTAAGTGAGAAGTATGCTGATCCAGTGGCCAGCATTCAAAGATTTTTGGAGGGAGTTGACCCGCGCGCGAAGGGACGGCTGGGATTGAAACTGGAAATTTGAATTTCTTAAACTTAATTAATTTAAGCTAATCCTGATTAGGGCTTAAACAACGCATTTGGGCCATTGGTACACACGCTGGAAAGACCATCTAACGCTCCACATTCAAAACTGGGTCTAAACCCTAATTAGGGTTAATGACTCTCAGACGGCCGGAACAGTGGTTCCGGTCGTCTTCTCCGACGAGCCATTTCTCTAACTCTCTCAAAACACCATGAAAATGTACCAAAATCTCCATAAACACTCAATGATCAACAACAAAGCATAATCCAACAACAAATCTCATTTATTTTGCCTCAAAATCAAGATTCGAAAACAAACATAAAAACTGAAAAAATTTCAGAGCATTCATACACACTCAAAACTTAACCATTTTTTACCATTCAAAGCTCATTGTGATCAGGGGAACACACTCTACCATTCTATAACCAAGAAAACAAATTCTGGAAAAATGTTTCAAGAAGGTACCTAACCTTGAGCTTTCTCAGTTTGGGATTTTCAGGCCTCCTCTCTTTACGCAAACCACTCCCCTTGAACTCCTGATGAAGCTTTGATGCTTGGTTGAAGTGTTTTGTGGCTAGTTTGTGTGTTTGATACAGTTCAGTTCAAAGGGGGAGAGAAATCGTATTTTTGATATGGGAGGTTTCAGGGCAAAGTGATGGTTAGGAAATGATCTGAGGGTCATGGTGAGTTGTTCTATGGAGTCTGTTTTGATGTTTTAAGCTTGTGTGATGAGTTTCGAATGAAAATGCATAAAGGGGAGTTTTGGTGAATGCTGGCTTGTGTGATGTTTCGGTCCCCAAACTTGTGTGAAATGGCTTGCCTTTGGTATACATATCAAGTCTTGATAGGTCAGAGAGTTGTTGGTGGCCTATGCTGATTGGTATGGTTCAATATGCAAGAAGTCAACTTTTGTGTAAGTGGTAGCATGGGCTGGTTCAGGCATGGTACAAGGGTATGGCTCGAGTCAGCTTGCTTCAAGGAGGTCCATGGAAGTCATATTTTGTAGCTGGCACATGTGGCTGAAGAGATTTGATCCTGTAGATGTTAAGAATTGGCAGAATTTTTGACAAACAAGAAGTGTTGAACTTAGTTCAGGATGTCACACCAGATGTTGTGACATTGTTAAACAGAGTAAAAGTTAATGAACTTAAGTCAAGACATCAGGATGTCACACCAGATGTTGTGACATCGTAAACCTGCTACCAGAATTAAATGATGCATAACTGAAGTGAGTAAATTCAGGAGAATTTATCTGGAATTAATTGTGAAGAGATAAGCACTCCAAGGCGCATCTTTAGGGAGCTTAGTTATCTGATTTCAGTGTAACAGAATAACTAACTCACCTTGAATCAAGGAGGTAACATACTAACTAACCTTAATTCAAGGTGATGACAGTGGGATTTATCAGGTCTGGATAATTTGCAAAAAGCCCACAAACCAAGCATCTATTTAAGGAACTGAAACTCTCAGAAAAGAGTACGAATTTTAGAAGACCAAAAAGGGTGTTTGTGTTTTATAGCAGGTTTTGATTGTTTGTCACTTTATGAGCTTTTAAGCAAAAAGTGTATTGTGTCTTGATTGAAACTTTTAAGTAAGATCAAGCTGTTGTGTTTGAAGTGTGACTTCAATTTTATTAATCATTGTAAAATATCATTGTGTGATTGAGGGGGATTGAGTAGGTACTCATATCTAAGTAGTGTCTTAGGTAGAAATTGCCTTGGGTGGATATTAAGTGAAGGATTAAACTGGTTGGTTTAATTCCAGAATTAATATTACTTATATTGGATTTCCTTCCTGGCTTGGTAGCCCCCAGATGTAAGTGTGGAGATACACTGAACTGGGTTAACAATTTCCTGTGTTATTTAATTTATCAGCACTTTAAGTTTTGTTTAAGTCCTCAAGTGTTTAAACATCTGATTCAACATCACGTACCTGATCCCAGAATTTCAATTGGCATCAGAGCAGGCACCCTGCCTGTTTAACTGGGTGAGATCTAGGGACTGCAAATTTTGGGAACATGGACAGAGATGTAGGATCTGTGAATCGACCACCTATCTTGGATGGATCCAACTATGATTACTGGAAGCCAAGAATGGTAGCATTCTTAAAATCTCTTGATAGCAGGGCTTGGAAAGCAGTTAACAAAGGATGGGAGCACCCTGTCCAAGACAATAAGGATGGGGCAAAAGTGTTAAAGCCTGAAGAAGAGTGGAGCAAGGAGGAAGAAGATTCAGCACTTGGAAATTCCAAAGCCTTAAATGCCTTATTCAATGGCATTGACAGGAACATATTTAGACTTGTGTATCACTGGGAGCTGGCCAAGGATGTTTGGGACACTCTCAAAACCACTCATGAAGGAACATCAAAGGTGAAGATGTCAAGACTTCAACTACTCACCACCAAGTTTGAAAACTTGAGGATGAAGGAAGATGAGACCATTCATGAGTTTCACATGAACATCCTGGAAATTGCTAATACTTCTGGTGCCTTGGGAGAGAAGATGAGTGAAGAAAAGTTGGTAAGGAAGATTCTCAGATCACTGCCAAAAAGATTTGACATGAAGGTTACTGCCATAGAAGAAGCTCAGGACATCTGCACAATGAAGGTTGAAGAGCTCATTGGTTCTCTTCAAACCTTTGAGATGGGAATGAATGATACAATTGTGAAGAAAAACAAAAGCATAGCCCTGATTTCAAACACTGATAAAGAAGAAGAAAGTCATGAAGCAGGCTCTGAGGACAACTTATCAGAATCAATTGCTATGCATGAAAGACAATTCAACAAAATTCTCAAGAAAATGGAAAACAGGCCCAGACCAAGTGGAAGAAACTCAACCTCTGAGAATAAAAGACCTTATGATTCTAATAGAAGGTCAAATTATGATGAGAAGACTAACCAAGGAAAATGGATTCAATGTCATGGATGTGAAGGATATGGACACATCAGAAGTGAATGCCCAACCTATCTAAAGAAGCAAAAGAAAGCTCTCTTTGTGACCTGGTCAGATGAAGACTCAGGATGTGAGTCAGAAGAAGAATCTGCAAAGCACATCACTGCTCTAGCTAGAGTATGTGAAACTGAAGGGGGATCCAGTGATGAGGAGCTGACATTTGAAGAGCTTGAAGCATCTTACAGGATGTTGTGTAAAAGGAGCACTGAAGTATGCATGGAGAATATACAGCAAAAGAAGCAGATTGAGGAATTAAAGGCTGAAAAGGCAAGTAATCTAGAGATCATTGACACTTTGAAAAGTGAAGTCAGCCTACTCAACTCCAAAATGGAGCATATGTCCAAATCTGTCAGAATGCTGAACAGTAGCTCAAACACACTGGATGTCATTCTCAACAACAACAAGCACTCAGGGGATAGGACTGGGCGGGGATTAAATAAAGCTCAAAACTTTAAGGCTAGCACCAGCCAAATAACTCCAAATCCCATGAAGCCAAACAAGATGTTAAAGCAGATGTCTCAACATCATGACAAGAACATGATGAAAAAGAAATATCAAAGATGGAGATGTCATCACTGTGGAAGGTTTGGTCACATCAAACCTTATTTCTACAAGCTACATGGATACACCAATCAGAGTTCCCAACACCCTCTTAAGCATAAGACAGAGGTCACCAAGAAAATCTGGATACCTAAAGCTAGTCTGTATGCAGATCAAAGCTACAAGAACATGCCTAAGAACAAGGTCAATAGGCAGCCTTGGAACTCTAGAGATGGACATTATCCAGAACAGATGCATCAAAGGAAACCTCACAACAGGCACAAATGGTCCAAGAAGGTTGTTGCCTCTATAGCTCATACATCTCTCAGAGTATCAGCTAAGGAAGACTGGTACTTTGACAGTGGCTGCTCAAGGCACATGACTGGACTGAAAAATCTGCTGGTAGACTTAAAGTCACACTCATCCAGATATGTAACCTTTGGAGATGGAGCAAAGGGAGAAATCAAGGGAGTTGGGACCCTGGACTGCTCAGGTGTACCAAGTCTAGATGATGTGCTGCTGGTAAAAGGATTAAATGCTAACTTGATCAGCATAAGTCAATTATGTGACCAAGGTTATAGTGTAAACTTTACCAAAACTGAATGCGTAGTTTCTGATAAAGAACAAAAGGTTGTCATGAGAGGAGCCAGATCAAAAGACAACTGCTATATGTGGGAACCCCAAGATTTCAGCCTCACATCAACTTGTTCCTTAGCCAAAGAAGAAGAAGTGAAGTTGTGGCACCAAAGGCTGGGTCATCTCCATCTCAGAGGAATAAAGAAGATCATTTCTATGGAGGCTGTAAGAGGAATCCCAAGACTTAAGATTGATGAAAGCAAAGTGTGTGGTGAATATCAAATAGGCAAGCAAACCAATATGTCACATCCAAAGCTCCAACATCTGACAACTTCCAAAGTCCTGGAATTATTGCACATGGATCTTATGGGACCAATGTAAGTAGAGAGTCTTGGTGGAAAAATATATGCTTATGTGGTTGTTGATGACTTTTCAAGATATACTTGGATAAGCTTCATCAAAGAAAAGTCTGATGTATTTGAGGTATTTAAAGATCTGTGTCATAGAATCCAAAGAGAAAAAGCAAGCTGTGTGGTCAGAATAAGAAGTGATCATGGAAAGGAGTTTGAGAATAAAAAATTCTCATACTTCTGTTCTTCAGAAGGGATCAATCATGAGTATTCTTCTCCTATCACCCCTCAACAGAATGGGATTGTTGAAAGGAAAAACAGAACTATTCAGGAGTCAGCTAGAGCCATGATTCATGCTAAAAAGTTACCCCTGTACTTTTGGGCTGAAGCTATGAACACAGCATGCTACATCCACAATAGAGTCACACTAAGAAAGGGAACTTTATCCACCATCTATGAAGTCTGGAAGGGCAGAAAACCTACAGTCAAGTACTTTCATGTGTTTGGAAGTAAGTGTTACATTCTGGCTGATAGGGATCAAAGAAGGAAGATGGACCCTAAAAGTGATGAAGGGATTTTTCTTGGATACTCCATAAATAGCAGAGCTTACAGAGTATTTAACTCCAGAACCAAGGTTATAATGGAGTCAATAAATGTGATTATTGATGATGCCTCTGCAGATGTTGCTGATGATGTTGGAACATCTGGTGACAATCAAACTGAAGTTGAAATAAAGAGTGATAATCCTAACTTCACTCTAACTGAGGCAAGGTCAGAACAATCCAACAAACCTCCCTCCATCAGAATCCAGAAAGATCATCCTAAAGATCTGATAATTGGTGATCCCAACAGTGGTGTCATCACTAGATCAAGAGAGATGATTTTAGGCTCCTGATTTGTTTCAAAGATAGAACCTAAAAACATCAAGGAAGCTCTGAATGATTAGTACTGGATCTCTGCTATGCAAGAAGAATTAGGCCAGTTTACAAGGAATGAAGTATGGGATCTTGTTCCTAGGCCTGATGACATAAATGTGATTGGCACTAAGTGGGTGTACAAGAACAGGTCAAATAAGCAGGGAGTAGTTACAAAAAACAAGGCTAGACTTGTAGCTCAAGGATACACACAAATTGAGGGAGTAGACTTTGATGAAACCTTTGCACCAGTAGCAAGGCTTGAATCAATCAGACTACTACTAGGAATTGCTTGCATCCTAAAGTTCAAGCTATTTCAGATGGATGTTAAAAGTGCCTTTCTAAATGGGTACCTTAATGAGGAAGTTTATGTGGAGCAACCTAAGGGATTTGTTGATCCAAGCCGTCCAGATCATGTATATAAGCTAAGGAAGGCTCTGTATGGTCTAAAGCAAGCCCCAAGAGCATGGTATGAAAGACTGACCACTTTTCTCATAAAACATGGGTACAGGAAAGGTGGAATAGACAAAACCTTGTTTGTGAAGGATGAAGAAGGAAAGGTCATGATTGCTCATATATATATGGATGACATAGTGTTTGGTGGGATGTCAGACAAGATGGTTAAACATTTTGTTACTCAAATGGAATCTGAGTTTGAGATGAGCCTAGTAGGAGAACTAACCTACTTCCTTGGACTGCAAATCAAGCAGATGGAGGACTCCATGTTCATATCCCAAAGCAAGTATGCAAAGAACACTGTCAAGAAGTTTGGGATGGACAATGCAAGTCACAAGAGAACACCTGCCCCCACTCATTTAAAGCTGACAAAGAATGACAATGGCGAGAGTGTGGACCAAAGCTTGTACAGAAGCATGATTGGAAGCCTACTATATCTTACAGCTAGCAGACCAGATATAGCTTTTGCAGTAGGTGTATGTGCAAGGTATCAAGCTGAGCCAAAAGTGAGTCATCTAAACCAGGTTAAGAGGATCCTAAAATATGTTAATGGTACATGTGACTATGGCATAATGTACTCTCATGGTTGTGAACCAATCCTCACTGGATTTTGTGATGCTGACTGGGCTGGAAGTGCTGATGATAGAAAGAGTACATCAGGAGGATGCTTCTTTCTAGAAAACAATTTAATTTCTTGGTTCAGTAAGAAACAAAATTGTGTATCCCTATCCACTACTGAAGCTGAATATATTGCAGCTGGTAGCAGTTGTTCACAGTTGGTATGGATGAAACAAATGCTCACAGAATACAATGTCCCACAAGATGTCATGACATTGTACTGTGACAATTTAAGTGCAATTAACATCTCCAAAAATCCTATCCAACACAGCAGAACTAAGCACATAGACATCAGACATCACTTCATTAGAGACCTTGTGGAAGAAAAGGTGATCACATTAGAGCATGTAGCCACAAAGCTGCAATTAGCTATATATTTACTAAAGCTTTGGATGCTACCCAATTTGAAAATCTAAGGGGTAAATTGGGAATCTGTTTATGTGAAATATAGCAGTTATAGAGAAGTGCCAGCATGTCTCATGACATCGTGTGGCATGATCACCAGATGGCAGCACCAGTCTGGTCAATAACTCTGTGTATTCCACTCTTAAAAATTCCACTAGTAACTGATTCTATAAATGTTCAAACGTGCTCTCAGCTCCTCACCTCCTCACTATCTCAACTAAACGATTTGCATGCTAAAGCTGAATTTCTAAGCTCATCAAAATCGATCAAACCTAACTCCTCTTCCACTACATTCGAAAAATGTCTCAACATCAAAACTCTAACTTCATTGATGAGGGTCTCAATCAAGAAGATATAGTGCATGCAACTCCAATTTCTATAGTACCAATGGATGCTACTCCTATAGATGAGATCAGAGGAAGCGTTCCTATTGCTCAAAAACCTAGAACTCCAAATGCAAGAAGAGCTAAGGAGCCTGTTTTCAGCAAAAGCAAGGGAACTCCTTCATCTACAAGCACCCCCAAAGCTTCTGATTATGTGGATACATCCATCAAACAACTTGTAAACAAGATTCTTTCTGAACAAAGAGTTGTGCCTGGTGTGTCTTTTCCCTCGAACAGTATGCTTGCTCCTCAAGAAGAACCAAGCAACCAGGCTGAAGAGGACATACCTGCTCAACAGGATGTCCCAAGAAATGTTGAAGCATCTGAGGACCAGGACAAAGCCTCAACTGATGATGATAAAGCCACTGATGATCAAGCTCATGTTGATCAAGCTGCTGAAAAAGAGGTTTCCCAACCTCCACCTGTTGAAAACATAGATGATGACTCTGACACAGAGATCATTGCCTCTATTAATCCTAGCATATCCAAAAGGCTTAAGCCTAGGAAGGAGAAGAAGCCAGCTGCACATGCAACTCCTGAAAAGAAACAGTCTACTCCTAAAAAGGACAAGGTCAAAGTTGTCTTTGGAACTACTAAGCAATGGAGCAAGGTAAGCACCCAGAAGAGGAAAGCTACAACTCCACCTGACTAAGATGTTGAGGAGGATGTCCCAACATCCCAACCAAGGAAGAAGCCAGCACCTCCCAGGACTGCCTCTGCTGTTCCTGAAGCACCTCTGGACAATGTGTCCTTCCATTATGTCTCTAGTGTGAGCAAATGGAAGTATGTCTACCAAAGAAGGGTGGCTCTGGAAAGAGAGTTGGGCAACAATGCTTTGGAGTGCACTGAGGTAATAGACCTAATCTCCAATGCTGGTTTATTCAAAATTGTCTCCAACTTTTCTCCCTGCTATGAACTGCTGGTCAAAGAATTCATAGTCAATCTGCAAGAGGGGTGTGCTGATGGGAAATCTGAGGATTTCAGGAAGGTTTATGTGAGGGGGAGATGTGTTGATTTTTCTTCTAGGGTTATAAATCAATATCTAGGAAGAGAATCTGATGGGCCAAATGAACTGGGCAAAACTGACAACCAAGTCTGCAAGATCATCACTGCCAACCAGGTCAAGTCATGGCCAGTCAAAGGCAAACTGTCTGTCA
This sequence comes from Lathyrus aphaca, assembly GCA_963966055.1. Taxonomy (NCBI): domain Eukaryota; kingdom Viridiplantae; phylum Streptophyta; class Magnoliopsida; order Fabales; family Fabaceae; genus Lathyrus; species Lathyrus aphaca. Next base: position 221,224,146 of record OZ014523.1, on the reverse strand, counting down.
GCTTGCTATCAAGAAAGTATGATATGCTGCATAGAATTGGAACTGTCAACTGGGTACCCACCAACCACACTTCATCAATAGCTACTGGGCTGGGAAGATTCATCTATGCTGTAGGCACCCAAACAAAGTTGGACTATGGTGCTTATATCTTTGATCAAACACTAAGGCATGCAGGAACATCATCAACCAAGCTTCCAATAGCTTTTCCCTCTCTTCTTTGTGGAATAATTCTCAACCAATATCCAGGCATCCTTACTGATAAGGATTCTGTCTGCAAGAGGGAGAGTCCACTGTCCTTCCACTACAAACTGTTCCTGAGCCATCATGCTGCAGATGTTGAAGCTCCCAGTGGGACATCTGCTGGACCATCAAATGTCAAGACTCCTATATCCAAAGCAGCCCTGATTGTAGAGCTCAAGACAACTTGCAAATAGCTGGATGAAAGGAAGAGGAAGCTTGAGGAAATCATTCAAAGGCTGGAGCTGGAAGAGGTTGCTCAGAATGTTGATGGATCTGATGTTGAGTCTGAGGATGAAGAAGATACTGAGTATGATGAATCTGAGTGAAGCTGGGTGTGATGGAAACTGTATTGCTTGTTCTGCATTGTAACTTTGTTTTGTAATTTTGAATGTTTTTCTCTCTGCCTATGTAATATTTGGCCCCAATTTCTGTCTAACAAGGGGGAGAAGTAATGAACAATGCCTGCTGCTGTTTGCCTGTTTAATGAACAATGCTGAAGTTAATTTTTGTCTTCTAAACTAAGTTGTTTTTTTGAATGCTCATTGGTATATCAAATATTGTTGAACAAGTCATAGCAGTATACATACAGGTTTGAGGGGGAGCAAATTATTAGCTCTCACATGATTCAAAAGAAAAGAACTATGTTGCACTCTGATAAATAAAACTCTGCTGCACTCTGATAAAACCAGAAGATTGTGTTAGCCAAAAATTAGCCAAAGGGGGAGTTTGTAGATGTTAAGAATTGGCAGAATTTTTGACAAACCAGAAGTGTTGAACTTAGTTCAGGATGTCACACCAGATGTTGTGACATTGTCAAATAGAGTAAAAGTTAATGAACTTAAGTCAAGACATCAGGATGTCACACCAGATGTTGTGACATCGTAAACCTGCTACCAGACTTAAATGATGCATAACAGAAGTGAGTAAATTCAGGAGAATTTATCTGGAATTAATTGTGAAGAGATAAGCACTCCAAGGCGCATCTTTAAGGAGCTTAGTTATCTGATTTCAGTGTAACAGAATAACTAACTCACCTTGAATCAAGGAGGTAACAAACTAACTAACCCTAATTCAAGGTGATGATAGTGGGATTTATCAGGTCTGGATAATTTGCAAAAATCCCACAAACCAAGCATCAATTTAAGGAACTGAAACTCTCAGAAAAGAGTACGAATTTTAGAAGACCAAAAAGGGTGTTTGTGTTTTATAGCAAGTTTTGATTGTTTGTCACTTTATGAGCTTTTAAGCAAAAACTGTATTGTGTCTTGATTAAGACTTTTAAGTAAGATCAAGCTGTTGTGTTTGAAGTGTGACTTCAATTTTATTAATCATTGTAAAATATCACTGTATGATTGAGGGGGAGTGAGTAGGTACTCATATCTAAGTAGTGTCTTAGGTAGAAATTGCCTTGGGTAGATATTAAATGAAGGATTAAACTGGTTGGTTTAATTCCAGAATTAATATTACTTATATTGGACTTCCTTCCTGGCTTGGTAGCCCCCATATGTAAGTGTGGAGATACACTGAACTGGGTTAACAATTTCCTGTGTTATTTAATTTATCAGCACTTTAAGTTTTGTTTAAGTCCTCAAGTTTTTAAACATCTGATTCGACATCACGTACCTGATCCCAGAATTTCAGATCCATTTTGCAATTTTGGGGAAGTTTGGCCCCTTTTGGATTTCTTCATGGGCAAGGCATGAAACTTTGAAATTCTTGGGCCAAATCTGAATTATAGGTCATGTATGATGTTTGTATAATGGTTAGAAGTCAGTTAGAGATCACAAATTGCCTTGGTATGAGAATTTGCAAACTTCCCTCTTTGGTACATAAGTGAAATTTAGTGATTTTTCCCAACTTTGCAAGGCCATAACTTGATTTCTATGATGAATTAGATCAAGTTCTTGTACTTTTTGAAAAGGGAATGATCCAATCTACAACTTTCATGACCAAGAATTTTCCATTTGAAGCATTTTTGAATCAAAAAGAGGAGGTTGAAAAACTTTCCCAAAATGGCAATTTTGCATTACAAGTCACTTTCCCAAAATGGCAACTTTGCAAATGGCTTGAAATTCTTCAACTTTATGAACTTCTAACTTCTTCTAAGATCAAATAAAGATCATACACATCCAAAATGATGGAGAAGACCCATTGGTTGTGTCATTGGGGGCCTCAGATGCCCTGATTTTGCACTGACTTGCTCAAGAAGTCATATATTGATCAGATGCCTTCCCCATTGAATTTCTTCATGAAAATTGGTATGCATGATCCTCATAACATATAGAGACAAATAGAAACAAGAATGAGCAAAACATTTGGAGTTATGGCCTCTGAAACCAAAACCCTAATTTTAGGTCATCTGTGCAGTTAAGCTTGGCTCTGCTTCCATGCCTTTCTCAGTTCTTGTGATTTTCTGACTTCCTTGATCTTGGGAGGGTATAATATGATGCTTGAACATACATGGACCTTCTTGAGATGATTGAAGACCTTTGAAGTGGCTCAGATAGCTCAGGGATTTCTCAAATCACAAACCCTAGATGCAGATGACTTTGAAACCATGCAGTGAAGCAAAAATGTAATATGAGATGATATGATTGAACTTATGCAAATGAAAAGAATCACAAGCCATAGTGAAATGAGTGATGGCAAATTTGGGGTGTTTACAACATGCAATAGGGGTTGTGTCTTCAACCCTCCCCCAGAAGCTCAAATTTTTCTAGGAAAGACAGATCGTTACAATGTGCGGGGAAAAAGATATATTCATCAGTCACTTGGCTTCATTCAAATATGTAGAGATGGACAAAGATATATTTGAGACTCCTTGTCAAGCCTTTGAGCCCTTTATAGTCGAGGGTACATTGTCATCAACTACCTTGTCATAGGATAAGAAGAAAGGAGCGTCCATAGCGTCCTACAAACAAGCCTTGGAGGTCGTGGAATCAGGAACGAATGAGGGTTGAGGAAAATGATTGAAGTCCCAGAGAAGAAGGATATTTTTAGGGCTGGCTACCATCCTGGCCAGTCAATGCCAAGTCAGAGTGCAAGAGGTCGAAAAGGCCCAATTACCTTCACCAGTGCAGGATGGATTGACCATGGCAGCATCCGTGCAGTGCAAGATGAAACAGTTGATAGTGATTGTGAAATGGACGAGTGGATAAAGCCTTGTGTCTCGAGTATACAACTCAGCAACTGGTCGGCCGAAGAAATCATCTCTGTCACACAACCAGAAGAGTAATAGTCTCGTGTTTCTATTCTTTTGTATGAAAGCTCTATGCCTTGCCCGAGGCATAGTAGCTCACTGTAAGGGTTCATTATTTCATAATGCAATAACATCATCATTAATAAAGTGGACGTTTTGGCATTCATTCATGGTTTTCCTTGTCTTTCATTTTATTTTTGTTTAAAAAATAAATGGAAATGTTTTTCCATGTCTCCCACTTTTTCTAAATCTAGCATGAATCATCATTCATGCAGATGTACCTCATCGGGTCTCATCAGTGACGACCTTGCTATGGCTCAATATGACTCCGATAATCCAATTTACCTAGACGACGAGGAAGTTAAAGAAGATTGTGAATTACCCGAAGAATTATCTAGAATGCTCAAGCAAGAGGAGAAGGTGATTCAGCCGCATGAAGTGGCCATTGAAATGGTGAATCAGGGTATAGAAGAGGAAAAGAAAGAAGTCAAGCTCGGGGTTGAGTTAGAAGAATCTGTAAAGATTCGTTTGATTTCCATCCTCCGAGAATATGTTGTCATCTTTTCCTGGACTTACCATGATATGCCAGGATTGGACACCGATATCGTAGTGCATAAGCTGCCACTCAGAGAAGACCGTCTGCCGGTGAAGCAGAAACTGAGAAGAACTCGACCCAACATGGCTATCAAAATCAAGGAAGAGGTACAAAAGCAATTTGACGCCGGATTCCTGGATGTGACAATTTATCCTACATGGGTTTCAAATATTGTGTCGGTTCCTAAAAAGGATGGTAAGGTCAGGATCTATGTGGATTATCGAGACTTGAATTGGGCGAGCCCCAAAGATGACTTCCCATTGCCAAATATTGACGTGCTAATTGACAGCACTGCTCAATTCTCTATGTTTTCCTTCATGGATGGCTTTTCAAGGTATAATCAAATCAAGATGTCTCCAAATGACATGGAGAAGACAACCTTCATTACCCCATGGGGAACCTTCTATTACAAAGTAATGTCGTTTGGTTTAAAAAATACTAGAGCAACATACCAACGAGAAATGGGGACTCTATTCCACGACATGATTCATCATGAGATCGAGGTCTACGTTGATGATATGATTGCAAAGTCACAAACAGAAGAAGGACATCTAGTCAACGTAGACAAGCTATTTGACAGGCTTCGTAAATTCAGATTGAGGTTGAATCCGAACAAGTGCATATTCGGGGTGCATTCCAGAAAGTTGATGGGATTTATTGTTAGTGAAAAGGGGATTGAGGTTGACCCTGCAAAGGTAAAAGAAATTCAGGAGATGCCTGAGACGAGAACAGAGAAGGAAATATGTGGCTTCTTAGGGAGGTTGAACTACATTGCACGGTTCATCTTTCACCTAACGGCCACGTGTGAGCCTATTTTCAAGCTTCTGAGGAAGAATCAAGCCATCAGGTGGAATGATGATTGCCAATTAGCTTTCGACTGCATCAAGGAGTATCTACAGGAACCTCCAATTATCATAGTGCTCGGGGGATCCATGGGATGTGTACTGGGTCAGTAGGACAAGTCTGGTCAAAAAGAGCACGCAATTTATTACCTTAGCAAAAAGTTTACTGACTGTGAGACACGATACTCACTGCTCAAGAAAACTTGTTGCGCTTTGGCATGGGTTGTTCGCCGACTAAGACAGTACATGCTGACTCATACACTCTATTGATTTCCAAGATTGACCCTGTTAAATACATCTTTGAAAAGCCAGCTTTGACCGAAAGAGTAGCCTGATGGCAGATGATTTTGACAGAATATGATATTCAATATACTTCACAAAAAGCTATCAAGGGAAATGAATTTTCAGATTATTTGGCCTAGAAACCGATCAAGGATTACCAGCCAATGAGGTTCGAGTTCCCGAATGAGGACATCAAGTTCCTCAAGTCGAAAGACTGTGAAGAACCACTCCCGGAAGAGGGGCCAGACCCTGAATCCAAATGGAGTTTAATGTTTGACGGGGCCGTTAACATAAACAAAAGTCGATTTGGTGTTGTTATTATCTCACTGGAAAGGATCCATATGCCATTCACTTCCCGGTTGACATTCGAGTGCACCAACAATGAAGCAGAGTGTGAAGCATGTATAATGGGGATCGAGGAAGCAATTGGTTTGAGAATCAAGAACCTCGAGATCTTCGATGATTCGACTTTATTTATCAATCAAGTTAACGGAAAATGGTTGGTTCACCAACCTCATTTGAATCCTTACATGGATTATACCCAGAGGCTATTAACTTTCTTCACGAAAGTCAAGCTGCATTATATACCTCGGGACGAGAACCAATTTGCTGATGCTTTGGAAACCTTATCCTCCATGATCAAGGTTCACCAAGAGAACTATGTGCCTAAAATTTATGTATCTCATCTTGATAGACTAGCATACATGTTTGCAGTTGATGGGGCTAATGATGACAAACCTTGGTACTACGATATCAAATGCTTTTTGAAATCTCAGGAGTACCCAGCAGGGGCATCCAGTAAAGACAAGAAGACCCTTAGGAGTTTGGCAGGCGGATACTTCTTAAACCAGGATTATATGCTCTATAAACGAAACTTCGACACGGTCTTGCTCAGATGCGTGGATAGACACGAAGCAGACGTGTTGATGCAAGAAGTTCATGAGGGATCCTTCGGTACCCATGCTGGAGGGCACACCATGGCGAAGAAACTTCTAAGGTCGGGGTATTATTGGATCACCATGGAATCTGATTGCTATATGTACTCCCGCAAGTGCCACAAGTGCCAAATTTATGTTGATAAGGTGCATGTGCCTCCTAATCTGTTGAGTGTCATGTTGTCACCTTGGCTCTTTTACATGTGGGGCATTGATATGATTGGCAAGATTGAGCCAAATTCTTCCAACAGTCACCGCTTCATCCTGGTTTCTATAGACTACTTCACAAAATGGGTCAAAACAGCGTCCTCCGCCAATGTCACTATACAAGTGGTAGCCCGATTCATCAAGAGGGATATCATTTGTCAATTTGGAATTCCCAAAAGAATCATTAAAAATGGTTCTAATCTCAACAATAAGATGATTTCAGATTTATGTCGGGATTTCAAGATCAAGCATCAGAACTCTTCGTTGTATCGCCCGAAGATGAATGTCACTGTTGAGGCGGCCAAAAAGAACATTAAGAAGATTGTACAGAAGATGGTGGTAACGTACAAAGATTGGCATGCGATGTTTCCATTTGCACTGTATGGGTACCGAACCTCTGTGCGCACCTCAACAGGGGCAACCCCGTTCTCACTTGTGTATGGTATGGAGGTAGTCCTATCAGATGAGGTCGATATCCATTCTTTGAGGTTAATGATGGACGTCAAACTTGACGAAGCTGAGTGGCTCCAATCTAGGTACAATCAGTTGAACCTCATTGAAGATAAATGCCTAGCAGTTGTATTCCATGGACAATTGTATCAATGGCGAATGAAACGGGCATTCGACCAGAAAGTACGACCTCAATGCTACATACCCGGCGACTTAGTGCTGAAAAGGGTTCTTCCTCCTCTAACAGATCACAGGGGCAAGTGGACACCTAACTATGAAGGTCCATTCGTGGTTAAAAAGGTCTTCTCGGGCGGAGCCTTGATGTTAACAACCATGGATGGCGAAGACTTCCAATCCCCTGTCAACACAGACGCAGTTAAAAAATACTTCATATAAAGAGACCTGCTGGACAAAAACAGAATAAACGTCCAGGCAAAAAAGGACATCCCGGCAAGCCAAAAACAGAATAAAATGCTCGGGAAAAAGTTAGGGAAATATTTGAAAAAAAGTACACTCGCTGAGTTTAAGAGCCACATTGGATAGCTCGGGAAAAAAAGGTATCCCGATGGTTTGAAAACCCGAAGGGGAGATCCACGCAAAATAGGGCTAAAATGAACAACTGCGATCTGCGAGATCTTTGATTCGTCATTTGCAATCAAGGGTAATCTGAGGGTTGAGAATCAATTCAATCATCTTCCTCAAATGCGAAGCATGCAGAGAGTCTTAAGGACATACAAGTCATAGACGGGTCGGAGCTTGATGAGATCTGATTTTCACATTGCCATTAGGATAATTTATTTTCCTTTTATGTAATTTCCTCTTTCCAGGGATTTCTTCCCGGTGTAATGCATATTCATGGCCATTTTTCCAATCAATAAAAGTGCAATTTCATTCAGTTTGCTCTCATTTTTGTTTTGTTTTCATCTACCGTTGATTGATTGCAAAAACATCCAACAAATTATGATAAATATTGCATTGCAAATACATGAATGCTTTATAATACATGCATGAGAATAAAAACACTTGACATATATCTGATGTGTTGAGTAACAGGGATGGTGATTCAGACCATGGACCTGGGGCATGCAGGCCAAGCTAACTCTCTCTTTTGCAGGTACTATCAGTTATGTTCATTAACACGCAAGAATAGGTGTTGCAAGCAAAGCCATTTCCAGCACAGAACTTCAGGAAGCCTTTCCTCAGCAGATCATTGAGCGAGATTCCTCAACAAGTTTCATCATACTATCTTTTTTCCAGCAAGGCAACAAGAAAAGGGTTGGTACTTCATTGGTATAGGGTATCACCAGTAAGACACTTTACATTCGCTCATCCCCAGCATGGGACGCCTTACATCTCTCATCCCTAGCATGAGACTTTTCTTACCTCTCATTCCCATTGAGAGGTGATCAAAACTCTTATATTCAGCAGGAAGTATCCTCTTTGACATTCTCCATCATCCCCAGTAGAGTTGGAGAATTGAAATCTTCCCCAGTAAAGTAACATAAGGCTACTAATGTTCTCCCCAAGCAGAGAGTTTCCCTCCTTCAACAGAGAAGTATTCCCTACCATAGGCCTCTTATATCAAGCAATACATGGAGATGTCTCATTCCCTAGCAGAGGTAGAGATATGGAAGAAGCTGAGGGTTTTCTTTCTTACACATTGTCGGTTGTAGTTTTCCATAATGAAGTTGTTAACCAAAGTCCAGTCCTCATTGGCATGTCTTCCCCAAGCATAAGATTATGGATCAGAGAGGTCCCCATCAGATTTCTTCCTCAGTAGAATACCCACACATCTATTTCCCTAGCCAAGTCAGAAGGATATCATTTCCCTAACGGAGTTCAATGGGTAACGTACCTCTCAAATCAATTTCATCCCCAACAGGGTCTTGGCTCTCTAATCTTAAAGTCCAATTTATTTTTGGCAGTGGTGGCAGTTCATAACTAGTCTATCATTAACACTATCCCCTGCAAAGTTGATCTTCCCCATAGGGATTCATCAAATCAATGTAGTGATTATTTCTTCCCCGGTAAAGCTATCATGGATACCTCCTATCTCCTCATTAAGTGATCTCTTTGCATTTACATTTAGTAATCATCATTACATTTGCATCTGTCGCTCCCAAAGATTTTGCAATCCCAGTGCAGACGCGAACGGTCGGTGATGTTGGAGATTGAATAGAGTCTCCAGCTAGCATTTTTATCCCGAAGGAAAGGTAATGCTGCATAAACCTGGAAGGGTATGGATAAGACGGTTGCGAACCAAAGAAACTAAGAAAAGGGGTTGGTTACGACCTGAGAAGGTATTAGCACCCAGATCGTTCGTCGTACTCGACAGGATCCACGCTTACTTGATTGTGTTTAAAAGGGGTAGTGTATGTGCTTACTGTGTGCAAAAAGCTGGGGAAAAAAGGTACAAAGTGTCAGTGCAAAAAGAGAGAGTGAAATGCTCAAGACTGAGGCTTAGAAAGAATGCTGAAAAGGGGGAGGGGGAAGACAAAGAGACTTTTGTTCGATAACTGTTATGTTATGCCTATGTATCCTCTCGTGCAATGAGGATGTCAGAACACCGTAGTTCGCCTCAAAGAGACTGGATAATTTGACTGTGAACTGCTTACTTGTATATGCTCAAGTGTGTGACTCGTCTGGCTCGAGTGCTAACTGTCTTGCATTAGACGAAAGAAGCGAGTTCTCGTTTGTGAATGAGTGTGATGAGAAAATAATCCCGGAGGAGACGATTATTGTTTGTTTTTGTGTTTTCAGTTTTTTATTGTTTTTGGTGTTTTGCATAGGATAATGAGCTTAAGCCTAAATCAAGGGTTGTAAACTCATTATATCCTCCCTGATTAGGGATAATGAGCCTACTTAAGTATGAGATAAGCATCTCAACTTAATTACCATGATGATGTAGGATTAAGATCATTAACCTACTTGTGATTATTAAAATGTTTTTTGTTTTTTTGTTTAATGTTAATAAATGAGTTTAATCTCTGATCAGGGATTAGTGAACTCATTACACCATCCTAAGAGAAGGATAATATATGAGAACACTTAAGCTGAGGAAGATACCTTAACTTAATCAATGGTTAGGGATTAAAATCAGTATATAACAAGCCATTATTAAGTTGGATTTTAATTAAAGATTAGATTAAGAAATGGATTTTATGTTTGTAAGACTAAACCTGATGGGGACTTGTCCATTGAAAAATAGGGTTAATCCCTCTGAACCAATAGGCAGAGATGTAACCCTAATATAAGGCCCAAGTTACAAGCTTAAGTCTTAATGATTATTAAGTGTTTTGATTAAGAGGTGTAAATAAATTAAAGGTTTAACACTAAGGATTAAAGTTATACACTTCATCCTAAGATAAGGATGCAGGCATAAGCCCAATTCAAAGTCTTAAAGCTTTAAGTGTTTAGCCTCTGATTATGAGATGAGAAGAGAGACTCAAGGAGACTCAAAGGCAAAAGACTAGGGGATACTATATACAACCCTAAAAATTATCATGCTTGGATATCCTATTGTTTGTGAGGCATAAGAGAAGATCTTCAGGAAGCCACCAAGGAAGAAGAAGCAGATGAAAAAAGAAGGGGAAATAGAATAGGTTACTTACTTCCTGAAGAAGATAAGTAAACTAAGAGAAAAAAGTAAGAAGGAGAGAGCACAAGTGAAGCAAGTTCACTTAAAAGACAAATAAGAATGCATATAAAGAGATAAGAATGTGTGGGATGTGAAGGAAAATCCACATCCCAAACAACTTACCATAAGCCCCTGAAATGTTAGTGTGAATGCATCAAATGCAAAGCAAAAAGGAATTAAGAAAATGGAAGTGCTATGACCAAAACCAGAAGTTTATATGCAAGGCAAATGTGTCATGAGATGATGCAAAGTCATACATAATGCTTATGAATGTTCATACAAAGAATGAGAGGCAAAGGAAACATGAATGAAGCTTAGAAACACATGGATGCACATGGAATGTAAAGAATGTAAAGCATACCAAATGAATGAAGAAATGATCAAACAATGTTCAAGCATGTCTTAATATATCTAAGATGTCATACAAATTCTTGAAATGTCATGGAAAGTTCATGTGATTGAGCTATGCAAAGATGTATGCAAATGAACATAAGAAATTAGGGTTTTTAGACAACATGAGATGCATATAACCAAAATAGAAGCATACATCATGATTCAAACTTGAAATTGAACTCAAACAAACCATAATCATACACAAGAACAAACCCCAAAGGAGAAGGTCAGAAGCTAAACCTAGCAAAAGTTGGATTTCCTAAGTTAAATAGGGTTTTTGGATACTGAAATTCTGGGATCAGGTGCATGATGTCGAATGAGATGTTTAAACACTTGAAGACTTGAACAAAACTTAAAGTGCAGGAAATTTAAACAACACAGGAAATTGTTAACCCAGTTCAGTGTAAAACCACACTTACATCTGGGGGCTACCAAGCCAGGAAGGAAATCCAATATAAGTAATATTAATTCTAGACTTAAACCACTCAGTTTAATCTTTCACTTAATATCTACCCAAGGCAATTTCTACATAAGACATAACTTAGATATGAGTACCAACTCACTCCCCCTCAATCAAACAGTGATATGTTTACAAGTTTAATAAAATTGAAGTCATACTTCAAACAAAACAACTTGATCTTACTTCACAGTTTCAATCAAGACACAAATACACTTTTGCTTAAAAGCTCATTAAGTGATACACATTAACAACCTGCTATTCAAACATAAACACCCTATTTAGTCTTCTTAATTTTGTGCTCTATTCTGAGAGTTTCTGTTGCTTAAATAGGTGCTTGGATTTTGGGCTTTCTGTAGGTTATCCAATCCTGATACGCATGCTGCCATCACCTTGAATTAGGGTTTGTTACTTTCTTGATTCTAGGTGAGTCAGTTCTTCTGATTATACTGAAATCATATAACCAATCTCCCTACAGATGCGCCTTCTTCTGTTTTATCCATCCATAATTAATTCCAGATAAATTCCCTGAATTTACTCAGTTCTGTTAAGCATTAATTAATTATGGTAGCAGGTTTGAGATGTCACAACATCTGGTGTGACATCCTGAAAACTGAACTTACTTCATTAACTGATACAATGTCACAACATCTGGTGTGACATCCTGAAAACTGAACGTACTTCATTAACTGATACAATGTCACAACATCTGGTGTGACATCCTGAATTAAGTTCATTTACTTATACTCTGTTTGATAATGTCACAACATCTGATGTGACATCCTGAACTAAGTTCAACACTTATTGTTGGTCAAAAATTCTGCCAATTCTAAACATCTACAAACTCCCCCTTTGGCTAATTTATGGCTAACATAATCTTCTAGTTTATCAGAGTGCAGCAGAGTTTCTTTTATCAGAGTACAACAGTTCTTTTCTGTTGAGTCATGTGTGAGTTTACTCCCCCTCAAACCTACATGTGTTCTGACTTGTTTCAACAGAAATTTTTCATTAAAAACACAGCTTTAGTTCAGAAGCAAACAGAAGTCATTTTTCATTAATCAGTAAGCTGCAGCATACATTGTTATTGTTGTTCAGTTCTCTTCTCCCCCTTGTTAGACATAAATTGGGGCCAAATTTTACATTGACAGAGAGAATTACAAAATTACTAATTCAAAATACAATGCTGAAGCAGACATTACATATTCCTCACATACATTTTTCACTCAGAATCTTCATATTCAGTGTCTTCCTCTTCTTCAGTTTCCTCATTAGAATCAACAACCTTCTGAGCTCTCTCTTCAATTTCCAGCCTTTGGATAATCTCCTCAAGATTCTGCTTCCTGGCATCCAGCTCTTTGCAAGTGTTCTTCAGCTCAGCAATCAAAGCAGCTTTGGATATTGGAGACTTTGCCTTTGAAGTTCCAGCAGATGTCCCAGAGGGAGCTTCAACATCAGCTGCATGATGACTTAAGAACAACTTGTAGTGGAAGGCCAGAGGACTTTCTCTTTTGCAGATTGAGTCCTTCTCAGTGAGGATACCTGGATACTGGCTAAGGATTATTCCACACAGCAAATAAGGGAAGGCAATAGGTGTCGCTCCCGATAAGTGACACAGGGTCAGATAAGGGTACAGACGCGAACGGTCGGCGAGAGGGACAGCGAGAACACACAGCCGTAAACTCACTGGAGAATGAATAGAGTCGCCAGCTAGGCATTTTTATCCCGGAGGAAAGGCAATGCTGCATAGGCCTAGAAAGAGATGGATAAGACGGTTTGCGAACCAGAGAGACTGAGAAAGGGGGTTGGTTACAACCTGGGAAGGTATTAGCACCCAGATTGTCCGCCGTACTCGACGGGATCCACGCTTAAGAGATTTGTGTTTTAAAGGGGTAGTGTCAGTGCAATCTGTGTATAAAATAGCTGGAAAAGATGTACAGGTGTCAGTGTAAAGTGTATAAGTGATGTGGAGTATGAAAGTGTCAGTGTAAGAATGAGAATGAATTGCTCATGACCATGAGGCTTAAAGAATGAAGCTAGAAAGAGGGGAATGTACAGAGACTTTTGTTCGATAACTGTTAAGTTATGCCTACGTATCCTCTCGTGCAATGAGGAAGTCAAAACACCGTAGTTCGACCCAAAGAGACTGAAAGATGAATTGGCTGATGAACTGCTTGCTTGTCAATGCTCAAGTGTATGACCTATCTGGCTCAGGTGCAAACTGTCTTGCATTAGACGGAAGAAGCAAGTTCTCGTTTGTGAGTGAGGGTGATGAGAAAAGAATCCCGAAGGAGACGATTATTGTTTGTTTTTGTGTTTTCAGTCTTTTATTGCTTTTGAAAGTTTGTCATAAGTTAATGAGCTTAAGCCTAAACCAATGGATTTAGTAAACTCATCACATCTTCCCTCTGTTTAGGGGTAATGAGAATACCTTAAGTGTGAAGTCAGATTCTCACACTTAATCACCTTTGATGTAGGATTAAGATCATTAACCTACATGTGATTATTTAGATGTTTTTGGTGTTTTTGTTTAGTGTTAAGTAATGAGGTTAAGCCATAATCAGGGATTAAACAGACTCATTACACCATCCTAATAGAAGGATGATAGATGAGAATGTTTAAGCTGAGGAAAGCTCCTCAACTTAATCCATGATTAGGGATTAAACCCATGACAAAACAAGCCTTTGATTAAGTGGATTTTATTTAATGATATGGTGATGAAGTGAATTTTATGATTTGTAAGACAACTTGAGGGGGACTTGTCCATTAACACTAGGGTTAGTCCTTCTTAACCCATTAAGGAAGAATTAGAACCCTAATGCAAGGCCCAAGTTACAAGTGTGATGTCTTGATGATTATTATGTGGATTGATTAAGAGATTTAAACACATTAAGGGTTTAACACTTAGGATTAAAGTTATACACTCCATCCTAAAAGAAGGATGCAGGCATAAGCTTAATCACAAAGCCTTAAAGCCTTTAGGGTTTAGTCCCTGATTATGAGGTGAGAAGAGAAGACTCAAAGGGAGACACAAAGGTAAAACTATGGGGGGAAGACTAATCAAAACCCTAATTCATTGTCATGCTTGGTTGATCCTAAGGTTTGTGTGGTTTGCAAGAACAATCTTCAAAGGAGCCACCAGGAAGCAGATGAACAAGACCAAGAGAAGCAAAGTGACTTGCTTCATTCAAGAAGTCAAGTCACTTGAAGAAAGAAAGTGGGAGGAACAAGCATGAGCAAGCTCAAACTCAAGCACATATAGAAATGCAGCAATGGATGCAAGAGAGATGAAAAGAAAAGTTATGAGAAGTGAAGGCAAATTCACTTCTCAAGTTTACTTACCACCTGAAATGTTAGAAAGAAATGCAATGCAATGCTAGATGAAATGAAATGACATGATGCTAGACCAAACCAGAAGCATGTTGATGATGAAAATGATGCTATGAGGTGCTATGAACATGAGGCAAGGCATGGAGATGCTCATACAAGATCATGGATGCAGATGATGCAGGTTAAGGAGCATGAATGAACATGAAAAGTTATGAAGCATACAAGACAAATGACATGGAAAATATGAGATGCAATGATCAAACATGCTTTATACATGTCTTAAGATGTCAAATGAAACACAAGCATGCATAAAATGCAAAGACAAGTCATGTTATGCAAGAGAATGCAAGAAGGATGCAAATGAAAGCCCAAATTAGGGTTTATGGACAATGCATCAAACAAAAACCCAAAACAGAAGCAAACCCTAAGATAAAAAATGGAAAATTCCATCCTAAGAAACCCTAAACCTATACTAAACCAAGGTCCAAAGGGGAAGTCTCAACTCCTAACCAATCTCAAGATATGATTTTTCTAAGTTATTAGGGTTTTTTAGGGTTCTTAACAAAAGAAATACCAAACAATTTGAAATTGAAGGATCAAATCAAGGCCATTTTATCTTAGAAACTATATGCTAAACACAAAACAAAGCAAAAAGAATCAATGTCCAAACCTTCTCCAATAGGCAGAAATGAATTTTTAAACTTATGATCAAATTAATGCATAAAAAATGATTTAATTCAATGAAAAATCCTCAAAATGCATCAAGATCAAAAAAGAAATTTGGTTTGAAGGTTGGACAATGTTTCTAAATGTCTTAGAACATTTCATGAATTTTTTTGTAATTTTTAAATACCTAAAAGTATTTTTAATTAATTAATTCCCATTAATCAATTAAAAATAATCTTTTAAATATTTAAAAATACTTTTTTAATGATAAAAAATAAAATAAAAATGTTTTTGGGTCTTAAAAATTAATAAAACTTTTAGGAAAAAGTTTCATAATTTTTAAGAATTTTTAACTATTTTAAAATAATTATGCAAGTTATTTGAAATAAAATGAAATTAAAAATAAGGAAAAAGAAAAGTCAAAGGAACGAAGGGATGAGATGCAGTCTGGTTTTAAATTGGTTGACTGGCGTCAGATCTTGTGGCCAGGATTGATTCTGAGTTAATTACAATTAATTAAAACTAATAAAAGAATTAGGGCTAATCAAAGTGATCTGAGCCCTTCCCTCACGCGCGAAGTCAACAAGTCAATGGCAATCAACGCTCAGAATTCAAACTAACATTAATGACCTGAGATTAGGGTTTAATGACTCAGGCTGCCGGAGAAGACCTCCGGTCGTCTTCTCCGGCCAGCTCCCTCCCTGAGAAACTTCAAACTCCCTTAAAACGTATCAAAAACGAAAACTAAAAACTGGGAAATGATCTCCATCCTCTCACGAATCAAACCCCTCCCTCAAAACACATTTCTTCTTCCTAAACAAGCTGAATCGAAAGAAATAAAAACTAGGGCATGCAAGCTTCAGAGACAAATTAAATACTCAAATCAAAACCATTTTCAAAACCAATGACATCAGGATAATCAGTGAATCACATAGAACAAGTTTGTAACAAGAAAAATGATTTCTGGAAAAAATAATTTCGAGCTACCTGAGATTTGGAGCTTTCAACTTGAGAACTTTCTGGCCACCTCTCCTTGCGCAATCTACTCCTTAGGACCTCTTGATGATGTTTGAATGCCTTAGAACAATTTATGTAGGCTGGTTGATGAGCTTCGACAGTTTCTGCTTCACCTCAGTCAAGAATGGCTATGATGACTCTGGTAGTTTCAGGCCATTGTGAATGGTGGTTTTGACTCCTTGTGATATGCTTGGCTTGTTGGTGAAGAAAGATGAGGTGTTTGATGGCTGAATAGTGAGATTCGAAGAGAACTGGTTTGGGAGGTGAGAAATGGTGGAGCTCAGGTCAGGCTTGTTTCAGGCTTGAGCTTTGGTGGTTTGAGGCCTATGGAGTATAGTGAGTTGAATGGTGAAGAGGGTTTGAATGTTTGCAAGCTGTGTAAGCAGATTCGAAGCAACTTGCAATGTGGTGTGTTTTTGTGAATGTGATTGTGTGAGATGTTTCAGCCTTGCCTTGTGTTATGTCTAGCTTGCAAATTGTCCACATAACTCTCTCTCATTGGTCAGTTGACAAGACATGCCCTTTATTGATTGGTAAGTTACCTTTTGCAAAAAGTCAAATAATGTGTAAGAGAGGTATGGCTCATGATCTAGGCAAGTACATGGGCTGGTTCTGGTGCAGCAAGGTGAGGTGAGAGGCTAGCAAAGCTCAGCATCCAAGGCTGCAAGTAGGAGGAAGCATGATCATGAGTTTTGCAACTTGTGACTTTTTGTTCACATGTGACCTTTTTTGTCCAACCAAACATAAAACCATGGGCATTCTTAGTTCATTTCTGATTTTTAGGACTTAGAGAAAGTTTATGTGCTGGTTTGAAATGAATTAGAGGCTGCAATATGCATTGGTCCAAGATTTTGCAAAATTCTCACTTAGGGCATGCCTTGAAAATCAATGATTTTAGCCAACTTTGCATTGCCATAACTTTTGATTCAAGAAGAGTTTGATCATGTTCTTGTACTTTTTGAAAAGGGAAAAATGAGATCTACAACTTTCATGACCAAAGTTTTTCCATTTGAAGCATTTTTGGATCAAGAATCATGGCTTGAAAAATGACCTAAAATGATGCATTCTTGAAAGGTCAACTATGCCCAAAAAGTCAATATTTGCAAAAACCCTAAATTCTTGATTTCTATGAACTTCAACCTTCTTCTATGATCAAATAAAGATCATATACACTCAAAATGATGAAGATCACCCATTGGTTGGGTCATTGGGGGCCTCAGATGCCCTGATTTTACACTGACTTGTCTGAAAAGTCAACCCTTGATCAGATGACTTCCCCATGGAATTTCTTCATGAAAATTGGTATGCATACTCCCTATACCATATAGAAATCAATGGAAACAAGAATGACCAAAAAATTTGGAGTTATGGCCTCTGAAACCAAAACCCTAATTTTAGGTCAACTGTGCTGTTCATCCTGGCTCTGCATCCACTCAAACCCTAGTTCTTGTGATTCCTCTGCAATTTTGGCTTTGAGGAGATGGAATATGACATAAGAACACACATGGACCCCTTTGAGTTGATTAGTGGCCTTTGGAGTGGCTCAAGATGCCCTGGGATTGCTCAGATCACAAACCCTAGGTGCAGATGCCTTAGAAACTATGCAGTGAATCAAAAAATGAGATGTGAGATGATATGATTGTGTTTATGCATATGAGATGATCACAAGCCATGGTGTGAATGGGTGAGGGCAAATTTGGGGTGTTTACAGCTGCCCCTATTCAAACATTAGTTAGATGTGCAGGTTGTAAGCAACGGCTTAACAGGCCAAACAAGATAACTTGTGGTTGAATACCAAAGACAGTCCAAAATTTGCACTCACGGAATGAAGAAGAAAAGGGATAAGATTGTAAAAGGAAAACAAAGTATATTGTAAAGTGGGCGACGGAGGACGACCGTCGAGCAGAGGACGACTGCTGGGTAAATAGCAATGACGGGGACGACCGGCATGCTGGGGATAAAAGGTAAAGCCAAGATGGGGACGGCCGACTAGCTGGGGAAAATAAAATCGTGATGGAGACGGCCATAGAGATAAAGCTGTAAAATTCTCTCGAAATTAATGAAACATGACGGGGACGGCCATCAAGTTCATAAAGGTAAAGTAACCAACGATGGGAACGGCCATCGGGCTAAAAGGAAAAGGGACCACGACGGGGACGGCCATCGGGTTAAAGAATAAATGAAATAAACAGATGATGGGGTACGGCCATCAAAGGTGAAGGACGATCACCTAGCAGGGGACGGCTGCTCTGTTGGGGATAAAAGGAATATGATGGGGACGGCCATCAAAGGTGGAGGACGACCACCTGGCAGGGTACGGCTGCCGAAAATATCAACGATGGGGACGGCCATCGGATAGAAAAGGTCAACGATGGGGACAGCCATCGGACGAGTATGATGGAGGACGACCATCAAGAAGTGGAGGACGACCACTCAGCAGGGTACGGCTGCTCTCGAGGTTTCTCATGACATAGGACGAATGCCAGATAACCAAAATCAACAATGGGGACGGCCATTGGATAAAATGATGAAGGACGATCATCAAAAGGTGGAGGACGACCACCTAGCAGGGGACGGCTGCTAAAAAGATCAACGATGGGGACGGCCATCGGATGAGCATGATGGAGGACGACCATCAAGAAGTGGAGGACGACCACTTAGCAGGGTACGGCTGCTCTCAAAGTTATCATAACACAGGATGAGGATTAGATAAAAAGGAAATTTGCTTTGTTGGCGATCTACTGGGGAATAGTAAACACGGACGAGCGTTTACATCCAAGAAACAAAAGGTATAAGTGTTTGGTATTGTGTATAGATTAAAGATGCGGACGAGCATCCTTAAGATCATGATACGGACGAGTATCATGTAGAAACAAACTGACACATGTTCAGAGATGATGATACGGACGAGTATCAACTGGTTAACAAAGAACACGGACGAGTGTTGAATCTGAAAGAATTTTTCTGGAGAATAGTAGACACAGACGAGTGTCTATATTCAAGAAGACATAAGTGTTTGACACGGTGTATGGATTAAAGATGCGGGCGAGCATCCTTAAGACTATGATACAGACGAGTATCATGTAGAAACAAACACTAGACGCAATGTTCTGAGATGATGGTACGGACGAGTACCAACTGGTTAACAAAGAACAAGGACTACTGTCGAATCTGTGGGGGTATGAGTGATGGTGTATACAAGATACGGGCGAGTATCTGTATAAGTGAGTAGTAAGAGTATATATAGATGAGTGTTTAACTGTTGGGGAGATTGACACGGACGGGTGCCAAGAGAGAAAAGTGTAATATGAGCAAGTATCTGCTATACAAAGTCTAAGCGACTGCGCTGGGGATATGACACGGACGGGTGTCAGGAAAGTGTATATATAGATATGTGTGGGTGCAAAGAGGATGTCTTTGGCTTTCTGCTGGTAATATGACACGGACGGGTGTCATGAAGTATCTGTAATACGGGTGATTTTGTTTGTAGAGAAAGTTCGGGCGACTTTACTGGGGAGTGATGACACAGACGGGTGCCAAAAGGTGTATATACTGGTATTTGTGATTTGTGAGGCAACTGCTTTTGCTGGGACTCTGGTGGGGGTTTTTCTGTGCAATGATGATGAACGATTATTATTCACAAGTGTTAGTTCATAACATGGCTTAGGATTATGCTATGCGTTTGATTTTTGCCGTAATGCTCCGTATTAGACGGAATGCTACGCTCTGAGGGGATATTATGATGCAAATGCCATGATTATGCAAAGATACCACACTGGGATTCGGATCCCGTTACTGCGAAGATCTCTGGTCGATCTGTTGGAAATGGACCTCCCAGCTGGGGATGAGATCATTGGTAGATCTGGTGAGATGTATTCATTTGGGGGTATAGGTCACTGGTTGACATATCCTTGTAATACGGGACCCAGCTGGGGTTTGTAGAAGCTTTCTTCACTCTGTTGTGATCTTCTATGCGCTGCTCTTCTGGATAGAGGCTGAAGATTCTGTGGGGAGATGATTTCCTGACTCCCGTATTCAACTGAGGATGAAATGGCAACTCGGCTGGGGAATTATGAGAGGCAACTCAGCTGGGGAGAGCAACAAGAGGCAACTCAGCTGGGGATAGAGCATTTCGGATGCCGAGATTAAGTGTATGTCGATTTGGCAACTTTGCTGGGGAAGTGGGCACCTTCCAGTGCCACGTGGAAGATAGGCCGAGTTGATAATGATTTGCCAGCTTGCTAAGACGTAACTTGCATGCCCCAGGTTGCGTTCTGGATACCTGCAATCCTGCAAAGATAAGGAGACGCACAAAAGGTCCCGAGGTATCCTCTACTGGATTCCGTCATAGGAGTCAAGCACTCTCAAGAGTAAGTATATTCCCTGTAAACATGTGTTTATTATTATTATTTTTGGGAGAAAAGCATTTGTACTTATGCAATTTATTTTTTAGAGACATCAGACATCCTTTGCAAATAAAAAATATACAAAACGAAACATGACTGAAAAATCTGATTTTATTAATTCATGTGCCCTGAATCGGCAAGATACAACCAAAGAAACATATCCCCTGAAATGAGGAGATTGTTACAAATTGAGAAACAAGGTGCTGGCAGTGTTGACGACGCTTTGAGGAGCTTCCTCCTTACCATGACTCGTATGACTTTGACGTTCTTCTCGTCTTGCTTTCTGAAGAAAGTTGATTCTGATTGAAGCTTGATTTCGTCGGAGCTTTCCAAGTTGTAAGTGATACAGACGAATTCAGAATGCAGTTGTTCGCTTATTCCCTTATTTTGCATGGATCGCCCTTTCGGGTTTTCAATCCATCGGGATACCCATTTTTGCCTGAGCTGTCCAATGTGGCTTTTCAACTCAGCGGGTGTACATTTTTGTTTATTTCCCTTATTTTTGCCCGAGTCTTTTATTCTGTTTTTGACTCGCCGGGATGCCCTATTTTTGCCTGGACTTACATTCTGTTTTTGTGTCCAGCGGGTCATTTTATGCGAAGTATTTTTTAACTGCATCTGAATTCACAGGGGACGGGAAATCTTCACCATCCATGGGGCTGAGCATCAGTGCTCCACCAGAGAAAACTTTCTTTACCACGAATGGTCCTTCATAGTTTGGAGTCCATTTGCCCCTGTGGTCTGTATGAGGAGGGAGGATTCTTTTCAGTACAAGATCTCCCACTTGGTACTCTCGGTGCCTGACTTTCTGATCGAAGGCTCTCTTCATTCTTTTCTGATACAACTGCCCATGACAGATTGCAGCTAATCTCTTCTCTTCGATCAGACTTAGTTGCTCGTATCGGGCCCGAACCCATTCTGCTTCACTCAGTTTGACATCCATTAATACCCGTAACGAGGGTAATTCAACTTCAACAGGCAGGACCGCTTCCATACCATACACAAGTTGATACGGTGTTGCCCCAGTGGACGTTCTGATTGAGGTGCGGTACCCATGTAAGGCAAACGGTAGCATTTCATGCCAGTCTTTGTAAGTGACTACCATCTTCTGCACAATCTTCTTAATATTCTTGTTTGCCGCCTCAACAGCGCCATTCATCTTTGGCCTGTAAGGAGAAGAATTGTGGTGTTGGATCTTGAAGTCCCGGCACAGCTCTGCCATCATTTTGTTATTTAAGTTAGAACCATTATCAGTAATGATTCGCTCGGGCACTCCATATCGACAGATGATATCTCTTTTCAGAAATCGGGCTACCACTTGCCTCGTAACATTTGCATATGAGGCTGCTTCAACCCACTTGGTGAAATAATCAATGGCAACCAGGATGAATCTATGGCCATTTGAAGCAGTTGGCTCAATCTTGCCAATCATGTCAATGCCCCACATAGCAAAGGGCCAGGGTGAAGACATTATGTTCAAAGGATTGGGAGGCACATGCACCTTATCTGCATAAATCTGGCATTTATGGCATTTTCTGGCGTAGGCACAACAGTCTGCATCCATTGTGATCCAATAATAGCCTGATCTTAACAACTTTTTAGCCATTGCATGTCCTCCAGCATGGGTACCAAAAGAGCCTTCATGCACTTCATGCATCAACAAATCTGCTTCCGTCTTGTCAACACATCGGAGGAGTACCATATCAAAGTTCCTTTTGTATAAAGATCCATCAGTGTTCAGAAAGAAACTCCCAGCAAGCCCTCTTAAAGTCTTCTTATCATTGGAAGATGTCCCAGGTGGGTATGTTTGATCCTTTAAGAAGCATTTAATGTCGTGGAACCAAGGCTTATCATCTTTGACAACTTCCGCTGCAAATACATATGCTGGTCTATCGAGTCTAGACACTGAAATCTGAGGTACAAAGTTGGCAGCTTGAACTTTGATCATAGATGAAATGGTAGCAAGAGCATCTGCAAACTGGTTCTCGTCCCGAGGGATATACTCAAGCTTGACCGTTGTGAAGAAAGTCAATAACCTTCTCGTATAATCCCTATAAGGTATCAGATGATCCTGATGGGTGTACCATTTTCCGTTGGTCTGATTGATTACCAAAGCTGAATCTCCGAATACGGTCAGTGTCTTGATCCTGAGGTCAATGGCTTCCTCAAGACCCATAATGCAAGCTTCGTATTCAGCTTCGTTGTTAGTGCAGTTGAAAGTGAGTTTTGCCGAGAAAGGCATGTGAACTCCTTTTGGTGAAATGAGGACTGCACCAACACCACGGCCATTCATGTTAACAGCCCCATCGAACATCATAATCCATTCTTCCTCCGGGTCAGGCCCTTCAGTGTGAATAGGCTCTTCATGATCTTTTGATTTAATGAACATGATGTCTTCATCGGGGAAGTCAAATCTCATAGGCTGGTAGTCATCAATGGGTTGCTCAGCAAGATATTCAGATAGTACACTGCCCTTGATGGCTTTCTGAGAGGTGTACTGGATGTCATATTCTGTAAGGATCATTTGCCATCTTGCAACCCGTCCGGTAAGCGCTGGCTTCTCAAATATGTACTTAACTGGGTCCATTTTTGAAATCAATAAAGTAGTGTGGGTCAACATATACTGCCTCAGTCGGCGAGCAGCCCACGCTAAAGCACAGCAAGTTTTCTCGAGCAGTGAATATCGTTGTTCACAGTCGGTAAACTTTTTGCTTAGGTAGTATATTGCATACTCTTTTCGACCAGACTCGTCATGCTGGCCCAGCACACACCCCATTGACTCTTCTAATACTGTCAAGTACATTATCAGAGGTCTTCCTTCAACTGGCGGCATGAGGATTGGAGGTTCTTGCAGATATTCCTTGATCTTGTCAAAAGCTTTCTGGCAATCTTCGTTCCACCTGACCGTTTGTTCCTTTCTTAACAGCTTGAACAAGGGTTCACAAGTTGCCGTAAGGTGAGATATGAACCGCGAAATGTAGTTCAATCGACCTAAGAACCCTCAGACTTCTTTCTCAGTTTTCGGTGCAGGCATCTCTTGAATGGCTTTGACTTTATCAGGGTCCACTTCAATCCCTTTCTCGCTTACAATAAAGCCCAGCAGCTTACCGGATCGCACCCCGAATGTGCATTTGTTGGGGTTCAACTTCAGCTGATACCTTCTCAGACGCTTGAATAACTTGAGCAGATTCACCAGATGATCTTCTTCAGTAAGGGACTTGGCGATCATATCATCCACATAACATTCTATTTCTTTATGGATCATATCGTGGAATAATGTCACCATAGCCCGTTGATATGTTGCACCAGCATTCTTGAGCCCAAATGGCATTACCTTGTAGCAGAACGTGCCCCAGGGTGTGATGAATGTTGTCTTCTCCATGTCTTCAGGTGACATTTTGATCTGGTTGTATCCTGAAAATCCATCCATGAAGGAGAATACCGAGAACTGAGCCGTGTTATCCACCAATACATCAATGTGAGGTAATGGGAAGTCATCTTTCGGGCTGGCTCTGTTCAGATCCCGGTAATCAACACACATTCTTACTTTGCCGTCCTTCTTAGGCACAGGTACTATATTAGCAACCCACGGTGGATAGCTAGTCACAGCAAGGAACCCGGCGTCCCATTGCTTTTGTACCTCTTCCTTGATTTTCATAGCCATGTCTGGACGAGTACGGCGCAGCTTCTGTTTGACTGGAGGGCATTCTTCTCTCAGAGGCAGCTTGTGCACAACAATGTCGGTATCCAACCCTGGCATGTCTTGATACGACCAAGCAAACACATCAACATACTCTTGAAGCAGATCTATCAGTTGTCTCTTTACTGAGTCTTGCAGGCAGGCCCCGATTTTGACTTCTTTCACGTCTTCCTCTGTACCAAGATTAATCACTTCAACTTCCTCCTGGTGAGGGGTAATAACCTTTTCCTCTTGTCTTAACAACCTGGCTAGCTCTTCAGGAAGCTCATATTCTTCTTCAACCCCTTCATCAGCTTGATTGATTGGATTGTCAAAGTCATACGATGTCATAGCCGTGCTGTTGTCGGTGCTGTCAGGAAGGCACTCTCTGCAAGGGTTAAGTTTGTTCGTTTTAGTGGTTGATTTTAATCTTGCTTTAGAAAAAGTGAAATGAAGTTATCATTTTGAAAATTCCGCCATTTATTTTTTTGTACAAAAAGAAAAATGGAAAAACAGTGAACGAAAAGAGAAAAGACTCGTTTGCAAAAAGATGTCTGATATTTCATTAATTGATCTTGTTTGCACAAAAAGTACAGATGGCCCGATTACAAAATGAGTCTTGTCATCTTGGGCAAGATGCAAGACTTTGATGCATGCTTATAAAAAAACAGGAAATAATAATTACTCTGCATGAGTAACTCTTATAATTTCCTGGGAAGACCAGTTCGAGACACTGCTCCCCGGGATCTTTGGACGAATCCAGCTTTCCAGGTTGCGCTCCTCTTCCAGCTCGTCTTCCAGACAGTTGATAGCATCGGGGGTAAGCATCCCCCCACTGACAAAACCAGGCTCTGCAGCAGCCTTTGCTTGATGTTGAGTTGGTCTGTAACCCAACCCAAACTTGTCTTCTTTTTTCTCCACCGACAGCAGCTTGCCCCAGCCTTGGGCAGTTCCTTCCTCAACAACCTTCCGGGCTTGTTGGTATGATGACATTGGAGTACCAGATACAGCAGATGCCTCATGCACATTCAAAGCTTCAAACCCCTGGCTCATTGTTTCATGGATCTCTCCATCCATCTCAATGTATTTATACGTAGCCAGATGGCTAACGAAAATATCCTCTTCCCCACAGATTGTGACAACTTGGCCTTCCCACTCAAATTTTAACTTTTGGTGAAGGGTAGACGTTATTGCGCCGGCGGCGTGAATCCAGGGTCTACCCAACAAACAGCTGTAGGCGGGCTTAATGTCCATCACATAAAAGATAGTTTTAAAAGTCTGTGGGCCAATTGTCACGGGCAGCTCAATCTCTCCCAGAACCGATCTCTTAGAGCCATCAAAGGCTCTTACTACCAGGTTGCTGGGTCTCAATGCCAATCCATCATATTCTAACTTCACCAGAGCCTTCTTTGGTAAGACATTCAGGGATGAACCTGTGTCTACCAGCACATGAGAAAGGACAGCTCCTTTGCATTCCATGGTTATGTGCAAGGCTTTGTTGTGGTTGCGGCCATCCGCCGTCAGGTCAGTATTGGTGAACCCTAGCCCATTGCTAGCAGTAACATTTCCAACCACGGTTTCCAACTGGTTGACAGTAATCTCTTCAGGCACGTAAGCTGCGTGCAAGACCTTGAGTAGTGCATTCCGATGGGCTTCGGAGCACATAAGCAGTGAGAGGATAGAGATTTTGGATGGCGTCTGGTGAAGTTGATCCACAATTTTGTAATCACTCTTTTTGATGATTCTCATAAACTCATCAACTTCTTGATCGAACGGTGTCTTCAAGGCTTCTTTAACAGTTTGATCTTCCTGCACAGGGCTCTTTCCTTTTGCCTTGGCAGCAGCTTCTGCTTCGACGGTGGGTCTTTGCATTGGTGGAGCAAAGAGACGTCCGCTTCGAGTGAAGCCTCCGCCTCCCCCCACATTGTCAATTTGTGGTGCAGGTGTTGATGTTTCAAGAGTGATTCTTTTTCCTTCGCAATACACGTCAGAGCCATAGTGCCAAGGGATGGCCCTGTTGCTCTCATATGGTACTGGTCCAGGCACCGTGACAGTGACCGGACTGATTGTTGCTGCTGAAGGGACTGTTATTGTTTGTGGATCATAAAAGATTGTAACTGGTGCTCTGGCGGGAGCAGCACCTTCTGAATGGTAGGCGGAATTATTTTCAGGATCGTAGAATATGGTAACAGTAGAGACATCTTCATGATTGATTGCTGGTGTTGTAGGAGGTGTTGTTGGAAGGACTGATGTTGTTGTTGATGGAGATTCGAAATGGAATGAAGCTGAAGTTGTAGCAGGAGAAACTGTTGAAAACTGATCATTTGGGAGGACAGACGAAGTACTTGTTGATGTTGCTGGTGAATTGTCGGGAACAATAGTTGCTGCATTTGTAGGAGGTTCTGGAACCGTTGCTGATGAAGTTGCCGGATTTGTCGGGAATGATGTAGTGATCTGTAGCAGGCCACTCTGAATAAGGCTGTCAATGCCATTCCTCAGGTCCTCACACCCATTCCATGAAATATTGCAATAGGGACACCCTAGTTCACACCCTGGAAATATTTGGTTCTCACGAAGTTGATCTTTGATTTCCACCAATGGTGTCCTGATCTGATCCACACTGGTTATTAAATAAGACGGTCTGTCTTCTTCAATAGCGTTAATTCGGGGACCACCATGGTTTGGCATAGGGTTTTTATTGACATTGGGTGGAGGTGCAAAATTCAGAGCCTTGGAGTCTACCAAGTCTTGTACCTTCATATGCAGAGCCCTGCATTTTTCTGTACTGTGACCAGGTGCGTTTGAGTGAAAAGCACACCTAGCATTGGAGTCATAGTTCCTTGGTAGACTATTGGGATCTGGGGGTGCCAACGTTCTTAGCTCAACTAGGTTGAGTTTCAGAAGCTGTGGCAACAAGGCAGCATACGGCATTGGGATCGGGTCGATCACTCGGTTAGCTTGGGATGGCCTCTGTTGGAATGGCCTTTGTTGATTGTTGTTGCTGGTGTTGCTGTTGTTGTAATTCCTTGGAGGATACTGATTTTGCTGATGGTACTGAGGCTGTTGTTGATAGTTTTGCTGAGGAGGTTGATAGACTGGCTGAGGATGAGCTGGAGCAGGAATGGTGACTGCTGCTATCGACCTTTGAACGTACTGGGGTCTACCCCTGTTGGTGTGAATGGCATTGGTCTCGCCAGTTCTTCTCGGGCCTGCAAAAGGCTTTCTTGTACTACTGGACGAGCTGGCACCATTGTCTGAGATCTTTCCCATTTTCAACAAGCTTTCAATTCTCTCCCCAGCTATGACAACATCTGCGAAGCTAGTGGAGGAGAAAGCAGCCAACCTGTCAATATACGTTCCCTGGAGAGTGTTCATAAACATGTCTGCCATTTCTCTCTCAGACATTGGTGGTTGAACGGCAGCAGCCAATTGCCTCCATCTCTGGGCATATTCTCGGAAACTTTCCCTTGACGACTGTGACATTCCCATCAGGAGAGTCCTGTTGGGTGCCATGTCTAGATTATACTGATACTGTCTGATGAAGGCCTCTGCCAGGTCCTTCCAGCATCTAATTGTTGCTCTTGTCAGATGGGAGTACCACTCCCTCGAAGCTCCAGTCAAGCTATCTTCAAAATAGAACATCCACAATTTCTCATCCATTGTATAGGCCTTCAGCCTTCCCAGAAATGATTGTAGATGAGTCCGGGGGCATGAAGTCCCATTATACTTTTCGAAACAAGGAGGCTTGAACTTATGGGGGATCCTGACCCCGTCTACCAAACCCATGTCCATAACGTCGAAGCCCAAAGAGTTTTGAGATTCTAAGGACCTCAACTTCTCAGCTATTTCATCCAATCTTCTATCATAAGCCTCTTCCCCAGCACCCATTACTGTGAACTGGTCTTCTTGAGGGTCTTCCTGTAGTACCCTCCCTGCTGTGGCAGTCCCTTGTATATTGACAGGGATGTTAGTCTCTGGATGGAGATGGGGTCCAAAAACTGGGGGATTGACATGAGGTTGGACCCTCTCGTTGTTACTTGTGCCAGCAGTTCCCACATGGGGCTCCTCTTCATTCCTCCCTTCTACCAAAGCTCTGAGCCTCTCCTGGCTTTGAGCTAAGTTGTTCATTACTTCCATGAACTGTGTTATCTGAGTTCTCATCTCCAACCTTTCGTTGGCCATCTGGTTTCTGACCTCCGTAAGGTCCTGCTGCATCTGATCCATCTGAATTCCCGGAAGGTTGTTTCTGGTTGGGTACCTGTGTGGCCTGTTGAGGGGAAATACCCGGCGGCGAGCAATAATTCCTGAGATTCACAACAGAGGTTAGTAACAACAAAACAAAAACCTACAAAACAAACAAAAGGGTTAGTATGCAATGCAGTTATGCTTATTTGTTCTCAAGGTATCCGGTTTGGCCTTCAGTTTTGACCCTTCCAGACCCTTGAAGATGATGCTGTTGAAGTTGCTTTTGAAGTAACCCAGATGGAAACTAACACAAATATATTACAAAAGTTGAAGTAATACAATTTGTTCTTTTTTACAACACAAGCCCTCAAAGGGGTCAAAATACATCACAACAAGCGAAAGTACATGAAAAGGAATAACAACAAGCAAATGATCAAACCCCAAGGCCAAACTCATCCTCACGAACTTCCTTAAGAAGTGCTTCGGTCACAGGATCAGCCGGACGCTCCGTGAGACCTCTGATGAGAAGGTTTCTTGTTGCAACAGCTGCAGTCAACTTCTTATTCTGACTTTGGTCCTTAGACCTCTTCACTCCAGCTCTGATTTCTAGCTCTGATATTTCCTTCTGGGCTGCTGCCAGGGCTTTTTCCATCTGCTCCATCTTGTCCTGAACTCTCTTGTCTTCTAGAGTACGGGCCTCAGTGATCCGGACCCACCTGGCCTGACTCTCTTTCAAATACAAGTCTGTTCTTGCTCTCTGGAACTGGGCTTCTTTACAAGCATTCTTCAGAATCTGCTCACCAGCTTTAGACTTGTTGATATAATCTCCAAACTTCTCAATTTTAGTCAAGTGTTCCACTCTTAATTTCTCCAATCTCTCAATCTCCCTCACACTTTCACTCCTCTCCCGGAGGGTCTTCTGCAAGGCCTGGGTTAACTTCTCATTTCTTTCCTTCAAGCTCTCAAACTCCTCCAAACTGATAGTGGCAGGGGGTGGTGCTGAAGATGACTCAGGCGTGTCTTCTATGGTGAAAGGCATTCCAGAGAAATGGGCCCTAGCATGGGACCACTCATAATATTGGACTGATGCCACATTATTGCACTTCCCCAGAATGGTGATTCCCTTGGTTTGAACATGATCCCAAGCCCAGGCAGCCTGCCTAACAGTTGCCAGACTTATCTTGTTCTCACAGTAGAGGGTCTCCACCAAGTCTTGCTCCCTAGGAGTATGGACCAGTGCATAGCCCAGTTGCCTCCTGAACAGCAGAGGGTTGTAATTGATACTTCCCTTAACTCCTATTAAGGGCACATTGGGAAAGTGCCCACAGCTGGCGATGATATCTCTACCCTTGGTGCTTTGAGTACACCATCTGATATCTGCTGAAGTTAGGTTAGTGAGCCTCTTAGCCCAGTTGCTCTGCTGATGAGGATTGAGAAATGTATCTGTCCTGGGTAGATGCTTGAGAAGCCAAGTATGAAATAATGGAGCACAAATCCTCACTAATCTTCCCCTCTGTTTCTCATTCCTCTGGTGCACTGAGTAATAGAGATCTCCTAGCAAAGTTGGCACTGGGTTCTTCAGGATGAGCAAATGGATTGCATTCTTGCTGATGAATCGAGGCTCATCTGCAAACAACACAATTCCATATACACCTAAGGCCAACAGAGCACAAACAGCTCTCCACTCCCCCAGGGAGGCCTTCAGACTAGCTTGGGAAATCAGGAAGTCAAGATGAAAACCAGGGATCCCAGCTTTAGAGGTCATATGCTGCTCAATCAAAGCAGGTTCCAGGTGCAGAGCTTTTGCCACCTCTCCATTGCTGGGAAAGACCATTTCAGGGTTGAAAGGGATTTCCCTCTTGATAGGCAAACCAATCAAAGATGAGTATTCTTCCAATAAGGGGCCTAACTGAAAGTCTTGAAAAGTAAAACATCTCAGTGGAGGATCATAAAACTGAATGCAGGTGTGGATGAGGCTCCTCTGTGAAAGGTCCAGATCCATAACCATGTCCAGTATATCTCCATAACTCTCCCTGAACAAGGGTATGTGATCTGGAGTGATCAGGGTTTGGATCCTCCTGATGTCTGATAAGTCTGGCTGGAAGAAGTGATAGGTGATGTTGCTTTTCTTTGGAGCCATGATGACAAATGTTGATGAAGATACTGAAGAGAAGGGCCACTGATTGGCTGGAATAGATAGCTGGTAGCAAGTGCTGATGAAGGCAGGTCAAAACTAAAGATGGGGTCAAAACCAAAACCAGATGAAAATGGATACCCTGAAACACAAATAAGCACATGTTAATATGATGCAATGGTTATGTATGCAAATGATATGCAAGGGTTTGTGACTGAGCTGGATCTGATCAAAATGCCCTGATATAAGTCCATGTGTGTTCAAGAATCCCAGATGGAGGTCTATAAATCCAGTAACCAAGGTAGGGGGACTCAAATAAAGAGCCACACGTCCAGGGTTTTAGAATCACAAGAACTATCCAACATGGAGCATTCTTAACAAAGTCAAAGTAACAGGGTATTCTGAGGTCAAGGTACCTGCAAACCTGTAAACAGCCCAACCCCCTCACAGGTGATGATCTAGAACAAGGATCCTCAGACTTGGATCAGTTATGAGAAGTGTAAACACTTCTAACCCGGAGGTACAGTGTTTACAATAACCATAACAATTCCTCCTCTAATTCACCTCAGTTTCTGAAGGTCAATACTAAAAGGTCATCCAGACTTAGCAGGCTTCCCAGATAGCCCTAGCGTTGCAGGAAATCTGCAACACAGAGTTCTCAAGAAGAAACCCATATCTGAACCGTGTTTCGTATTCCCGCACCAGACCGAAATGGAATGGGAAAGAATATGATTCACTCTAGCCTAGGTGTCACTCAGGTCCCAGGTATAGGACCTTAACTCTCAATGAATCACCCACCCACCAAGGCAAACAACCAGATCCAGCCAGCAGCAATGACAGTATGATATAAATAAATGCAATAAAGAAAGCAGTAAAGTAACTGTACATAAAGCAATAAACAAAAATAAATACAAGCACATAACACCCCAGTAAACACAAATCAAACAAGCGCTAGGAGGAACCCACAAAAAGAACCAGAAGCCCTGGTTGCAGTATAAGGGTCCCCAGCAGAGTCGCCAAGCTGTCGCTCCCGATAAGTGACACAGGGTCAGATAAGGGTACAGACGCGAACGGTCGGCGAGAGGGACAGCGAGAACACACAGCCGTAAACTCACTGGAGAATGAATAGAGTCGCCAGCTAGGCATTTTTATCCCGGAGGAAAGGCAATGCTGCATAGGCCTAGAAAGAGATGGATAAGACGGTTTGCGAACCAGAGAGACTGAGAAAGGGGGTTGGTTACAACCTGGGAAGGTATTAGCACCCAGATTGTCCGCCGTACTCGACGGGATCCACGCTTAAGAGATTTGTGTTTTAAAGGGGTAGTGTCAGTGCAATCTGTGTATAAAATAGCTGGAAAAGATGTACAGGTGTCAGTGTAAAGTGTATAAGTGATGTGGAGTATGAAAGTGTCAGTGTAAGAATGAGAATGAATTGCTCATGACCATGAGGCTTAAAGAATGAAGCTAGAAAGAGGGGAATGTACAGAGACTTTTGTTCGATAACTGTTAAGTTATGCCTACGTATCCTCTCGTGCAATGAGGAAGTCAGAACACCGTAGTTCGACCCAAAGAGACTGAAAGATGAATTGGCTGATGAACTGCTTGCTTGTCAATGCTCAAGTGTATGACCTGTCTGGCTCAGGTGCAAACTGTCTTGCATTAGACGGAAGAAGCAAGTTCTCGTTTGTGAGTGAGGGTGATGAGAAAAGAATCCCGAAGGAGACGATTATTGTTTGTTTTTGTGTTTTCAGTCTTTTATTGCTTTTGAAAGTTTGTCATAAGTTAATGAGCTTAAGCCTAAACCAATGGATTTAGTAAACTCATCACATCTTCCCTCTGTTTAGGGGTAATGAGAATACCTTAAGTGTGAAGTCAGATTCTCACACTTAATCACCTTTGATGTAGGATTAAGATCATTAACCTACTTGTGATTATTTAGATGTTTTTGGTGTTTTTGTTTAGTGTTAAGTAATGAGGTTAAGCCATAATCAGGGATTAAACAGACTCATTACACCATCCTAATAGAAGGATGATAGATGAGAATGTTTAAGCTGAGGAAAGCTCCTCAACTTAATCCATGATTAGGGATTAAACCCATGACAAAACAAGCCTTTGATTAAGTGGATTTTATTTAATGATATGGTGATGAAGTGAATTTTATGATTTGTAAGACAACTTGAGGGGGACTTGTCCATTAACACTAGGGTTAGTCCTTCTTAACCCATTAAGGAAGAATTAGAACCCTAATGCAAGGCCCAAGTTACAAGTGTGATGTCTTGATGATTATTATGTGGATTGATTAAGAGATTTAAACACATTAAGGGTTTAACACTTAGGATTAAAGTTATACACTCCATCCTAAAAGAAGGATGCAGGCATAAGCTTAATCACAAAGCCTTAAAGCCTTTAGGGTTTAGTCCCTGATTATGAGGTGAGAAGAGAAGACTCAAAGGGAGACACAAAGGTAAAACTATGGGGGGAAGACTAATCAAAACCCTAATTCATTGTCATGCTTGGTTGATCCTAAGGTTTGTGTGGTTTGCAAGAACAATCTTCAAAGGAGCCACCAGGAAGCAGATGAACAAGACCAAGAGAAGCAAAGTGACTTGCTTCATTCAAGAAGTCAAGTCACTTGAAGAAAGAAAGTGGGAGGAACAAGCATGAGCAAGCTCAAACTCAAGCACATATAGAAATGCAGCAATGGATGCAAGAGAGATGAAAAGAAAAGTTATGAGAAGTGAAGGCAAATTCACTTCTCAAGTTTACTTACCACCTGAAATGTTAGAAAGAAATGCAATGCAATGCTAGATGAAATGAAATGACATGATGCTAGACCAAACCAGAAGCATGTTGATGATGAAAATGATGCTATGAGGTGCTATGAACATGAGGCAAGGCATGGAGATGCTCATACAAGATCATGGATGCAGATGATGCAGGTTAAGGAGCATGAATGAACATGAAAAGTTATGAAGCATACAAGACAAATGACATGGCAAATATGAGATGCAATGATCAAAGATGCTTTATACATGTCTTAAGATGTCAAATGAAACACAAGCATGCATAAAATGCAAAGACAAGTCATGTTATGCAAGAGAATGCAAGAAGGATGCAAATGAAAGCCCAAATTAGGGTTTATGGACAATGCATCAAACAAAAACCCAAAACAGAAGCAACCCCTAAGATAAAAAATGGAAAATGCCATCCTAAGAAACCCTAAACCTATACTAAACCAAGGTCCAAAGGGGAAGTCTCAACTCCTAACCAATCTCAAGATATGATTTTTCTAAGTTATTAGGGTTTTTTAGGGTTCTTAACAAAAGAAATACCAAACAATTTGAAATTGAAGGATCAAATCAAGGCCATTTTATCTTAGAAACTATATGCTAAACACAAAACAAAGCAAAAAGAATCAATGTCCAAACCTTCTCCAATAGGCAGAAATGAATTTTTAAACTTATGATCAAATTAATGCATAAAAAATGATTTAATTCAATGAAAAATCCTCAAAATGCATCAAGATCAAAAAATAAATTTGGTTTGAAGGTTGGACAATGTTTCTAAATGTCTTAGAACATTTCATGAATTTTTTTGTAATTTTTAAATACCTAAAAGTATTTTTAATTAATTAATTCCCATTAATCAATTAAAAATAATCTTTTAAATATTTAAAAATACTTTTTTAATGATAAAAAATAAAATAAAAATGTTTTTGGGTCTTAAAAATTAATAAAACTTTTAGGAAAAAGTTTCATAATTTTTAAGAATTTTTAACTATTTTAAAATAATTATGCAAGTTATTTGAAATAAAATGAAATTAAAAATAAGGAAAAAGAAAAGTCAAAGGAACGAAGGGATGAGATGCAGTCTGGTTTTAAATTGGTTGACTGGCGCCAGATCTTGTGGCCAGGATTGATTCTGAGTTAATTACAATTAATTAAAACTAATAAAAGAATTAGGGCTAATCAAAGTGATCTGAGCCCTTCCCTCACGCGCGAAGTCAACAAGTCAATGGCAATCAACGCTCAGAATTCAAACTAACATTAATGACCTGAGATTAGGGTTTAATGACTCAGGCTGCCGGAGAAGACCTCCGGTCGTCTTCTCCGGCCAGCTCCCTCCCTGAGAAACTTCAAACTCCCTTAAAACGTATCAAAAACGAAAACTAAAAACTGGGAAATGATCTCCATCCTCTCACGAATCAAACCCCTCCCTCAAAACACATTTCTTCTTCCTAAACAAGATGAATCGAAAGAAATAAAAACTAGGGCACGCAAGCTTCAGAGACAAATTAAATACTCAAATCAAAACCATTTTCAAAACCAATGACATCAGGATAATCAGTGAATCACATAGAACAAGTTTGTAACAAGAAAAATGATTTCTGGAAAAAATAATTTCGAGCTACCTGAGATTTGGAGCTTTCAACTTGAGAACTTTCTGGCCACCTCTCCTTGCGCAATCTACTCCTTAGGACCTCTTGATGATGTTTGAATGCCTTAGAACAATTTATGTAGGCTGGTTGATGAGCTTCGACAGTTTCTGCTTCACCTCAGTCAAGAATGGCTATGATGACTCTGGTAGTTTCAGGCCATTGTGAATGGTGGTTTTGACTCCTTGTGATATGCTTGGCTTGTTGGTGAAGAAAGATGAGGTGAGAAATGGTGGAGCTCAGGTCAGGCTTGTTTCAGGCTTGAGCTTTGGTGGTTTGAGGCCTATGGAGTATAGTGAGTTGAATGGTGAAGAGGGTTTGAATGTTTGCAAGCTGTGTAAGCAGATTCGAAGCAACTTGCAATGTGGTGTGTTTTTGTGAATGTGATTGTGTGAGATGTTTCAGCCTTGCCTTGTGTTATGTCTAGCTTGCAAATTGTCCACATAACTCTCTCTCATTGGTCAGTTGACAAGACATGCCCTTTATTGATTGGTAAGTTACCTTTTGCAAAAAGTCAAATAATGTGTAAGAGAGGTATGGCTCATGATCTAGGCAAGTACATGGGCTGGTTCTGGTGCAGCAAGGTGAGGTGAGAGGCTAGCAAAGCTCAGCATCCAAGGCTGCAAGTAGGAGGAAGCATGATCATGAGTTTTGCAACTTGTGACTTTTTGTTCACATGTGACCTTTTTTGTCCAACCAAACATAAAACCATGGGCATTCTTAGTTCATTTCTGATTTTTAGGACTTAGAGAAAGTTTATGTGCTTGTTTGAAATGAATTAGAGGCTGCAATATGCATTGGTCCAAGATTTTGCAAAATTCTCACTTAGGGCATGCCTTGAAAATCAATGATTTTAGCCAACTTTGCATTGCCATAACTTTTGATTCAAGAAGAGTTTGATCATGTTATTGTACTTTTTGAAAAGGGAAAAATGAGATCTACAACTTTCATGACCAAAGTTTTTCCATTTGAAGCATTTTTGGATCAAGAATCATGGCTTGAAAAATGACCTAAAATGATGCATTCTTGAAAGGTCAACTATGCCCAAAAAGTCAATATTTGCAAAAACCCTAAATTCTTGATTTCTATGAACTTCAACCTTCTTCTATGATCAAATAAAGATCATATACACTCAAAATGATGAAGATCACCCATTGGTTGGGTCATTGGGGGCCTCAGATGCCCTGATTTTACACTGACTTGTCTGAAAAGTCAACCCTTGATCAGATGACTTCCCCATGGAATTTCTTCATGAAAATTGGTATGCATACTCCCTATACCATATAGAAATCAATGGAAACAAGAATGACCAAAAAATTTGGAGTTATGGCCTCTGAAACCAAAACCCTAATTTTAGGTCAACTGTGCAGTTCATCCTGGCTCTGCATCCACTCAAACCCTAGTTCTTGTGATTCCTCTGCAATTTTGGCTTTGAGGAGATGGAATATGACATAAGAACACACATGGACCCCTTTGAGTTGATTAGTGGCCTTTGGAGTGGCTCAAGATGCCCTGGGATTGCTCAGATCACAAACCCTAGGTGCAGATGCCTTAGAAACTATGCAGTGAATCAAAAAATGAGATGTGAGATGATATGATTGTGTTTATGCATATGAGATGATCACAAGCCATGGTGTGAATGGGTGAGGGCAAATTTGGGGTGTTTACAATAGGCAGCTTTGTTGCAGATGTCCCAGCATGCTTCAATTTTTGATCAAAAATGTAAGACCCAAAGTCCAGATTTGTTTGGGTGCCTACAACATATATAAATCTGCCAAATCCAGTTGCTATTGAAGAAGTATGGTTGGTAGGGACCCAGTTTGCAGTGCCAATCCTATGAAGCATTGCATACTTCCTTGTTAGCAAGCTAACAGAAAGTTTGCCCTTGACTGGCCAAGCTTTGACTTGATTGGCACTGATGACCTTGCAAACTTGGTTATCAGTCTTCCCTAGCTCATTAGGTCCATCAGATTCTCTTCCTAGATAGTGGTTGATAACTCTAGGAGAGAATTCCACACATCTCCCTCTTACATACACCTTTCTAAATTCATCTGACTTACCATCAGCACAGTCCTCTTGAAGGTTGACAATAAATTCCTTGACTAGCAGCTCATAGCAAGGAGAAAAGTTTGACATTGTTTTGAATAAGCCAGCAGAAGAAATGAGATCAATTACCTCAGTGCACTCAAGTGCATTGCTGCTCAGCTCTCTTTCAAGTGCTACCCTTCTTTGGTAGACAAATTTCCATCTGCTCACACTTGACACATGATGGAATGAAATGTTGTCCAGAGGAGCTTCTGGAATAGCAGAAGTGGACCTTGAAGGTGCTTGTTTCTTCTTTGGTTGGGATGTTGGGACATCCTCTTCAACATCAGAATATGGAGGAGTGACAGCTTTCCTCTTTTGTGTATTAACCTTGCTCCATTGTTTGGTAGGACCAAAAGCAACTTTAGCTTTGTCCTTCTTTGGTGTAGGCTGCTTCTTTTCAGGAGTTGTATGTCCTGCAGTCTTCTTTTCCTTCCTAGTTCTGAGCCTTTTGGCTATGCTAGGGTTCACAGAAGCAATGATTTATGTGTCAGAATCATGCTCTATGTCTACAACAGGAGGAGGTTAAGCAGTCTCCTCTTCAGCAGGTGGATCAATAGAGGCTTGATCATCAGTGGAGGCCTTGTGCTGGTCCTCAGATGTTTAATTATCATCATCAGTGGAGGCCTTGTGCTGGTCCTTAGATGTTTCAACATCTATTGGGACATCCTGTTGAGCAGGAGTGTCCTCTTCAGCTTGATTATTCTGTTCTTCTTATGGAGCTGGCATGGTGTTCAGGGGAATGGATATTCCACTCACAACTCTTTGCTCAGACAGAATCCTGTTCACAAGATCCTTGATTGAAGCATCCACATACTCAGAGGCTTTGGGAGTGGTGTTTGAGGATGAAGGCATCCCTTTGACTTTGCTGAAAACAGGTTCCTTTTCCCTTCTCACAGTAGGAGTTCTTGGCTTTTGAGCAAGAGGAACACTTCCTCTGATTTCGTCTATTGGAGTTGAATCCATAGGTACCACAAAGATGGGGGTTGCATGCACCACATCTTCTTGGTTGAGGATTTCTTCAGAGAGGTTAGGGTTTTGATGTTGAGACATTTTCGAATGTGTTGAAGGAAGAGGTTAAGATTGATTGAGTTTGATGAGCTCTGAAGGTCAGCTATAGCATGCAATTTGTTTTGAGAGAATGATGAGAAGATGAATAGCTGAGAGCAAGCTGGTATTTTTATAAGAGCCGTTACTTGGAGAATTTTTAGGAGTGGAATATACAGAGTTCTTGACCAAACTGGTGTTGCCATCTGGTGATCATGCCACACGATGTCATAGGCCATGTTGGCACTTCTTCATAACTGCTATATTTCACATAAGCAGATTCCCAATTTTCCCCTTAGGTTTTCAAATTGGGTAGCATCCAAAGCTTTAGTAAATATATCAGCCAATTGCAGATTTGTAGCTACATGTTCCAATGAGATCACTTTCTCTTCCACAAGATCTCTGATGAAATGATGCCTGATATCAATATGCTTGGTCCTGCTATATTGGATAGGATTCTTTGATATGTTAATAGCACTTAAGTTGTCACAGTACAATGTCATGACATCTTGTGGGACATTGTACTCTGTGAGCATTTGCTTCATCCAAACCAACTGTGAACAACTGCTACCAGCTGCAATATATTCAGCTTCTGTAGTGGATAAGGAAACACAATTTTGTTTCTTACTGAACCAAGAAATCAAATTGTTTCCTAGAAAGAAGCATCCTCCTGATGTGCTCTTTCTATCATCAGCACTTCCAGCCCAATCAGCATCACAGAAGCCAGTGAGAATTGGTTCGCATCCATGGGAGTACATTATGCCATAGTCATAAGTACCATTGACATATTTTAGAATTCTCTTAACCTGGTTTAGATAACTTACTTTTGGCTCAGCTTGATATCTTGCACATACACCTACTGCAAAGGCTATGTCTGGTCTGCTAGCAGTCAGATATAATAAGCTTCCAATCATACTTCTGTATAAGCTTTGGTCTACATTTTCACCCTTGTCATCCTTTGTCAGCTTTAAGTGAGTGGGGGCAGGGGTTCTTTTGTGACTAGCATTGTCCATCCCAAACTTCTTGACAATGTTCTTAGCATACTTGCTTTGGGAAATGAACATGGAGTCTTCCATCTGCTTGATTTGTAGTCCAAGAAAGTAGGTTAGTTCTCCTACTAGGCTCATCTCAAATTCAGATTCCATTTGAGTGACAAAATGTTTAACCATCTTGTCTGACATCCCACAAAAGACAATGTCATCAACATATATTTGAGCAATCATGACATTTCCTTCTTCATCCTTTACAAACAAGGTTTTGTCTATTCCACCTTTTCTGTACCCTTGTTTTATGAGAAAAGTAGTCAGCCTTTCATACCATGCTCTTGGGGTTTGTTTCAGACCATAAAGAGCCTTCCTTAGTTTGTACACATGGTTTGGACAGCTTGGATCAACAAATCCCTTAGGCTGTTCTACATATACCTCTTCATTAAGATATCCATTTAGAAAGGCACTTTTCACATCCATTTGAAATAGCTTGAACTTCAGAATACAAGCAATTCCTAAAAGTAGTCTAATTGATTCAAGCCTTGCTACTGGTGCAAGGTTTCATCAAAGTCTACTCCCTCAATTTGTGTGTATCCTTGAGCTACAAGTCTAGCTTTGTTCTTTGTAACCATTCCCTGCTCATTTGACTTGTTATAATACACCCATTTAGTGCCAATCACATTTATGTCATCAGGTCTAGGAACAAGATCCCACACTTTATTCCTTGTGAACTGACCTAATTCTTCTTGCATAGCACAAATCCAGTACTCATCATTAAGAGCTTCCTTGATGTTTTTAGGTTCTATTTTTGAAACAAAACAAGAACCTGAAATCACCTCTCTTGATCTAGTGCTTACACCTCTGTTGGGATCACCAATCATTAGATCTTTGGGATGATCCTTTTGGATTCTGATGGAGGGAGGTTTGCTGGATTGTTCTATCCTTGCTTCAGTTTGAGTGAAGTCAGGATGATCACTCTTTATTTCAGCTTCAGTCTGACTGTCAGCAGATGTTCCAACATCATCTGTAACATCTGTAGGGGCATCATCAATTATCACATTTATGGACTCCATGATAACCTTGGTTCTAGAGTTAAATACTCTATAGGCTCTTCTATTTATAGAGTATCCAAGGAAAATCCCTTCATCACTTTTAGGATCCATTTTTCTTCTTTGCTCCCTATCAGCCAGAATATAACAATTACTTCCAAACACATGGAAGTACTTAACTGTGGGTTTTCTGCCCTTCCAGACTTCATAGATTGTGGACAAGGTTCCTTTCCTTAGAGTGACTCTATTATGAATGTAACAAGCTGTGTTCATAGCTTCAGCCTAGAAGTACAATGGTAACTTTTTAGCATGGATCATAGCTCTTGCTGATTCTTGGATAGTTCTGTTCTTCCTCTCAACAATCCCATTCTGTTGAGGGGTGATAGGTGAAGAGTATTCATGATTGATTCCTTCTGAAGAACAGAAATATGAGAATTTTTTATTCTCAAACTCCTTTCCATGGTCACTTCTTATTCTGACCACACAACTTGCTTTTTCTCTTTGTATTCTTTGGCACAAATCTTTGAATACATCAAATACATCAGACTTTTCTTTCATAAAATTTATCCATGTATACCTTGAAAAGTCATCAACCACCACATAGGCATACCTCTTACCACCAAGGCTCTCAACCTGCATAGGTCCCATAAGATCCATATGCAATAATTCCAAAACTTTGGAAGTTGTCAGATGTTGGAGCTTTGGATGGGACATCTTGGTTTGCTTGCCTATTTGACATTCACCACATATTTTTCCATCATCAATCTTCAGTTTAGGAATGCCTCTTATAGCTTCCATATATATGATTTTCTTTATACCTCTGAAATGAAGATGACCTAGTCTTTGGTGCCATAGTTTCACTTCTTCTTCTTTGGCTAAAGAGCAAGTTGAAGTGAGACTGAAATCTTGAGGTTCCCACATATAACAGTTGTCTTTAGATCTGGCTCCTCTCATGACAACCTTCTGATCTTTATTAGACACTATGCATTCAGTTTTGGTAAAGTTTACACTGTAACCTTGATCACATAATTGACTTATGCTGATCAAGTTAGCAGTCAATCCTTTTACCAGCAGCACATCATCTAGTCTTGGTATATCTGGATAGTCCAAGGTCCCAACTCCCTTGATTTCTCCTTTAGCTCCATCTCCAAAGGTCACATATCTGGATGAATATGACTTTAAGTCTACTAGCATATTCTTCAATCCAGTCATGTGCCTTGAACATCCACTGTCAAAGTACCAGTCTTCTTTAGCTGATACTCTTAGAGATGTGTGAGCTATATATGCAACACCCTTCTTTGACCATTTGTATTGAGGTTTCCTTTGATGCCTCTTCCCTGTGTAGTATCCATTTTTAGAGCTCCAAGGTTGTTTGTTGAGCTTGTAGCTTTGATCAGCATGAAGACTAGCTTTAGGTACCCATACTTACTTGATGATCTTTGTTTGCTGCTTAGGGGGTTGCTGATATCTTTGATTTTGATGTCTATGTAGCACTTTCTTTATAGCCTCTATCCTCTGCTTAGGGGGTTGCTGATACATCTGATTTGGATATCCATGCAACTTGTAGCAATGAGGTTTGATATGACCAAACCTTCCACAATGATGACATCTCCATCTTTGATACTTCTTCTTCATCATGTTCTTTTCATGATGTTGAGACATCTGTTGGGACATTATGTTTGACTTTATGTTCTTTTCATGATGTTGGAGCATCTGTTGGGACATCTTGTTTGACTTTATGGAATTTGAAGTAGTTTTGTTGGTGCTAGCCTCAACCTTTTGAACTTTGTTAAATCCCAGTCCAGTTCTATCCCCTGAATGCTTATTGTTGTTGAGAATAACATCCAGTGTGTTTGAGCTACTGTTCAGCATTCTAACAGATTTGGACATATGTTCCAACTTGGAGTTGAGAAGGCTTACTTCACTTTTCAAAGTGTCAATGATATCTAGATCACTTGTTTTTCCAGCCTTTAGTGCCTCAATCTGCTTCTTCTGCTTTATACTCTCCATGCATATTTCAGTGCTCCTTTTAACTAGCATCTTGTATGATTCTTCTAGCTCTTCAAAAGTCATCTCCTCATCACTGGATCCACTTTCAGAATCACATACTCCAGCTAGAGCAGTGATGTGCTTGGCTGATTCTTCTTCTGAATCACATCCTGAGTCTTCATCAGACCAGGTCACAGAAAGACCTTTCTTCTGCTTCTTTATATAAGTAGGGCATTCATTTCTGATGTGTCCATATCCTTCACATCCATGACTTTTAATCCATTTATCTTGATTGGTCTTTTCATCATAATTTGACCTTCTATTAGCATCATAAGGTCTTTTATTCTCAGAAGAGTTTGAGTATCTCCCACTTGGTCTGGACTTGCCATCCATCTTTCTGAGAATCTTGTTGAATTGTCTTCCAAGCATATCAATGGTTTCTGATAAATTTTCTTCAGGTTTTGCTTCATTATTTTCTTCTTCTTTATCAGTATTTGACACCAAGGCTATGCTTTTGTTCTTCTTTACAATTGTGTCATTCATTCCCATATCAAATGTTTGAAGGGAACCAATGAGCTCTTCAACCTTCATTGTGCATATGTCTTGAGCTTCTTCTATTGCTGTGACTTTCATGTCAAATATTTTTGGTAAAGATCTGAGAATCTTTCTTACAAGCTTTTCATCAGTCATCTTTTCTCCCAAAGCACCAGAAGTATTGGCTATTTCCAAGATGTTCATGTAGAACTCATGAATTGTCTCATCTTCCTTCATTCTCAAGTTTTCAAACTTGGTGGTGAGAAGTTGATGTCTTGACATATTCACCTTTGATGTTCCTTCATGAGTTGTTTTGAGAGTGTCCCAAACATCTTTGGCCAGCTCACAGTGATGCACAAGTCTGAAGATGTTCCTATCAATGCCATTGAATAAAGCATTTAAGGCCTTGGAATTGCCAAGTGCTGAATCTTCTTCCTCCTTACTCCATTCTTCTTCAGGTTTCAACACTTTTGCTCCATCTTTGTTGTCTTGGACAGGGTGCTCCCATCCTTTGTTGACTGCTTTCCAGGCCCTATTGTCAAGTGATCTTAAGAATGCTACCATTCTTGGCTTCCAGTAGTCATAATTAGATCCATCCAATATAGGTGGTCTATTTACAGATCCTACATCTCTGTCCATGTTTCCAGAATTTGCAGTCCCTAGATCTCACCCAGTTAAACAGGCAGGGTGCCTGCTCTGATGCCAATTGAAATTCCGGGATCAGGTGCGTGATGTCGAATGAGATGTTTAAACACTTGAAGACTTGAACAAAACTTAAAGTGCAGGAAATTTAAACAACACAGGAAATTGTTAACCCAGTTCAGTGTATAACCACACTTACATCTGGGGGCTACCAAGCCAGGAAGGAAATCCAATATAAGTAATATTAATTCTAGACTTAAACCACTCAGTTTAATCTTTCACTTAATATCTACCTAAGGCAATTTCTACCTAAGACACAACTTAGATATGAGTACCAACTCATCCCCCCTCAATCACACAGTGATATGTTTACAAGTTTAATAAAATTGAAGTCATACTTCAAACAAAACAGCTTGATCTTACTTCACAGTTTCAATCAAGACACAAATACACTTTTGCTTAAAAGCTCATTAAGTGATACACATTAACAACCTGCTATTAAAACATAAACACCCTATTTAGTCTTCTTAATTTTGTGCTCTATTCTGAGAGTTTCTGTTGCTTAAATAGGTGCTTGGATTTTGGGCTTTCTGTAGGTTATCCAATCCTGATACGCATGCTGCCATCACCTTGAATTAGGGTTTGTTACTTCCTTGATTCTAGGTGAGTCAGTTCTTCTGATTATACTGAAATCATATAACCAATCTCCCTACAGATGCGCCTTCTTCTGTTTTATCCATCCATAATTAATTCCAGATAAATTCCCTGAATTTACTCAGTTCTGTTAAGCATTAATTAATTCTGGTAGCAGGTTTGAGATATCACAACATCTGGTGTGACATCCTGAAAACTGAACTTACTTCATTAACTGATACAATGTCACAACATCTGGTGTGACATCCTGAAAACTGAACTTACTTCATTAACTGATACAATGTCACAACATCTGGTGTGACATCCTGAATTAAGTTCATTTACTTATACTCTGTTTGATAATGTCACAACATCTGATGTGACATCCTGAACTAAGTTCAACACTTCTTGTTGGTCAAAAATTCTGTCAATTCTAAACATCTACAGATACTTCTAAGGGAAAAATGCAAACCAAATTGAAAATGTAATGCAAAAATATGAGATAAATAACCTAGATACTAGATGCAATATGTGAAATAATGCCAAAAGAATCAAGTTCAAACTCATCATGGTTGATCAGATATGATTTTTTCAAGTTAGGGTTAAAAAATGTGAAATTTATGAACCTCAACTCAAAGATAATTGTGAAAATGAGACCGAACCTAAAAAGAAATTTGTGTGATGAGTTTATAAATGTTTCTAAATGTATGAGAATGCTTCATTAATTTTTTTGTGATTTTTAGAAA
The DNA here is from genome assembly GCA_963966055.1 of Lathyrus aphaca. Lineage (NCBI taxonomy): Eukaryota > Viridiplantae > Streptophyta > Magnoliopsida > Fabales > Fabaceae > Lathyrus > Lathyrus aphaca. The sequence goes on along the minus strand of OZ014523.1, from coordinate 221,179,349 downwards.
CCTAAATGCATTTTTAATTAATTAAAATCAATTATTTAATTAAATAAAAAATTTAAATGATTTAAAAATACTTTTTTAATGCAAAAATTAAAATAAAAAATGTTTTTGAGTTAAGAAGAATATTTAAAGTGAAAATGCAGAAAATGAGATTTTTATAAATGTTTTTGCTATTTTGAATAAATGTGTGAAAGAAATGAAAGAAAATGAAATTAAAATTGAATAAAATGAGAAGTAATCAAGATCCATGGTCCAGATTTGAAGCTGGTTTGACTGCGTGCGTGTTTAAAGGGCTAGGATTGAATCTGGCTAAATAAAAATAATTAATTTAATTAATCAGGATTAGGGTTTAAGTGAAAGGATCATGACCATCCACACACGCGGGAGACAACATCCAACGACCTAAATTCAAACTAAACTGATTAACCCTAATCCTAACCCTAGTCACTCTCAAGTGACGGGAGAAAGCTCCGGTCATCTTCTCCGGTCACTCTCTCACCCTAACTCCCTCAAAACCCCATGAAAATGCATCAAACTCTCCAGAATGCATTATTAAACAACATTAAACACAAATCCAGCAACAAAAATCATTTATTTTACATCAACAACAAGAATCGAAGCAAAACGGAAAACTGACAAAAATTTCAGAAGTTAAATACACACTCAATTCTCAATCATTTTTCATCATTCAAAGTTCATTGTGATCAAGAGAGAAAACTCTATCATTTTGTAACTAGAGAAATGAGTTTTGGAAAAATGTTTCAAGAAGGTACCTGAGATGAAGCTTTGTCAATGGAGTTGTTTGGGCCTTCTTCTTGATGCACACACCCTGCTTTGATCACCCTTGAGCTTCTTTGAGGCTTTGAACAAGTTTATGTGGCTTCTTTTTGAAGTTCAGTTTTGAGAGGTGGAAAATCGTGTTTTGATTTGAGTGGGTGTTTGGCTGAAATGAAGGGTGGGAAATGATCCTTAGGTGATGGTGAGATGAATGGTGCAAACATATTTGAGTTTTGATGGCTGTATTGAGAGATTTAAAAGCTTGAATGTTTTGGAGATTTTTTGGCAATATGAGTCTTAGCCTCTTTCAGGCTTATGTGTCTTGTGTTTTGTGTTGCTTGAGGTTTGTATAAGCCAATAGGAATGATCAGAGGAGTTGGTGTGGCATAATGTGATTGGTATGGGACAAGTTGCAAAAAAGTCAATATTGTGTACTATGAGGCATGGCACGGGTCAGAGGCTATTTGAAGGGGTTTCTGGCCTCAGCTGAGTTCATGGATGGCCCTAGGATTGGATTTGAGGATCTGGATGGCTTGATGCAAGAGTTATCACATGTTTTGCATTTTCCCTCTTTGAAGATTTTTGTGAAAATTGATCATAGAAACTTGTGATTCAAGGCATGATTTTGGGCTTGCAATGTTGAATTATCATGAAATGAAGCTTAGAACCGTCAAAGGCTCTCACAACTAGGTTACTTGGGCGGAGTGCAAGAGCATCATACTCCATCTTGACTAAGGCTTTCTTTGGAAGGACATTGAGTGATGACCCAGTGTCAACCAAAACATGAGAAAGTACAACACCTTTGCACTCTAAGGTGATATGCAAAGCCTTGTTGTGGTTGCGACCCTCCGTAGTCAGACCAGCATCAGTGAACCCTAGTCCATGACTAGTATTGACATTTGAAACCACCGTTCTAACTGATTGATTGTGACTTCAATAGTTGAGCTTTAACTTCGTGGAATGATTTTGGTCTTGCAATGGTGCATTATCATGTAATGAAGTTTAGAAGTGGATTAGAGGTCATTAGAATGCTTGAAACTTGATTTTGCAAAAATCCCTCTTTGGCACATACTTGAAAATTACAAGATTTTTCCCAACTTTGAAAGATCATATCTTGAGTTCTAGGATGAATCAAGAGGATTGATTGTACTTTTTGAAAATGGGAAGATCCAATCTACAACTTTCATGTTTAAGGATATTTAATTTGATGCATTTTTGATCAAGAAAGAGAAGGTTGAAAATCTTTCCCAAAATGGAAAGTTTCCATTACAAGTCATGTCCAAAAATGGAAAGTTTGCAAATGGCCTGAAATTATTCAATCTTGTGAACTTCTAACCACTTATAAGATCAAATAAATATCATAGAACCTTAAATTGATGAAAGTGACCCTTTGGTTCCATTGGTGGTGGCCTCAGATGCCCTGATTCTGACTTTTCTTGCACAATAAGTTACCAGTTGATCAGATGACTTTCACAATGAATTTACTCATCAAATTTGGTACATATGCTCCTTATAACATATTAAGACCATTAGAATCAAGAATGACCAAAAAATTTGAGGTTAAGGGCCTCAAACCCAAAACCCTAATTTTAGGTCATCTGCATAGAAAACCCTAGCCTGCCTGGACCTCTGTGTAATCCTTTGTGATTTTGTGACTTCAAAGACTTCTTGGAGATGTAAAATGATTATAGAAAACTAATGGACCCTATTGGCTTGCTTCAAGACCATTGGGATGGCTCAGATCACTTCTTGAATTGCTCAGATCACAAACCCTAGCCATGCAGTTATGCAGTGAAACAAATATGCAATGTAAGATCATATGCTTATGCAATGCTATATGAAAGATCACAAGCCATGGTGTGAGAAAAAGTTCGGGAAAATTTGGGGTGTTTACAGCTTCCCCTATTCAAGCATGAGTTAGCTGTGCAGGGTGTAAGCGCCTGGCTTAACAGACAAACAAGATAACTTGTGGTTGAATACCAAAGACAATCTGAAATTTGCACTCGATAGGGAGAAGAAGAAACGGGGTATAAATTGTAACAGGCGCTATAGTATCAGTATCAAATGAAAGCGATGGAGGACGACCATTGAGCAGAGGAGGAGTGCTAGGGATAAAAAAACGGTAAGTAAAACAATGACGGGGACGCCCATCATGCTGGGAAATAAAGAGACCGTGACGGGGACGACCGTCGGGTAAAGAAATAAAAACTCTCTGGGGATCAAAGAAATAAGGAAAGCACTGACGGGGACGGCCATCAGGTTAAAGGGTAAATAAACCGCGACGGGGACGACCATCGGATAAAAGAATAAATGAAATAATGATGAGGGACGATCATCAAAAAAGTGAAGGACGATCACCTAGCAGGGGAGGGCTGTTGAAAATATCACGACATAGGATGAATGCCCGATAGAAAAAATCAACGATGGGTACGGCCATCGGATAAGAAAAAGGAAGGACGATCATCAAGAGGTGAAGGACTATCACATAGCAGGGTATGACTGCTCTTGGGGATTATCTTGACAAAGGACAAATGTCGGATAACAAAGATTAACGATGGGGACGGCCATCGGATAAATGATGAGGGACGATCATCAAAGAGGTGAAGGACGATCACCTAGCAGGGGATGGCTGCTAAAAGATATCGCGACATAGGAAGAATGCTGGATAGAAAGTTCAACAATGGGGATTCCACTGGGGAAAGGATGAGGGACGGTCATCCAAAGGTGAAGGACGATCACCTGGCAAGGGACGGCTGCCGAAAAGATCACGACATAGGACGAATGTAGGATAAGAGGATCAACGATGGGACAACCATCGGATAAAATGATGAGGTACGGTCTTCAAAAGGTGAAGGACGATTACCTGGCAAGGGACGGCTACCGAAAATATCACGACATAGGACGAATGTCGGATAGAAAGAGATTATTTTGTTGGTGACTTACTGGGGAATGGTAAACACGGACAAATGCTTACACTTTGTAATAGACGGTATAAGTGTTTGACAGTGTGTATAAACTAAAGTTGCGGACGAGCATCCTTAGGACTACGATACGGACGAGTATCGATAGAAACAAACACTAACATGTGTTTAAGGATGATGATACGGACAATTATCAATCGATTAAGCAAGGAACACGGACGAGTGTTGATCTTCCGGGAAGGTGATATATGCAAGATACAGACGAGTATCAAAGAGGATTATGTATAAGTATGTGCAAGTATTTGACCTGTTGAGGAAATATGTGCAAGACACGGATGATTCTCAAAAGATTGAGCAAGGGACACGGACGAGTGTTTGACTTGCTGGGGAAGCACGACATGGGCGGGTGCCAAAAAGGATATATACAAGTATGGACAAGCATCTATATTGAGAGTGCAAAAAGTGTTCTAGTTTTGTCTGCGGGAAATAAGTTTTGTATATTCATGGAGGAATGATTTGTATTTGCTGGTGAATTGCTTGGACCTGGCTTATGATCATGAAAATGTTTGATTTTTTCCGTAATGCTCCGTATTAGACGGAATGCTATGCTTTCTGTGGGGAAAATGATGTGAATGCTATGATTATGCAAGTTGAGAGAACCGATCCGAGATCCGGATCCTGCAGGGAGAAAGATCTCTGGGCGATCTGTCTAAAAGGAGAATTCCGCTAGAGAAAGAGATCATTGGCCGATCTGTGGGGAGAAAGGATCACCGAACGATCTTCTAGAGAACTCTGTGGCGCTCTGGGGGAAGAAATCTGTGGGGATCCCGGCTGGGGAAACTTCTGTTAAAGAGACTCATGCTGGATATGAGGAGGCTTCGGCAACTCCGCCGGGGAACAATATTTCAGGAATTGCTCTACTGGGGAGAAACTGGCAACTCTGCAGGAAAGCGATTTTGCCGACTCTGCTGAGGATGAGAAAATCCTGACAACTCTGATGGCGAACAACAATTTAAGAAATGCTCAGGAGCTTCTGCTTGGGGAGAAGAGAACTTCTGGGAAGTAATCTGTTGTAACTCCTCTGTCTAAGCGACACGCTGGGGATTCAATGAGTTTCTCGAAGGATCCTCTAAAGGGATGACAACTTCGTGGGGGAAGACTTCTGTCAAGTAACCCTACTGATGAGGTGATTGCTGACTTGGCTGGGGATATAATGCCTGATATGCCCCATGCTGTGAAAGATTGTCTGCCTTGAGTACCTGCGACCTGTTAAAAGAGAAACGCACAAGTGTTCCAAGGTATCCTCAACCGGATTCCGTCATAGGAGTTAGATTTTCTCAAGAGTGCATATTTCCTGCAAGCATATATTAAAAATGGATTATATGTTTTCCTGCAAGTGTTGTATTATGAACTTTGGACATTTTGCAAACGAAACAAAAAATGTAAAAAACAAAGTGTGATTGAAAATTCTGATTTTATTGATTTGTGTGCCCTGAATAGGCAAGTACAAAAGAAGCGAATCTCTGAAAGGAAGATATTTCTATAAATTGAGAAAATAAGTGTTGGCAATGTTGAATTCGACGCTCCAGTGAGTTTCTTTTGTTATGACCTTTATGCCCTTGACGTTCTTCTTATCTTGCTTTCTGAAGAAGGTTGATTCTGACCGACGCTTTATCCTTTCGAAGCTTGCCATGTTGTGAGTGATACAGACGAATTCATAATGCAGTTGTTCGTTTTTTCCATGATTTTGCGTGGATCGCCCTTTCGGGTTTTCAATCCACCGGGATACCAATTTTTGCCTGAGCTGTCCGATGTGGTTTTTCAACTAAGTGGGTGTACATTTTTATCAATTTTCCCTTATTTTTTCCCGAGTCTTTTATTCTCTTTTTGACTCGCCGGGATGCCCTATTTTTGCCTGGACTTACAGGAGATAAGAAATCCTCGCCATCCATAGTAGTGAGCATCAATGCCCCACTAGAGAAAACTTTCTTTACTATGAATGGGCCTTCATAGTTTGGCATCCATTTTCCCCTGTGGTCTGTATGAGGAGGAAGAATTCTTTTCAGAACGAGCTCTCCCACTTGGTATTCTCGAGGTCTGACTTTCAGATCGAAGGCTTTCTTCATTCGCTTCTAATATAACTGTCCATGACAGATGGCTACTAACCTCTTCTCTTCAATCGGACTTAGTTGATTATATCGAGATCGGACCCATTCTGCTTCATCCAGTTTCACATCCATCATTACCTGTAAGAAGGGTAGGTCAACTTCAATAGGTAGGACAACTTCCATACCATACACAAGCTGATAAGGTGTTGCCCTAGTAGATCTTATGATAGAGGTTCGATACCCATACAAGGAAAATGGTAGCATTTCGTGCCAGTCTTTGTAGGTGACTACCATCTTTTGCACAATCTTCTTAATGTTCTTGTTAGCCGCCTCAACAATGCCATTCATCTTTGGCCTGTAAGGAGAAGAGTTGTGATGTTGAATTTTGAAGTCCTGGTAAAGTTCTGCCATCATCTTGTTGTTCAAATTCGAACCATTATCAGTAATGATTCGTTCGGGAACTCCATATCGACAGATGATATCCCTTTTCAGAAATCGAGCTACCACTTGTCTGGTGACATTTGCGTACGAAGCTGCTTCAACCCATTTGGTGAAGTAATCAATGGCTACCAGGATGAATCTGTGACCATTTGAAGCAGACGGTTCGATCTTTCTAATCATATCAATGCTCCACATGGCGAAGGGCTAAGGCGAAGACATTACATTCAAAGGATTCGGAGGCACATGCACTTTATCTGCGTAGATCTGGCATTTGTGGAATTTTCTGGCATAGGCACAACAATCTGCATCCATTGTGATCCAATAGTAACCTGATCTTAATAACTTCATTGCCATTGCATGTCCTCTGGCATGGGTACCGAAAGAACCTTCATGTACTTCATGCATCAGTAGGTCTACTTCCTTCTTGTCAACACATCTGAGCAAGACCATGTCGAAGTTTCGCTTGTACAAAGAACCATCAGTATTGAGGAAGAAACTGTCGGCTAGACTTCTTAATGTATTCTTATCGTTTGACGATGCCCCGGGTGGGTATGTCTGAGTTTCCAAGAAGCATTTGATGTCGTGGAACCAAGGCTTGTTAGCAGCTTGTACTTTGATTATGGATGAAATGGTAGCCAAAACGTCTGCAAAATGATTCTCATAACGAGGGATGTATTCAAGCTTGACTGTTGTGAAGAAAGTCAATAATCTCCTCGTATAGTCACGGTAGGTAATCAGATGCTCCTGATGAGTGTACCACTTGTCGTTGGTCTGGTTGATTACCAAAGTCGAATCTCCAAATACATTTAAGGTTTTGATCCTGAGGTCAATAGCTTCCTCAAGACCCATGATACAAGCTTCGTATTCTGCTTCGTTGTTAGTGCATGCAAAGGTTAGCCTTGCTGAGAAAGGCATATGAACCCGTTTAGGTGTAATAAGCATTGCACCAACCCCACGACTGTTGCAATTAACTGCCCCGTCAAACATCATAGTCCATGCTTCTTATGGGTTAGGCCCTTTTGTGTGAACTGGCTCTTCACAATCTTTTTCTTTTAAGAGCATGATGTCTTCATCAGGGAAATCAAATCTCATAGGCTGGTAATTATCAATGGGTTGCTCAGCCAGATAGTCAGACAATACACTGCCCTTGATAGGCTTCTGAGAGGTATACTGAATGTCATATTCTGTTAGAATCATTTCCCATCTTGCAACCCTTCCGATAAGTGATGGTTTCTCAAATATGTACTTGATTGGATCCATCTTTGAGATCAATAAGGTAGTATGCGTCAACATATATTGTCTTAGTCGGCGAGCAGCCCACACTAAAGCACATCAAGTTTTCTCGAGCAGTGAATAACATTGTTCATAGTCGGTAAACGTTTTGCTTAGGTAGTATATTTTATACTCTTTTCAACCAGACTCGTCATGTTGGCCTAACACACACCCCATTGACTCTTCTAATACTGTCAGGTACATGATTAGAGGTCTTCCTTCAACTAGAGGCATTGGAAATGGAGGTTCTTGCAGATATACTTTGATCTTGTCAAAAGATCTCTGACAATCATCATTCCACCTAACTATTTGCTCTTTTCTTAACAGCTTGATAAAGGGTTCGTAGGTTGTAGTGAGATGAGATACGAACCTTGAGATGTAGTTCAATCTACCTAAGAACCCTTGAACTTCTTTCTCAGTCCTAGATGTAGGCATTTCTTGAATAGCTTTGACTTTATCGGGATCAACCTTAATTCCTTTTTCACTTACAATAAAACCCAGGAGCTTACCAGAATTCACCCCGAATGTGCATTTGTTGGGGTTTAATCTCAGTTGATACTTCCTCAGACACTTGAACAGTTTCAGCAGATTCACCAGATGATCTTCCTCTGTAAGGGACTTGGCAATCATATCATCCACATAGCACTCGATTTCTTTATGGATCATATCGTGGAATAATGTTACCATAGCCCGTTGATATGTTGCACTGGCGTTCTTCAGACCAAACGACATTACTTTGTAACAGAACGTACCCCAAGGCGTGATGAAGGTTGTCTTCTCCATGTCTTCAGGTGACATCTTGATCTGATTGTATCCAGAAAATCCATCCATAAAAGAAAATACTGAGAACTGAGTTGTGTTGTCTACCAATACATCAATGTGAGGTGATGCGAAATCATCTTTCGGGCTTGCTCTGTTCAGATCTCGGTAATCGACACACATATGCACCTTGCCATCCTTCTTAGGTACAGGTACAATGTTAGCAACCCACACCGGGTAACTAGTTACAGCAAGAAAACTGGCGTCCCACTGCTTTTGTACTTCTTCTTTGATTTTCATGGCCATGTCTGGGCGAGTACGGCGCAACTTCTATTTAACTGGAAGGGAAATCTTCTTTCAATGGCAGCCTGTGCATGACAATATCCTTATCCAGACCTGGCATATCTTGATAGGACCAAGCAAAGACATCGACATACTCTCGAAGCATACTAATGAGTTGTTCTTTTACTGGAGCTTGCAGACTAGCCCCAATCTTCACCTCTTTCACATCTTCTTCGGTACCAAGATTAATAGTCTTGACCTCCTCCTGATGAAGAGCAATCACTTTTTCCTCTTGTCTCAACAACCTGGCTAATTCTTCAGGAAAATCATAGTCTTCATCAACCCATTCATCTGCTTGATTAATCGGATTGTCGAAGTCATACGAGGTCATAGTAGTGTCGTTGTCGGTGCAATCTGGAGGGCTATCTCTACAAGGGTTGAGATTTGTTCATTTTAGTGATTGATTTTATCTTATTTAGAAAAAGTGAATGAAGTTTATTAAGAAAACAATGTCATTTATTGTTTTGTGCGAAAATAACAAAAATGAAAAGACAGTGAGCGAAAATAATTGTTTGCAAAATATGTCCATTTTTCATTAATATTCCATTTGCACAAAATACATATATGGCCCTATTACAAAATGAGTCCTGACACCTTGGGCAAGATGCAGGACTTGATGCATGCTTAAACAGGAAATAATAATTACTCTGCAGCATAATCCTTATAATTTCCTAGGAAGACTAGTTGAGGACTTGCTGGCCTGGGACTCTTGGACGAATCCAGCTTTCCAGGTTAAAGTCCCTTTCAGCCTCGTCTACCACATTGTTGACATCATCTAGGATCAGCATTCCCCCACTGATAAACTTGGGAGCTTCAGCAGCCTCCTCTTGAGCTTGTCGGGATGGTCTGTAACCCAAACCGAATTTGTCTTCCTTTATCTGAGCTTGCAGCAGCTTGCCCCATCCTTGGGCATTCTCGTCTTCAACAACCTTCCGAGCTTGTTTGTAAGAAGAGATTGAAGTACCAGACATTTCAGCTGTTATTTCATTGACATTAAGAGCTTCAAAACCCTGACTCATCGTTTCTTGGATCTCCCCATCCATCTCAATGTACTTATAGGTAGCTAGATGACTGACAAATATGTCCTCTTCTCCACAGATAGTGATAACTTGGTCTTTCCACTCGTATTTTAACTTCTGGTGAAGGGTCGATGTTACGGCGCCAACAACATGAATCCAGGGTCGACCCAACAAACAGCTGTAGGCAGGCTGAATGTCCATAACATAGAAGATATTTTTAAATATCTGTGGGCCAATTACCACATGCAACTCAATTTTTCCAAGAACCAATCTTTTAGAACCGTCAAAGGCTCTCACAACTAGGTTACTTGGGCGGAGTGCAAGAGCATCATACTCCATCTTGACTAAGGCTTTCTTTGGAAGGACATTGAGTGATGACCCAGTGTCAACCAAAACATGAGAAAGTACAACACCTTTGCACTCTAAGGTGATATGCAAAGCCTTGTTGTGGTTGCGACCCTCCGTAGTCAGACCAGCATCAGTGAACCCTAGTCCATGACTAGTATTGACATTTGAAACCACTGTTCTAACTGATTGATTGTGACTTCAATAGTTGAGCTTTAACTTCGTGGAATGATTTTGGTCTTGCAATGGTGCATTATCATGTAATGAAGTTTAGAAGTGGATTAGAGGTCATTAGAATGCTTGAAACTTGATTTTGCAAAAATCCCTCTTTGGCACATACTTGAAAATTACAAGATTTTTCCCAACTTTGAAAGATCATATCTTGAGTTCTAGGATGAATCAAGAGGAGTTCTTGTACTTTTTGAAAATGGGAATATCCAATCTACAACTTTCATGTTTAAGGATTTTTCATTTGATGCATTTTTGATCAGGAAAGAGGAGGTTGAAAATCTTTCCCAAAATGGAAAGTTTCCATTACAAGTCATGTCCAAAAATGGAAAGTTAGCAAATGGCTTGAAATTCTACAATATTGTGAACTTCTAACCACTTCTAAGATCAAATAAAGATCATATAACATTAAATTGATGAATGTGACCCTTTGGTTCCATTGGTGGTGGCCTCAGATGCCCTGATTCTGACTTTTCTTGCACAATAAGTTACCAGTTGATCATATGACTTTCACAATGAATTTCCTCATAAATTTGGTACACATGCTCCTTATAACATATTAAGACGATTATAATCAAGAATGACCAAAATATTTGAGGTTAAGGGCCTCAAACCCAAAACCCTAATTTTAGGTCATCTGCATAGAAAACCTAGCCTGCATGGACCTCTGTGCAATCCTTTGTGATTTTGTGACTTCAAAGACTTCTTGGAGATGTAAAATGATCATAGAACACTCATGGACACTCTTGGCATGCTTTAAGACCATTGGGATGGCTCAGATCACTTCTTGGATTGCTCAGATCACAAACCCTAGCCATGCAGTTATGTAGTGAAACAAATATGCAATGTAAGATGATATGCTTATGCATCGCTATATGAAAGATCACAAGCCATGGTGTGAGAAAAAGTGAGGGAAAATTTGGGGTGTTTACAACATCCTTAAAAATCGTAGCATTTCCATCGTTATGGAGCATTAAGCCATGGAAAAATTCAAACATATGCATACAAAGCATAAGCCAATTTTGATACCCTTCAAAATCCCGAAACATTGGTTAGTCAATCAAACTAAAACATCCCCACAGAGGATAACCCAATGCATTACTGGACAAAATCTCAAGTATAATTAAGGGATCAAGGATTTTTTAATCTTGCCTTCAGATACTTGGTGTCTGTGGCAGAATTGTCGTTCATGACATTCTTTGTAAGTCCACCTTCGGCTTGACCTTACTTTTTCGAGTTCACCTTCGGCTTGTCCTCGAATTCTTTCGTAATTCTACCTTCTGCTTAGTCTTATGTTTACAACTCCACCTTTGGCTTGGTCTCGTATCTTTGTTTGAGTCTACCTTCGGCTTAGTCTCATTCTTTGTAAGTTCACCTTCGGCTTGGCATTACTTTTTCAAGTTCACCTTCGGCTTGTTATCGAATTCTTTAGTAAGTATACCTTCAGCTTATTCTTACATTTACGACTAAACCTTTGGCTTGGTTTCGTATCTTTGTTGGAGTCTACCTTCGGCCTAGTCTCATCCTTTGTAAGTCCACCTTCGGCTTGGTCTTAGTTTTTCGAGTTCACCTTCGACTTGTTCTTGAGTCTTATCGTAAGTCTACCTTCGGCTTAGTCTTACATTTACGACTCCACCTTCAGCTTTGTTTCGTATCTTTGTTTGAGTCTACCTTCGGCTTGGCCTTACTTTTTTTAGTTCACCTTCGGCTTGTCCTCGAATTCTTTCGTAAGTCTACCTTCGGCTTAGTCTTACGTTTACGACTCCACCTTCGGCTTAGTTTGGTATCTTTGTTTAAGTCTACCTTCGACTTAGTCTCATTATTTGTAAGTCCACCTTCGGCTTGGCCTTACTTTTTTCGAGTTCACCTTCGGCTTGTACTCGAATTCTTTCGTAAGTCTACCTCCGGCTTAGGCTTACGTTTACGATTCCAGCTTCGGCTTGGTTTCGTATTGTTTGAGTCTTTGGGCTTAGTCTCATTCTTTGTAAGTCCACCTTCTGCTTGGTCTTACCTTTTTTGATTTCACCTTCGGCTTGTTCTCGAATATTATCGTAACTCTACCTTCGGCTTAGTCTTACGTTTGCGACTCCATCTTCGGCTTGGTTTCGTATTGTTTGAGTCTACCTTCGACTTAGTCTCACTCTTTGTAAGTCCACCTTCGGCTTGGTTTTACTTTTCTCGAGTCCACCTTTGGCTTGGCCTTGTATCACTGATCCCTTTAAAAGGTTAGGTTATTTCATTTTCCCATAGAGTACAATTTTTCCGGTTTATTCGGGTATTCAATCCCTTCATACCTTTAAAGTCTGAAAGCAATTTCTATCATCCCTTCAAGTCTACAATTGATTGAATAGGGGCAGCTGTAATACCCCAAAAATTTTCCTCTCATTTTTTTTCGTGGTGTTTAGCATATCGCGTTGCATTCATAATCCCGTACATAATAAAATTTAAAGAGAAAAATAAAGTAAGTCATGCATCATTGGTTGGCGTGCAAGGCATGTGATCGAGGTTCACTATGTGGCAAGATCAAATATCAGAACACAAGGTTGGAGCTGGCTCAGAACGGACGGTGGAGATGCATTCTGAGGGTTTCCCACCAAAAGGAAGGAAATTCAAAATTTCCATCCGTTAACCGGTTAACGTCAGGGGTTAACCGGTTAACGCCTACGAATTTTGGGCAATATTTTCAAAATTCAGTTGGTGCCTCCCTCCACTTTCCATTCTCCACTTTGCCTTGCATTTTACCCACTTTCTAGACCCTTCCACCACCTTCCTATGGAATATTTCAAGGAATATTCTAGTAACCCTAACCAACTTTAACTAACTCCTAAGCTAACTCCTAACCTCACTTTCCAAACTCAATGCTCAAGCTAAATCCTAACCCAAAGCTTGCTCCAAACCTAACTCCTATATAAACTCAATATGCTCAAAACCTCACGACTTCAACCTTATTTTTCAATTTAATCTCATTTTTTCTCTCATCACTCTCACTTTTTCACTCTATTTTCCAAATTCACCAAAGCTTCATCATCAAGATCTTCCAAGTTTCACATCGAAACTAGAAAGATTGGAAGCTTAGCCTTCATCATCTTCACTGATTCAGCGGATAATTAAAGGATTCGGCACGATTGCGGTGTTTATTTCACCGTTCGGAAGCGTTTTGGATCGATTGCATTTATTTTGCATGCTCACGGATTGAATCTTGGAACCTCCGGTATTCTCTTTGTTTATGCATTGATCAACATCTCAACAATCACCAAAGCAAGCCTCCGCTTTTTAGGTTGGTGGATCCGAAACTACTTCTTGCTTTAATTTATTTATCTTCATCTCCCCGTAAGGCATTCTTCGATTGTTTCGCTTTTGTGATGCTTTATTCGGTTTGGTCATTAGTAACTAGAATTGTAGCATGATCATAGTGGTAATAGGAATTAGAAGGTTGTATTTAGGTGATAATTTTGTGCTAGCATTGTAATGGTTGCATTAGGAGCTTTAGGAAATAAGTGGATAGCTAGAAGGGCTTTTTTCCTCACTGTTTTTCAATTCTGGTTCAATGTTAACTAGTTAACACCCAGGGTTAATCGGCTAACACTTTGTCATTGCCTGTTGTTAACTGATTTTTGAACCTGTTAACCGGTTAACCCTGGGCGTTAACCGGTTAATGTTGTGTTGATCTAGTTTTTGTGTTGTTTTCTTGCATGTTTGTGCATCAATCTTCCTTTTATCATCATAGATTTTTATATTATGATTTTAGGAAATTGTTAGGAGCTAGTTTAGTGTAAGAGCGTGGAGTTTCGATAGCTTTCGACATGCATTTCGTTAGTTTCCGATTTTAGGCATAAAGTCTTGCATACATATCCATTTCATATTGTGATCATCATTTACATGACTTAGCATCATTCATAGCATGTTAATAAATGTCTACACTTCTGTTTTGCATCGCATTCGAAGTCCCTGCATGTTTTGGTTAAATCATGTGCATAATGAAAAACTTGCATATTGTTAAAACCATATGATCATCTATTTTGAATCAATTTATTGTATGATGATATGTTGTATTCCATTGTTAGTGATCCATTTCACATTGTTTCATAACTTGCATGATCATTACATTCCATTGTATGCATTAAACTCATGTTTGTGAATTTGAAAAATAATGAAAATCTGCCTGGTTTCATCGCTGCATTTTGAAACAAGAGCTGTAAAAACATGCTGCATTGTTCTATTTTAGGTCTTTTACACCTATTTTCATGTTGTTTGGTAGATGTAGCAGGCTATTTGTATTATGCATTGCATTTTGTAGCTGTTTGTGCAATAGGAAGTTGTAGTAGCTGCTGGATTTAGGCTTTTCCTAGTTTTTAGTGCCGTTAGACCTAGGATTGAGTCTAGTTTAGGCCATAGATATATTAGGATATGTTTGGTACTTGTTTTCCTTCTTCCTTTAATCATGTTAGCAATATCCTACTAATCTTTTTTTTGTTGGGAGGTTGAGGTAAGTTTATCCTCACAACTTCTTCCTTTTAAATTCTTTATTCTTTCAAAATGGGGTTGCCTTGGCACTTTGTGCTTTGTTTGTACAACTTCATGTTAATCCCTCTTAGAAACGACTCACCTTCATTAGGAAGTAAGTTGATATCTAATTCTATCTTCTTCTTCCTCGTTAGGATTAGAAACCACACAAACTATTAGGACCTTCGTTTGCATGCAATAAATAACTTAGGGTTGGTCTTAGTTCCCCTAGTTTTTCCCTTTTCTCGATTTGAGTCTCTCTTTCTCATCTCATAAAGAAAAACAACAAAATACCTAATAAAGGTCGAGCGTTCTCGTACTCCAGGAGACTTTGTCGTGGTTTACTTATACATATCCCATTTCGGGGCAAGGTGTATGGCATCTACCACGATGAACAAGTCTCAGTATAAGAATGTTTCACAAACAACAAACTCAAAACACTTCTTTAAAACACAGTTAACAAATAACACACGTCTTTTCCTGCGGGAATTATCTTCTCACCTCACTCACTCTCAACGAGAACTTTCTCCTACTTTCGTCATTTGCAAGACGGTAACGCACTCGTACCAGACAAGCATGCAACAAGTGAGCATAGGCATGAACAGTTCAAGCTTTAAACAACACAAGCAGAGTTTCCGCCTTAGTTAGGCGAACTACGTCGACTCTGATCCTCATATTCCTTATGAGGTACGTAGGCAGCGGGGTCGGGGCCGTTCGAGCATATTCTTTATTTTCCATACATTTTCCTCATTCTTTATTTTCCTCATTCAACAACATCTTATTACTTACCCATTGAAACAAACAAACAAGTGTCGCTCCTCGGATTCTCATCCAGGTGCAAACGTGAAATGTCGGCAATGTTGGAGGTTGAGGTTGAATAGAGTCTCCAGCTAGGCATTTTTATCCCGAAGGAAAGGTAATGCTTCATAAACCTGGAAGGGTATGGATAAGACGGTTTCAAACCAAAGAAACTGAGAAAGGGGGTTGGGTACAACCTGGGAAGGTATTAGCACCCAGATCGTTCATCGTACTCGACGGGATCCACGTTTACAAGATTGTGTTTAAAGGGGTAGGTGTATGTGCTATCTGTGTGCAAGAGATAGGGAAAGAAAGTACAGGTGTCAGTGCAAAAGGTGTGAATTTCTCAGGAATTGAGGCTTAAAAAGAAAGCTGGAAGAGGGGGAAGACACAGAGACTTGTGTTCGATAACTGTTTAGTTATGCCTACGTATCCTCTCGTGCAATGAGGAAGTCAGAACACTGTAGTTCAACTCAAAGAGACTGAATATGATTTGACTGTGAACTGCTTTCTTGTCTATGCTCAATTGTATGACTCGTCTGGCTCGAGTGCTAACTCTCTTGCATTAGACGGAAGAAGCGAGTTCTCGTTTATAGAATAAGTGTGATGAGAAAAGAATCCCGAAGGAGAACTTTATTATTTGTTTTTGTGTTTTTAGTTTTTTTTTAATTTTTTTTGGTGTTTTCATAAGATAATGAGCTTAAGCCTTAATCAAGGGTCTTAAACTCATTATATCACCCCTGATTAGGAATAATGAGCCTACTTAAGTGTTATATAAGCATCTCAACTTAATTACCTTAATGATGAAAGATTAAGATCATTAACCTACTTGTGATTATTAAGATGTTTTTTGGTTTTTGTTTAGTGTTAAGTAATGAGTTTAATCTCTAATCAGGGATTAGTGAACTCATTACACCATCCTAAGAGAAGGATGATAGATGAGAACACTTAAGCTGTGGAAGACTCCTCAACTTAATCCCTGGTTAGGGAATAAATTCATTAGATAACTAGCCTTTACTAAAGATGGATTTTAATTAAAGGATGAGATTAAGAAATGTATTTTAAGTTTGTAAGACAACTTGAGGGGGACTTGCCCATTAAACAATAGGGTTAGTCCCTCTTAACCATAAGGAATAAATAGAACCCTAATATAAGGCCCAAGTTACAAGCTTATGTCTTGATCATTATTAAGTGTTTTTTATTAATAGGTGTAAACAAATTAAAGTTTTGACACTAAGGATTAAATTTATACACTCCATCCTAAGATAAGGATGAATGCATAACCCTAATTCAAAGTCCTAAAGCTTTTAGAGTTTAGCCTCTGATTATGAGATGAGAAGAGAGACTCAAGGAGACTCAAAGGTAAAAGACTAGGGGAGACTATTTACAACCCTAAAATTATCATGCTTGGATGTTCCTATGGTTTGTGAAGCTTAAATAAAGGTCTTCAGATAGCCACCTTGGAAGAAGAAGCAGATGAAAAGAGAAGGAGAGAAAGAATAAGTTACTTACTTCCTGAAGAAGATAAGTAACTTATAAGAAAGAAAGTAGCAAGAGAAACACAAGTGAAGCAAGTTCACTCCAAAGACAATTAAAGGATGCAAATGCAAAGGAAAGAAGAGTTGGGAGGTGAAGGAAAATCCACCTCCCAGACATTTTACCAAAAGTTCCTGAAATGTTAGCACAAGATTCATAACATGCAAATGAAAAAGGAAACAAAGCATATGAAGGTGCAAAAACCACAACCAGAAGTGTAAATGCAATGCAAATGGTGTATGAAATGATGCAAAGGCATAAACAAGTCATGTATATGATCATACAAGAGAATTAGTGCAAATGAAGCATGTTAGGAGCATGAAAGCACATAGAAGTTCATGAAACAAAATGAATGCAAAGCATGCCAAAATAATGCAACAATGATCAAGAAATGATTCAAACATGTCCTAAGATGTCTAAGATTATATACAAAAGAAAGGAATGGCATGACAAGTTCATAAGTTCATGATATGCAAAGAAGAATGCAAATGAAGATGCAAAATTAGGGTTTTAATGCAACATGAGATGCATATGACCAAAACAGAAGCATACATCATGATAAAAAATTGAAATTGAACTCAAACAAACCCTAATCACATATGAGATCACACCCGAAGGAGAAGGTCAAAAGCTAACCCTAGGCAAAGTTATGGATTTCTTAAGTTAACTAGGGTTTTTGGGGGATTTTAAAAATTATGTGAAAGAAATGCAATAAAAATGAAAGTAAAAATGAATTAAATGGAAAGCCAAATGATCTGATGGTTAAGATTCAAACATGAGGGGAGACAGTTAACTGTGTACGTGAATGGAGGGCCTGAATTCATTCTGGATAATTAAATTGTTTTATAATTAATTAAACATGATTTATTTAATTAATTAGATTAGGGTTTTAATGACCTAATCCTAGCCATTCACGTGCGTAATTAAAATAGATCCAAGGGTCCACATTAAATCTAGAAAACTAACCCTAATCAAACCCTAAACATTTTCAGGTGACCGGAGCAAGCTCCAGTCATCTTCTCCGGCGAGCTCTTCACCCTATCTCACTTCCTAGGCTACCCCAGACTCCCTAACTCTCCATAATCATCCCCCAAACAACTCTAAACAAGAATCAAGCCATAAAAATCATTTCTATTGCATCTAAATGGATAATCGAAGAAAAGCGTTTTCAGATCAAAATGTTTCAGAGCAAGCATACATCCTGGTTTCTCAACCATTTTCAAAAAAAATCATATCACCATGATCATAGAGACATACAAAATCATATTATAACTTAAAATGGAGTTTCTGGAAAAATGTTTTGAGATGGCTACCTGAGATGAAGCTTTGTCAATCTGAGCTTTCTGGCCTTTCCTTTGATGCTAATCCACTCCACTTGATCCCCTTGTGCTTCTGAAGGGCTTGAATGAAGTTTGTATAGCTTGGTTTTGAAGATTCAGTTCTGCTAAGGCAGAAATCGTGTCTTTGGTTCAGAGGCTTTTAGGGAAAAATGAAGGGTGGTATGTGATCCTTAGACCACTTGGAGATGATTGGTGAAGTTTGTTTTGAGGTTTGTGGCTTGAGTGATCAGATTCGAAGAGATGAAGGTTTTTGGGGATTTTTGGCAATCTGAGCTTATGGGATGATTCAGGCCAATGTGTCTTATGAACTAAGGTGCTTTAGGCTTGTATGTGATGTCCTGATTGGCTCGAGGAGTTGGTGTGGCACAATTTGATTGGTAAGGGAAAATTGCAAAAAGTCAAAAGTTTTTGTACCACAAGCATGGGCCATGGCAGAAGATGTTTGAAGGGGTGTCTGGCCTCAGATAAGTTCATGGATGGCCCTTGGATTGAGTTTGTGCAGCTGTAACAAGTGGATGAAGAGATATCATAGGTTTTGCAAATTTCCCTCTTTGGAATTTCTTGAAGTGCATTATGTTGGTATGATGTTTAGAAGTTGATTAGAGGTCTTGAAATGGCTTGGCAAGTGAAATTGCAAAAATCCCTCTTTGGTGCACACTTGAAAATTATAGGATTTTTGCCAACTTTGAAAGGCCATATCTTGAATTATAGGATGAATCAAGACATGTTCTTGTACTTTTTGAATATGGGAAGACATAATCTACAACTTTCATTTCCAAGGATTTTTCATTTGAAGCATTATTTGTAATGAAAGAATAAGTTGAATATCTTTCCCAAAATGGAAAGTTTCCAGTACAAGTCATTTCCCTAAATAGCAAGTTTGCATTTGGCTCAAAATTCTTCAACTTTGTGATCTTACAACCACTTCAATGATCAAATAAAGATTATAGAGACTAAAAATGATGATGATGACCCTTTGGTACCCTTGATAGAGGCCCCAGATGCCCTGATTTTGACTTTACTTGCTCAAGAAGTTACCCAATGATCAGATGACTTCCACAGTGAATTTCTTCATCAAATTTGGTACACATGATCCTTATAGCACATTAAGATCATTATAATCAAGAATGAACAAAAAATTGAGGTTAAGGCCCTCAAACCCAAAACCCTAATTTTGGTCATCTGTGCAGGAAAACCCTAGCTCTGCCTGGACTTATGTGCAATCTTTTGACATTTTGTGACTTCCAATCATCCTTGGAGATATAGACCATAGACCCCTCATGGACCCTCTTGGCATGCTTCAAGGCCTCAGAGATTTCTCAGATCACTTCTAAAATTCATCTGATCATAAAACCATAATTGTGCAGTCATGCAATGATTTGATGAAGTTGTTTATGCAATGTGAGATGCAATGAAATGTTTATGCAAAATGAGATCATAAGCCATGGTGTGAGAAAAAAAAGTGAGGGAAAATTTAGGGTGTTTACAACAGCCCCTATTCAAGCATGAGTTAGTTGTGCAGGATGTAAGCGCCTGGCTTAACAGACAAACAGGATAACTTGTGGTTGAATACCAAAGACAATCCGAAATTTGCACTCACTGGGAGAAGAAGAAAAGGGATATAAATTGTAAAAGATAGTATAGTATGCTTATCACGTATAAGCGATGGAGGACGACCATCGAGCATAGGACGACTATTGGGGATGAAAAACAGTAAGTAAAGCAATGATGGGGACGACCATCATGCTGGGAAATAAAGAGACCGCGACGAGGACGGCCATCGGGTAAAGAAATAAAAATTCTCTAGGGACTTAAGAAATGAGGGAAGCACCGACAGGGACGGCCATCAGGTTGAAGGGTAAATAAACTGCGACGGGGACGGCCATCAGGTAAAAGAATAAATGAAATAATGATGAGGGACGATCATCAAAAGGTGAAGGACGATCACCTGGCAGGGGACGACTGCTGAAAATATCACGACATAGGACGAATGCCGGATAAAAAAGATCAACAATGGGGAAGGCCTTCGGATAAGCATGAAGAAGGATGATCATCAAGAGGTGAAGGACGATCACCTAGCAGGGGACGACTGCTCTTGGGGGATTATCTCGACATAGGACAAATGCCGGATAACAAAGATCAACGATGGGGACGGCCATCGGATAAAATGATGAGGGACGGTCATCAAAAGGTGAAAGACGATCACCTGGCAGGGGACGACTGCTAAAAACATCGCTGGTAGGGGACTCCACAATGGGGACTCCACTGGGGAAAGGATGAGGGACGGTCATCCAAAGGTGAAGGACGATCACCTGGTAGGGGACGGCTGCCGAAAGTATCACGACATAGGACGAATGCCGGATAGAAAAAGTTGTTTTGTTTCTGTTGTGATGTAAACACGGACGAGTGCTTACACTTTAAAATAAAAGGTAAAAGTGTTTGACAGTGTGTATAGACCAAAGACACGGACGAGCATCCTTAGAACCATGATACGGACGAGTATCGGTAGAAACAAACATTGACACGTGTTTAAGGATGATGATATGGACGAGTATCAATCGGTTAAACAAGGAACACGGACGAGTGTTTGACCTGCTGAGGAGTGATATCAAAAGGATTATGGCGACTTCACTGGGGAAAGATGACACAGACGAGTGTCGAAAAGAGCATATATAAATATGAACAGACATCTGTATTTGAGAGTGAAAAGGGGATGTTTTGTCTTTTATCTACAGGGGATATGAGTTTTATATATGGCTGGTGAAGTGATTTTGATATTTGTAGGTGACTGGCTCGAACCTTGCTTATGATTATGCAAATGTTTGATTTTTGCCGTAATGCTCCGTATTAGACGGAATGCTACACTTATTTTGGGAAAAATGATGCGAATGCTATGATTATGCAAAAGAGAGAACCGATCCGACATCCGGATCTTGCGGGGAGAATGATCTCTGGTCTATCTGTCCGGAGGGAGAACTCCGCTAGGGATGAGGAAGTTTCAGCAACTCCGCTGGGGATGAGGAAGTTTTAGCAACTCCGCTGGGGAAGTATTTCAGGCATTGCTCTACTAGGGAGAAAATGGCAACTCTGACGGGGAATAGAAAGTTCCTGGCTACTTTGCTGGGGAAAAACCGTCAAGCATTGCTCGGGAGATCCTGCTTAGGGAGGAGATAACTTCTGGGAAGTAATCTGTTGCCACTCCTTCGTCTAAGCGATACGCTGGGGATTGATGAATTCCTCAAGGGATCCTCTGGGGGGATAAATACTTCTTGTCAAGGAGTCCTGCTGATGATGTGATTGCTGTCTTGGCTGGGGAAAATGCCTGATATGCCCCATCATGTTAAAGATCGTCTTCCTTGAGCACCTACAACCTGTTAAGACAAACGAAACGCACAAGTGTCTCGAGGTATCCTCAACCGGATTCCGTCATAGGAGTTAGATTTGCTTAAGAATTCATATTTCCTGCAAGCATTTGTTGAAAATGGCCTATATGTTTTCATGCAAATGTTGTATTACAAACTCTGGACATTTTGCAAATAAAAACAAAAGGTAAAAACAAAGTGTGACTGAATATTCTGATTTTATTGATTTGTGTGCCCTGAATAGGAAAGTACAGTCAAAGAAGCGAATCCCTTGAAAGGAGGAGATTGAGAAGTGCATTCATGTGAGCTTCGGAACACATTAGCAGTGACAAAATAGAGATTTTGGAGGGTGTCTGATGGAGCTGGTCCACAACCTTGTAGTCACTCTTCTTGATTATTCTCATGAACTCGTCTACATCCTGGTCAAAGGATGTCCTCCGAGTTTCCTTGGCAATAGGTTCTTCAGGCACCGCACTCTTGCCATTAGCCTTGGCAGTAGCTTCTGCTTCAGCGTTAATTCTTGGGAATTGTGAGGAAAAAAGACGTCCTCTTCGAGTGAAGCCTCCGCCTCCCCCTACATTATCAATTTGTGGTGAAGAAGTTGAAGAATCGAGAGTGACTTTCTTTCCGTTGCAATATAAATATGAGCCATAGTGCCAAGGTACGACACTGCTGCTGTCATAGGGAAATGGTCCAGGCATCGTGATAGTAACCGGACTGATTGCTGCGGAAGAAGGAGTTGAGACAGTTTGAGGTTCATAATAGATTGTGACAGTATGTCTGACCGGAGATGGTGCAGGTGATGAAAGTTGTTGATGTTGATGGAGATGTTGATGTGAGTTGTTGAAAGAATCTGGAACGTGGATTGTCGCCGGATCATAGTAAATGATAAATGTGGAAATATCTTCATTGATGGTTGCTGTTGTTGTAGAAGGATGTATTGAACTGATGTCTGTTGAAGTTGAAGAAGGGATGGTTGTTGATGTTGTAGAAGAATCTCTTGGAATGACTCTTGTTGAAGTTGTATGAGTGATATCTGTTACATCTGATGGAATGATATGTGTCGCTCCTCCGAAAAGACACCTGGTCAGATAGGGTACATACGCGAACGGTCGGCGAAAGGAGAAAAGAAGTGAAGATGAATAGAGTCTCCAGCTAGGCATTTTTATCCCGAAGGAAAGGTAATGCTGCATAAACCTAGAGAAAATATGGATAAGACGGTCGCGAACCAGAGAAACTGAGAAAGGGGGTTTGTTACAACCTGGGAAGGTATTAGCACCCAGATTTTCCGTCGTACTCGACGGGATCCATGCTTTAAAGTTTGTGTTTTAAAGGGAGAGTGTCTGTGCTATCTATGTGCAAAAGCTGGAAAAGAATGTACAAGTGTCAATGCAAGAAAGTGAAGTGAGGTTCTCAGGAATGAGGCTTAAAAAGAATGCTGAAAGAGGGGGAAGAAGCAGAGACTTTTGTTCGATAACAGTTGAGTTATGCCTACGTATCCTCTCGTGCAATGAGGAAGTCAGAACACCGTAGTTCGACTCAAGGAGACTGAAAGATAAATTGACTGTGAACTGCCTGCTTGTCTATGCTCAAGTGTATGACTTGTCTGGCTCAAGTTCTAACTGTCTTGCATTAGACGGAAGAAGCGAGTTCTCGTTTGTGAATGAAGATGATGAGAAAGGAATCCCGGAGGAGATGATTTATTGTTTGTTTTTGTGTTTTCAATCTTTTATTGCTTTTTTGTGTTTGTCATAAGTTAATGAGCTTAAGCCTAAACCAAGGGTTAGAAAACTCATCATATCTTCCCTTTGATTAGGGATAATGAGAATACCTTAAGAATGAGATAAACATCTCAACTTAATTACCATGATGATGTAGGATTAAGATAATTAACCTACTTATGATTATTTAGATGTTTTTGAGTTTTTTTGTTTAGTGTTAAGTAATGAGTTTAAGCCATAATCAAGGATTAGTGAACTCATTACACCATCCTAATAGAAGGATAATAGATGAGAACACTTAAGCCGAGGAAGATACCTCAACTTAATCCATGGTTAGGGATTAAATTCATTATATAACAAGCCTTTATTAAGTGAATTTTAATTAAGGGATGAGATTAAGAAGTGAGTTTTATGGTTTGTAAGACAACTTGAGGGGGACTTGTCCATTAAACACTAGGGTTAGTCCTTCTTAACCATAAAGGAAGAATTAGAACCCTAATGTAAGGCCCTTGTTACAAGATGAAGTCTTGGTGATTATTAAGATGATTTGATTAAGAGGTTTAAACAAATTAAATTTTTAACACTTTGGATTAAAGTTATACACTCCATCCTAATAGAAGGATACATGCATAACCCTAATTCCAAAGTCCTAAAACTTTAAGAGTTTAGTCTCTAATGATGAGGTGAGAAGAGAGACAAAAAGAAGACACAAAGGCAAAAGCTAAAGGGGGACTAATCACAACCCTAATTATTATCATGCTTGGATGTTCCTAAGGTTTGTAAGGCTTGAGAAAGATCTTCAAAGAAGCCACCAATGGAAGAAGCATATGGAAGGAAAGAGAAGCAGAAGAAACAAGTTACTTACTTCACTAAAGAAGATAAGTAACTTGGAGAAAGAAAGTGAGATATGAAGATGAATGAGTAAGCTCACTCTAAGACAATGGAAAATGCAGCAAGGATGCATATGAAGAAGATGAAGAGAAATGAGAAGTGAAGGCAAATTAACTTCTCAAGTTACTTACCACCTGAAAATGTTAGCATAAAGAAAGAGATGAAGTGAAATGAAGCATATGTAATGACAAAGAAACAAAACCAGAAGCAATCACATGATGCAAATTATGCTATGAGATGATGCAAAGGCAAACCAAGTGTTATGAATGTTCATATAAGAGATTGGATGCAAATGAAGCATGCTTTGAAGTATGAAAACACATGTATGTTTATGAAATGAAATGGATGCAAAGCATAGAAAATGTATGAATAAATGATCAAGCAATGTATTAATATGTCTAAAATGGCATACAAGTGCTTAGAATGTCATGGCAAGTTAACATGTTCATGCAATGCAATTTAAGGTGCAAGTATGGATGCAAAATTAGGGTTACATGAAAGGATGCAATGCAAATGATCAAAACAGAAACAATTCACATGATAAAAATTTTCAAATGAGCTCAAACAAATCCTAACCCCATATGATCACACACCCCAAAGGAGAAGGTCCAACTCTTAACCTAAAAGAAGTTATGATTTTTCCAAGTTAACTAGGGTTTTTGGGTACCTTAAAAGGGAAAATGAAAATCAATTTGAAAATGAAAGATAAATTCATGACAAAAATATACTAGAAATTACATGCTTTATGGAAAACAATGCAAAAACAATCATTGTCAAACCTTTCATGGTTAGGTTGAAACGAATTTTCAAAGTTAGGGTTCCAAAAACGGAATTTTATGAACCCTAAATTCAAGAAAAAAGTCAAAATTGGATCAAAACCAAAAATAAATTTTTATGAATGGTTTGACAATGTTTCTAATTGTCTTAAGATGCAATGTGATTTTTTTTGGAATTTTTAGAAACCAAAATGGTATTTTAATCAATTAATTTCCATTAATTAATTAAAATAAACATTTAAATATTTTTTGTAAACACCCCAAATTCGCCCTCAATAATTTCACACCATGGCTTGTGATCTTTCATCTTTGCATAAGTTTAAGCATACATCTCATAATGCATTTTTGATTCATCTGCATAGTTCAAGTTCATCTGCATCTAGGGTTTGTGATCTGAGCAATCCAAGGTTCCATCTGAGCCACTCCAAAGGTCTCTAATCATTCCAAGAGGGTCCATGTGTGTTATATCATCATATTATATCCCTCAAAGATCAAGGAAGTCAAAAAATCACAAGAACTGACAAAGCATGGAAGCATAGCTAGGGTTTCACTACATAGATGACCTGAAATTAGGGTTTTAGATTCAGAGGCCATAACTACAAATTTTTTGGTCACTCTTGTTTCTATTGTTCTTAGGATACTACAAGGACCATGTGTACCAAGTTTTATGAAGAAATTCATGGTGGAATTCATCTGTTCATTGGGCAACTTCTTGAGCAAGTCAGAGCAAAATCAGGACATCTGAGGCCCCCAACAATGGAACCAAAATGGAATTTTCATCAAATTGAAGTTATTTGATCTTTATTTGATCATTGAAGTGCTTGTAAGTTCACAAAATGGAAGAAATTTGAGCTAAACCAAAAGTTGCCAAAAATGGAAATGACTTGTAATGGAAACTTTCCATTTTGGGAAAGTTTTTCAACCTCCTCTTTCTCAACCAAAAATGCTTCAAATGGAAACTTTTTGGTCATGAAAGTTGTAGATTGGATCATTCCCCTTTCAAAAAGTACAAGAACATGTTCTAATTCATTATGGAACTCAAGTTATGGCCTTGCAAAGTTGGCAAAAATCCTATAATTTTCACTTTCACACCAAAGAGGATTTTTTGCAATTTCACATACCAAGTCATTTTGTGACCTCTAATAACTCTCTAAGCATCATATAAACATAATACATTGCATTGTGACCAGAATTTCCCAAAGAATCACAAGTTTTTATGGCTTGCATCACAAGAAATCACAAAAGGGGCAAATTGCATAACACTTGCAAAATTTCTTGCAACCATGCGTCCACTTGTGCCAGCTGCATAATTTCAATCCCATGGCTCTCCTTGATCAATGCTGAGGCCAGACATGCTCTTGAACAACCCCTGCCATAGCCCATACCTCAAGAACACATAATGTTGACATTTTGGCAACTTGCCCATACCAATCACCACAGGCCACCACCCACTTTCTAACCTATCAAGCAATGTTATATGGACTAAAAGCAATCTAACTCACACAATCTTGGAGCTCAGAACCTCTCATAAGCCAAGTTTCTCAAAATCACCCCAAAACTTCAAGCTTTCAATTCTCTCTTTCCAGCCACTCAAACTTCAAACGAACTTCACCGTTCAACTCACCATCATCAATAAAACATTTCCCAACCATCAAACCAACCTGAAACCCCACAAACACAAAACACGATTTCAGACCAGTTGAGGTGCAACCACTCAATCCAGCCATTCTAAACTCTTTCAAAACATTGAAACATCATCAGGGGGTCAAGTGAAGTGGATTTACACAGGAGAAGAGGTCCAAAACTCCAGAGGTGAAAGCTTCAGCTCAGGTAGCCACCTTCAAACTTTTTTCCAGAACTTGTTTTTTATGTTATAGAAATGATCTATATGCTTCACTGATCACACTGCACTTGTTGGTTTTGAAAATGATTGAGTATTGAGTCTGTATCGTGTTTCTGAAAGTTTTTCCATTTTTGAGTTTTGATTTGTATCTTGTTCATGAGCCATTAGATTTTTTTTTGAGGTTGGATTCAGGCTTAGGGAGGTGTGGGGGAGTGATCTGGAGCTTTCGAGCTCTGGAAATGGCCTAGGGAAGAAGTTGGTGTTGAGGTCTCACCGGAGAAGATGACCGGAGCACTGTTCCAGTCATCTGAAGGTGATTAGGGCTAATTTAGGGTTTAGTTTGCCAGATGCATTCTGGGCCTTTGGATCAGGATTAATTTAAAATGAGTGGCCAGGATTAGTTCATTTAGGGTTAATTCAAATTAATTAATTTAATTAATTAGGTTTATCCAGTTTGAATCTGAACCATAGGATCTGGCGCGCAGTCTTTCCCTCCAACCCCAGTTCAAACCTAGACCATTGGATGCGTTGACTTTCTTTTTATTTACATTTATTTTGTTTTCTTTGCATTTTTCTTTGTCATTTTATTTAAAATACTTAGAAAAATCATAAACATATTTCCTTCTGCATTTTGCTTCCAAATATTTTTCTTCACCCAAAAACATTTTTATTTTTATTTTTTGCATTAAAAAATCATTTTAAAAATATTTTAATGTTTATTTTAATTAATTAATGGAAATTAATTAATTAAAATACCATTTAGGTTTCTAAAAATTCCAAAAAAAATTCACATTGCATCTTAGGACCTTTAGAAACATTGTCAAACCATTCATACAAATTTCTTTTTGGTTTTGATCCAATTTTGACATTTTTCTTGAATTTAGGGTTCATAAAATTCCCTTTTTGGAACCCTAACTTTGAAAATTCCTTTCTGCCTAACCATGAAGGGTTTGACAATGATTCTTTTTGCATTGATTTCCATATAGCATTTAGTTTCTAGGATATTTTAGTCATGAATTTATCTTTCATTTTCAAATTGATTTGCATTTTCCCTTTTAAAGCATCCAAAAACCCTAGTTAACTTAGAAAAATCATAACTTCCTTTAGGTTAAGAGTTAAACCTTCTCCTTTGGGGTGTGATATCATATGGGTTTAGGGTTTGTTTGAGCTCATTTGCAAATTTTTGTCATGTGAATTGCTTCTGTTTTCATCATTTGCATCTCATCCTTTCATGTAACCCTAATTTTGCATCCATACTTACATCTTACATTGCATTGCATGAACATATGAACTTGCCATGACATTTTAAGCACTTGTATGCCATCTTAGACATCTTAACATTTCTTGGTCATTTCTTCATACATTTTCCATGCTTTGCATCCATTTAATTTCATAAACATCCATGTGTTTTCATGTGTCCCATTCGCTTCATTTGCATTCATCCTCTTTGTATGAACATCCATAACACTTTGTATGCCTTTGCATCATCTCATAGCATCATTTGCATCATGTGATTGCTTCTGGTTTTGGAATTTGCCCATTCATATGCATCATTTCATCTATTTCTTTCTTTATGCATATTGTGCTAACATTTTCAGGTGGTAAGTAACTTGAGAAGTGAATTTGCCTTCACTTCTTATTTCTCTTCATCTTCTTCATATGCATCCTTGCTGCATTTTTCTTTGCCTTTGAGTGAGCTTGCTCATTCATGTTCATCTCTCACTTTCTTTCTCTAAGTTACTTATCTTCTTCAGTGAAGTAAGTAATTTATTCATCTGTTTCTTCCTCCTTTCATTTGCTTCTTCCATTGGTGGCTTCTCTGAAGATCTCTTTTAAGCCTCACAAACCATAGGAACATCCAAGCATGACAATAATTAGGGTTGTGATTAGTCCCCCTTTAGCTTTTACCTTTGTGTCTTCTTTGTGTCTCTCTTCTCACCTCATCATTAGAGACTAAACCTTTAAGGCTTTAGGACTTTGGAATTAGGGTTATGCCTGCATCCTTCTCTTAGGATGGAGTGTATAACTTTAATCCTAAGTGTTAAACCCTTAATTTGTTTAAACATCTTAATCATTCCATCTTAATAATCACTAAGACATTAACTTGTAACTTGGGCCTTGCATTAGGGTTCTAATTCTTCCTTTATTGGTTAAGAAGGACTAACCCTAGTGTTTAATGGACAAGTCCCCCTCAAGTTGTCTTACAAACCATAAAATCCACTTCTTTATCTCACCCTTAATTAAAATACACCTTAATAAAGGCTTGTTATATAATGAATTTAATCTCTAACCATGGATTAAGTTGAGGTATCTTCCTAAGCTTAAGTGTGCCCATCTATTATCCTTATATTAGGATGGTGTAATGAGTTCACTAATCCTTGATTATGGCTTAAACTCATTACTTAACACTAAACAAAAAAACTCAAAAACATATAAATAATCACAAGTAGGTTAATGATCTTAATCCTACACCATCATGGTAATTAAGTTGAGATGTTTATCTCATACTTAAAGTATTCTCATTATCCCTAATCTAAGGGAGGATATAATGAGTTTACTAACCCTTGGTCTAGGCTTAAGCTCATTAATTTATGACAAATACCAAAAACAATAAAAGATTGAAAACACAAAAATAAACAATAATCGTCTCCTCCGGGATTCTTTTCTCATCATCTTCACTCACAAACGAGAACTTGCTTCTTCCGTTTAATGCAAGACAGTTAGCACTCGAGCCAGACGAGTCATACACTTGAGCTTAGACAAGCAAACAGTTCATAGTCAAATTCATTTTCAGTCTCTTTGAGTCGAACTACGGTGTTCTGACTTCCTCATTGCACGAGAGGATACGTAGGCATAACTTAATTGTTATCGAACAAAAGTCTCTATTTCTCCCCCCTCTTTCAGTTTTCTTTCTAAGCCTCATTCCTGAGCACCTCACTTCACTTTCTTGCACTGACACTTGTACATTCTTTTCCAGCTTTAACATACAGATAGCACAGACACTACCGCTTTAAACACAAACCTTCAAGCGTGGATCCCGTCGCGTACGACGGACAATCTGGGTGCTAATACCTTCCCAGGTTGTAACCAACCCCCTTTCTCAGTTTCTCTGGTTCGCGACCGTCTTATCCATATTGTCTCTAGGTTTATGCAGCATTACCTTTCCTTCGGGATAAAAATGCCTAGCTGGCGACTTTATTCATCTTCACTCATTCTCTCCTTTCGCCGACCGTTCGCGTCTGTACCCTATCTGACCAGGTGTCTTTTCAGGGGAGCGACATTTTTAAAATAATTTTTTAATGCAAGAAATAAAAATAAAAATGTTTTTGGGTGAAGAAAAATATTTAGAAATAAAATTCAAAAGGAAATATTTTTATGATTTTTCTAGGTATTTTAAATCAAATGATAAAGATAAATGCAATTTAAATGAAATAAAATAAAAATAAATGAAAGTATGACAAATCAGTGGACCAGATTCAAACTGGTGAAAAAGCTGTTGACTGGCGCGCAGATCAAAGTTCCAGATTCAAACTGGCTTAATTCTAATTAATTAATTAAATTAAAAATAATTAGGGTTAAGTGAATTCATCCTGGCCCTCTAAACACGCGTGAACCCTAGATCCTACGCTCCATATTCGAAGTTCATTAATTAATCAGATTAAGCCCTAATTAAACTCAGGTGGCCGGAGAAGACTTCCGGTCGTCTTCTCCGGCGAGCTCCTCCCCTGAGCTTCCTCAAAACACCACCCCAGGCTCTCAAACTCTCCATAAATGATCAAATCACTACCCTAAACAAGAATCTGACCCTAAAAATCATTTCTCATTCCTCAATATCAAGATTCGAATCAAAAACCTAAAAATGTCAAAACTTCCAGACAACCATGAAATCCTTAATACGCAACCATTTTCAAAAATAAAGACATCTGCATGATCAATACATCACATAGATTCATTCAGGAACTTAAAATTACATTTCTGGAAAAAAAAGTTCTTGAGGTTACCTGAGCTTGAGCTTTCTCAGTTTGGCACTTTCTGGACCTCTCTCTCTTGTGCAAATGGCCTCCACATGATCCCTTGATGCTATTGCAATGCTTTGAAAGAGTTTAGAATGGATGGATTGAGTGGTTGCACCTCAACTGGTCTGAAATAGTGTTTTGTGTCTGCGGGGTTTCAGGCTTGTTTGATGGTTGGGAAAGGTTCTATTGATGATGGTGAGTTGAATGGTGATGTTTGCTTGAAGTTTGAGTGGCTGGACAGAGAGAATCGAAAGCTTAAAGTTTTAGGGTGATTTTGAGAAACTTGTCTTATGAGAGGTTCTGAGCTCCAAGATTGTG
This sequence comes from Lathyrus aphaca, assembly GCA_963966055.1. Taxonomy (NCBI): domain Eukaryota; kingdom Viridiplantae; phylum Streptophyta; class Magnoliopsida; order Fabales; family Fabaceae; genus Lathyrus; species Lathyrus aphaca. The sequence goes on along the minus strand of OZ014523.1, from coordinate 221,148,036 downwards.
TGAGTTAGCTTGCTTTTAGTCCACATAACATTGCTTGATAGGTCAGAAAGTGGGTGGTGGCCTGTGGTGATTGGTTTGGGCAAGTTGCCAAAATGTCAACATTATGTGTACTTGAGGTATGGGCTATGGCAGGGGTTGTTCAAGACCATGTCTAGCCTCAGCATTGATCAAAGAGAGCCATGGGATTGAAATTATGCAGCTGGCACAAGTGGAAGCATGGTTGCAAGAGATTTTGCAAGTGTTATGCAATTTGCCCCTTTTGTGATTTCTTGTGATGTAAGCCATAGAAACTTGTAATTTTTTGGGCAATTCTGGTCACAATGCAATGTATTATGTTTGTATGATGCTTAGAGAGTTATTAGAGGTCACAAAATGACTTGGTATGTGAAATTGCAAAAAATCCTCTTTGGTGTGAAAGTGAAAATTATAGGATTTTTGCCAACTTTGCAAGGCCATAACTTGAGTTCCATAATGAATTAGAACATGTTCTTGTACTTTTTGAAAAGGGAATGATCCAATCTACAACTTTCATGACCAAAAATTTTTCATTTGAAGCATTTTTGGTTGAGAAATAGGAGGTTGAAAAACTTTCCCAAAATGGAAAGTTTCCATTACAAGTCATTTCCATTTTTGGCAACTTTTGGTTTAGCTCAAATTTCTTCAATTTTGTGAACTTCCAAGCATTTCATTGATCAAATAAAGATCATATAACTTCAATTTGATGAAAATTCCACTTTGGTTCCATTGTTGGGGGCCTCAGATGCCCTGATTTTGCTCTGACTTGCTCAAGAAGTTACCCAATGAACAAATGACTTCCACCATGAGTTTCTTCATCAAACTTGGTACACATGATCCTTATAGAATCCTAAGAAAAATTGAAACAAGAATGACCAAAAAATTTGGAGTTATGGCCTCTGAATCCAAAACCCTAATTTCAGGTCATCTGTGTAGTGAAACCCTAGCTCTGCTTCAATGCTTTGCCAGTTCTTGTGATTTTTTGACTTCCTTGATCTTTTAGGGATATAATATGATGATACAACAAACATGGACCCTCTTGGAATGATTGGAGACCTTTGGAGTGGCTCATATGGATCCTTGGATTGCTCATATCACAAACCCTAGATGCAGATGAACTTGAACTATGCAGATGAATCAAAAATGAAATATGAGATGATATGCTTATACTTATGCAAAGATGAAAAGATCACAAGCCATGATGTGAATTTAGTTAGGGCAAATTTGGGGTGTTTACAGCTGCCCCTATTCAAATATGAGTTAGCTGTGCAAGATGTAAGCGCCTGGCTTAACAGACAAACAAGATAACTTGTGGGTGAATACCAAAGACAGTCCAAAATTTTCACTCACTGGGGAGAAGAAGAAAAGGGATATAAATTGTAAAAGAAAGTATAGTATGATTATCAAATGAAGGCGATGGAGGATGACCATCGAGCAGAGGACGACTGTCGGGGATAAAGCAATGACGAGGACGGCCGACATGCTGGGGAAATAAAGAGATCATGATGGGGACGACCATCGGGTAAAGAAACAAGATTCTCTGGGGATTAAAGTAAGGGCAATGATGGGGACGGCCATCAGGCTTGGAAAGTAAAATAAACAACGACGGAGACGGCCATCGGTTTAAAGAATAAATGAAATAAATGATGAGGGAAGGTCATCAAAGGTGAAGGACGATAACCTAGCAGGGGACGGCTGCTCTTTACCACGACATAGGACAAATGTCGGATAGAAAAAAGTCGACAATGGGGACGGCCCTCGGATAAGCATGATGAAGGACGATCGTCAAGAGGTGAAGGACGATCACCTAGCAGGGTACGGCTGCTCTCGGGTTTTATCTCGGCGTAGGACGAATGCTGGATAACAAAATCAACGATGGGGACGGCCATCGGATAAAATGATGAAGGACGGTCATCAAAAGGTGAAGGACGATCACCTAGTAGGGGACGGCTGCTAAATATCACGACATAGGACGAATGTCGGATAGAAAAGGGTTTCAATAATGGAGACTCCGCTGAGGGAAAGGGATGAGGGACGGTCATCCAAAGGTGAATGACAATCACCTGGCAGGGTACGGCTGCCGAAAGTATCACGACATAGGACGAATGTCGGATGGAAGAAAAGTTGTTCTGTTGGCGACTTACTGGGAAATGGTAAACACGGATGAGTGCTTACGTTTAAGAAATAAAAGGTATAAGTGTTTTGATGTTGTGTATAGATTAAAGATGCGGACAAGCATCCTTAAGACCATGATACGGACGAGTATAGGTAGAAACAAATGTTGATGCGTGTTCAGAGATGATGATACGGACGAGTACCTACTGGTTAACAAAGAACACGGGCGAGTGTCGAATCTGTGGGGAATAAGTGTATATACAAGATACGAACGAGTATATGTATAAGTATGAACAAGTATTGTGAAATATGAGCAAGACACAGACGAGTGTTCAACTTGCTGGGGAAAGGTTGACACGGACGGGTGTCAGAAGACAAAGTGTATAAGTTATGAACTTATATGTATATGGGAGCATAAAAGGTGTTCTGGCGACCTGCGGGGATAGGATGACACTGACGGGTGTCGAAAGGAGTATATTATAAACAAGTACATGGTTTGTAATAAGTATTTGGGCAACCGTGCTGGGAAAGGTGACACGGACGAGTGTCAGAAGAGTATATAGGTATCTGTATTCAAAGAGGAGGTGTGTGACTTATATCTGCAGGGGAATAATAAGACACGGACGAGTGTCAAAAAGGGTTTATATGAAAATGTATTTGTCAGAGAGTGCAATGGGGATGCTTTGACTTTTATATACATTGCTGATGAAATGTTGGTGATATTTGAAGGTGACTGGTTTAAACCTGACTTGTGATCATGCGAATGTTTGATTTTTTCTGTAATGCTCCGTATTAGACGGAATACTACGCTTTATGGGGGAAAATGATGCGAATGCTATGATTATGCAAAAGAAACCAATCCGGGATCCGAATCCCGCTGTTGTGAAGATCTCTGGCTGATCTGCTTGGAGGAATATCCCAACTGGGGAAGATCATTGTTCGATCTGTTAGGATATGTAGCTCTGCTTGGGGAAATAGGTCGTTGATAGACCTATCTTTGTAATGAGAAACCCAGCTGGGGAGGAAGAAACTTTCGTCACTTTGTTGTATAAGAGTTTCAGGCACTGCTCTTCTGGGGAGAGGTTGGAATTCTGCGGGGAGATAATTCTTTTATCTTTGAGAGACCTGATACTCTGTTTGGGGAAGAAAAGATCACTAAACGATCTTCCTAGAGTTCTCCATGGGGATCCCGGCTGGGGATGAGGAGGCCTTGACAACTCCGCTGGGAAAAGCATTCCAGATACTGCTTGGAGGAAGTGTGCTGGGGAAGTGATGCTTGGCATGCCCCATGCTGCATATTGAGTACCTGCAATCCTGTTAAGACAAAGAAACGCACAAGTATCTCGAGGTATCCCTTACCGGATTCCGTCATAGGAATTAGATATTCCTGAGAGTAAATACATTTCCTGCAAGCATTTATTGAGAATGGCTCATTTGTTTTATGCAAATATTGTATCATGGATATTGGACATTTTTGCAAACAAAATAAAAATTTACAAAAAGAGATGTGGCTGACAATTCTGATTTTATTAATCTGGGTGCCCTGAATTGGCAGATACAGTCAAAGAAACAAATCCCCTGGAATGAGGAGATTGTTACAAATTGAAAAAAAGTAAAACTGCTGGCAATGTTGACGATGCTCCGGTGAGCTTCCTTGAATATGACCTGTATGACCTTGATGCTCTTCTATTCTTGCTTTCTGAAGAGGGTTGATTTCGACTGATGCTTTAACTCTTTCGACGCTTGCTGTGTTGTGAGTGATACAGACTAATTCAGGATGCAGTTGTTCGCTTATTCCCTTATTTTGCGTAGATCGCCCTTTCGGGGTTTCAATCCACCGGGATACCCATTTTTGCCTGAGCTGTCCAATGCGGCTTTTCAACTTAGTGGGTGTAAATTTTTTTATTTCTTCCCTTATTTTTGCCCGAGTCTTTTATTCTGTTTTTGACTCGCCGGGATGCCCTATTTTTTCCTAGACTTTCATTCTGTTTTTATGTCCAGCGGGTCATTTTATACGAAGTATTTTTTAACTGCATCTGAATTCACAGGGGATAAGAAATCTTCACCATCCATAGTAGTGAGCATCAGTGCTCCACCAGAGAAAACCTTATTTACTATGAATGGAACATCATAATTTGGAGTCCCCTTGCCCCCGTGGTCTGTATGAGGAGGAAGAAGTCTTTTCAGCACAAGATCTCCCACTTGGTATTCCCAAAGCCTGACTTTCTGATCGAAGGCTATCTTCATCCTTTTCTGATATAACTGCCCATGACAGATTGCAGCTAATCTCTTTTCTTCGATCAGATTTAGTTGATTGTATCGAGAACGGACCCATTCTGTTTCATTCAGCTTTACACCCATCAGTACCCGTAAGGAGGGTAGCTCAACTTCAACAGGTAGGACAACTTCCATACCGTACACAAGCTGATAAGGTGTAGCCCCAGTAGACGTTCTGATTAAGGTACGATACCCATGCAAGGAAAATGGTAGCATTTCATGCCAGTCTTTGTATGTAACCACCATCGTTTGCACAATTTTCTTAATGTTTTTGTTAGCTGCCTCAACAACGCCATTCATCTTTGGCCTGTAAGGAGAAGAGTTGTGATGTTGAATTTTGAAGTCCCGACACAGTTCTGCCATCATTTTGTTGTTCAAATTGGAACCATTATCAGTAATTATTCGCTCGGGTACTCCATATCGACAGATGATGTCTCTTTTCAGAAATCTGGCTACCACTTTTCTGGTGACGTTTGCATAAGAAGCTGCTTCAACCCACTTGGTGAAATAATCAATGGTTACCAAGATGAATCTGTGACCATTTGAAGCAGTTGGTTCGATCTTTCCAATCATGTCAATGCCCCACATGGCAAAGGGCCAAGGTGAAGACATTATGTTTAAAGGGTTCAGAGGCACATGCACCTTGTCTGCATTAATCTGGCATTTATGACACTTCCTGGCATAGGCACAATAGTCTGCATCCATTGTGATCCAGTAGAAACCTAATCGTAATAATTTCTTAGCCATTTTATGTCCTCCAGCATGGGTACCGAAAGATCCTTCATGCACCTCGTGCATCAGCAATTTTGCTTCCTTCTTATCAACACATCTGAGAAGAACCATGTCAAAGTTCCGCTTGTATAGTGATCCATCAACATTAAGGAAGAAACTGCCAGCCAGCCTTCTTAATATCTTCTTATCATTGGATGATGCCCCAGGTGGGTATGTCTGATCCTCTAAGAAGCTTTGATGTCATGGAACCAAGGCTTGTCATCTTTAGCAATGTCCACAGAGAATATGTATGTTGGTCGGTCTAGTATGGATACAAAAATCTGAGGAACATAATTTGCAGTCTGAACTTTGATCATGGAGGAAATGGTAGCTAAAGCATCTGCGAACTGATTTTCGTCTCGAGGGATATACTCAAGTTTGATTGTTGTGAAGAAAGTCAATAATCTCCTCGTATAGTCACGATATGGGATTAGGTGCTCTTGGTGAGTGTACCATTTTCCGTTGGTCTTATTGATTACCAGAGCTGAATCTCCGAATACAGTTAACGTCTTGATCCTGAGGTCAATGGCTTCCTTAAGACCCATGATACATGCTTCATATTCAGCTTCGTTGTTAGTGCATGCAAATGTGAGTTTTGCCGAGAAAGGTATATGAACTCCCTTAGGTGTAATGAGCACTGCACCAACTCCACGACCATTCATGTTAATAGCCCCATCAAACATCATTGTCCATTCTTCTTTTGGGTCAGGTCCTTTAGTGTGAACAGGCTCTTCATGATCTTTTGCTTTTAGGAACATGATGTCGTCATCAGGGAAGTCAAATCTCATGGGCTGGTAATCATCAATGGGTTGCTCAGCTAGATAGTCGGACAGTACACTGCCTTTAATGGCATTTTGAGATGTGTATTGAATGTCATACTCTGTCAGAATCATTTGCCATCTTGCAACCCTTCTGGTAAGTACTGACTTCTCGAATATGTACTTAACCGGGTCCATTTTTGAGATCAATAAAGTAGTGTGAGTCATCATATACTGTCTTAGTCGGCGAGCAGCCCACGCTAAAGCACAACAATTTTTCTCGAGCAATGAATAACGTTGTTCACAGTCGTTAAACTTTTTGCTTAGGTAGTATATTGCATACTTTTTTCGACCAGACTCGTCATGCTTGCCCAACACATACCCCATTGATCCTTCTAATATTGTCAGGTACATTATTAGAGGCCTCCCTTCAACTGGAGGCATAAGGATTGGAGGTTCTTGTATGTACTCCTTGATTTTGTCAAAAGCCTTCTGACAATCTTCATTCCACCTGACCGTTTGTTCCTTTCTTAACAGTTTGAACAAGGGTTCTCAGGTTGCTATAAGGTGAGATATGAACCTTGATATGTAGTTAAATCTACCTAAGAACCCCCGAACTTCTTTTTCAGTCCTAGGTGCAGGCATCTCTTGAATGGCTTTGACTTTGTCAGGATCAACTTCAATTCCTTTTTCACTTACGATGAATCCCTGCAACTTACTGGAACGTACCCCGAATGTGCATTTGTTAGGGTTTAGCTTCAACTGATACTTTCTCAGACTCTTGAACAACTTCAGTAGATTTACCAGATGATCTTCTTCAGTGAGGGACTTGGCAATCATGTCATCCACGTAGCATTTAATTTCTTTGTGGATCATGTCGTGGAATAATGTTACCATAGCCCGTTGATAAGTAGCACCGACGTTCTTCAGTCCAAAAGGCATTACCTTATAACAAAATGTGCCCCAGGGTGTGATGAAGGTAGTTTTCTCCATGTCTTCGGGTGACATTCTGATCTGATTATAACCAGAAAACCATCCATGAAGGAGAACACTGAGAACTGAGCTGTGTTGTCAACCAATACATCAATGTGAAACCAATACATCAATGTGAGGTAAAGGGAAATCATCCTTCGGGCTAGCTCTGTTCAGATCCCGGTAATCTACACACAGATGTACTTTGCCATCTTTCTTAGGAACTGGTACAATATTAGCGACCCACGGTGGGTAACTAGTTACAGCAAGGAAACCGGCGTCCCACTGTTTTTGTACTTCTTCCTTAATCTTCATGGCCATTTCCGGACGAGTACGGCGTAACTTCTGTTTCACTGGAGGACAATCTTCCTTCAAAGGCAGCTTGTGCATAACAATATAAGTATCGAGACCTGGCATGTCTTGATAGGACCAAGTAAAGACGTCGACGTATTCTCGGAGCATATCAATAAGTTGTTCTTTTACTGAAACCTGCAGACTGGCCCCAATCTTTACTTCTTTAAAATCCTCTTCGGTACCAAGATTAATTGTCTCAACCTCCTCCTGATGAGGAGTAATTACTTTCTCTTCTTGCCTCAACAACCTGGCTAACTCTTCAGGTAACTCATAGTCTTCTTCAACCCCTTCATCGGCTTGATTGATCCGATTGTCGAAGTCATACAAAGTCATAGCGGTGCTGTTGTCGGTGCAATTTGGAATATAATCTCTGCAAGGGTTGAGATCAGTTTGTTTTAGTGATCAGTTTTAATCTTGTTTAGAAAAAGTGAAAATGAAGTTATTTATTTTGAAAACATTGCCATTTTATTGTTTTGTACAAAAGTGAAAAATGAAAAGACAGTGAGCGAAAAAGAGACTCGTTTGCAAAAGATGTCCGATATTCATTGATTAATCATTTGCAAAAAATTACAATATGGCCCTATTACAAAATGAGTCCTGACACCTTGGGCAAGATGCAGGACTTGATGCATGCTAAAAAAGACAGGAAATAATAATTACTCTGCAGGAGTAACCCTTATAATTTCCTGAGAAGACCAGTTAAGGACTTGGTTCCCCATGATCCTTGGACGTATCCAGCTGTCCAGGTTGCGGTCGCTTTCCGCCTCGTCTTCCAGATTGTTAACAACATCTGGGGTGAGAATCCCCCCATTGATGAATCTGGGCTCCTTGGCAGCCTCTGATTGATCTGGTCGGAATGGTTTGTAATCCAAACCGAATCTATCTTCCTTTTTCTCCACCGGCAGTAGCTTACCCCATCCTTGGGCATTACCGTCTTCAACAACCTTTCGGGCTTGCTGATAGGAGACAATTGAAGTACCCATCCTGTCTTCCTAGGATGCAGCAAATACTCTAGTTGTCGCCTCATTGACATTCAGGGCCTCAAACCCTTGGCTCATTGTCTCATGGATTTCACCATCCATCTCAATATACTTGTATGTAGCCAGATGGCTAACAAATATGTCTTCCTCACCACAGATGGTGATAACCTGTCCTTCCCATTCATATTTCAGTTTCTGGTGAAGGGTCGACATTATTGCGCCTGCAGCGTGAATCCATGGTCGACCTAATAAACAGCTATATGCAGGTTGTATGTCCATCACATAGAAAGTGGTCTTACAGACTTGTGGACCGATTATCACTAGCAACTCCACCTCTCCAAGAACAGACCTCTTGGAGCCATCAAAATCTCTGACCACAAGGTTGCTTGGCTGGAGAGCTATTCCATCATATTCAAGCTTGACAAGAGCTTTCTTGGGTAATACATTGAGTGAAGACCCAGTGTCTACAAGAACATGAGATAGAACAGCTCCTTTGCACTCCAGGGTTATGTGCAAAGCTTTGTTGTGGTGACGTCCTTCTGTGGTCAAATCAGCATCAGTGAAACCTAGCCCATGGCTAGTATTGACATTAGATACCATTGTTTCAAGCTGGTTCACCGTGATCTCTTCTGGCACGTAGAAAGCGTGCAGAACTTTAAGTAGCGCATCCCGATGGGCTTCAGAACACAACAACAGAGATAAGATTGAGATCTTTGAAGAAGTCTGGTGGAGCTGGTCCATAACTTTATAGTCACTTCTTTTAATAATTCTCATAAACTCATCCACATATTGATCGAAGGATGATTTATGAGTTTCTTTTGGCGCAAATTCTTAAGGTATCACACTCTTCCCTTTGGCTTTGGCAGCAGCCTCTGCCTCAATATTATTTCTGGGAGCTTGTGACGCAAAGAGACGTCCGCTTCGGGTGAAGCCTCCGCCTCCCCCGACATTAATCACTTGGGGAGTAAGAACTTGAGAATCAAGAAGGACTTTCTCTCCGTTGCAGTAAAGGTCAGCACCATAATGCCATGGTATAGCACTGTCTTTATCATATGGAATTGGCCCGGGCACCGTGATGGTGACTGGGCTTACTGCAGCAGAAGTTGGAACTATAATAGTCCGTGGATCATAAAAGATGGTGACATGACTTCTTGCGGATGTTGGTGGTGGTGAATTGAAGCTTGGTTGAAACTGTTGTTGAGATTGTTGAAAGTTGCTGGAATTCGGGACCGTTGTCGGGTCATAATAAATTGTAACAGTGGAGACATCATTATCGGTGGTTGCTGAGGTGTAGAAGCAGGTGCAAATGAATTGTTGTGTGTTGAAGTGATGGAAGAATTAGTTGCTGGAGTTGTAGCTGAGTCAGTTGGAACAATAGTTGTTTCAGTTGTAGAAGAATCAGTAGGAAAGATGGTTGTTGCATTTGTAGAAGATTCACTTGTTGTTGATAAAAGAGTTGCTGGTGTTGTAGAAGCGGTGGTTGTAATTTGCAGAATACCTTCTTTGATCAAGCCAATAATTCCACTCCTCAAGCTAGCACACCCGTTCTCAGAAAGTTTGAATAATTCACAACAGGCCTCACAACCTGGAAACACTTGGCACTTTAAAAGCTGGGCTTTAACCTCTGCCATAGGTGTATGAATACATGCAATGTCTTCTATTAAACTCATGGGTGAGCCATCCTCTACAACATTAATCCTTGGCCCACTAAGGCTTGGCATAGGATTTTTCATTACATTGGGAGAAGGTGCAAAGTTTAGGGCCTTTGAATCTACCAAATCTTGAACCTTCATATGCAGGGCTCTGCATTTTTCCGTAGAGTGACCAGGTGCATTGTAATGAAAAGCACACCTAGCGTTGACATCATAGTTTCTTGGAAGGTTCTGAGGATTAGGTGGAGCCAATATCCTCAACTCAACAAGATTGAGCTTTAGGAGTTGTGGCAGCAGTGTGGCATATGGCATTGGAATAGGGTCAATCACCCTGTTGATCTGAGATGGCCGCTGTTGAAAAGGGTGTTGTTGTTGATTGTTGTTATTGTTGTATGATCTTTGTTGAGGAAATTGTTGTTGTTGCATAAAGTGTTGTGGTTGTTGAGTATACTGAGGAGGTGGAGCAGGGATAGTAACAACAGCAACTGCTCTGGGCAGGTATTGGGGTCTCCCTCTTCCCATGTGCACAGAGTTTCTCTCACCAGATCTACGGGGCCCAATAAATGGTTTCCTTGTACTGCTTGAACTGGCACCGTTGTCGGAGATCTTTCCCATCTTTAGTAGGCTCTCTATTCTTTCCCCAGCTATCACCACATCTGCAAAGCTGGTGGAAGAAAATGCAGCCAATCTGTCAATATAGGTCCCCTGGAGGATATTCATGAACATGTCTACCATTTCACTTTCAGACATGGGAGGTTGAACTGCAGCAGCCAGTTGCCTCCACCTTTGGGCATATTCTCTGAAGCTTTCACGGGAAGATTGAGACATTCCCATCAGAAGAGTCCTGTTTGGAGCCATGTCCAAGTTATATTGATACTGTCGGATAAAAGCTTCAGCCAAGTCTTTCCAGTTTCTTACTGTGGCTCTGGTCAAGTCGGAATACCATTCTCGGGATGCCCCTGTTAGATTATCCTCGAACTAAAACCTCCACAGCTTTTCGTCCATGCTGTATGCTTTTAATCTTCCTAAGAATGATTGAAGGTGGGTACGTGGGCAGGATGTGCCATTATACCTTTCAAAATACGGGGGTTTGAATTTGTGAGGAATTCTCACCCCTTCCACCAATCCCATGTCCATGACATTAAAACCTAGGGAGTTTTGGGATTCAAGAGACCTCAGTTTCTCTGTAATCTCATCCAACCGTCGGTCGTAAACTTCGCCCCCAACCCTAACAACTGTAAACTGCTCTTCTTGAGGATCTTCCTGCAAGACTCTTCCTCCAGCAGTGTTACCCTGAGTATTCCTTATGGCATTGATTTCTGGGTTTAGATGAGGCCCAAACTCTGGTGGATCAGTGCGAGACTTCACGTGATCGTTGTTACTGGTACCTCCTGTACCTGGATGGTGTTCTTCAGGAGTTTGTCTCTCAACCAACTCCCTTAGTCTTTCCTGGCTTTGTGCTAAACCAATCATTACAGTCATGAATTGAGTCATCTGATTCCTCATCTCAACCCTTTCATTGGCCATCTGGGCCCTCACTTCATTCAAGTCTTGTTGAACTTGATCCATCTGGAGTCCTGGAAGGTTGTTTCTTGTCGGGTACCGGTGTGTTCTGTTGACAGGGAACACTCTTCTGCAAGCAATGTTTCCTGAAACCACAACAATGTGAGAAACAACAATAAAACAAAAACCTACAAAACAAAGAAAATGTTAGTATGCAATGCAGAATGCCTATTTGTCTTCCAAGGGTATCCGGTTTGGTTCCTTGGTTTTGACCTTTCCAGACCTCAAGGTAATGCTGATGATGTTGTAGAGATAGATAAAGCCCACCAAAAATAATACAAACTGATATATTACAAAGAGTTAAAAATACATAGTTTGATTACAATAAAATCCCCATGGTGGGTCAAAATACAACAACAAAATCAAAAGTACAACAAAAGGAAAGTAAAAGCAAAAGAGTCAAACATCTAATCCAAATTCATCCTCTCTGACTTCCTTCAGGAGGGCCTCAATCACTGGACCCACTGGGTGCTCTATGATAGTCCTGATGAGGAGGTTCCTGGTAGCAATGGCACTGGTTAGCTTCTTATGCTTATCCTGATCCTTTGACCTCTTCAACCCCGCCCGGAGTTTCAATTCATATATTTCCTTTTGAGCTGCTAATAAAGCTTCCTGATGCTTCTTTTCACTAGCCTCCAACTGCTCTATCCTAGCCTGAGTCCTTTGATCTTCTTGTGCACGGGCTTCAGTGATCCTGATCCACCTAGCCTGGCTCTCCTCTAGATAATGCTCTGCCCTAGCCTTTTGAGTATTTTCTTCCTTGCAAGCATTCTTCAGTACCAGCTCCCATGCCCTAGCCTTCCTGATGTAGTCCTCCGTCTTCTCAATCTTGGTCAAGTGCTCAATCCTGAGCCTTTCCAATCTCTTATTATCTAGACGGCTGTCATTTCTCTCCCATAGAGTTTTCTTAAGAGCTTCAGAGAGTTGAGCATTCCTCTCTTTCATTTTCTCAAACTCCTCCAAACTGACAGTAGCTGCAGGTTGTACTGTAGAAGGTCCAGGTACATCTTCTAAAGTAAATGGAATCCGGGTGATCTGAGCTCTGGTACGAGACCAATCAGAATACTTTGCGGAAGAAATGTTGTTGCATTTGCGAAGGATGGTTGTCCCCTTAGTCTGGATGTTATCCCAAGCCCAGGCAGCTTGCCTGACAACAGCAGAGTTGGGCTGGATTTCACAGTAGAGGGTCTCAGTCAAGTCTTGCCCTCTTGGAGGATGAACCAAATCATATCCTAATTGTCTCTTAAACATTAAAGGGTTGTAGTTGATGCAACCTTTCACTCCTATCAAAGTCACATTAGGATATTGCCCACAGCTAGTAATGTTGTCTTTGCCCTTGGTGCTCTGAGTGCACCATCTGATGTCTTCTGATGTCAAGGCAATCAATCTCTTGGCCCAATTCTTGGGCTGATGAGGGTTCAGGAAAGTATCCGACTTTGGCAGGTGTCTTAGCAGCCAAGAGTAATAAAGAGGAGCACATCATCTGACTAGTCTTCCTCTTTGCTTCTCATTCCTCTGGTGTACTGAGTAGTAGAAGTCTCCGAGCAAGGTAGGAACTGGGTTCCTCAATAAGAACAGGTGAATGGCATTCTTGCTCATAAACTTTGGCTCATCTGCAAACAAGATAACCCCATATACACTGAGGGCTAGAAGTGCACAAACAACATTCCATTCCCCTACTGCAGGATGCAGGGTGGCCTGGGAAATCAAGAAGTCTAGATGAAGGCCTAGAACCCCAGCCTTGGTGGTCATGCTCTGATCAATGAGGGAAGGCTCCAAATGCAATGCCCTGGCTATGTCTTCATTTTTGGGAGCAACCATCTCAGGGTTGAAAGGAATCCCTCTCCTGATAGGAACTCCTAACAACATGGAAAACTCTTCTAGCAAAGGTCCCAACTAGAAATCAGGGAAAGTGAAACATATGAGTGGAGGATCATAAAATTTCAAGCAAGTATGGATCATGCTCCTCTGAGATGCATCCAGTTCCATGACCATGTCCAATATGCCCCCATAATTCTCTCTGAATAGCGGGACATGATCAGGAGTAATTAGAGACTGGATCTGCCTGATGCCAGTCAGGGCGGGCTCAAAGAAGTGGTAAGTGATGTTGCTCTTTCTTGAAGTGTCCATACTGATAATGGGTGCTGGTGAAGAAGCTGAGATAAACCCTGATGAAAGTCACTGAATGAGATGCTGGAGATGAGTCTCTGATAAACTGATGAAGGTGCTGGAGAAGTTAACTGAAGAAGATGCTGGAAAAGATGACTGAAGAAGTCTGAGCAGCAGAAGGGGTCAAAACCAAACCAGAGACAATATGGTGGATACCCTGTAAAACAAATAGGCAAATGTTAAATGATGCAAAATTGATGTATGAAAAATGATATGCAAAGGGTTTGTGATCAAGTGCTGGATCTGTTTATCTGCCTTGGTAAAAGTCCATGTATGTTTATAAGTTCGGATGGAGGAATAGAAATCCAGTAACCAGGTGGGGGACTCAAATAAAGAGTCACAAGTCCAGGGTAATCACAAGAACTGTCCAAAGTGATGCATTCATAAAACAAAACTAGTAACAGGGTATAATGAGGCCAAGGGTTCATGCAAACCTGCAAACATCCCAACCCCCTCACATGTAATGTTCTAGAACAAGGATCCTCAGACTTGGATCAGTTATGAGAAGTGTAAACACTTCTAACCCGAAGGTACAGTGTTTACAATAACCATAAAAGATCCTCCTCTAATTCACCTCAGATGCTGAAGGTTATAAAAAGGTCAACCAGACTTAGCAGGCTTCCCAGATAGCCCTAGTACTACAGGAAATCCGTAGCACAGAGTTCTCAAGAAGAAACCCATGTTTGAACCGTGTTTCATATTCCCGCAGCACACCAAAATGGAATGGGAAAGAATATGAAGCAACTCTAGCCTATGTGTCACTTAGGTCCCAGGTATAGGACCTTACTCACTTAATAATCCCCACCCACCAAGAAAACAACAGATCTAGCACATGATAATGACAGTATGAAATGCATAAAACTGTAAATGGAAGCAGTAAATAAAGTTGTACAGAAAGCAATAAATAAAGCAATAAATAGGCACAAGTAGCACATAAAACCCCCGTAAAAACAAATCAAACAAGCGCTAGGAGGAACCCACAAAAAGAACCAGAAGCCCTGGTTGCAATATAAGGGTCCCCAGCAGAGTCGCCAAGCTGTAGCTCCCCCGAAAAGACACCTGGTCAGATAGGGTACAGACGCGAACGGTTGGCGAAAGGAGAAAAGAAGTGAAGATGAATAGAGTCGCCAGCTAGGCATTTTTATCCCAAAGGAAAGGTAATGTTGCATAAACCTAGAGAAAATATGGATAAGACGGTCGCGAACCAGAGAAACTGAGAAAGGGGGTTGGTTACAACCTAGGAAGGTATTAGCACCCAGATTGTCCGTCGTACTCGACGGGATCCACGCTTGAAAGTTTGTGTTTTAAAGGGGGAGTGTCTGTGCTATCTGTGTGCAAAAGATGGAAAAGAATGTACTAGTGTCAGTGCAAGAAAGTGAAGTGAGGTGCTCAGGAATGAGGCTTAAAAAGAATGCTGAAAGAGGGGGAAGAAGCAGAGACTTTTGTTCGATAACAGTTGAGTTATCCCTACGTATCCTCTCGTGCAATGAGGAAGTCAGAACACCGTAGTTTGACTCAAGGAGACTGAAAGATAAATTGACTGTGAACTGCCTGCTTGTCTATACTCAAGTGTATGACTTGTCTGGCTCAAGTGCTAACTGACTTGCATTAGATGGAAGAAGCGTGTTCTCGTTTGTGAATGAAGATGATGAGAAAGGAATCCCGGTGGAGATGATTTATTTTTTGTTTTTGTGTTTTCAATCTTTTATTGCTTTTTTGTGTTTGTCATAAGTTAATGAGCTTAAGCCTAAACCAAGGGTTAGTAAACTCATCATATCTTCCCTTTGATTAGGGATAATGAGAATACCTTAAGTATGAGATAAACATCTCAACTTAATTACCATGATGATGTAGGATTAAGATCATTATCCTACTTATGATTATTTAGATGTTTTTGAGTTTTTTTGTTTAGTGTTAAGTAATGAGTTTAAGCCATAATCAAGGATTAGTGAACTCATTACACCATCCTAATAGAAGTATAATAGATGAGAACACTTAAGCTGAGGAAGATACCTCAACTTAATCCATGGTTAGGGATTAAATTCATTATATAACAAGCCTTTATTAAGTGTATTTTAATTAAGGGATGAGATTAAGAAGTGAGTTTTATGGTTTGTAAGACAACTTGAGGGGGACTTGTCCATTAAACACTAGGGTTAGTCCTTCTTAACCATAAAGGAAGAATTAGAACCCTAATGTAAGGCCCAAGTTACAAGATGAAGTCTTTGTGAATATTAAGATGATTTGATTAAGACATTTAAACAAATTAAAGTTTTAACACTTTGGATTAAAGTTATACACTCCATCCTAATAGAAGGATACATGCATAACCCTAATTCCAAAGTCCTAAAACTTTAAGAGTTTAGTCTCTAACGATGATGTGAGAAGAGAGACACGAAGAAGACACAAAGGAAAATGCTAAAGGGGGACTAATCACAACCCTAATTATTATCATGCTTGGATGTTCCTATGGTTTGTAAGGATTGAGAAAGATCTTCAAAGAAGCCACCAATGGAAGAAGCAGATAGAAGGAAAGAGAAGCAGAAGAAATAAGTTACTTACTTCACTGAAGAAGATAAGTAACTTGGAGAAAGAAAATATGAGAGATGAACATGAATGAGTAAGCTCACTCTAAGACAATGGAAAATGCTGCAAGGATGCATATGAAGAAGATGAAGAGAAATGAGAAGTGAAGGCAAATTCACTTCTTAAGTTACTTACGACCTGAAAATGTTAGCATAAAGAAAGAGATGAAGTGAAATGAAGCATATGTAATGACAAAGAAACAAAACCAGAAGCAATCACATGATGCAAATGATGCTATGAGATGAAGCAAAGGCAAACCAAGTGTTATGAATGTTCATATAAGAGATTGGATGCAAATGAAGCATGCTTTGAAGTATGAAAACACATGTATGATTATGAAATGAAATGGATGAAAAGCATAGCAAATGTATGAATAAATGATCAAGCAATGTTCAAATAATGTCTTAAGATGTCTAAAATGGCATACAAGTGCTGTCATGACAAGTTCACATGTTCATGCAATGCAATGTAAGGTGCAAGTATGGATGCAAAATTAGGGTTACATGAAATAATGAGATGCAAATGATCAAAACAGAAACAATTCACATGATAAAAATTTGCAAATGAGCTCAAACAAACCCTAACCCCATATGATCACACACCCCAAAGGAGAAGGTCCAACTCTTAACATAAAAGAAGTTATGTTTTTTCTAAGTTAACTAGGGATTTTGGGTACCTTAAAAGGGAAAATGCAAATCAATTTGAAAATGAAAGATAAATTCATGACAAAAATATCCTAGAAACTACATGATATATGGAAAACAATGCAAAATGAATCATTGTCAAACCTTTCATGGTTAGGCAGAAAATAATTTTCAAAGTTAGGCTTCCAAAAAGGGAATTTTATGAACCCTAAATTCAAGAAAAATGTCAAAATTGGATCAAAACCAAAAATAAATTTGTATGAATGGTTTGAAAATGTTTCTAAATGTCTTAAGATGCAATGTGAATTTTTTTGGAATTTTTAGAAACCTAAATGGTATTTTAATTAATTAATTTCCATTAATTAATTAAGATAAACATTTAAATATTTTTAAAATAATTTTTTAATGCAAGAAATAAAAATAAAAATGTTTTTGGGTGAAGAAAAATATTTAGAATTAAAATGCAGAAGGAAATATTTTTATGATTTTGCTAGGCATTTTAAATAAAATGATAAAGAAAAATGCAATTTAAATGAAATAAAATAAAAATAAATGAAAGTATGACAAATCAGTGGACCAGATTCAAACTGGGGAAAAAGCTGTAGACTGGCGCGCAGATCAAAGGTCCAGATTCAAACTGGCTTAATTCTAATTAATTAATTAAATTAAAAATAATTAGGGTTAAGTGAATTCATCCTGGCCCTCTAAACACGTGTGAACCCTAGATCCTAAGCTCCACATTCAAAGTTCATTAATTAATCAGATTAAGCCCTAATTAATCTCAGGTGGCCGGAGAAGACATCTGGTCGTCTTCTCCGGCGAGCTCCTCCCATGAGCTTCCCCAAAACACCACTCCAAGCTCTCAAACTCTCCAGAAATGATCAACTCACTACCCTAAACAAGAATCTGACCCTAAAAATCATTTCTCATTCCTCAATATCAAGATTCGAATCAAAAACCTAAAAATGTCAAAACTTTCAGACAGCCATGAAATCCTTAATACGCAACCATTTTCAAAAATAAATACATCAGCATGATCAACACATCACATAGATTCATTCAGGAACTTTAAATTATATTTCTTGAAAAAAAGTTCTTGAGGTTACCTGAGCTTGAGATTTCTCAGTTTGGCACTTTCTAGACCTCTCTCTTGTGCAAATGGCCTCCACTTGATCCCCTGATGCTATTGCAATGCTTTGAAAGAGTTTAGAATGTCTGGATTGAGTGGTTTAACCTCAACTGGTCTGAAATCGTTGTATTTGCGGGGTTTCAGGCTTGTTTGATGGTTAGGAAAGGTTCTATTGATGATGGTGAGTTGAATGGTGAAGTTTGTTTGAAGTTTGAGTGGCTGGACAGAGAGAATCAAAAGCTTGAAGTTTTGGGGTGATTTTGAGAAACTTGGCTTATGAGATGATCTGAGCTCCACGATTGTGTGAGTTAGCTTGCTTTGAGTCCACATAACATTGCTTGATAGGTCATAAAGTGGGTGGTGGCCTGTGGTGATTGGTATGGGCAAGTTGACAAAATGTCAACATTATGTGTACTTGAGGTATGGGCTATGGAAGGAGTTGTTCAAGAGCATGTATGGCCTCAACATTGATCAAGGAGAGCCATGGGATTGAAATTATGCAGCTGGCAAAAGTGGAAGCATGGTTGCAAGAGATTTTGCAAGTGTTATGCAATTTGCCCCTTTTGTGATTTCTTGTGATGCAAGCCATAGAAACTTGTGATTCTTTGGGCAATTCTGGTCACAATGCAATGTATTATGTTTGTATGATGCTTAGAGAGTGATTAGAGGTCACAAAATGACTTGGTATATGAAATTGCAAAAAATCCTCTTTGGTGTGAAAGTTAAAATTATAGGATTTTTGCCAACTTTGCAAGGCCATAACTTGAGTTCAATAATGAATTAGAACATGTTCTTGTACTTTTTGAAAAGAGAATGATCCAATCTACAATTTTAATGACCAACAATTTTTCATTTGAAGCATTTTTTGTTGAGAAAGAGGAGGTTGAAAAACTTTCCCAAAATGGAAAGTTTCCATTACAAGTCATTTCCATTTTTGGAAACTTTTGGTTTAGCTCAAATTTATTCAATTTTGTGAACTTACAAGCACTTCAATGATCAAATAAATATCATATAACTTCAATTTGATGAAAATTCCACTTTGGTTCCATTGTTGGGGGCCTCAGATGCCTTGATTTTGCTCTGACTTGCTCAAGAAGTTACCCAATGAACAAATGACTTCCACCATGAATTTATTCATCAAACTTGGTACACATGATATTTATAGCATCCTAAGAACAATAGAAACAATAATGACCAAAAAATTTGGAGTTATGGTCTCTGAATCCAAAACCCTAATTTCAGGTCATCTGTGTAGTGAAACCCTAACTCTGCTTCCATGCTTTGCCAGTTCTTGTGATTTTTTGACTTACTTGATCTTTGAGGGATATAATATGATGATATAACACACATGGACCCTCTTGGAATGATTGGATACCTTTGGAGTGGCTCAGATTGATCCTTGGATTGCTCAGATCACAAACCCTAGATGCAGATGAACTTGAACTATGCAGATGTATCAAAAATGAAATATGAGATGATATGCTTATATTATGCAAAGATGAAAATATCACAAGCCATGATGTGAATTTAGCGAGAGCAAATTTGGGATGTTTACAATATGTGCCGGAGTTGTAGGAGGAATGGTTGTTGATGTTGTAGGAGTTGGGACTGTTGAAGTGATCTGTAAAATGGCTTCTTTGATAAGATTGTTGATATCGGTCTTCAGAAAGGTTTCCTTGCATTGTTGGAACTGGCACCGTTGTCAGAGATTTTGCCCATGGGATTGAATCTCAATTCTCTCACCAACTATAACTACATCAGCAAAGTTGGTGGACAAGAAAGCAGCAAGTTTGTCAATGTAAGTTCCTTGCAATGTGTTCATGAACATGTCATCCATTTCTCTTTCCGACATCGGAGGCTGGACAGCAGCAGTAAGATGTCTCCATCTTTGGGCATATTCCCTGAAGCTTTCTCTTGAAGACTGAGACATACCCATCAGGAGGGTTCTATTGGGCCCATATCCAAATTGTATTGTTACTGGCGTATGAAAGCCTCGGCTAAATCCTTCCAGTTTCTGACAGTGGCACTGGATAGGTGAGAATACCACTCACGGGATGCCCCGGTCAAGCTATCTTCGAAGTAGAACATCCACAGTTTTTCATCCATGGTATATGCCTTTAATCTTCCCAGGAAAAATTACAGGTGGGTATGAGGGCAGGAGGTACCGTTGTACTTCTCAAAGCATGAAGGCTTGAATTTGTGAGGATTCCTGACTCCCTAAACTAGAACCATGTCCATTACATTAAATCCCAAAGAGTTTTGGGACTCCAAAGATCCCAACTTCTCCGCTATTTCGTCCAGACGACGATCATAGGCTTCATCCCCAACACCAATTACTGTAAATTATTCTTCTTGAGGGTCTTCTTGCTAGACATGACCTCCAGTGTTTGCTTGGGTATTTCTAATAACATTGACTTCAGGATTGAGGTGAGGCCTAAACTCTGGCGGATTTGTTCGTGGCTTCCCGTGATCATTGTTACTAGTACCTCCAGTGCCTGGATGATTTTCTTCTGGAGTTTGCCACTCAACTAACTCTCTTAATCTTTCTTGGCTCTGAGCCAACCCAGTCATTACTTCCATGAACTTGTTCATTTGATCCCTCATCTCAGTTCTCTCATTAGCCATCTGAGTTCTTATGTCAGTCAAATCTTGTTGAACTTGGTCCATCTGTAAGCTCGGAAGGTTGTATCTGGTTGGATACCGGTGAACTCTGTTGATAGGGAAAACTCTCCTACGAGCAATGTTTCCTGAAACAATAACAAAGTGAGAAAAAAACAACAAAAGACCTACAATATAAAGAATGAGGTTAGTATGCAATGCAATATGTCTATCTGTCTTCCAAGGGTATCTGGTTTGGTTCTTTGGTTTTGACCTTCCAGACCTCTGAGAATGAAGATGCTGAAGAGAAATAAAGTCCAAGAGAAAATCTAGGTAATACATAAACCATATATTACAAATGAAAAATATACATAGTTTATGATTACAACAAGTTCTCATGGTGGGTCAAAGTACAATTAAGTCGAGAAATACAATGAAATCACCATGAGAAATAAAGTACAACCAAAATAAAGTACAAGTACAAAGAAATCAAACATCCTGCCCAAAGTCATCCTCCTTGACTTCCTTCAGGAGAGCATCAGTTACCGGTCCACCTGGATGCTCGGTGATGGTCCTGATAAGAAGGTTCCTGGTGGAAATGGCACTTGTCAACTTCTGGTACTTGTCTTGGTCTTTTGATCTCTTCAACCCTGCCCGGAGTTTCAACTCGGAGATTTTTTTCTGTGCTGCTAACAAGGCTTCCTAACTCTTCTTCTCATTAGCTTCCAACTGCTCAATCTTATCCTGTTTCTTCTGATCTTCTTGCAAACGAGCTTCAGTGATCCTAATCCATCTAGCCTGACTCTCCTCTAAATAATGTTCAGCTCTGGCCTTCTGAATCTTAGCTTCTTTGCAAGCATTCTTCAATACCAATTCCCCTGCTCGGGCTTTTCTTATGAAGTCCTCTGTCTTTTCTATCTTTGTCATATGCTCGATCCGGAGCTTCTCTAACCTCTCAATGTCCAGATGACCGTCATTCCTTTCCCAAAGGGTCTTCTTCAGAGCTTCAGAAAGTTGGGTATTCCTCTCTTTCAGCTTATCAAATTCCTCCAGACTCATTGTAGCTATGGGTTCTACTGCTGATGGCCCTGGTGCATCCTCCAGGATGAATGGCATGCGAGTGATCTGTCCTCTGATGCGAGACCAATCAATGTACTGAGCTGAAGCTATGTTGTTAAACTTGCCAAGAATAGCAATCCCTTTTGTCTGTATGTGGTCCTAAGTCCAGGCTGCTTGTTGGACGGTGGCATGATTATTTTGAGCATCACAATAAAGGGTATCTGCTAAGTCCTGCTCTCTTGGTGGATGTACCAATGCATATCCCAACTGCCTTTTGAAAAGAAAAGTATTGTAGTTTATGCAACCCTTCATTCCAATAAGAGGTACATTAGGATACTGCCCACAGCTTGTAATTATGTCCCTGCCCTTGGTGCTCTGAGTACACCACCTGATGTCTTCTGATGTAAGGGAAATCATTCTTTTAGCCCAATTCCTTGACTGATGAGGATTCAGGAAAGCTTCTGTCTTCGGCATGTGTCTCAATAACCAACAGTAGTAGAGAGGTGTACAACATCTGACTTGTCTTCCCCTCTGTTTCTCATTTCTCTGATGTACTGAGTAGTAGAAATCTCCTAACAAGGTAGGAACTGGATTCTTCAGCAGGAAGATGTGGATAGAATTTTTGCTTACAAACATAGGCTCGTCTGTAAACAAGATGACACCATATATACTAAGGGCCAAATGAGCACAAACCGTTTCCCACTTCCCTGTTGTAGCATGATTGGTAGCCTGAGTGATTAAGAAGTCCAAGTGGAGGTCTAGGACTCCAGCCTTGTTAGTCATATGCTTATCAATGATAGTGACTTCCAAATGTAAAGCCTTAGCTATGTCTTCATTTTTAGGAGCATTCATCTCAGGATTGAAAGGAATTTCTCTCCTGATAGGGACACCCAACAACATGGAAAAATCTTCCAACAAAGGACCTATCTGAAAGTCTGGGAAAGTGAAACATCTGAGAGGAGGGTTATAGAACTATAGAAAGGTGTGAATCATGCTCCTCTGTGATGCATCCAAGTCCATGATCATGTCCATAATACCACCATAATGTTCTCTGAATAAAGGGACATGACCAGGAGTGATGAGAGCCTGAATCTGCCTGATGCCTGTCAGAGGGTACTCAAAGAAATGGTATGTGATGTTGCTCTTCCTGGTTGAGTCTATACTGACAATGGATGTTGATGAAGATAACTGAAGAAAATAACTGAAGATATCAGCTGAAGAAGATCTCTGATGAAGATAACTGATGAAGATAGTTGAGCAGAAGAACAATCAAAACAAAACCAAAGATAATTTGGATACCCTGTAAAAACAAATAGACAAATGTTAAAATGGTGCAAAATGATGTATGAAAAATGATATGCAAGGGTTTGTGATCAGGTGCTGGATTTGTCATTTGCTTTTGATAGGGTCCATGAGTGTTCAGAAGTTCGAATGAAGGTCTGAGAACCAGTAACCAGGTGGGGGACTCAAATAAAGAGTCAGAAGTCCAGGGTTTCATAAGATCAGTCCAAAATAGTGTAATCTTAAAACAAGATCTAGTAATAGGGTATGATGAGGCCAAAGTTTCCTGCAAACCTATAAACAACCCCACCCACTCACAAGTATTGCTCAAGAACAAGGATCCTCAGACTTGGATCTATTATGAGAAGTGTAAACACTTCTAACCCGAAGGTACGGTGTTTACCCTAATCATAAAGGACCCTCCTCAATTTCACCTCAGATGCTGAAGGTCATCTAAAAGGTCATCCAGACTTAGCAGGCTTCCCAGATAGCCCTAGTACTACAGGAAATCTATAGCACAAAGTTCTCAAGAAGAAACCTATGTCTGAATCGTGTTTCATATTCCCGCACCAGACCGAAATGGAATGGGAAAGAATATGAAGCCACTCTAATCCTATGTGTCACCCAGGCTCCCGGTGTGGAACCTTTCTCATTGAGATACCCCTCCCACCAAGGTAAACCAACAAATCCAGCACATGATATGATGATAATAATATGAAATGCATAAAAACAGGATATAAAAATGATAAATAAAGCTGTACAGAAAGCAATAAATAAAGCAATAAACAAAAAGCACACATAGAATATAACACCCCCATAAACACAAATTAAACAAGCGCTAGGAGAAACCCCCAAAAAGAACCAGAAGCCCTGGTTGCAAAAGATACGTCCCCAGCAGAGTCGCCAAACTGTCGCTCCCCGGATTCTCATCCCGATGCAAATGCGAACTGCCGGCGATGTTGGAGGTTGAGGTTGAATAGAGTCGCCAGTTATGCATTTTTATCCCGAAGGAAAGGTAATGCTGCATAAACCTACAAAGGTATGGATAAGACGGTTGCGAACCAAAGAAACTGAGAAAGGGGGTTGGTTACGATCTGGGAAGGTATTAGCACCCAGATCGTCCGTCGTACTCGATGGGATCCACGCTTTCAAGATTGTGTTTAAAGGGGAAAGTGTATGTGCTATCTGTGTGCAAAAGCTAGGAAGAGAAAGTAAAAGTGTCAGTGCAAAAGGTGTGAATTTCTTAGGAACTGAGGCTTAAAAAGAAAGATGGAAGAGGGGGAAGACACATATACTTTTGTTCGATAACTGTTAAGTTATGCCTACGTATCCTCTCGTGCAATGAGGAAGTCAGAACACCGTAGTTCTACTCAAAGAGACTGAAGATGATTTGATTCTGAATTGCTTGCTTGTCTATGCTCAAGTGTATGACTTGTCTGGCTCGAGTGCTAATTGTCTTGCATTAGACGGAAGAAGCAAGTTCTCGTTTATAGAATGAGTGTGATGAGAAAAGAATCCCGAAGGAGACTTTTATTATTTGTTTTTGTGTTTTTAGATTTTTTTATTGTTTTTGGTGTTTTTCATAAGATAATGAGCTTAAGACTTAATCAAGGGTCGTAAACTCATTATATCACCCCTGATTAGGGATAATGAGCCTACTTAAGTGTGAGATAAGCATCTCAACTTAATTACCTTAATGATGAAGGATTAAGATAATTAACATACTTGTGATTATTAAGATGTTTTTGGGTTTTTGTTTAGTTTTAAGTAATGAGTTTAATCTCTAATCAGGGATTAGTGAACTCATTACACCATCCTAATAGAAGGATGATAGATGAGAACACTTAAGCTGAGGAAGACTCCTCAACTTAATACATGGTTAGGGACTAAATTCATTAGATAACTAGCCTTTTATAAAGATGGATTTTAATTAAAGGATGAGATTAAGAAATGGATTTTAAGTTTGTAAGACAACTTGAGGGGGACTGCTCCATTAAACACCAGGGTTAGTCCCTCTTAACCATAAGGAAGAGATAGAACCCTAATATAAGGCCCAAGTTACAAGCTTATGTCTTGATCATTATTAAGTGTTTTTTATTAAGAGGTGTAAACAAATTAAAGGTTTAACACTAAGGATTGAAGTTATACACTCCATCCTAAGATAAGGATGCAGGCATAACCCTAACTCAAAGTCCTAAAGCTTTAAGAGTTTAGCCTCTGATTATGAGATGAGAAGAGAGACTCAAGGAGACACAAAGGTAAAAGACTAGGGGAGACTATTTAAAACCCTAAAATTATCATGCTTGGATGTTCCTATGGTTTGTGAGGCTTAAAGAAAGGTCTTATGATGGCCACCATGGAAGAAGAAGCAGATGAAAAGAGAAGGAGAGAAAGAATAAGTTACTTACTTCCTGAAGAAGATAAGTAACTTACAAGAAAGAAAGGAGCAAGAGAAACACAAGTGAAGCAAGTTCACTCCAAAGACAATTAAAGGATGCAAATGCAAAGGAAAGAAGAGGTGGGAGGTGAAGGCAAATCCACCTCCCAGACATCTTACCAAAAGTTCCTGAAATGTTAGCACAAGATGCATACCATGCAAATGCAAAAGGAAACAAAGCATATGAAGGTGCAAAGACCACAACCAGAAGTGTAAATGCAATGCAAATGGTGTATGAAATGATGCAAAGGAATAAACAAGTCATGTATATGATCATACAAGAGAATGAGTGAAAATGAAGCATGTTAGGAGCATGAAAACACATAGAAGTTCATGAAACAAAATGAATGAAAAGCAAGCCAAAATGATGCAACAATGATTAAGCAATGTCTCAAACATGTCCTAAGATGTCTAAGATGATATACAAAAGAAAGGAATGGCATGACAAGTTCATAAGTTCATGATATGCAAAGAAGAATGCAAATGAAGATGCAAAATTAGGGTTTTAATGCAACATGAGATGCATATGACCAAAAAAAAAGCATACATCATGATAAAAATTTGAAATTGAACTCAAACAAACCCTAATCACATATGAGATCACACCCCGAAGGAGAAGGTCAGAAGCTAACCCTAGGAAAAGTTATGGATTTCTTAAGTTAACTAGGGTTTTTGGGGGATTCTAAAGGGAAAATGCAAATAAAATTGAAAATGCAATGCAAAAATATGAGATAAATAACCTAGAAACTAGATGCAATATGTGAAACAATGCAAAAAGAATCAAGTTCAAACTCATCATGGTTAGGTTGAAATGAAGTTTTCAAGTTATGGTTAAAAAATGTGAAATTTAAGAACCCTAATTCAAAGAAAATTGTGAAAATGTGATCAAACCTAAAAATAAATTTGTATGGTGAGTTTGGAAATGTTTCTAAATGTTTTAGAATGCTTCATGAATTTTTTGGTGATCTTTAGAAACTTATATGCATATTTAATTAATTAAAATCAATTAATTAATTAAATAAAACATTATATATTTTAAAAATACTCTTTTAATGCAAAAATTAAAATAAAAAATGTTTTTAGGTTAAGAAAATTATTTGAAACAAAAATGCAGAAAATGATATTTTTGTAATTGTTTTTGCTATTTTTAAAAATTATGTGAAAGAAATGCAATAAAAATGAACATAAAAATGAATTAAATGGAAAGTCAAATGATCTGATGGTTGAGATTCAAACATGAGGGGAGACAGTTGACTGCGTGCGTGAATGGAGGGTATCGCTCCCCGGACTTAAGTCTCGGTGCAAACGCGAACCTTTGGTGAAGAGAAAGGGTTGAATAGAGTCGTCAGCTAGGCATTTTTATCTCGAGGGAAAGGTAATGTTGCATAAACCTGGAAAGAGATGGATAAGATGGTTGCGAACCAGAGAAACTGAGAAAGGGGGTTGATTACGACCTCGGAAGGTATTAGCACCCAGATCGTCTTCCATACTCGACAGGATCCACGCTTAGAAGATTGTATTTAAAAGGGGTAGGTGTAGGTGCTATTTGTGTGCAAAAGCTAGGGAAAGAAAATACAGGTGTCAGTTCAAAAGGTGTGAATTGCTCAGGAACTGAGGCTTTAGAAAGAATGCTGAAAGAGGGGTGATCGGTGATTTCCAGTTATTATTTCAAGACATGTTAGTTGTTGTTTTTCTATGTTTTTGTGCGTTTTTGAGTCTTATGTTTAGATTATTTTGTGTTATTTCGTTATGTGGCAAGGATGTTACATGTGATCTTTTATATCGTTGGTACGTTTAATTTGGTTGTTTTTAGTGTATTTTCAGGCAGATATCAAGTCGGTGATCAGATACAAAGGAAACGGCGATTCGTGTGCGAAGAAACGGAGAAAGAGGGGGTCCAGAAGCCTGACACGGGTGCCCGTGTCACCTAACACGGCCCGTGTCAGGATGGCAATGCAAAATATGAAGAATCCAGCATTATGACACGGGTGCCCGTGTCACATGACACGGCCCGTGTCATAGGTCCCCATTTGAAGGCACGTGTGCAGAGTCCAGTAGCATGACACGGGTGCCTATGTCACACGACACGACCCGTGTCATGGCACCTGAATGCAAGATTTTTTCTCTTGGTCTCTTGTGCTGAGGGCATTTTGGACGTTTCACATTTAATTTTGTAATCTGATACATTAGGTTGATCTGAACTAGAAAAAGCACTTTTGAATATTAGGAATTATCACGCAAGGGAAACGAAGGATTTTAGAGGAGAAGTCGAATCGATCAAACGTGGAAGCAATTGGCGATCCAATCAATCCTTTTTATATTGTAATGTTTCTTTTCCCTATGTATGTGATTTTCATTGTTTGGATTATGAGTGGCTAAACCCCCCAATGCTAGGGGGTGTCCCTGAGTTATTTGTAATGACATTGAACTTAATTTTATGAATTTCACTGCTTCTATCTTCATTGTTTTGATTGATTGATTTTATTGTAAGGAAAATCAATATTGGAAAATTGGATTTTTAATCATCGGTTGACAGATTGTAGGAATGCACTGTTAACGTTTTTCAATTAAAACTTTTTATCGTATATCACCAAGGAATTGGGATATCTTATTTAACCGTAAAAACGTTCGATATACAAATGCTTGGTATTCATTCTATACGATCAAGGAATTGGGGTATAGTAGGAATACCAAAGGGTTTTCTTTAAGGGAATTTTGGAAAACTATTGTAATAAGGCGGTAATGATTTAGTTGCAGTGATATTTTAACGATTATAAACAAATAGTCATTATAAGAATTTCTCATACACCCTCCCTAGCATAATTCTCATATTTGTCATCCTTAGTATTATTTTCCTAGATTTTATGTTTACAAGTCTTTTGAGAAAATCTAAACAAACCCTTATAAACTTTTGTTCAACTTGAAATAGTAAATAACTTAATTTGATACGCATCCTCGAGATCGATATTCGGGGAATTTCCCTAAGATTACTACAGTGGGCAAAAATAGTACACTTGCTATTTTCCCATCAAGTTTTTGGCACCATTGTCGGGGACTGTCAAAAATTAAGTTAATTTTCTTATTTCAATTGAAATTTTGTTTCTCTGCGACTAAAATTTTATTGTATTCTCTGTTTATTATTTTAGTGTTATTGAAATTTTGTTAGCTAACTTGTGTCTAACTGTTTATGCGAGGTCAGACCTCAACTAAGTTTTCCTTTGATGCATAACCATAAAGAGCTTTGCACGAGAGACGCCGCATGGCAAGAATTGATAGACTGGAAGATACTGGTTCAAGTGTCGCGAATCAGGAAACGGAGGACGACATATCTGTGCACTCTGAGCATAGTGACTCTGTCTCAGACAGGGAGACAAATCCAGGATTTGATAACATGTCAGGAAACCAACCTCCTGTAGAAAGGCTGTTAGGTGATTATGGAGGGGCTAATGCCCAACCTAACCGGATGACTATTGTTAACCAACCGGTGAATGCTGTTCACTTCCAGTTACATCCGTCCACCATTCGCCAGTTGGAGAGCAAACCTTTCACTGGAAGAATCAATGAGGATGCCAACAAGCATCTTCAGAGATTCCTGACTACCACTACATCTTTGAAGATTGAAGGTCATTCTGAGGAAGCAAAAAGACCTGTGATGTTTCCATTTACACTTACTGATGATGCAGAAGAATGGTTCTACTCACTCCCAGGTGCTAGTATCACAACTTGGCTAGAGATGGAAATAACATTCCTAAACGAATATTTTCCTGCTTCAGTTTTCATCCGGAAGAGATACGATATTGTCAATTTTAAACAAAAAGAGGGTGAATCACTTGGAGATGCATATAAAGATTCAAAAGGTGTTTGACCGCGTGTCCTACTCATAATATGGACGCGACCGAGCAAATGAAAAACTTTGTGAATGGGTTGCGACTCAAGACAAAACAGCTTATAGATATTATTGCAGGTGGCTCCACAAACTTTTCAAAAGCCACTGGTATCAAAAGAATCATAGAAGCAATTTCTGCTAATGAACATCTTGAATTGTATGATTGCATTGTGAGTCAACCAGATGGTAAGATTGATTTAAAGCTGACAGAGCAAGTTGTGAAAATGGAAGATCAGATAGCTGCAGAAGTTGAAAGAAGGCTGAAGAAAATGAATCTTAGCACATAGACAGTGGCTCAGGTGGAACCAGTTCAAGCAGTGGTTTGTGAGATTTGTTGTGGACCACACTTTGCCATGCATTGTTTGGCAACTCAAGAACAGGTTGAACAGATTAATATGTTGAGGTAGAACAATCCGTATGCCAACACGTATAATCCGGGGTGGGGAAATCACCCCAACTTCTCTTGGAAAGATCAACAAGGGAACATTCAAAAATCGGTTCAAGGCCAACAACAATATCAGCCCCAGCAACAACAATACCAGCCACCAGTTCCAAGAAAGGCTGATTGGGAAATTGCCATTGAAAAGATGGCGACTCACAATTCTCAATTCCAAGAAGAAACAAGGAGTAACTTCAAGAATACTGGAGCCTCTATCAAGAACCTTAAGGTGCAAATAAGCCAAATTGCCCAACATCTTGCTATTCCCCAAACTCCAGGGGCTTTTCCGAGTGCAACTGTAACAAATCCAAGAGATAATCACAAAGTCAATGCAGTCACAACACGAATAGGTAAAGATACTGAAGAGGTGAAAGATAATTTTGAGAGTGAAAATCAAATGATTGAAGTGGAACTGGAAATAAAAGAGAATGAAAGTTTTGAAGAAGAGGAAGAAGTAACCCTAACACCGAAAATCAAAGAAAAAATGGTAGAACCAAAACCGATGATCAAACTTCCTTATCCAACAAGAAACAAAAAGAAAGGACAACAAGAGAAGAATTTTGAGAAATTCCTGGAGTTGTTCAAGAAGCTGGAGCTGAATATTCCATTACTTGAAGCACTTGAACAAATGCCCACCTATGCCAAATTCATGAAAGATATCATTGCTAAAAAAAGGACCATGGGAGCTGAACCTATTATTCTAACCGAAACTTGTAGTGCTATTTTGCAGGGACTAAAGATTCCAGTGAAGAAAAAATATAGAGGAGTTGTCACCATTCCATGCACCATCGGTGACCGGTCATTCAAGAGAGCTCTCATTGATTTGGGAGCGAGCATTAGTTTAATGCCTCTATCCATCTACAAAAAGTTGGGTATTGGTGTTGTTCAAGACACTCGGATGACTCTCCAGTTTGCAGACCATTCTGTGAGGCGGCCATATGGAGTAGTCCATGATGTCCTGGTGAGGGTGGACAAGTTTGTGTTTCCGTTTGATTTTGTGATTCTTGAAATGCCTGAAGATGAAGAAATTCCATTAATTTTAGGCAGACCATTCTTAGAAACCGAGAGAGTTCTGATAGATATGGAAGGGGGAACACTTACTTTGAAAGTGTATGATGAAGAGTTAAAAATTGATGTTAGGAACACTTTGAAGTATAAAGATGATGTTGGCACTAGTAGTAACATACAAGTGTTAGAACAAGTGGAAGCTAGTGAACATTTAGAGAGTGTATCCCAATTGCCACTAGAAAGGGTACTGAGTATGTCTATTTTTGAAGATGATAAGGAAGTTGAATGTAGTGATATGGAAGTGGTAGCAATGCTTGAAACTGAACCAATCCTGAAAAGAGTTAGAATTCATCGGTGGGAAGAGCTAAGACAACCTATAATGGTTGATGAAGGTGAAGACAAGCCGGAGATATCAGAATTGAAACAACTACCTGAGAATCTCAAATATGTCTTTCTCGACACTGAAGAAAAATGTCCTGCTATTATTAGCGCTAATTTAAAAAGTGTGCAAGAGGACAAGTTGATTGGAGTTCTTAAGAAATTTAAGGGAGCAATTGGGTGGAAAATTGAAGACCTTAAAGGTATAAGTCCTACTGTGTGCATGCACAAAATACTCATGGAAGAGGATCACAAACCGGTTGTGCAGCCCCAAAGGAGATTGAACCCTATGATGAAGGAGGTTGTGAGAAAGGAAGTTGTTAAGCTATTAGATGCAGGATTGATCTATCCTATATCAAATAGTGCTTGGGTGATCCCGATCCATGTGGTGCCCAAAAAGGGAGGAACAACCGTAATAACTAATGAAAAAAATGAGTTGATTCCTACTAGAACTGTTACTGGATGGAGACTTTGCATTGATTATAGAAGATTGAACTTGGCTACGAGAAAAGATCATTTTCCATTGTCGTTCATTGACCAGATGTTGGGAGACTAGCGGGACATGATTACTATTGTTTTTTGGATGGTTACTCCGGATACAATCAAATTGCAGTTGCACCGGAGGATCAAGAGAAGACGGCGTTTACATGTCCTTATGGTGTTTTTGCATATAGGAGGGTGCCATTCGGGCTATGTAATGCCCCCGCTACATTCCAAAGATGCATGACATCCATTTTTGCTGATATGCTAGAGAAGCACATGGAAGTGTTCATGGATGATTTCTCCGTGTTCGGATCTTCATTTGATAACTATTTAGCTAACCTTTCACTTGTTTTGCAGTGATGTCAGGAAAGTAATTTAATCCTTAACTAGGAAAAATGTCATTTCATGGTACGAGAAGGCATTGTTCTTGGTCACAAGATCTCACAAAAAGGGATCGAAGTTGATCAAGCGAATGTGGAAGTAATCTCAAAGCTACCACCGTCGATTAACGAGAAAGGTATAAGAAGCTTCTTAGGACATGCGGGTTTTTATCGCAGGTTCATAAGAGACTTCTCGAAGATAGCCAAACCTTTAACTACTCTGTTGGTTAAAGATAAGGTTTTTGTGTTTGATAAGAAGTGCACTGTTGCTTTTGAGACATTTAAAAAAGAATTAGTGTCGGCACCTATTGTTATTGCTCCCGATTAGTCCCTACCCTTTGAAATTATGTGCGATGCTAGTGATATTGCGGTTGGAGTTGTATTGGGGCAGCATAGGAATAAGTTGTTGCATGCTATTTATTATGCTAGTCACGTTTTGAACCCTGCACAGATTAATTACGCGACTACCGAAAATGAGTTGTTAGCTGTGGTTTATGCCTTTGATAAATTTGGGCAATATCTGTTGGGTTCAAAAGTGATTATTTATACTGACCATCCTGCTTTGAAATATCTTTTTGCCAAACAGGATTCAAAACCTAGGCTTTTGAGGTGGATTATACTTCTTCAAGAATTTGATGTTGAGATTCGTGATAAAAAAGATTGTGAGAACACTGTAGCAGATCACCTGTCGCGGATGTCACCGATCGAAGAAAATGAGGATAAGCGTCCTATAAAGGATGAGTTCGCAGACGAACACATCCTATCTGTGATTGGTGTTCCATGGTTTGCGGATTATGTGAACTATCTGGTCGGTGGTATTATACTCGACGATTTTGACACTAACAGAAGAAAAAAGTTTGTTCATGATTGCAGGTTTTATCTGTGGGATGATCATTATCTGTATAAAAGAGGAGTGGATGGTTTGGTCAGAAGGTGTGTACCCGAAGGAGAACAAAAAGATGAATTAAAAGCATGTCATGATTCCGAGTACGGAGGGCATTTTAGTGGTGACAGGACAGCGGGTAAAGTCCTTCAATCAGGGCTATATTGGCCTACCTTATTCAAAGATGCTCAGTAGTTGGTAAAGGAGTGTGACAGATGTCAGAGGACTGAAAACATATCAAGAAGGAATCAAGTTACCCAAAACTCTATGCTTGAAGTAGAGTTATTTGATGTGTGGGGATAGACTTCATGGGACCGTTTCCTCAGTCATTTGGAAAGACATATATCTTGGTTGCGGTGGATTACGTGTCAAAGTGGGTTGAAGCGTTGGCATTTCCCACCAACGATGCGAAAGTGGTTACCAAATTCTTAAAGGATAATATATTCGCAAGATTTGGTGTACCAAAAGCTTTAATAAGTGATGGAGGAACTCATTTCCTAAATCACCTCATGGAGAGGCTTCTACAAAAGTATAACATGAAACACCGGGTAGCCACTCCATACCATCCGCAAACAAGTGGCGAAGTAGAGGTATCAAATATACAACTCAAACAAATTCTGGAAAAGACAGTCAACACGTCTCGAAAGGATTGGTCTATTAAGTTGGATGACGCTCTATGGGCGTACCGAACAGCCTTCAAAACACCGATCGACATGTCACTGTATCAGTTGGTCTATGGAAAGGCATGTCATTTACCGTTGGAACTTGAACACAAGGCTTTCTGGGCTACTAAGAATTTGAATATGGACCTATATAATGCCGGAAAATCTCGCATACTCCAACTGCATGAATTGGAGGAATTCCGGAACCGGGCATATGAGAATGCTAAGATGTACAAAGATCAAACAATGAAATGGCATGACAAGAGAATTCAAACGAAAGAATTTTTCGAAGGAAAACTTGTCTTACTGTATAACTCAAGGTTGAAACTCTTTCCTAGGAAACTCAAATCTAAGTGGTCGGGACCGTTTGAGGTGCATCGAGTCTTCACGCATGGGGCAGTTGAGATAAAGAATCAATCTAATGGAGACATCTTCAAAGTGAACGGGCAAAGGTTGAAGCCTTATTTTCAAGGAAAACCTAGAGATCATGCCAATGTCATTCGTCTTATCCAGTAGGACGAATGACCGTCGAGCCATGCGATGTTAAACGCAGCGCTGCGTGGGAGGAAACCCATGATTGTTTCATTTAATATTTCTTTGTTAATTTTGTAGGTAGGTCATGCAACGTCTCACAGAGTCGGTAGAGGAAAGAAAAGAAAGAAAAATGGTCCGAATGGTGTAAAACATTTTTTTTCGAAAAATCAGGGCCCTGACACGGGTGCCCATGTCAGGATGATATGAGGATTTGTGGTTGAGGACATGTGGAATACAGGGGTGCAACACGGGTGCCCATGTTGTGCAACACGGCCCGTGTTGCAGAGTCTGAACCACCCCTTCCTTCTAATGTTGGCTTTTATGGATACAGGGGCCTGACACGGGTGCCCGTATTGTGAAACACGACCCGTGTCAGGAGTGCGGGTCATTTTTTCAAAAAGGTTTTTATACTTTAAATGAGTGGGGCCCACGATTTTTATAACTAAACCACTCATTTACCCTTAATTATCCTTTTTCAGATTTCTTTTCATAAAAGCTTGCCTTCTTCTCCACTCTCTTCATTTCTAAAACCCTAGCCTCCATTGTCACCACACCAAAGAACCTTCAATTCCTCTAACACCCATTCACCAAAACTCTATACTCTCTTCATAAAAAGTGCTCCTCTCATCTCCCTTGTCACTCCTACGGTGACGTTTTTCCTAATTCAAATTTCGAAGTTTGTCTGTTCATTTTTGCAGGAAGTCAAGAATGCCTCCAAGAAGAGACACTGGAAAGGCCGTAGAGGAGCCATCTCGCCCCCGGAAGAGGGCACACCATATGGCAAATGCTCACGACATCTTGTTCGAGGAGCCTGAGCATCAACGAAAATACTCTGTATTGGTCAAGCATAAGTTAATCCCGGCAAGGTATATCTGTAATGACACGCTTGATAATTTAGGACCTAGATTCGAGGTTCATAGGATGTTTCATACTTTAGGCATACTTGAATTTATGCAATTTGAAGCGCCGACCTATGAGCGCATAACTTTCGAATTTTTGAGTTCTTTGGAGTTTCAATTGAAGCACAGGTGGACGGGTTCTGATGAGGAATATTTTGGAACATTAAGGTTCCGTCTATTTAATACTACTCACTCATTATCCTTAGCGGAATTGGGAGAAATCTTGAAGCTACCTAGCTTCGGACCTGGAGCTCCTCCAACTACTTTTGCTGCAGGTGACTTCTGGAGAGCTATCACGGGAAATCCCGAGTATGTCGCAAAGGCAGCAAAGGCATCGTGCATCCACAACCCTTGCTTCAGATATTCAAAGAAAGGCTTGGCATACACCTTATTTTGTAGAGGAGACAGCACGGGTGTAGCAACTCAGAAAGAGTTATACCTGTTGTATGGCATGGCCAACAAAGAGCTTATCAATGTCGCGGCTTTTGTGGCTGACCATCTGAAAAGAGTGGCAAATGCTAACTCGGGAGAGATATCAGTGGGAGGCATGATAACCCAAATTTCCGACCACTTTGGATATGGTGCTTTGCTGAGGGAAGAGCCTATTGTTACATGTGATCTTTTATAATATTGGTGTGTTTAATTTGGTTGTTTTTAGTGTATTTTCAGGCAGATATCAAGTCGGTGATCAAATACGAAGGAAACGGCGATTCGTGTGCGAAGAAATGGAGAAAGAGGGGGTCCAGAAGCCTGACACGGGTGCACGTGTCACCTAACACGACCCGTGTCAGGATGGCTATGCAAAATATGAATAATCCAGCATTATGACACGGGTGCCCGTGTCACATGACACGGCCCGTGTCATAGGTCCCCATTTGAAGGCACGTGTGCAGAGTCCAGTAGCATGACACGGGTGCCCGTGTCACACGAAACGGCCCGTGTCATGGCACCTTAATGCAAGATTTTTTTCTTTTGGTCTCTTGTGCTGAGGGCATTTTGGACGTTTCGCATGTAATTTTGTAATCTAATACATTAGGTTGATCTGAACCAGAAAAAAACACTTTTGAATATTGGGAATTATCACGCATGGGAAACGAAGGATTTTAGAGGAGAAGTCAGATCGATCAAACGCGGAAGCAATTGACGATCCATTCAATCCTTTTTATATTGTAATGTTTCTTTTCTCTATGTATGTGATTTTCATTGTTTGGATTGTGAGTGGATAAACCCCCCAATGTTAGGGGGTGTCCCTGAGTTATTTGTAATGACATTGAAGTTAATTTTATGAATTTCACTGCTTCTATCTTCATTGTTTTGATTGATTGATTTTATTGTAAGAAAAATCAATATTGGAAAATTGGATTTTTAATCATCGGTTGACAGATTGTAGGAATGCACTGTTAATGTTTTTCAATTAAAACTTTTTATCGTATATCACCAAGGAATTGGGATATCATATTTAACCGTAAAAACTTTCGATATATAAATGCTTGGTATTCATTCTATACGATCAAGGAATTGGGGTATAGTAGGAATACCAAAGGGTTTTCTTTAAAGGAATTTTGGAAAACTATTGTAATAAGGCGGTAATGATTTAGTTGCAGTTATATTTTAACGATTATAAACAAATAGTCATTATAAGAATTTCTCATACACCCTCCTTAGCATAATTCTCATATTTGTCATCCTTAGTATTATTTTCCTAGATTTTATGTTTACAAGTCTTTTGAGAAAATCTAAACAAACCCTTATAAACTTTTGTTCAACTTGAAATAGTAAATAACTTAATTTGATACGCAGTCCTCGAGATCGATATTCGGGGAATTTCCCTAAGATTACTACAGTGGGCAAAAATAGTAGACTTGCTATTTTCCCATCAAGGGGGATGACAAAGAGACTTTTGTTCGATAACTGTTAAGTTATGCCTATGTATCCTCTCGTGCAATGAGGAAGTCAGAACACCGTAGTTCGAGTCAAAGAGACTGGAAAAAGATTGACTGTGAACTGCTTGCTTGTCTATGCTCAAATGTATGACTCGTCTGGCTCGAGTGCTAACTGTCTTGCATTAGACGGAAGAAGCGAGTTCTCATTTGTGAATGAGTGTGATGAGAAAAGAATCCCGAAGGAGACGATTATTGTTTGTTTTTGTGTTTTCAGTTTTTTTATTGTTTTTGGTGTTTTGCATAGGATAATGAGCTTTAAGCCTAAATCAAGGGCTGTAAACTCATTATATCCTCCCTGATTAGGGATAATGAGCCTACTTAAGTACGAGATAAGCATCTCCACTTAATTACCATGATGATGTAGGATTAAGATCATTAACCTACTTGTGATTATTTAAATGTTTTTGGGTTTTGTTTATTGTTAAGTAATGAGTTTAATCTCTAATCACAGATTAGTGAACACATTACACCATCCTAATAGAAGGATGATAGATGAGAACACTTAAGTTGAGGAAGATACCTCAACTTAATCCATGGTTAGGAACTAAATTCATTATATAACAAGCCTTTATCAAATGGATTTTAATTAAAAGGGTGGGATTAAGAAGTGGATTTTATGTTTGTAAGACAACTTGAGGGGGACTTGTCCATTAAACACTAGGGTTAGTCCCTCTTAACCATAAGGAAGAGATAAAACCTTAATATAAGGCCCAAGTTACAAGATAAAGTCTTAGTGATTATTAATGTGTTTTAATTAAGAGGTGTAAATAAATTAAAGGTTTAACACTAAGGATTAAAGTTATACACTTCATCCTAAGATAACGATGCCGGCATAACCCTAATTCCAAAGTCCTAAAGATTTAAGAGTTTAGCCACTGATTAAGAGATGAGAAGATAGACTCAAGGAGACTCAAAGGTAAGAGACTAGGGGGGGACTATACACAAACCTAAAAGTTATCATTCTTGGATATCCTATTGTTTGTGAGGCTTAAGAGAAAAGATCTTCAAGATGGCCACCATGGAAGAAGCAGATGAAAAGAGAAGGAGAAGGAAGAATAAGTTACATACTTCCTGAAGAAGATAAGTAACCTAAAAGAAAGAAAGTAAGAAGGAGGGAGCATAAGTGAAGCAAATTCACTTCAAAGACAAATAAGAATTCAAATAAAGAGATGAGAAGAGGTGGGAGGTGAAGGCAAATCCACTTCCCAGATAACTTACCAAAAGTTCCTGAAATGTTAGTATGAATGCATAAGATGCAAGGCAAAAAGAAATGAGATGAACAAAGATGCAAAGATCAAAACCAGAAGTGATTATGCAATGAAAATGTGTTATGAGATGATGCAAAGTCATACAAGATGCATATGAATGATCATACAAGGATGAGATGCAATGGAAGCATGAAAACACATGGATGTTCATGAAATGAAATGAATGCAAATCATGCCAAAATGATGCAACAATGACCAATAAATGTTTCAAACATGTCCTAAGATGTCTAAGATGACATACAAAAGAATGGAATGGCATGACAAGTTCATAATTTCATGATATGCAAAGAAGAATGCAAATGAAGATGCAAAATTAGGGTTTTAAGGCAACATGAGATGCATATGACCAAAACAGAAGCAATCACCATGATAAAAAATTTAAATTGAGCTCAAAGAAACCCTAATCCCATACAAGATCACATCCCAAAGGAGAAGGTCAAAAGCTAATCCTAATGAAAGTTATGAAATTTTTAAGTTGACTAGGGTTTTTGGGTGCTTATAAAGGGAAAATGCAAATCAAATTGAAAATGCAAGATAAAAATATGAGATAAATAACCTAGAAACTATATGCAATATGTGAAACAATGCAAAAAGAATCAAGTTCAAACTCATCATGGTTAGGCAGAAATGAAAGTATGTGAAACCTAAATGTATATTTAATTAATTAAAATCAATTAATTAATTAAATAAAACATTTAAATATTTTAAAAATACTTTTTAAATGCAAAAAATAAAATAAAAAATGTTTTAAGGTTGAGAAAAATATTTGAAACAGAAATGCAAGAAATGAGATTTTTCGAATGG
The DNA here is from genome assembly GCA_963966055.1 of Lathyrus aphaca. Taxonomy (NCBI): domain Eukaryota; kingdom Viridiplantae; phylum Streptophyta; class Magnoliopsida; order Fabales; family Fabaceae; genus Lathyrus; species Lathyrus aphaca. Next base: position 221,109,109 of record OZ014523.1, on the reverse strand, counting down.
CTTTTGCTATTTTAAATAAATTGGACAAAAGAAATGTAATAAAATGAAAATAAAATGAAAATAAAGGAAAGTCAAATGATCCAGTGGCTGAGATTTGAACCTGGGGAAAAGGGTTGACTACGCGCGTGAATAAAGGGTCAGGATTGAAACTGGCTAAATAAAATTAATTAATTTAAATAATCAGGATTAGGGCTAACTGAAGTGATCTGGTCCACTCAAACATCAGCGAAGCAAAATCCAATGGCCTGAATTCAAACTAGCCTAATTAATTAAAGATTAGCCCTAATGAATCTCAGGTGGCCGGAGAAGACCTCCAGTCATCTTCTCCGGCCAACTCTCTCACCTGAATCCCTCAAAACGCCATGAAAACTCACCACAAGCTCCAGAATGGATCATCTAACATCCCTAAACAAGAATCCATCCCCAAACAACATTTATTTTGCATCAAACAAGAGAATCAAACAAAAACATGTTTCACGGGAAAACATTCAGAAGATCAATACATACTTAATACTCAACCATTTTCAAAAGTAAAGACATAAGCATGATCAGGGAAGCATGTATATTGATATTGTAACTTAAAAAGAGAGTTTTGGATAAAAAAGTTCTTGAAGATACCTGTGATGAAGCTTTCTCAATTTGAGCTTTTTGGACCTTTCCTTGGTGCTAATCCACTCCACTTGATCCCTTGATGCTTCTGGAGAGCTTAAAACAAGTTTTGAATGGCTAGTCTGAGTGGTTTGGTTCTGATAACTCAGAAATCATATTTCTGATTGAGGGGTTTTCATACCATTTTAATTGTTGGGTTTTGTTCTATGGATGATTTTGAGATGATTGGTGAAGAAAACTTTGAGTTTGAGTTGCTGAGGAGTGAGTTTCGAAGGAATGAAGAATTTGGGGATTTTTGAGCAATCTCAGTTGTGGGATGATTCAGGCTTGTGTGTGTTATGAAATGAGTTGCATAAGGTTAGTATAGGCCAATGGGAGTGATCAGAAAGTGGGTGGTGGCATAGTGTGATTGGTATGGGCCAAGTTGCAAAAATGTCAACATTGTGTACTTGAGGTATGGGCATGGTTCAGAGTTGTTTCAAGGGGTGTCTTGGCCTCAGCTTAGTTCATGGATGGCCCTTGGATCAATAGAGTGCAGCTGGATGGACTTGATCAAGTGTTTGCAAGCTTTATGCATTTTGACAACTTTGAAATTTCTAGAGAAATTGGCCATAAAAACTTGTGATGCAAGGCATGATTCTGATCCAAATGTGTTGCACTGTGTTGGTATGATGTTTAGAAGTTGATTAGAGGTCATGAAATGACTTGGCAAGTGAATTTGCAAAATTCCCTCTTTGGTTCACACTTGAAAATTATAGGATTTTTGCCAACTTTGAAAGGCCATATCTTGAGTTCTAGGATGAATCAAGACATGTTCTTATAAGTTTTGAAAATGGGAAGACATAATCAAAAACTTTTATGTCCAAGAATTTTTCATTTGAAGCATTTTTGGTCATGAAAGAATAGATTGAATATCTTTCCCAAAATGGAAAGTTTCCATTACAAGTCCTTTCCAAAAATAGCAAGTTTGCATTTGGCTCAAAATTCTTCAACTTTGTGAACTTCCAACCACTTCTAAGATTAAATAAAGATCATAGAGACTTAAAATGATGGTGATGACCCTTTGGTACCCTTTATGGAGGCCTCAGATGCCCTGATCTTGACTTTACTTGCTCAAGAAGTTACCCAATGATCAGATCACTTACACAATGAATTTCTTCATCAAACTTGGCACACATGATCCTTATAACATATTAAGACCATTAGAAACAAGAATGACAAAAAAAATTGGGATTAAGGCCTCTGAAACCAAAACCCTAATTTTAGGTCATCTGTGTAGGAAATCTTCAGTCTGCCTCTATGCCTTTGCCATGCTTTGTGATCCCTTGACTTTTATGAACCTTTGGGGGCATATTATGATCATAGAACACACATGGACCCTCTTAGAAAGCTTCAAAACCAATGGGATGGCTCAGATCACTTCTTGGATTGCTCAGATCACAAACCCTAGATGCAGATGAAATGAACTATGTAGTGGGATATGATATGCTTATGCTAATGCAAAAATGAAAGATCACAAGCCATGTTGTCAGAAAAAGTAAGGGCAAATTTTGGGTGTTTACAGCTGCCCCTATTCAAGCATGAGTTAGCTGTGCAGGAAGTAAGCGCCTGGCTTAACAAACAAACAAGATAACTTGTGGTTGAATACCAAAGACAGTCCGAAATTTGCACTCACTGGGGAGAAGAAGAAAAGGGATATAAATTGTAAAAGATAGTATAGTATGCTTATCAAGTATAAACGATGGAGGACGACCATCGAGCAGAGGACGATTGCTGGGAGTAAATCGGCAAGCAAAGCAATGACGGGGACGACCATCATGTTGGGAAATAAAGAAACCGCGACGGGGAAGGCCATCGGGTAAAGTGATGAAGGACGATCATCAAAAGAGAAAAGACCACGACGGGGACGACCGTCGAGTAAAGAAAATAAAACTCTCTGGGGATTTGAAGAAGTGAGAAAAATCACTGATGGGGACGGCCACCAGGCTGGAAAGTAAAAAACCGCGACGGGGACGGCCATCGGGTAAAATAATAAATGAAATAATGATGAGGGACGGTCATCAAAGGTGAAGGACGATCACCTAGCAGGGGAAGACTGCTAAAAAAAATCACGACATAGGACGAATCCCAGATAGAAAAGATCAACGATGGGGACGGCCATCAAATAAGCATGGTGAAAGACAATCATCAAGAGGTGAAGGACGATCACCTAGCAAAGGACGGCTGCTCTTGGGGATTATCGCGACATAGGAATAATGTCAAATAACAAGATCAACGATGGGGATGGCCATTGGATAAATTATGAGGGACGATCATCATAAGGTGAAGGACGATCACCTAGCAGGGGACGACTGCTAATAAGATATCGCGACATAGGACAAATGTCGGATAGAAAGTTCCAACTAGGGAAAGGATGAGGGGAGGTCATCCAAAGGTGAAGGACGATCACCTGGTAGGGGACGAATGCCGAGAATATCACGACATAGGACGAATTCCGGATAGAAAAAGTTGTTTTGTCTCTGTGGGGATGTAAACACGGACGAGTGCTTACGCCTTAAAATAAAAGGTATAAGTGTTTGACGATGTGTATAGACTAAAGATGCGGACGAGAATTCTTAGGACCACGATACAAACGAGTATCGGTAGAAACAAACGCTGACACGTGTTTAAGGGTGATGATACGGACGAGTATCAATCGGTTAAGCAAGGAACACGGACGAGTGTTGAATCTGCTGAGGGGTGATATATACAAGATACAGACGAGTATCAAAGACTTCTGTATAAGTATGTACAAGTATTGATCTGATGGTGGAGTATGTGCAAGACATGGATGAGTGCCAAAATATTGAGCAAGGGACACGGACGAGTGTTTTAACTTGCTGGAGAAGTATGACCCGGACGAGTGCCAAAAGGATATGTACAAGTATGAACAAATATCTGTATTGAGAATGCAAAAGGTATTCTGGCGACTTTACTGGGGAAAGATGACACGGACGAGTGTCAAAAAGAGCATGTATAAATTCGAACAGGCATCTGTGTTTGAGAGTGCAAAGGGGATGTCTTGTCTTTTATCTGCAGGGGATATGAGTTTTATATATGGCTGGTGAAGTGATATTGATATTTGTAGGTGATTGGCTTGAACCTGGCTCATGATCATGCAAATGTTTGATTTTTGCCATAATGCTCCGTATTAGACGGAATGCTACGCTTATTTTGGGGGAAATGATGTGAATGCTATGATTATGCAAATGAGAAACCCGATCCGAGATCCGGATCCTGCAGGGGAGAAAGATCTCTGGTTTATCTATCCGGAGGGAGAACTCCGCTGGGGACGAGGAAGTTTCAGCAACTCCGCTGGGGAAGTATTTCATGCATTGCTCTAATGGGGAGAGAATGGCATATCTGACGGGGAATAGAATGTTCCTGACTACTTTGCTGGGGGAAAAACGTCAGGCATTGCTCGGGAGATCCTGTTTTGGGAGGAGATAACTTCTGGGAAGTAATATATTGCTACTCCTTCGTCCAAGCGACATGTTGGGATTTAATAAGTTTCTTGAAGGATCCTCTGAGGGGATAACAACTTCGTGGGGGAATACTTCTGTCAAGTAACCCTGATGATGAGGTGATTGTCGGCTTGGCTGGGGATTGATACCTGATATGTGTAAACACCCCAAATTTTCCCTCACCCATTCACACCATGGCTTGTGATCTTCATATGCATAAGTTCAATCATAGAATCTCATATTTCATTTTTTTTTATTCACTGCATTGGTTCAAAGTCATCTGCATCTAGGGTTTGTGATCTGAGCAATCCCTGAGCCATTTGAGCCACTCCAAAGGTCATCAATCACTTCAAAGGGGTCCATGTATGTTCAAGCATCATATTATATCCTCTTAAAGTCAATAATGTCAAAAAATCACAAGAATTGAGATTGGCATGGAAGCAGAGCCAGGTTTGACTGCACAGATGACCTAGAATTAGGGTTTTGGTTTCAAAGGCCATAACTCCAAATTTTTTGGTCATTCTTGTTTCTATTGGTCTCTATATGGTATAGGGATCATGCATATCAATTTTCATGAAGAAATTCCATGGGGAAGGCATCTAATCAAGAGTTGACTTTTTGAGCAAGTCAGTGCAAAATCAGGGCATCTGAGGCCCTCAATGACCCAACCAAGGGGTGTTCTTCATCATTTTGATTGTGTATGATCTTTATTTGATCATAGAAGATGTTAGAAGTTCACAAAATTGAAGAATTTCAATCCATTTGCAAAGTTGACATTTTGGGAAAATGACTTGTAATGGAAACTTGCCATTTTGGGAAACTTTTTCAACCCTTGCTTTTTGATTCAAAAATGCCTCAAATGAGAAAACTTTGGTCATGAAAGTTGTAGAATGGATCATTCCCTTTTCAAAAAGTACAAGAACTCATTCTAATTCATTTTGGATCAAAAGTTATGGCTTGTCAAAGTTGGGAAAAATCACATAATTTCAAGTTTTCCACCAAAGAGGCAAAGTTGCAAAATCCCTTGCCAAGGCAAATTGAGCTTTCAAGTGGACTTCTAAACTTCACAAAAACATGAACCAATGTCTAAAAGTCAGATTGCATCAAGAGTTTGCTCATTTTTATGACTTGTGGATCAAGAAACTTCAAAAGGGCCAAAGGTGATCCAAGTTGCAAAACCTATCATAAACCCTAATCCACTTGCTGCATTGCCTCTAGACCTTTTCCACAGCTTTCCTTGATTCAAGATGAGCCAAGACAAGCCAAAAAGCAAGCTGTACCATTGCCCATACCTCAAGTACAAGTCAAGTTGACATTTTGGCAACTTGCCCATACCAATCAACATAGGCCAGCACCCACTCTCTGACCTATCACACTTCTTTATGTGGATCAAATGCAAGCAAAAGCACACAACACACAAGCCGAAAACTCCAAGAATACAGCATACTCAAAAATCCTCACTTTTGCAAAAGCCTTCGAATCCTTTGATTTAGCCATTAAACCTTCAAACTTTTTCCACCATTCAACTCCATAAACCTCCCTGATCATTTCCCACCCTCCATTTTGCCCTAAAACCTCCACAATCAAAAACACGATTTTCACATTTCATGAACTGAGATTCTGCAAACTCTCTCCAGAGGCCATTTAAACTCCAGCTAAGCATCACAAACACTTGGGGGAGATCATTGGAGCTTGTTTGAAGCAAGGAACTGGCCAGAAAGCACCATTTTCGAAAGCTTCAGTTCAGGTATCATCGAGAACTTTTATTCCAGAAACGTGTTTTTAAGTTTCTAATTGATTCTCCATGATTCACTGATGATCCTGATGTGTTTATTTTTGAAAATGATCAAGTATTGAGCATGTATTGAGTTTCTGAAATTTCTGCCATGTTTTCCCTTTTGCTCTGATTCACGAATTTGATGATGAATAAATGATTTTTGGTGAGTGATTCTTGTTGGGGTTGATGTGGGGATCATTTCTGGAAAGTTAGAGAGCTTGGGGATGCGTAGAGAGTGAGATAGCATAAGTGACTCGTCGGAAAAGATGACCGGAACACTGTTCCGGTCACCTGAAAGTGATTAGGGTTCAGATTAGGGTTAATGACATAATTAACGTAGTTTGAATTCTGGCCTTTGGATGACGCGCGAAGTCAATTCCCTCCCTTTCTTGTTTGAATCCTGGCCCTTAGATCTGCTGACTTTCTCCTTTTTCACTTAAATTCATTTTATTTTTATTTGTTTCATATTTATTTTGCACGAATTATATAAAATAGCAAAACATCTTTAAAAATTCTGAAAATTTTTATCAAACCTTTTATTAATTTTCAGAACCCAAAAATATTTTAATTTTTATTTTTTGCATTAAAAATTATTTTTTAAATCATTTAAAAGTTTATTTTTAATTAGTTAATGAAAATTAATTAATTAAAAAATACTTTTAGGTATTTAAAAATCACAAAACAATTCATGTAACCTTTAAAAACATTTAGAAACATTGTCCAACTCTCAAACCAAATTTCTTTTTGTTTTTGATGCCTTTTGATCATTTTCAATGGAATTAAATTCATTTTGAGGCAATATTTTGTGACAAACTTTGAAAATTCATTTCTGTCTAACCTTTGAGAGTTGGACAATGATTCTTTTTGCATTGTATCTTGTATAGCATGTAGTTTATAGGATAAAATTGGCATGGATTGATCTTGCATTTCCTTTTTGTTTGGCATTTTTCTTGACAAGGTACCTTAAAACCCTAGCAATCTTAGAAAATTCATAACTTTCAATAGGTTAAGAGTTGGATCCCCTCCTTTGGGCAGTGAGTTTGTATAGGTCTAGGGTATCTTTGATTGCATTTTCAATTTTTTATCATGTCACTTGCTTCTGGTTTTGGATTTTTTGCTTTGTATGTTGCATATAACCCTAATTTATGCCTTCCTTTGCATCCATCTTCCATTTGCTTGCATACCATGACTTGCCATGACATTTTGTGCATCCATTTGATTCATAACACATCTTAGGACATATTAGAATCATGTTTGATCATTGCATATTTCCTTTTCCATGTTGTATGCCATTTGCATTTCATAACCTTTCATGTATGTTCATGGTTCTAAGCATGCTTCTCTTGCATCCATATGTTTGTATGATCATTATAATGCCTTGCCTCATGTTTGCATCATCTCTTAGCATCATTAACATCATACTCATGCTCCTGGTTTTGGTTTGCATCATGACATTGCATCTCATTTTGCATTGAATTTCATTTCTTTTGCTAACATTTCAGGTGGTATGTTGTTTGAGAAGTGGATTTGCCTTCACTTCTCACAATCTCTATTCATCTCTCTTATGCATCATTGCTGCATTTTATCTTGTGCTTTGGAGTGAGCTTGATCATTCTTGTTCATCTTACCTTCTTTCTTCAAGCAACTCGTCTTCTTAAGTGAAGCAAGTTGTTTTGCTTCTCTTTGCTCCTTTCATCTGCTTCTCTCCTTGGTGGTTCCTTGAAGATCTTTCTCTCTTAAGCCCCATAAAGCCTAGGAACAACCAAGCATGATCATAATTAGGGTTGATTAGTCCCCCACTTAGCTTTTACCTTTGTGTCTCTTTGAGTCTTCTCTTCTCACCTCACAATCAGGGACTAAACCCTAAAGGCTTTAAGGCTTTGTGATTAAGCTTATGCATGCATCCTTCTATTAGGATGAAGTGTATAACTTTAATCCTAAGTGTTAAAACCTTAATGTGTTTAAATCCTTTAATCAATTCACTTAATAATCATCAAGACATCAAGCTTGTAACTTGGGCCTTACATTAGGGTTCTAATTCTTCCTTAATTGGTTAAGAAGGACTAACCCTAGTGTTAATGGACAAGTCCTCTTCAAGTTGTCTTAAAAACCATAAAAATCACTTCTTCATCTTATCATTAACTAAAATCCACTTAATAAAGGCTTTGTTTTGTCATGAGGTTAATCCCTAATCATGGATTAAGTTGAGGAGTCTTCCTCAGCTTAAACATTCTCATCTATCATCCTTCTATTGGGATGGTGTAATGAGTCTGTTTAATCCCTGATTATGGCGTAAACTCATTACCTAACACTAAACAAAAACAACAAAAACATCTAACTAATCACAAGTAGGTTAATGATCTTAATCCTACACCATGGTGATTTAGTGTGAGACATTGACTTCACACTTAAGGTATTCTCATTACCCCTAATCAGAGGGAGGATGTGATGAGTTTGCTAACCCATTGGTTTAGGCTTAAGCTCATTTTCTTATGACAAACTTCAAAAAGCAATAAAAGACTGAAAATACAAAAACAAACAATAATCGTCTCCTCCGGGATTCTTTTTCTCATCTCATTCACTCACAAACGAGAACTTGCTTCTTTCGTCTAATGCAAGACAGTTTGCACCTGAGCCATACAGGTCATACACTTGAGCATAGACAAGTAAGCAGTTCACAAGTCAATTTATCTTTCAGTCTCTTTGGGTCGAACTACGGTGTTCTGACTTCCTCATTGCACGAGAGGATACGTAGGCATAACTTAACAGTTATCGAACAAAAGTCTCTGTATATTCCCCCTCCTTCCAGCCTTATTCTTTAAGCCTCATGGTCATGAGCATTTCATCTTTGTTCTTACACTGACACTTCTCTCATACACTTCACTCTTCTTTTGCACTGACACTTGCATTCTTTCCAGCTTTGATACACAAATTGCACTGACACTACCCCTTTAAAGCACAAATCTTTTAAGCGTGGATCCCGTCGAGTACGGCGGACAATCTGGGTGCTAATACCTTCCCAGGTTGTAACCAACCCCCTTTCTCAGTCTCTCTGGTTCGCGACCGTCTTATCCATATCTTTCTAGGTTTTTGCAGCATTACCTTTCCTCCGGGATAAAAATGCCTAGCTGGCGACTCTTGTCTTCTGAGTTCACCCCTGTGTGTTCTCATCTCTCCTTTCACCGACCGTTCGCGTCTGTACCCCTCTTGGCCCCGTGTCATCAGGTGGGAGCGACAGCTTGGCGACTCTGCTGGGGCCCTTATACTGTAACCAGGGCTTCTGGTTCTTTTTGTGGGTTCCTCCTAGCGCTTGTTTGATTTGTGTTTATTGGGGTGTTATGTGCTAATTGTGTTTGTTTGGTTGCTTTATTTATTGCTTTATGTACAACTTTATTTATTGCTTTCTTTACAGCTTTATATACATCATACTGTCATACTGTTATCTGGCTGGATCTGGTTTTTTTTGGTGGGTGGGGTTTCATGGAGAGATAAGGTCCTATACCTGGGACCTGAGTGACACCTAGGCTAGAGTGGTTCATGTTCTTTCCCATTCCATTTCGGTCTGGTGCGGGAATATGAAACACAGATCAGATGTGGGTTTCTTCTTAAGAACTATGTGCTACAGATTTCCTGTAGTGCTAGGGCTATCTGGGAAGCCTGCTAAGTCTGGATGACCTTTATTATGACCTTCAGAAACTGAGGAGAATTAGAGGAGGATCTTTTATGGTTATTGTAAACATTGTACCTCCGGGTTAGAAGTGTTTACACTTCTCATAACTGATCCAAGTCTGAGGATCCTTGTTTTAGAACACTACCTGTGAGGGGGTTGGGCTGTTTACAGGTTTGCAGGAACCCTTGGCCACATCATACCCTGTTACTTATTGTGTTTAAGAATGCTTCACCTTGGACAGTTCTTGTGATTTAACCCAGGACATGTGGCTCTTTATTTGAGTCCCCCACCTTGGCTACTGGACTTTTGAACCTCCATCTGGACTTCTTAAACATACATGGACCTTTATATCAAGGCAGTAATCAGATCCAGCTTGATCACAAACCCTTGCATATCATTTGCATACATCATCATTGCATCATTTAACATTTGCTTATTTGTTTTTCAAGGTATCCACATTTCATTTGGCTTGGTTTTGACCCCTTCATCTGTATAGACCTTTGCTCATCAGCTATCTGCTTCAGTTATCCTCATCAGTTGCCTGCTTCAGCTACCTCCAGCATCATCCTCAGCCTATCAGTGGTTCATCTCCAGTATCAGGCTTCATCATCAGCATTTGTTTTTAGCTCTTCATCAGCAGTCATGGCACCCAAGAAGAGCAACATTTCATACCACTTCTTTGAGCCTGTGCTGGCTGGCATCAGGCAGGTCCAGGCACTTATCACTCCAGACCACATCCCTTTATTCAGAGAACATTATGGAGGCATCCTTGATATGGTTATGGACTTGGACCCTTCTCAGAGGAGTTTGATTCTCACTTGCCTACAGTTTTATGACCCTCTTTTGAGATGCTTCACTTTCCAGAACATTCAGCTAGGACCTTTGCTGGAGGAGTTTTCATCATTGATTGGAGTACCTGTCAGGGGTGGTATCCCCTTCAACCCAGAGATGGCCTCTCCCAGCAATGAAGAAGTGGAAAAGGCACTGTATTTGGAGCCTATTTTGATTGAGCAGAACATGACAACAAAGGCTGGAATCCCTGGTCTACACTTGGACTTTTTGACCTCTCAGGCTATCCTAAAGGCCTCCTTAGGAGAATGGAAGGCAGTTTGTGCATTGTTAGCCCTCAGTATATATGGGGTTATACTTTTTGCAGATGAGCCCAAGTTTATCAGCAAGAATGCTATTCATCTCTTCCTTTTGAGGAACCCAGTGCCCACCTTGCTGGGAGATTTCTATTATTCTGTTCACCAAAGGAATGAGAAGTAGAGAGGGAGGTTGGTGAGATGTTATGCTCCTTTGTTTCATACTTGGCTGCTTAAACACTTGCCCAGGACTGATGCCTTCCTGAACCCTCACCAACAGAAGAATTGGGCCAGGAGGCTTATTGCTTTAACCTCAGATGACATCAGGTGGTGCACCCAGAGCACCAAGGGCAGGGACATAATTACTAGCTATGGACAGTTCCCCAATGTACCTCTAATAGGAGTAAAGGGTTGCATCAACTACAATCCTTTGCTATTTAAGAGACAACTGGGCTATGCTTTGGTTCACCCACCTAGAGTACAAGACTTGGCTGAAACCCTGTATTGTGAGATAAAGCCTAATCTAGCTGTTGTCAGGCAAGCATCCTGGGCTTGGCACAACATCCAGACCAAAGGGATGGCCATTCTTGGGAGATGCAATAATGTAGCTTCAGCTCAGTATTATGAATGGTCTCATGCTAGGGCTCAGATTTCTGGGATGCCTTTCACCATTGAGGATGCACCTGGACCATCCACAACACCACCTCCAGCCACTGTCAGCCTGGAAGAATTTGAGAAACTGAAGGAGAGGAATGAGAATCTGTCTCAAGCTCTGAAGAAGACCCTCTGGGAGAGGAGTGATGGTCGTCTAGACATTGAGAGGTTAGAAAAGCTTAAGGTGGAGCATCTTTCCAGGATTGAGAAATCAGAGGACTATATCAAGAAATCAAGAGCTGGAGAGCAAATATTGAAGAATTCCTGTAAAGAGACCCACTTTCAGAAGGCTAGGACTGACCTCTATCTGAAAGAAAGTCAAGCTAGGTGGGTCAGGATCACTGAAGCTCGCACTCAAGAGGATAAGAGAACTCAGGCCAGGATTGAGCAGTTAGAGGCCATTGAGAAGAAACAACAGGAGGCTCTGCTAGCAGCCCAGAAGGAAATTTCAGAATTGAAGATTAGGGCTGGTGTGAAGAGGACAAAGGACCAAGACAGGCACAAGAAGCTGACCACTACTATTGTCACCAGAAACCTTCTTATCAGAAACATTACAGAGCATCCGGCTGGTCCTGTAACTGAAGCACTTCTGAAGGAGGTTAAGGAGGATGAGTTTGGCTTAGATGTTTGATTACTTTGCTTGTTGTTATTTCCATTTGATGTACTTTTCTTTTATGTTGTATTTTGACCCTTCAGGGGCATGTGTTGTAAAAACAAACTATGTATGATTCACCACTTGTAATGTATTTGTCAGTATTGTTTCACTAAGTTCTCCTTCTCTCAAGCAACATCAAAGCATCTTCCTCAGGGTCTGGAAAGGTCAAAACCAAATGCCAAGCCGAATACCTTGGAAACAAATAAGCATACTGCATTGCATACTGACTGATGTTTTGTTTTGTAGGTGTGTCTTTACTTTATTTTGTTTCTAACTCTGTTGTGATTCAGGAATTATTTCTCGCCGTCGGGTGTTCCCTCTCAACCGTCCGCACAGATATCCTACTCACAACAACCTTCCTGGTATCCAGATGGACCAAGTACAGCAAGAGCTGACAGAGGTCAGAACCCAGATGGTTAATGAAAAGATGGAGATGAGAAACCAAATGACCCAGTTCATGGAAGTAATGAATGGCTTGGCTCAAAGTCAAGAAAGACTGAGGGCATTGGTGGAAAGACAGACCCCAGAAGAACCTCCTCTGGGAACTGGAGGAACAAGTAACAATGAGAGGGGTCAGCCTCATGTTAATCCACCAGTATATGGGCCTCATCTACATCCGGAAGTCAACATCCCGGGTATTGTGCAAGGAAATACTACTGGAGGAAGAGTCTTACAAGAAGACCCCCAGGAAGAGCAGTTTACTGTGATGGGAGTTGGGGATGAAGTTTATGATAGGAGGCTTGATGAAATTGCTGAGAAATTGAGATCTCTGGAGTCTCAAAACTCTTTGGGTTTTGATGTCATGGATATGGGGTTAGTGGACGGGGTAAGGATTCCCCACAAGTTTAAACCCCCGTGCTTCGAGAAGTACAATGGAACTTCCTGTCCACGAACTCACTTGCAGTCCTTTCTGGGGAGACTTAAGGCATACACCATGGATGAGAAACTGTGGATGTTTTACTTTGAAGATAGTTTGACTGGGGCTTCAAGGGAGTGGTACTCACATTTAACCAGAGCTACTATCAGATGCTGGAAGGACCTGGCTGAGGCTTTCATCAGACAGTACCAATACAATCTAGACATGGCTCCTAACAGAACCCTTCTGATGGGAATGTCTCAATCCTACAGAGAAAGCTTCAGGGAATATGCCCAGAGGTGGAGACAGCTTGCTGCTGCTGTCCAGCCACCCATGTCGGAAAGAGAAATGGCCGACATGTTTATGAATACCCTGCAGGGAACATATATTGATAGGCTAGCTGCCTTCTCTTCCACCAGCTTCGCAGACGTAGTCATAGCTGGAGAAAGAATTGAAAGCCTTCTGAAGATGGGTAAAATTTCTGATAATGGTGAAAGCTCGTCAAGTAATCCCAGGAAGCCTTTTGTGAGACCAAGAAGAACCAGTGAGACAAACACCATTTATGCCAACAAGGGCAGACCTCAGCATGTCCATAGATCAGTAGCAGTTGTCACTATTCCAGCTCCAATCCCTCAGCAACCAGCATATCAACCACAACAACAATCACATTATCAACAACAAGTTCAATATCCGCCACAGAGAAACTACAACAACAACAACAATAATAATCAGCAACAAAGACCCTTTCAGCAAAGACCATCACAGGTAAATAGGGTGATTGACCCAATACCTATGCCTTATGCCGCTTTATTGCCACAACTCCTGAAGCTCAACCTGGTTGAGTTAAGAACATTGGCACCACCAGATCCCTCCAACCTTCCAAGAAACTATGATGTCAACGCCAGATGTGCTTTCCATTCCAATGCACCTGGCCACAATACAGAAAAATGCAGGGCTTTGCAAATGAAGGTACAAGATCTGGTAGATTCTAAAGCCCTCAACTTTGCACCCCCACCAAATGTCAACAAGAATCCCATGCCCAATCATGGAGGACCAAGAATTAATGCCATTGAGGAAGACAAGCCATCTTTCTTAATCACCAGTGTTGGGCAGGTTTGGACACCTCTGGTAGAAATTAAAGCTCAGCTCCTAGAATGCCAGATGTTCCCCGGGTGCGAGCTCGGTTGTGGTTATTGCAACATTTCGGTCAACGGGTGTGATAATTTGAGAAGCGGCATAGATGGTCTTATCAAAAGTGGTATACTTCAGATCACAACATCAGCGCCTACAAATCCAACAATCCCTTTGACAACAATTCCTGACTCTTCTACAACTGCAACAACAATCATTCCAACCAATTCATCAATATCATCAACAATGGCTTCATCTATCACTTCAACAAATCAGATGTCAACAACCATTTCTTCTACAACATCAACACCCCTTTATTCAGCAGAATCTTCTACAACACCAACAAAAATTGATGAAGATATTTCAGTAGTCACCATTTACTATGATCCATTATATGTTCCTCCAAACAACAACTTTCAACAACAAGCAGTGGCATCTCCTGCTAGGTCACCAGTCACCATCTACTACGATCCGCACACTATTTCAGTACCTTCCTCTGCAGTAGTCAGTCCAGTTACCATCACGGTACCTGGACCAGTTCCATATGAAAGCAGTAATGCCATCCCTTGGCATTATGGCTCTGACCTTTACTGCAACGGAGAGAAGATCACTTTGGATTCTTCAACCTCTTCTCCACAGATTGATAATGTTGTGGGAGGCGGAGGCTTCACCAGAAGCGGACGCCTTTTTGCCTCACAATTGCAAAGACCTAATGCCGAAGCCGAAGCTGCTGCCAGAGCAAAAGGAAAGAGTGTGGTATTTGAAGAGCCGGCTGTCAAAGAAACTCAGAAGATATCCTTTGAACAAGATGTAGACGAGTTTATGAGAATTATAAAGAGAAGTGATTATAAGGTGATGGATCAGCTTCACCAAACTCCCTCAAAGATCTCCATATTATCCCTGCTGATGTGTTCCGAAGCTCACAGGAATGCATTACTGAAAGTCCTGCACGCAGCATACGTGCCAGAAGAGATCACTGTTAATCAGCTAGAAACTGTGGTGGCAAATGTCAACACCAGTCATGGGCTGGGCTTTACCAATGTTGACTTGACAACTGAGGGGCGTAACCACAACAAGGCTTTACACATCACTCTAGAATGCAAGGGTGTTGTTCTATCTCATGTACTGGTGGACACTGGGTCTTCACTCAATGTTCTACCAAAGAAAGACTTAGTGAAGCTGGAGTATGATGGCTTGGCATTGCATCCGAGTAATTTGGTGGTAAGAGCCTTTGATGGCTCTAAAAGATCAGTGCTAGGGGAGATTGATCTGCCTGTGATGATTGGCCCGCGGACCTTCAAGATTACCTTCTATGTGATGGACATTCAGCCGGCCTACAACTGTTTGTTGGGTAGACCTTGGATCCATGCCGCTGGCGCAGTTACGTCTACCCTTCACCAGAAGCTGAAATTCGAGTGGGAAAGCCAGATCATCACCATCTGTGGTGAAGAAGATATCTTTGTTAGCCATCTGGCTACGTACAAGTACATTGAGATGGATGGAGAAATCCATGAAACCATGAGCCAGGGATTTGAGGCCCTGAACATTAACGAAGCATCTGCTGTACTGGGAACCTCCATGACATCTTATCAGCAAGCCAGGAAGGTTGTTGAAGAGGGGACTGCCCAAGGCTGGGGCAAGCTGTTGCCTGTGGAGAAGAAGGAGGACAAATTTGGGTTGGGTTACAAACCATCTCAACAAGATCAATCAGAGGCTGCTAAGAAGCCCAATTTTGTCAGCGGGGGAATGCTCACCCCGGATGCAGTGAACAACTTGGAAGATGAGTCGGAAGATGAATGCAACCTGGAGAGCTGGATACGTCCAAGGATCCCGGGGAGCCGCATCTCAAACTGGTCTTCCCAGGAAATTATAAGGGTTACTCCTGCAGAGTAATTATTATTTCCTGTATATTTTAAGCATGCATCAAGTCTTGCATCTTGCCCAAGATGACAAGACTCATTTTGTAATCGGGTCATCTTGTAATTTTGTGCAAACAGATCAATCAATGAATATCGGACATCTTTTGCAAATGAGTCTTTTTCTTTTCCGCTCACTGTTTTTCATTTTTCTTTTTGTACAAATATAAAATGGCAATGTTTTCCAAAATGACAACTTTATTTCACTTTTCTAAACAAGATTAAAATCAATCACTAAAATGAACAATCTAAACCCTTGCAGAGAGTGCCTTTCAGACTGCACCGACAACAACACAGCTATGGCTTCGTATGACTTTGACAATCCAGTCAATCAAGCTGATGAAGGGGTTGAAGAAGATTATGAGCTTCCTGAAGAGCTAGCCAGGTTGTTAAGGCAAGAGGAGAAGGTTATTACTCCTCATCAGGAGGAGGTCGAAACGATTAATCTTGGTACGGATGAAGATGTGAAAGGAGTTAAGATCGGGGCCTGCTTACAAGACTCAGTGAAAGAGCAACTGATTAACCTGCTTCGTGAATATGTGGATTTGTTTGCTTGGTCTTATCAGGATATGCCAGGGTTGGACACCGATATTGTTATGCACAAGCTTCCTTTAAGAGAAGACTGTCCGCCGGTTAAACAGAAACTGCGCCGTACTCGCCCAGATATGGCAATAAAGATCAAAGAAGAGGTACAAAAGCAGTGGGACGCCGGGTTCCTTGCTTTGACTAGCTATCTGCCGTGGTTTGCTAATATTGTACCTGTGCCTAAGAAAGATGGAAAGGTGAGGATGTGTGTGGATTACCGGGATCTGAACGGAGCCAGCCCGAAAGATGATTTCCCTTTACCTCACATTGATGTATTGGTTGATAATACGGCTCAATTCTCGGTGTTCTCCTTCATGGACGGATTTTCAAGATACAATCAGATCAAGATGTCACCTGAAGACATGGAGAAGACAACCTTCATCACACCTTGGGGCACGTTCTGTTACAAGGTGATGCCATTCGGACTGAAGAATGCTGGTGCTACTTATCAACGGGCTATGGTAACATTATTCCATGACATGATCCATAAAGAAATAAAATGTTATGTGGATGACATGATTGCCAAGTCCCTCACAGAAGAAGACCACCTGGTAAATCTGTTGAAGTTATTCAAGCGTCTGAGGAAATACCAACTGAAATTGAACCCCAACAAGTGCACATTCGGGGTGCGTTCTGGTAAGTTGCTGGGATTTATTGTAAGTGAGAAAGGGATTGAAGTTGACCCTGATAAAGTCAAAGCCATTCAAGAAATGCCTGCACCAAAGACTGAGAAAGAAGTTCGAGGTTTCCTAGGAAGATTGAACTACATTTCACGGTTCATATCTCACCTTACAGCAACCTGTGAGCCTCTATTCAAGCTGTTAAGAAAAGAACAAACAGTCAGGTGGAACGAAGACTGCCAGAGGGCCTTTGACAAAATCAAGGAATACTTGCAAGAGCCTCCAATCCTTATGCCTCCAGTTGAAGGAAGACCTCTAATCATGTACTTGACAGTATTAGAAGAGTCAATGGGGTGTGTGTTGGGCCAGCATGACGAGTCTGGTCGAAAAGAGTATGCAATATACTACCTAAGCAAAAAGTTTACCGACTGTGAACAACGTTATTCGCTGCTCGAGAAAACTTGCTGTGCTTTAGCGTGGGCTGCTCGCCGACTAAGGCAGTATATGTTGACCCACACTACCTTGTTGATATCAAAGATGGACCCAGTTAAGTACATATTTGAGAAGCCAGCTCTTAACGGACGGGTTGCAAGATGGCAAATGATCCTCACCGAATATGACATCCAGTACACATCTCAGAAAGCCATCAAAGGCAGTGTATTGTCTGATTACCTTGCCGAGCAACCCATTGATGATTACCAGCCTATGAGATTTGACTTCCCTGATGAAGACATCATGTTCATAAAAGCAAAAGATCATGAAGAGCCTATTCACACCGAAGGGCCTGACCAAAAGAAGAATGGACTATGATGTTTGACGGGGCTGTTAATATGAATGGTCGTCGTGTTGGTGCAGTACTCATTACACCTAAGGGAGTTCACATGCCTTTCTCGGCAAAGCTCACCTTTAACTGCACTAACAACGAAGCTGAATACGAAGCTTGCATTATGGGTCTTGAGGAAGCCATTGACCTCAGGATCGAGACTTTAACGGTATTCGGAGATTCAGCTCTGCTAATCAATCAAACCAATGGCAAATGGTACACACACCAGGATCATCTGATACCTTACAGGGATTATACAAGGAGGTTATTGACTTTCTTCACAACGGTCAAGCTTGAGTATATCCCTCGGGACGAGAATCAATTTGCAGATGCCTTGGCTACCATTTCATCCATGATCAAAGTTCAAGCTGCCAACTTTGTACCTCGGATTTCAGTGTCCAGACTTGACAGACCAGCATATGCATTTGCAGTAGATGTTGCCAAAGATGACAAGCCTTGGTTCCATGACATTAAGTGCTTCTTGAAGGATCATACATACCCACCTGGGGCATCTTCCAATGATAAGAAGACTTTAAGAAGGCTAGCTGGTAGTTTCTTCCTGAATACTGACGGTTCCTTATACAAGAGAAACTTTGATATGGTACTCCTCAGATGCGTTCATAAATCAGAAGCAGGCTTGTTGATGCACGAAGTACACGAAGGATCCTTTGGTACCCATGCAGGAGGGCATGCTATGGCTAAAACGTTGCTAAGATCAGGCTACTACTGGATCACAATGGATGCAGACTGTTGTGCTTATGCCAGAAAATGTCATAAATGTCAGATTTATGCGGACAAAGTGCATGTGCCTCCAAATCCTTTGAATGTGATGTCTTCACCCTGGCCCTTTGCCATGTGGGGCATTGATATGATTGGAAAGATTGAACCGACTGCTTCAAACGGCCACAGATTCATCCTGGTAGCAATTGATTATTTTACCAAGTGGGTTGAAGCAGCTTCATATGCAAATGTTACGAGGCAAGTGGTAGCCAGATTTCTGAAGAGAGATATCATCTGTCGATATGGAGTTCCCGAGCGAATCATTACTGATAATGGTTCCAATTTAAACAACAAGATGATGGCAGAACTGTGTCGGGACTTCAAGATCCAACACCACAATTCTTCTCCTTACAGGCCAAAGATGAATGGCGCTGTTGAGGCAGCTAATAAGAATATCAAGAAGATTGGGCAGAAGATGGTAGTTACCTACAAAGACTGGCATGAAAAGCTACCATTTGCCTTGCATGGGTACCGTACGTCAATCAGGACATCTACTGGGGCAACACCGTATCAACTTGTGTATGGTATGGAGGCAGTCCTACCTGTTGAAGTTGAATTACCCTCCTTACGGGTATTAATGGATGTTAAGCTGAACGAGGCAGAGTGGGTCCGGTCCCGATACGAACAACTGAGTCTGATTGAAGAGAAGAGATTGGCTGCAATCTGTCATGGGCAGTTATATCAGAAAAGAATGAAGAAAGCCTTCAATCAGAAAGTCAGGCTTCGAGAGTACCAAGTAGGAGATCTTGTGCTGAAAAGACTCATTCCTCCTCATACAGACCACAGGGGCAAGTGGACTCCGAACTATGAAGGACCATTCGTAGTAAAGAAAGTTTTCTTCGGTGGAGCACTCATGCTCAGCACTATGGATGGTGCAGACTTCCCGTCCTCTGTGAATTCAGATGCATTTAAAAAATACTTCGCATAAAAATGACCCGCTGGACATAAAAACAGAATGTAAGTCCAGGCAAAAATAGGGCATCCTGGCGAGTCAAAAACAAAATAAAAAGACTCGGGCAAAAATAAGGGAAATAAACAAAAGAATGTACACCCGCTGAGCTGAAAAGCCGCATTGGACAGCTCAGGCAAAAAAGGGTATCCCGATGAATTGAAAACCCGAAAGGGCGATCCATGCAAAACAAGGGAATAAGCGAATGACTGCATTCTGAATTTGTCTGTATCACTCACAACTTGGTGAGCCTCAAAAGGATCAAGCTTCTTTCAGAATCAGCCTTCTTTAGAAAGCAAGACGAGAAGAGCGTCGAATGTCATACAAGTCATAGCAAAGGGAAGCTCCCTGAAGCGTCATCAACATTGCCAATACCTTTCATTTCTCAATTTGTAACAATCTCTTCATTTTAGGGGATTTGTTTCTTTGACTGTATTCGCCAATTCATGGCACATGAATCAATAAAATCAGATTTTTTAGTCATGTTTCGTCTCGTACATTTTATTTTCATTTACAAAAATGTCTGATGTCTTTAGATACTTATTGCATAAATACAGATGCTTTATCTTCTAAAAAATACGTGCTTACAGGAAATATACTTACTCCCGGGAGTATCTGACCCCCTATGACGGAATCCGGTAAGGGATACCTCGGGATTACTTGTGCGCTTCTCTATCTTTTCAGGATTGCAGGCATTCAAAGCACAACATGGGGCATGAAAGCTTCATCCCAGCAAGCTGGCAAATCATTATCTACTCAGTCCTAGCACCGGAGGTGTTTTCTCCCCAGCTGAGTTGCTATTTGTTATTTCCTCCTCAGCCGAGTACAAAAGCCAAGGAACCATCTCCCCACAGAGCTTCAGCCTCTATTCAGAAGAGCAACGTCTGAAGATCTCACAACAGAGTAAAGCAAGCTTCTACAAACCCCAGCTGGGTCCCTCATTACCAAAGATAGGTCTATCAGTGACCTATATCCCCAAGCAGAGTCTCATATGTCAGATATACCAATGATCTCATCCCCAGCTGGGATGTTCACTTCAAGCAGATAAACCAAGAGATCTTCATGGCAACGGGATCCGAATCCCGGATCAGTATCTTTGCATAATCATAGCATTCGCATCATATTCTCCCCATAGAGCGTAGCATTCCGTCTAATACGGAGCATTACGGCAAAAATCAAACATATTGCATAATCATAAGCCATGTTCTGAATCAAACACTTGTGAATACTGACAATTCATCAAAGATATACGGAAAACTCCCCAAAATTCCCCACCAGAGAGCCAAAGCACTGGCCTTACACTCACAAATACAAATACACACCCCTTTTGGCACCCGTCCGTGTCATGATTCCCCTGTAAAGTCGCCCGAGCTTTCTTTACAAACAGACACTTATATATTACAGATACTTCTTGACACCCGTCCGTGTCATATCCCCAGTAGAAAGCCAAAGCGTCCTCTTTGCATTCACAAATACATATATCTATATAGATTCCCTGACACCCGTCCGTGCCACCTTCTCCAACGTAGCTACCTAAACACTTTGTAAACCATACACTTGTTTATAATACACCTTCTCTGACACTCGTCTGTGTCACACTCCCCAGCAAGTTAAGCACTCGCCTGTACACCACTCATACTTGTTACTCCTGTTTCACTCGTACAGATATTCGTCCGTATCTTGTATACACCACTAATCCCCTCAGAGCCGACACTCGTCCGTGTTCTCTGTTAACCAGTTGATACTCGTCCGTATCATCATCTCAGAACATGCGTCAAGCGTTTGTTTCTACCTGATACTCATCCGCATCATAGTCTTAAGGATGCTCGTCCGCATCTTTAATCCATACACGTGTCAAACACTCATGTCTTTTTGAATTTAGACACTCGTCTGTGTCTACTATTCCCCAGAAGAGTCCCCTCAGAATCAACACTCGTCCGTGTTCTTTGTTAACCAGTTGGTACTCGCCCGTATCATCATCTCAGAACTTGCATCAGCGTTTGTTTCTACTGATACTCGTCTGTATCACGGTCTTAGGGATGCTCGTCCGCATCTTCAATCTATACACAACGTCAAAACACATATACCTTTTATTTCTTGGATGTAAACACTTGTCCGTGTTTACTATTCCCCAGTAGGTCGCCGGCAAAGCAAAACTTCTTTTCTATCTGACATTCGTCCTATGTCATGATACCCTTTCGGCAGCCGTACCCTGCCAGGTGATCGTCCTTCACCTTTGGATGACCGTCCCTCATCCTTTCCCCAGCGGAGTCTCCATTATTGGAACCCTTTTCTATCCGGCATTCATCCTATGTCGTGATATTTAGCAGCCGTACCCTGCTAGGTGATCGTCCTTCACCTCCTGATGATCGTCCTTCATCATTTTATCCGATGGCCGTCCCCGTCGTTGATCTTGTTATCTGACATTCGTCCTATGTCATGATACCATGAGAGCAGCCGTACCCTGCTAGGTGATCGTCCTTCACCTCCTGATGATCGTCCTTCATCATGCTTATCCGATGGTCGTCCCCATCGTCGACCTTCTATCTTGCATTCGTCCTATGTCGCGATATTTTTGGCAACCGTACCTTGCCAGGTGATCGTCCTTCACCTTAGATGACCGTCCCTCATCTTATCCCCATCAGAGCAGCCGTCCCCTGCTAGGTGATCGTCCTTCACCTTTGATGACCGTACCTCATCATTTATTTTTACCTATAATCCCTAGAGAATCTTTGTCACTTTGTCTTGATGGCCGTCCCCATCATAATCTCTTATATCCCCAGCATGTCGGTCGTCCCCGTCATTGCTCTTTCCCCAGCAGTCGCCCTCTGCTCGACGGTCGTCCTCCGTCGCCCACACTTCATAAATATACTTTATTTTCTTTTACAATCTATATCCCTTTTCTTCTTCATTCTGTGAGTGCAAATTTTGGACTGTCTTTGGTATTCAACCACAAGTTATCTTGTTTGCCTGTTAAGCCGTTGCTTACATCCTGCACAGCTAACTCATGCTTGAATAGGGGCAGCTGTAAACACCCCAAATTTGCCCTCACCCATTCACACCATGGCTTGTGATCTTCATATGCATAAGTTCAATCATAGCATCTCATATTGCATTTTTTTGATTCACTGCATTGGTTCAAAGTCATCTGCATCTAGGGTTTGTTATCTGAGCAATCCCTGAGCCATTTGAGCCACTCCAAAGGTCATCAATCACTTCAAAGGGGTCCATGTATGTTCAATCATCATATTATATCCTCTCAAAGTCAAGAATGTCAAAAAATCACAAGAATTGAGATTGGCATGGAAGCAGAGCCAAGTTTGACTGCACAGATGACCTAGAATTAGGGTTTTGGTTTCAAAGGCCATAACTCCAAATTTTTTAGTCATTCTTGTTTCTATTGGTCTCTATATGGTATAGGGATCATGCATATCAATTTTCATGAATAAATTCCATGGGGAAGGCATCTAATCAAGAGTTGACTTTTTGAGCAAGTCAGTGCAAAATCAGGGCATCTGAGGCCCTCAATGACCCAACCAAGGGGTGTTCTTCATCATTTTGATTGTGTATGATCTTTATTTGATCATAGAATATGTTAGAAGTTCACAAAATTGAAGAATTTCAAGCCATTTGCAAAGTTGACTTTTTGGGAAAATGACTTGTAATGGAAACTTGCCATTTTGGGAAACTTTTTCAACCCTTGCTTTTTGATTCAAAAATGCCTCAAATGAGAAAACTTTGGTCATGAAAGTTGTAGAATGGATCATTCCCTTTTCAAAAAGTACAAGAACTCATTCTAATTCATTTTGGATCAAAAGTTATGGCTTGTCAAAGTTGGGAAAAATCACATAATTTCAAGTTTTCCACCAAAGAGGCAAAGTTGCAAAATCCCTTGCCAAGGCAAATTGAGCTTTCAAGTGGACTTCTAAACTTCACACAAACATGAACCAATGTCTAAAAGTCAGATTGCATCAAGAGTTTGCTCATTTTTATGACTTGTGGATCAAGAAACTTCAAAAGGGCCAAAGGTGATCCAAGTTGCAAAACCTATCATAAACCCTAATCCACTTGCTGCATTGCCTCTAGACCTTTTCCACAGCTTTCCTTGATTCAAGTTGAGCCAAGACAAGCCAAAAAGCAAGTTGTACCATTTCCCATACCTCAAGTACAAGTCAAGTTGACATTTTGGCAACTTGCCCATACCAATCAACATAGGCCAGCACCCACTCTCTGACCTATCACACTTCTTTATGTGGATCAAATGCAAGCAAAAGCACACAACACACAAGCCGGAAACTCCAAGAATACAGCATACTCAAAAATCCTCACTTTTGCAAAAGCCTTCGAATCCTTTGATTCAGCCATTAAACCTTCAAACTTTTTCCACCATTCAACTCCATAAACCTCCCTGATCATTTCCCACCCTCCATTTTGCCCTAAAACCTCCACAATCAAAAACACGATTTTCACATTTCATGAACTGAGATTCTGCAAACTCTCTCCAGAGGCCATTTAAACTCCAGCTAAGCATCACAAACACTTGGGGGAGATCATTGGAGCTTGTTTGAAGCAAGGAACTGGCCAGAAAGCACCATTTTCGAAAGCTTCAGTTCAGGTATCATCGAGAACTTTTTTTCCAGAAACGTGTTTTTAAGTTTCTAATTGATTCTCCATGATTCACTGATGATCCTGATGTGTTTATTTTTGAAAATGATCAAGTATTGAGCATGTATTGAGTTTCTGAAATTTCTGCCATGTTTTCCGTTTTGCTCTGATTCACGAATTTGATGATGAATAAATGATTTTTGGTGAGTGATTCTTGTTGGGGTTGATGTGGGGATCATTTCTGGAAAGTTAGAGAGCTTGGGGATGCGTAGAGAGTGAGATAGCTCAAGTGACTCGTCGGAAAAGATGACCGGAACACTGTTTCGGTCACCTGAAAGTGATTAGGGTTCAGATTAGGGTTAATGACATAATTAGCGTAGTTTGAATTCTGGCCCTTGGATGACGCGCGAAGTCAATTCCCTCCCTTTCTTGTTTGAATCCTGGCCCTTAGATCTGCTGACTTTCTCCTTTTTCACTTAAATTCATTTTATTTTTATTTGTTTCATATTTATTTTGCACGAATTATTTAAAATAGCAAAACATCTTTAAAAATTCTGAAAATTTTTATCAAACCTTTTATTAATTTTCAGAACCCAAAAATATTTTAATTTTTATTTTTTGCATTAAAAATTATTTTTTAAATCATTTAAAAGTTTATTTTTAATTAGTTAATGAAAATTAATTAATTAAAAATACTTTTAGGTATTTAAAAATCACAAAAAAATTCATGTAACCTTTAAAAACATTTAGAAACATTGTCCAACTCTCAAACTAAATTTCTTTTTTGTTTTTGATTCCTTTTGATCATTTTCAATGGAATTAAATTCATTTTGAGGCAATATTTTGTGACAAACTTTGAAAATTCATTTCTGTCTAACCTTTAAGAGTTGGAAAATGATTCTTTTTGCATTGTATCTTGTATAGCATGTAGTTTATAGGATAAAATTGGCATGAATTTATCTTGCATTTCCTTTTTGTTTGGCATTTTTCTTGACAAGGTACCTTAAAACCCTAGCAATCTTAGAAAATTCATAACTTTCAATAGGTTAAGAGTTGGATCCCCTCCTTTGGGCAGTGAGTTTGTATAGGTCTAGGGTATCTTTGATTGCATTTTCAATTTTTTATCATGTCATTTGCTTCTGGTTTTGGATTTTTTGCTTTGTATGTTGCATATAACCCTAATTTATGCCTTCCTTTGCATCCATCTTCCATTTGCTTGCATACCATGACTTGCCATGACATTTTGTGCATCCATTTGATTCATAACACATCTTAGGACATATTAGAATCATGGTTGATCATTGCATCTTTCATTTGCCATGTTGTATGCCATTTGCATTTCATAACCTTTCATGTATGTTCATGGTTCTAAGCATGCTTCTCTTGCATCCATATGTTTGTATGATCATTATAATGCCTTGCCTCATGTTTGCATCATCTCTTAGCATCATTAACATCATACTCATGCTCCTGGTTTTGGTTTGCATCATGACATTGCATCTCATTTTGCATTGCATTTCATTTCTTTTGCTAACATTTCAGGTGGTAAGTTGTTTGAGAAGTGGATTTGCCTTCACTTCTCACAATCTCTATTCATCTCTCTTATGCATCATTGCTGCATTTTATCTTGTGTTTTGGAGTGAGCTTGCTCATTCTTGTTCATCTTACCTTTTTTCTTCAAGCAACTCGTCTTCTTAAGTGAAGCAAGTTGTTTTGCTTCTCTTTGCTCCTTTCATCTGCTTCTCTCCTTGGTGGTTCCTTGAAGATCTTTCTCTCTTAAGCCCCATAAACCCTATGAACAACCAAGCATGATCATAATTAGGGTTGATTAGTCCCCCACTTAGCTTTTACCTTTGTGTCTCTTTGAGTCTTCTCTTCTCACCTCATAATCAGGGACTAAACCCTAAAGGCTTTAAGGCTTTGTGATTAAGCTTATGCCTGCATCCTTCTATTAGGATGAAGTGTATAACTTTAATCCTAAGTGTTAAACCCTTAATGTGTTTAAATCCTTTAATCAATTCACTTAATAATCATCAAGACATCAAGCTTGTAACTTGGGCCTTACATTAGGGTTCTAATTCTTCCTTAATTGGTTAAGAAGGACTAACCCTAGTGTTAATGGACAAGTCCTCTTCAAGTTGTCTTACAAACCATAAAAATCACTTCTTCATCTTATCATTAACTAAAATCCACTTAATAAAGGCTTTGTTTTGTCATGAGGTTAATCCCTAATCATGGATTAAGTTGAGGAGTCTTCCTCAGCTTAAACATTCTCATCTATTATCCTTCTATTGGGATGGTGTAATGAGTCTGTTTAATCCCTGATTATGGCGTAAACTCATTACCTAACACTAAACAAAAACAACAAAAACATCTAACTAATCACAAGTAGGTTAATGATCTTAATCCTACACCATGGTGATTAAGTGTGAGACACTGACTTCACACTAAAGGTATTCTCATTACCCCTAATCAGAGGGAGGATGTGATGAGTTTGCTAACCCATTGGTTTAGGCTTAAGCTCATTTTCTTATGACAAAATTCAAAAAGCAATAAAAGACTGAAAATACAAAAACAAACAATAATCGTCTCCTCCGGGATTCTTTTTCTCATCTCATTCACTCACAAACGAGAACTTGCTTCTTTCGTCTAATGCAAGACAGTTTGCACCTGAGCCAGACAGGTCATACACTTGAGCATAGACAAGTAAGCAGTTCACAAGTCAATTTATCTTTCAGTCTCTTTGGGTCGAACTACGGTGTTCTGACTTCCTCATTGCACGAGAGGATACGTAGGCATAACTTAACAGTTATCGAACAAAAGTCTCTGTATATTCCCCCTCCTTCCAGCCTTATTCTTTAAGCCTCATGGTCATGAGTATTTCATCTTTGTTTTTACACTGACACTTCTCTCATACATTTCACTCTTCTTTTGCACTGACACTTGCATTCTTTCCAGCTTTGATACACAAATTGCACTGACACTACCCCTTTAAAGCACAAATCTTTTAAGCGTGGATCCCGTCGAGTACGGCGGACAATCTGGGTGCTAATACCTTCCCAGGTTGTAACCAACCCCCTTTCTCAGTCTCTCTGGTTCGCGACCGTCTTATCCATATCTTTCTAGGTTTATGCAGCATTACCTTTCCTCCGGGATAAAAATGCCTAGCTGGCGACTCTTGTCTTCTGAGTTCACCCCTGTGTGTTCTCATCTCTCCTTTCGCCGACCGTTCGCGTCTGTACCCCTCTTGGCCCCGTGTCATCAGGTGGGAGCGACAATATGCCCCATGTTGTGAAATGGTCTGCCTTGAGTGGCTGCAACCTGTTAAACAAAAGAAACACACAAGTGCCCTGAGGTATCCTCAACCGGATTCTGTCATAGCAGTTAGATCTGCTTAAGAACTCATATTTCCTGCATGCATTCATTAAAAAGGCTCATATGTTTTATGCAAGTGTTTTATCATGAACTTTGGACATTTTGCAAACGGAACAAAAATGTACAAAACAAAGTTTGACTAAAAATTCTGATTTTATTGATTTGTATGCCCTGAATAGGCAAGTACAGTCAGAGAAGCGAATCCCCTGAAAGGAGGAGATTGCTGTAAATTGAGAAAATAAAAGTGTTGGCAATGTTGAAGATGACGCTTCAGTGAGCTTCTTTGCTATGACCTGTATGACCTCGACGTTCTTCTTATCTTGCTTTCTGAAGAAGGTTGATTTTGACCGACGCTTTATCCTTTCGAAGCTTGTCATTTTTTGAGTGATACAAACGAATTCAGAATGCAATTGTTTGCTTATTCCCTAATTTTGCGCGGATTGCCCTTTCGGATTTTCAATCCACCGGGATAACATTTTTGCCTGAGTTGTCCAATGTGTCTTTTCAACTCAGTGGATGTACATATTTTTTCAATTTTCCCTTATTTTTGCCCGAGTCTTTTTATTCTGTTTTTGACTCGCCGGGATGCCCTATTTTTGCCTGGACTTACATTTTGTTTTTGTGTCCAACGGGTCTTTTATGCGAAGTATTTTTTAACTGCATCTAAATTCATAGGAGATAAGAAATCCTCACCATCCATAGTAGTGAGAAGCAGTGCCCCACCAGAGAAAACTTTCTTTACTATGAATGGGCCTTCATAGTTTGGCGTCCATTTTCCCCTCTGGTCTGTATGAGGAGGAAGAAGTCTTTTCAGAACAAGCACTCCCACTTGGTATTCCCGAGGTCTGACTTTTTTATCGAAGGCTTTCTTCATTCGCTTATGATATAACTACCCATGACAAATGGCTGTTAATCTTTTCTCTTCAATCAAATTTAGTTGATTGTATAGAGACCGAAACCATTTTGCTTCATCCAGTTTCACATCCATCACTACCCATAAGGAGGGTAGTTCAACTTCAACAGGTAC
Organism: Lathyrus aphaca; assembly: GCA_963966055.1. Taxonomy (NCBI): domain Eukaryota; kingdom Viridiplantae; phylum Streptophyta; class Magnoliopsida; order Fabales; family Fabaceae; genus Lathyrus; species Lathyrus aphaca. The sequence continues at coordinate 221,080,489 of OZ014523.1, read as the reverse complement.
GACCGCTTCCATACCATACACAAGCTGATAAGGTGTTGCCCCAGTAGATGTTCTGATAGAGGTTCGGTACCCATGCAAGTCAAATGGTAGCATTTCGTGCCAGTCTTTGTAGGTGACTACCATCGTTTGCACAATTTTCTTGATGTTCTTGTTAGCTGTCTCAACAGCGCCATTCATCTTTGGTCTGTAAGGAGAAGAGTTGTGATGTTGAATTTTGAAGTCCTGGAAAAGTTATGCCAGTATCTTGTTGTTCAAATTGGAACCATTATCAGTAATGATATACTCGGGAACTACATATCGACAGATGATATCTCTTTTCAGAAATCGGGTTACCACTTGCCTGGTGACATTTGCGTATGAAGCTGCTTCAACCCATTTGGTGAAGTAATCAATGGCTACCAGGATGAATCTATGACCATTTGAAGCAGTTGGTTCAATCTTTCCAATCATATCAATGCCCCACATGGCGAAGGGCCAAGGTGAAGACATTACATTCAAAGGATTCGGAGGCACATACACTTTATCTGCGTAGATCTGGCATTTTTGGCATTTCCTGGCATAGGCATAATAGTTTGCATCCATTATGATCCAATAGTAACCCAATCTTAACAAATTCTTTGCCATTGCATGCCCTTCGGCATGGGTACCGAAAGAACCTTCATGTACTTCATGCATTAGTAGGTCTGCTTCCTTCTTGTCAACACATTTGAGCATGACCATGTCGAAGTTTCGCTTGTACAAAGAGCCATCAATATTGAGGAAGAAACTGCCAGCTAGCCTTCTTAATGTCTTCTTATCATTTGACGATGCCCCATGTGGGTATGTCTGGTTCTCCAAGAAGCATTTGATGTCATGGTACCAAGGCTTGTTATCGGTGACAGTGTCCCCATAGAATACATATGTCGGCCTGTCCAGTCTGGATACCAGAATCTGAGGTACATAATTGGTAGCTTGTACTTTGATCATGGACGAAATGGTAGCCAAAGTGTCTGCAAATTGATTCTCATCTCGAGGGATGTATTCAAGCTTAACTGTTGTGAAGAAGGTCAACAGTCTCCTCGATAGCCACGGTAGGGAATCATATGCTCCTGATGAGTGTACCACTTGTCGTTGGTCTGGTTGATTACAAAAGTTGAATCTCCGAATACATTCAAGGTTTTGATCCAGGGATCAATGGCTTCCTCAAGACCCATGATACAAGCTTCATATTCTGCTTCGTTGTTAGTGCAAGCAAAGGTGAGCCTTGCTGAAAAAGGCATATGAACTCCCTTGGGTGTGATAAGTACTGCACCACCCCCACGACCGTTGCAATTAACTGCCCCATCGAACATCATAGTCCATGCTTCTTCTGGGTCAAGCCCTTCAGTATGAATAGGCTCTTCAAAGTCTTTTGCTTTCAAGAACATGATGTCTTCATCAGGGAAGTCAAATCTCATACGCTGGTAATCATCAATGGGTTGCTCAATCAGTAGTCCGACAATACACTTCCCTTGATGGCTTTTTGAGAGGTGTACTGAATGTCATATTTTGTTAGAATCATTTGCCACCTGGCAACCCTTCCGGTAAGTGCTGGCTTCTCAAATATGTACTTGACTGGGTCCATCTTTGAGATCAATAAGGTAGTATGAGTCAACATATATTGTCTTAGTCGGCGAGCAACCCACGCTAAAGCACAACAAGTTTTCTCGAGAAGTGAATAACGTTGTTCACAGTCAGTAAAATTTTTGCTTAGGTAGTATATTGCATACTCTTTTCGACCAGACTCGTCATGCTGGCCCAAAACACACCCCATTGACTCTCCTAATACTGTCAGATACATGATTAGATGTCTTCTTTCGACTGGAGGCATGAGAATTGGAGGTTCTTGCAGATATTCTTTGATCTTGTCAAAAGCTCTCTGACAGTCATCGTTCCACCTGACTGTTTGTTCTTTTATTAACAACTTGAACAAGGGTTCGCAGGTTGCAGTGAGATGATATAGGAACCTTGAGATGTAGTTCAATCTACCTAAGAACCCTCGAACTTCTTTCTCAATCTTAGGTGCGGACATTTCCTAAATAGCTTTGACTTTGTCGGGATCAACCTCAATTCCTTTTTCACTTACAATAAAACCCAGCAGCTTACCAGAACATACCCCGAATGTGCACGTGTTGGGGTTCAACTTCAACTGATACTTTCTCAGACGCTTGAACAACTTCAGTAGATTCACCAAATGATCTTCCTCTGTAAGGGACTTGGCAATCATATCATCCACATAGCACTCTATTTATTTGTGGATCATATCGTGGAATAATGTTACCATAGCCTGTTGATAAGTTGCACCGGCGTTCTTCAGACCAAACGGAATTACCTTGTAACAAAATATGCCCCAAGGTGTGATGAAAGTTGTCTTCTCCATTTCTTTAGGTGACATCTTAATCTGATTGTATCCGGAAAATCCATCCATGAAAGAAAATACCGAGAACTGAGTTGTGTTGTCTACCAATACATCAATGTGAGGTAATGGGAAATCATCCTTCGGGCTTGCTCTATTCAGATCCTGGTAATCAACATACATACGCACCTTGACATCCTTCTTTGGTACGGGTACAATGTTAGCAACCCACGGCGAGTAACTAGTTACAGCAAGAAAACTGGCGTCCCACTGCTTTTGTACTTCTTCTTTAATTTTCATGGCCATATTTGGGCGAGTATGACGTAACTTCAGTTTGACCGGTGGACAATCTTCTTTCAGTGGCAATATGTGCATGAAAATATCCGTATCTAGACCTGACATATCTTGATTGGACCAAGGGAACACATCAACATATTCTCGCAGCATACTGATGAGTTGTTCTTTCACTCGAGCTTGCAGACTGGCCCCGATCTTCACTTCTTTCACATCTTCTTCGGTACCAAGATTGATGGTCTCAACCTCCTCCTGATGAGGAGCAATCACTTTTTCCTCTTGTCTTAACAACCTGGCCAATTCCTCAGGTAAATCATAGTCTTCATCAACCCCTTCATCTTCTTGATTAATCGGATTGTCGAAGTTATACGAGGTCATAGTAGTGTTGTTGTCAGTGCAATCTGGAGGATTATCTCTGCAAGGGTTGGGATTTGTTCATTTTAGTGATTGATTTTATTTTATTTAGAAAAAGTGTGAATGGAGTTATTATTGAAAAACATTGCCATTTATTATTTTGTGCGGAAATACCAAAAATGAAAGACAGTGAGCGAAAAAGATCATTTGCAAAAGATGTCCATGTGTTCATTAATCATTCATTTGCACAAAATACAAATATGTCCCTATTACAAAATGAGTCCTGACACCTTGGGCAAGATACAGGACTTGATACATGCTTAAACAGGAAATAATAATTACTCTGCAGAAGTGTCGCTCCCGAAGATTTGCATCCCGATACAAGCGCGAACGGTCGGCGAAAGGAGAGAATGAAGTGAAGGTGAATAGAGTCGCCAGCTAGGCATTTTTATCCTGAAGGAAAGGTAATGCTGCATAAACCTATGAAAAGATGGATAAGACGGTCGCGAACCAGAGAAACTGAGAAAGGGGGTTGGCTACAACCTGGGAAGGTATTAGCACCCAGATTGTCCGTCGTACTCGACGGGATCCACGCTTAAAAGATTGTGTTTAAAAGGGGTAGGTGTATGTGCAATCTGTGTGCAAAAGCTGAGAAAAGAATATACAAGTGTCAGTGCAAAAAGTGAGAATGCTCAGGAACTGAGGCTCAAAAAAGAATGCTGAAAGAGAGGGGGAGACCCAGAGACTTTTGTTCGATAACAATTAAGTTATGCCTACGTATCGTCGCGTGCAATGAGGAAGTCATAACACCATAGTTCGACTCCAAGAGACTGAAAATGAATGCACTGTGAACTGCCTGCTTGTCTATGCTCAAGTGTATGACTCGTCTGGCTCGAGTGCTAATTGTCTTGCATTAGACGAAAGAAGCAAGTTCTTGTTTGTGAATGAGTGTGATGAGAAAAGAATCCCGAAGGAGACGATTATTGTTTGTTTTTGTTTTTTCAGTATTTTATTTCTTTTGGAGTTTGTCATAATTTAATGAGCTTAAGCCTAAATCAAAGGTTGTAAACTCATTATATCCTCCCTTGATCAGGTATAATGAGAACACTTAAGTATGAGATGAGCATCTCAACTTAATTACCATTATGATGTAGGATTAAGATCATTAACCTACTTGTGATTATTTAGATGTTTTTTTTTTTGGATTTTTGTTTAGTTTTAAGTAATAAGTTTAAGCCATAATCAAGGATTAGTGAACTCATTACACCATCCTAATAGAAGGATGATAGATGAGAACACTTAAGCTGAGGAAGATACCTCAACTTAATCCATGGTTAGGGATTAAACTCATGACAAAACAAGCCTTAATAAATGGATTTTTATTAAGAGGTGAGATTAAGAAGTGGATTTTATGTTTGTAAAACAACTTGAGGGGGACTTGTCCATTAAACACAAGGGTTAGTCCTTCTTAACCATAAAGGAAGAATTAGAACCCTAATGTAAGGCCCAAGTTCCAAGTTAATGTCTTAGTGATTATTAGATGGATTGATTAAGAGGTTTAAACAAATTAAGGGTTTAACACTTAGGATTAAAGTTATACACTCCATCCTAAGAGAAGGATGCAGGCACAACCCTAATTCCAAAGTCCTAAAACCTTAAAGGTTTAGTCTCTAATTATGAGATGAGAAGAGAGACACAAAGAAGAATCAAAGGTGAAAACTAAGGGGGACTAATCACAACCCTAATAACTATCATGCTTGGATGTTCCTATGGTTTGTAAGGCTTGAGAAAGATCTTGAAGGAAGCCACCAATGGAAGAAGCAGATGGAAGGAGGAAGAAGCAGAAGAAATAAGTTACTTACTTCATTGAAGAAGATAAGTAAATTAAAGAAAGAAAATGAGAGATGAAAACAAGTGGGCAAGCCCACTCATAGACAATAAAAAATGCAGCAAAGATGCAAATGAAAAAGATAAAGAGAAATGAGAAGTGAAGGCAAATCCACTTCTCAAATTAACTTACCACCTGAAAATGTTAGCACAAAATGCATAAGGAAAGAAAAGAAATGGAATGAAGCATATGCAAAGACAAATACCAAAACCAGAAGCATACACATGATGAAAATGATGCTATGACATTATGCAAAGGCATAGAAAGTGTATATGAATGATCATACAAGAGAATGAATGCAAATGAAGCATGTTTCGAAGTTTGAAAGTCCATGAAAGTTGATGAATGCAAATCATGGAAAATGAATGAAGAAATGATCAAGCATGATTCTAACATATCCTAAGATGCCTAAGATTACATATGAATACATGAAATGTCATGGCAAGTTCATGTATGGATGCATATGCAATATGAATGCAAGTGAATATGCAAAATTAGGGTTTTATGGAAGGATGTGATGCAAATGGAAAAGGCAGAAGCAAATGACATGATAAAAAATTGAAAATTCACTCAAAGGAACCCTAAAACTATACTAGGTTAACATCCAAAGGGGGAGGACAGAAGCTAAACCTAGAAGGAGTTATGAAGTTCCTAAGTTTTTAGGGTTTTTTGGGTGATCCTCAATGTAATATGCGAAACAAATTGAAAATAAAAGATAAATTCATGCCAAAATTATCCTAGATACTACATGATATGAACAAAACAATTCAAAAAGAATCATCTTCAAACTTTTCTTGGTTAGGTAGAAAAGATTTTTTCAAGTTAGGATTCAAAAATGGGATTTAAATGACCCTAAATTCAAATAAATTTCTCAAGTTATGGTCAAACCTAAAAAGAAATTTGTGTAAAGAGTTTGGAAATGTTTCTAAATGCAAAAGGATGATTCATGATTTTTTTGGTGATTTTTAGAAACTTAAATTTATTTTTAATTAATTAAAAGACTTTAATTAATTAAAAATAACATTTAAATATTTTAAAAATACTATTTTTATGCAAAAAATAAAATATAAATCATTTTCTGATTTAGAAAAATATTTGGAATAAAAATGCAAAAGGAATTATTTTTGGTATTTTTCTAAGTATTTTAAATTAATTATGCAAGATAAATGAATAAAAATGAAATTAAATGGAAAGTATGAAGATCTGATGGACCAGATTCAAAGTTGAGGGAAAGGGGTTGACTGGCACGCAGACCAAGGGCTGGGATTGCTTCTGACCTAATTTCAATTAATTAATTTAATTAATCCTAATTAAAGCTTAATGATCAATCTCATCCGTCCAAACACGCGCGGGAAGCATGATCCTAGGGCTGACATTCAAACTCACCCTAAACCATAATTAAACCCTAATTAACCTCAGACGGCAGGCACAGTGCTCCGGTCATCTTCTCCGGTCATCCCCCTCACCTGAAACACTCTAAACGCATCCCCAAGACCCCTAAAGCTCCAGAATCAATCCTCTAACATCATAGAACAAATATCTAGCAACAAAAACAATTACTCATGCATCAAAATGAAGAATCGAAGAAGAACATTTTTAGGTCAAAACTTTCAGAAGCTCATGAAATTCTCATTTCTTAACCATTTTCAAAAATAAAGACATCATGATGATCAGCATATCACATAGAATCAATTAGTAACTTAAAAAACAAGTTCTGGAAAAAAGTTCTTGATGATACCTGAGCTGGAGCTTTCAAAACTGGAGCTTTCTGACCACTTCTTTGATGCTTTTCCACTCCCCTTGATCCACTTATGCTTTTGGAATGCTTGGAACAAGTTTATATGGAGTGTTTTGAAGGTTTCAGTTCAGAGGTGAGGGAAATCGTGTTTTGGACTCTTGAGGTTTCAGGCTTGTTTAATGGTTGGGAAATGATCTGGAGAGTGTATGGAGATGATTGGTGAAAGAATTTTGAAGTTTTGATGGATGGTTTATGAATTTCAAAGAGATGAAGTTTGAGAGTGATTTTTTATAATCTGATTTGTGTGAGCTTTCAGGCTTGTGTGTGTATGAAAATGAATCCCTTGAGGCATGTATGTGAAGTTGTGATAGGTCAGAATAGTTGGTGTGGGCTATGTTGATTGGTATGGCGTGATTTGCAAAAAGTCAAGGTTGGTTATACTTGAGGTATGGGGCACATAGAAGGCTTGGATTTGGGCATGGCTTGGCTGAGCAGAGATCAAGGAAGGCTTATGGATCAGATTTGATGAGCTGGAACAACTGTATAGAAAGATTCATACCATTTTGCAAATTTGAAGAACTTTGGCCCTTTTGGAATTTCTTGAAGTTCAAGGCATGAAAGTGTATGATTCTTGGGCCAATTCTGATCAAATTGAGTTATACTATGATGGTATGATGTTTAGAGATGCATTAGAGGTCATGAAATGGCTTGGCAAGTGGTTTTGCAAAATCCCTCTTTGGTGCATTCTTGAAAATTATAGGATTTTTGCCAACTTTGAAAGATCATAACTTGAGTTCCATAATGAATTAGAACATGTTCTTGTACTTTTTGAACAGGGAAAGACCTAATCTACAACTTTCATGACCAAGAATTTTTCATTTGAAGTATTTTTGGTTGAGAAAGAGGAGGTTGAAGAACTTTCCCAAAATGGAAAGTTTCGATTACAAGTCATTTCCATTTTTGGCAACTTTTGGTTTAGCTCAAATTTCTTCAATTTTGTGAACTTCCAAGCACTTCAATGTTCAAATAAAGATCATATAACTTCAATTTGATGAAAATACCCCTTTGGTTCCATTGTTGGGGGCCTCAGACGCCCTGATTTTGCTATGACTTGCTCATATAGTTACCTAGTGAACAGATGACTTCCACAATGAATTTCTTCATAAAACTTGGTACACATGATCCTTATAACATCTTAAGAACATTAGAAACAATAATGGCCCAAAAATTTGGAGTTAAGGCCTCTGAAACCAAAACCCTAATTTTGGTTATATGTGTAGGAAATCTTCAGTCTACCTCTATGCCTTTGCCATGCTTTGTGATCCCTTGATTTCTATGAACTTTGAGGGACATAATATGATGATAGAACACACATGGACCCTCTTGAAACACTTATAGGCCTTCGGGGTAGCTCAGATAGACTATTGGATTGCCCAGATCACAAACCCTAGATGCAGATGAACTTGGACTATGCAGATGAAACAAATATGTAGTGTGAGATAGTATGCTTATGCTTATGCAAACATGAAAGATCACAAGCCAAGGTGTGAAATTAGTGAGGGAAAATTTGGGGTGTTTACAGCTACCCCTATTCAAACATGAGTTAGCTGTGCAAGATGTAAGCGCCTGGCTTAACAGACAAACAAAATAACTTATGGTTGAATACCAAAGACAATCCAAAATTTGCACTCACTGGACAGAAGAAGAAAAGGGATATAAATTGTAAAAGGTAGTATAGTATGATTATCAAATGAAGGCGATGGAAGACGACCATCGAACAGAGGACGACTGCTGGGGATAAAACGGTAAGTAAAGCAATGACAGGGACGACCGACAAGCTGGGGGGATAAAGAGACCACGACGGGGACGACCATCGGGTAAAGAAACAAGGTTCTCTAGGGATTGCAGTAAAGGCGATGATGGGGACGGCCATCAGGTTTGCAAATTAATGTAACCAACGATGGGGACGACCATCGATTTAAAGAATAAATGAAATATTGATGAGGGACGGTCATCAAAGGTGAAGGACGATCACCTAGCAGGGGACGGCTGCTCTTTATCACGACATAGGACGAATGTCAGATAGAAAAGGTCGACGATGGGGACGGCCATAGGATGAGCATAATGAAGGACGATCATCAAGAGGTGATGGACGATCACCTAGCAGGGTACGGCTGCTCTCAGGGTTTATCACAACATAGGACGAATTTCGGATAACAAAATCAACGATGGGGACGACCATCAGATAAAATGATGAAGGACAATCATCAAAAGGTGAAGGAAGATCACCTAGCAGGGTACGGCTGCTCTCGGGGTTTATCACGACATAGGACGAATGTCAGATACTAAAATCAACGATGGGGACGACAATCGTATAAAATGATGAAGGACGATCATCAAAAGGTGAAGGATGATCACCTAGCAGGGGACGACTGCTAAATATCACGACATATGACGAGTTCCGGATAGGAAAGGGTTCCAATAATGGAGACTCCGTTGGGAAAAGGATGAGGGACGGTCATCCAAAGGTGAAGGACGATCACCTGGCAGGGGACGGCTGCCGAAAGTATCACGACATAGGACGAATGTCGGATAGGAGAAAAGTTGTTCCGCTGGGGAATGGTAAACACAAACGAGTGTTTACGCTTTCGAGCATAAAAGGTATAAGTGTTTGACGCTATATATAGATTAAAGATGCGGACGAGTATCCTTAAGACCATTATACGGACGAGTATCGGTAGAAACAAACGCTGACGCGTGTTCTGAGATGATGATATGGACGAGTACCAACTGGTTAACAAAGAACACGGACGAGTTAAATCTGTGGGGGAATGATAATATATAAAAAGAGGATACAGACGAGTATCGAAGACTTTTGTATAAGTATGAGAGAGAATTGTCTGTTGGTGAAGTATGAGCAAGACACAGACGAGTGTTCGACTTGCTGGGGAAAGTATGACATGGACGAATGTCAAAGGAGACTATATAGGTTATAAACAAAAATTTGTATGTGAGAGTGTAAAAGGTGTTCCGGTGACCTGTGGGGATGACACAGATGAGTGTCGAAAAGAATGTATTACAAAGCAGTGTTTGGTTTGCAACAAGTGATTGGGAAACCGTGCTGGGGAAAGGTGACACAGACGAGTGTCAAAAAGATATGTATAGGTTTCTGAATGCAAAGAGGATGTTTTTGCTTATGTCTGCGGGGGATGATATGACACGGACGAGTGTCGAAAGAGTATATATAAACAGACATTTGTGTTGGAGAGTGCAAAGGGGATGCTTTGGATTTTATTTGCAGGGGATATGAGTTTTTATATACTACTGATGAAATACTAATGGTAATTGCAGGTGACTGGCTCGAACCTGGCTTGTGATTATGCAATATGTTTGATTTTTGCCGTAATGCTCCGTATTAGACAAAATGCTACGTTTTGCCGTAATGCTCCGTATTAGACAAAATGCTACGCTTTTCAAAGCCAAGGTGTGAAATGATGTGAATTCTATGATAATGCAAAGGGAAACTGGTCCGAGATTCGGATCCCACTGAAGATTGGATCTCTGGCTGATCTTCCTGGAGGGATATCCCAGCTGGGGGAGATCATTGGTAGATCTGTTAGGATATGTAGCTTTGCTTGGGGAAATAGATCATTGATAGACCTATCATGTAAGGATAAACCCAGCTGGGGATAAGGAAGCTTCCGTCACTTTGTTGTGTGAGAGTTTTAGGCATTGCTCTTTTGGGGAGAGGCTGGAACTTCTATGGGGAACTTGGATGGGGATGCTCCTGTTGAATTGATTCGTGCTGGGAGGGCTTGACAACTCCGCTGGGGAAAAGTATTCCAGATACTGCTTGGAGGAGGTATTCTGGGGAAGTGATGCTTGGCATGCTCCATGCTGCGTATGGAATACCTGTAATCTGTTAAGACAAAGAAGACGCGCAAGCATCCCGAGGCATCCCTTACCGGATTTCGTCATAGGAGTTAGATATTCCTAAGAGTAAATATATTTCCTGCAAGCATTTATTACGAATGGCTCATTTATTTTATGCAAATATTATATCATGGATATTGGACATTTTGCAAACGAAACAAAAATTTACAAAACGCGGTGTGACTGAAAACTCTGATTTTATTAATCTGGGTGCCCTGAATTGGCAGATACAGTCAAAGAAGAAAATCCCCTAGAATGAGGAGATTGCTACAAATTGAGAAAAGTAAAAGTGCTAGCAATTTTGATGATGCTCCGATGAGCTTCCTTTGCTATGCCCTGTATGACCTTGACGTTCTTCTCATCTTGCTTTCTGAAGGAGGTTGATTCAGGCTAATGTTTATCCTTTCGAAGCTTATCGTGTCGTGAATGATACAGACGAATTCAGAATGCAGTTGTTCGCATATTCCCAGATTTTGCGTGGATCGCCCTTTCGGGTTTTCAATCCACCGGGATACCCATATTTTGCCTGAGCTGTCCAATGCGGCTTTTCAACTTAGCGGGTGTACATTTTTTTCCCTTATTTTTTCCCGAGTCTTTTATTCTGTTTTTGACTCGCCGGGATGCCCTATTTTTGCCTGGACTTACATTCTGTTTTTATGTCCAGCGGGTCATTTTATGCGAAGTATTTTTTAACTGCATCTGAATTCACAGGGGATAAGAAATCTTCACCATCCATAGTAGAGAGCATCAGTGCTCCACCAGAGAAAACCTTCTTTACTATGAATGGACCATCGTAATTTGGAGTCCACTTGCCCCTGTGGTCTGTATGAGGAGGAAGTAATCTCTTCAGCACGAGATCTCCCATTTGGTATTCCCAAAGTCTGACTTTCTGATCAAAGGCTTTCTTCATCCTTTTCTGATATAGCTGCCCATGGCAAATCGTAGCTAACCTCTTTTCTTCGATCAGATTCAGCTGATTGTACCGAGATCGAACCCATTCCGCTTCATTCAGCTTTACATCTATCAGTACCCGTAAGGAGGGTAATTCAACTTCCACAGGTAGGACAGCTTCCAAACCATACACAAGTTGGTATGGTGTTGCCCCAGTAGACATTCTGATTGAGGTACGATACCCATGCAAGAAAAATGGTAGCATCTCATGCCAGTCTTTGTAAGTAATCACCATCTTCTGCACAATCTTCTTGATGTTTTTGTTAGCTGCCTCAACAGCGCCATTCATCTTTGGCCTGTAAGGAGAAGAGTTGTGATGTTGGATTTTGAAGTCCCGGTACAGTTCTGCCATCATTTTTTTGTTCAAATTGGAACTATTATCAGTAATGATTCGCTCGGGAACTCCATAGCGACAGATGATGTCTCTTTTTAGGAATCTGGCTACAACTTGTCTGGTGACGTTTGCATACGAATTTGCTTCAACCCATTTGGTGAAGTAATCAATGTCTACCAGGATTAATCTGTGGCCATTTGAAGCAATCAGTTCAATCTTTCCAATCATGTCAATGCCCCACATGGCAAAGGGCCAAGGTAAAGACATCACGTTTAAAGGATTTGGAGGCACATGCACTTTGTCTGCATAGATCTGGCATTTGTGGCACTTTCTGGCATAGGCAAAACAGTGTGCATCCATCGTGATTCAGAAGTAACCTGATCTTAACAATTTCTTAGCCATTGCATGTCCTCCAGCACTGGTACCGAAAGGTCCTTCATGCACCTCGTGCATCAGCAAGTCTGCCTCTTTCTTATCAACACATCTGAGAAGAACCATATCAAAGTTTCGCTTGTATAATGAACCATTAGTATTAAGGAAGAAACTACCGGCCAGCCTTCTTAATGTCTACTTATCATTGAATGATGCCTCAGGTGGGTATGTTTGATCCTCCAAGAAGCATTTGATGTCATGGAACCACGGCTTGTCATCTTTAGCAATGTCCACAGAGAATACGTATGTTGGTCGGTCTAGTCTGGATACCGAAATCTGAGACACATAATTGGCAGCCTGAACCTTGATCATGGAGAAAATGGTAGCTAGAGAATTTGCGAACTGATTCTCGTCTCGAGGGATGTACTCAGGTTTGACTGTTGTAAAGAAAGTCAATAATCTCCTCGTGTAGTCACGATATTGAATCCGATGCTCTTGGTGAGTGTACCATTTGTCGTTGGTCTGATTGATTACCAGAGCTGAATCTCCGAATACAGTTAATGTCTTGATCCTGAGGTCAACGGCTTCCTCAAGACCCATGATATAGGCTTCGTATTCAGCTTCATTGTTAGTGCAGGCAAAGGTGAGTTTCGCCGAGAAAGGCATATGAACTCCTTTAGGTGTAATGAGCACTACACCGGATCCACGACCATTCATATTGACAGCCCCATCAAAAATCATTGTCTACTCTTCTTCTGGGTCAGGCCCTTCAGTGTGAACAAGTTCTTCATGATCTTTTTCTTTTAGGAACATGATGTCTTTGTCAGGGAAGTCAAATCTCATTGGCTGATAATCATCAATGTGTTGCTCAGCTAGATAGTCAGACAGTACACTGCCTTTGATGGCCTTTTGAGATGTATACTGAATGTCATACTCTGTCAGAATCATTTGCCATCTTGCAACCCTTCCGGTAAGCGTTGGCTTCTCAAATATGTACTTGACGGGGTCTATTTTTGAGATCAACAAAGTAGTGTGGGTCAACATATACTGCCTCAGTCGGGGAGCAGCCCACGCTAAAGCACAACAAGTTTTCTCGAGCAATGAATAACGTCCTGCTTATAATTGTCTCCTTGGAAGACCTTGGATTCATGAGGCAGGAGCTGTGACATCTAATCTCCATCAGAAGCTGAAGTTTGTGAAAGAGGGGAAATTAGTGACTATTGGCGGTGAAAAGGAAATGTTAGCCCAACACACCCCATTGATCCTTCTAATACTGTCAGGTACATTATTAGAGGTCTTCCTTCAACTGGAGGCATAAGAATTGGAGGTTCTTGTAGGTACTCCTTGATCTTGTCAAAAGCCTTTTGACAATCTTCATTCCACCTGACTGTTTGTTCCTTCCTTAACAACTTGAACAGGGGCTCACAAGTTGCAGTGAGGTGAGATATGAACCTTGATATATAGTTCAAACTACCTAGGAACCCCTGAACCTCTTTTTCAGTCCTAGGTGCAGGCATCTCCTGAATGGCTTTGACTTTGTCAGGATCAACTTCAATTCCCTTTTCACTTACGATAAATCCCAGCAACTTACCGGACCGTACCCCGAATGTGCATTTGTTGGGGTTTAGCTTCAGTTGATACTTTCTCAGACGCTTGAACAACTTCAGCAGATTTACCAGATGATCTTCTTCAGTGAGGGACTTGGAAATCATGTCATCCACGTAGCATTCGATTTCTTTTTGGATCATGTCGTGGAATAATGTTACCATAGCTCGTTGATAAGTTGCACCGGCATTCTTCAGTCCAAAGGGCATTACCTTGTAACAAAATGTGCCCCAAGGTGTGATGAAAATTGTTTTCTCCATGTCTTCGGGTGACATCCTGATCTGATTATACCCGGAAAAACCATCCATGAAGGAAAACACCGAGAACTGAGTTGTGTTGTCGACTAATACATCAATGTGAGGTAATGGGAAATCATCCTTCGGGCTAGCTCTATTCAGATCCCGGTAGTCCACACACATCCGTACTTTCGCATCCTTCTTAGGCACTGGTACAATATTAGCAACCCACGACGGGTAACTAGTTACAGCAAGGAAACCGGCGTCCCACTATTTTTGTACTTCTTCCTTAATCTTCATGGCCATATCTGGATGAGTACGGCGTGGCTTCTGTTTCACTGGAGGACAATCTTCTTTCAATGGCAGCTTATGCATAACAATATCAGTATAAAGACCTGGCATGTCCTGATAGGACCAGGCAAAGACGTCGACGTATTCTCGAAGCATGTCAATGAGCTGTTCTTTTACTAAAGCCTGCAGACTGGCCCCAATCTTTACTTCTTTCAAATCCTCTTCGGTACAAATATTCACTGTTTCAACCTCCTCCTGATAAGGAGTGATCACTTTCTCTTCTTGTCTCAACAACCTGGCTAACTCTTCGGGTAACTCATAGTCTTCTTCAACCCCTTCATCGGCTTGATTAATTGGATTGTCGAAGTCAAACAAGGTCATAGTAGTGTTGTTGTCGGTGCAATCTGGAGGATAATCTCTGCAAGGGTTGAGATTGGTTCGTTTTAGTGATCAGTTTTAATCTTGTTTAGAAAAAGTGAAAATGAAGTTATTTATTTTGAAAACATTTCCATTTTATTGTTTTGTACAAAAGTAAAAAATAAAAAGACAGTGAGCAAAAAAGAGACTTGTTTGCAAAAGATGTTCGATATTCATTGATAATTCATTTACACAAAATTACAATATGGCCCTATTACAAAATGAGTCCTGACACCTTGGGCAAGATGCAGGACTTGATGCATGCTAAAAAGACAGGAAATAATAATTACTCTGCAGGAGTAACCCTTATAATTTCCTGGGAAGACTAGTTAAGGACTTGGTGCCCCGGGATCCTTGGATGTATCTAGCTTTCCAGGTTGCGGTCGCTTTCCGCCTCGTCTTCCAGGTTGTTAACAACATCTGGGGTGAGCATCCCCCACTGATGAACTTGGGCTCTTTAGCAGCCTCTGATTGATCTTGTCGGAATGGTTTGTAACCCAAACCAAATCTATCCTCCTTCTTTTCCACCGGCAGCAGCTTTCCCCAGCCTTGGGCATTACCTTCTTCAACAACCTTTCGGGCTTGCTAATAGGAGACAATTGAAGTACCCATCCTATCCTCCTGTGATGCAGCAAATACTTCAGTCGTCGCCTCATTGACGTTTAGGGCCTCGAACCCTTGGCTCATAGTTTCATGGATTTCACCATCCATCTCAATGTATTTATATGTAGCCAGATGGCTAACAAATATGTCCTCCTCACCACAGATGGTGATAATCTGTCCTTCCCACTCATATTTCAATTTCTGGTGAAGGGTTGACGTTATTGCGCCTGCGGCGTGAATCCATGGTCGACCCAACAAACAGTTGTAGGCCGGCTGAATGTCCATCACATAGAAAGTAGTCTTAAAGACCTACAGGCCGATTATCACTGGTAGCTCCACCTCTCAAAGAACAGACCTCTTGGAGCCATCAAAAGCCCTGACCACAAGGTTTATTGGTCGGAGAGCTATTCCATCATATTCGAGCTTGACAAGAGCTTTCTTGGGTAAGACATTTAGTGAGGACCCTGTGTCTACAAGAACATGAGACAGTACAACTCCTTTGCACTCCAGGGTTATGTGCAAAGCTTTGTTGAGGTGACGCCCTTCTGTGGTCAAATCAGCATCAGTGAAACCTAGCCCATGGCTAGTATTGACATTAGACACCATTGTTTCCAACTGATTCACCGTGATCGCTTCTGGCACGTAGGCAGCATGCAGAACTTTGAGTAATGCATCCCGATGGGCTTCGGAACACAACAACAGGGATAGTTAAGAGATCTTAGAAGGAGTCTGATGGAGTTGGTCCATAACTTTATAGTCACTTCTTTTAATTATCCTCATAAATTCATCCACATCCTGATCAAAGGATGATTTATGAGTCTCTTTTGATGCAGATTCTTCAGGTATCGCACTCTTCCCCTTGGCTTTGGCAGCAGCCTTTGCTTCAGTATTGGTTCTTGGAGCTTGTGATGCAAAGAGATGTCCGCTTCGGGTGAAACCTCCACCTCCCCCAACATTATCCACTTGTGGGGTGGAAACTGAAGAATCAAGAAGGACCTTTTCTCCGTTGTAGTAAAGGTCAGCATCATAATGCCTTGGTACAACACTGTCTTTGTCATATGGAATTGGCCCTGGCACCGTGATGGTGACTGGGCTTACTGTAGCAGATGTTGGAAACATAATTGTCTGTGGATCATAGAAAATAGTGACAGGACTTCTGGTGGATGTTGGAGGTGGTGAATTGAAGCTTTGTTGAAACTGTTGTTGAGATTGTTGAAAGTTGCTGGAATTCGGGACCGTTTTCGGGTCATAATAGATAGTAACTATGGAGACATCATTGTTGGTGGTTGCTGGAGTTGTAGAAGGAGATGAAATGGAACTGTTGTTTGTTGAAGCGATGGAAGAAATGGTTGCTGAAGTTGTAGATGAATCAGTAGGAACAATTGTTGTTGTAGTTGTAGGAGAGTCAATTGTCTTTGTAAAAGGAGTTGCTGGTGTTGTAGAAGCAGTTGTTGTTATTTGCAGAATGCCTTCTCTGATCAAGCTATTGATGCCTCACAACCTGAAAACACTTGGCATTTCAAAAGTTGGGTCTTAACTTCTGCCAGAGGTGTCTGAATACTTGTAATATCTTCTATCAAACGCATGGGTGAGCCTTCCTCTATAGCATTAATCCTTGGCCCATTGTGGCTTGGCATAGGATTTTTCATGACATTGGGAGGTGGTGCAAAGTTCAGGGCCTTTGAATCTACTAGATCCTGGACCTTCATATGCAGAGCTCTGCATTTTTCCGTGGAGTGACCAGGTGCATTAGAATGAAAAGCACACCTAGCATTGACATCGTAGTTTCTTGGAAGGTTCTGAGGATCAGGTGGAGCCAATGTCCTCAACTTAACAAGATTGAGCTTTAGGAGTTGTGGCAGCAGTGTAGCATATGGCATTGGAATAGGGTCAATCACCTTGTTGATCTTAGATGGCCGCTGTTGAAAAGGGAGTTGTTGTTGATTGTTGCTATTATTGTTGTATGACCTCTGTTGAGGAAACTGTGGTTGTTGAGGAAAGTGTTGTGGTTGTTGAGTATACTGAGGAGGTGGAGCAGGGATAGTAACAGCACCAACTGCTTTGGGCAGGTATTGGGGTCTCCCTCTTCCCACATGCACAGAGTTTGTTTCACCAGATCTGCGGGGCCCAGCAAATGGCTTCCTTGCACTACTTGAACTGGCACCGTTGTCGGAGATCTTTCCCATCTTCAATAGGCTCTCTATTCTTTCCCCAGCTATCACCACATCTGCAAAGCTGGTGGAAGAAAATGCAGCCAATTTGTCAATATAAGTACTCTGGAGAGTATTCATGAACATGTCTGCCATCTCCCTTTCAGACATCGGGGGTTGAACGGCAGCAACTAGTTGCCTCCACCTTTGGGCATACTCCCTAAAGCTTTCATGGGAAGACTGAGACATTCCCATTAGAAGGGTCCCGTTAGGAGCCATGTCCAGATTGTATTGATACTGACGGATGAAAGCTTCAGCCAAGTCTTTCCATTTTCTTACTGTGGCTCTGGTCAAATGAGAATACCACTCTCGGGATGCCCCTGTCAAGCTATCCACGAAGTAAAACATCCACAGCTTCTCATCCATGGTGTATGCTTTTAATCATCCCAAGAAAGACTGAAGGTGGGTACGTGGGCAGTGTAATACCTCAAAATTTTCCCTCTCATTTCCTCAACATTTTGCATAGCATTTTGCATTCATAAATTCATAAAATAACCAAAAACATTGCATAGCTGAGGCATAGGCATGTGGTCAATGGATGGAGCAACTGAAGGCTATACAAAGGCAATCAAAGGGTCACAAAGCTTCTCAACCTTGTGCAAAGGGTTCACAATATCCCACAAGTCTTCACTTGAAGCCACGAGCCATGGAAAGATTTGGAGTTGATCACAGGAAGCAAGCAGTGCAGTATCTCCTAATGAAAAGGGCCAAATTAGGGTTTCACTTCTACGAGGCTTTTGCTTGAAGTTGCGATTCCAAGAGGATTCCCTTGTCTCATATATGATGTCAAGTGCCTAAGGTTCAAACTTCGTCAACAAATTCATTTTGGAAGGGGTGCAATTGGCCAGAAGACTAAAAAATCGAGGAATCAGGGAGAAGGCAACCGAGCTAGGTAAAAGAGGGTCGACTTCGGACTTTTAAGATCGAAATCATGAAATTAGGGTTACAATGATCCTATGGTTCAAATTTGGTCAAGAAATTATGGAGGAATCATAAAAAAAGAAAAAATAAAAGAAAAATCATTTGAAAAGTGGTTGATTTCATATTTCCCTCCATGTTTCCTTCCACTTTCCTTCCACACATCATTTCATTCCTTCCCTCTTGTTTTTCCATTCCAATTCCACTCCATTTCCCTTGTAAACTTCTACCATGTTCTACCATCTTCTAGAATGTTCCTTCTCCTAACCTAGCTCCATTGCTAAATCCTAACCTCATTACCAAACCATAATTTTGGAACCCAAGCCTAATTTTGGGGCCCCAAACCTAAGCCATATTTAATCCATTTTCATCCAAACCAAAGGGGATAACACATACAATTTCCATTTTCCAAATTTTTCATTCTCTCACAATCACTTTTTCTCTCTCACTTTTCCTCCATTTTCCCTTTCTTCACTAAAGCTTTTTTGAATAAGCGCTTCAAGTTTCACATTGAAACTTGAAGATCTTGAAGCTTAGCCCCAACCTCCATTGATTTTGTGGATTGTGGAAGAAGAAGCTACTGATTTTTGTGAAGATTTTGACTCATCGGAAGTGGAAGAAGGCTCAAGTATCAAGAACGCATTTATTTTGCGGATTTACGATTTTCTTGGTTTTCTCTTCGATCAAGCTCCGATTCTCACAACATTTACCAAAGCACTTCTCCGCTTCGTAGGTTGGTGATCTAAATCACTTTTTCTTTAAGTTATTCTCTTCATCTCGCCATTTCGGCATTCTTTAAGTGCTTTTCGTATTGCTTATGTTTGATTACGTGTTCGTTAAGTTTTGCTTGCGATTTGTGGTTTTTGATGGATTAGAAGTTAGGTTGTAGCTTGTTATAGATTCTAGCATGTGTTAATAAGCCCTAATTGAGTAGAAATTTGTGTTAGCATGATTAGGTGGGGGTTAGGGTTTTTTAGAAGGAAGATTGTGGCCAAAAGCACTTATTTCAAAATCATTTTTCACTTTCTGTTCAGCGTTAACCGGTTAACGGTTTGGTTAACCGGTTAACGCATGCGTTTTTGGCCATTTTTAGTGTTGTCCAGGGTCCGTTAACGGGTTAACCGTTTGGTTAACCGGTTAACGCTGTTCATTTTTGGATTTTTAGCTTATTTTCTTGCTAAATCTTGCTTCCTAGTGCTTCTAAGGTTCATGTATGTTTAGGTATTGATTTTAGGGAATTTTTGGGTCTATTTCCAGTAGCCAATTCATTTGTTTCAAGTCGTTTCGACATGATTCCGTTCACTTTTCCATGTTTTGTGTTAAATGTGCAAATGTGATATAATTGATTCTTGATGTTGTTTCTCTACACTTTAATCATTTGTTTCACATGTTAATTGCTTGCTTAAATTCAACATATGCTTCATGATTATTGTCATTGCTTGCTTGATTGATAAAGTGATTAAATACCATGTTGATTTTTTTGCCAAAAGTGATTAAATGAATCACATGTTCATGCAAGTTTCTTGTGCTTAATTGATCATATCTTAACATGAGTTCAATTCTGATTTTTATGCCATGTATGTGTAACAATTGATGCTTGTAGTGATACTTGTTCAATCTCATGATAAAATGCTCATTTGTGCAACATGAAAAAGTATGTTTGTTCTTGATGGATCATTGTCATTTTTAATCAAATAAATGATGTAAATAAATTCACATGTTTGAGTTCATTTTGTGATGCATGTAGATTCATGTTAAGTGACATTAATGTGTTGTTAATCATTCACTTTATGCACATAAAATGAAAATAACCAAATCTGGATTTTGCATTTCATAGCTGTTTTTGCATATAGGTGCTGTAAAATAAATGTTGTTTGTTATGTTTGCATGCTGTTTGTAACCTTTTACACCTATCTTTTCATGCTGCATGCTGGCTGTAAAAAGCTGCTTGGTATCATGCATTGTTTTCATGGCTGTTTGTGTATTAGGGGTTGTAGTAGGTTCTGTATTTTTGCCTTAGCGTTTTTTAGTCCTCTAGAATTAAGAGAGTCATTAGGATTTAATTAGGGTATGTTTGCTTTATTATTTTTTAATAAAAAATACACATTAACCTTTTTTTGTAGAGGGGAAGATTGAGGTAAGTTTCCTTCACCTTATCCTTTATTTTTTATGCATTATCTTATGCATTTAATTCATTTCCTTTCTTTCATACTTGTGTTTGGTATGATTTCCCCCTCTTTTGTAGAATCAACTTAACTTCTCTAGTAAGTAAGTTGCATTCTATTCTTTTCTTCCTTAGGATTAGAAAACTTCACTAACCATTAGGACCACCATTTTAATATATAACTTAGGGTTGTGTCTTAGTCCCCCTTAGTTTTTTTCCTTTTTCAACTTGAGTCATTCTTTCTCATCTCATAAAGAAAAACAATAAAACACCTAATAAAGGTTGAACTTTCTTGTACGACACGAGACTTTGTTGCGGAGTGCTTATACAGGTCCTGTTTCTGGGCAAGGTGTAAGTACTTCCCGCAATGTATAGGTCTTAGTATGAGAATCTTCACACAAAAATTCAAAACATTTCTCATAAAATACAAAAACAAATAATAAGCGACATTCCTGCAGGAATTTCTTTTCTCATCTCATTCACTCTAAACGCGAACTCGCGACGACTTGTCTCGCGTGCAAGACAATAAACACACTCGTACCAGACGAGCCTGCAACACCTGAGCATAGACATACGCAGTTCAAGCCATAAAAACACAAACAAATAGTTCCCGCCTTAGTTAGGCGAACTACGTCGACTCTGATCCTCATTATCCCGATGAGGTACATAGGCAGCGGGATAGGGCTCGTTCGAGCACATTCTTTATTTTCCCTACATTTTCCCCATTCTTTTTGTTCTCTTTTCCAGTTTCCTTCTCATTTCTCATTCCCATTCCAGTCAGTAGTTTTATTCAGCAACATCTTATTTCTCACCCTTTGAAACAAGCAAGCAAGCGTGGATCCCGTCGGGTATGGCGGACGATCTGGGGTGCTAATAACTTCCCAGGTCGTAACCGACTTCCGAACCCAGATCTTTGGTTCGCAGGACCTTGTCCTTTCCTTCTTCCTCAGGTTTGTGCAGCATTACCTTTCCCTTTCATTCGGGATAAAAATGCCTGGTTGGCGACTCTACCTTTTTCGCACCACTTTCGCGTTTGTACTAGGATGAAAATCCCGGGAACGACAGGCAGGATGTGCCATTGTATCTTTCAAAACACGGGGGTTTGAACTTGTAAGGAATTCTCACCCCTTCCACCAATCTCATGTCCATGACATCAAAACCTAGAGAGTTTTGGGATTCAAGAGACCTCAGTTTCTCTGCAATTTAATCCAACTGACGGTCGTAAACTTCGTCTCCAGCCCCAACCACTGTAAACTTTTCTTCTTGAGGATCCTCCTGCAAGACCCTTCCTCCAGTAGTGTTACCTTGAGTGTTCCTTATGGCATTGATGTCTGGGTTCAAATGAGGTCCAAACTCTGGCGGATCAGTGCGAGGCTGCACGTGATCGTTGTTACTGGTACCTCCTGTACCTGGATGGTGTTCCTCGGGAGTTTGTCGCTCAACTAACTCCCTCAGTCTTTCCTGGATCTGAGCTAGACTAGTTATCACTGTCATAAATTGGTTCATCTGATTTCTCATCTCAACCCTTTCAATTGCCATCTGGGCCCTCACTTCATTCAGGTCTTGTTGAACTTGATCCATCTGTAGTCCAGGAAGGTTGTTTCTTGTCGGGTACCGGTGTATTCTGTTGACAGGGAACACTCTTCTACGAGCAATGTTTCCTGAAACCACAACAAAGTGAGAAACAATAACAAAAAAAATCCTACAAAACAAAGAGAAAATGTTAGTATGCAATGCAGGATGCCTATTTGTCTTCCAAGGGCATCCGTTTTGGTTCTTTGGTTTTGACCTTTCCAGACCTCGAGGAAATGTTGATGATGTTGCAGAGAGAGATGAAGCCCACAAAAATAATACAAACCATATATATTACAAAGAGTGAAGATACATAGTTTTATTATAATAACATTCCCATGGTGGGTCAAAATACAACAAAAGGAAAATACAATCAAAATGAAGTACAAACAAAAAAGGAGTCAAACATCCAATCCAAAGTCATCTTCCTTGACTTCCTTCAGGAGGGCCTCAGTCACTAGACCAACCGGGTGCTCTGTTATAGTCCTGATGAGGAGGTTCGTGGTAGCAATGACACTGGTTAACTTCTTATGCTTATCCTGATCCTTCGACCTCTTCAACCCCGCTCGGAGTTTCAACTCAGAGATCTCCTTCTGTGCTGCTAATAATGCCTCCTGATTTTTCTTCTCACTAGCCTCCAGTTGCTCTATCTTAGCTTGAGTCCTTTGATCTTCTTGTGCGGGGGCCTCAGTGATCCTGATCCACCTAGCATGGCTCTCCTCTAAGTAGTGCTCTGCCCTAGCTTTCTGAGTTTTTGCTTCCTTGCAAGCATTCTTCAGTACTAACTCCCCAGCTCTAGCCTTTCTGATGTAGTCATCCGTCTTCTCAATCTTCGTCAAGTGCTCAATCCTGAGCCTTTCCAACATCTCATTATCTAGACGGCTGTCATTCCTCTCCTAGAGGGTCTTCTTCAAGGCTTCAGAGAGTTGAGTATTCCTCTATTTTAGTTTCTCAAACTCTTTCAAACTGACAGTAGCTGCAGGTTGCACTGTTGAAGGTCCAGGTACATCTTCTAAGGTGAAGGGCATCCTGGTGATCTGTGCCCTGGTACGGGACCAATCAAGATATTGTACTGAAGCAATGTTGTTACATTTACCCAAAATGGTTGTTCCCTTAGTCTGAATGTTGTCCTAGGCCCAGGCTGCCTGTCTGACAACAACAGAGTTATGCTGGATGTCACAATAGAGGGTTTCAGTCAAATCTTGCCCTCTGGGGGGATGAACCAAAGCATATCCTAACTTCCTCTTAAAGAGCAGAGGGTTGTAGTTGATGCAGCCTTTTACTCCAATCAATGGCACATTAGGGTATTGCCCATAACTAGTAATGATGTCCTTGCCCTTGGTGCTATGAGTGCACCATCTGATGTCTTCTGATGTAAGGACAATCAATCTCTTAGCCCAATTCCTTGGCTGATGAGGGTTCAGGAAGGTGTCTGATTTTGGCAGGTGTTTTAACAACCAACAGTAATAGAGGGGAGCACAACATCTGACCAGTCTTCCTCTTTGCTTCTCATTCCTCTAGTGTACTGAATAATAGAAATCTTCAAGCAAGGTAGGAACCGGGTTTCTCAGTAAGAATAGGTGAATGGCTTTCTTGCTTACAAATTTTGGCTCATCTACAAACAAGATAACTCCATATATGCTGAGTGCCAAAAGTGCACAAACAACATCCCACTTCCCTGCTGGAGCATGCAAGGTGGCCTGGGAGATCAAGAAGTCTAAGTGAAGGCCTGGAACCCCAGCCTTGGTAGTCATACTCTGATCAATGAGGGCAGGCTCCAAGTGCAATGCCCTAGCTATGTCTTCATTCTTGGGAGCAACCATCTCAGGGTTGAAAGGAGTCCCTCTCCTGATAGGAACTCCTAACTACATGGAAAATTCTTCTAGCAGAGGTCCCAACTGAAAATCAGGGAATGTGAAGCATCTGAGAGGAGGATCATAAAATTGTAAGAAAGTATGGATCATGCTCCTCTAAGATGCATCCAGGTCCATGATCATGTCCAATATGCCTCCATAATGTTCTCTGAATAGTGGGACATGATCAGGAGTGATGAGAGACTGGATCTGTCTGATGCCTGTCAGAGTGGGCTCAAAGAAGTGGTATGTGATGTTGCTCTTCCTGGAAGTGTCCATGTTGACAATGGATGCTGATAAAGAAAACTGAGGGTGGCTGCTGATGAAGGTCACTAGAGAAGATGCTGAAGATGGGTCTCTGATGAAGACAACTGGAGAAGGGTCTATGATGAGGACAAGATGATGAAGGTGCTAGAGATAGCTCTGGTGAAGATGCTGGTGCAGATAACTGAGGAAGCCTGAGCAGCAAAACAGGCCAAAACCAAACCAAAGATAATAAGGTGGATACCCTGTAAAACAAATAGGCAAATGTTAAATGATGCAAAAATGATGTATGCAGAATGATATCCAAAGGGTTTGTGATCAAGTGTTGGATCTGTTATCTGCCTTGATAGGGTCCATGTGTGTTCATAAGTCCGGATGGAGGCTTAGAAAACCAGTAACCAGGTGGGGGACTCAAATAAAGACTCACAATTCCAGGGTTTCACAAGAACTTCCCAAAGTGATGCATTCTTAAAACAAAATAGTAACAGGGTATGATGAGGCCAAGGGTTCCTGCAAACCTGTAAACATCCCAACCCCCTCACACGTAATGTTCTAGAACAAGGATCCTCAGACTTGGATTAGTTATGAGAAGTGTAAACACTTCTAACCTGGAGGTACAGTGTTTACACTAACCATAAAAGATCCTCCTATAATTCACCTCAGATGCTGAAGGTCATAAAAGGTCATCCAGACTTAGCAGGCTTCCCAGATAGCCCTAGTACTACAGGAAATCCGTAGCACAGAGTTCTCAAGAAGAAACCCGTGTATGAACCGTGTTTCATATTCCTGCACCAGACCAAAATGGAATGGGAAAGAATATGAAGCCACTCTAACCTATGTGTCACTCAGGTCCCCGATATGGAACCTTAATCACTCAATAATCCCTTCCACCAAGGTAAACACAGATCCAACACCAATGACAAATCTGTATATTCCCCCTCCTTCCAGCCTTATTCTTTAAGCCTCATGGTCATGAGTATTTCATCTTTGTTTTTACACTGACACTTCTCTCATACATTTCACTCTTCTTTTGCACTGACACTTGCATTCTTTCCAGCTTTGATACACAAATTGCACTGACACTACCCCTTTAAAGCACAAATCTTTTAAGCGTGGATCCCGTCGAGTACGGCGGACAATCTGGGTGCTAATACCTTCCCAGGTTGTAACCAACCCCCTTTCTCAGTCTCTCTGGTTCGCGACCGTCTTATCCATATCTTTCTAGGTTTATGCAGCATTACCTTTCCTCCGGGATAAAAATGCCTAGCTGGCGACTCTTGTCTTCTGAGTTCACCCCTGTGTGTTCTCATCTCTCCTTTCGCCGACCGTTCGCGTCTGTACCCCTCTTGGCCCCGTGTCATCAGGTGGGAGCGACAATATGCCCCATGTTGTGAAATGGTCTGCCTTGAGTGGCTGCAACCTGTTAAACAAAAGAAACACACAAGTGCCCTGAGGTATCCTCAACCGGATTCTGTCATAGCAGTTAGATCTGCTTAAGAACTCATATTTCATGCATTCATTAAAAAGGCTCATATGTTTTATGCAAGTGTTTTATCATGAACTTTGGACATTTTGCAAACGGAACAAAAATGTACAAAACAAAGTTTGACTGAAAATTCTGATTTTATTGATTTGTATGCCCTGAATAGGCAAGTACAGTCAGAGAAGCGAATCCCCTGAAAGGAGGAGATTGCTGTAAATTGAGAAAATAAAAGTGTTGGCAATGTTGAAGATGACGCTTCAGTGAGCTTCTTTGCTATGACCTGTATGACCTCGACGTTCTTCTTATCTTGCTTTCTGAAGAAGGTTGATTTTGACCGACGCTTTATCCTTTCGAAGCTTGTCATTTTTTGAGTGATACAAACGAATTCAGAATGCAATTGTTTGCTTATTCCCTAATTTTGCGCGGATTGCCCTTTCGGATTTTCAATCCACCGGGATAACATTTTTGCCTGAGTTGTCCAATGTGTCTTTTCAACTCAGTGGATGTACATATTTTTTCAATTTTCCCTTATTTTTGCCCGAGTCTTTTTATTCTGTTTTTGACTCGCCGGGATGCCCTATTTTTGCCTGGACTTACATTTTGTTTTTGTGTCCAACGGGTCTTTTATGCGAAGTATTTTTTAACTGCATCTAAATTCATAGGAGATAAGAAATCCTCACCATCCATAGTAGTGAGAAGCAGTGCCCCACCAGAGAAAACTTTCTTTACTATGAATGGGCCTTCATAGTTTGGCGTCCATTTTCCCCTCTGGTCTGTATGAGGAGGAAGAAGTCTTTTCAGAACAAGCACTCCCACTTGGTATTCCCGAGGTCTGACTTTTTTATCGAAGGCTTTCTTCATTCGCTTATGATATAACTGCCCATGACAAATGGCTGTTAATCTTTTCTCTTCAATCAAATTTAGTTGATTGTATAGAGACCGAAACCATTTTGCTTCATCCAGTTTCACATCCATCACTACCCATAAGGAGGGTAGTTCAACTTCAACAGGTACGACCGCTTCCATACCATACACAAGCTGATAAGGTGTTTCCCCAGTAGATGTTCTGATAGAGGTTCGGTACCCATGCAAGTCAAATGGTAGCATTTCGTGCCAGTCTTTGTAGGTGACTACCATCGTTTGCACAATTTTCTTGATGTTCTTGTTAGCTGTCTCAACAGCGCCATTCATCTTTGGTCTGTAAGGAGAAGAGTTGTGATGTTGAATTTTGAAGTCCTGGAAAAGTTATGCCAGTATCTTGTTGTTCAAATTGGAACCATTATCAGTAATGATATACTCGGGAACTACATATCGACAGATGATATCTCTTTTCAGAAATCGGGTTACCACTTGCCTGGTGACATTTGCGTATGAAGCTGCTTCAACCCATTTGGTGAAGTAATCAATGGCTACCAGGATGAATCTATGACCATTTGAAGCAGTTGGTTCAATCTTTCCAATCATATCAATGCCCCACATGGCGAAGGGCCAAGGTGAAGACATTACATTCAAAGGATTCGGAGGCACATACACTTTATCTGCGTAGATCTGGCATTTTTGGCATTTCCTGGCATAGGCATAATAGTTTGCATCCATTATGATCCAATAGTAACCCAATCTTAACAACTTCTTTGCCATTGCATGCCCTTCGGCATGGGTACCGAAAGAACCTTCATGTACTTCATGCATTAGTAGGTCTGCTTCCTTCTTGTCAACACATTTGAGCATGACCATGTCGAAGTTTCGCTTGTACAAAGAGCCATCAATATTGAGGAAGAAACTGCCAGCTAGCCTTCTTAATGTCTTCTTATCATTTGACGATGCCCCATGTGGGTATGTCTGGTTCTCCAAGAAGCATTTGATGTCATGGTACCAAGGCTTGTTATCGGTGACAGTGTCCCCATAGAATACATATGTCGGCCTGTCCAGTCTGGATACCAGAATCTGAGGTACATAATTGGTAGCTTGTACTTTGATCATGGACGAAATGGTAGCCAAAGTGTCTGCAAATTGATTCTCATCTCGAGGGATGTATTCAAGCTTAACTGTTGTGAAGAAGGTCAACAGTCTCCTCGATAGCCACGGTAGGGAATCATATGCTCCTGATGAGTGTACCACTTGTCGTTGGTCTGGTTGATTACAAAAGTTGAATCTCCGAATACATTCAAGGTTTTGATCCAGGGATCAATGGCTTCCTCAAGACCCATGATACAAGCTTCATATTCTGCTTCGTTGTTAGTGCAAGCAAAGGTGAGCCTTGCTGAAAAAGGCATATGAACTCCCTTGGGTGTGATAAGTACTGCACCAACCCCACGACCGTTGCAATTAACTGCCCCATCGAACATCATAGTCCATGCTTCTTCTGGGTCAAGCCCTTCAGTATGAATAGGCTCTTCAAAGTCTTTTGCTTTCAAGAACATGATGTCTTCATCAGGGAAGTCAAATCTCATACGCTGGTAATCATCAATGGGTTGCTCAACCAGTAGTCCGACAATACACTTCCCTTGATGGCTTTTTGAGAGGTGTACTGAATGTCATATTTTGTTAGAATCATTTGCCACCTAGCAACCCTTCCGGTAAGTGCTGGCTTCTCAAATATGTACTTGACTGGGTCCATCTTTGAGATCAATAAGGTAGTATGAGTCAACATATATTGTCTTAGTCGGCGAGCAACCCACGCTAAAGCACAACAAGTTTTCTCGAGAAGTGAATAACGTTGTTCACAGTCAGTAAAATTTTTGCTTAGGTAGTATATTGCATACTCTTTTCGACCAGACTCGTCATGCTGGCCCAAAACACACCCCATTGACTCTCCTAATACTGTCAGATACATGATTAGATGTCTTCTTTCGACTGGAGGCATGAGAATTGGAGGTTCTTGCAGATATTCTTTGATCTTGTCAAAAGCTCTCTGACAGTCATCGTTCCACCTGACTGTTTATTCTTTTATTAACAACTTGAACAAGGGTTCGCAGGTTGCAGTGAGATGATATAGGAACCTTGAGATGTAGTTCAATCTACCTAAGAACCCTCGAACTTCTTTCTCAATCTTAGGTGCGGACATTTCCTAAATAGCTTTGACTTTGTCGGGATCAACCTCAATTCCTTTTTCACTTACAATAAAACCCAGCAGCTTACCAGAACATACCCCGAATGTGCACGTGTTGGGGTTCAACTTCAACTGATACTTTCTCAGACGCTTGAACAACTTCAGTAGATTCACCAAATGATCTTCCTCTGTAAGGGACTTGGCAATCATATCATCCACATAGCACTCTATTTATTTGTGGATCATATCGTGGAATAATGTTACCATAGCCTGTTGATAAGTTGCACCGGCGTTCTTCAGACCAAACGGAATTACCTTGTAACAAAATATGCCCCAAGGTGTGATGAAAGTTGTCTTCTCCATTTCTTTAGGTGACATCTTAATCTGATTGTATCCGGAAAATCCATCCATGAAAGAAAATACCGAGAACTGATTTGTGTTGTCTACCAATACATCAATGTGAGGTAATGGGAAATCATCCTTCGGGCTTGCTCTATTCAGATCCTGGTAATCAACATACATACGCACCTTGACATCCTTCTTTGGTACGGGTACAATGTTAGCAACCCACGGCGAGTAACTAGTTACAGCAAGAAAACTGGCGTCCCACTGCTTTTGTACTTCTTCTTTAATTTTCATGGCCATATTTGGGCGAGTATGACGTAACTTCAGTTTGACCGGTGGACAATCTTCTTTCAGTGGCAATATGTGCATGACAATATCCGTATCTAGACCTGACATATCTTGATAGGACCAAGGGAACACATCAACATATTCTCGCAGCATACTGATGAGTTGTTCTTTCACTCGAGCTTGCAGACTGGCCCCGATCTTCACTTCTTTCACATCTTCTTCGGTACCAAGATTGATGGTCTCAACCTCCTCCTGATGAGGAGCAATCACTTTTTCCTCTTGTCTTAACAACCTGGCCAATTCCTCAGGTAAATCATAGTCTTCATCAACCCCTTCATCTTCTTGATTAATCGGATTGTCGAAGTTATACGAGGTCATAGTAGTGTTGTTGTCAGTGCAATCTGGAGGATTATCTCTGCAAGGGTTGGGATTTGTTCATTTTAGTGATTGATTTTATTTTATTTAGAAAAAGTGTGAATGGAGTTATTATTGAAAAACATTGCCATTTATTATTTTGTGCGAAAATACCAAAAATGAAAGACAGTGAGCGAAAAAGATCATTTGCAAAAGATGTCCATGTGTTCATTAATCATTCATTTGCACAAAATACAAATATGTCCCTATTACAAAATGAGTCCTGACACCTTGGGCAAGATACAGGACTTGATGCATGCTTAAACAGGAAATAATAATTACTCTGCAGAAGTGTCGCTCCCGAAGATTTGCATCCCGATACAAGCGCGAACGGTCGGCGAAAGGAGAGAATGAAGTGAAGGTGAATAGAGTCGCCAGCTAGGCATTTTTATCCTGAAGGAAAGGTAATGCTGCATAAACCTATGAAAAGATGGATAAGACGGTCGCGAACCAGAGAAACTGAGAAAGGGGGTTGGCTACAACCTGGGAAGGTATTAGCACCCAGATTGTCCGTCGTACTCGACGGGATCCACGCTTAAAAGATTGTGTTTAAAAGGGGTAGGTGTATGTGCAATATGTGTGCAAAAGCTGAGAAAAGAATATACAAGTGTCAGTGCAAAAAGTGAGAATGCTCAGGAACTGAGGCTCAAAAAAGAATGCTGAAAGAGAGGGGGAGACCCAGAGACTTTTGTTCGATAACAATTAAGTTATGCCTACGTATCGTCGCGTGCAATGAGGAAGTCATAACACCATAGTTCGACTCCAAGAGACTGAAAATGAATGCACTGTGAACTGCCTGCTTGTCTATGCTCAAGTGTATGACTCGTCTGGCTCGAGTGCTAATTGTCTTGCATTAGACGAAAGAAGCAAGTTCTTGTTTGTGAATGAGTGTGATGAGAAAAGAATCCCGAAGGAGACGATTATTGTTTGTTTTTGTTTTTTCAGTATTTTATTTCTTTTGGAGTTTGTCATAATTTAATGAGCTTAAGCCTAAATCAAAGGTTGTAAACTCATTATATCCTCCCTTGATCAGGTATAATGAGAACACTTAAGTATGAGATGAGCATCTCAACTTAATTACCATTATGATGTAGGATTAAGATCATTAACCTACTTGTGATTATTTAGATGTTTTTTTTTTGGATTTTTGTTTAGTTTTAAGTAATAAGTTTAAGCCATAATCAAGGATTAGTGAACTCATTACACCATCCTAATAGAAGGATGATAGATGAGAACACTTAAGCTGAGGAAGATACCTCAACTTAATCCATGGTTAGGGATTAAACTCATGACAAAACAAGCCTTAATAAATGGATTTTTATTAAGAGGTGAGATTAAGAAGTGGATTTTATGTTTGTAAAACAACTTGAGGGGGACTTGTCCATTAAACACAAGGGTTAGTCCTTCTTAACCATAAAGGAAGAATTAGAACCCTAATGTAAGGCCCAAGTTCCAAGTTAATGTCTTAGTGATTATTAGATGGATTGATTAAGAGGTTTAAACAAATTAAGGGTTTAACACTTAGGATTAAAGTTATACACTCCATCCTAAGAGAAGGATGCAGGCACAACCCTAATTCCAAAGTCCTAAAACCTTAAAGGTTTAGTCTCTAATTATGAGATGAGAAGAGAGACACAAAGAAGAATCAAAGGTGAAAACTAAGGGGGACTAATCACAACCCTAATTACTATCAGGCTTGGATGTTCCTATGGTTTGTAAGGCTTGAGAAAGATCTTGAAGGAAGCCACCAATGGAAGAAGCAGATGGAAGGAGGAAGAAGCAGAAGAAATAAGTTACTTACTTCATTGAAGAAGATAAGTAAATTAAAGAAAGAAAATGAGAGATGAAAACAAGTGGGCAAGCCCACTCATAGACAATAAAAAATGCAGCAAAGATGCAAATGAAAAAGATAAAGAGAAATGAGAAGTGAAGGCAAATCCACTTCTCAAATTAACTTACCACCTGAAAATGTTAGCACAAAATGCATAAGGAAAGAAAAGAAATGGAATGAAGCATATGCAAAGACAAATACCAAAACCAGAAGCATACACATGATGAAAATGATGCTATGACATTATGCAAAGGCATAGAAAGTGTATATGAATGATCATACAAGAGAATGAATGCAAATGAAGCATGTTTCGAAGTTTGAAAGTCCATGAAAGTTGATGAATGCAAATCATGGAAAATGAATGAATAAATGATCAAACATGATTCTAACATATCCTAAGATGCCTAAGATTACATATGAATACATGAAATGTCATGGCAAGTTCATGTATGGATGCATATGCAATATGAATGCAAGTGAATATGCAAAATTAGGGTTTTATGGAAGGATGTGATGCAAATGGAAAAGACAGAAGCAAATGACATGATAAAAAATTGAAAATTCACTCAAAGGAACCCTAAAACTATACTAGGTTAACATCCAAAGGGGGAGGTCAGAAGCTAAACCTAGAAGGAGTTATGAAGTTCCTAAGTTTTTAGGGTTTTTTGGGTGATCCTCAATGTAATATGCGAAACAAATTGAAAATAAAAGATAAATTCATGCCAAAATTATCCTAGATACTACATGATATGAACAAAACAATTCAAAAAGAATCATCTTCAAACTTTTCTTGGTTAGGTAGAAAAGATTTTTTCAAGTTAGGATTCAAAAATGGGATTTAAATGACCCTAAATTCAAATAAATTTCTCAAGTTATGGTCAAACCTAAAAAGAAATTTGTGTAAAGAGTTTGGAAATGTTTCTAAATGCAAAAGGATGATTCATGATTTTTTTGGTGATTTTTAGAAACTTAAATTTATTTTTAATTAATTAAAAGACTTTAATTAATTAAAAATAACATTTAAATATTTTAAAAATACTATTTTTATGCAAAAAATAAAATATAAATCATTTTCTGATTTAGAAAAATATTTGGAATAAAAATGCAAAAGGAATTATTTTTGGTATTTTTCTAAGTATTTTAAATTAATTATGCAAGATAAATGAATAAAAATGAAATTAAATGGAAAGTATGAAGATCTGATGGACCAGATTCAAAGTTGAGGGAAAGGGGTTGACTGGCACGCAGACCAAGGGCTGGGATTGCTTCTGACCTAATTTCAATTAATTAATTTAATTAATCCTAATTAAAGCTTAATGATCAATCTCATCCGTCCAAACACGCGCGGGAAGCATGATCCTAGGGCTGACATTCAAACTCACCCTAAACCATAATTAAACCCTAATTAACCTCAGACGGCAGGCACAGTGCTCCGGTCATCTTCTCCGGTCATCCCCCTCACCTGAAACACTCTAAACGCATCCCCAAGACCCCTAAAGCTCCAGAATCAATCCTCTAACATCATAGAACAAATATCTAGCAACAAAAACAATTTCTCATGCATCAAAATGAAGAATCGAAGAAGAACATTTTTAGGTCAAAACTTTCAGAAGCTCATGAAATTCTCATTTCTTAACCATTTTCAAAAATAAAGACATCATGATGATCAGCATATCACATAGAATCAATTAGTAACTTAAAAAACAAGTTCTGGAAAAAAGTTCTTGATGATACCTGAGCTGGAGCTTTCAAAACTGGAGCTTTCTGACCACTTCTTTGATGCTTTTCCACTCCCCTTGATCCACTTATGCTTTTGGAATGCTTGGAACAAGTTTATATGGAGTGTTTTGAAGGTTTCAGTTCAGAGGTGAGGGAAATCGTGTTTTGGACTCTTGAGGTTTCAGGCTTGTTTAATGGTTGGGAAATGATCTGGAGAGTGTATGGAGATGATTGGTGAAAGAATTTTGAAGTTTTGATGGATGGTTTATGAATTTCAAAGAGATGAAGTTTGAGAGTGATTTTTTATAATCTGATTTGTGTGAGCTTTCAGGCTTGTGTGTGTATGAAAATGAATCCCTTGAGGCATGTATGTGAAGTTGTGATAGGTCAGAATAGTTGGTGTGGGCTATGTTGATTGGTATGGCGTGATTTGCAAAAAGTCAAGGTTGGTTGTACTTGAGGTATGGGGCAAATAGAAGGCTTGGATTTGGGCATGGCTTGGCTGAGCAGAGATCAAGGAAGGCTTATGGATCAGATTTGATGAGCTGGAACAACTGTATAGAAAGATTCATACCATTTTGCAAATTTGAAGAACTTTGGCCCTTTTGGAATTTCTTGAAGTTCAAGGCATGAAAGTGTATGATTCTTGGGCCAATTCTGATCAAATTGAGTTATACTATGATGGTATGATGTTTAGAGATGCATTAGAGGTCATGAAATGGCTTGGCAAGTGGTTTTGCAAAATCCCTCTTTGGTGCATTCTTGAAAATTATAGGATTTTTGCCAACTTTGAAAGATCATAACTTGAGTTCCATAATGAATTAGAACATGTTCTTGTACTTTTTGAACAGGGAAAGACCTAATCTACAACTTTCATGACCAAGAATTTTTCATTTGAAGTATTTTTGGTTGAGAAAGAGGAGGTTGAAGAACTTTCCCAAAATGGAAAGTTTCGATTACAAGTCATTTCCATTTTTGGCAACTTTTGGTTTAGCTCAAATTTCTTCAATTTTGTGAACTTACAAGCACTTCAATGATCAAATAAAGATCATATAACTTCAATTTGATGAAAATACCCCTTTGGTTCCATTGTTGGGGGCCTCAGACGCCCTGATTTTGCTATGACTTGCTCAAATAGTTACCTAGTGAACAGATGACTTCCACAATGAATTTCTTCATAAAACTTGGTACACATGATCCTTATAACATCTTAAGAACATTAGAAACAATAATGGCCCAAAAATTTGGAGTTAAGGCCTCTGAAACCAAAACCCTAATTTTGGTTATATGTGTAGGAAATCTTCAGTCTACCTCTATGCCTTTGCCATGCTTTGTGATCCCTTGACTTCTATGAACTTTGAGGGACATAATATGATGATAGAACACACATGGACCCTCTTGAAACACTTATAGGCCTTCGGGGTAGCTCAGATAGACTATTGGATTGCCCAGATCACAAACCCTAGATGCAGATGAACTTGGACTATGCAGATGAAACAAATATGTAGTGTGAGATAGTATGCTTATGCTTATGCAAACATGAAAGATCACAAGCCAAGGTGTGAAATTAGTGAGGGAAAATTTGGGGTGTTTACAACTACCCCTATTCAAACATGAGTTAGCTGTGCAAGATGTAAGCGCCTGGCTTAACAGACAAACAAAATAACTTATGGTTGAATACCAAAGACAATCCAAAATTTGCACTCACTGGACAGAAGAAGAAAAGGGATATAAATTGTAAAAGGTAGTATAGTATGATTATCAAATGAAGGCGATGGAAGACGACCATCGAACAGAGGACGACTGCTGGGGATAAAACGGTAAGTAAAGCAATGACAGGGACGACCGACAAGCTGGGGGGATAAAGAGACCACGACGGGGACGACCATCGGGTAAAGAAACAAGGTTCTCTAGGGATTGCAGTAAACGCGATGATGGGGACGGCCATCAGGTTTGCAAAGTAATGTAACCAACGATGGGGACGACCATCGATTTAAAGAATAAATGAAATATTGATGAGGGACGGTCATCAAAGGTGAAGGACGATCACCTAGCAGGGGACGGCTGCTCTTTATCACGACATAGGACGAATGTCAGATAGAAAAGGTCGACGATGGGGACGGCCATAGGATGAGCATAATGAAGGACGATCATCAAGAGGTGATGGACGATCACCTAGTAGGGTACGGCTGCTCTCAGGGTTTATCACAACATAGGACGAATTTCGGATAACAAAATCAACGATGGGGACGACCATCAGATAAAATGATGAAGGACAATCATCAAAAGGTGAAGGAAGATCACCTAGCAGGGTACGGCTGCTCTCGGGGTTTATCACGACATAGGACGAATGTCAGATACTAAAATCAACGATGGGGATGACAATCGGATAAAATGATGAAGGACGATCATCAAAAGGTGAAGGATGATCACCTAGCAGGGGACGACTGCTAAATATCACGACATATGACGAGTTCCGGATAGGAAAGGGTTCCAATAATGGAGACTCCGTTGGGAAAAGGATGAGGGACGGTCATCCAAAGGTGAAGGACGATCACCTGGCAGGGGACGGCTGCCGAAAGTATCACGACATAGGACGAATGTCGGATAGGAGAAAAGTTGTTCCGCTGGGGAATGGTAAACACAAACGAGTGTTTACGCTTTCGAGCATAAAAGGTATAAGTGTTTGACGCTATATATAGATTAAAGATGCGGACGAGCATCCTTAAGACCATTATACGGACGAGTATCGGTAGAAACAAACGCTGACGCGTGTTCTGAGATGATGATATGGACGAGTACCAACTGGTTAACAAAGAACACGGACGAGTTAAAACTGTGGGGGAATGATAATATATAAAAAGAGGATACAGACGAGTATCGAAGACTTTTGTATAAGTATGAGAGAGAATTGTCTGTTGGTGAAGTATGAGCAAGACACAGACGAGTGTTCGACTTGCTGGGGAAAGTATGACATGGACGAGTGTCAAAGGAGACTATATAGGTTATAAACAAAAATCTGTATGTGAGAGTGTAAAAGGTGTTCCGGTGACCTGTGGGGATGACACAGATGAGTGTCGAAAAGAATGTATTACAAAGCAGTGTTTGGTTTGCAACAAGTGATTGGGAAACCGTGCTGGGGAAAGGTGACACAGACGAGTGTCAAAAAGATATGTATAGGTTTCTGAATGCAAAGAGGATGTTTTTGCTTATGTCTGCGGGGGATGATATGACACGGACGAGTGTCGAAAGAGTATATATAAACAGACATTTGTGTTGGAGAGTGCAAAGGGGATGCTTTGGATTTTATTTGCAGGGGATATGAGTTTTTATATACTACTGATGAAATACTAATGGTAATTGCAGGTGACTGGCTCGAACCTGGCTTGTGATTATGCAATATGTTTGATTTTTGCCGTAATGCTCTGTATTAGACAAAATGCTACGCTTTGCCGTAATGCTCCGTATTAGACAAAATGCTACGCTTTTCAAAGCCAAGGTGTGAAATGATGTGAATTCTATGATAATGCAAAGGGAAACTGGTCCGAGATTCGGATCCCACTGAAGATTGGATCTCTGGCTGATCTTCCTGGAGGGATATCCCAGCTGGGGGAGATCATTGGTAGATCTGTTAGGATATGTAGCTTTGCTTGGGGAAATAGATCATTGATAGACCTATCATGTAAGGATAAACCCAGCTGGGGATAAGGAAGCTTCTGTCACTTTGTTGTGTGAGAGTTTTAGGCATTGCTCTTTTGGGGAGAGGCTGGAACTTCTATGGGGAACTTGGATGGGGATGCTCCTGTTGAATTGATTCGTGCTGGGAGGGCTTGACAACTCCGCTGGGGAAAAGTATTCCAGATACTGCTTGGAGGAGGTATTCTGGGGAAGTGATGCTTGGCATGCTCCATGCTGCGTATGGAATACCTGTAATCTGTTAAGACAAAGAAGACGCGCAAGCATCCCGAGGCATCCCTTACCGGATTTCGTCATAGGAGTTAGATATTCCTAAGAGTAAATATATTTCCTGCAAGCATTTATTACGAATGGCTCATTTATTTTATGCAAATATTATATCATGGATATTGGACATTTTGCAAACGAAACAAAAATTTACAAAACGCGGTGTGACTGAAAACTCTGATTTTATTAATCTGGGTGCCCTGAATTGGCAGATACAGTCAAAGAAGAAAATCCCCTAGAATGAGGAGATTGCTACAAATTGAGAAAAGTAAAAGTGCTAGCAATTTTGATGATGCTCCGATGAGCTTCCTTTGCTATGCCCTGTATGACCTTGACGTTCTTCTCATCTTGCTTTCTGAAGGAGGTTGATTCAGGCTAATGTTTATCCTTTCGAAGCTTATCGTGTCGTGAATGATACAGACGAATTCAGAATGCAGTTGTTCGCATATTCCCAGATTTTGCGTGGATCGCCCTTTCGGGTTTTCAATCCACCGGGATACCCATATTTTGCCTGAGCTGTCCAATGCGGCTTTTCAACTTAGCGGGTGTACATTTTTTTCCCTTATTTTTTCCCGAGTCTTTTATTCTGTTTTTGACTCGCCGGGATGCCCTATTTTTGCCTGGACTTACATTCTGTTTTTATGTCCAGCGGGTCATTTTATGCGAAGTATTTTTTAACTGCATCTGAATTCACAGGGGATAAGAAATCTTCACCATCCATAGTAGAGAGCATCAGTGCTCCACCAGAGAAAACCTTCTTTACTATGAATGGACCATCGTAATTTGGAGTCCACTTGCCCCTGTGGTCTGTATGAGGAGGAAGTAATCTCTTCAGCACGAGATCTCCCATTTGGTATTCCCAAAGTCTGACTTTCTGATCAAAGGCTTTCTTCATCCTTTTCTGATATAGCTGCCCATGGCAAATCGCAGCTAACCTCTTTTCTTCGATCAGATTCAGCTGATTGTACCGAGATCGAACCCATTCCGCTTCATTCAGCTTTACATCTATCAGTACCCGTAAGGAGGGTAATTCAACTTCCACAGGTAGGACAGCTTCCAAACCATACACAAGTTGGTATGGTGTTGCCCCAGTAGACATTCTGATTGAGGTACGATACCCATGCAAGAAAAATGGTAGCATCTCATGCCAGTCTTTGTAAGTAATCACCATCTTCTGCACAATCTTCTTGATGTTTTTGTTAGCTGCCTCAACAGCGCCATTCATCTTTGGCCTGTAAGGAGAAGAGTTGTGATGTTGGATTTTGAAGTCCCGGTACAGTTCTGCCATCATTTTTTTGTTCAAATTGGAACTATTATAAGTAATGATTCGCTCGGGAACTCCATAGCGACAGATGATGTCTCTTTTTAGGAATCTGGCTACAACTTGTCTGGTGACGTTTGCATACGAATTTGCTTCAACCCATTTGGTGAAGTAATCAATGTCTACCAGGATGAATCTGTGGCCATTTGAAGCAATCAGTTCAATCTTTCCAATCATGTCAATGCCCCACATGGCAAAGGGCCAAGGTAAAGACATCACGTTTAAAGGATTTGGAGGCACATGCACTTTGTCTGCATAGATCTGGCATTTGTGGCACTTTCTGGCATAGGCAAAACAGTGTGCATCCATCGTGATTCAGAAGTAACCTGATCTTAACAATTTCTTAGCCATTGCATGTCCTCCAGCACTGGTACCGAAAGGTCCTTCATGCACCTCGTGCATTAGCAAGTCTGCCTCTTTCTTATCAACACATCTGAGAAGAACCATATCAAAGTTTCGCTTGTATAATGAACCATTAGTATTAAGGAAGAAACTACCGGCCAGCCTTCTTAATGTCTACTTATCATTGAATGATGCCTCAGGTGGGTATGTTTGATCCTCCAAGAAGCATTTGATGTCATGGAACCACGGCTTGTCATCTTTAGCAATGTCCACAGAGAATACGTATGTTGGTCGGTCTAGTCTGGATACCGAAATCTGAGACACATAATTGGCAGCCTGAACCTTGATCATGGAGAAAATGGTAGCTAGAGAATTTGCGAACTGATTCTCGTCTCGAGGGATGTACTCAGGTTTGACTGTTGTAAAGAAAGTCAATAATCTCCTCGTGTAGTCACGATATTGAATCCGATGCTCTTGGTGAGTGTACCATTTGTCGTTGGTCTGATTGATTACCAGAGCTGAATCTCCGAATACAGTTAATGTCTTGATCCTGAGGTCAACGGCTTCCTCAAGACCCATGATATAGGCTTCGTATTCAGCTTCATTGTTAGTGCAGGCAAAGGTGAGTTTCGCCGAGAAAGGCATATGAACTCCTTTAGGTGTAATGAGCACTACACCGGATCCACGACCATTCATATTGACAGCCCCATCAAAAATCATTGTCTACTCTTCTTCTGGGTCAGGCCCTTCAGTGTGAACAAGTTCTTCATGATCTTTTTCTTTTAGGAACATGATGTCTTTGTCAGGGAAGTCAAATCTCATTGGCTGATAATCATCAATGTGTTGCTCAGCTAGATAGTCAGACAGTACACTGCCTTTGATGGCCTTTTGAGATGTATACTGAATGTCATACTCTGTCAGAATCATTTGCCATCTTGCAACCCTTCCGGTAAGCGTTGGCTTCTCAAATATGTACTTGACGGGGTCTATTTTTGAGATCAACAAAGTAGTGTGGGTCAACATATACTGCCTCAGTCGGGGAGCAGCCCACGCTAAAGCACAACAAGTTTTCTCGAGCAATGAATAACGTCCTGCTTATAATTGTCTCCTTGGAAGACCTTGGATTCATGAGGCAGGAGCTGTGACATCTAATCTCCATCAGAAGCTGAAGTTTGTGAAAGAGGGGAAATTAGTGACTATTGGCGGTGAAAAGGAAATGTTAGCCCAACACACCCCATTGATCCTTCTAATACTGTCAGGTACATTATTAGAGGTCTTCCTTCAACTGGAGGCATAAGAATTGGAGGTTCTTGTAGGTACTCCTTGATCTTGTCAAAAGCCTTTTGACAATCTTCATTCCACCTGACTGTTTGTTCCTTCCTTAACAACTTGAACAGGGGCTCACAAGTTGCAGTGAGGTGAGATATGAACCTTGATATATAGTTCAAACTACCTAGGAACCCCCGAACCTCTTTTTCAGTCCTAGGTGCAGGCATCTCCTGAATGGCTTTGACTTTGTCAGGATCAACTTCAATTCCCTTTTCACTTACGATAAATCCCAGCAACTTACCGGACCGTACCCCGAATGTGCATTTGTTGGGGTTTAGCTTCAATTGATACTTTCTCAGACGCTTGAACAACTTCAGCAGATTTACCAGATGATCTTCTTCAGTGAGGGACTTGGAAATCATGTCATCCACGTAGCATTCGATTTCTTTTTGGATCATGTCGTGGAATAATGTTACCATAGCTCGTTGATAAGTTGCACCGGCATTCTTCAGTCCAAAGGGCATTACCTTGTAACAAAATGTGCCCCAAGGTGTGATGAAAATTGTTTTCTCCATGTCTTCGGGTGACATCCTGATCTGATTATACCCGGAAAAACCATCCATGAAGGAAAACACCGAGAACTGAGTTGTGTTGCCGACTAATACATCAATGTGTGGTAATGGGAAATCATCCTTCGGGCTAGCTCTATTCAGATCCCGGTAGTCCACACACATCCGTACTTTCGCATCCTTCTTAGGCACTGGTACAATATTAGCAACCCACGACGGGTAACTAGTTACAGCAAGGAAACCGGCGTCCCACTATTTTTGTACTTCTTCCTTAATCTTCATGGCCATATCTGGATGAGTACGGCGTGGCTTCTGTTTCACTGGAGGACAATCTTCTTTCAATGGCAGCTTATGCATAACAATATCAGTATAAAGACCTGGCATGTCCTGATAGGACCAGGCAAAGACGTCGACGTATTCTCGAAGCATGTCAATGAGCTGTTCTTTTACTAAAGCCTGCAGACTGGCCCCAATCTTTACTTCTTTCAAATCCTCTTCGGTACAAATATTCACTGTTTCAACCTCCTCCTGATAAGGAGTGATCACTTTCTCTTCTTGTCTCAACAACCTGGCTAACTCTTCGGGTAACTCATAGTCTTCTTCAACCCCTTCATCGGCTTGATTAATTGGATTGTCGAAGTCAAACAAGGTCATAGTAGTGTTGTTGTCGGTGCAATCTGGAGGATAATCTCTGCAAGGGTTGAGATTGGTTCGTTTTAGTGATCAGTTTTAATCTTGTTTAGAAAAAGTGAAAATGAAGTTATTTATTTTGAAAACATTTCCATTTTATTGTTTTGTACAAAAGTAAAAAATAAAAAGACAGTGAGCAAAAAAGAGACTTGTTTGCAAAAGATGTTCGATATTCATTGATAATTCATTTACACAAAATTACAATATGGCCCTATTACAAAATGAATCCTGACACCTTGGGCAAGATGCAGGACTTGATGCATGCTAAAAAGATAGGAAATAATAATTACTCTGCAGGAGTAACCCTTATAATTTCCTGGGAAGACTAGTTAAGGACTTGGTGCCCCGGGATCCTTGGATGTATCTAGCTTTCCAGGTTGCGGTCGCTTTCCGCCTCGTCTTCCAGGTTGTTAACAACATCTGGGGTGAGCATCCCCCACTGATGAACTTGGGCTCTTTAGCAGCCTCTGATTGATCTTGTCGGAATGGTTTGTAACCCAAACCAAATCTATCCTCCTTCTTTTCCACCGGCAGCAGCTTTCCCCAGCCTTGGGCATTACCTTCTTCAACAACCTTTCGGGCTTGCTAATAGGAGACAATTGAAGTACCCATCCTATCCTCCTGTGATGCAGCAAATACTTCAGTCGTCGCCTCATTGACGTTTAGGGCCTCGAACCCTTGGCTCATAGTTTCATGGATTTCACCATCCATCTCAATGTATTTATATGTAGCCAGATGGCTAACAAATATGTCCTCCTCACCACAGATGGTGATAATCTGTCCTTCCCACTCATATTTCAATTTCTGGTGAAGGGTTGACGTTATTGCGCCTGCGGCGTGAATCCATGGTCGACCCAACAAACAGTTGTAGGCCGGCTGAATGTCCATCACATAGAAAGTAGTCTTAAAGACCTACAGGCCGATTATCACTGGTAGCTCCACCTCTCAAAGAACAGACCTCTTGGAGCCATCAAAAGCCCTGACCACAAGGTTTCTTGGTCGGAGAGCTATTCCATCATATTCGAGCTTAACAAGAGCTTTCTTGGGTAAGACATTTAGTGAGGACCTTGTGTCTACAAGAACATGAGACAGTACAACTCCTTTGCACTCCAGGGTTATGTGCAAAGCTTTGTTGAGGTGACGCCCTTCTGTGGTCAAATCAGCATCAGTGAAACCTAGCCCATGGCTAGTATTGACATTAGACACCATTGTTTCCAACTGATTCACCGTGATCGCTTCTGGCACGTAGGCAGCATGCAGAACTTTGAGTAATGCGTCCCGATGGGCTTCGGAACACAACAACAGGGATAGTTAAGAGATCTTAGAAGGAGTCTGATGGAGTTGGTCCATAACTTTATAGTCACTTCTTTTAATTATCCTCATAAATTCATCCACATCCTGATCAAAGGATGATTTATGAGTCTCTTTTGATGCAGATTCTTCAGGTATCGCACTCTTCCCCTTGGCTTTGGCAGCAGCCTTTGCTTCAGTATTGGTTCTTGGAGCTTGTGATGCAAAGAGATGTCCGCTTCGGGTGAAACCTCCACCTCCCCCAACATTATCCACTTGTGGGGTGGAAACTGAAGAATCAAGAAGGACCTTTTCTCCGTTGTAGTAAAGGTCAGCATCATAATTCCTTGGTACAACACTGTCTTTATCATATGGAATTGGCCCTGGCACCGTGATGGTGACTGGGCTTACTGTAGCAGATGTTGGAAACATAATTGTCTGTGGATCATAGAAAATAGTGACAGGACTTCTGGTGGATGTTGGAGGTGGTGAATTGAAGCTTTGTTGAAACTGTTGTTGAGATTGTTGAAAGTTGCTGGAATTCGGGACCGTTTTCGGGTCATAATAGATAGTAACTATGGAGACATCATTGTTGGTGGTTGCTGGAGTTGTAGAAGGAGATGAAATGGAACTGTTGTTTGTTGAAGCGATGGAAGAAATGGTTGCTGAAGTTGTAGATGAATCAGTAGGAACAATTGTTGTTGTAGTTGTAGGAGAGTCAATTGTCTTTGTAAAAGGAGTTGCTGGTGTTGTAGAAGCAGTTGTTGTTATTTGCAGAATGCCTTCTCTGATCAAGCTATTGATGCCTCACAACCTAAAAACAC
Organism: Lathyrus aphaca; assembly: GCA_963966055.1. Lineage (NCBI taxonomy): Eukaryota > Viridiplantae > Streptophyta > Magnoliopsida > Fabales > Fabaceae > Lathyrus > Lathyrus aphaca. Next base: position 221,036,721 of record OZ014523.1, on the reverse strand, counting down.
TTGGCATTTCAAAAGTTGGGTCTTAACTTCTGCCAGAGGTGTCTGAATACTTGCAATATCTTCTATCAAACGCATGGGTGAGCCTTCCTCTATAGCATTAATCCTTGGCCCATTGTGGCTTGGCATTGGATTTTTCATGACATTGGGAGGTGGTGCAAAGTTCAGGGCCTTTGAATCTACTAGATCCTGGACCTTCATATGCAGAGCTCTGCATTTTTCCGTGGAGTGACCAGGTGCATTAGAATGAAAAGCACACCTAGCATTGACATCGTAGTTTCTTGGAAGGTTCTGAGGATCAGGTGGAGCCAATGTCCTCAACTCAACAAGATTGAGCTTTAGGAGTTGTGGCAGCAGTGTAGCATATGGCATTGGAATAGGGTCAATCACCTTGTTGATCTCAGATGGCCGCTGTTGAAAAGGGAGTTGTTGTTGATTGTTGCTATTATTGTTGTATGACCTCTGTTGAGGAAACTGTGGTTGTTGAGGAAAGTGTTGTGGTTGTTGAGTATACTGAGGAGGTGGAGCAGGGATAGTAACAGCACCAACTGCTTTGGGCAGGTATTGGGGTCTCCCTCTTCCCACATGCACAGAGTTTGTTTCACCAGATCTGCGGGGCCCAGCAAATGGCTTCCTTGCACTACTTGAACTGGCACCGTTGTCGGAGATCTTTCCCATCTTCAATAGGCTCTCTATTCTTTCCCCAGCTATCACCACATCTGCAAAGCTGGTGGAAGAAAATGCAGCCAATTTGTCAATATAAGTACTCTGGAGAGTATTCATGAACATGTCTGCCATCTCCCTTTCAGACATCGGGGGTTGAACGGCAGCAACTAGTTGCCTCCACCTTTGGGCATACTCCCTAAAGCTTTCATGGGAAGACTGAGACATTCCCATTAGAAGGGTCCCGTTAGGAGCCATGTCCAGATTGTATTGATACTGACGGATGAAAGCTTCAGCCAAGTCTTTCCATTTTCTTATTGTGGCTCTGGTCAAATGAGAATACCACTCTCGGGATGCCCCTGTCAAGCTATCCTCGAAGTAAAACATCCACAGCTTCTCATCCATGGTGTATGCTTTTAATCATCCCAAGAAAGACTGAAGGTGGGTACGTGGGCAGTGTAATACCTCAAAATTTGCCCTCTCATTTCCTCAACATTTTGCATAGCATTTTGCATTCATAAATTCATAAAATAACCAAAAACATTGCATAGCTGAGGCATAGACATGTGGTCAATGGATGGAGCAACTGAAGGCTATACAAAGGCAATCAAAGGGTCACAAAGCTTCTCAACCTTGTGCAAAGGGTTCACAATATCCCACAAGTCTTCACTTGAAGCCACGAGCCATGGAAAGATTTGGAGTTGATCACAGGAAGCAAGCAGTGCAGTATCTCCTAATGAAAAGGGCCAAATTAGGGTTTCACTTCTACGAGGCTTTTGCTTGAAGTTGCGATTCCAAGAGGATTCCCTTGTCTCATATATGATGTCAAGTGCCTAAGGTTCAAACTTCGTCAACAAATTCATTTTGGAAGGGGTGCAATTGGCCAGAAGACTAAAAAATCGAGGAATCAGGGAGAAGGCAACCGAGCTAGGTAAAAGAGGGTCGACTTCGGACTTTTAAGATCGAAATCATGAAATTAGGGTTACAATGATCCTATGGTTCAAATTTGGTCAAGAAATGATGGAGGAATCATAAAAAAAGAAAAAATAAAAGAAAAATCATTTGAAAAGTGGTTGATTTCATATTTCCCTCCACGTTTCCTTCCACTTTCCTTCCACACATCATTTCATTCCTTCCCTCTTGTTTTTCCATTCCAATTCCACTCCATTTCCCTTGTAAACTTCTACCATGTTCTACCATCTTCTAGAATGTTCCTTCTCCTAACCTAGCTCCATTGCTAAATCCTAACCTCATTACCAAACCATAATTTTGGAACCCAAGCCTAATTTTGGGGCCCCAAACCTAAGCCATATTTAATCCATTTTCATCCAAACCAAAGGGGATAACACATACAATTTCCATTTTCCAAATTTTTCATTCTCTCACAATCACTTTTTCTCTCTCACTTTTCCTCCATTTTCCCTTTCTTCACTAAAGCTTTTTTGAATAAGCGCTTCAAGTTTCACATTGAAACTTGAAGATCTTGAAGCTTAGCCCCAACCTCCATTGATTTTGTGGATTGTGGAAGAAGAAGCTACTGATTTTTGTGAAGATTTTGACTCATCGGAAGTGGAAGAAGGCTCAAGTATCAAGAACGCATTTATTTTGCGGATTTACGATTTTCTTGGTTTTCTCTTCGATCAAGCTCCGATTCTCACAACATTTACCAAAGCACTTCTCCGCTTCGTAGGTTGGTGATCTAAATCACTTTTTCTTTAAGTTATTCTCTTCATCTCGCCATTTCGGCATTCTTTAAGTGCTTTTCGTATTGCTTATGTTTGATTACGTGTTCGTTAAGTTTTGCTTGCGATTTGTGGTTTTTGATGGATTAGAAGTTAGGTTGTAGCTTGTTATAGATTCTAGCATGTGTTAATAAGCCCTAATTGAGTAGAAATTTGTGTTAGCATGATTAGGTGGGGGTTAGGGTTTTTTAGAAGGAAGATTGTGGCCAAAAGCACTTATTTCAAAATCATTTTTCACTTTCTGTTCAGCGTTAACCGGTTAACGGTTTGGTTAACCGGTTAACGCATGCGTTTTTGGCCATTTTTAGTGTTGTCCAGGGTCCGTTAACGGGTTAACCGTTTGGTTAACCGGTTAACGCTGTTCATTTTTGGATTTTTAGCTTATTTTCTTGCTAAATCTTGCTTCCTAGTGCTTCTAAGGTTCATGTATGTTTAGGTATTGATTTTAGGGAATTTTTGGGTCTATTTCCAGTAGCCAATTCATTTGTTTCAAGTCGTTTCGACATGATTCCGTTCACTTTTCCATGTTTTGTGTTAAATGTGCAAATGTGATATAATTGATTCTTGATGTTGTTTCTCTACACTTTAATCATTTGTTTCACATGTTAATTTCTTGCTTAAATTCAACATATGCTTCATGATTATTGTCATTGCTTGCTTGATTGATAAAGTGATTAAATACCATGTTGATTTTTTTGCCAAAAGTGATTAAATGAATCACATGTTCATGCAAGTTTCTTGTGCTTAATTGATCATATCTTAACATGAGTTCAATTCTGATTTTTATGCCATGTATGTGTAACAATTGATGCTTGTAGTGATACTTGTTCAATCTCATGATAAAATGCTCATTTGTGCAACATGAAAAAGTATGTTTGTTCTTGATGGATCATTGTCATTTTTAATCAAATAAATGATGTAAATAAATTCACATGTTTGAGTTCATTTTGTGATGCATGTAGATTCATGTTAAGTGACATTAATGTGTTGTTAATCATTCACTTTATGCACATAAAATGAAAATAACCAAATCTGGATTTTGCATTTCATAGCTGTTTTTGCATATAGGTGCTGTAAAATAAATGTTGTTTGTTATGTTTGCATGCTGTTTGTAACCTTTTACACCTATCTTTTCATGCTGCATGCTGGCTGTAAAAAGCTGCTTGGTATCATGCATTGTTTTCATGGCTGTTTGTGTATTAGGGGTTGTAGTAGGTTCTGTATTTTTGCCTTAGCGTTTTTTAGTCCTCTAGAATTAAGAGAGTCATTAGGATTTAATTAGGGTATGTTTGCTTTATTATTTTTTAATAAAAAATACACATTAACCTTTTTTTGTAGAGGGGAAGATTGAGGTAAGTTTCCTTCACCTTATCCTTTATTTTTTATGCATTATCTTATGCATTTAATTCATTTCCTTTCTTTCATACTTGTGTTTGGTATGATTTCCCCCTCTTTTGTAGAATCAACTTAACTTCTCTAGTAAGTAAGTTGCATTCTATTCTTTTCTTCCTTAGGATTAGAAAACTTCACTAACCATTAGGACCACCATTTTAATATATAACTTAGGGTTGTGTCTTAGTCCCCCTTAGTTTTTTTCCTTTTTCAACTTGAGTCATTCTTTCTCATCTCATAAAGAAAAACAATAAAACACCTAATAAAGGTTGAACTTTCTTGTACGACACGAGACTTTGTTGCGGAGTGCTTATACAGGTCCTGTTTCTTGGCGAGGTGTAAGTACTTCCCGCAATGGATAGGTCTTAGTATGAGAATCTTCACACAAAAATTCAAAACATTTCTCATAAAATACAAAAACAAATAATAAGCGACATTCCTGCAGGAATTTCTTTTCTCATCTCATTCACTCTAAACGCGAACTCGCGACGACTTGTCTCGCGTGCAAGACGATAAACACACTCGTACCAGACGAGCCTGCAACACCTGAGCATAGACATACGCAGTTCAAGCCATAAAAACACAAACAAATAGTTCCCGCCTTAGTTAGGCGAACTATGTCGACTCTGATCCTCATTATCCCGATGAGGTACATAGGCAGCGGGATAGGGCTCGTTCGAGCACATTCTTTATTTTCCCTACATTTTCCCCATTCTTTTTGTTCTCTTTTCCAGTTTCCTTCTCATTTCTCATTCCCATTCCAGTCAGTAGTTTTATTCAGCAACATCTTATTTCTCACCCTTTGAAACAAGCAAGCAAGCGTGGATCCCGTCGGGTATGGCGGACGATCTGGGGTGCTAATAACTTCCCAGGTCGTAACCGACTTCCGAACCCAGATCTTTGGTTCGCAGGACCTTGTCCTTTCCTTCTTCCTCAGGTTTGTGCAGCATTACCTTTCCCTTTCATTCGGGATAAAAATGCCTGGTTGGCGACTCTACCTTTTTCGCACCACTTTCGCGTTTGTACTAGGATGAAAATCCCGGGAACGACAGGCAGGATGTGCCATTGTATCTTTCAAAACACGGGGGTTTGAACTTGTAAGGAATTCTCACCCCTTCCACCAATCTCATGTCCATGACATCAAAACCTAAAGAGTTTTGGGATTCAAGAGACCTCAGTTTCTCTGCAATTTAATCCAACTGACGGTCGTAAACTTCGTCTCCAGCCCCAACCACTGTAAACTTTTCTTCTTGAGGATCCTCCTGCAAGACCCTTCCTCCAGTAGTGTTACCTTGAGTGTTCCTTATGGCATTGATGTCTGGGTTCAAATGAGGTCCAAACTCTGGCGGATCAGTGCGAGGCTGCACGTGATCGTTGTTACCGGTACCTCCTGTACCTGGATGGTGTTCCTCGGGAGTTTGTCGCTCAACTAACTCCCTCAGTCTTTCCTGGCTCTGAGCTAGACTAGTTATCACTGTCATAAATTGGTTCATCTGATTTCTCATCTCAACCCTTTCAATTGCCATCTGGGCCCTCACTTCATTCAGGTCTTGTTGAACTTGATCCATCTGTAGTCCAGGAAGGTTGTTTCTTGTCGGGTACCGGTGTATTCTGTTGACAGGGAACACTCTTCTACGAGCAATGTTTCCTGAAACCACAACAAAGTAAGAAACAATAACAAAAAAAATCCTACAAAACAAAGAGAAAATGTTAGTATGCAATGCAGGATGCCTATTTGTCTTCCAAGGGCATCCGGTTTGGTTCTTTGGTTTTGACCTTTCCAGACCTCGAGGAAATGTTGATGATGTTGCAAAGAGAGATGAAGCCCACAAAAATAATACAAACCATATATATTACAAAGAGTGAAGATACATAGTTTTATTATAATAACATTCCCATGGTGGGTCAAAATACAACAAAAGGAAAATACAATCAAAATGAAGTACAAACAAAAAAGGAGTCAAACATCCAATCCAAAGTCATCTTCCTTGACTTCCTTCAGGAGGGCCTCAGTCACTAGACCAACCGGGTGCTCTGTTATAGTCCTGATGAGGAGGTTCGTGGTAGCAATGACACTGGTTAACTTCTTATGCTTATCCTGATCCTTCGACCTCTTCAACCCCGCTCGGAGTTTCAACTCAGAGATCTCCTTCTGTGCTGCTAATAATGCCTCCTGATTTTTCTTCTCACTAGCCTCCAGTTGCTCTATCTTAGCTTGAGTCCTTTGATCTTCTTGTGCGGGGGCCTCAGTGATCCTGATCCACCTAGCATGGCTCTCCTCTAAGTAGTGCTCTGCCCTAGCTTTCTGAGTTTTTGCTTCCTTGCAAGCATTCTTCAGTACTAACTCCCCAGCTCTAGCCTTTCTGATGTAGTCATCCTTCTTCTCAATCTTCGTCAAGTGCTCAATCCTGAGCCTTTCCAACATCTCATTATCTAGACGGCTGTCATTCCTCTCCTAGAGGGTCTTCTTCAAGGCTTCAGAGAGTTGAGTATTCCTCTATTTTAGTTTCTCAAACTCTTTCAAACTGACAGTAGCTGCAGGTTGCACTGTTGAAGGTCCAGGTACATCTTCTAAGGTGAAGGGCATCCTGGTGATCTGTGCCCTGGTACGGGACCAATCAAGATATTGTACTGAAGCAATGTTGTTACATTTACCCAAAATGGCTGTTCCCTTAGTCTGAATGTTGTCCTAGGCCCAGGCTGCCTGTCTGACAACAACAGAGTTATGCTGGATGTCACAATAGAGGGTTTCAGTCAAATCTTGCCCTCTGGGGGGATGAACCAAAGCATATCCTAACTTCCTCTTGAAGAGCAGAGGGTTGTAGTTGATGCAGCCTTTTACTCCAATCAATGACACATTAGGGTATTGCCCATAACTAGTAATGATGTCCTTGCCCTTGGTGCTCTGAGTGCACCATCTGATGTCTTCTGATGTAAGGACAATCAATCTCTTAGCCCAATTCCTTGGCTGATGAGGGTTCAGGAAGGTGTCTGATTTTGGCAGGTGTTTTAACAACCAACAGTAATAGAGGGGAGCACAACATCTGACCAGTCTTCCTCTTTGCTTCTCATTCCTCTAGTGTACTGAATAATAGAAATCTTCAAGCAAGGTAGGAACCGGGTTTCTCAGTAAGAATAGGTGAATGGCTTTCTTGCTTACAAACTTTGGCTCATCTACAAACAAGATAACTCCATATATGCTGAGTGCCAAAAGTGCACAAACAACATCCCACTTCCCTGCTGGAGCATGCAAGGTGGCCTGGGAGATCAAGAAGTCTAAGTGAAGGCCTGGAACCCCAGCCTTGGTGGTCATACTCTGATCAATGAGGGCAGGCTCCAAGTGCAATGCCCTAGCTATGTCTTCATTCTTGGGAGCAACCATCTCAGGGTTGAAAGGAGTCCCTCTCCTGATAGGAACTCCTAACTACATGGAAAATTCTTCTAGCAGAGGTCCCAACTGAAAATCAGGGAATGTGAAGCATCTGAGAGGAGGATCATAAAATTGTAAGAAAGTATGGATCATGCTCCTCTAAGATGCATCCAGGTCCATGATCATGTCCAATATGCCTCCATAATGTTCTCTGAATAGTGGGACATGATCAGGAGTGATGAGAGACTGGATCTGTCTGATGCCTGTCAGAGTGGGCTCAAAGAAGTGGTATGTGATGTTGCTCTTCCTGGAAGTGTCCATGTTGACAATGGATGCTGATAAAGAAAACTGAGGGTGGCTGCTGATGAAGGTCACTAGAGAAGATGCTGAAGATGGGTCTCTGATGAAGACAACTGGAGAAGGGTCTATGATGAGGACAAGATGATGAAGGTGCTAGAGATAGCTCTGGTGAAGATGCTGGTGCAGATAACTGAGGAAGCCTGAGCAGCAAAACAGGCCAAAACCAAACCAAAGATAATAAGGTGGATACCCTGTAAAACAAATAGGCAAATGTTAAATGATGCAAAAATGATGTATGCAGAATGATATCCAAAGGGTTTGTGATCAAGTGTTGGATCTGTTATCTGCCTTGATAGGGTCCATGTGTGTTCATAAGTCCGGATGGAGGCTTAGAAAACCAGTAACCAGGTGGGGGACTCAAATAAAGACTCACAATTCCAGGGTTTCACAAGAACTTCCCAAAGTGATGCATTCTTAAAACAAAATAGTAACAGGGTATGATGAGGCCAAGGGTTCCTGCAAACCTGTAAACATCCCAACCCCCTCACACGTAATGTTCTAGAACAAGGATCCTCAGACTTGGATTAGTTATGAGAAGTGTAAACACTTCTAACCTGGAGGTACAGTGTTTACACTAACCATAAAAGATCCTCCTATAATTCACCTCAGATGCTGAAGGTCATAAAAGGTCATCCAGACTTAGCAGGCTTCCCAGATAGCCCTAGTACTACAGGAAATCCGTAGCACAGAGTTCTCAAGAAGAAACCCGTGTATGAACCGTGTTTCATATTCCTGCACCAGACCAAAATGGAATGGGAAAGAATATGAAGCCACTCTAACCTATGTGTCACTCAGGTCCCCGATATGGAACCTTAATCACTCAATAATCCCTTCCACCAAGGTAAACACAGATCCAGCACCAATGACAAATGACAGTATGAAATGCATAAAAAACTATAAATGAAAGCAATAAATAAAGCTGTACAGAAAGCGATGAATAAAGCAATAAATAAATGAGCACAAGTAGCACATAACACCCTCGTAAACACAAATCAAACAAGCTATAGGAGGAACCCATAAAAAGAACCAGAAGCCCTGGTTGCAATATAAGTATTCCCAGCAGAGTCGCCAAGCTGTCGCTCCCAAAGATTTGCATCTCGGTACAAGCGCGAACGGTCGGCGAAAGGAGAGAATGAAGTGAAGGTGAATAGAGTCGCCATCTAGGCATTTTTATCCTGACGGAAAGGTAATGCTGCATAAACCTAGGAAAAGATGGATAAGACGGTCGCGAACCAGAGAAACTAAGAAAGGGGGTTGGTTACAACCTGGGAAGGTATTAGCACCCAGATTGTCCGTCATAATCGACGGGATCCACGCTTAAAAGATTGTGTTTAAAAGGGGTAGGTGTATGTGCTATCTGTGTGCAAAATCTGAGAAAAGAATATACAAGTGTCAGTGCAAAAAGTGAGAATGCTCAGGAACTGAGGCTCAAAAAAGAATGCTGAAAGAGAGGGGGAGACCCATAGAATTTTGTTCGATAACATTTAAGTTATGCCTACGTATCCTCGTGTGCAATGAGGAAGTCAGAACACTGTAGTTCGACTCAAAGAGACTGAAAATGAATTGACTGTGAACTACCTGCTTGACTATGCTCAAGTGTATGACTCGTATGGCTCGAGTGCTAACTGTCTTGCATTAGACAGAATAAGCAAGTTCTCGTTTGTGAATGAGTGTGATGAGAAAAGAATCCCAATGGAGACGATTATTGTTTGTTTTTGTGTTTTCAGTCTTTTATTGCTTTTGGAGTTTGTCATAAGTTAATGAGCTTAAGCCTAAATCAAAGGTTGTAAACTCATTATATCCTCCCTTGATCAGGGATAATGAGAACACTTAAGTATGAGATGAGCATCTCAACTTAATTATCATTATGATGTAGGATTAATATCATTAACCTACTTGTGATTATTTAGATGTTTTTTTGGATTTTTGTTTAGTGTTAAGTAATGAGTTTAAGCCATAATCAAGGATTAGTGAACTCATTACACCATCCTAATAGAAGGATGATAGATGAGAACACTTAAGCTGAGGAAGATACCTCAACTTAATCCATGGTTAGGGATTAAACTCATGACAAAACAAGCCTTTATTAAATGGACTTTTATTAAGAGGTGAGATTAAGAAGTGGATTTTATGTTTGTAAACCAACTTGAGGGGGACTTGTCCATTAAACACTAGGGTTAGTCCTTCTTAACCATAAAGGAAGAATTAGAACCCTAATATAAGGCCCAAGTTACAAGTTAATGTCTTAGTGATTATTAGATGTATTGATTAAGAGGTTTAAACAAATTAAGGGTTTAACACTTAGGATTAAAGTTATACACTCCATCCTAAGAGAAGGATGCATGCACAACCCTAATTCCAAGGTCCGAAAACCTTAAAGGTTTAGTCTCTAATGATGAGATGAGAAGAGACACACAAAGAAGACTCAAAGGTGAAAACTAAGGGGGACTAATCACAACCCTAATTATTATCATGCTTGGATGTTCCTATGGTTTGTAAGGCTTGAGAAAGATATTCAAGGAAGCCACCAATGGAAGAAGCAGATGGAAGGAGGAAGAAGCAGAGGAAATAAGTTACTTACTTCATTGAAGAAGATAAGTAACTTAAAGAAAGAAAGTGAGAGATGAAAACAAGTGAGAAAGCCCACTCAAAGAAAATAAAAAATGCAGCAAAGATGCAAATGAAAAAGATTAATAGAAATGAGAAGTGAAGGCAAATCCACTTCTTAAGTTTACTTACCACCTGAAAATGTTAGCACAAGATGCATAAGGAAAGAAAAGAAATGGAATGAAGCATATGCAAAGACAAAGACCAAAACCAGAAGCATACACATGATGCAAATGATGCTATGACATGATGCAAAGGCATACAAAGTGTATATGAATGATCATACAAGAGAATGAATGCAAATGAAGCATGTTTCGAAGTTTGAAAGTCCATGAAAGTTAATGAAAGGAAATAATGCAAATCATGGCAAATGAATGAAAAAATGATCAAGCATGATTCTAACATATCCTAAGATGTCTAAGATGACATATGAATACATGAAATTTCATGGCAAGTTCATGTATGGATGCATATGCAAGATGAATGCAAGTGAAGATGAAAAATTAGGGTTTTATGGAAGGATGTGATGTAAATGGAAAAGACAGAAGCAAATGACACGATAAAAATTGAAAATGCACTCAAAGGAACCTTAAACCTATACTAGGTTACTATCCAAAGGGGGAGGTCAGAAGTTAAACCTAAATGGGTGATCCTCAATGTAAAATGCTAAACAAATTGAAAATGAAAGATAAATTCATGCCAAAAATATCCTAGATACTACATGATATGCACAAAACAATGCAAAAAGAATCATCTTCAAACTCTTTTTTGTTAAGCAGAAAAGATTTTTTCAAGTTAGAGTTCTAAAATGGGATTTAAATGACCCTAAATTCAAATAAAATTCTCAAGTTATGGTCAAACCTAAAAAGAAATTTGTGTGAAGAGTTTGAAAATGTTTCTAAATGCAAAAGGATGATTCATGATTTTTTTGGTGATTTTTAGAAACTTAAATGTATTTTTAATTAATTAAACGACTTTAATTAATTAAAATAACATTAAAATATTTTAAAAATACTAATTTTATTCAAAAAATAAAATAAAAATCATTTTCTGATTAAGAAAAATATTTGGAATAAAAATGCAAAAAGAAATATTTTTGGGATTTTTCTAAGTATTTTAAAATAATTATGCAAGATAAATGAATAAAAATGAAATAAAATTGAAATTAAATGGAAAGTATGAAGATCTGATGGACTAGATTCAAAGTTGAGGGAAAAGGGTTGACTGACGCGCAGACCAAGGGCTGGGATTGCTTCTGACCTAATTTCAATTAATTGATTTAATTAATCCTAATTAAAGCTTAATGACCAATCTCATCCGTCCAAACAAGCGCGGGAAGCATGATCCTAGGGCTGACATTCAAATTCACCCTAAACCCTAATTAAACCCTAATTAACCTCAGACGGTGGGAACAGTGCTCTGGTCGTCTTCTCCGGTCATCCCCCTCACCTGAAACACTCAAAACGCATCCCCAAGACCCCTAAAGCTCCAGAATCAATTCTCTAACATCATAGAACACAAATCTAGCAACAAAAACAATTTCTCACGCATCAAAATGAAGAATCGAAGAAGAACATTTTTAGGTCAAAACTTTCAGAAGCTCATGAAATCCTCATTTCTTAACCATTTTCAAAAATAAAGACATCATGATGATCAGCATATCACATAGATTCAATTAGTAACTTAAAAACAAGTTATGAAAAAAAAGTTCTTGATGATACCTGAACTGGAGCTTTCCAAACTAGAGCTTTCTGACCACTTCTTTGATGCTTTTCCACTCCCCTTGATCCCTTATGCTTTTGGAATGCTTGGAACAAGTTTATATGGAGTGTTTTGAAGGTTTCAGTTCAGAGGTGAGGGAAATCTTGTTTTGGATTCTTGAGGTTTCAGGCTTGTTTAATGGTTGGGAAATGATATGGAGAGTGTATGGAGATGATTGGTGAAAGAATTTTGAAGTTTTGATGGATGGTTTATAAATTTCGAAGAGATGAAGTTTGAGAGTGATTTTTTGTAATCTGAGTTGTGTGAGCTTTCAGGCTTGTGTGTGTATGAAAATAAATCCCTTGAGGCATGTATGTGAAGCTGTGATAGGTCATAATAGTTGGTGTGGGCTATGTTGATTGGTATGGGGTGATTTGCAAAAAGTCAAGGTTGGTTGTACTTGAGGTATGGGCACATGTCAGGCTTGGATTTGGGCATAGTTTGTCTCAGCAGAGATCAAGGAAGGCTTATGGATCAGATTTGATGAGCCGAACAAGTGTATAGAAAGATTCATACCATTTTGCAAATTTGAAGAACTTTGGCCCTTTTGGAATTTCTTGAAGTTCAAGGCATGAAAGTGTATGATTCTTGGGCCAATTCTGATCAAACTGAGTTATACTATGATGGTATGATGTTTAGAGATGCATTAAAGGTCGTGAAATGGCTTGGCAAGTGGTTTTGCAAAAATCCCTCTTTGGTGCATTCTTGAAAATTATAGGATTTTTGCCAAATTTGAAAGATCATAACTTGAGTTACATAATGAATTAGAACATGTTCTTGTACTTTTTGAAAAGGGAAAGACCTAATTTACAACTTTCATGACCAATAATTTTTCATTTGAAGCATTTTTGGTTGAGAAAGAGGAGGTTGAAGAACTTTCCCAAAATGGAAAGTTTCCATTACAAGTCATTTCCATTTTTGGCAACTTTTGGTTTAGCTCAAATTTCTTCAATTTTGTGAACTTCCAAGCACTTCAATGATCAAATAAAGATCATATAACTTCAATTTGATGAAAATATCCCTTTGGTTCCATTGCTGGGGGCTTCAGATGCCCTGATTTTGCTCTGACCTGCTCAAGAAGTTACCTAGTGAACATATGACTTCCACAATGAATTTATTCATCAAACTTGGTACACATGATCCTTATAACATATTAAGAACATTATAAACAATAATGGCCCAAAAATTTGGAGTTAAGGCCTCTGAAACCAAAACCCTAATTTTGGTCATCTGTGTAGGAAATCTTCAGTCCGCCTCTATGCCTTTGCCATGCTTTGTGATCCCTTGACTTCTATGAACTTTGAGGGACATAATATGATGATATAACACACACATGGACCCTCTTGAAACACTTATAGGCCTTTGGGGTAGCTCAGATGGACTCTTGGATTGCCCAGATCATAAACCCTAGATGCATATGAACTTGGACTATGCAGATGAAACAAATATGCAGTGTGAGATAGTATGCTTATTGTAACACCCCAAATTTGATTATGAGTATTTGTTGCTTATTTAAGGATATATGAATGAATTGACAATTGGTGGTTATGTGACCCGATGCATGGTGGTGAAATTATTTTAATAATATTAATAATAAGAATAATCATGTAGTATTATTCAGATTATTGGTTATTATTTAAAATAATAGAAGTGGAAGTATGAATGTTATGTTGGTTATTTTGGAGTATAAGAGTAATTTATATAATAAGGATAAATAGTGTTTTATTATACTATTTTATTATTATTATTGAAATTATATTAAAGAAAAGGGTAAGGTGGTCTTTTTGTGAAAATTATGAGGGTAAAGTGGGAAAAGACATAACTGGGATAGTTTTGATCAAAAGGGATTCTACGATCAAAATGCTCATTTTATAGTGTTTGGTGAAGTACTCTGAAAAGGAGGGAGAAAGAGGAAGCTCCGAGTCAGGAGGTTGTGGAGAACCCCCAGAGAAGAGAGTCAATCGGAGAAATTCCCTAAGGTATGGGGAGTTTTCATAATCTATTATAATTTTATAGGAATTGGTTTATGAATAGATTAGGTTTGATATGATTTTGGTTATTGTTAGGTTTGATGACATAGATTGAGTTATAAGGTTATGAATTGGTGAATTAGGATTGATAAGATGATTTAGAATGGTGTGTTTGATGTATGAATTGATGCATTGTTGTTGTATGTGATTAATTATTGATTGGTAAGAAGTTTTGGGTTGCATTGGGATAAATTCGTATGAAAAATTGGGGTATTTTGGTGTAGAATTCGTAAAAACAGCAGAAAACTGCTTATGTACAGGTGTTAACCGGTTAACCATAGGTGTTAACCGGTTAACCAGTGAAAAATATGCGTTTTGGGCGAAAAAATGAGGCGTTAACCGGTTAACGCTATGGGTTAACCGGTTAACACTGTAACAGTGGCACTTTTAGTTTTGAAAAATTCATAACTTTTGATCCGTAACTCCGATTTAGGTCCCGTTTGAAGCGTCAAAAAGCTAACGAGATGAACTTTAATTTAATGAAATAAAATGAGTGAAATGATACATTTTTAAATGATGAATATTTAGAAAAATTTGAGTTGGTTTTATGATTATAAATAGGATTCTATTGTAAGTTGATGATTTGTTGTTGTTGATGAAGGAAGTCGTTTGCTTTGTTGTTAAAAATTGGTTTTATGATTATAAACATGATGTTATTGTGAATTAGCATCTTGTTGTTGTTGATGAGGGAAGTTGTTTGGCTGTCTCGTTGAATCGAATAAGTTGTTTTGTTGTATGATTGATAAAGAAGTATGGTTGATGTGTTGTAGTGATGAAAGACATGATTTTATGATGATTATCTGTTTTCACATGAAATGATTGGTTATGTCCTGATAAGTGGAGATAATTAATGAAATGAGGTTTTGGTGTGTTTTTACGATAAAATTATATGATTATTTGATGTTTGAACTGTTAGATATGAAATGGATGATGTGTGTAAACACCCCAAATTTGCCCTCACTAAGTTCACACCATGGCTTGTGATCTTTCATATTTGCATTAGTATAGGCATATCATCTCATATTGCATTTTTGCTTCACTGCATTAGTTCAAGTTCATCTGCATCTAAGGCTTGTGATCTGAGCAATCCAAGGACCATCTGAGCCCCTCCAAAGGTCTTCAATCATCTCAAGAGGGTCCATGTATGTTCAATCATCATTTTATATCTGTAACACGGTGGGAGAACTGACTTTAGTTATGTTGCGGATAGCAAGAGTCGCCACCGACTTTTATTTTATCCAAAGGAACGACATAAAAGAACAGGAAAGACCTTAAAAGATTTTTGGGTTCGGGGGGTAGGTTATGTAAAGGGAAGATGTTAGCACCCTTTACATCCATGGTTATCCATGGGCTCTTAGTTACTTAGCTCACTTTAAACTGTTTTGAGAAGTGTAGTGTGTGATTAAAAATTTTCTTAAGTACTTTATAATGATCCTTATAGGGATATATATAAAGACTTTGTTTTGAAAATTGTTTGAAAATGTGAAGTGTAATGAAGTAATTTGATGAATAAGTGAGCAAGTACTTAAGAGGAACCTACCCTAATTTGAATCTTTACTGTTCTTAAATGTTCTTTCAATGGTATGACTATCCCTATTATTAAGGAATAGGTAGTCATTACCTTGGATGTTTTAAGGGACATGTGAAGGGTCATCTGTGTTTAGGAAACTGTAAGGTGTCTTAGCAATACGAAGGGACTTATCATCTTTTATTCGAAGGGACAAGATCTTTTACCGTAGGCAACATCGAAGGGACTTGATCTTATAATCTTTAAAGGGACTTGATGATATTTATGAGAAGAGACTTTGCTTTTAGACACCTTACTTGACCTTTTTGTTTAGGCAACATGAGGGATATCCTTAAGAAGTGAGATGGCGATCAAATATCGACTTACGTGTGTGCGTGTACAAGTTCATACATTTATCTTATAATTAGTGATCTAAATTAATTTTAAAAGCAAACATGTTATCACTCACTATTTTACTAACCATAGCAATATTCTTATAAATAAAAATAAAATACTACGACTATTACATGACTTATACAGTTACATTATAATAAGAACAATTTAAATAATAATAAAATAAAATAATAAACATAAACAATAAATAAAAGTGTTAGTAATAAAATAATGACAAAAAAGAGGTTAGCACAAAATATAAAATATATACAAACTAATTAAAATTAAATAAACATTTTTTAGAATTTTTAAGATGAAAATAAAATAATTAGGATATAACAATTTATTTACAAAATAAACATGATTAATGATTTAATTATATATAAGAAATATTTATTAGGTACAAAATAATTAAAAATTAAAATTTTAAAAGAAATTAGGGTTTTTAGAAATTAGAAAATAAATTAGGGTTAAGGATAATTAGGGTTTTAATTATATACAAAAATATTAGGGTTTCTAATTTAATTTACAATATTAATTTAATAACTAAATAATATATACATATTAATAAAGATTATTAAAAAAAAACATATAAAGAAATAAATATATTAATTTATGTTTTGAAAAAAATAATATAAATTTTAAAAGGAAATAAAGTTTAATTAGAAAATTATTTTAGATATTTTTTTTAGAAATTATTTTAATGATTTTAAAGAATAAAATAAAGAATTAATAAAAATAAATAAAACAAAAACAAAAAAAACAGGACCTGGGATTTGAACCCAGGTCCTTTACCTGGATAAACAAGGGCATGACCACCGGGCTAGCGCGCGCTGGCTGATAGTGAACCACTTCCACATTGTTTTGTTGTTATCCTTAAAACAAAATAAATCAAGCAAAAAAATGCATTTTGGCTGGTTTCGAACCCAAGCCCTTCAGTCCATCAAACACACACCAAAACCAACAGAGCTACGCGCTCGCTTGTGAAACATAATCAAAACAAAATCATAATAAAATAAGTTTAATTTTTGAATTATTTTTTGCGCGCAGTCAACTTCATCTTCTTCCCTGAATTCGCAGGTTTTCCTGCGATTTTTCAAACGAACTTTGTTGCGATTCTTCCTGCGTACTAACCCCTGCGAATTCTCAAACATCATGAAAACAATAAAATTTCCTTCAATTGATGAATGAAACGTGATCCTCACAGTCTATACAATCAAACCATGTCTTTTAAATTCATTTATATTCAGTGAATCGTGAAACCCCAAATTAGGTTTGCAAACCCTAGCTATGGCATCTCTCCATTCCTGCGGCTAAACTCAACCAAATTTATCCAGAAAGTTTCTACATCATCACACAAGCATGATTAAACAAACAAAATCCATTAAAATGCAGTAAATTTATAGAATCGAAAAAAAAATTAAGAACAAGAATGCTTCGGGTTATGGATATGAGTATGATTCTGATGCATTTGAGGATTGGTATCGATTCAGTGAAGTCCAAGGATCCTTCCTATGTCCTTAAAATACCTTAAAATGCTTTGTAATGAAGAAACCGAATTTGATTTTTGAGTGATTTTTGTGAAGTTTGAATGAGGTGCAAGAGGCTCTGAATTCATGTCCTTGAGGCTGCTAAATGTTCTATGTATATAAGTGAATGAGATTAGGTCAAGAAAAGTCATAGCTCTTTGGACTTTTTAGATAGTTTGAGATTGAAAAAGATTTGTCATAAAACTTGAATTTTCCTTGATCCTACATTGCTATTTTGGGGTGATCTTCATTATTCTTATATCAATCAAGTCCATTATTTTATATTTTATTTGAATTTAAAATGATTTTTAATATAAAAAATCATAATAAATAAAAATAAAATGAATAAAATTATTAATAAATTAATTTAATTTCGTGCATAATGTCATGGAACTAATTGGATCACAAAAAAGCAAGCCCATTTGAAGAATTATGGTTTTAAGACCCCATTTGCTTCATAAACCTCTCAAAACTTTCCCAACTTTGCAAGGGCACAAATCCTTCAATTTTAATGCTATGAATGTGTTCTTGGTCATTTTGGAAAGCTGAAATAGTCCTCTAACCAACCTCTTTGGTCTCATGTCCATATCTTTTACCATTCTCAAGTTATGCTCTTTTGAAGTTGTTGACTTTTTGTTGACTTTTAAAAGGACCTATAATGTCTTAGCTCATACCTTCCAAATGAAGTATTTTTGGGATTGGCTTGTGAGACACAAAGTTGTAGAGAATTAAATTTCATTCAAAATTAGCTTTGGATGGAAAAAATTTTATGAAGCATGTGAAAGTTATGGCTGGTCAAAGTTCAGTTGACTTTTCCTGTGAAAACCCTAATTTAGAAACTCCTGATTCTTGATGATCTGAGACCTCCTTGATGAATCATGATAAACCCTTGATAAAATGATGAAATTTACATAATATACTTGATGTTGGCAAAAAATCATGAAGTTTGACTTTGGTTTGACCACAGTTGACCTCAGTTTGACTTTTTAACTGCTTTGACTAATTTTAACTTATCTGATCATCTGACTGAGCCAATCTTTTGGAAAAGTCTTGAAACTTGACATGGGGATTCTTAAACACATATAAGATGCTATGAAGCTCACTTGAAGTCTTGGAAGTCCATTTAGCCTGATAAAAGTCAAAACCCTAGTTTATGATGCATTGCTTAGGAGGATGCATTGTCTGAGGGAATTGTCAAACTTGTCAACCAAATGTGAACCTTGTGAACCTCATGAGATGTCTTGTGAACATTGTGAACCTTGTGAACCGCTTGAGACACAATGTCTTGTCTTGTGGAGGGAAAATTTTGGGGTGCAACAATATCCCCCAAAGATCAAGTAAGTCAAAGAATCACAAGAGCTTGCAAAGCATGGAAGCAAAGCTAGGGTTTAACTGCACAGATGGCCTGAAATTAGGGTTTTGGTTTCAGAGGCCATAACTCCAAATTTTCTGATCATTATTGTTTCTATTGGTCTCAATATGTTATAAGGATCATGTATACCAAGTTTGATGAAGAAATTCATTGTGGAAGTCATCTGTTCACTGGGTAACTTCTTGAGTAAGTCAGAGCAAAATCAGGGCATTTGAGGCCCCCCAACATGGAACCAAAGTGGATTTTTCATCAAATTGAAGTTATATGATCTTTATTTGATCATTGAAGTGCTTAGAAGTTCACAAAATTGAAGAAAAGTGAGCTAAACCAAAAGTTGCTAAAAATGGAAATGACTTGTAATGTAAACTTTCCATTTTGGGAAAGTTTTTCAACCTCCTCTTTCTCAACCAAAAATGATTCAAATGAAAAATTGTTGGTCATGAAAGTTGTAGATTGGATCATTCCCTTTTCAAACAGTAAAAGAACAAGTTCTAATTCATTATGGAACTCAAGTTATGGCTTGTCAAAGTTGGCCAAAATCACATAATTTTAAAGAATGCACCAAAGAGGATTCTTTGCAAAACCACTTGCCAATTCATTTTGTGACTTCAAACACACTTCTAATCATCATACAAACATTGTACATTGCATAAAACTCAGAATTGCCCAAAGAATTTCAAGATTCCATGCCTTGAACATCAAGAATTCTAAAAGGGGCTAAAACTTCATGAATTTGCAAAACCCCACATAAACTTCCATCCACTTGCTGAATTGCCTCAAGACTGATTCTATGGACATCCTTGATCCATGCTGCAGAGATGAGGGGAGTTGATCTGGAGCTTTAGAGCTCCAAAAATAACCTAGGGTAGAAGTTGGGGATTTTCAGGGGAGAAGACTGCCGGAGAAGACGACTGGAGCTCTTCTCCGGTGGCCTGAAAGTGATTAAATGTTCTAATTAAGGTTAGGGCTTTGTTTGAATGTAGGTCGTTTGATTTTGCTTTCCCGCGCGTATTGAGTGGTCAGGATCACTTCATTAGTTTTAATTATGGATTAAATAATTAATAAAGTGAGATTAGATCAGTTTGAATTAGGGCCTTAGGATTTGGCGCGTGGTCAACACTAGAATTCCTCAGAATCAATGACAGCCCTTGGATACGCATACTTCTGTTTTATTTAATTTTTATTTCAATTTTTCTTATTTATTTTGCACAATTTATTTTAAATAGCTAGAAAATCTTAAAAAATCTTTTCTTCTGCATTTTGCATTCAAATAATTTTCTTAACCCAAAAATATTTTTATTTTTATTTTTTGCATTAAAATTCATTTTTTTAAACATTTAAATGTTTATTTAAATTAATTAATGGAAATTAATTAATTAAAATATCATTTAGGTTTCTAAAAATCCCAAAACAATTCACATTGCATCTTTAAACATTTAGAAACATTATCATACCATCCATACAAATTTCGTTTTGGTTTTGAACAATCTTTGATAATTTTCTTGAATTTAGGGTTCATAAAATTCACATTTTAGAACCCTAACTTCAAGAATTCTTTTCTGCCTAACCATGAATGGTATGACAATGATTCTTTTTGCATTGATTTTCATTTGACATGTAGTATCTAACATTTTTTTGCCACAAATTTCTTCTGCATTTTTTATTTGATTTTCATTTTTTTTCCTTTTAGGTACCTTAAAACCCTAGATAACTTAGAAAAATCATAACTTCCTTAGGGTTAAGAGTTAGGTCTCCTCCTTTGGGGGGTGGTATCATATGGGGTTAGGGTTCCTTTGATTACATTTTCAATGTTTTATCTTGTCATTTGCTTCTGTTTTTGGTTTTTGCATCTCATGTTGCATGAAAACCCTAATTTCTCATCTTCATTTGCATACATCTTGCATATGCATTCATTCAAGAACTTGCCATGACATTTTATGCATTCACATGACTTCTAATACATCTTAGGACACATTATAATCATGATTGATCATTTCTTCATCCATTTACCATGTTATGCATTCATTTCATTCCATGAACATTCATGAACTTGCATGCTTCATTTGCATCCTCATTACTTGTATGATCAAACATAGCATTTGGTATGCCTTTGCATCATCTCTTAGCATCATTTTCATCATGAACATGCTTCTGGTTCTGGTTTGTCTCCTTGCATCCATTTCATTATTTCTTTTATGCTAACCATTTAAGGTGGTTGTCGCTCCCACCAAATGAGACTGAGTCAAATGGGGTACAGACGCGAACGGTCGGTGAAAGAAAAGAGTACACACAAGGGTGAACTCAGAAGACAAGAGTCGCCAGCTAGGCATTTTTATCCCGGAGGAAAGGTAATGCTGCATAGAACTAAGAGAAGATGGATAAGACGGTTGCGAACCTGAGAAACTGAGAAAGGGGGTTGGTTACAACCTGGGAAGGTATTAGCACCCAGATTGTCCGTCGTACTCGACGGGATCCACGCTTAAAAGATTTGTGTTTTAAAGGGGTAGTGTCAGTGCAATTTGTGTGTCAAAGCTGGAAAGAATGCAAGTGTCAGTGTAAAAGAAGTGAGAAGTGTATAAGAGAAGTGTCAGTGTAAGAACAGGGGTGAAATGCTCAAGACTATGAGGCTCAAAGAATAATGCTGGAAGGAGGGGGAATGTACGGAGACTTTTGTTCGATAACTGTTAAGTTATGCCTACGTATCCTCTCGTGCAATGAGGAAGTCAGAACACCGTAGTTCGACCCAAAGAGACTGAAAGATAAGTTGACTGATGAACTGCTTACTTGCCTATGCTCAAGTGTATGATCTGTCTGGCTCAGGTGCAAACTGTCTTGCATTAGACGGAAGAAGCAAATTCCCGTTTGTGAGTGAATGAGATGAGAAAAGAATCCTGGAGGAGACGATTATTATTTGTTTTTAGTGTTTTCAATCTTTTATTGCTTTTTGAAGTTTATCATAAGTTAATGAGCTTAAGCCTAAACCAAAGGTTAGTAAACTCATCACATCCTCCCTCTGGTTAGGGGTAATGAGAATACCTTAAGTATGAAGTAAGTACCTCACACTTAATTTCCATGATGTAGGATTAAGAACATTAACCTACTCGCATTTATTTAGATGTTTTTGTTGTTTTTGTTTAGTGTTAAGTAATGAGATTAAGCAATAATCAAGGATTTAATGGACTCATTACACCATCCTAATAGAAGGATAATATATGAGAACATTTAAGCTGAGGAAGATACCTCAACTTAACCCATGATTAGGGATTAACCTCATGACAAAACAAAGCCTTTATTAAAGTGGATTTTAGTTAATGGTAAGATTAAGAAGTGATTTTTATGGTTTGTAAGACAACTTGAGGGGGACTTGTCCATTAACACTAGGGTTAGTCCTTCTTAACCAGTTAAGGAAGAATTAGAACCCTAATGCAAGGCCCAAGTTACAAGCTTGGTGTCTTAGTGATTATTAAGTGAATTGATTAAAGGATTTAAACGCATTAATGGTTTAACACTTAGGATTAAAGTTATACACTCCATCCTAATAGAAGGATGCAGGCATAAGCTTAATCACAAAGCCTTAAAGCCTTTAGGGTTTAGTCCCTGATTATGAGATGAGGAGAGAAAACTCAAAGATGACACAAAGGTAAAACTAAATGGGGGACTAATCAAACCCTAATTGTTATCATGCTTGGTTTTTCCTATGGTTAATGAGGCTTAAGAGAGAAAGAAATCTTCAAAGAGCCCAAGGAGAGAAGCAGATGAAAGGAGAAAGAAGCAGAGAGAATGCAAGACAACTTGCTTCACTTAAGAAGACAAGTTACTTGAAGAAAGAAAGTAAGAGATGAACATGAATGAGCAAGCTCACTCAAATACACAAGATAAAATTCAGCAAAGATGCAAGAGAGATGAGAAGAGATTGTGAGAAGTGAAGGCAAATTCACTTCTCAAAACAACTTACCACCTGAAAAGTTAGCCAAAAGAAATGAAATGCAATGCAAATGAGATGAAATGCCATGGTAAAAACCAAAACCAGAAGCATAGACATGATGTAAATGATGCTAAAAGATGATACAAACATAAGGCAAGACATGAGAATGATCATACAAGGACATGGATGCAGATGAAGCAAGCTTTGAACCATAGAAGTTCATGAATGTTTATGAAATGAAATGAACATATAACATGGCAAATGAAAGATGCAATGATCAAACATGATTCTAATATGTCCTAAGATGTATTATGAATCATGTGGATGCACAAAATGTCATGGCAAGTCATTGGATGCAAGCAAATGAAGGATGGATGCAAAGGAAGGCACAAATTAGGGTTTATGATCAACACACAAAACAAAATTCAAAATCAGAAGCAAATGACATGATAAAAAATTGAAAATGCAATCAAGGATACCCTAAACCTATACAAGTTCACTGCCCAAAGGAGGGGATCTAACTCTTACCCTAGTGAAAGTTATGAATTTCCTAAGTTGGCTAGGGTTTTAAGGTACCTCATCACAAAAAATGCAAAACAAATTGAAAATGGGAGATAAATTCAAACCAAATTTATCCTATAAACTACATGCCATGAAGGATACAATGCAAGAAGAACCATCATCAAACTCTCAAAGGTTAGGCATAATGGATTTTTCAAAGTTTGCACAAAAATATTGCCTTAAAATGAATTTAATTCCAAAGAAAATGATCAAAATGCATCAAGAACCAAAAAGAAATTTGTTTTGAGAGTTGGATAATGTTTCTAAATGTTTTGAAATGCAATGTGAGTTTTTTGGTGATTTTTAAATACTTAAATGAATTAATGAGAAGTATGCACATCCACTGGCTGAGATTCAAACAAAATTGGGGGGAATTGACCCGCGCGCATCTGGACGGCCCACGTTTGAATTGGCTGGATTAAATTAAATCTGATTAATTAATTTAATAAATCATGATTAAGGTTTAATGAAATGATCCAGGCCATTCACATGCGCGGGAGTCAAACCTGGTCAACCATATCTACGGTCCACATTTAAACTAAACCCTAAACGCAATTAATGACTTAATGACTTTCAGGTGGCCGGAAATGACCTCCGGTATCTTCTCCGGCCACACCCCTCCCTGAAAATTGCTAACTTCTTCCCTAGGTTATTTCTGGAGCTCTAAAGCTCCAGATTAACTCCTCTCACCTCCCTGAATCCAAATCCACTCTCAAAACAAATTTATTCTCACCCAAACTCAAGATCCGAAAGGAAGAACAAAAATGGCAGAAATTTCAGTCAATCAATACAAGCTCATTTCTACACCATTTTCAAAATTTCAAAGTTCAGTGTGATCAGTGGAGCATGCTTTATCATATTG
Source organism: Lathyrus aphaca (assembly GCA_963966055.1). Classification (NCBI taxonomy): domain Eukaryota; kingdom Viridiplantae; phylum Streptophyta; class Magnoliopsida; order Fabales; family Fabaceae; genus Lathyrus; species Lathyrus aphaca. Next base: position 221,012,650 of record OZ014523.1, on the reverse strand, counting down.
TGACATTAAAAGAGAGTTCTGGAAAAATAAATTTCAGTGGCTACCTGAGATGAAGCTTTTCAACTCTGAGCTTTCTGGCCACTTCCTTGGTGCAAAAAGACTCCCTTGAACCTCCTGAGGCAGTTGCAATGCTTGGAAAGCTTTGAAGATGGTTGGTTTGAGTGGTAGCAATCCAACTGGTCAGAAATCGTGTTTGGTGTATGGAGTGTTTTTGGCTGTTTCAATGGTTGGTTTGAGATCAGTGAATGATTTAGAGATGACTGGTGGAATTTGTTTGAAGATTGAGTGAGTATTCAGTGAGTTTCGAAGGTCTTTGCAAGAGGGATGATTTTTTTGAACTTGAGGATGCTGAGGTTTTCTGGCTGGCTTGTTGTGTGTTATGGCTTGGGTTTGATCCACATAACATGCTGTGATAGGCCAGAGAGTGGGTGGTGGCTACAGCTGATTGGTATGGGCTTCTTGCCAAAAAGTCAAAAGTTTTGTACTTGAGGTATGGGCACTTGGTAGGCTAGGGACAATGGGGTGTCTTGCGCAGCAAGGATTGAGGAGAGCCATAGAATCAGTCTTGAGGCCAATTAGCAAGTGGATTAGGGTTTGTGTGAGGTTTTGCAACTTTGTGATCTTTTGGCCCTTTTGTGATTACTTGAAGCATAAGTTATGAAAATGGGAGGTTCTTTTGTGCAATCTGATTTTTAGGTCATGGTTCATGTTTGTGCAAAGGTTAGAAGTCACTTTCAAGTCACATTTTGCCTTGGCAAGAGGTTTTGCAACTTTGCCTCTTTGGTGTAAAACTTGAAATTATGTGATTTTGTCCAACTTTGGCAAGCCATAACTTTTGATCCATGATGAATTAGAATGAGTTCTTGTACTTTTTGAAAATGGGAGGATCCATTCTACAACTTTCATGACCAAAATTTTCTCATTTGAAGCATTTTTGAATCAAAAAGAAAGGGTTGAAAAACTTTCCCAAAATGGCAAGTTTTCATTACAAGTCACTTTCCCAAAAAGGCAATTTTTCAAATGGCTTGAAATTCTTCAATTTTGTGAGCTTCTAACATCTTCCATGATCAAATAAAGATCATACATATTCAAAATGATGGAGAACACCCTTTGGTTGGGTCATTGGGGGCCTCAGATGCCCTGATTTTCCACTGACTTGCTCAAGAAGTCAACCCTTGATCAGATGCCTTCCCCATTGAATTTCTTCATGAAAATTGATATGCATGATCCTCATAACATATAGAGACCAATAGAAATAAGAATGACCAAAATTTTTGGAGTTATGGCCTCTGAAACCAAAACCCTAATTTTAGGTCATCTGTGCAGTTAAACCTGGCTCTGCTTCCATGCCTTTCTCAGTTCTTGTGATTCTTTGACTTCTTTGACCTTGTGAGGATATAATATGATGCTTGAACATACATGGAACCCTTTGAGATGATTTAAGACCTTTGGATTGGCTCAAATGGCTCAGGGATGGCTCAGATCACAAACCCTAGATGCAGATGACTTTGAATCAATGCAGTGAAGCAAAAATGCAACATGAGATGATATGATTGAACTTATGCAAATGAAAAGATCACAAGCCATTATGTGAAAGGGTGAGGGCAAATTTGGGGTGTTTATAGCTGCCCCTATTCAAGCATGAGTTAGCTGTGTAGGATGTAAGCAACGGCTTAACAGGCAAACAAGATAACTTGTGGTTGAATACTAAAAGACAATCCAAAATTTGCACTCGCATAATGAAGAAGAAAAGGGATATAGATTGTAAAAGAAAATAAAGTATATTTATAAAGTGCGGGTGACGGAGGACGACCGTCGAGCAGAGGACGACTGCTGGGGCTAAAGCAATGACGGGGACGACCGACGTGCTGGGGAAGATGCGGGAAACAAAGCAATGACGGGGACGGCCGACAAGCTGGGGGTATAAGAGATTATGATGGGGGCGGCCATCAGGTAAAGCTATACGACTCTCTGGAGATTTGAAATAAATGATGAGGTACGGTCATCAAAAGTGAAGGACGATCACTTGGCAGGGTACGGCTGCTCTGTTGGGAATAAGATGAGGGACGGTCATCTAAGGTGAAGGATGATCACCTGACAGGGTGCGGCTGCCGGAAGTATCACGACATAGGACGAATGTCGGATAGAAAAAGATCGACGATAGGGACGGCCATCGGATAAGCATGATGAAGGACGATCATCAAGAGGTGAAGGACGATCACCTAACAGGGTACGGCTGCTCTCAGGGTTTATCATGACATAGGACGAATGCCAGATAACAAGGTCAACGATGGGGACGACCATCGGATAAAATGATGAAGGACGATCATCAGGATGTGAAGGACGATCACCTAGCAGGGGACAGCTGCTAAAAACATCACGACATAGGACGAATGTCGGATAAGAAGGGGTTCTAATGAATAGAGACTCCACTGGGGGTGATGAAGGACGATCATCAAAAAGGTGAAGGACGATCACCTGGCAGGGTACGGCTGCCGAAAGGTATCATGACATAGGACGAATGTCAGATAGAAAGGAAATAATTCACTGGGATTTGCTGGGACTCTTCTGGGGAATAGTAGACACAGACGAGTGTCTAAATTCAAGAAGACATAAGTGTTTGACACGGTGTATAGATTAAAGATGCGGACGAGCATCCTTAAGACTATGATACAGACGAGTATCGGTAGAAACAAACGTTTGACGCATGTTCAGAGATGATGATACGGACGAGTACCAACTGGTTAACAAAGAACACGGACGAGTGTCGGATCTGAGGGGATTTAAGTGATATATACAAAATACGGACGAGTATCTTTATGAGTAAAAAGATGATGAGTAACACGGACGAGTGTCGGAAAAAGTGTATTATAAACAAGTGTGTGGTTTCCAAAGTGTTTAGGTAACTATGCTGGGGAAGGTGACACGGACGGGCGTCAAGGAATTGTGTATATATGTATCTGTGAGTGCAAAGGGGACGCTTTGGCTTTCTACTGGGGATATGGCACAGACGGGTGTCAAGAAGTATCTGTACTGTATATGCACCTGTTTGCTTTGGGCGATTTATCGGGGAATGATGACACGGACGAGTGCCGAAGGGAGCATGTGTCTGTATCTTTAAGGAACATGCTTTAGCTCTCTGCCGGGGAATCTGGGGAGTTTTCTGTATATCGTTGATGGATTGTCAGTATTTCCAGTGTTTGATTCAGAACATGGCTTATGTTTATGCAATATGTTTGATTTTTGCCGTAATGCTCCGTATGAGACGGAATGCTACGCTTTGTGGGGAAAATATGATGCGAATGCTATGATTATGCAAAGATATCGATCCGGGATTCGGATCCCGTTGCTGTGAAGATCTCTGGCTGATTTGCTTGAAGTGGATATCCCAGCTAGGGATGAGATCATTGATAGATCTGACATGTATGACTCTGCATGGGGAAGTAGGTCACTGATAGACCTATCTCAGTAACGAGGGACCCAGCTGGGGTTTGTAGAAGCTTTTGTCACTCTGTTGTGAGATCTTCAGGCGTTGTTTTTCTGGGTAGAGGCTGAAACTCTGTGGGAATATGGTTCCCGGTCTTTGCACTTGGTCGAGAAGGAATGATGACTGGCAACTCAGCTGGGGAGAAAGCACCTCCGGTGCTAATTGGGAGATAGACTGAGTAGATAGTGATTTTCAAGCTTGCTGGGGAGAAGCCTTCATGCCCCATGTTGTGCTCTGAACACCTATAATCCTGTAAAGACAAAGAAACGTACAAGCATCCCGAGATATCCCTTACTGGATTCCATCATAGGAGTTTAGACACTTCCGGGAGTAAGTATATTTCCTGTAAGCACGTATTTTTAGAAGGGAAGCATATGTATTTATGCAATCAATATCTTAAAGACATCAGACATTTTGCAAACGAAAATAAAATGTACGAGACGAAACATGACTGAAAATCTGATTTTATTAATTCGTGTGCCCTGAATTGGCAAGATACAGTCAAAGAAACGGATCCCCTGGAATGAGGAAATCGTTACAAATTGAGAAACAAAAAGATGCTGGCAACGCTGATGACGCTTCAAGGAGCTTCCCTTTTGCTATGACTCGTATGACATTTGACGTTCTTCTCATCTTGCTTTCTGAAGAAGGATGATTCTGAACGAAGCTTGACCCTTTTAGAGTTTACCATGTAGTAAGTGATACAGATGAATTCAGAATGCAGTTGTTCGCTTATTCCCTTATTTTTGCGTGGATCGCCCTTTCGGGTTTTCAATCCACCGGGATACCCATTTTTTCCTGAGTTGTCCAATGTGGCTTTTCAACTCAGTGGGTGTACATTTTTTTTATTTATTTTCCCTTATTTTTGCCCGGGTCTTTTATTCTGTTTTTGACTCGCCGGGATGCCCTATTTTTGCATGGACTTACATTCTGTTTTTATGTCCAGCGGGTCATTTTCATGCGAAGTATTTTTTAACTGCATCTGAATTCACAGGGGACAGGAAGTCTTCACCATCCATAGTACTGAGCATCAGTGCTCCACCAGAGAAAACTTTCTTTACTACGAATGGCCCATCATAATTCGGAGTCCACTTGCCCCTGTAGTCTGTATGAGGAGGAAGGAGTCTTTTCAGCACAAGATCTCCTACTTGGTACTCTCGGAGCCTGACTTTCTGATCGAAGGCTTTCTTCATTCTTTTCTGATACATCTGCCCATGACAGATTGCAACTAATCTCTTCTCTTCAATCAGACTCAGTTGTTCGTATCGGGATCGGACCCATTCTGCTTCATTCAGTTTAACATCCATCAATAACCGCAGAGAGGGTAGTTCAACTTCAACAGGTAGGACTGCTTCCATACCATACACAAGATGATACGGTGTTGCCCCGGTGGATGTTCGGATTGATGTTCGGTACCCACGCAAAGCAAATGGTAGCATTTCATGCCAGTCTTTGTACGTAACTACCATCTTCTGCACAATCTTCTTAATATTCTTGTTAGCTGCTTCAACAGCGCCATTCATCTTTGGTCTGTAAGGAGAAGAATTGTGGTGTTGGATTTTGAAGTCCCGACACAGTTCTGCCATCATTTTGTTGTTTAAATTGGAACCATTATCCGTAATGATTCGCTCGGGCACTCCATACCGACAGATGATGTCTCTCTTCAGAAATCGGGCTACCACTTGCCTTGTAACATTTGCATAAGAAGCTGCTTCAACCCACTTGGTAAAATAATCAATAGAAACCAGGATGAATCTATGGCCGTTTGAAGCAGTCGGTTCAATCTTGCCAATTATGTCAATGCCCCACATGGCAAAGGGCCAGGGTGAAGACATCACATTCAAAGGATTCAGAGGCACATGCACTTTATCCGCATAAATCTGGCATTTATGACATTTTCTGGCATAGGCACAACAGTCTGCATCCATTGTGATCCAGTAGTAGCCTGATCTTAGCAACTTTTTAGCCATAACATGCCCTCCAGCATGGGTACCAAAAGATCCTTCGTGCACCTCGTGCATTAACAAGCCTGCTTCTGTCTTATCAACGCATCTGAGAAGTACCATATCAAAGTTTCTCTTGTACAGGGAACCATCAGCATTCAGGAAGAAACTACCAGCTAGCCTTCTTAATGTCTTCTTATCATTGGAAGATGCCCCAGGTGGGTATGTTTGATCCTCCAAGAAGCGTTTGATGTCATGGAACCAAGGCTTATCATCTTTGACAATATCTGCTGAGAATACATATGATGGTCTGTCAAGTCTGGATACTGAGATCCGAGGTACAAAGTTGGCCGCTTGAACTTTGATCATGGATGAAATGGTAGCCAAAGCATCTACAAATTGATTTTCATCTCGAGGGATATACTCAAGCTTGACCATTGTGAAGAAAGTCAATAACCTTCTTGTATAATCCCGATAAGGTATCAGATGATCTTGATGGGTGTACCATTTGCCATTGGTTTGATTAATTACCAGAGCTGAATCTCTGAACACAGTCAAAGTTTTGATCCTGAGGTCAATGGCTTCCTCAAGACCCATAATACAAGCTTCGTATTCAGCTTCGTTGTTAGTGCAGTTAAAGGTGCGTTTTTCCGAGAAAGGCATGTGAACTCCTCTAGGTGTAATTAGTACTGCACCAACACCACGACCATTCATATTAACAGCCCCATCAAACATCATAGTCCATTCTTCTTCTGGGTCAGGCCCTTCAGTGTGAATAGGCTCTTCATGATCTTTTTCTTTTATGAACATGATGTCTTCATCAGGGAAGTCAAATCTCATAGGCTGGTAATCGTCAATGGGTTGCTCAGCAAGATAATCAGACAATACACTGCCTTTGATGGCATTTTGGGATGTGTACTGAATGTCATATTCCGTGAGGATCATTTGCCATCTTGCAACCCGTCCGGTAAGTGCTGGCTTCTCAAAAATGTATTTGATCGGGTCCATCTTAGAGATCAATAAAGTAGTGTGGGTCAACATATACTTCCTTAGTCGGCGAGCAGCCCACGCTAAAGCACAACAAGTTTTCTCGAGCAGTGAATAACGTTGTTCACAGTCGGTAAACTTTTTGCTTAGGTAGTATATTGCATACTCTTTTCGACCAGACTCGTCATGCTGGCCCAACACACACCCCATTGACTCTTCTAACACTGTCAAGTACATGATTAGAGGTCTTCCTTCAACTGGAGGCATAAGGATTGAAGGCTCTTGTAAGTATTCCTTGATTTTGTCGAAAGCCTTCTGGCAGTCTTCATTCCACCTGACCGTTTGTTCTTTTCTTAACAGCTTGAACAAAGGCTCACAGGTTGCTGTAAGGTGAGATATGAACCTTGAGATGTAGTTCAACCTACCTAGAAACCCCCGAACTTCTTTTTCTGACTTCGGTGCAGGCATTTCTTGAATGGATTTAACTTTATCAGGGTCAACTTCAATCCCTTTCTCACTTACAATAAATCCCAGCAGTTTACCGGATCGCACCCCGAATGTGCATTTGTTGGGGTTTAACTTCAGTTGGTATTTCCTCAGACGCTTGAATAACTTCAACGGATTTACCAGGTGGTCCTCTTCTGTGAGGGACTTGGCAATCATGTCATCCACATAACATTCAATTTCCTTGTGGATCATGTCATGGAATAATGTTACCATAGCCCGTTGATAGGTTGCGCCAGCATTCTTTAGTCCGAATGGCATCACCTTGTAACAGAACGTGCCCCAGGGTGTGATGAAGGTTGTCTTCTCCATGTCTTCAGGTGACATTTTGATCTGATTGTATCCTGAAAATCCATCCATGAAGGAGAACACCGAGAACTGATCCGTATTGTCGACCAATACATCAATGTGAGGTAAAGGGAAGTCATCTTTCGGGCTGGCTCTGTTCAGATCCCGGTAATCCACACACATCCTCACCTTGCTGTCTTTCTTAGGCACAGGTACAATATTATCAACCCACGGCGGGTAACTAGTTACAGCAAGGAAACCGGCGTCCCACTACTTTTGCACCTCTTCCTTTATCTTCATTGCCATATCTGGGCGAGTACGGTGCAACTTCTGTTTTACTGGTGGGCAATCTTCTTTCAAAGGAAGCTTGTGCATGACAATATCGGTGTCCAACCCTGGCATATCATGATAAGACCAAGCAAAGACATCCACATACTCCCGAAGAATATCAATCAGTTGCTCTTTCACTGAGTCTTGTAGGCAGGCCCCGATCTTAACTTCTTTCACGTCTTCTTCCGTACAAAGATTAACTGTTTCGACCTCCTCCTGATGAGGGGTGATAACCTTCTCCTATTGCCTTAACAACCTGGCTAGCTCTTCAGGAAGCTCATAATCTTCTTCAACCCCTTCATCAACTTGATTGATTGGATTGTCAAAGTCATACGAAGCCATAACGGTGTTGTTGTCGGTGCAATCTGAAAGGCACTCTCTGCAAGGGTTTAGATTGTTCATTTTAGTGATCAATTTTAATCTTGTTTAGGAAAAGTGAAATGAAGTTATCATTTTGAATACATTGCCATTTTATTTTTGTACAAAAAGAAAAATGAAAAACATTGAGCGGAAAAGGAAAAGACTCATTTGCAAAAGATGTCCGATATTCATTGATTAATCCATTTGCACAAAATTACAAGATGGCCCGATTACAAAATGAGGCTTGACATCTTAGGCAAGATACAAGACTTGATGCATGCTTAAAAATATAGGAAATAATAATTACTTTGTAGGAGTAACCCTTATAATTTCCTGGGAAGACCAGTTAAGGACTTGGCTCCTCGGGATCCTTGGACGTATCCAGCTTTCCAGGTTGCGGTCGCTTTCCTCCTCGTCTTCCAAGTTGTTCACTGCATCCGGGGTGAGCATTCCCCCGCTGACAAAATTGGGCTTCTTAGCAGCCTCTGATTGTTCTTGTTGAGTTGGTCTGTAACCCAACCCAAATCTGTCTTCCTTCTTTTCCACGGGCAACAGCTTGCCCCAGCCTTGGGAAGTACCCTCTTCAACAACCTTCCGGGCTTGCTGATAAGACGTTATGGAGGTTCCCAGTACAGCAGATGCCTCATTAATGTTTAGAGCCTCAAAACCCTGGCTCATAGTTTCATGGATCTCCCCATCCATTTCTATATACTTATACGTAGCCAGATGGCTAACAAAGATGTCTTCTTCCCCACAGATGGTGATAATCTGGCCTTCCCACTCGAATTTCATCTTCTGGTGAAGGGTAGACGTAACAGCGCCAGCGGCATGGATCCAGGGTCTACCCAACAAACAGTTGTAGGCCGGCTGAATGTCCATCACATAGAAGGTAGTTTTGAAGGTCTGCGGGCCAATCATCACAGGCAGATCAATCTCTCCAAGCACTGATCTTTTAGAGCCATCAAATGCTCTCACCACCAGATTACTTAGACGCGATGCCAAGCCATCATACTCTAGCTTTACTAAGGCTTTCTTTGGTAGAACATTGAGTGAGGACCCAGTGTCCACCAGTACATGAGATAGAACAACACCTTTGCATTCCAAGGTGATATGTAAAGCCTTGTTGTGGTTACATCCCTCAGTCGTTAAGTCAGCATTGGTGAAGCCCAGCCCATGGCTGGTATTGACATTTGCCACCACAGTTTCTAGCTGATTAACGGTGATCTCCTCTGGCACGTATGCTGCGTGCATGACTTTTAGTAATGTGTTCCTGTGAGCTTCGGAACACATCAACAGTGATAATATGGAGATTTTTGAGGGAGTTTGGTGAAGCTGATCTACCACCTTGTAATCACTTCTCTTTATGATTCTCATAAACTCGTCTACATCTTGTTCAAAAGATGTCTTCTGAGTTTCTTTGATAGCTGGCTCTTCAAATACCACACTCTTTCCTTTTGCTTTGGCAGCAGCTTCTGCTTCAGCATTAGGTCTCTGTACTTGTGAGGCAAAAAGGCGTCCGCTTCTGGTGAAGCCTCCGCCTCCCCCAACATTATCAATTTGTGGAGAAGAGGTTGAAGAATCCAAAGTGATTTTCTCCCCGTTGCAGTAAAGATCAGAACCATAATGCCAAGGTATGGCATTGCTGCTTTCATAGGGAACTGGTCCAGGTACCGTGATGGTAACCGGACTGACTGCTGCAGAGGAGGGTACTGTAATGGTGTGCGGATCGTAGTAAATTGTGACTGGTGATCTGGCAGGAGGTGCCACTGTTTGTTGTTGAAAGTTGCTATCTGGAGGAACAATTGATGGATCATAGTAAATCGTGACTGCTGAGACATCTTCATTAATTTCTGTTGGCGTTGTAGAAGATTCTGCTGATTAAAAGGATGCTGATGTTGTAGAAGAAATGGTTGTTGACATTTGATTTGTTGAAGTGACGGACGAAGCCATTGTTGATGATATTGATGAATCGGTTGGAATGATTGTTGCCACTGTTGTAGAAGAATCAGGAATTGTTGTCAAAGGAATTGCTGGATTTGTAGGCGCTGTTGTTGAGATCCGAAGTATACCATCCTTGATAAGACCATCTATGCCACTTCTCAAATTATCACACCCATTGACTGCAATGTTGCAATATCCACAACCGAGCTCACACCCGGGAAACAACTGGCACTCTAGAAGTTGAGCTTTAATTTCGACCAGAGGTGTCCGAATCTGTGCAACACTGGTGATCAAATTAGATGGTCTGTCTTCCTCAATGGAATTAATCCTCGGCCCTCCATGATGAGGCATAGGATTCTTTTTGACATTTGGAGGGGGTGCAAAGTTGAGGGCTTTAGAATCCACCAGATCTTGGACTTTCATTTGCAAGGCCCTGCATTTTTCCGTATTGTGGCCAGGTGCATTGGAGTGGAAAGCACATCTGGAGTTGACATCATAATTCTTTGGGAGATTGGAGGGATCTGGTGGTGCCAATGTCCTTAACTCAACCAAGTTAAGCTTCAGGAGTTGTGGCAATAAAGCAGCATAAGGCATAGGGATAGGGTCAATCACCCTGTTTGCCTGTGATGGTCTTTGCTGGAAGGGTCTTTGCTGTTGATTGCTGTTGTTGTTGTTATAGGCTCTTTGTGGCGGGTACTGAACTTGCTGCTGATAATGTGGTTGTTGTTGATATGTTGGTTGCTGAGGAATCGGAGCTGGAATAGTGACAGCTGCTACTGATCTGTGGACATACTGAGGTCTGCCCCTGCTGGCATGAATGGCATTTGTCTCACCGGTCCTTCGAGGTCCCACAAAAGGCTTCCTGGGATTATTGGAAGAACTTGTACCATTATCAGAAATTTTTCCCATTTTTAGCAGACTCTCAATTCTTTCACCGGCTATAACTACGTCTACGAAGCTGGTAGAAGAAAAGGCAGCCAATCTATCAATGTATGTTCCTTGCAAAGTATTCATGAACATGTCGGCCATTTCTCTTTCCGACATGGGTGGCTGGACAGTAGCAGCAAGCTGTCTCCACCTTTGGGCATATTCCCTGAAGCTTTCCCTGGAGGATTGAGACATTCCCATTAGGAGGGTCTTGTTAGGAGCCATGTCCAGATTGTATTGGTACTGCCTGATGAAGGCTTCAGCTAAGTCCTTCCAGCATATGATGGTAGCTCTGGTCAAGTGTGAATACCACTCCCTTGAAGCCCCAGTCAAACTGTCTTCAAAATAAAACATCCACAGTTTTTCATCCATGGTATATGCTTTAAGTCTTCCCAGAAAAGACTGCAAGTGAGTTCGTGGACAGGAGGTTCCATTGTATTTCTCGAAGCACGGAGGTTTGAACTTGTGGGGAATTCTTACTCCATCTACTAACCCCATATCCATTACATCAAAACCCAAGGAGTTTTGAGACTCCAAAGATCTCAATTTCTCAGCAATTTCATCAAACCTCCTATCATAGACTTCATCCCCAGCTCCCATGACAGTGAATTGCTCCTCTTGGGGGTCTTCTTGTAAGATCCTCCCCCCAGTAGTATTTCCTTGCACATTTCCCGGGACATTGACTTCCGGATCTAGATGGGGTCCAAATACAGGTGGATTAACATGAGGCTGTCCCCTCTCATTGTTACTTGTTCCTCCAGTCCCAGGATGAGGTTCCTCGGGAGTTTGTCTTTCTACCAATGCCCTTAGCCTTTCCTGACTCTGGGCCAAGCCAGTCATTACAGTCATGAATTGGGCCATTTGGTTTCTCATCTCCACCCTTTCATTAGCCATCTGGGTTCTGACCTCGGTCAGATCTTGCTGTACTTGCTCCATTATAATTCCTGGAAGGTTGTTGCGAGTAGGATACCGGTGTGCACGGTTGACGGGGAACACTCTTCTACGAGCAATATTTCCTGAACCACAACAGAGTTAGAAACAAGCAAAATAAAAACAAAACCTACAAAACAAAACAAAAGTTAGTATGCAATGCAGTATGCTTATTTGTTTTCCAAGGTATCTGGCTTGGTTCTTGGTTTTGACCTTTCCAGACCCCGAGGAAGATGCTTTGATGTTGTTGAGAAAAGAAACTCCATGAAAACAAACTAACAAATACATTACAAATGGTGGATCATACATAGTTTGTTTTTACAACACATGCCCATGAAGGGTCGAAATACAACATAAAAAGAAAAGTACATCAAATGGAAATAACAACAATCAAAGAGTCAGACATCTAGTCCAAACTCATCCTCCTTAACCTCCTTCAGAAGTGCCTCAGTCACTAGACCAGCTGGATGCTCTGTAATCGTCCTGATGAGGAGGTTTCTGGTGGTAATGGCAGTGGTCAGCTTCTTGTGCCTGTCTTGGTCCTTTGACCTCTTCAGTCCAACCCTAAGCTTCAACTCTGAAATCTCCTTCTGGGCTGCCAGCAGAGCTTCCTGCTGTTTCTTTTCAATGGCCTCCAACTACTCAATCCTGGCTTGAGTTCTCTGATCTTCTTGAGTACGGGCTTCAGTGATCCTGACCCACCTAGCCTGACTTTCTTGCAGATAAAGATCAGTTCTAGCCTTCTGAAGCTTGGCCTCTTTACAGGCATTCTTCAATATTTGCTCCCCAGCTCTTGCTTTCTTGATGTAATCCTCCGTTTTCTCATCTTGGCCAGATGTTCCACCTTAAGCTTCTCTAACCTCTCAATGTCAAGACTACCATCACTCCTCTCCCAGAGGGTTTTCTTCAAAGCTTGAGACAGATTCTCATTCCTCTCCTTCAACTTCTCAAACTCTTCCAGGCTGACAGTGGCTGCTGGCTGCGTTGTGGATGGTCCAGGTATATCTTCAATGGTGAAGGGCATCCCAGAAATCTGGGCTCTAGCATGAGACCATTCATAGTACTGAGCTGAAGCCACATTATTACACCTCCCAAGAATAGCCATTCCTTTGGTCTGGATGTTGTCCCAAGCCCAAGATGCTTGTCTGACAGCAACTAGATTAGGCTTTATCTCACAATACAGAGTCTCAGCTAAGTCTTGCATCCTAGGAGGGTGGACCAAAGCATAGCCCAGTTGCCTTTTAAACAGCAAAGGATTGTAGTTGATGCAACCCTTTACTCCTATTAGAGGTACATTTGGGTACTGCCCACAGCTAGTGATGATGTCCTTGCCCTTGGTGCTCTGGGTGCACCATCTGATGTCATCCGAAGTCAAAGCAATAAGTCTCTTTGCCCAATTCTTCTGTTGGTGAGGGTTCAGGAATGCATCTGACTTGGGTAGGTGTCTGAGCAGCCAAGTGTGAAATAGAGGAGCACATCATCTCACCAACTTTCCTCTTTGCTTCTCATTCCTCTGATGAATGGAATAATAGAAATCTCCCAGCAATGTGGGTACTGGGTTCCTCAGGAGGAAAAGGTGAATGGCATTCTTGCTAATAAACTTGGGCTCATCTGCAAATAGTATAACCCCATATATGCTGAGGGCTAACAATGCATAAACTGCCCTCCATTCTCCCAAAGAGGCCTTCAGGATGGCCTGAGAAATCAAGAAATCTAAGTGCAAACCAGGGATCCCAGCCTTTGTTGTCATGTTTTGCTCAATCAAAATAGGCTCTAGGTACAGTGCTTTTGCCACTTCTCCATTGCTGGGAGTAGTCATCTCTAGGTTGAAGGGGACACCACCCCTGACAGGTACTCCAATCAATGATGAAAACTCCTCCAGCAGAGGTCCTAGCTGAAAGTTTTGGAAAGTGAAGCATCTCAAAGGAGGGTCATAAAACTGTAGGCAGGTGTGGATCATACTCCTCTGAGAAGGGTCCAGGTCCATAACCATATCAAGGATACCCCCATAATGCTCTCTGAATAATGGGATATGGTCTGGAGTGATAAGTTCCTGGACCTGCCTGATGCCAGTCAACACAGGCTCAAAGAAATGATATGATATGTTGCTCTTCCTGGGTGCAGACATGAGTGCTGATGAAGAGCTGAAGACAAGTGCTGATAGGGATCAAGACTGATACTGGAGATGGGCCACTGATGGGCTGATGCTGGTGAGGATGAAGGTAGCTGAAACAGATAACTGATGAAGACAGCTGAAGCAGATAACTGATGAAACAGAGGTCTATGCAGATGAAGGGGTCAAAACCAAGCTAGATATAATGTGGATACCCTGAAAAACAAATAAACAAATGTTAAATGATGCAATGATGATGTATGAAAATGATATGCAAGGGTTTGTGATCAAGCTGGATCTGATTAACTGCCTTGATATAGGTCCATGTATGTTCAAAAGTCCAGATGGAGGCTCAGAAATCCAGTAACCAAGGTGGGGGACTCAAATAAAGAGTCACATGTCCAGGTTTAATCACAAGAACTGTCCAAAATGAGGTACTCTTAAACAGTATAGTAACAAGGTATGATGTGGCCAAGGGTACCTGCAAACCTGTAAACAGCCCAACCCCCTCACAGGTAGTGTTCTAGAACAAGGATCCTCAGACTTGGATCAGTTATGAGAAGTGTAAACACTTCTAACCCGGAGGTACAATGTTTACCATAAAAGATCCTCCTCTAATTCACCTCAGATTCTGAAGGTCATAATAAAGGTCATCCAGACTTAGCAGGCTTCCCAGATAGCCCTAGCACTACAGGAAATCTGTAGCACAGAGTTCTCAAGAAGAAACCCACATCTGAACCGTGTTTCATATTCCCGCACCAGACCGAAATGGAATGGGAAAGAATATGAACCACTCTAGCCTAGGTGTCACTCAGCTCCCAGGTATATGACCTTAAACTCTCAATGAAACCCCACCCACCAAAACAGAAACCAGATCCAGCAAAATGACAGTATGACAATATGATATATAAAACTATAAAGAAAGCAATAAACAAGACTGTACATAAAGCAATAAATAAAGCAAATAAATAAACACAATTAGAACATAACACCCCAGTAAACACAAATTAAACAAGCGCTAGGAGGAACCCACAAAAAGAACCAGAAGCCCTGGTTACAGAATATCTCATTCCCCAGCAGAGTCGCCAAGCTGTCGCACCCACCAAATGAGACTGAGTCAAATGGGGTACAGACGCGAACGGTCGGCGAAAGAAGAGAGTACACACAAGGGTGAACTCAGAAGACAAGAGTCACCAGCTAGGCATTTTTATCCCGGAGGAAAGGTAATGCTGCATAGACCTAAGAGAAGATGGATAAGACGGTTGCGAACCAGAGAAACTGAGAAAGGGGGTTGGTTACAACCTGGGAAGGTATTAGCACCCAGATTGTCCGTCGTACTCGACGGGATCCACGCTTAAAATATTTGTGTTTTAAAGGGGTAGTGTCAGTGCAATTTGTGTGTCAATGCTGGAAAGAATGCAAGTGTCAGTGTAAAAGAAGTGAGAAGTATATAAGAGAAGTGTCAGTGTAAGAACAGGGGTGAAATGCTCAAGACTATGAGGCTCAAAGAATAATGCTGGAAGGAGGGGGAATGTACAGAGACTTTTGTTCGATAACTGTTAAGTTATGCCTACGTATCCTCTCATGCAATGAGGAAGTCAGAACACCGTAGTTCGACCCAAAGAGACTGAAAGATAAGTTGACTGATGAACTGCTTACTTGCATATGCTCAAGTGTATGGCATGTTTGGCTCAGGTGCAAACTGTCTTGCATTAGACGGAAGAAGCAAATTCTCGTTTGTGAGTGAATGAGATGAGAAAAGAATCCCGGAGGAGACGATTATTATTTGTTTTTGGTGTTTTCAATCTTTTATTTCTTTTTGAAGTTTGTCATAAGTTAATGAGCTTAAGCCTAAACCAAAGGTTAGTAAACTCATCACATCCTCCCTCTGGTTAGGGGTAATGAGAATACCTTAAGTATGAAGTAAGCACCTCACACTTAATTTCCATGATGTAGGATTAAGATCATTAACCTACTTGCATTTATTTAGATGTTTTTGTTGTTTTTGTTTAGTGTTAAGTAATGAGATTAAGCCATAATCAAGGATTTAATGGACTCATTACACCATCCTAATAGAAGGATAATAGATGAGAACATTTAAGCTGAGGAAGATACCTCAACTTAACCCATGATTAGGGATTAACCTCATGACAAAACAAAGCCTTTATTAAAGTGGATTTTAGTTAATGGTAAGATTAAGAAGTGATTTTTATGGTTTGTAAGACAACTTGAGGGGGACTTGTCCATTAACACTAGGGTTAGTCCTTCTTAACCAGTTAAGGAAGAATTAGAACCCTAATGCAAGGCCCAAGTTACAAGCTTGGTGTCTTAGTGATTATTAAGTGAATTGATTAAAGGATTTAAACGCATTAAGGGTTTAACACTTAGGATTTAAAGTTATACACTCCATCCTAATAGAAGGATGCAGGCATAAGCTTAATCACAAAGCCTTAAAGCCTTTAGGGTTTAGTCCCTGATTATGAGATGAGGAGAGAAGACTCAAAGATGATACAAAGGTAAAACTAAATGGGGGACTAATCAAACCCTAATTTTTATCATGCTTGGTTGTTCCTATGGTTAATTAGGCTTAAGAGAGAAAGAAATCTTCAGAGAGCCCAAGGAGAGAAGCAGATGAAAGGAGAAAGAAGCAGAGAGAATGCAAGACAACTTGCTTCACTTAAGAAGACAAGTTACTTGAAGAAATAAAGTAAGAGATGAACATGAATGAGCAAGCTCACTCAAATACACAAGATAAAATGCAGCAAAGATGCAAGAGAGATGAGAAGAGATTGTGAGAAGTGAAGGCAAATTCACTTCTCAAAACAACTTACCACCTGAAAAGTTAGCCAAAAGAAATGAAATGCAATGCAAATGAGATGAAATGCCATGGTAAAAACCAAAACCAGAAGCATAGACATGATGTAAATGATGCTAAAAGATGATACAAACATAAGGCAAGACATGAGAATGATCATACAAGGACATGGATGCAGATGAAGCAAGCTTTGAACCATAGAAGTTCATGAATGTTTATGAAATGAAATGAACATATAACATGGTAAATGAAAGATGCAATGATCAAACATGATTCTAATATGTCCTAAGATGTATTATGAATCATGTGGATGCACAAAATGTCATGGCAAGTCATTGGATGCAAGCAAATGAAGGATCGATGCAAAGGAAGGCACAAATTAGGGTTTATGATCAACACACAAAACAAAATTCAAAATCAGAAGCAAATGACATGATAAAAAATTGAAAATGCAATCATGGATACCCTAAACCTATACAAGTTCACTGCCCAAAGGAGGGGATCTAACTCTTAACCTAGTGAAAGTTATGAATTTCCTAAGTTGACTAGGGTTTTAAGGTACCTCATCACAAAAAATGCAAAACAAATTGAAAATGGGAGATCAATTCAAACCAAATTTATCCTATAAACTACATGCCATGAAGGATACAATGCAAGAAGAACCATCATCAAACTCTCAAAGGTTAGGCAGAATGGATTTTTCAAAGTTTGCACAAAAATATTGCCTTAAAATGAATTTAATTCCAAAGAAAATGATCAAAATGCATCAAGAACCAAAATGAAATTTGTTTTGAGAGTTGGATAATGTTTCTAAATGTTTTTAAATGCAATGTGAATTTTTTGGTGATTTTTAAATACTTAAATGTATTTTTAATTAATTAATTTTCATTAACTAATTAAAAATAAATATTTAAATAATTTAAAAATGATTTTTAATGCAAAAAATAAAAATATAAATATTTTTGGGTTCTGAAAATTAATGAAAAGCTTGACAAAAATTTTCAGAATTTTTAAACATGATTTGCTATTTTAAATAATTCGTACAAGATAAATCAAATAAAATGAAAATAAAAATGAATTAATGAGAAGTATGCACATCCACTGGCTGAGATTCAAACAAAATTGGGGGGAATTGACCCGCGCGCATCTGGACGGCCCACGTTTGAATTGGTTGGATTAAATTAAATCTGATTAATTAATTTAATAAATCATGATTAGGGTTTAATGAAATGATCCAGGCCATTCACATGCGCGGGAGTCAACCCTGGTCAACCATATATACGGTCCACATTTAAACTAAACCCTAAACGCAATTAATGACTTAATGACTTTCAGGTGGCCGGAAATGACCTCCGGTCATCTTCTCCGGCCACACCCTCCCTGAAAATTGCTAACTTCTTCCCTAGGTTATTTCTGGAGCTCTAAAGCTCCAGATTAACTCCTCTCACCTCCCTGAATCCAAATCCACTCTCAAAAAAAATTTATTCTCACCCAAACTCAAGATCCGAAAGGAAGAACAAAAATGGCAGAAATTTCAGTCAATCAATACAAGCTCATTTCTACACCATTTTCAAAATTTCAAAGTTCAGTGTGATCAGTGGAGCATGCTTTATCATATTGTGACATTAAAAGAGAGTTCTGAAAAAATAAATTTCAGTGGCTACCTGAGATGAAGCTTTTCAACTCTGAGCTTTCTGGCCACTTCCTTGGTGCAAAAAGACTCCCTTGAACCTCCTGAGGCAGTTGCAATGCTTGGAAAGCTTTGGAGATGGTTGGTTTGAGTGGTAGCAATTCAACAGGTCAGAAATCGTGTTTGGTGTATGGAGTGTTTTTGGCTGTTTCAATGGTTGGTTTGAGATCAGTGAATGATTTAGAGATGACTGGTGGAATTTGTTTGAAGATTGAGTGAGTATTTAGTGAGTTTCGAAGGAATTTGCAAGAGGGATGATTTTTGAGAACTTGAGGATGCTGAGGTTTTCTGGCTGGCTTGTTGTGTGTTATGGCTTGGGTTTGATCCACATAACATGCTGTGATAGGCCAGAGAGTGGGTGGTGGCTACAGCTGATTGGTATGGGCTTCTTGCCAAAAATTCAAAAGTTTTGTACTTGAGGTATGGGCACTTGGTAGTCTAGGGACAATGGGGTTTCCTGCGCAGCAAGGATTGAGGAGAGCCATAGAATCAGTCTTGAGGCCAATTAGCAAGTGGATTAGGGTTTGTGTGAGGTTTTGCAACTTTGTGATCTTTTGTCCCTTTTGTGATTACTTGAAGCATAAGTCATGAAAATGGGAGGTTCTTTTGTGCAATCTGATTTTTAGGTCATGGTTCATGTTTGTGCAAAGGGTAGAAGTCACTTTGAAGTCACATTTTGCCTTGGCAAGAGGTTTTGCAACTTTGCCTCTTTGGTGTAAAACTTGAAATTATGTGATTTTGTCCAACTTTGGCAAGCCATAACTTTTGATCCATGATGAATTAGAATGAGTTATTGTAATTTTTGAAAATGGGAGGATCCATTATACAACTTTCATGACCAAAGTTTTCTCATTTGAAGCATTTTTGAATAAAAAAGAAAGGGTTGAAAAACTTTCCCAAAATGGCAAGTTTTCATTACAAGTCACTTTCCCAAAAAGGCAATTTTGCAAATGGCTTGAAATTCTTCAATTTTGTGAGCTTCTAACATCTTCCATGATCAAATAAAGATCATACATATTCAAAATGATGGAGAACACCCTTTGGTTGGGTCATTGGGGACCTCAGATGCCCTGATTTTCCACTGACTTGCTCAAGAAGTCAACCCTTGATCAGATGCCTTCCCCATTGAATTTCTTCATGAAAATTGATATGCATGATCCTCATAACATATATAGACCAATAGAAACAAGAATGACCAAAAATATTTGAGTTATGATCTCTGAAACCAAAACCCTAATTTTAGGTCATATGTGCAGTTAAACCTAGCTCTGCTTCCATGCCTTTCTCAATTCTTGTGATTCTTTGACTTCTTTGACCTTGTGAGGATATAATATGATGCTTGAACATACATGGACCCCTTTGAGATGATTGAAGACCTTTGGAGTGGCTCAAATGGCTCAGGGATGGCTCAGATCACAAACCCTAGATGCAGATGACTTTGAATCAATGCAGTGAAGCAAAAATGCAACATGAGATGATATGATTGAAATTATGCAAATGAAAAGATCACAAGCCATGGTGTGAAAGGGTTGAGGGAAAATTTGGGGTGTTTACATTGGTAAGTACATTGAGAAGTGAATTTGCCTTCACTTCTCATTTCTCTTCTCTTCCTCTCTTATGCATTCATTGCTGCATTTTATCTTTGATTTAGAGTGAGCTTGCTCATTCATGTTATTCCTTCACTTTATCTTTTCAAGTAACTTATCTTCTTAAGTGAAGTAAGTTAGCTTGTTTCTTCTGCTTCTCTTTCTTTCTTCTGCTTCTTCCTTGGTGGCTATTATTGAAGATCTCTTGTAAGCCTCATAAACCTTAGGAACACCTAAGCAAGACAACAATTATGGTTTTGATTAGTCCCTCCATTAGTTTTAACTTTGTGTCTTATTTTGTGTCTCTCTTCTCATCTCATAATCAGACACTAAACCTTTAAGGTTTTAAGGCTTTGTGATTAAGATTATGCCTGCATCCTTCTCTTAGGATGGAATGTATAAATTTAATCCTAAGTGTTAAACCCTTAATGTGTTTAAATCTCTTAATCAATCCATCTAATAATCACTAGGACAATAGCCTGTAACTTGCGCCTTGCATTAGGGTCCTAATTCTTCCTTAATTGGTTAAGAAGGACTAACCCTAGTGTTAATGGACAAGTCCCCCTCAAGTTGTCTTACAAACCATAAAATTCACTTCTTAACATTACCATTAACTAAAATCCACTTTAATAAAGGACTTCTTTTGTCATGAGGTTAATCCCTAATCATGGATTAAGTTGGGGTATCTTCCTCAGCTTAAATGTTCTCATCTATTATCCTTCTATTAGGATGGTGTAATGAGTCCATTAAATCCTTGATTATGGCTTAAACTCATTACTTAACACTAAAAAAAAACACCAAAAACATCTAAATAATCACAAGTAGGTTAATGATCTTAATCCTACATCATGTTAATTAATTTTGAGATGTTTATCTCATACTTAAGGTATTCTCATTATCCCTAATCAAAGGGAGGATATGATGAGTTTACTAACCCTTGGTTTAGGCTTAAGCTCATTAATTTATGACAAACACAAAAAGCAATAAAATTTGGAAAACTCAAAAACAAACAATAATCGTCTCCTTCGGGATTCTTTTCTCATCATCTTCACTCACAAACGAGAACTCGCTTCTTCCGTCTAATGCAAGACAGTTAGCACCTGAGCCAGACAGGTCATACACTTGAGCATAGACAAGTAAGCAGTTCATCAGTCAATTTATCTTCAGTCTCTTTGAGTCGAACTATGGTGTTCTGTCTTCCTCATTGCACGAGAGGATACGTAGGCATAACTTAACTGTTATCGAACAAAAGTCTCTGTGTCTTTCCCCCCTCTTCAAGCATCATTCTTTTAAGCCTCATTCCTGAGCATTTCACTTAACTTTTTGCACTGACACTTATATATTCTTTTCCAGCTTTTGCACACAGATAGCACTGACACTACCCCTTTAAATATAAACTTTCAAGCGTGGATCCCGTCGAGTACGACGGACAATCTGGGTGCTAATACCTTCCCAGGTTGTAACCAACCCCCTTTCTCAGTTTCTCTGGTTCGCGACCGTCTTATCCATCGTTTCTTAGGTTTATGCAGCATTACCTTTCCTTCGGGATAAAAATGCCTAGTTGGGGACTCTTTTCATTTCATCTTCATTTCTCCTCTCGCCGACCTTTCGCGCTTGTACCGGGATGCAAATCTTCGGGAGCGACAGCTTGGCGACTCTGCTGGGGACCTTATATTGCAACCAGAGCTTCTGGTTCTTTTTGTGGGTTCCTCCTAGCGCTTTTTTGATTTGTGTTTACGGGGGTGTTACGTGCTATTTTTGTTTTATTCATTTGCTTTATTTATTGCTTTATGTAAAACTTTATTTACTGCTTTGTTTACGGTTCTTATACATCATATTGTCATTATCATTGCTGGATCTGGTTTTCCTTGGTGGGTGGGGTTATCATTGAGTGAATAAGGTCCTATACCTGGGACCTGAGTGACACCTAGGTGTAAACACCCCAAATTTTTCCTCACTCATTTCACCATGGCTTGTGATCTTTTCATTAGTATAAGTTCAATCATATCATCTCATATTACATTTTTGCTTCACTGCATGTTTTCAAAGTCATCTGCATCTAGGGTTTGTGATCTAAGCAATCCCTGAGTTATCTGAGCCACTCCAGAGGTCTTCAATCATCTCAAGAGGTTCCATGTATGTTCAAGCATCATATTATATCCTCCCAAGATCAAGGAAGTAAGAAAATCACAAGAACTGGCAAGGCATGGAAGCAGAGCCAGGTTTAACTGCACATATGACCTAAAACTAGGGTTTTGGTTTCAAAGGCCATAGCTCCAATTGTTTTGGTCATTCTTGTTTCTATTGGTCTCTATATGTTATGAGGATCATGCATACCAATTTTCATGAAGAACTTCAATGGGGAAGGCATCTGATCAATAGATGACTTCTTGAGCAAGTCAGTGCAAAATCAGGGCATCTGAGGCCCCCAATGCTCCAACCAAAGGGTCTTCTCCATCATTTTGGATGTATATTATCTTTATTTGTTCTTAGGAGAAGTTATAAGTTCACAAAATTGAAGAATTTCAAGCCATTTGCAAAGTTGCCATTTTGGGAAAGTGACTTGTAATGAAAACTTGCCATTTTGGGAAAGTTTTTCAACCCTCTCTTTTTGATTAAAAAATGCTTCAAATGAAAAATTCTTGGTCATGAAAGTTGTAGATTGGATCATTCCCTTTTCAAAAAGTACAAGAACTTGATCTAATTCATCATAGAACTCAAGTTATGGCCTTGCAAAGTGGGGAAAAATCACAAAATTTCACTTATGCACCAAAGAGGGAAACTTGCAAAAACACTTGCCAAAGCATTATGTGACCTCTAATTGACTTCTAAGCATTACACAAACCTCATATATGACCGAAAACTCAGAATTGCTCAAAGAATTTCCAAGTTTCATGCCTTGCCCATGAAGAAATCCAAAAGGGGCCAAAACTCCATGAATTTGCAAAATGGTACAAAGCTTCTCATCCACTTGCCACAGATCATCAAATCTGATCCATAAGCATTCCTTGATCTCAGCTGAACCAGGACATGCCCAAATCCCAGCCTGCCACTTGCCCATACCTCCAAGTACAACTTTCTTGACTTTTTGCAAAATGAGCCATACCAATCACACTGCTCCATAACAACTCTCTGCCCAATCAGAACATGTTATGTGGACCTCAAGCAAGCCATTTCACACAAAAAGCAAGGCAAAATCCTCCCACAACTCAGCACACACCAAAATCCCCTTTTATGCATTTCTCTTCGAAACTCAACACACAAGCTTCAAACCTCAAAACAAACTCCATAGAACAACTCACCATGACCCTCTGATCATTTCCCTACCATCACTTTGCCCTGAAACCTCCCACATCAAAAACACGATTTCTCTCCCCCTTTGAACTGAACTGAATCAATCTAACAAACCAGCCATAAGAAACTCCAAACAAGCATTGCAAACTCTTCAGAGGGATCAGTGGAGGTGATTTGAAGCAAAGAACTGGCCATAAATTTTTTCCAGAAATTGTTTTTTATGCTATAGAAATGTTGCTTATGGTTCACTGATCATGCTGTGCTTGTTGGTTTTGAAAATGATTGAGTTTTGAGCCTGAACCATGTCTCTGAAACTTTGACCCGAAAACTTGATTGATTCGAATCTTGTTTATGTTGAAAGATAAATGAATTTTCATGCTTGATTCTTGTTTAGGATGATTAGAAGTTGTGATCTGGAGCTTTAGAGGGTTTAAAATTGCCTAGGGAAGAAGTTAGGTTTTTGAACTGGCCGAAGAAGATAACCGGAACACTGTTCCGGTCACCTGAAAGTAATTAGGTCATCAGATTAGGGTTTAATGACATAATTAGTGAGTTTGAATGTGAGCCGTCCATTAGCGCACGCTGGTCAATTCCCGCGTCTCAAATTTAAACCAGGGCCTTTGGATCTGTTGACTTTGCATTTAAATTAGTTTTATTTTCATTTTAATTACATTTCTTTGCTCATTTTATTAAAAATAGTAAAACATTTCTAAAACATTTCATTTTTTACATCATGACTTAAAATATTTTTCTTATTCTGAAAATAATTTTTATTTTATTTTTCGCATAAAATTCGTATTTTTAAAATATTTAAATGTTTATTTTAATTGATTAATGGTAATTAATTAATTAAAATAGCATTTAAGTTTCTAAAAATCACCTAAAAAATCACATTGCAACTTGATACATTTAGAAACATTATCAAACCCTTCAAACAAATTTCTTTTTGGTTCTTGACCTACTTTGACATTTTTCTTTGGAATTAGGGTCCTTAAAAGTCAATATTTTTACCCTAACTTAGAAAAATCCATTCTGCCTAACCATGAAGAGTTTGATGATGGTTCTTTTTGCATTGCATTCCTCATGTCATGTAGTTTCTAAGATAAAATTGGTTTGAATTTATCTTTCATTTTCAATTTGTTTTGCATTTATCCTTTGAGAGGTATCCTAAAACCTAGCAAACTTGAGAAAATCATAACTTCCATTAGGTTAAGATTTAGGTCTCCCCCTTTGGGCAGTGAGCTTATATAGGGTTAGGGTTCCTTTGGTCCTATTTTCAATTTTTTATCTTGTCATTTGCTTCTGATTTTGAATTTTTTATGGCATGTTATGCATAAACCCTAATTTGTGTCTTCATTTGCATTCATCCTTCATATGCTTGCATACATGAACTTGTCATGACATTTTGTGCATCCACATGACATTTAAGACATCTTAGGACACATTAGAATCATGTTTAATCATTGAATCATTCATTTTCCATGCTTTTACTTTCATTACATGTCATGTGTTTCCATGAACTTTCACGCTTCTTACTTATCTCATTTGCATTCTCATCTCTTGTATGTTCATCCACATCTCATGACAATCATTTGTATCATCTCTTAGCTTCATTTACATATTGACATGCTTCTGACTTTGGCTTTCATCTTTGCATTTCATCTCATTTTCATTTCATTTCATTGCTTGTTACTAACTTTTCAGGTGGTAAGTGTTTGAGAAGTGAATTTGCCTTCACTTCTCACAATCTCTTCTCATCTCTCTTATGCATCATTGCTGCATTTTAATTTTGTATTAGAGTGAGCTTGCTCATTCATGCTCCCTCCTCACTTTCTTTCTTCAAGCCACTCAACTTCTTATATGAAGTAAGTTGTCTTGCTTCTTTTGCTTCCCCTTCCTTCATTCTTGCTTTCACCTTGGTGGCTCTTCCTGAAGATTTATTGCAAGCCTCATAAACCCTAGGAACAACCAAGCATGATCAAAATTAGGGTTTGATTAGTCCCCCATTAGTTTTACCTTTGTGTCATCTTTGTGTCTTCTCTTCTCATCTCTTAATCAAGGACTAAACCTTAAAGGTTTTAAGTCTTTTTGATTAATCTTATGCATGTATCCTTCTATTAGGATAGAGTGTATAACTTTAATCATAAGTGCTAAACCCTTAATGTGTTTAAATCCTTTAATCAATTCACCTGTTAATCATCAAGACATCAAGCTTGTGACCTGGGCCTTGCACTAGGGTTCTAATTCTTCCTTAATTGGTTAAGAAGGACTAACCCTAGTGTTAATGGACAAGTCCCCCTCAAGTTGTCTTACAGACAATAAAATCCACTTCTTAATCTTACCATTAACTAAAATCCATTCTAATAAAGGTTTTGTTTTGTCATGAGGTTAATCCCTAATCATGGATTAAGTTGAGGAGCCTTCCTCAGCTTAAATGCTCTCATCTATTATCCTTCTATTAGGATGGTGTAATGGGTCCATTAAATCCTTGATTATGGCTTAAACTCATTACTCAACACTAAACAAGAAAAATCCAAAAACATCTAAATAATTGCAAGTAGGTTAATGATCTTAATCCTACATCATGGTGATTAAGTGTGAGGTGCTTACTTCATACTTAAGGTATCCTCATTACCCCTAATCAGAGGGAGGATGTGATGAGTTTACTAACCCTTGGCTTAGGCTTAAGCTCATTTTCTTATGACAAACACCAAAAAGCAATAAAAGATTGAAAACACCAAAAACAAACAATAATCGTCTCCTCCGGGATTCTTTTCTCATCATCTTCACTCACAAACGAGAACTTGCTTCTTCCGTCTAATGCAAGATAGTTTGCACCTGAGCCAGACAGGTCATACACTTGAGCATAGACAAGCAAGCAGTTCACAAGTCAATTTATCTTTTCAGTCTCTTTGAGTCGAACTACGGTGTTCTGACTTCCTCATTGCACGAGAGGATACGTAGGCATAACTTAACAGTTATCGAACAAAAGTCTCTGTATATCCCCCCTCTTCTAGCATTATTCTTTTGGCCTCATGTTCTTGAGCTTTACACCCCTGTTCTAGCACTGACACTTCACATATTTCACTTCACTTCCTTCCAGCATTGACACTTGCATTCTTTCTAGCATTGATACACAGATTGCACTGATATTACCCCTTTAAAACACAAATCTTTTAAGCGTGGATCCCGTCGAGTATGACGGACAATCTGGGTGCTAATACCTTCCCAGGTTGTAACCAACCCCCTTTTTAAGTTTCTCTGGTTCACGACCGTCTTATCCATCTTTTCTTAGGTCTATGCAGCATTACCTTTCCTTCGGGATAAAAATGCCTAGCTGGCGACTCTTTTCTTTTCAGTTCACCTTTGTGTGTTCTCCCTCTCTTTCGCCGACCGTTCGCGTCTGTACCCCATTTGACCAGGTGTCATTTGGTGGGAGCGACACTAGGCTAGAGTGGTTCATATTCTTTCCCATTCCATTTCAGTCTAGTGCGGGAATATGAAACACGGTTCAGATGTGGGTTTCTTCTTGAGAACTCTGTGCTACAGATTTCCTGTAGTGCTAGGGCTATCTGGGAAGCCTTCTAAGTCTGGATGACCTTTATATGACCTTCAGAATCTGGGGTAAATTAGAGGAGGGACTTTTATGGTTATTGTAAACATTGTACCTCCGGGTTAGAAGTGTTTACACTTCTCATAACTGATCCAAGTCTGAGGATCCTTGTTCTAGAACATTACATGTGAGGGGGTTGGGTTCTTTACAGGTTTTGCAGGAACCCTTGACCACATCATACCCTGTTACTGTTTTGTTTTAAGAATACACCACTTTGGACAGTTCTTGTGATTACCCCGGACATGCGACTCTTTATTTGAGTCCCCCACCCTGGTTACTGAATTTCTGAACCTCCATCCGGACCTTTGAACATATATGGACCTTTACCAAGGCAGATAATCAGATCCAGCTCTTGATCACAAACCTTTTCATATCATTTGCATACATCATCATTGCATCATTTAACATTTGATTATTTGTTTTTCAGGGTATCCATCATATTATATTTGGTTTGGTTTTGACCCCTTCTGCTGCTTAGACCTCTGCTTCAGTTATCTTCTTCAGTATCTGCTTCAGCTATTAGCACCTGCATCAGTCTGTCAGAGACTCACCTCCAGCTTCTCAGTTTGTGATCTTCATCAGCTTATTCTCAGTTTCTTCATTAGCACTCATGGATACTCCAAGAAAGAGCAACATATCTTGTCACTTCTTTGAGCCCTCCTTGACTGGTATCAGGCAGGTCCAGTCCATTATCACACCTGACCACATCCCACTGTTTAGAGAGCACTATGGGGGTATTTTGGACATGGTCATGGATCTTGATTCATCTTAGAGGAGCATGATCCACACATGCTTGCAGTTTTATGACCCTCCACTCAGATGCTTCACCTTTCCTGATTTCCAGATGGGACCACTGCTAGAAGAGTTTTCCTTGTTGATTGGGGTTCCTATCAGGAGAGGGATCCCCTTCAACCTAGAGATGACTGCTCCCAGAAGTGAAGAGATAGATAGGGCAATGCATTTGGGGCCTTCCCTCATTGAGCAAAACATGACAACAAAATTTGGGATTCCTGGCTTACATCTGGACTTCTTGGTTTCTCAGGCCACCCTGAAAGCAGCAGCAGGAGAATGGGAGGCAGTCTGTGCACTTTTAGCCCTCAGTATATATGGGGTTATTTTGTTTGCAGATGAGCCCAAGTTTGTGAGTAAGAATGCCATCCACTTGTTCCTGTTGAGGAACCCAGTGCCTACATTGCTGGGGGACTTCTACTACTCCATCCATCATAGAAATGAAAAGCAAAGGGGGAAGCTGGTCAGATGTTGTGCTCCTCTGTTCTACTCTTGGCTGCTCAGACACTTGCCAAGATCAGATGCCTTCCTGAAACCCACATCAGCAGAAGAATTGGGCCAAGAGGTTCATTGCCTTAACATCATATGATATCAGATGGTGCACCCAGAGCACCAAAGGCAAAGACATTATTACCAGCTGTGGGCAATACCCTAATGTGCCTCTAATAGGAGTAAAAGGTTGCATCAACTACAACCCTTTACTGTTTAAAAGGCAGTTGGGATATGCTTTGGTTCATCCTCCCAGAGGACAAGATTTGGCTGAGACTCTCTACTGTGAAGTTCAACCTAACTCTGCTATTGTCAGACAAGTTGCATGGGCTTGGGACAACATCCAGACCAAAGGGACAACCATACTTGGAAGGTGCAACAATATTGCCTCAGCCCAGTACTCTGACTGGTCCCGTACTAGAGCTCAGATCACCAGGATGCCTTTCACCTTGAAAGACACACCTGGACACTCTACAGTACAGCCTGCAGCAACTGTCAGCCTGGAAGAATTTGAAAAGCTGAAAGAGAGGAATAATCAGCTATCTGAAGCCCTGAAGAAGACTCTCTGGGAGAGAAATGACAGTCGTCTGGACATTGAGAGATTGGAAAGACTCAAGAATGAGCATCTGACCAATATTGAAAGGACATATGACTACATAAGGAAAGCAAGAGCAGGGAAGTTGGTTTTGAAGAATGCCTGCAAGGAGGCTAAGATTCAGAAGGCTAGGGCTGAGCATTATCCGGAGGAAAGTCAGGCTAGGTGGATCAGGATCACCGAAGCCCGTGCACAAGAAGACTAGAGGACTCAGGCCAAGATAGAGCAGCTGGAGGCCAATGGGAAGAAGCAGCAGGAAGCTTTGTTGGCAACTCAGAAGGAGATATCAGAATTGAAACTCCGGGTGGGGTTGAAGAGATTAAAGGATCAGGACAGGCATAAGAAGCTGACTAATGCCATTGCTACAAGGAACCTCCTCATTAGGACTATTATAGAGCACCCAGCTATTCTAGTGACTGAGGCCCTCCTGATGGAAGTCAGGGAGGATGACTTTGGATTGGATGTCTGATCCTTTTGCTTGTATTTCTTTCTTTTGATGTAGTTTTTCTTTTGATTGTTGTTTGTTGACCCACCACGGGTATGTATTGTAAATAAACTATGTATTTCATCCTTTTGTAATATATCAGTTTGTTTTATTTTGGTGGGCTTTCTCTTAACATAATCAAGCATTTCCTCGAGGTCTGGAAAGGTCAAAACCAAAGAACCAAACCGGATACCCTTGGAAAAAAAATAAGCATATTGCATTGCATAATAACATTTTCTTTGTTTTGTTGGTTTTTGTGTGTTATTTGTTTCTCACTTTGTTGTGGTTTCAGGAAACATTGCTCGAAGACGAGTGTTCCCTATCAACCGAACACACTGGTACCCAACGCGAAACAACCTTCCGGGCATTCAGATGGATCAAGTATAGCAGGACCTGAAAGAAGTAAGAAATCAAATGGAAAATGAAATGGTTGAGATGAGAAATCAAATGACCCAGTTTATGGCTGTGATGACTGGCTTAGCTCAGAGCCAGGAAAGGCTGAGGGAATTGGTGGAAAGGCAGACTCCTGAAGAACCCCAATCTGGTACAGGAGGAACCAACAATAATGAACGCGGGCAGCCTCGCATCGACCCACTAGAGTTTGGGCCCCATTTGAACCCAGATGTTAATGGTGTAAGGAATGTTCAAGGTAATACTACTGGAGTCAGGATCTTGCAAGAGGATCCCCAAGAAGAACAATTCGCAGTTATTGGGGCTGGGGATGAGGTGTATGACCGAAGGTTGGATGAGATTGCTGAGAAACTGAGGTCTTTGAAATCTCAGAATTCCTTAGGCTTTGACGTAATGGACATGGGGCTGGTAGATGGGGTGAGAATTCCTCACAAATTCAAACCCCTGTGCTTTGAAAAATATAATGGTACCTCCTGCCCGCGTACTCATCTGCAGTCTTTCTTGGGGAGAATCAAAGCTTATACCATGGAGGAGAAGTTATGGATGTTCTATTTTGAGGACAGCTTGACTGGTGCATCAAGAGAATGGTATTCGCATCTGACCAGGGCCACTATAAGATGTTGGAAAGACTTGGCCGAGGCCTTCATCCGTCAGTACCAGTACAACCTAGACATGGCTCCCAATAGAACCCTTCTAATGGGCATGTCTCAGTCTTCAAGGGAAAGCTTCCGGGATTACGCTCAGAGGTGGAGACAGCTTGCTGCAGCTGTCCAGCCACCCATGTCAGAACGGGAAATGGCTGACATGTTTATGAACACTCTTCAAGGAACATATATTGACAGACTTGCTGCTTTCTCTTCCACCAGTTTTTCCGATGTAGTTATAGCTGGTGAGAGAATTGAGAGTCTTTTGAAGATGGGAAAAATCTCTGACAACGGTGCAAGTTCCTCCAACAATGCAAGAAAACCATTTCCAGGACCCCAAAGGACAGGTGAAACAAATGCTATTCATGCAAGCAGGGGCAGGCCCCAATATTCTCACAGATCAATAGCAGCCGTTACTATCCCGGCTCCAGCTCCATAACAACCACTTTTTCCTCAACAACAACAACAATAACATCATTATCAACAACAAACTCACTTTCCGCAAAAAAGATCGTACAACAATAACAACAACAACCAACAGCAGCGCCCCTTTCAACAAAGGCTATCTCAAACAAATAGAGTGATTGACCCAATTCCTATGCCTTATGTCGCTTTACTGCCACAACTCCTGAAGCTCAACCTGGACGAATTAAGGACGTTGGCTCCACCAGATCCTCTCAATCTCCCAAAGAATTATGATGCCAATGCTAGGTGTGCCTTCCATTCCAACGCACCTGGTCACAATACTGAGAAGTGTAGAGCCTTACAAATGAAAGTTCAAGATCTGGTCGATTCCAAAGCTCTCAATTTCGCACCTCCTCCAAATGTTAACAGAAATCCTATGCCTAATCATGGTGGGCCCAGGATTAATGCCATAGAAGAGGACCAACCATCTACACTGATTGATAATGTTGCACAGATTCGAAGACCGCTGGCAGAAGTCAAAGCTCAACTCTTAAGATGCCAGGTGTTCCCAGGTTGTCAGGCCTGCTGCGAATCATACAAGACTGCTATTAATGGTTATGAGAGGTTAAGGCTTGGCATAGATGGCATTATCAGTGATGGAATTTTGCAAATTACCACAACGGCTCCTACAACATCAACAATTCTTTCTTAAGCGACAAAATATCCTCCAACAACTGCAACAACTATTACTCCCACCGATTCATCCACAGCTCCAGCAATCACTCCATCCATTGTTTCAACAAACCAAAGTTCAGTTACACTTACTTCTACAACATCAACACCCATCTTATCCACAGAATCTCCTACAACACCAACAAATGCTAACGAAGATGTCTCAACGATCACGATCTATTATGACCCGGCAACTGTTCATCCCAACAACAATTTTCAACAACAAACTGCAACACCTACTGTCAGATCTCCAGTCACAATCTACTACGACCCGCATACCATCACAGTTCCTTCCGCTGCAGCAATCAGTCCAGTCACCATTACGGTACCTGGACTCATTCCTTATGAAAGCAGTAATGTCATACCTTGGCACTACGGCTCTGATCTCTACTACGACGGAAAGAAGATCACTATAGATTCAACAACCTCTTCACCACAAGTTGACAATGTTGGATGAGGCGGAGGCTTCACCAGAAGCGGACACCTTTTTGCCTCACAAACACCGAGACCCAATGCTGAAGCAGAGGCTGCTACTGAGGCAAAAGGGAAGAATGTGGTGCTTGAAGAGCCAACTGTTAAAGAAAATCCAAAGACGTCTTTTGAACAAGAGGTGGACGAGTTCATGAGAATAATAAAAAAAAGTGATTACAAGGTGGTAGACCAGCTTCATCAGACACCCTCCAAAATCTCTATATTATCATTGTTAATGTGTTCCGAAGCCCATAGGTATGAACTTTTAAGAGTCCTGCACGTAGCCTACGTGCCAGAAGAGATTCATGTTCTTTCCAATTCCATTTCGGTCTGGTGCGGGAATATGAAACACGGTTCAGATGTGGGTTTCTTCTTGAGAACTCTGTGCTACAGATTTCCTGTAGTACTAGGGCTATCTGGGAAGCCTGCTAAGTCTGGATGACCTTTATTATGACCTTCAGAAGCTGAGGTGAATTAGAGGAGGATCTTTTATGGTTATTGTAAACACTATGCCTCCGGGTTAGAAGTGTTTACGCTTCTCATAACTGATCCAAGTCTGAGGATCTTTGTTTTAGAACACTACCTGTGAGGGGGTGGGGCTGTTTACAGGTTTGTAGGAACCCTTGGACACAACATACCCTGTTACTGTTTTGTCTAAGAGTACCTCATTTTGGACAGTTCTTGTGATTTGATCCTGGATATGTGACTCTTTATTTGAGTCCCCCACCCTGGTTACTGGATTTCTCAAACCTCCATCTGGACATCTTGAGCATTCACGGGCCTTACTTATCCAGAGAGACAATCAGATCCAGCTTGATCACAAACCCTTACATATCATTTGCATATTCATCATTGCATCATTTAACATTTGTTTATTTGCTTTTCAGGGTATCCACCTCATTATCTTGGTTTTAGTTTTGACCCCTTCTTCTGCATAGACCTCTGCTTCAACTGTCTTCATCAGTTATCTGCTTCAGCTATCTGCATCCTCACCAGCATCAGCCTGTCAGTGGCTCATTTCCAGCATCAGTCTGTGACCTTCATCAGCACTTATCTTCAGTTTCTTCAGCAGCACTCATGACTACTCCCAGGAAGAGCAACATATCCTACCACTTCTTTGAGCCTGTGTTGACTGGTATCAGGCAGGTCCAGTCACTCATCACACCTGACCACATCCCATTGTTTAGAGAACACTATGGAGGTATCCTGGATATGATTATGGACCTTGACCCTTCTCAGAGGAGCATGATCCACACCTGCTTACAGTTTTATGACCCATTCCCGAGATGTTTCACCTTTCCAGACTTCCAGTTAGGGCCTCTGCTGGAGGAGTTTTGTTCATTGATTGGAGTACCTATCATGGGTGGAATCCCTTTCAACCCAGAGATGCCAGCTCCCAGAAATGAAGAGATAACAAAGGCATTGTACCTGGAACCTGCCTTGATTGAACAAAGTATGACAACAAAAGCTGGGATCCCTGGTTTGCATTTGGACTTATTGATTTCTCAGGCCAACCTAAAGGCTTCAATGGGAGAGTGGAGGACAGTATGTGCACTATTAGCCCTCAACATATATGGGGCTATACTATTTGCAGATGAGCCCAAATTTGTCAGCAAGAATGCCATCCATCTGTTTCTTCTGAAGAACCCAATACCTACATTGCTAGGAGATTTCTATTACTCCATTCATCAGAGGAATGAGAAACAAAGGGGGAAGTTGGTAAGATGTTGTGCTCCTTTGTTTTACACCTGGATGCTCAGACACCTACCTAAGTCTGATGCCTTCCTGAACTCACACCAACAGAAGAATTGGGCTAAGAGGCTCATTGCCTTGACTTCAGATGATATTAGATGGTGCACCCAGAGCACCAAAGGCAAGGACATCATCACCAGCTGTGGAAAATACCCAAATGTACCTCTGATAGGGGTAAAGGGTTGCATCAACTACAATCCTTTGTTGTTCAAAAGACAACTAGGTTATGCTTTGGTCCACCCTCCCAGAGGACAAGATTTAGCTGAGACCCTGTATTGTGAAGTGAAACCTAATTCAGTTGCTGTCAGACAAGCATCATGGGCTTGGGACAACATCCAGACCAAAGGGATGGCTATTCTTGGAAGGTGTAATAATGTTTCTTCAGCTCAATACTATGACTGGTCCCGTACTAGAGCTCAGATTACCAGAATGCCTTTCATCTTGGAAGACATACCTGGGCCATCTACAGTACAGCCAACAGCAACTGTCAGCCTAGAAGAATTTGAGAAGTTGAAGGAAAGGAATGAGAACTTATCTCAAGCCTTGAAGAAGACTCTCTGGGAGAGAAGTGATGGTCGTCTGGATATTGAGAGATTGGAGAAGCTCAAGGTTGAGCATCTGACCAAAATTGAAAGGACAGAGGACTACATCAGGAAAGCAAGAGCTGGGGAGCAAATATTGAAGAATGCCTGTAAAGATGCCAAAATTCAGAAGGGTAGGACTAAGCTCTATATGCAAGAGAGTCAGGCTAGGTGGGTCAGGATCACTGAGGCCCGTACACAAGAAGACCAGAAGACTCAAGCCAAGATTGAGCAGCTGGAGGCCAATGAGAAGAAGCAGCAGGAAGCTTTGTTGGTAGCCCAGAAGGAGATTTCAGAGTTGAAGCTCAGAGCAGGATTGAAGAGATCAAAGGACCAAGACAGGCATAAGAAGCTGACCACTGCCATTGCTACTAGGAACCTCCTCATTAGGACCATTACTAAACACCCAGCTGGTCCAGTGACTGAGGCACTCCTAAAAGAGGTCAAAGAGGATGAGTTTAGATTGGATGTCCGATTCTTTGTTTGTTGTTATTTCCATTTGATGTACTTTACCCTTTATTGTATTTTAACCCTTCATGGGCATGTGTTGTAAAACAAACTATGTGTTATTCTCCATTTGTAATATATTTTAGTTTGTTTCTATTTGGGTTTCTCTCAACAACATCAAGCATCTTCCTCGAGGTCTGGAAAGTTCAAAACCAAGAACCAAACTGGATACCTTGGAAAACAAATAAGCATACTGCATTGCATACTAAATTTGTTTTTGTTTTGTAGGTTTCATTATTATTTATTGTTTCTAACTTTGTTGTGACTTCAGGAAACATTGCTCGTCGCCGAGTGTTCCCTGTCAACCGCGCGCACCGGTACCCGACTCGTAACAACCTTCCCGGTATTCAAATGGAACAAGTACAGCAGGATCTGACTGAGGTCAGAAATCAAATGACCAATGAGAGATTGGAGATGAGAAATCAGATATCTCAATTCATGGCAGTGATGACTGGCTTAGCCCAGAGTCAAGAAAGGTTAAGAGAGTTGGTGGAAAGACAAACTCCTGAGGAGCCTCACCTTGGAACAGGAGGAACTAGTAACAATGAATGGGGCGAGCCTTGTATTGACCCACCAGTATTTGGACCTCATCTGGATCCAGAGGTTAATATCCCGAGAAATGTGCAAGGTAATACTGCTGGGGGAGAATCTTGCAAGAGGATCCCCAAGAAGAACAGTTTACCGTTATAGGGGCTGGAGATGAAGTATATGACAGGAGATTGGACGAAATTGCTGAGAAGTTAAGATCTTTGGAGTCTCAGAATTCTCTGGGCTTCGATGTGATGGATATGGGGTTGGTGGATGGGGTGAGAATTCCTCACAAATTCAAACCCCCATGCTTTGAAAAATACAATGGTACCTCCTGTCCACGAACTCACCTGCAGTCTTTCCTGGGAAGACTTAAAGCATATACCATGGATGAAAAGTTGTGGATGTTCTACTTTGAAGACAGTCTGACTGGAGCTTCGAGAGAATGGTATTCACACTTGACCAGAGCTACCATTAGATGCTGGAAGGACTTAGCTGAAGCTTTTATCAGACAATATCAATACAACTTGAACATGGCTCCCAATAGGACCCTCCTAATGGGAATGTCTCAGTCTTCCAGAAAGAGCTTCAGGGAATATGCCCAAAGGTGGAGGCAGCTGGCTGCTGACGTTCAACCACCCATGTCAGAGAGGGAGATGGCTGACATGTTCATGAATACATTGCAAGGGACTTATATTGATAGACTGGCTGCCTTCTCCTCTACCAGTTTCGCTGATGTGGTCATAGCTGGTGAGAGGATTGAAAGCCTCTTAAAGATGGGCAAAATTTCCGACAGTGGTGCAAGTTCATCCGGCAATCCCAGAAAGCCTTTTGTGGGACCCCGAAGGGCCGGTGAAACTAATTCCGTTCATGCAAGCAGGGGCAGGCCTCAATATGCTCACCGGTCAGTAGCAGCTGTTACCATTCCAGCTCCGATTCCTCAACAATCAGTATATCCTCATCAACAACAACCACAGTATCAACAACAAGTTCATTATCCGCAACAAAGGTCGTACAACAACAACAATAACCAACAACAGCGCCCTTTCCAGCAAAGGCCATCACAGGCAAACAGGGTGATTGACCCAATCCCAATGTCGTATGCTGCACTCTTTCCACAGCTCCTAAAGCTCAACCTAGTTGAGTTAAGGACATTGGCACCTCCGGATCCCACCAATATGCCAAAGAACTATGATGCAAGTGCCAGGTGTGCATTCCACTCAAACGCACCGGGGCATAATACTGAAAAATGCAGAGCCTTACAGATGAAAGTCCAAGATTTGGTGGATTCAAAAGCTCTCAACTTTGCACCTCCTCCGAATGTCACAAGAAATCCAATGCCTAGTCACAACGGGCCTAGGATTAATGCTATTGAGGAAGGCAAACCATCCACATTAATTAGTAGTGTTGCATAAATCCGGACACCTCTGGTTGAAATCAAAGCTCAGCTGTTAGAATGCCAAGTGTTCCCCGGGTGTGAGCTCGGCTGTGGATATTGCAACATTGCTGTTAATGGATGTGAGAGACTGAGAAACGACATATATGGTCTTATTAAGGATGGCATCTTTCAGATTACAACAACAGCAACTACAACTCCAACAATTCCTTCATCAACAATCACGGATACTCCTACAACGTCAGCAACCATTGTTCCAACAGATTCTACTACAACTCCAACAACTGTTCAATCAATCACTTCAACGGATACAAGTTCAGTCACAATTCCTTCTACAACGACAACACCCACTATTACATAAATTCCTGCTACAACTTCAACACCTGTACTGTCTACTACATCAACAACAATTAATGAAAGCGTCTCAACGGTTACAATATACTACGATCCCGCAAATGTTCCTTCCAACAATTCACAACAAAATGTTACTCCTGTTAGAGCTTCAGTTACCATATATTATGATCCACACACCATTGTGGTCCCCTCTGCAGCTGCTATCAGTCCGGTCACTATCACGGTGCCTGGGCCAGTTCCTTACGAAAGCAATAATGCCATCCCTTGGCATTATGGCTCAGATCTATACTGCGAGGGGCAGAAAACCACTTTAGAATCATCAACTTCTTCACCTCAGATAGACAATGTGGGGGGAGGTGGAGGCTTCACTAGAAGCGGACGTCTCTTTGCCTCGCAAATACCAAGACCCATTGCTGAAGCAGAAGTTGCTGCTAAGGCAAAAGGGAAGAGCATGGGGCAAGAAGAACCAGCTTCTAAAGAAGCTTTGAAGAC
The DNA here is from genome assembly GCA_963966055.1 of Lathyrus aphaca. Taxonomy (NCBI): domain Eukaryota; kingdom Viridiplantae; phylum Streptophyta; class Magnoliopsida; order Fabales; family Fabaceae; genus Lathyrus; species Lathyrus aphaca. The sequence continues at coordinate 220,975,212 of OZ014523.1, read as the reverse complement.
TCCCTTCAATCAAGAGGTTGATGAATTCATGAGAATCATAAAGAAAAGTGATTACAAGGTGGTAGACCAGCTTCACCAAACGCCTTCCAAAATCTCCATACTATCATTGCTAATGTGCTTCGAGGCTCATCAGAACGCACTATTAAAAGTCCTGCACGCAGCTTATGTGCCGGAGGAGATTACCGTCAATCAGTTAGAGGCTATGGTTGGAAATGTCAACGCTATTCATGGACTAGGATTTACCAACACTGATTTGACGATGGAAGGTCACAACCACAACAAGGCTTTGCACATTAGCTTGGAGTGTAAGGGTGCAGTTCTTTCTCACGTACTGGTAGACACAGGGTCATCCCTCAATGTCCTGCCCAAGAAAGCCCTTGTGAAGCTGGAGTATGATGGGTTGGCATTACGCCCAAGCAACTTGGTAGTAAGAGCCTTTGACGGTTCTAAAAGATCAGTTCTGGGAGAGATAGAGTTGCCAATAATGATTGGCCAACAGGTTTTCAAAACGACCTTCTTTGTGATGGATATACAGCCTTCCTACAACTCTCTATTGTTGAAGAGGGTACTGCTCAAGGCTAGGGCAAGCTGCTGCCAGTTGAGAAGAAAGAAGACAGATTCGGGTTGGGTTACAGACCAACTCGGCAAGATCAACCAGAGGCTGCAACGGAGCCCAAGTTTGTTAGTGGGGGGATGCTCACCCCGGATGCTGTGAATAGCTTGGAAGATGAGTCAGAAGACGAGCGCAACCTGGAAAGCTGGATACGTCCAAGGATCCGGGGGAACCATGTATCAAACTGGTCTTCCCAGGAAATTATAAGAGTTACTCCAGTAGAGTAATTATTATTTCCTATCTTTAAGCATGCATCAAGTCCTACATCTTGCCTAAGATGTCAGGGCTCATTTTGTAATCGGGCCATCTTGTATTTTGTGCAAAGATCAATTAATGAATATCAGGACATCTTTTGCAAATGAGTCTTTTCTTTTCCGCTCACTGTTTTTCATTTTTCATTTTTTGTACAAAAATAAAATGGTAATGTTTTTCAAAATAATAAACTTCATTTTTTACTTTTTCTAAGCAAGATAAAATTAATCACTAAAATGAACAAATTTAAACCCTTGCAGAGAGTGCCCTCCAGACTGCACCGACAACAACACTGCTATGACTTCGTATGACTTTGACAATCCGATTAATCAAGCCGATGAAGGGGTTGAAGAAGATTATGAGCTACCTGAAGAACTAGCTAGGTTGTTAAGACAAGAGGAGAAGGTTATCACTCCTCATCAGGAGGAAGTCGAGACGGTTAATCTTGGTACAGAAGAAGACTTGAAAGAGGTTAAGATCGGGGCCTGCCTGCAAGATTCAGTGAAAGAGCAACTTATTGACATGCTTCGGGAATATGTGGATGTCTTTGCTTGGTATTATCAAGATATGCCAGGGTTGGACACCGACATTGTTATGCACAAGCTGCCTCTGAAAGAAGACTGTCCGCCAGTAAACCAAAAACTGCGCCGCACCCGTCCAAATATGGCAATGAAGATAAAAGAGGAGGTACAAAAACAGTGGGACGCCGGTTTCCTTGCTATAACTAGTTACCTTCCGTGGGTTGCTAACATTGTACCTGTGCCTAAGAAAGATGGAAAAGTAAGGATGTGTGTGGATTACCGGGACCTAAACAGAGTCAGCCCGAAAGATGACTTCCATTTACCTCACATTGATGTATTGGTCGACAATACGACTCAGTTCTCGGTGTTCTCCTTCATTGATGGATTTTCAGGATATAATCAGATCAAGATGTCCCCTGAAGACATAGAGAAGATAACTTTCATCACACCCTGGGGCACATTCTGTTATAAGGTGATGCCGTTCGGACTAAAGAATGCTGGTGCCACTTATCAACGGGCTATGGTAACATTATTCCATGACATGATCCATAAAGAAATTGAATGTTATATGGATGACATTATTTCCAAGTCCCTTATAGAAGAAGACCACCTGGCGAATTTGTTGAAGCTATTCAAGCATCTGAGGAAGTACCAATTGAAGTTAAACCCCAACAAGTGCACATTCGGGGTGCGATCCGGTAAGCTGCTGGGATTTATTGTAAGTGAGAAGGGAATTGAAGTTGACCCTGATAAAGTCAAAGCCATCCAAGAGATGCCTGCACCAAAGACTGAGAAAGAGGTTCGAGGGTTCCTAGGTAGATTGAACTACATTTCAAGGTTCATATCTCATCTTACAGCAACCTGTGAACCTTTGTTCAAGTTGTTAAGAAAAGAACATACGGTCAGGTGGAATGAAGACTGCCAGAGGGCTTTTGACAAAATCAAGGAATACTTACAAGAGCCTCCAATCCTTATGCCTCCAGTTGAAGGAAGACCTCTAATAATGTACTTGACAGTATTAGAAGGGACAATGGGGTGTGTGCTAGGCCAGCATGATGAGTCTGGTCGAAAAGAGTATGCAATATACTACCTAAGCAAAAAGTTTACCGACTATGAACAAAGTTATTCACTGCTCGAGAAAACTTGATGTGCTTTAGCGTGGGCTGCTCGCCGACTAAGGCAATATATGTTGACCCACACTACTTTATTGATCTCCAAGATGGACCCAGTTAAGTACATATTTGAGAAGCCAGCACTTACCGGACGGGTTGCAAGATGGCAAATGATTCTCACAGAATATGATATTCAATACACATCTCAAAAAGCCATCAAGGGCAGTGTGTTAGCTGATTACCTTGCTGAGCAACCCATTGATGATTACCAGCCTATGAGATTTGACTTCCCCGATGAAGACATCATGTTCATAAAAGCAAAAGATCATGAAGAGCCTGTTCACACTAAAGGGCCTGACCCAGAAGAAGAATGGACTATGATGTTTGATGGGGCTGTTAATATGAATGGTCGTGGTGTTGGTGCAGTACTCATCACACCTAAGGGAGTTCACATGCCTTTCTCGGCAAAACTCACCTTTAACTGCACTAACAACGAAGCTGAATACGAAGCTTGTATTATGGGTCTTGAGGAAGCCGTTGACCTCAGAATCAAGACTTTGACTGTATTCGGAGATTCAGCTTTGGTAATCAATCAAACCAACGGAAAATGGTATACTCACCAGGAGCATCTGATACCCTACCGGGATTATACGAGGAGATTACTCACATTCTTCACGACAGTCAAGCTTGAGTATATTCCTCGAGATGAAAATCAGTTTGCAGATGCTCTGGCTACCATTTCTTCCATGATCAAAGTTCAAGCTGCCAACTTTGTGCCTCAGATTTCAGTGTCCAGACATGACAGACCAGCATACGTATTCTCAGTAGACCTTGCTAATGATGATAAGCCTTGGTTCCACGACATCAAATGCTTCTTGGAGGATCAAACATACCCACCTGGGGCATCATCCAATGACAAGAAGACATTAAGAAGGTTGTCTGGTAGTTTCCTCCTGAATGCTGACGGTTCATTGTACAAGAGGAACTTTGATATGGTACTCCTCAGATGTGTTGATAAAGCAGAAGCAGACTTGTTGATGCACGAGGTGCACGAAGGATCCTTTGGTACCCATGCTAGAGGGCATGCTATGGCTAAAAAGTTGTTAAGATCAGGCTACTACTGGATCACGATGGATGCAGACTGTTGTGCTTATGCCAGAAAGTGCCACAAATGCCAGATTTATGGAGACAAAGTGCATGTGCCTCCCAATCCTTTGAATGTGATGTCTTCGCCCTGGCCTTTTGCCATGTGGGGCATTGATATGATTGGCAAGATTGAACCGACTGCTTCAAATGGCCACAGATTCATCCTGGTAGCCATTAACTATTTCACCAAGTGGGTTGAAGTAGCTTCGTATGCAAATGTCACCAGGCAAGTGGTAGCCCGTTTTCTAAAGAGAGACAATATTTGTCGGTATGGAGTGCCCGAGCGAATCATTACTTATAATGGTTCCAACTTGAACAATAAAATGATGGCAGAACTATGCCGGGACTTCAAGATCCAACACAACAATTCTTCTCCTTACAAGCCAAAGATGAATGGCGCTGTTGAGGCAGCTAACAAGAATATCAAGAAGATTGTGCAAAAGATGGTGGTCACATACAAAGACTGGCATGAAATGCTACCATTTGCCTTGCATGAGTACCGTACATCAATCAGAACATCCACAGGGGCAACACCGTATCAGCTTGTGTATGGTATGGAGGCAGTCCTACCTGTTGAAGTTGAATTACCCTCCTTACGGGTATTGATGGATGTTAAGCTGAACAAAGCAGAATGGGTCCGATCCCGATACGAACAACTGAGCCTGATTGAAGAGAAGAGATTGGCTGCAATTTGTCATGGGCAGCTGTATCAGAAAAGAATGAAGAAAGCCTTCGATCAGAAAGTCAGGCTTCGAGAGTACCAAGTAGGAGATCTTGTGCTGAAAAGACTCCTTCCTCCTCATACAGACCACAGGGGCAAATGGACTCCAAATTACGATGGTCCGTTCATAGTAAAGAAAGTTTTCTCTGGTGGAGCACTGATGCTCAGTTCTATGGATGGCGAAGATTTCCCGTCCCCTGTGAATTCAGATGCAGTTAAAAAATACTTCGCATAAAAATGACCCGCTGGATATAAAAACAGAATGTAAGTCCAGGAAAAAATAGGGCATCCCGGCGAGTCAAAAACAGAATAAAAGACTCGGGCAAAAATAAGGGAAAATAAATAAAAAATGTACACCCGCTGATTTGAAAAGCTGCATTGGATAACTCAGGCAAAAATGGGTATCCCGGTGGATTGAAAACCCGAAAGGGCGATCCACGCAAAATCAGGGAATAAGCGAACAACTGCATTCTGAATTCGTCTGTATCACTTACAACATGGCAAGCCTCGAAGGATTCAAGCATCGGTCAGAATCAGCCTCTTCAAAAGCAAGATGAGAAGAACGTCAATGTCATACGAGTTATATCAAGAGGGAAGCACACTAAAGCGTCATCAACATTGCCAGCACCTTTTTGTTTCTCAATTTGTAACAATCTCCTCATTTCAGGGGATCTGTTTCTTTAATTGTATTTTCCAATTCATGGCACACAAATTAATAAAATCAGGTCTTCAGTCGTATTTCGTCTCGTACATTTCGTTTTTCATTTGCAAAAATGTCCGATGTCCTTTGATTGCATAAATGCAAATGCGTCTTTTCTAAATTACATGCCTATAGGAAATATATTTGCTCTCGGGAGCGTCTAAAGCTCCTATGATGGAATCCGATAAGGGATATCTCGGGATACTTGTATGTTTTCTTCGTCATAACAGGATTGTAGGTATTTAAAAGCGCAGCTTGGGGCATGAAAACTTCTCCCCAACAGGATGCCAAATCATTACTTCCTTAACACTTTCTCCAGGACAACATCAGGAAGGGCTCATTTCCCCAACTGAGTTCATCATCCTCAACAGATCCCCACGGATATCACTAGGAGGGTCGTTCAGTGATCATTCCTCCCCAGCCAAGTGCAAAGACAGGGAACCATCTCCCTGTAGAGTTTCAGCCTCTATCCAGAAGAATAAATGTCTGAAGATCTCACAACAAAGTGACGAAAGCTACCATAGCCCCCAGCTGGGTCCCTCATTATCAAGATCGGTCTATCAGTGGCCCATTTTCCTAAGCAGAATCATCTGTATCAGATCTACCAATAATCTCATCCCCAGCTGGGACACTCCTTTAGGCAAATCAGCCAGAAATCTTCACAGCAACGGGATCCGAATCCCGGATTGGTATCTTTTGCATGATCATAGCATTCACATCATATCTTCCCCCAAAGCGTAGCATTCCGTTTAATACGGAGCATTACGGCAAAAATCAAACATATTGCATAATCACAAGCCATGATTCAAATCAGTCACCTGTGAATATTGACATCCCATCAACAACATACAGAATAGCACTCAAATTCCCCAGCAGAAAGCCAAAGCGTCCCCTTTGCACTCACAAAAACATATTGATACACTCTCCTGACGCCCGTCCATGTCACCTATCCCCAGCACAGCTGTCTAAACACTTGCTTATTATACTTTCCAGACACTCGCACATGTCATCCTATCCCCACAGATTGTCAAACACCTTTTATATTTATAAATTCCTAACTTATACACTTCCTCTTATGATACTCGTCTGTATCATACTCTCCTCAGGAAGTTGAACACTCGTTTGTGTCTCACTCATGTTTATTTTACCCGTACAGATACTCGTTCGTATCTTGTATACACTTAATTCCCCTCAGAGTCGACATTTGTCCGTTTTTCTTTGTTAACCAGTTGATAATCTTCCGTATCATCATCTCTGAACATGTGTCAACATTTGTTTCTACCGATACTTGTCAGTATCATGGTCCCAAGGATGCTCGTCCGCATCTTTAATCTACACACAGATTCGAAACATTTATGCCTTTTCTTTCTTGAATATAGACACTCGTCTGTATCTACCATTCCCCAGAAGAGTCCCCAACAAATCCCAATTATTTCTTTCTATCCGGCATTCGTCCTATGTCGTGATACTATCCGGCAGCCGTACCCTGCTAGGTGATCGTCCTTCACCTTTTTGATGATCGTCCTTCATCATGCCCCCAGCGGAGTCTCCATTATTGGAACCCTTTTCCTATCCGACATTCGTCCTATGTCGTGATATTTTAGCAGCCGTCCCCTGCTAGGTGACCGTCCTTCACCTCTCGATGATCGTCCTTCATCACTTTTTATCCGATGGCAGTCCCCATCGTCGACCTTTTTATCCGGCATTCGTCCTATGTTGTGATACGTTTGGTAGCCGTCCCCTTCCAGGTGATCGTCTTTCACCTTAGATGACCGTCCCTCATCTTATCTCCAGCAGAGCAGCCGTCCCCTGCTAGGTGATCGCCCTTCACCTTTGATGACCGTACCTCATCATTTATTTCATTTATGCTTTGAACCTGATGGTCGTCCCCATCATTGCCCTTACCTTGAATCCCCAGAGAGTCTTATTTCATTAACCTGATGGTCGTCTCCGTCATGATCCCTGCAACTCCCCAGCATGTCGGTTGTCCCCGTCGTTGCTTTATCCCCAGCAGTCGTCCTCTGCTCGACGGTCTTCCTCCGTCGCCCACACTTTATAATCATACTTTATTGCCTTTTACAATCTATATCCTTTTTCTTCTTCATTCAGTGAGTGCAAATTCTGGACTGTCTTTGGTATTCAACCACAAGTTATCTTGTTTGTATGTTAAAGTCGTCGCTTACATCCTGCACAGCTAACTCATGCTTGAATAGGGGCAGCTGTAAACATCCCAAATTTGCCCTCACTCATTTCACCATGGCTTGTGATCTTTTCATTAGCATATGTTCAATCATATCATCTCATATTACATTTTTGCTTCACTGCATGTTTTCAAAGTCATCTGCATCTAGGGTTTGTGATCTAAGCATTCCCTGAGCTATCTGAGCCACTCCAGAGGTCTTAAATCATCTCAAGAGGGTTCATGTATGTTCAAGCATCATATTATATCCTCCCAAGATCAAGGAAGTCAGAAAATCACAAGAACTGGCAAGGCATGGAAGAAGAGCCAGGTTTAACTGCACAGATGACCTAAAACTATGGTTTTGGTTTCAAAGGCAATAGCTCCAATTTTTTTGGTCATTATTGTTTCTATTGGCCTCTATATGTTATGAGGATCATGCATACCAATTTTCATGAAGAAATTCAATGGGGAAGGCATCTGATCAATAGATGACTTCTTGAGCAAGTCAGTGCAAAATCAGGGCATCTGAGGCCCCCAATGCTCCAACCAAAGGGTCTTCCCCATCATTTTGGATGTATATGATCTTTATTTGATCTTAGGAGAAGTTATAAGTTCACAAAATTGAAGAATTTCAAGCCATTTGCAAAGTTGCCATTTTGGGAAAGTGACTTGTAATGAAAAGTTGCCATTTTGGGAAAGTTTTTCAACCCTCTCTTTTTGATTCAAAAATGCTTCAAATGAAAAATTCTTGGTCATGAAAGTTGTAGATTGGATCATTCCCTTTTCAAAAAGTACAAGAACGTGATCTAATTCATCATAGAACTCAAGTTATGGCCTTGCAAAGTGGGGACAAATCATAAAATTTCACTTATGCACCAAAGAGGGAAACTTGCAAAAACACTTGCCAAAGCATTATGTGACCTATAATTGACTTCTAAGCATTACACAAACCTCATACATGACTTAAAACTCATAATTGCTCAAAGAATTTTCAAGTTTCTTGCCTTGCCCATGAAGAAATCCAAAAGGGGCCAAAACTCCATGAATTTGCAAAATGGTACAAAGCTTCTCATCCACTTGCCACAGCTCATCAAATCTGATCCATAAGCATTCCTTGATCTCAGCTGAACCGGGACATGTCCAAATCCCAGCCTGCCACTTGCCCATACCTCCAAGTACAACTTTCTTGACTTTTTGCAAAATGAGCCATACCAATCACACTGCTCCACAACAACTCTCTGCCCAATCAGAACATGTTATTTGGACCTCAAGCAAGCCATTTCACACAACAGGCAAGGCAAAATCCTCCCACAACTCAGCCCACACCAAAATCCCCTCTTATGCATTTCTCTTCGAAACTCAACACACAAGCTTCAAACCTCAAAACAAACTCCATAGAACAACTCACCATGACCCTCTGATCATTTCCCTACCATCACTTTGCCCTGAAACCTCCCACATCAAAAACACGATTTCTCTCCCCCTTTGAACTGAACTGAATCAATCTAACAAACCAGCCATAAGAAACTCCAAACAAGCATTGCAATCTCTTCAGAGGGATCAATGGAGGTGATTTGAAGCAAAGAACTGGCCAGAAAGCACTATTTTTGAAAGCTTCAGTTCAGGTATCATCATGAACATTTTTTCCAGAAATCGTTTTTTATGCTATAGAAATGTTGCTTATGGTTCACTGATCATGCTGTGCTTGTTGGTTTTGAAAATGATTGAGTTTTGAGCCTGAACCATGTCTCTGAAACTTTGACCCGAAAACTTGATTGATTCGAATCTTGTTTATGTTGAAAGATAAATGAATTTTCATGCTTGATTCTTTTTTAGGATGATTAGAAGTTGTGATCTGGAGCTTTAGAGGGTTTAAAATTGCCTAGGGAAGAATGTTAGGTTTTTGAACTGGCCGGAGAAGATGACCGGAACACTGTTCCGGTCACCTGAAAGTAATTAGGGCATCAGATTAGGATTTAATGACATAATTAGTGAGTTTGAATGTGAGCCGTCCATTAGCGCGCGCTGGTCAATTCCCGCATCTCAACTTTAAACCAGGGCCTTTGGATCTGTTGACTTTGCATTTAAATTAGTTTTATTTTCATTTTAATTACATTTCTTTGCTCATTTTATTAAAAATAGTAAAACATTTCTAAAAATTTTCATTTTTTGCATCATGACTTAAAATATTTTTCTTATTCTGAAAATAATTTTTATTTTATTTTTCGCATAAAATTCGTATTTTTAAAATATTTAAATGTTTATTTTAATTGATTAATGGTAATTAATTAATTAAAATAGCATTTAAGTTTCTAAATATCACCAAAAAAATCACATTGCATCTTGATACATGTAGAAACATTATCAAACCCTTCAAACAAATTTCTTTTTGGTTCTTGACCTACTTTGACATTTTTCTTTGGAATTAGGATCCTTAAAAGTCAATATTTTTACCCTAACTTAGAAAAATCCATTCTGCCTAACCATGAAGAGTTTGATGATGGTTCTTTTTGCATTGCATTCCTCATTTCATGTAGTTTCTAGGATAAAATTGGTTTGAATTTATCTTTCATTTTCAATTGGTTTTGCATTTATCCTTTGAGAGGTATCCTAAAACCTAGAAAACTTGAGAAAATCATAACTTCCATTAGGTTAAGATTTAGGTCTCCCCCTTTGGGCAGTGAGCTTATATAGGGTTAGGGTTCCTTTGGTCCTATTTTCAATTTTTTATCTTGTCATTTGCTTCTGATTTTGAATTTTGTATGGCATGTTATGCATAAACCCTAATTTGTGTCTTCATTTGCATTCATCCTTCATATGCTTGCATACATGAACTTGTCATGACATTTTGTGCATCCACATGACATTTAAGACATCTTAGGACACATTAGAATCATGTTTGATCATTGCATCATTCATTTGCCATGCTTTGGCTTTCATTACATGTCATGTGTTTCCATGAACTTTCATGCTTCTTACTTGTCTCATTTGCATTCTCATCTCTTGTATGGTCATCCACATCTCATGACAATCATTTGTATCATCTCTTAGATTCATTTACATCTTGACATGCTTCTGAATTTAGCTTTCATCTTTGCATTTCATCTCATTTTCATTTCATTGCTTGTTACTAACTTTTCAGGTGGTAAGTGTTTGAGAAGTGAATTTGCCTTCACTTCTCACAATCTCTTCTCATCTCTCTTATGCATCATTGCTGCATTTTACTTTTGTATTAGAGTGAGCTTGCTCATTCATGCTCCCTCCTCACTTTCTTTCTTCAAGCCACTTATCTTCTTAAATGAAGTAAGTTGTCTTGCTTCTTTTGCTTCCCCTTCCTTCATTCTTGCTTTCTCCTTGGTGGCTCTTCCTGAAGATTTCTTGCAAGCCTCATAAACCCTAGGAACAACCAAGCATGATCACAATTAGGGTTTGATTAGTCCCCCATTAGTTTTACCTTTGTGTCATCTTTGTGTCTTCTCTTCTCATCTCTTAATCAAAGACTAAACCTTAAAGGTTTTAAGACTTTTTGATTAAGCTTATGCCTGTATCCTTCTAATTCTTCCTTTATTGGTTAAGAAGGACTAACCCTAGTGTTAATGGACAAGTCCCCCTCAAGTTGTCTTACAGACAATAAAATCCACTTCTTAATCTTACCATTAACTAAAATCCATTCTAATAAAGGTTTTGTTTTGTCATGAGGTTAATCCCTAATCATGGATTAAGTCGAGGAGCCATCCTCAGCTTAAATGCTCTCATCTATTATCCTTCTATTAGGATGGTGTAATGGGTCCATTAAATCCTTGATTATGGCTTAAACTCATTACTCAACACTAAACAAGAAAAATCCAAAAACATCTAAATAATTGCAAGTAGGTTAATGATCTTAATCCTACATCATGGTGATTAAGTGTGAGGTGCTTACTTCATACTTAAGGTATCCTCATTACCCCTAATCAGAGGGAGGATGTGATGAGTTTACTAACCCTTGGCTTAGGCTTAAGCTCATTTTCTTATGACAAACACCAAAAGGCAATAAAAGATTGAAAACACCAAAAACAAACAATAATCGTCTCCTCCGGGATTCTTTTCTCATCATCTTCACTCATAAACGAGAACTTGCTTCTTCCGTCTAATGCAAGACAGTTTGCACCTGAGCTAGACAGGTCATACACTCGAGCATAGACAAGCAAGCAGTTCAAAAGTCAATTTATCTTTTCAGTCTCTTTGAGTCGAACTACGGTGTTCTGACTTCCTCATTGCACGAGAGGATACATAGGCATAACTTAACAGTTATCGAACAAAAGTCTTTGTATATCCCCCCTCTTCCAGCATTATTCTTTTGGCCTCATGTTCTTGAGCTTTACACCCCTGTTCTAGCACTGACACTTCACATATTTCACTTCACTTCCTTCCAGCAAGGACACTTGCATTCTTTCTAGCATTGAGACACAGATTGCACTGACACTACCCCTTTAAAACACAAATCTTTTAAGCGTGGATCCGGTCGAGTACGACGGACAATCTGGGTGTTAATACCTTCCCAGGTTGTAACCAACCCCCTTTCTCAGTTTCTCTGGTTCGCGACCGTCTTATCCATCTTTTCTTAGGTCTATGCAGCATTACCTTTCCTTCGGGATAAAAATGCCTAGCTGGCGACTCTTTTCTTTTCAGTTCACCTTTGTGTGTTTTCCCTCTCTTTCGCCGAACGTTCGCGTCTGTACCCCATTTGACCAGGTGTCATTTGGTGGGAGCGACACTAGGCTAGAGTGGTTCATATTCTTTCCCATTCCATTTCAGTCTAGTGCAGGAATATGAAACACGGTTCAGATGTGGGTTTCTTCTTGAGAACTCTGTGCTACAGATTTCTTGTAGTCCTAGGGCTATCTGGGAAGCCTTCTAAGTCTGGATGACCTTTATATGACCTTCAGAATCTGGGGTGAATTAGAGGAGGAACTTTTATGGTTATTGTAAACACTGTACCTCCGGGTTAGAAGTGTTTACACTTCTCATAACTGATCCATGTATGAGGATCCTTGTTCTAGAACATTACATGTGAGGGGGTTGGGTTCTTTACAGGTTTTGTAGGAACCCTTGACCACATCATACCCTGTTACTATTTTGTTTTAAGAATGCACCACTTTGGACAGTTCTTGTGATTACCCCGGACATGTGACTCTTTATTTGAGTCCCCCACCCTGGTTACTGGATTTCTGAACCTCCATCCGGACCTTTGAACATATATGGACCTTTACCAAGGCGGATAATTAGATCCAGCTCTTGATCACAAACCTTTTCATATCATTTGCATACATCATCATTGCATCATTTAACATTTGATTATTTGTTTTTCAGGGTATCCATCATATTATATTTGGTTTGGTTTTGACCCCTTCTGCTGCTTAGACCTCTGCTTCAGTTATCTTCTTCAGTATCTGCTTCAGCTATTAGCACCTGCATCATGGATACTCCAAGAAAGAGCAACATATCTTATTACTTCTTTGAGCCTTCCTTGACTGGTATCAGGCAGGTCCAGTCCCTTATCACACCTAACCATATCCCACTGTTTAGAGAGCACTATGGGGGTATTTTGGACATGGTCATGGATCTTGATTCATCTCAGAGGAGCATGATCCACGCATGCTTGCAGTTTTATGACCCTCCACTCAGATGCTTCACCTTTCCTGATTTCCATATGGGACCACTGCTAGAAGAGTTTTCCTTGTTGATTGGGGTTCCTATCAAGAGAGGGATCCCCTTAGACCCAGAGATGACTACTCCCAAAAGTGAAGAGATAGCTAGGGCAATGAATTTGGGGCCTGCCCTCATTGAGCAAAACATGACAACAAAATTTGGGATTCCTGGGTTACATCTGGACTTCTTGGTTTCTCAGGCCACCCTGAAAGTAGCAGCAGGACAATGGGAGGCAGTCTGTGCACTTTTAGCCCTCAGTATATATGGGGTTATTTTGTTTGCAGATGAGCCCAAGTTTGTGAGTAAGAATGCCATCCACTTGTTCCTGTTGAGGAACCCAGTGCCTAAATTGCTGGGGGACTTCTACTACTCCATCCATCATAGAAATGAAAAGCAAAGGGGGAAGTTGGTCAGATGTTGTGCTCCTCTATTCTACTCTTGGCTGCTCAGACACTTGCCAAGATCAGATGCCTTCCTGAAACCCACATCAGCAGAAGAATTGGGCCAAGAGGTTCATTGCCTTAACATCATATGATATCAGATGGTGCATCCAGAGAACCAAAGGCAAAGACATTATTACCAGTTGTGGGCAATACCCTAATGTGCCTCTAATAGGAGTAAAATGATGCATCAACTACAACCCTTTACTGTTTAAAAGGCAGTTGGGATATGCTTTGGTTCATCCTCCCAGAGGACAAGATTTGGCTGAGACTCTCTACTGTGAAGTTCAACCTAACTCTGCTATTGTCAGACAAGTTGCATGGGCTTGGGACAACATCCAGACCAAAGGGACAACCATCCTTGGAAGGTGCAACAATATTGCCTCAGCCCAGTACTCTGACTGGTCCCGTACTAGAGCTCAGATCACCAGGATGCCTTTCACCTTGGAAGACACACCTGGACACTCTACAGTACAACCTGCAGCAACTGTCAGCCTGGAAGACTTTGAAAAGCTGAAAGAGAGGAATAATCAGCTATCTGAAGCCCTGAAGAAGACTCTCTGGGAGAGAAATGACAGTCGTCTGGACATTGAGAGATTGGAAAGACTCAAGAATGAGCATCTGACCAATATTGAAAGGACAGATGACTACATAAGGAAAGCAAGAGCAGGGGAGTTGGTTTTGAAGAATGCCTGCAAGGAGGCCAAGATTCAGAAGGCTAGGGCTGAGAATTATCCGGAGGAAAGTCAGGCTAGGTGGATCAGGATCACCGAAGCCCGTGCACAAGAAGACCAGAGGACTCAGGCCAAGAAAGAGCAGCTGGAGGCCAATGGGAAGAAGCAGTAGGAAGCTTTGTTGGCAGCTCAGAAGGAGATATCAGAATTGAAACTCTGGGCGGGGTTGAAGAGATTAAAGGATCAGAACAGGCATAAGAAGCTGACTAATGCCATTGCTACAAGGAACCTCCTCATTAGGACTATTATAGAGCACCCAGCTAGTCCAGTGACTGAGGCCCTCCTGATGGAAGTCAGGGAGGATGACTTTGGATTGGATGTCTGATCCTTTTGCTTGTATTTCTTTCTTTTGATGTACTTTTTCTTTTTATTGTTGTATGTTGACCCACCACGGGCATGTATTGTAAATAAACTATGTATTTCATCCTTTTGTAATATATCAGTTTGTTTTATTTTGGTGGGCTTTCTCTCAACATCATCAAGCATTTCCTTGAGGTCTGGAAAGGTCAAAACCAAAGAACCAAACCAGATACCCTTGGAAGACAAATAAGCATATTTCATCGCATAATAACATTTTCTTTGTTTTGTAGGTTTTTGTGTGTTATTTGTTTCTCACTTTGTTGTGGTTTCAGGAAACATTGCTCGAAGACGAGTGTTCCCTATCAACCGAACACACCGGTACCCAACGCGAAACAACCTTCCTGGGCATTCAGATGGATCAGGTACAGCAGGACCTGAATGAAGTAAGAAATCAAATGGGAAATGAAAAGGTTGAGATGAGAAATCAAATGACCCAGTTTATGGCTGTGATGACTGGCTTAGCTCAGAGCCAGGAAAGGCTGAGGGAATTGGTGGAAAGGCAGACTCCTGAAGAACCCCACCCTGGTACAGGAGGAACCATCAATAATAAACGCGGGCAGCCTCGCATCGACCCACTAGAGTTTGGGCCCCATTTGAACCCATATGTTAATGGTGTAAGGAATGTTCAAGGTAATACTACTGGAGTTAGGATCTTGCAAGAGGATCCCCAAGAAGAACAATTCACAGTTATTGGGGCTGGGGATGAGGTGTATGACCGAAGGTTGGATGAGATTGCTGAGAAACTGAGGTCTTTGGAATCTCATAATTCCCTAGGCTTTGACGTAATGGACATGGGGCTGGTAGATGGGAAGAGAATTCCTCACAAATTCAAACCCCCGTGCTTTGAAAAATATAATGGTACCTCCTGCCCGCGTACTCATCTGCAGTCTTTCTTGGGGAGAATCAAAGCTTATACCATGGAGGAGAAGTTATGGATGTTCTATTTTGAGGACAGCCTGACTGGTGCATCAAGAGAATGGTATTCGCATCTGACCAGGGCCACTATAAGATGTTGGAAAGACTTGGCCGAGGCCTTCATCCGTCAGTACCAGTACAACCTAGACATGGCTCCCAATAGAACCCTTCTAATGGGCATGTCTCAGTCTTCAAGGGAAAGCTTCCAGGATTACGCTCAGAGGTGGAGACAGCTTGCTGCAGCTGTCCAGCCACCCATGTCTGAATGGGAAATGGCTGACATGTTTATGAACACTCTTCAAGGAACATATATTGACAGACTTGCTGCTTTCTCTTCCACCAGTTTTTCCAATGTAGTAATAGCTGGTGAGAGAATTGAGAGTCTTTTGAAGATGGGAAAATCTGACAACGGTGGAAGTTCCTCCAACAATGCAAGAAATCCTTTTCCAGGACCCCAAAGGACGGGTGAAACAAATGCTATTCATGCAAGCAGGGGCAGGCCCCAATATTCTCACAGATCAATAGCAGCCGTTACTATCCCGACTCCAGCTCCACAACAACCACGTTTTCCTCAACAACAACAACAACAACAACAACAACATCACTATCAACAAAAAACTCACTTTCCGCAACAAAGATCGTACAACAATAACAACAACAACCAACAGCAGCGCCCCTTTCAACAAAGGACATCTCAAACAAATAGAGTGATTGACCCCATTCCTATGCCTTATGTCGATTTACTGCCACAACTCCTGAAGCTCAACCTGGTTGAGTTAAGGACGTTGGCTCCACCAGATCCTCTCAATCTCCCAAAGAATTATGATGCCAATGCTAGGTGTGCCTTCCATTCCAACGCACCTGGTCACAATACTGAGAAGTGTAGAGCCTTACAAATGAAGGTTCAAGATTTGGTCGATTCCAAAGCTCTCAATTTCGCACCTCCTCCAAATGTTAACAGAAATCCTATGCCTAATCATGGTGGGCCCAGGATTAATGCCATAGAGGAGGACCAACCATCTACACTGATTGATAATGTTGCACAAATTCGAACACCGCTGGCAGAAGTCAAAGCTCAACTCTTAAGATGCCAGGTGTTCCCAGGTTGTCAGGCCTGCTGCGAATCATACAAGACTTCTATTAATGGTTATGAGAGGTTAAGGCTTGGCATAGATGGCATTATCAGTGATGGAATTTTGCAAATTACCACAACGACTCCTACAACATCAACAATTCTTTCTTCAGCGACAACATATCCTCCTACAACTGCAACAACTATTACTCCCACCGATTCATGCACAACTCCAACAATCACTCCATCCATTGTTTCAACAAACCAAAGTTCAGTTACACTAACTTCTACAACATCAACACCCATCTTATCCACAGAATCTCCTACAACACCAACAAATGCTAACGAAGATGTCTCAACGATCACGATCTATTATGACCCGGCAACTGTTCATCCCAACAATAATTTTCAACAACAAACTGCAACACCTACTGTCAGATCTCCAGTCACAATCTACTAAGACCCGCATACCATCACAGTTCCTTCCGCTGCAGCAATCAGTCCAGTCACCATTACGGTACCTGGACTCATTCTTTATGAAAGCAGTAATGTCATACCTTGGCACTACGGCTCTGATCTCTACTACGACGGAAAGAAGATCACTTTAGATTCAACAACCTCTTCACCACAAGTTGACAATGTTGGGGGAGGCGGAGGCTTCACCAGAAGCGGACACCTTTTTGCCTCACAAACACTGAGACCCAATGCTGAAGCAGAGGCTGCTGCTGAGGCAAAAGGGAAGAATGTGGTGCTTGAAGAGCCAACTATTAAAGAAACTCCAAAGACGTCTTTTGAACAAGAGGTGGAGGAGTTCATGAGAATAATAAAAAAAAGTGATTACAAGGTGGTAGACCAGCTTCATCAGACACCCTCCAAAATCTCTATATTATCATTGTTAATGTGTTCCGAAGCCCATATGTATGAACTTTTAAGAGTCCTGCACGCAGCCTACGTGCCAAAAGAGATTACGGTTAATCAGCTGGAAACAGTGGTTGCAAATGTTAACACCAGTCATGGACTGGGCTTTACAGATGCTGATTTAACGATAGAGGGACGCAATCATAACAAGTCTTTACACATCAACTTAGAGTGCAAAGGTGCTGTTCTTTCTCATGTGCTGGTAGACATTGGGTCTTCGCTCAATGTCCTCCCAAAGAAAGCCTTGGTGAAGCTGGAGTATGATGGTTTGGCATTGCGTCCAAGTAACTTGGTGGTGAGAGCATTTGATGTCTCTAAGATATTAGTTCTTAGAGAGATTGGATTACCCGTGATGATTGGCCCACAAATCTTTAAAACTACTTTCTTCGTGATGGACATACAGCCGACCTATAGCTGTTTGTTGGGTAGACCTTGGATTCACGCCGCTGGCACTGTTACATCTACCCTTCACCTGAAATTAAAATTTGAGTGGGAAGGCCAGAACATCACAATCTGCGGGAAGGAAGACATTTTCGTTAGCCAGCTGGCTACTTATAAGTATATAGAGATGGATGGGGAGATCCATGAGACTATGAGTCAGGGGTTTGAGGCCTTTAACATCAATGAAGCAACTGTTGTGTCTGGAACTTCAATTACTTCATATCAACAAGCCCGGAAGGTTGTTGAAGAGGGTACCGCTCAGGGCTGGGGCAAGCTGCTGCTAGTAGAAAAGAAAGAAGACAGATTCAGGTTGGGTTACAGACCAATCCGACAAGATCAACCAGAGGCTGCAACGGAGCTCAAATTTGTCAGTGGGGGAATGCTTACCCCGGATGCCGTGAATAGTCTGGAAGACGAGGAAGAAGACGACCACAACCTGGAAAACTGGATACGTCCAAAGATCCCGGAGAACCAAGTCTCTAGCTGCTCTTCCCAGGAAATTATAAGAGTTACTCCTGCAGAGTAATTATTATTTCCTGTCTTTTAGCATGCATCAAGTCCTGCATCTTGCCCAAGGTGTCAAGACTCATTTAGTAATAGGTTCATCTTGTATTTTGTGCAAATGATTAATTAATGAATATCAGGACATCTTTTGCAAACAAGTCTCTTTTTTCGCTCACTGTCTTTTTCATTTTTCACTTTTGTACAAAAACAATAAAATGGCAATGTTTTCAAAATAAACAAATTCATTTTCACTTTTTCTAAACAAAATAAAACTGATCACTAAAACGAACCAATCTCAACCCTTGCAGCGAATGCCCTCCAGATTGCACCGACAACAACACTCCTATGACTTTGTATGACTTCGACAATCCGATTAATCAAACTGATGAAGGGGTTGAAGAAGATTATGAGTTTCCTGAAGAGTTAGCCAGGTTGTTAAGGCAAGAGGAGAAGGTTATCACTCCTCATCAGGTGGAGGTTGAGACAGTTAATCTTGGTACCGAAGAAGACTTGAAAGAAGTGAAGATTGGGGCCTGTCTGCAAGATTCAGTGAAGGAACAACTTATTGACATGCTTCGAGAGTACATTGATGTCTTTTCTTGGTCCTATCAAGACATGCCAGGTTTGGATACTGACATTGTTGTGCACAAGCTGCCACTAAAAGAAGACTGTCCTCCAGTGAAACAGAAACTATGCCGTACTTGTCCGGATATGGCCATGAAGATAAAAGAAGAGGTACAAAAATAGTGGGACGCGGGTTTCCTTGTTGTAACTAGTTACCCTCCGTGGGTTGCTAACATTGTACCGGTGCCTAAGAAGGATGGCAAAGTACGGATGTGTGTGGATTACCGGGATCTGAACAGAGCTAGCCCGAAAGATGACTTCCCATTACCTCACATTGATGTATTGGTCAACAACACAGCTCAGTTCTCGGTATTATCCTTCATGGACGGATTCTCAGAATATAATCAGATCAAGATTTCACCTGAAGACATGAAGAAGACTACTTTCATCACACCCTGGGGAAAATTCTGTTATAAGGTGATGCCATTTGGATTGAAGAATGTCGGGGCAACTTATCAGTGGGCTATGGTAACATTATTCCATGACATGATCCACAAAGAAATTAAATGTTATGTGGATGACATGATTGCCAAGTCCCTCACAGAAGAAGACCATCTGGTAAATCTGTTGAAGTTGTTCAAGCGTCTGAGAAGTATCAGCTGAAGCTAAACCCCAACAAATGCACATTCGGGGTACGATCCGGTAAACTGCTGGGGTTCATTGTAAGTGAAAAGGGAATTGAAGTTGATCTTGACAAGGTCAAAGCCATTCAAGAGATGCCTGCACCTAGGACTGAAAAAGAAGTTCGGGGGTTTCTAGGTAGATTGAACTACATTTCAAGGTTCATATCTCACCTTACTGCAACCTGTGAGCCCCTTTTCAAATTGTTAAGAAAGGAACAAACAGTCAGGTAGAATGAAGATTGCCAAAAGGCTTTTGACAAAATCAAGGAGTACTTACAAGAACCTCCAATCCTTATGCCTCCAGTCGAAGGAAGACCTCTAATAATGTACCTGACAGTATTAGAAGGATCAATGGGGTGTGTGTTAGGCCAGCATGACGAGTCTGGTCGAAGAGAGTATGCAATATACTACCTATGCCAAAAGTTTACCGACTGTGAACAACGTTATTCACTGCTCGAGAAAACTTGTTGTGCTTTAGCGTGGGCTGCTCGCCGACTAAGGTAGTATATGTTGACTCACACTACCTTGTTGATCTCAAAGATGGACCCCGTCAAGTACATATTTGAGAAGCCATCACTTACCGGGAGGGTCGCAAGATGGCAAATGATCCTGACAGAATATGACATTCAGTACACATCTCAGAAAGCCATCAAAGGCAGTGTACTGTCTGACTATCTTGCTGAGCAACCCATTGATGATTACCAGCCAATGAGATTTGACTTCCCTGATGAAGACATCATGTTCCTGAAAGAAAAAGATCATGAAGAGCCTGTTCACACTGAAGGGCCTGACCCAGAAGAAGAATGGACAATGATGTTTGATGGGGCTGTCAATATGAATGGACGTGGAGTTGGTGCAGTGCTCATTACACCTAAGGGGGGTCATATTCCTTTCTCGGCAAAACTCACCTTTGCCTGCACTAACAACGAAGCTGAATACGAAGCATGTATCATGGGTCTTGAGGAAGCCATTGACCTCAAGATCAAGACTTTAACTGTATTCGGAGATTCAGCTTTGGTAACCAATCAAACCAACGGGAAATGGTACACTCACCAAGAGCATATGATTCCACATCGTGATTATACGAGGAGATTATTGACTTTCTTCACAACAGTCAAACTTGAGTACATCCCTCGAGATGAAAATCAGTTTGCAGATGCTTTGGCTACCATTTCCTCCATGATCAAGGTTCAAGCTACCAATTTTGTGCCTCGGGTTTCTGTATCCAGACTTGACCGACCAGCATACGTATTCTCCGTGGACATCGCTAAAGATGACAAGCCTTGGTTCCATGACATCAAATGTTTCTTAGAGGATCAAACATACCCACCTGGGGCATCATCCAATGATACGAAGACATTAAGAAGGCTTACTGGTAGTTTCTTCTTGAATGCTGATGGTTCGTTATATAAGAGGAACTTTGACATGGTGCTTCTCAGATGTGTTGATAAGACAGAAGCAGACTTGCTGATTCACGAGGTGCATGAAAGATCTTTCGGTACTCATGCTGGAGGACATGCAATTGCCAAGAAATTGTTAAGATCAGGCTACTACTGGATCACAATGGATGCAGACTGTTGTGCCGATGCCAGAAAGTGCCATAAATGTCAGATTTATGCAGATAAGGTGCATGTTCCTCTGAATCCTTTGAATGTAATGTCTTCACCTTAGCCCTTTGCCATGTGGGGCATTGACATGATTGGAAAAATCGAGCCGACTGCTTCAAATGGCCACAGATTCATCCTGGTAGCCATTGATTACTTCACCAAATGGGTTGAAACAACTTTGTATGCAAATTTCACCAGGCAAGTGGTAGCCCGATTCCTTAAAAGAGACATCATTTGTCGGTATGGAGTACCCGAGCGAATCATTACTGATAATGGTTCCAATTTGAACAACAAAATTATGGCAGAACTGTGCCGAGACTTCAAAATTCAACATCGAAACTCTTCTCCTTACATGCCAAAGATGAATGGCGTTGTTGAGGCAGCTAACAAGAATATCAAGAAGATTGTGCAAAAGATGGTGGTTACATACAAAGACTGGCATGAGATGCTACCATTTGCCTTGCATGGGTATCGTACCTCAATCAGAACATCCACTGGGGCAACGCCGTATCAGCTTGTGTATGGTATGGAGGCAGTCCTACCTGTTGAAGTTGAATTACCTTCCTTACGGGTATTGATGGATGTCAAACTGAATGAAGCAGAATGGGTCCGGTCTCAGTACAATCAACTGAATCTGATCGAAGAGAAGCGATTAGCTGCAATCTGCCATTGGCAGCTATACCAGAAAAGAATGAAGAAAGCCTTCAATCAGAAAGTCAAGCTTCGGGAATACCAAGTAGGAGATCTTGTGCTGAAAAGACTCCTTCCTCCTCATACAGACCACAGGGGCAAGTGGACTCCGAATTATGATGGTCCTTTCATAGTAAAGAAAGTTTTCTCGGGTGGAGCACTGATGTTCACTACTATGGATGGTAAAGATTTCTTATCCCTTGTGAATTCAGATGCAGTTAAAAAATACTTCGCATAAAATGACCCGCTGGACATAAAAACAGAATGTGAGTCCAGGCAAAAATAGGGCATCCCGGCGAGTCAAAAACAGAATAAAAGACTCGGGCAAAAATAAGGGAAAAATCAAAAAAATGTACACCCGCTGAGTTGAAAAGCCACATTGGACGGCTCAGGAAAAAATGGGTATCCCGGTGGATTGAAAACCCAAAAGGGCGATCCACGCAAAATAAGGGAATGAGCGAACAATTGCATTCTGAATTCGTCTTTATCATTTACAACATGGCAAGCTTCGAAAGGTTAAAGCATCGGTCAGAATCAACTTTCTTCAGAAAGCAGGATAAGAAGAACGTCAAGGTCATACAGGTCATAGCAAAGGGAAGCTCACCAAAGCGTCGTCAACGTTGCCAACACCTTTATTTTTCTCAATTTATAGCAATCTCCTTATTTTAGGGGATTTGTTTCTTTGACTGTATTTTCCAATTCAGGGCACCCAAATTAATAAAATCAGAGTTTGCAGTCACACTTCTTCTTGTACATTTCTGGTTCGTTTGCAAAATGTCCAATATCCATAATATTTGCATAAAACAGATGTGTCTTTCTAATTACATGCTTGCAGGAAATGTATTTACTTCCAGGAATATCTAACTCCTATGACGGAATCCGGTAAGGGATGCCTCGGGACACTTGTACGTTTTTTGTCTTGACAGGATTGCAGGTATTCAATGCGCGACATGGGGCATGCCAAACATGTTTCCTCCCCTAACAGTATCTGGAATGTTTTTCCCCAGCGAAGTTACCAAGGCATCACTTCCCTATCACATTTTCTTCAAGCAGCATCAGTAAATGCTCACATCCCCAGTTGAGTTGTCAAACCTCCTCATTCTCAGCAGGATCCTCAGAGAAATCTCTAGGAAGATCGTTCAGTGATCTTTCCTCCCCCAGAGTGCCAGATCTCTCGTCTTCAGCAAAGTTAGGGAACCATCCCCCCGCAGAGCTCCAGCCTCTCCCAAGAAGAGCAATGTCAGAAATTCTCACACAACAAAGTGACGAAAGCTTCCTCATCCCCAGCTGGGTTATCTCCTCACCAGATAGGTCTATTAGTGATCTAATCCCCAAGCAGAATCATATGTCTTATCAGATCTGCCAATGATCTCACCTCCAGTTGGGATATCACTTCAAACAGATCAGCCAGAGATCTTCACAGCAGCGGGATTCGAATCCCTAACTGGTTTATTTTGCATAATCATAGCATTCACATCACTTTTTCCCCCTGAGCGTAACATTCCGTCTAATACAGAGCATTACGGCAAAAATCAAACACATTGCATGATCACAAGTCAGGTTCAAACTAGTCACCTGTGAATATCAGCAGTACCACATCAGCAATATACGAAATACATCCCTTGCACATAAAAGCCAAAGTGTCCCCTTTGCACTCTCAAAATACAGATACATGCTCCTTTTGATACCCGTACGTGTCACCTCTCCCCAGTAAAGTAACCAGAACACTTTCTTCTTGACACTCGGCCGTGTCACCTCATATTTCCCCACAGAAAGCCAAAGCATCCCCTTTGCAAAACACAACACATGTTCATATACACTCTTTCGACACTCATTCGTGTCATATCATCCCCTACAGTTATAAACCAAACCAAATGCTTATACACTCTCCTGACACCCGTCCGTGTCACCTATCCCCAGCATAGTTGCCCAAACACTTGTCTATTATACACTCCTTTCGACACCCGTCCGTGTCATCTTATCCCCACAGGTTTCCAGAGTACGCTCATAACTTGTGCACTTTCTCTTCCGATACTCGTCCGTATCATGGTCTTAAGGATGTTCGTCCGCATCTTTAATCTATACATAGCGTCAAACACTTATACCTTTTTATTTCGGAAAGTATAAGCACTCGTCCGTGTTTACCATCCCCCAGCAAATCGCCAGCAAAACAACTTTTTCTATCTGACATTCGTCATATGTCATGATACTTTAGGAGCAGCCGTCCCCTGCCAGGTGATCATCCTTCACCTTCGGATGACCGTCCCTCATCCTTTCTCCAGCGGAGTCTCCATTATTGGAACCCTTTTCTATCCGGCGTTCGTCCTATGTCGTGATACTTTCAGCAACCGTACCCTGCCAGGTGATCGTCCTTCACCTTGGATGACCATCCCTCATCCTTATCCCCAACGGAGCAGCCGTCCCCTGCTAGGTGATCGTCCTTCACCTTTTAATGATCGTCCTTCATCATTTTATCCGATGGTCGTCCCCATCGTTGATCTTGTTATTTGACATTCGTCCTATGTCATGATAAATCCTGAGAACAACCGTACCCTGCTAGGTGATCGCCCTTCACCTCTTGATGATCGTCTTTCATCATGTTTATCCGATGGCCGTCCCCATCGTCGACCTTTTCTATCCAACATTTTTCCTATGTCGTGATAGAGAGCAACCGTCCCCTGCTAGTTGATCGTCCTTCACCTTTGATGACCGCCCCTCATCATTTATTTCATTTATTCTTTGAACCGATGGTCGTCCCCATCGTTGTTTACTTTACTTTGCAAATCTGATGGTCGTCCCCATCATTGCCTTTACTTTAATCCCTAGAGAATTTTATTTGATGGCAGTCCCCATCTTGACCCCTTTATTTCCCCAGCATGTCGGCCGTCCCCGTCATTGCTTGATTTACCGTTCATCCCTAGCAGTCGTCCTCTGCTCGATGTTCGTACTCCATCGCCCGCACTTTATAATCATACTATACTTTCTTTTACAATTTATGTCCCTTTTCTTTTTCTCCCCAGTGAGTGCAAATTTTGGACTGTCTTTGGTATTCAACCACGAGTTATCTTGTTTGTCTGTTAAGACAGGCGCTTACATCCTGCACAACTAACTCATGTTTGAATAGGGGAAGATGTAAACACCCCAAATTTTCCCTCACTAAGTTCACACCATGGCTTGTGATCTTTCATATTTTCATTAGTATAGGCATATCATCTCATATTGCATTTTTGCTTCACTGCATTAGTTCAAGTTCATCTGCATTTAGGGCTTGTGATCTGAGCAATCCAAGGACCATCTGAGCCAATCCAAAGGTCTTCAATCATCTCAATAGGGTCCATGTATGTTCAATCATCATTTTATATCCCCCAAAGATCAAGGAATTCAAAGAATCACAAGAGCTTGCAAAGCATGGAAGTAGAGCTAGGGTTTAACTGCACAGATGACCTGAAATTAGGGTTTTGGTTTCAGAGGCCATAACTCCAAATTTTCTGATCATTCTTGTTTCTATTGGTCTCAATATGTTATAAGGATCATGTATACCAAGTTTTATGAAGAAATTCATTGTGGAAGTCATCTGTTCACTGGGTAACTTCTTGAGCAAGTCAGAGCAAAATCAGGGCATCTGAGGCCCCCCAACATGGAACCAAAGTGTATTTTTCATCAAATTGAAGTTATATGATCTTTATTTGATCATTAAAGTGCTTATAATTTCACAAAATTGAATAAAAGTGAGCTAAACCAAAAGTTGCTAAAAATGGAAATGACTTGTAATGTAAACTTTCCATTTTGGGAAAGTTTTTCAACCTCCTCTTTCTCAACCAAAAATGCTTCAAATGAAAAATTGTTGGTCATGAAAGTTGTAGATTGGATCATTCCCTTTTCAAAAAGTACAAGAACAAGTTCTAATTCATTATGGAACTCATGTTATGGCTTGTCAAAGTTGGCAAAAATCACATTATTTTCAAGAATGCACCAAAGAGGATTCTTTGCAAAACCACTTGCCAATTCATTTTGTGACTTCAAACACACTTCTAATCATCATACAAACATTGTACATTACATAAAACTCAGAATTGCCCAAAGAATTTCAAGATTCTAAAAGGGGCTAAAACTTCATGAATTTGCAAAACCCCACATAAACTTCCATCCACTTGCTGAATTGCCTCAAGATTGATTCTATGGACATCCTTGTTCCATGCTGCACATGGACAAGCCAATGATCCAGCTACACCATTGCCCATACCTCAAGTACAACACTTTTGACTTTTTAGCAAAAACACCCATACCAATCACAACAGTCCACCACCCACTCTCTGCCCAATCCAGACTTTACAAGCATGCTCCAAGGGTTCGTTTTCATAACACACACAAGCCTAACACTCCAAGAACTCAGCATTCCACAGAACTCTCCATTTTGCAAAAACCTTCTAATCTCTCAGCTCACTCACTCAATCTTCAAACCAACTTCACCATTGATCTCAAAATCACTCACTGACCACAAACCAACCATTAAAACAGCCAAAAAGCACCCATACACAAAACACGATTCTTGGCCAGTTGAAGTGTAATCTGATAAACCAGCCACTCTCAAGGCCTTTCAAGCATCAAATCTTCATCAGGAGGTAAAAGGGAGTCATTTTGCACAAAGGAAGTGTCCAGAAAGCTCAAGCACAAAGGGAGTCATTTTTCCAGAACTCTTTTTTAGGTTACAATGTGAAAGAGCATGCTTCACTGGTCACTCTGAGCTTTGTATTTTCGAAAATGGTTAAGAAATGACTTTGTATGAATGTTCTGAAATTTTTGCCATTTTTTATCTTTCTTTCGATTCTTGTTCATGAGCAATTACAAATTTGTTTTAGAGGTGGATTCGAGTTCAGGGATATGAGGGGAGTTGATCTGGAGCTTTAGAGCTCCAGAAATAACCTAGGGTAGAAGTTGGGGATTTTCAGGGGAGAAGGCTGCCGGAGAAGATGACCGGAGCTCTTCTCCGGTGGCCTGAAAGTGATTAAATGTTCTAATTAGGGTTAGGGCTTTGTTTGAATGTAGGTCGTTTGATTTTGCTTTCCCGCGCGTAGTAAGTTGTCAGGATCACTTCATTAGTTTTAATTATGGATTAAATAATTAATTAAGTGAGATTATATCAATTTGAATTAGGGCCTAAGGATTTGGCGCGTGGTCAACACTAGAATTCCCCAAAATCAATAACAACCCTTGGATACACATACTTCTGTTTTATTTAATTTTTATTTCAATTTTTCTTATTTATTTTGCACAATTTATTTTAAATAGCTAGAAAATCTTAAAACATCTTTTCTTCTGCATTTTGCATTCAAATAATTTTCTTAACCCAAAAATATTTTTATTTTTATTTTTTGCATTAAAAATCATTTTTTAAAACATTTAAATGTTTATTTTAATTAATTAATGGAAATTAATTAATTAAAATATCATTTTCGTTTCTAAAAATCCCAAAAAAATTCACATTGCATCTTTAAGCATTTAGAAACATTATCATACCATCCATACAAATTACTTTTTTGTTTTGAACAATCTTTGATAATTTTCTTGAATTTAGGGTTCATAAAATTCACATTTTAGAACCCTAACTTCAAGAATTCTTCTCTGCCTAACCATGAATGGTATGACAATGATTCTTTTTGCATTGATTTCCATTTGACATGTAGCATCTAGCATATTTTTGTCACAAATTTTTTTTGCATTTTTTATTTGATTTGCATTTTTTTCCTTTTAGGTACCTTAAAATCCTAGATAACTTAGAAAAATCATAACTTCCTTAGGGTTAAGAGTTAGGTCTCCTCCTTTGAGGTGTGGTATCATATGGGGTTAGGATTCCTTTGATTGCATTTTCAATTTTTTATCTTGTCATTTGCTTCTGTTTTTAGTTTTTGCATCTCATGTTGCATGAAAACCCTAATTTCTCATCTTCATTTGCATACATCTTGCATATGCATTCATTCAAGAACTTGCCATGACATTTTATGCATTCACATGACTTTTAAGACATCTTGGGACACATTAGAATCATGTTTGATCATTTCTTCATCCATTTACCATGTTATGCATTCATTTCATTCCATGAATATTCATGAACTTTCATGCTTCATTTGCATCCTCATTACTTGTATGATCATCCATAACATTTGGTATGCCTTTGCATTATCTCTTAGCATCATTTGCATCATGAACATGCTTCTAGTTTTGGTTTGTCTCCTTGCATCCATTTCATTTTCATTTCATTCTTTCTTTTATGCTAACCATTTCAGGTGGTAAGTACATTGAGAAGTGAATTTGCCTTCACTTCTCATTTCTCTTCTCTTCCTCTCTTATGCATTCATTGTTGCATTTTATCTTTGCTTTAGAGTGAGCTTGCTCATTCATGTTATTCCTTCACTTTCTCTTTTCAAGTAACTTATCTTCTTAAGTGAAGTAAGTTAGCTTGTTTCTTCTGCTTCTCTTTCTTTCTTCTGCTTCTTCCTTGGTGGCTATTCTTGAAGATCTCTTATAAGCCTCATAAACCCTAGGAACACCCTAGCATGACAACAATTAGGGTTTTGATTAGTCCCCCCATTAGTTTTACCTTTGAGTCTTCTTTTGTGTCTCTCTTCTCATCTCATAATCAGAGACTAAACCTTTAAGGTTTTAAGGCTTTGTGATTAAGATTATGCCTGCATCCTTCTCTTAGGATGGAGTGTATAACTTTAATCCTAAGTGTTAAACCATTAATGTGTTTAAATCTCTTAATCAATCCATCTAATAATCACTAGGACAATAGCTTGTAACTTTGGCCTTGCATTAGGGTTCTAATTCTTCCTTAATTGGTTAAGAAGGACTAACCCTAGTGTTAATGGACAAGTCCCCCTCAAGTTGTCTTACAAACCATAAAATTCACTTCTTAACCTTACCATTAACTAAAATCCACTTTAATAAAGGCCTTGTTTTGTCATGAGGTTAATCCCTAATCATGTATTAATTTGGGGTATCTTCCTCAGCTTAAATGTTCTCATCTATTATCCTTCTATTAGGATGGTGTAATGAGTCCATTAAATCCTTGATTATGGCTTAAATTCATTACTTAACACTAAACAAAAAAAACCAAAAACATCTAAATAATCACAAGTGGGTTAATGATCTTAATCCTACATCATGGTAATTAAGTTTGAGATGTTTATCTCATACTTAAGGTATTCTCATTATCCCTAATCAAAGGGAGGATATGATGAGTTTACTAACCCTTGGTTTAGGCTTAAGCTCATTAATTTATGACAAACACAAAAAGCAATAAAAGATTGAAAACTCAAAAACAAACAATAATCGTCTCCTTCGGGATTCTTTTCTCATCATCTTCACTCACAAACGAGAACTCGCTTCTTCTGTCTAATGCAAGACAGTTAGCACCTGAGCCAGACAGGTCATACACTTGAGCATAGACAAGTAAGCAGTTCATCAGTCAATTTATCTTTCAGTCTCTTTGAGTCGAACTACGGTGTTCTGACTTCCTCATTGCATGAGAGGATACGTAGGCATAACTTAACTATTATCGAACAAAAGTCTCTGTGTCTTTCCCCCCTCTTCCAGCATCATTATTTTAAGCCTCATTCCTGAGCATTTCACTTCAATTTTTTGCACTGACACTTATATATTCTTTTCCAGCTTTTGCACACACATAACACTGACACTACCCCTTTAAACACAAACTTTCAAGCGTGGATCCCGTCGAGTACGACGGACAATCTGGGTGCTAATACCTTCCCAGGTTGTAACCAACCCCCTTTCTCTGTTTCTCTAGTTCGCGACTGTCTTATCCATCTTTTCTTAGGTTTATGCAGCATTACCTTTCCTTCGGGATAAAAATGCCTAGCTGGCGACTCTTTTCATTTCATCTTCATTTCTCCTCTCGCCGACCATTCGCGCTTGTACCGGGATCCAAATCTTCGGGAGCGACAATGCGCATTTGATTTCTCGATGAATTTTTACGATGTAACGCATCATTGCATTTCATGACATTCATGATGGGACTTTGGCCTATTTTGTAGCTTCAATCCCATTGTGTGGATTGAAGTGTCTCGATGATTACGGTGTGCTCCTTTGTGGAGGTTTGATGGTCATGTATCCATCTCACGATGAAATTGGTACCACATGCATATTTCATTTCAGGATGGTTAGAATCGCATATTCTAGATGAATTCATGATTATGTTGTTGTTGCTGAATTTTATTATTGATGATGTGGATATATGATGTTCTAATTTATTTATATTCCATATCCTTGCATTGTTATAATGAATTATGATTACTCACCCTGCTGCTTGGAAATGTTGCCTCTTTTGTGGGTAACTTGCAGATATCTAAGATGAGTTCGCGGTACGTGAAGTCTTAGCTGGAGGTTGTGTAGCTTAAGTCTAGAGTGTCTGGTGTCTTGCTCTGGTAGATGTAACATCGGGGGAAATAGAACGCTTATATGATTGGATTTTAGTTTTGTTATGATGGGTTTTATGAGTTGTTAAATGTTGAATTGAGAATGATGATAATTGTTGACTTTGACCAATAGGTCTTTATGTTTTAATGAGATAAGAGAAAAATATTTTTGAATATATAATTCCGCTGCCATGGTTTTGATTATTTGAGAAAAGAATATTATTAATATAATATTTTGGATCGATGTTTTATGAAGAAATGTGACACCTTCTATGAATTACTCTGATAATATTTTACTTAAATTGTTTGTGGGGTAGAAGGGTGTTACACTTATGCTTATGCAAACATGAAAGATCATAAGCCAAGGTGTGAAATTAGTGAGGGAAAATTTGGGGTTTTTACAAGAAGTAATCCTTATAATTTCCTGGGAAGACCAGTTGAGGACTTATTGGCCTGGGTCCCTTAGACCAATCCAACTTTCCAGGTTGAAGTCACTTTTAGCCTCGTCTTCCACATTATTGATTGCATCCGGGGTCAGCATACCCCCACTGATAAACTTGGGAGCTTCAGTAGCCTCCTCTTGGACCTGTCGGGATGGTTTGTAACCCAACACGAACTTGTCTTCCTTGATCTGAACTTGCAGCAGCTTTCCCCAACCCTGGGCATTCCCATTTTCAACAACCTTCTGAGATTGCTTGTAAGAAGAGATTGAAGTACCAAACACTTCAGTTGTTGCTTCATTGACATTGAGGGCCTCAAACCCTTGGCTCATTGTCTCATGGATCTCTCGGTCCATCTCAATATACTTGTAAGTAGCTAGATGACTAACGAAGATATCCTCTTCCCCACAAATTATGATAACTTGGCCCTCCCATTCGTATTTTAACTTCTAGTGAAGGGTTGACGTCACAGCGCCAGCGGCATGAATCCATGGCCGACCCAACAAACAACTATAGGTTGGCTGAATGTCCATCACGTAGAAGATAGTTTTGAAGATTTATGGTCCAATCATCACAGGCGGCTCAATTTCGCCAAGAATCGATCTTTTAGAACCATCAAAGGCTCTCACTACCAGGTTACTTGGACGCAGTGCAAGACCATCATATTCCATCTTGACCAAGGCTTTCTATGGAAGAACATTGAGTGAGGACCCAGTGTCAACCAAGACATGAGAAAGAACAACACCTTTACACTCCAAGGTGATATGCAAAGCCTTATTATGGTTACGGCCCTCCGTAGTTAGATCAACATTGGTGAACCATAGTCCATGACTAGTATTAACATTAGAAACCACCATTTCTAGCTGATTGATTGTGGTCTCTTCTAGCACGTAAGCTGCGTGCAGGACTTTTAGAAGTGCATTCATGTTGGGTTCGGAACACATTAGCAGTGATATAATAGAGATTTTGGAGGGTGTCTAATGGAGCTGGTCCACAACTTTATAGTCACTCTTCTTTATTATTCTCATGAACTCATCCACATCCTGGTCAAGGGATGTCTTTTGAGTTTCCTTGGCAATAGGCTCTTCAGGCACCACATTCTTTCCCTTATCCTTGGCAGCAGCTTCTGCTTCATTAGTTCTTGGGAATTGTGAGGCAAAGAGACGTCCGCTTCGAGTGAAGCCTCCGCCTCCCCCACATTATCAATCTGTGGTGTAGAAGTGTCAAGAGTGACTTTATTTCTGTCACAATATAAATCTGAGCCATAGTGCCAAGGGACGACACTGCTGTTGTCATATGGAACTGGTCATGGTACCGTGATAGTGATCAGACTGATTGTTGCAGAAGAAGGAGTTAAGACGGTCTGGGGTTCATAATAAATTGTAACAATGACCGGAGATGGTGCAGGTATGAAGGTTGCTGATGTTGATGGAGTTGTTGATGTGAGTTGTTGATGTGAGTTGTTGAAAGAATCTGGAATGCGGATTGTTGCCAGATCATAGTAAATGGTAATTGTGGAAATGTCTTCATTAATGGCTGCTATTGTTGTAGAAGGATATGTCGAACTGATATCTGTTGAAGTTGAAGAAGGTATGATTGTTGATGTTGTAGAAGAATCTGTTGGAATGATTGTTGTTGAAGTTGCAGGAGTGATATCTGTTACATCTGATGGAATGATGTGTGCTAGAGTTGTAGGAGGAATGGTTGTTGATGTTGTAGGAGTTGTAACTGTTGAAGTGATCTATAAAGTGCCTTCTTCGATAAGATTGTTGATAACGGTCTTCAAATTTTCACAACCATTGATAGAAGTCTTGCAAGCTTCACAAAGGGCCTCACAACCCGAGAACACTTGGCACATTAAAAGCTGGGTTTTAACCTTGGCCAGAGGTGTTTGAATACTTGCAACACTGTCAATTTGGTTCATTGGTCGATCCTCCTTAATGGCATTTATCCTAGGCCAACCATGGCTAGGCATAGGATTCTTGGTAACACTTGGAAGAGGTGCAAAGTTGACCGCCTTAGAATCAATCAAATCTTGAACCTTTATGTGTAAGGCTCTACACTTCTACGTTGTATGGCCAGGTGCATTGGAGTGGAAGGCACACCAGGCGTTGATATCATAGTTTCTTGGAAGATTCTTGGGATCTGGTGGAGCCAGAGTCCTCAATTCAATCAAATTGAGCTTTAATAATTGTGGAAGTAAGGCAACATAGGGCATCAGAATGGGATTGATAACCTTGTTGATTTGTGAAGTCCTTTGTTAAAACGGACGTTGTTGCTGATTGTTATTGTTGTAAGATCTTTGTTGAGGAATTTGTTATTGTGGTGGGAAGTGTTGTGGTTGTGGAGAATACTGTTGTTGGGGTGCTGGAGCTGGAATGGTGACAGTAGCTACTGATCTTGGCATGTATTGAGGCCTACCTCTGCCCATATGCACTGAATTGGTCTCACATGTCCTTCGAGGTCCCGAGAAGGGTTTCTTGGCATTGCTGGAACTAGAATCATTGTCTGAAATTTTGCCCATCTTCAAAAGACTCGCAATTCTCTCTCCAGCTATAACTACATCCGCAAAGCTGGTGGACGAGAAAGCAGCAAGTCTGTCAATGTATGTTCCTTGCAATGTGTTCATAAACATGTCGGCCATTTCTCTCTCAGACACCGGAGGCTGGACAGCAGCAGCAAGCTATCTCCATCTTTGGGCATATTCCCGAAAGCTTTCTCTTGAAGACTGAGACATACCCATCAGGAGGGTCCTATTGGGAGCCATGTCCAAGTTATATTGATATTGGCGTATGAAAGCCTCGGCCAAATCCTTCCAGTTTCTGACAGTTGCTCTAGACAGGTGAGAATACCATTCACGGGATGCCCCAGTCAGGATGTCTTCGAAGTAGAACATCCACAACTTTTCGTCCATGGTATAAGCTTTCAGTCTCCCCAGAAAAGACTACAGGTGAGTACATGGACAAGAGGTACCATTATATTTCTCAAAGTAAGGAGGCTTGAATTTGTGAGGAATCCTAACTCCTTCAACTAAACCCATGTCAATTACATCAAATCCCAAAGAGTTTTGGGACACTAAAGATCTCAGCTTCTCTGCTATTGCATCCAGACGACGATCATAGGCTTCATCCCCAACACCAATTACTATAAATTGTTCTTCTTGAGGGTCCTCTTGCAAGGCACAACCTCTAGTGTTTCCTTGGGTATTTCTGATAGCATTGACTTCAGGATTGAGATGAGGCCCAAACTCTGGCGGATCTGTTCGTGGATGCTCGTGATCATTGTTACTAGTACCTCTTGTACCTGGATGATTCTCTTCTGGAGTTTGCGCTCGACTAACTCTCTTAATCTTTCTTGGCTCTGATCCAACCCAGTCATCACTACCATGAACTGGTTCATCTGAGCCCTCATCTCAGTTCTCTCATTAGCCATCTGAGTTCTCACGTCAGTCAAATCTTGTTGAACTTGGTCCATCTGTAAGCTCGAAAGGTTGTTTCTGGTTGGATATCGGTGAACTCTGTTGATGGGAAAAACCC
Organism: Lathyrus aphaca; assembly: GCA_963966055.1. Taxonomy (NCBI): domain Eukaryota; kingdom Viridiplantae; phylum Streptophyta; class Magnoliopsida; order Fabales; family Fabaceae; genus Lathyrus; species Lathyrus aphaca. Next base: position 220,940,935 of record OZ014523.1, on the reverse strand, counting down.
TCCTACGAGCAATGTTTCCTGAAAGAACAACAAAGTGAGAAAACAACAACAAAAACACCTACAAAACAAAGAATGAGGTTAGTATGCAATGTAGTATGCCTATTTGTCTTCCAAGGATATCCGGTTTGGTTCTTTGGTTTTGACCTTCCAGACCTCTAGGAATGAAGATGTTAAAGAGAAATGAAGCCCTAGAGAAAATCCAAGTAATACATAAACCATACATTACAAATGCAAAAGATACATAGTTTATGATTACAACAAGTTCCCATGGTGGGTCAAAATACAATTAAGTCGAGAAATACAACAAAATCACCATGAGAAATAATGTACAACCAAAATAAAATACAAGTACAAAGAAATCAAACATCCAGCCTAAAGTCATCCTCTTTGACTTCCTTTAGGAGAGCATCAGTCACTAGTCCAATTGGATGCTTTGTGATGGTCCTGATAAGAAGGTTCTTGGTGGCAATGGCACTTGTCAACTTATGGTACTTGTCTTGGTCTTTTGATCTCTTCAACCCCGCTCGGAGTTTCAACTCGGAGATTTCCTTCTGTGCTGCTAACAAGGCTTCCTGACTCTTCTTCTCATTAGCTTCCAGCTGCTCTATCCTAGCCTGTGTCTTCTGATCCTCTTGCAAGCGAGCCTCAGTAATTATGATCCACCTAGTCTGACTTTCTTCCAAGTAGTGCTCAGCTTTGGCTTTCTGAATCTTAGCTTCTTTGCAAGCATTCTTCAATACCAACTCCCCTGCTCGGGCTTTTTTGATAAAGTCCTCTGTCTTTTCTATCTTGGCCATATGCTCGATCCAGAGCTTCTTTAACCTCTCAACATCCAAACGACCATCATTCCTTTCCCAAAGGGTCTTCTTCAAAGCTTCAGAAAGATGGGTATTCCTCTCTTTCAGCTTATCAAATTCCTCCAGACTCACTGTAGCTATGGTCTCTACTGATGATAGCTCTAGCACATCTTCCAGGGTGAATGGCATGCGGGTGATCTTTCCTCTGATGCGAGACCAATCAAGGTACTGAGCTGAAGCTATGTTGTTGCACTTGCCAAGAATAACAGTCCCTTTTGTTTGTATGTTATCCCAAGCCCAGACTGCTTGTCGGATGTTGGGATGATTATTCTGAACATCACAGTCAAGGGTCTTTGCTAAATCATTCTCTCTTGGTGGATGTACTAAGGCATACCCTAGCTTCCTTTTGAAAAGCAAAGGACTGTAGTTGATGCAACCCTTCGCTCCAATAAGAGGTACGTTGGGATACTTCCCACGACTTGTAATCATGTACCTGCCCTTGGTGCTCTGAGTACACCACCTGATGTCTTATGAAGTGAGATCAATCATTCTTTTAGACTAATTTCTTGACTGATGAGGATTCAGGAAAGCTTCTGTCTTTGGCAGGTGTCTCAATAACCAACAGTAGAAAAGAGGTGCACAACATCTGACTAGTCTTCCCCTCTGCTTCTCATTTCTCTGATGCCCTGAGTAGTAGAAATCCCCTAGCAAGGTAGGAACTGGATTCTTCAACAGGAAGATGTGGATATCATTCTTGCTTACAAACTTAGGCTCTTCTGCAAATAAGATGATTCCATATACACTAAGAGTTAGGAGGGCACAAACAGTTTCCCACTTCCCTACTGCTGCATGACTGGTGGCCTGAGTGATCAAGAAGTCCAAATGGAGGCCTGGGATTCCAGCCTTGGTGGTCATATGTTGATCAATGATGGTGTTTTCCAAATGTAAAGCTTTAGCTATGTCTTCATTCCTAGGAGTAGTCATCTCAGGGTTGAAAGGGATTCCTCTTCTGATGGGGACACCCAACAACATGGAAAACTCTTCCAACAAAGGATCCATCTGAAAGTTTGGGAAAGTGAAACATCTAAGAGGAGGGTCATAGAACTGAAGGCAAGTATGAATCATGATCCTCTGTGATGCATCCAAGTCTATGATCATGTCCATGATACTACCATAGTGTTGCCTGAATAAAGGGACATGATCAGGAGTGATAAGTGCCTGAATCTGTCTGATGCCTGCTAGAGAGGGCTCAAAGAAATGATAAGTTATGTTGCTCTTCCTGTATGAATCCATACTGACAATGGATGCTGATGAAGATAATTGAAGGAGATAACTGAAAAAGATATCAGCTGAAGGAGATCTCTGAGGAAGATAACTGATGAAGTTGGCTGAGCAGAAGAATAGTCAAAACCAAACCAAAGATGATGTGGATACCCTGTAAAACAAATAGACAAATGTTAAAATGATGCAAAATGATGTATGCAGAATGATATGCAAGGATTTGTGATCAGGTGCTGGATTTTCCATTTGCTTTTATAGGGTCCATGAGTGCTCATAAATCCAGATGAAGGCTAGAGAACCAGTAACCAGGTGGGGAACTCAAATAAAGAGTCACAAGTCCAGGGTCTCATAAGATCAATCCAAAATAGTGTAACCTTAAAACAATATCAGTAACAGGGTATGTTTAGGCCAAAGGTTCCTGCAAACCTGTAAACATCCCAACCCACTCACAGGTATTGTTCTAGAACAAGGATCCTCAGACTTGGATCTATTATGAGAAGTGTAAACACTTTTAACCTAGAGGTACAATGTTTACATTAATCATAAAGAACCCTCCTCTAATTCACCTCAGATGCTGAAGGTCATCTAAAAAGGTCATCCAGACTTAGCATGCTTCCCAGATAGCCCTAGCACTACAGGAAATCCGTAGCACAGAGTTCTCAAGAAGATACCCATGTCTGAACCGTGTTTTCATATTCCTGCACCAGACCACAATGGAATGGAAAAAAATATGAATCCACTCTAATCCTATGTGTCACTCAGGCTCCCGGTGTGGAACCTTTCTCACTGAGATACCCCTCCAACCAAGGTAAACCAACAAATCCAGCACATGATATGATGATAATAATATGAAATGCATAAACAGTAAATGAAAGCAATAAATAAAGTTGTATAGAAAGAAATAAATAAAGCAATAAACAAAAAGCACACATAACACCCCCAAAAACACAAATCAAACAAGCGCTAGGAGAATCCCACAAAAAAGAACCAGAAGCCCTGGTTGCAAGAAATTCATCCCCAGCAGAGTCGCCAAATTGTCGCTCCCTGGACTTACGTCCCAGTGCAAACGCGAACTGTCGGCGAAGAGAAAGGGTTGAATAGAGTCACCAGCTAGGCATTTATATCCCGAGGGAAAGGTAATGCTGCATAAACATGGAAAGAGATAGATAAGACGGTTGAGAACCAGAGAAACTGAGAAAGGGGGTTGGTTACGACTTGGGAATGTATTAGCACCCAGATCGTCCACCGTAATCGACGGGATCCACACTTACAAGATTGTGTTTAAAAGGGGTAGGTGTAGGTGTTATATGTGTGCAAAATCTAGGGAAAGAAAATACAGGTGTCAGTGCAAAAGGTGTGAATTTTTAGGAACTGAGGATTTAGAAAGAATGCTGAAAGAGGGGGATGACAAAGAGACTTTTGTTCAATAAATGTTAAGTTATGCCTACGTATCCTCTCGTGCAGTGAGGAAGTCAGAACACCGTAGTTCAACTCAAAGGGACTGGAAAAAGATTGCCTGTGAACTTCTTGCTTGTCTATGCTCAAGTGTATGACTCGTCTGGCTCGAGTGCTAATTGTCTTACATTAGACGGAAGAAGCGAGTTCTCGTTTGTGAATGAGTGTGATGAGAAAAGAATCCCAAAGGAGACGATTATTGTTTGTTTTTGTTTTTTCAGTTTTTTATTGTTTTTAGTGTTTTGCATAGGATAATGAGCTTTAAGCCTAAATCAAGGGTCGTAAACTCATTATATCCTCCCTAATTAGGGATAATGAGCCTACTTAAGTACGAGATAAGAATCTCAACTTAATTACCATGATGATGTAGGATTAAGATCATTAACCTACTTGTGATTATTTAAATGTTTTTAGGTTTTGTTTAGTGTTAAGTAATAAGTTTAATCTCTAATCACAGATTAGTGAACTCATTACACCATCCTAATAGAAGGATGATAGATGAGAACACTTAAGCTGAGGAAGATACCTCAACTTAATCCATGGTTAGGGACTAAATTCATTATATAACAAGCCTTTATAAAATGGATTTTAATTAAAAGGGCGAGATTAAGAAGTGGATTTTATGTTTGTAAGACAACTTGAGGGGGACTTGTCCATTAAACACTAGGGTTAGTCCCTCTTAACCATAAGGAAGAGATAGAACCCTAATATAAGGCCCAAGTTACAAGATAAAGTCTTAGTGATTAAGAGATGATAAGAGAGACTCAAGGAGACTCAAAGGTAAAAGACTAGGGGGGAATATACACAACCCTAAAAGTTATCATGCTTGGATATCCTATGGTTTGTGAGGCTTAAGAGAAAAGATCTTCAAGAAGGCCACCATGGAAGAAGCAGATGAAAAGAGAAGGAGAAGGAAGAATAAGTTACTTACTTCCTGAAGAAGATAAGTAACCTAAAAGAAAGAAAGTAAGAAGGAGGGAGCATAAGTGAAGAAAATTCACTTCAAAGACAAATAAGAATGCATATGAATAGATGATAAGAGGTGGGAGGTGAAGGCAAATCCACTTCCCAGATGACTTACCAAAAGTTCCTGAAATGTTAGTATGAATGCATAATATGCAAGGAAAAAAGAAATAAGATGAACAAAGATGCAAAGATCAAAACCAGAAGTGATTATGCAATGAAAATATGTTATGAGATGATGCAAAGTCATACAAGATGCATATGAATGATCATACAAGGATGAGATGCAATGGAAGCATGTTCAGAAGCATGAAAACACATGGATGTTCATGATTGAAATGAATGAAAAACATGCCAAAATGATGCAACAATGACCAAGCAATGTTTCAAACATGTCCTAAGATGTATAAGATGACATACAAAATAATGGAATGACATGACAAGTTCATAATTTCATGATATGCAAAGAAGAATGCAAATGAAGATGCAAAAGGGTTTTAAGGAAACATGAGATGCATATGACCAAAACAGAAGCAATCACCATGATAAAAAATTTAAATTGAGCTCAAACAAACCCTAATCCCATACAAGATCACATCCCAAAGGAGAAGGTCAGAAGCTAATCCTAATAAAAGTTATGAAATTTCTAAGTTGACTAGGGTTTTTGGGTGCTTCTAAAGGAAAAATGCAAATAAAATTGAAAATGCAAGATTAAAATATGAGATAAATAACCTAGAAACTTGATGCAATATGTGAAACAATTCAAAAATAATCAAGTTCAAACTCATCATGGTTAGGCAGAAATGAATTTCTCAAGTTAGGGTTAAAAAATGTGGAATTTATGAACCCTAATTCAAAGAAAATTGTGAAAATGTGATCAAACCTAAAATGAAATTTGTATGGTGAGTTTGAAATTTTTTCTAAATGTGTAAGAATGCTTCATGATTTTTTTGGTGATTTTTAGAAACCTAAATGCATATTTAATTAATTCAAATCAATTAATTAATTAAATAAAACATTTAAATATTTTAAAAATACTTTTTAAATGCAAAAAATAAAATAAAAAATGTGTTTAGGTTGAGAAAAATATTTGAAACAGAAATTCAAGAAATGAGATTTTTTGAATGGTTTTTGCTATTTTAAATAAATTGGACAAAAGAAATGTAATAAAATGAAAATAAAATGAAAATAAAGGAAAGTCAAATGATCCAGTGGCTGAGATTTGAACCTGGGGAAAAGGGTTGACTGCGCGCGTGAATAAAGGGTCGGGATTAAAACTGGCTAAATAAAATTAATTAATTTAAATAATCAGGATTAGGGCTAACTGAAGTGATTTGGTACACTCAAACACGCGCGAAGCAAAATCCAATGGCCTGAATTCAAACTAGCCTAATTAATTAAAGATTAGCCCTAATGACTCTCAGGTGGCCGGAGAAGACCTCCAGTCATCTTCTCCGACAAGCTATCTTACCTGAATCCCTCAAAACGCCATGAAAACTCACCACAAGCTCCAGAATGGATCATCTAACATCACTAAACAAGAATCCAGCCCCAAACAACATTTATTTTGCATCAAACAAGAGAATCAAACAAAAACATGTTTCACGGGCAAACTTTCAGAAGATCAATACATGCTTAATACTCAACCATTTTCAAAAGTAAAGACATCAGCATGATCAGGGAAGCATTTAGATTGATATTGTAACTTAAAAAGAGAGTTCTGGAAAAAAAAGTTCTTGATGAGACCTGAGATGAAGCTTTCTCAATCTGAGATTTCTGGACCTCTGCTTGGTGTTAATCCACTCCACTTGATCCCTTGATGCTTCTGTAGAGCTTAGAACAAGTTTTGAATGGCTAGTTTGAGTGGTTTGGTTCTGATAACTCAGAAATCGTATTTCTGATTGAAAGGGGTTTTCAGACAATTTTAATGGTTGGGTTTTGTTCTATGGATGATTTTGAGATGATTGGTGAAGAAAACTTTGAGTTTGAGTGGCTGAGGAGTGAGTTTCGAAGGAATGAAGATTTTGGGGATTTTTTAGCAATCTCAGTTGTTGGATGATTCAGGCTTGTGTGTGTTATGAAATGAGTTGGATAAGGTTAGTATAGGCCAATGGGAGTGATCAGAAAGTGGGTGGTGGCATAGTGTGATTGGTATGAGCCAAGTTTCAAAAATGTCAACATTATATACTTGAGGTATGGGCATGGTTCAGAGCTGTTTCAAGGGGTGTCTTGGCCTCAGCTGAGTTCATGGATGGCCCTTGGATCAATAGAGTGCAGCTGGATGGCCTTGATCAAGTGTTTGCAAGCTTTATGCATTTTGACAACTTTGAAATTTCTTGAGAAATTGGCCATAAAAACTTGTGATGCAAGGCATGATTCTGATCCAAATGTGTTGCACTATGTTGGTATGATGTTTAGAAGTTGATTAGAGGTCATGAAATGGCTTGGCAAGTGAATTTTCAAATTTCCCTCTTTGGTGCACACTTGAAAATTATAAGATTTTTTTCCAACTTTGAAAGGCCATATCTTGAGTTCTAGGATGAATCAAGACATGTTCTTGTACTTTTTGAAAATGGGAAGACATAATCTACAACTTTCATGTCCTAGAATTTTTCATTTGAAGCATTTTTGGTCATGAAAGAATAGGTTGAATATCTTTCCCAAAATGGAAAGTTTCCATTACAAGTCCTTTCCAAAAATAGAAAGTTTGCATTTGGCTCAAAATTCTTCACCTTTTTGAACTTCCAACCACTTCTAAGATCAAATAAAGATCATAGATTCTCAAAATGATGATGATGACCCTTTGGTACCCTTGATGGAGGCCTCAGTGAATTTCTTCATCAAACTTGGCACACATGATCCTTATAACATATTAAGACCATTAGAAACAAAAATGACCAAAACATTTGGGATTAAGGCCTCTGAAACCAAAACCCTAATTTTAGGTTATCTGTGCAGGAAATCTTCAGTGTGCCTCTATGCCTTTGTCATGCTTTTGTGATCCCTTGACTTTTATGAACCTTGGGGGGCATATTATGATCATGTAACACACATGGACCCTCTTGGCAAGCTTTAAAACTAATGGGATGGCTCAGATCACTTTTTGGATTGCTTAGATCACAAACCCTAGATGCAGATGAAATGAACTCTACAGTGGGATATGATATGCTTATGTTAATGCATAAATGAAAGATCACAAGCCATGGTGTGAGAAAAAGTGAGGGCAAATTTGGGGTATTTACAAAGGGCCAGGATTCATTCTGGCTAATTAAATTGTTTTATAATTAATTAAACAGGATTTATTTAATTAATTAGATTAGGGTTTTAATGACCTAATTCTATCCATTCACGTGCGTAATTAAAACAGATCCAAGGGTCCACATTAAATCTGGACAACTAACCCTAATCAAACCCTAAACATTTTCAGGTGATTGGAGGAAGCTCCGGTCACCTTCTCCGGCGAGCTCTTCACCCTATCTCACTTCCTAGGCTACCCCAGACTCCCTAACTCTCCAGAATCATCCCCCAAACAACTCTAAACAAGAATCAAGCCATAAAAATCATTTATATTGCATCAAAATGGAGAATCGAAGAAAAACGTTTTCAGATAAAAAAGTTTCACAGCAAGCATACATCCTGGTTTCTCAACCATTTTCAAAACAAATCATATCACCATGATCAGAGAGACATACAAAATCATATTATAACTTAAAATGGAGTTTCTGGAAAAATATTTTGAGATGGCTACCTGAGATGGAGCTTTGTCAATCTGAGCTTTCTGTCCTTTCCTTTGATGATAATACACTCCACTTGATCCCTTTGTGCTTCTGAAGGGCTTGAATAAAGTTTGTATTGCTTGGTTTTGAAGATTCAGTTCTGCTAAGGCAGAAATCGTGTCTTTGGTTCAGAGGCTTTTAGGGCAAAATGAAGGGTGGTTTGTGATCCTTAGACCATTTGGAGATGATTGGTGAAGTTTGTTTTGAGGTTTGTGGCTTGAGTCATCAGATTCAAAGAGATGAAGGTTTTTGGGGATTTTTGGCAATCTGAGCTTATGGGATGATTCAGGCCAATGTGTCTTATGAAATGAGGTGCTTGAGGCTTGTATGTGATGTCCTAATTGGCCAGAGGAGTTGGTGTGTCACAGTTTGATTGGTACGGGCAAATTGCAAAAAGTCAAAAGTTTTTGTACCACAAGCATGGGCCATGGCAGAAGCTGTTTGAAGGGGTGTCTGGCTTCAGCTAAGTTCATGGGTGGCCCTTGGATTGAGTTTGTGCAGCCGTAACAAGTGGATGAAGAGATATCATAGGTTTTGCAAATTTCCCTCTTTGGAATTTCTTGAAGTGCAAGGCATATAATATTGTGATTTTTGGTGCAATATTGATCAAAATGTGTTGCATTATGTTGGTATGATGTTTAGAAGTTTATTAGAGGTCTTGAAATGGCTTGGCAAGTGAAATTGCAAAAATCCCTCTTTAGTGGACACTTGAAAATTATAGGATTTTTGCCAACTTTGAAAGGTCATATCTTGAGTTCTAGGATGAATCAAGAAATGTTCTTGTACTATATGAAAATGGGAAGACATAATTTACAACATTCATGTCCAAGTATTTTTCATTTGAAGCATTTTTGGTCATGAAAGAATAGGTTGAATATCTTTCCCAAAATGGAAAGTTTCCATTACAAGTCATTTCCCTAAATAGCAAGTTTGAATTTGGCTCAAAATTCTTCAACTTTTTTATCTTCCAACCACTTCAATGATAAAATAAAGATCATAGATACTCAAAATGATGATGATGACCATTTGGTACCCTTGATAGAGGCCTCAGATGCCCTGATTTTGACTTTACTTGCTCAAGAAATTACCCAATGATCAGATGACTTCCACATTGAATTTCTTCATCAAATTTGGTACACATGATCCTTATAACACATTAAGACCATTAGAATAAAGAATGACCAAATAATTTGAGGTTAAGGGCCTCAAACCCAAAACCCTAATTTTGGTCATCTGTGCAGGAAAACCCTAGCTCTGCCTGGACTTCTGTGCAATCTTTTGACATTTTGTGACTTCCAATCATCCTTGGAGATATAATAAGACTATAAACCCCTCATGGACCCTCTTGGAATGCTTCAAGGCCTCAGAGATTGCTCAAATCACTTCTAAGATTCATCTGATCACAAAACCCTAATTGTGCATTCATGCAATGATTTGATGAATTTATTTATGCAATGTGAGATGCAATGAGATGTTTATGCAAAATGAGATAATAAGCCATGGTGTGAGAAAAATAAGTGAGGGCAAATTTGGGGTGTTTACAACAAGCATGGATCCCGTCGGATATGGCAGATGATCTGGGGTGCTAATACCTTCCCAGGTCGTAACCGACTCCCGAACCCAGATCTTTGGTTCGCAGGACCTTGTCCTTTATTTTCTCTTAGGTTTGTGCATCATTACCTTTCTCATTCATTCAGGATAAAAATGCTTGGCTGGAGACTCTATCTTTTCCGTGCCACTTTCGCGTTTGTACTAGGATGAAAATCCCGGGAGCGACATAGACTCCTAAATCTGATACTGAGATTAGACGTTTTCTGGGCTTAGCAGGTTATTACAGGAAGTTTATTGAAGGTTTTTCGAAGTTAGTGCTACCTTTGACTTAGTTAACTCTAAAAAGCCAAGCTTATGTGTGGAATGTTGCGTGTGAAAAGAGTTTTGTAGAGTTGAAGAAGAAGTTGACAACTGCTCCAGTGTTGATTTTGTCGAATCCAAATAGTCGTTCACGGTGTATTGTGATGCGTTGAAGATGGGACTTGGAGGAGTTTTGTGAAAAATGGTCAAGTGGTTGTTTATGCTTAAAGACAATTGAGAGTTCATGAAAGGAATTATCCTACGCATGATTTAGAATTGGCAGTTGTGGTGTCTGTGTTGAAGATCTAGAGACATTATCCCTTTAGATCGAAATTCGAAGTGTTCAGAGATCTCAAGAGTTTGAAATATCTGTTTGACCAGAAGGAACTGAATATGAGGTAGTGAAGATGGTTAGAATTGTTGAAAGACTTTAATTTTGATTTGAATTACCATCCTGGTAAGGCAAATGTGGTTTCAAATGCTTTGAGTAGGAAGACATTTCATATGTCGATGTTGATGGTGAAAGAACTTGAAATGATTGAACAATTCTGAGATATGAGTTTATTGTGTGAAGCTACATCTTAAAGTCTGAAGTTGGGAATGCTGAAGTTGACCAGTGAAATTGTGGAAAGGATCTGTTGACATTGATTAACCAATGTAACAGAGGTGAATTTCGAGTTAATGAGAATGGTGTGATGAGATTCCAGGATAGAGTGTGTATTCCTGATGTTCCAGAAATAAAGAAGAGTATCTTAGAAGATGGACCTCGTAGTCGATTGAGTATCCATCCTGGTGCTACGAAGCTGTACCATGATTTGCAGAAATTGTTTTGGTGGCCAGCTATGAAGAAGGATGTTGATGAATTTGTGTATGCATGGTTGAACTGTGAGAACTCGAAGATTGAACATAAAAACCCGTTAGGTTTGATGCAGCCATTGAATATTCCAGAATGGAAGTGGGATAGCATTCCCATGGATTTTGTGATAGGTTTGCCGAAGAATGCTAAGGGAAATGATTATATTTGAGTAATTGTAGATAGATTGACTAAGTCGGCCCATTTCTTGCCGATGAAGATTAATCATTCTATGTAGAAGCTAGTTGGGTTGTATATTGAAGAGATTGTGAAGTTGCATGGGATACCGTCGAGTATTGTATCGAATAGAGATTTGCGGTTTACTTCAAGGTTTTGGAAGAGTGAGGATGAGGGCTTATGTGTTGGATCAAGGAGGATCTTGGGATAGTCATTTTTCGTTGATTGATTTTACCTACAATAATAGTTATCATGCTAGTATTGGAATGGCACCGTATGAGGCATTGTATGGTAGAAGATGTCAGACTCCATTGTGTTGGTATGAACCAGGAGAGAGTGCAGTACTCGGACCTAAGATTGTGCAAGACACGGTTGAGACGATTAGGATGATACAATAAATAATGAAGGCTTCTTAGAGTCGACATAAGAGTTATCATGATAAGAGGAGAAAAGCTCTTGAATTCCAAGAGGGAGACCATGTGTTCTTGAGAGTTACTCTGGTGACTGGTGTCGAAAGAGCTTTGAAGTCTAGAAAGCTCACTTCGTGTTTTGTTGGTCTGTATTAGATTTTGCAAATGATCAGAGAGGTAGCATATCGGATTGTGTTACCACCATCGCTTGCAAATTTGCATGATGTGTTTCATGTGTCGCAGTTGAGGAAGTATGTGTGCGATCCATCGTATGTGATTCAGATGGATGACATTCAGGTAAGAGATAATCTGACTGTTGAAGTTTTACCATTGCGGATAAATGGTCGAGAAATGAAGTTTTTGCAAGGAAAAGATATTGCCTTAGTAAAGGTATTATGGGGTGGACCAGCAGGTGAAAGTTAGACTTGGGAACGTGAAAGCCAGATAAAGGAGTCGTATCTGAGTCTGTTCGTTTCAGGTAACATTTTCGAGGACGAAAATTCCTAAAGTGAGGGAGAGTTGTAACACCCCAATTTCATAATTTAATTATTTATGTAATTATTTATGAATAAGTGGTAATTTGTGGAATTTTGTGGAATATTAAGAAGAATATAATATTTTTATTAAATAGTGATATTATAATAATTGGATATTATTTAAATATTATTATTAAAAATCAAATAAAAGAAGTTGGAGGTCTAAGGGGTAAAGTGGTCTTTTGTGAAGTTTATGAGAAAAGGGATACGATCAAAATTCTCATAATCGTGTTTTTGGTGAAGGCTGAAGGATTGCTCTGAAGAACAAGGAGACCAAAGGGGAATTGCTCAAGAGGTGAAAGAGAAAGCTCAATTGAATAAGGTATGGGGAGTAGTTCTCTTTCAATGTCTATAATGTATGGATTGTCTTATGAGGAAAGGGGATTTTTTTAGGGGAAACCTTAGGGTTGGGTAGTTTGTTGATAGAATTTGATGATTTGTTGTTGTTAGAGGTTATAAGTGATGATTACATGATTATTACATGATGATGATAATAGGTTGCATAATCGTTTTATGTTGTTTTCTGCTGTAAATTGGTGTTTTGAGGGTTTTTGGGCGTGGCTGAGATGTACAGAAAATCACAGGGTTTTCTGCTAGAAATCACCTTCTAGCTTAGCAAGCAGGAGCTCGCTTATTGAGCGAGTGGAATTTTGGAGAGTTCGCATATAGAGAGTTGCTCGCTTAGCGAGCTAGCTCTTCGCTTAGCGAGACCTGTAGCTTTTTGAAAAATAATTTCTTTTCTTGGATGACTCGTGATGATTTTTTTTATTGTGCTATTATGTAGGCTAAATATGTAGGAAATCTGATGAAATGGTCTTATGATGACTATCTTGTAAGATGATGTTATGTAGTAATGATAATATGAATAGGCAAGTAGATATATGAATGACGAATGATGTATAATGATGAATGATGGTGCAAATGTTGATTAAGATGATATTGTTGCTGTTGTTGCATCGTGCATTCATGGCATTCTTATGATGATTGAGGGTTCAATCCCATTGTGTGGATTGAGTTGTTATTGTTTATGTTGTGCTCCCTTGTGGAGGGTTGATGGCCAGTGTCCATCACATGTTGAAAATCGGTACCACATGCTTTAATGAAGTTGCATTTCATTATTTGTGGCATAACATGAATGTATTTTTTGTATGAACATGTGACTTGTTATTGTATGTGGGTGAAATTGATGTAAATGATGTATGATGGCATGTTGTCTTATAATTCTGTCTTTATATTATGTATATTAAATGTGGACTACTCACCCTGCCTGCCTTTCATGATGGTCTATTATGTCATCCTGCAAATTCTCAAGAATAGTTCGGTGATCGGAAGTAGCTTGGAGTACTTCTTTTGTTGTTTGTAGAGTCTAGGTGGTGTCCTGCTCTGTGTCGTGTAACATGTAACGCCCAAATATTTAATTATTTACTCAATCAAATATTTAATTATTTATTTGTGATTATTCAGTCGATTTTGTGTTACGGTAAATTAAGTTGGGATATTAAGTCAGAAAGTCGTGGAAAAAATATTAGAAGTAATATTAGTGTTTTAGAGTGTGTTGGTTTAGTGGGCTAGAATTCATGTCAGAATAAGTAATAGAGGGGTGTAAGTTATTAGGCCCATTAGTAATATTAGTAGAATAATAATATTATATGATAAAAAGAAATAGAAAGAAAACAAGTTAGGTTATTATGAGTAAGTGGAAGTAGAAGTGGAACAGAGCACGATCATGAGAGACGAAGTTGCGTGAGAGAAACTACAATCGGTGCGATTTCCCGGAATCTGATCAAGTTAGAGGTGCCTTTAATCCAAGGTAAAGGTGGATTCGACTTTTATAATCGGGTATGATAATTGGTATGTAGGGTTGGGTAATTTGTGTGTTGTTGTGAATTATTGATGTTGTCGTGATAATTGTGATTTCTTACAGTTGTGATTAATCGATGTTGTTAAGTTGTTTAGTTGATAAGCTATTTAGGTTGAATAAATGATTTGGTTGGGAATGTTGCATAAACTATAAACAAATTATTTAGTAATGTGCATTGTTGTATGGAGTTAATTAGATAGTTGGTATTTTGAAATAGTGCAGAGAATACAGAGAATAAGAAGGAAATGGAGAGGAAACTAGAGATTTTAAGGCTGGTACGTTCTTCCCTTGAACCTGATGACCGTCAGGGAGTGGTGACTCTCGTCACTTCCCTATGTCGTTCGTCACAATGTGACGATAGTCACACTGAGGAAGATGCTTAGTTTTAACGTTCTGCTTCGTGTTTGTTAGACTGAGTAGTTTGGCTTGCTGAGATGCTTAGATGTTATTACAGAAACTTGATTTAAAATAAGTAACTAAGTACATAAACTAATTAGTTGACTTAGGATGCAGTAAGGAGTTAAGAAGTAATACTGAGATGAATTACTAAAATTTAATTATGTAATATTACCATAAAATTGATAGCATGTTTGGTGAGTTGGTTACTACCATGGGTTTAACAAAGACTTAGGAATATGCTAGTTGATAAGTTGTTGTTGTGAATTTAAGGCGTAAAGCCAACGTTGATTTTTCATTGTTATTATGTTGAAGGCCTTTGGACAACATTGATAAGTTGAATGTTGTTGTGTTGTTACGTTGTATTAGTTGTTGTTGTTGATAACCAGGTTGAGTCGCATATCATATCATTATGTATGTTAGGGTTGTTGCTCACACCATGTTGGCTTGGATTAGCACTAAGTTTAAAGTTAAAGGCTTATGTCTTGATGCCTCGGTAAATTGGCAATTTCAAGTTGGGATTTTTTGTAATACCCATATACAAAAGACATACATAAAGCATATTTTTCATATATAATATTAGAAATTTCGTACTGAAATACAAATAAGTTCTTAGCAACACATTGTATAAGTATAGTCACTACAACATAAGGTACTAAAACAAGTCTATAAAATAATACAAGGTGTTCAAGCTACAAAAATCTAAGAACTAGATCCAAGATCTCAAAATCCACTGCGGAAGACAAAGCCATCAACTAGTAAGGATAATTAGGTCGCCTTATCCTTACCCTTAACGGAACCCGAAGTATCTGAAATAACAACATCAATATTGGGTGAGATAAAACATCTCAGTGGGTTCCCTATCTTAGAGTTCTCTCGGCTCTAAGGGTCAAACCTAATAATTCCACGAATACAAAGTATCCTCTCAAAAGTAACTAAGCCGAAACGGAACATACAAGCAACAATTCATACAACACTTCTCGTGGGACTCAGTGAAACACCCGCCTCAAGTATGAACCACCAGACTTCTCATGGGACTCAATGAAATACCCATCTCAAGTTATCACTCGCTTCCTGTGGGACTCAATGTAATACCTTCCTCAAGCTAACACTCGCTTCCCGTGGGACTCAATGTAATACCCACCTCAAGCTAACACTCGCTTCCCGTGGGACTCAATGTAATACCCACCTCTAGCTAGCACTCGCTTCCTGTGGGACTCAATGTAATACCCACCTGAAGCTAACAATCCCTTCCTGTGGGACTCAATTTAATACTCACCTCAAGCTAACGGGGATACAATCAAATACGCTTCTCTTTTCTTACTAGTCTACGAGAAATCCTAGGTACCTCACAAGTCTTACCATTTCATTTCTTTAAGCTCATACTTTTCATAATTTCGCCTTCTTATGGTTAAGTCGGAAAATCGGGAAAAAGTCGGGTAAAAAAATAATATTCTTCAACATCATAAGAAAATACATGATTTTAGCTTTAAAAAGGTATGTGGAACGTTAAAACTAGATGCCCGGATCAAAAATTATGAATTATATACCACACTTGACACCTACAGGTCTCGCTGATCGAGCCCCCAATTTATGGAATTCTCGCTGAGCGAGGAACTGCTCGTTGAGCGAGCTATACCAGTTCAGGAAATTCCAGGCTTAAGGGAAATGACCTATCCAATCCAAACTCAACTCCAAATATCAACCAATGCAGAAAGACATAGCCAAACATGTTCATAGATATAATGTGAGTTTCATAGTTAAGTTTTAATCAAGTTTTAAACGTTAAACTTTCAATTTCTAAGATTTCTCAATGAAACCCTAAACCACAAAATCTCTAAAACTCAACCAAAATCAAAGATAAAAGTTCTAACTAAGAACCCACCTCGGGAGATGAAGATTGGCGGAAAGATTGAGTCGATTCGACGGACGGATGGCGAAGAAGATGAATTTTAAGTCTTGGGGTTTTTCCTCCTCTTCTTCTCTTCTCTCTCTTTTCTTCCTTCTTCTTTCTATTCTTTTCCTTACTAACTTTCTCCTCTTCTTATTTCCTTTCTACTAATAAATATAAAAACATATATTTTACCTTTGTGTCCAAAATTAGAGAGTATCCAAAAATGTCTCTTAATCCGATATTTTATAAAACCTCTGAGTCAACTAATATTAATTAATAAAATAATATCTCGTTGATTACTCTATTTAGTTCCGTAAAAATTTCTTAGAGTATTCTGGAATAATATTATTACCAATTAATATTATTCAGAGCGTTAAATAAAATACGGGGTATTACATCCCCCCCCTCTTAAATAAAATTCGTCCACGAATTTAAAGGATTACCTGAACAGGTGAAGATATGATTCTCGTATCTATGATTCTCATCCCATTGCACGTTAACAAGTGGTATCTTTTTATTCCTTAACACATTGGTTTCTCTCCCAACAATACGGCTCGGTTGGGGTTTAAAGGTCAAATCTGTTTCTATCTCTATAGAATCTGGTAGAATAGGATGAAGAGGATTGGGAACAAACCTACGAAGTTGAGATACATGGAAAACATCATGCATTTCAGATAGAGAGGATGGCACGGCTAAACGGTAAGTAACCTCACCAATCCTTTCTAGAATCTGATACAGTCCCACGTATCTCGGACTTAACTTACGTGACTTAAACGGTCCTTTCAACCTCAATCTCGGAGTGAATTTCAAGTATACATGATCACCTTCACCAAATTCCAAAGGCCTCCTTTGATTGTCAGTATAGTTCTTCTGACGATCTTGTGCTTGTTTAATCTTTTCTCGGATCATACGAATCCTTTCCATAGTCTCTTGAATAACTTCTGGTCCTAAAATCCTATCTTCACCCAGTTACGACCAACACAAAGGTGTTCTACACTTTCTTCCGTACAAAGCCTCATGCGGAGTCATTCCGATGCTCACATGGTAACTATTGTTGTACGAAAATTTGATCAACGGAAAAAGTTCATTCCAATTTCCATTACATTCCAAAACACACGCTCTCAACATATCTTCCATCGTTTGAATCGTACCTTTCGTCTGACCATCCATTTGAGGATGATTAGAAGTACTCAAACGCAAATTCGTATCCATGGCTTGTTGGAACACCCTCCAAAATATCGAAGTGAACTTCGGGTCTCTATCCGATATAATACTGGACGGGAGACCATGCAATCTCACAATTTCAGTAATAAACAACCTTGCAAGCTGACTTTCCTTATATGTAGTCTTCACGTCTAAGAAATGCGCAAATTTCGTTAGTCGATCTACAATCACCCAAACAGAGTCATAGCCACCTTGAGTGCTCAGTAAACCTACTGCAAAGTCCATAGAGATACTATCCCATTTCCATGTTGGGATGTCCAAAGGTTGTAACAATATGCCCAGTCGTTGGTGTTCAATTTTCACTGGCTGACACACCGCACATTCGGACACAAATACCACAACTTCCTTTTTCATCCCGGACCACCAATACTCCCTCTTCAAGTCTTGATACATCTTCAAAGAACCCAGATGTATCGTAAAAGAACCTTTATGTGCTTCTTCCAAAATCTTTCTCTTTAACACATCATCATTCGGAATGCAAATTCTTTTGTTGAATAGGATGATACCATCTAATGCTCTTACGAAACCCGGTTGGAGTAATAATCTTTGAACCTTTTCATCTAAAACTTGTGCTTGTTGAATATCATTCCTCAAAGTAGAATTAATATTCAAGTTTCCCATGATTACACCATTCGAAGTCCAAACAAACTAAAGATTAAGATCTCGAAACTTTTCCAATAATGCATACTCCAACACCATTAATTCGACACTATGGATCACTTTTCTACTTAAAGCATTTGCCACTTTGTTCACTTTTCCTGGGTGATACTTCAACTCAAGGTCATAATCTTTCAAATATTCCATCCATCTCCTCTGTCTCATATTCAGTTTGTTTTGATCAAAGAGGTACTTCAAACTCTTGTGATCACTAAACATCTCAAAACGCACACCATACAAATAGTGCCGTCACACTTTCAAGGTAAACACCACGACCACTAATTCCAAATCATGCGTAGGATAATTCTTCTCATGAACTCTCAACTGCCTAGAAGCATACGCTACCACCTGACCTTCTTGCATGAGAACACCTCCTAATCCCATCTTCGAAGCATCACAAAACACTTCATAAAATTTGTTAGGATCAGGAATAATCAAGACTTGAGCAGTTTTCAATTTCTCCTTCAACCACACGAAACTTTGCTCATAACTAGAATCCCATTCATAAGTGAAGTACTTCCTAGTGAGTTTAGTTAACAGTAACATCCTCTGAGAAAAACCTTTAATAAATCTTCTATAGTAACCTACCAAACCTTGGAAGCTTCTCACTTCTGTAACATTTTTCGGTCTCTCCCAATTAATTACAGCTTCTATCTTCGAAGGATCCACTGCTACACCTCCCTGTGATATAACATGTCCAAGGAACTTGACTTCCGACATCCAGAACTCACACTTACTAAACTTAGCAAAAAGTTGCTTTTCTTGCAGTATTGATAGGACAATCCTTAGATGCTCTCCGTGCTCTTGCGGAGTACGAGAATAGATAAGAATATCGTCAATAAAGATCACAAAAAATTGATCCAAATAATTCTGAAATATTCGATTCATGTAGTCCATAAAAACGGCTAGAGCATTCGTCACACCGAAAGGCATCACTAAGAATTCGTAATGACCGTAACGGGTTCTGAACGCAATCTTCTGAACATCAAAACTCTTCACACGAATCTGGTGATAGCCCGACCTCAGATCAATCTTCGAGAACACGTAGGCTCCTTTCAATTGATCTAAAAGATCGTCTATCCTCGTGTCGCTCCCCGGACATTCGTCCCGGTGCAAACGCGAATGATCAGTGATGTTGGAGGTTGAGGTTGAATAGAGTCGCCAGCTAGGTATTTTTATCCCGAAGGAAAGGTAATGCTACATAAACCTGGAAGGGTATGGATAAGACGGTTGCAAACCAAAGAAACTGAGTAAGGGGTTGGTTACGACCTGGGAAGGTATTAGCACCTAGACCGTCTGTCGTACTCGACGGGTTCCACGTTTACTTGATTGTGTTTAAAAGGGGGATAGTATAAGTGCTAAACTGTGCATAAGGAGCTAGGGAGAAAAGAATAGAGTGTCAGTGCAAAAGGAAAGTGAATACTCAAAACTGAGACTAAGGAGAGAGAAACTGGGAGGAGGAGAGGGGGAAGACAAAGAGACTTTTGTTCGATAACTGTTAAGTTATGCCTACATATCCTCTCGTGCAATGAGGAAGTCAGAACACCGTAGTTCGACTCAAAGAGACTGAGATGATCTGTTGAACTACTTACTTGTCTATGCTCAAGTGTGTGACTCGTCTGGCTCGAGTTCTAATTGTCTTGCATTAGACGGGAGAAGCGAGTTCTCGTTTTCAGAGTGAGTGTGATGAGAAAAGAATCTTGGAGGAGACATTTATTGTTTGTTTTTGTGTTTTCAGTTTTTTATTGTTTTTGGTGTTTTGCATAAGATAATGAGCTTAAGCCTTAATCAAGGGTTGTAAACTCATTATATCCTCCCTGATTAGGGATAATGAGCCTACATAAGCATGAGATGAAGATCTAAACTTAATTACCATGATGATATAGGATTAAGATCATTAACCTACTTTGGTAATTATTAAGTGTTTTTGGGTTTAGTGTTAAGTAATGAGTTTAATCTCCAATCAAAGATTAGTGACCTCATCACACCATCCTAAGAGAAGGATGATAGATGAGAACACTTAAGCTGAGGAAGACTCCTTAACTTAATCCATGGTTAGGGACTAAATTCATTATATAACAATCCTTTATTAAAGTGGATTTTAATTAAAAGGTGGGATTAAGAAGTGAGTTTTATGTTTGTAAGACTAGCTTAAGGGGGACTTGTCCATTGAACACTAGGGTTAGTCCCTCTTAACCAAAAGGAAGAGATGTAACCCTAATATAAGGCCCAAGTTACAAGATTAATTCTTTAATGATTATTAGGTGTTTTAATTAGAAGGTGTAAACAAATTAAAGGTTTAACACTAAGGATTAAAGTTATACACTCCATCCTAAGATAAGGATACGGGTATAACCCTAATTCAGAGTCCTAAAGCTGTAATTGTTTAGCCTTGATTATGAGATGAGATGAGAGACTTAAGGAGACTCAAAGGTAAAAAATAAGGGGAGACTATATACAACCCTAAAGTTATCATGCTTGGATGTTCCTATGGTTTGTGAGGCTTAAAGATAAGATCTTCAGAAGGCCACCAAGGAAGAAGAAGCAGAAGAAAAGAGAAGAGAAAGGAGAATAGGTTACTTACTTCCTAAAGACGATAAGTAACCTAAAAGAAAGAGATAGGAGAAAGAGAGCACAAGTGAAGCAAGTTAACTTCAAAGATAAATAGAATATGCAAATGAAAAGATGATAAGAGGTGGGAGGTGAAGGAAAATCCACATCCCAAACAACTTACCATAAGCCCCTGAAATGTTAGTGTGAATGCATAAGGAAAGAAATGAAATGAAATGCAACAAGTAATGATGCAATAACCAAGACTAGAAGCAATCATGCAATGTAAATGTGTCATGAGATGATGCAAAGTCAAATATGATGCATATGAATGTTCATACAAGGGATGAGATGCAAAACAAACATGTTAGGAGCTTAGAAACACATGGATACACATGAAAAGCAATGAATGCAAAGCATACCAAATGAACGAAGAAATGATCAAGAAATTTTCAAACATGTCTTAAGATGTCTAAGATGGCATACAAGATCATGTAATGCTATGACAAGTTCATATGATGTAGGTATGCAAAGATGAATACAAATGAACATAGAAAATTAGGGTTTTATGAAAGAATGAGATGCACATGTCCACAACAGAGGCATAACACATGATAAAAATTTGAAAATGCACTCAAATGAACCCTAAACATTCTTGGGATCACTCCCCAAATATGGAGATTAGAAGCTATACCAAAGTCAAGTTATGGTTTTTCTAAGTTAACTAGGATTTTTGGGTGGTTCTTCATGAAAAATGCCAAACAATTTGAAAATGCAATGCAAAATTATGAGTTAAATAACCTAGATACTACATGCAAAGTATGAAACAATGCAAAAAGAAACAAATGCAAACCCATCATGGTTGACCAGAAATGATTTTTCAAAGTTAGGGTTAGAAAATAGGCAATTTTAGAAACCCTAATTCAAAGTAAATTGTGAAAATGTGATCAAACCTAAAAAGAAATTTGTGTGATGAGTTTTTAAATTGTTCTAAATATTTAAGAATGCTTCATGAATTTTTTGGTGATTTTTAAATACCTAAATGTATTTTTAATTAATTAAAATGAATTAATTAATTAAATAAAACATTTAAATGATTTAAAAATACATTTTTAATTCAAAAATTTAAAATAAAAATGTTTTTGAGTTTTAAAAAAATATTTGAAATGAAAATGCAAAGTTTCATGATTTTAGAAATTTGTTTACTATTTTAAATAAATGCAAGAAATAAAATGTGAAATAAATAAATAGAAAAATGAAAGTATGCAAGATCAGTGGTCAGGATTTGAAGTTGATAAGATCAATGGTTGAGTGTAAAAGTCAGTGTAACTCAAGGTAGGAAGAATCAAGGGTCCAGGTTCAAAATGGCATTGCGCCCATGATCGTGTGGCTCTCACTCACTCTGATTAATCATTTTTTTTATATTAATTAACTAGGTTTAGGGTTTTAATGACTTAATCTCAACCGTTCACACGCTTCATTAAAAACAGATCCTGTGGCTGAAATTCAAACTGGCATTTAAAACAGGATTAATCCCTAATCATTCTCAGGAGACCGGAGGTAAGCTCCGGTCGTCTTCTCCGGTGTGCTCTTCACCTGAGCTCACTCAAAACACCACCCTATGCCCCCAAAATCTCCAGAATGAATCATCTAACATCCCTAAACAAGAATCCAGCCCCAAAACTCATATATATTGCATCAAACAAGAGAATCGAACAAGAACATGAAAACGAACAAAATTTTAGAACCAACATACACACTCATTTCTCAATCGTTTTCAAAAGTAAGCATATCATGATGATCAGGAGAGCACATAGAATCAATTTGTAACTTAAAATGAGGGTTCTGGAAAAATGTTTGAAGAAGCTACCTGAGTTGGAGCTTTCTAAACCTGAGCTTTTTGGCCTCTTTCTTTGTGCAATCAACCTCCAATGATCCCCCTTGAGTGAATGGAGTGCTTAGATGGAGCTTAAATGACTTGGTTTGTGTGTTTCAGTTCTGATAGTAAAGGAATCGTGTTTTGGTTTGAGTGGCTTTTAGGTCATGGAAATAGGTGGGAAATGATCTTTGAGTGATTGTGAGTTGAATGGTGAAGGAATGAGTGAGTTTTTTTGGCTAGGTAGTGAGATTCGAAGACTTGAATAATTTGCAAGTTTTTGTGATTCTGAATGTGTGTGAGCTTTCATGCTTGTGTATGTTATGTTTGAGGTGCTTAGTGTAAACACCCCAAATTTTCCCTCACTCTTTATCACACCATGGCTTGTGATATTTCATTTTTGTTTTAAAATAAGAATTACACCTCATATTGCATTTTTTGTTTCACTGCATTGTTCAAGTTCATCTGCATCTAAGGTTTGTGATCTGAGCAATCCAAGATTCCATCTGAGCCATCCCAAAGGTCTTAAAGCTTTCCAAGAGGGTCCATCTGTGTTCTATGATCATATTATGCTCCCCAAAGTTCATGAAAGTCGAGGGATCACAAGAATTGGCAAAGGCATGGAAGCAGAGCTAGGGTTTTTCCTGCACAGATGACCAAAATTAGGGTTTTGGTTTCAGAGGCCTTAACTCCAATTTTTTTGTTCATTCTTGTTTATAATCTTCTTAACATGTTATAAGGATCATGTGTACCAATTTTGATGAATAAATTCATTGTGGAAGTCATCTGATCATTGGGTAACTTCTTGAGCAAGTTAAGTCAAAATCAGGGCATCTGAGGCCCCCAACTTTGAAACCAAAGGGTCATTTTCATCAAATTGAAGTTCTATGATCTTTATTTGATCTTAGAAGTGGTTGGAAGTTAACAAAATTGAAGAATTTTGAGCCAATTGCAAACTTGCCATTTTTGGAAATGACTTGAAATGCAAACTTTCCATTTTGGGAAAGATTTTAAACCTCCTCTTTCATGACCAAAAATGCTTCAAATGAAAAATTCTTGGGCATGAAAGTTATATATTAGGTCTTTCCATTTTCAAAAAGTACAAGAACATGTCTTGATCCATCCTAGAACTCAAGATATGGCCTTTCAAAGTTGGCAAAAATCACATAATTTCAAATTTCATGCCAAAGAGGGATTTTGCATTTTGGCATATTCAAGCTTCTAAATGACTTCTAATGTGAACAAATATGTAACAACATGTCAAAACAACTTCAAAGGATCATAATTGGCCCAAGAATGGAAGCATTCCATGGCTTGAATCACAAGAAACATCAAAAGAGGGAAATTTGCATGAACCATGAAAACACTTGATCCAAGACTTCCAGCTGCATAACATTGATCCAAAGGCCATCCTTGATGCAAGATGAGGCCACACACCCCTTCAAACAAGTACTGACCCGTGCTATGCTTCAAGTACACATAACTTTGACTTTTTGCAATTTGGCCCATACCAATCAAACTATGCCACACCAACTCTCTGAACCAATAAGCATGACTTATGTGAACCTCATGGACCTCAAACATCACAACGCACAAGCCTGAATCATCCCATAGCTCAAATTGCCAAAAATCCCTCAAGAACTTCAACTCTTCGAAATTCTCAAACCACTCAGCCAAACTTCAAAATTCTTTCACCAATCATCTCCATACATCCCCCAGATCATTTCCCACCCCTCACATTCGCCTGAAACTACCTCAAACAAAAACACGATTTTGACATGAACTGAACTGAAACTTCAAAAACAACCCATACAAACTTGTTTCAAGCTTGCCAGAAGCATCAAGGGGTCCATTGGAGGGGAAAAGCACCAAGGAAGTGGCCAGAAAGCTCCAGTTTCGAAAGCTTCAACTCAGGTAACTTCAAGAACATTTTTTCCAGAAATGAATTTTTAAGTTCTTAGATGAATCTTCATGATGTGCTGATGATCCTGATGTGTTTAGTTTTGAAAATGATTGAGTATTAAGAATGTATGAGCTCTCTGAAATTTTTTGACCTAAAACTAATTTGCTTCGATTCAGCTTTAATATGTGAAATAAATTTGTTTTGATGGATTATTCTTGTTGTATGATGTTTGGGGTTTGATTATGGGCAGAGAGATTGAGTTTTAGAGACCCAGGGAGAGAGTTGAAGTTTTGGTTCGCCGGAGAAGATGACTGGAGCACTGTTCCGGTCATCTGAATGAGATTAGGGTTTAATCCTGTAATTAGTGAAGTTTGAATGTGAGCCCTCAGATCCTGCTTCTCGCGCGTGTTTAAACGGTCTAGATCCCCCATTAGCCCTAATCCAGTTTAATTAAGTTTAATTTTATTTAATTAGGTCAGGATTAATCCCAGCCATTGGATAACGCGCTGGTCAACAACTTTTTCCTCAGTTCAAATCTCAGCCACTGGATGCGTTTACTTTTCATTTTTATTCATTTTTATTTTATTTTCTTTCTATTTCTTTTGTAGAATTTATTAAAAATAGCAAAAATGATCAAAAAAATCTGAAATTTTTTATCATGACTTTTATTAATTTTCAGAAACCAAAAATATTTTATTTTTATTTTTTGCATTAAAAAAGTATTTTCAAATCATTTAAATGTTTTATTTAATTAATTAATTCATTTTAATTAATTAAAAATATATTTAAGTATTTAAAAATCACAAAATAAATAAGAGAGCATTTTCTAACCCTAACTTCAAAAATTCATAACTTTTAAACCAAGTTGAGTTTGTGAATGGTTCTTTTTGCATTCTTCTATGCATGGCTTCTAGCATCCAAAAACATTTTTGTTTCATTTTTATCTTGAATTTTCAAATTTTTTGGCATTTTACATTGAGAATCACCCAAAAATCCCTAGAAACTTAGGAAATTCATAACTTCTTATAGGTTTAGCTTCTGACCTCCCCCTTTGGATGGTAACCTAGTGTAGGATTAAGGTTTGTTTGAGTGCATTTTCAATGTTTTATAATGTCATTTGCTTCTGTCTTTGTCATTTGCATCTCATTCTTCCATGTAACCCTAATTTTGCATCTTTACTTGCATCTTACATTGCATTGCATGAACATATGAACTTGCCATGCCATTCTAAGCATTTGTATGCCATCTTAGACATCTTAAGACATTGCTTGAACATTGCTTGATAATTTATCCATACATTTGCTATGCTTTGCATCCATTTCATTTCATAAACATCCATGTGTTTACATGCTTCCTACATGCTTCATTTGCATCCATTCTCTTGTATGATCACACATATGCATCTTGTTTGTCTTTGCATCATATCATAGCATCATTTGCATCATGTGTATGTTTCTGGTCTTGGTCTTTGCCCTTGCATATGCATTTTTTCATTCATTTCTTCCCTTATGCATTTAGTGCTAACTTTTCAGGTTAATGGTAAGTTGTTTGGGAGGTGGATTTGCCTTCACCTCACACCTCTTCTCATCTCTTCATATTGCATTCTTACTGCATTTTTGTTTGTCTTTGAGTGGGGTTGCCTCACTTGTGCTTCTCTTCCTTTCTTCCTCTAAGTTACTTATCTTCTTAGGAAGTAAGTAACTTATTCTTCTGCTTCCTTCTCTTTTAATCTTGCTTCTCCTTGGTGGCTTCCTTGAAGACTTCTCCTTTTAAGCCTCACAAAACCATAGGATGCCTAAGCATGATAACTTCTAGGATTGATAGTCCCCCTTAGCTTTTTACCTTTGAGTCTCCTTGAGGCTCTTTTCTCATCTCATCATTAGAGACTAAACCTTTAAGGTTTTAGGACTTTGGAATTAGGGTTATGCTTGCATCCTTATCTTAGGATGGAGTGTATAAATTTAATCCTAAGTGTTAAACCCTTAATATGTTTAAACCTCTTAATCAATCCATCTAATAATCACTAAGACATTAACTTGTAAGTTGGGCCTTACATTAGGGTTCTAACTCTTCCTTTATGGTTAAGAAGGACTAACCCTAGTGTTTAATGGACAAGTCCTCCTCAAGTTGTCTTACAAATCATAAAACTCACTTCTTAATCTCATCCTTAATTAAAATCCACTTAATAAAGGCTTTGTTATATAATGAATTTAATCTCTAACCATAGATTAAGTTGAGGTATCTCCCTCAGCTTAAGTGTTCTCATCTATTATCCTTCTATTAGGATGGTGTAATGAGCCCACTAATCTGTGATTAGAGATTAAACTCATTACTTAACACTAAACAAAAACCCAAAAAACATCTAAATAATCACAAGTAGGTTAATGATCTTAATCCTATATCATCATGGCAATTAAGTTGAGATGCTTATGTCATACTTAAGTAGGCTCATTATCCCTAATCAGGGAGAATATAATGAGTTTACAAGCCCTTGATTTAGGCTTCGGAACATAATCCTATGAAAAACATCAAAAACAATAACAAAACTGAAAACACAAAAACAAACAATAATCGTCTCCCTCGGGATTCTTTTCTCATCACACTCACTCACAAACGAGAATAGGAAAGTAAGTAGTTCACAGTCAAATTCATCTTTTAGTCTCTTTGAGTCGAACTACGGTGTTCTGACTTCCTCATTGCATGCGAGGATACGTAGGCATAACTTAACAGTTATCGAACAAAAGTCTCTGTGTCTTCCCCCTCTTCCAGCATTCTTTTAAGCCTCAGTTCCTGAGCATTTCACTTCTCTTTTGCACTAACACTTGTACATTCCTTTTCCAGTTTTTGCACACAGATAGCACATACACTACCCCTTTTAAACACAATCTGGGTGTTAATACCTTCCCAGGTTGTAACCAACCCCCTTTCTTAGTTTCTCTGGTTCGCAACCGTCTTATCCATATCTTTCTAGGTTTATGCAACATTACCTTTCCTTCGGGATAACAATGCCTAGCTGGCGACTCTATTCATCTTCACCTTAATTTTCTTTTTTCGCCGACCGTTCGCGTCTGTACCCTATCTGACCTGGTGTCTTTTCGGGGGAGCGACACTTAGGGTGTGCATAAAGTATTGTGATTGGTTCAGAGAGTTGGTGCGGCACAACTTGATTGGTATGGGGATTTTTGCAAAAAAAGTCAAAGTTGGTGTACCATGAGCATGGTTGTGGTCAGAGGTGATCTAAAGGATGGATTTGCCTCAACTGAGTTTGTGGAGGACCATTAGATCAGATTTTGTGAGCTGTAACACTTGATGCAAGAGTTTGAACATGTTTTGCACTTTTCCCTCTTTGGAAATTTTATGAAGATTAGGCATGAAAACTTGTGAAGCAAGGCAAGGATTTGGTCTTGTAATGTTGCATGATCATATTATGGCATGTAGAAGTCAAATAGAAGTCATGAAAGTGCTTAGAACTTGAATTTGCAAAATTTCCTCTTTGGCATGAACTTGAAATTTAAAAGATTTTTGCCAACTTTAAAACACCATAACTTGAGTTCTAGGATGAATCAAGAGAAGTTCTTGTACTTTTTGAAAATGGGAAGATCCAATCTACAAATTTCATGTTTAAAGATTTTTCATTTGAAGCCTTTTTGATCAAGAAAGAGGAAGTTGAAAATCTTTTGCAAAATGGAAAGTTTTCATTACAAGTCATGTCCAAAAATGGAAAGTTTGCAAATGGCTCAAAATTATTCAATTTTGTGAACTTCTAACCGCTTATAAGATCAAATAAAGATCATAGGAACTCAAAATGATGGAGATGACCCTTTGGTACCCTTGATGGTGGCCTCAGATGCCCTGATTTTGACTTTTCTTGCACAACAAGTTACCAGTTGATCAAATGACTTCCACAATGAGTTTCTTAATCAAATTTGGTACACATGCTCCTTATGACATATAAAGACCAATGGAATCAAGAATGGCCAAAAAAATTGAATGTAAGGGCCTCAAACCCAAAACCCTAATTTCTGGTCATTTGTGTAGAAACTGCTCAGTCTGCTTGAACACCTTTGCAATGCTTTGTGACATTTTGACTTTAATGAACATTGGGGAGCATAAGATGATCATATAACACTCATAGACCATCTTGGCATGCTTCAAGAACTTTGAGATAGCTCAGATCACTTCTTGGATTCTCCTGATCACAAACTTTAACTATGCAACCTATGTAGTGAAATAAACTATGGAGTGTGAGATGATATGCTTATGTAATGCAATATGAAAAGATCACAATCCATGGTGTGAGAAAAAGGAGAGGGCAACTTTGGGGTGTTTACAGCTGCCCCTATTCAAGCATGAGTTAGCTGTGCAGGATGTAAGCGCCTGGCTTAATAGACAAACAGGATAACTTGTGGTTGAATACCAAAGACAGTCCGAAATTTGCACTCTTTATTAAAAGAAGGAAATGGATATAAATTGTAACAGGAAATATAGTATGAGTATCAAATGAAAGCGATCGAGGACGACTGATGGGGATGAAAAACGGTAAGTAAAGCAATGACGGGGTCGTCCATCATGCTGGGAAATAAAGAGACCGTGACGGGGTCGGCCATCGGGTTAACTAATGAAGGACGGTCATCAGGATAAAGGAAAAGACCACGACGGGGATGGCCATCGGGTAAAGAAATAAAACTCTCTGGGGATTAAAGAAATGAGGAAAGCACTGACGGGGATGGCCGTCAGGTTAAAGGGTAATTAAACCGCGACGGAGACGGCCATCGGGTAAAAGAATAAATGAAATAATGATGAGGGATGGTCATCAAAAGGTGAAGGACGATCACCTGGCAGGGGAAGGCTGCTGAAAATATCACGACATGGGATGAATTCCGGATAGAAAAGATCAACGATGGGGATGGCCATCAGATAAGCATGATGAAGGACAGTCATCAAGAGGTGAAGGACGATCACCTAGCAGGGTACGACTGCTCTGTTGGGGATTATCTCGACATAGGACAAATGTCGGATAACAAAGATCAACGATGGGGACGGCCATCGGATAAATGATGAGGGACGATCATCATAAGGTGAAGGACGATCACCTAGCAGGGGACGACTGCTAAAAAGATATCACGACATAGGAAGAATATCGGATAGAAAGTTCCAACAATGGGGATTCCACTGGGAGAAAGTATGGGGGACGGTCATCCAAAGGTGAAGGACGATCATCTGGCAGAAGACGACTGCCGAAAATATCACGAATGGATAGAAAAGTTGTTTTGTTGGTGACTTACTGGGGAATGGTAAACACGGACGAGTGCTTACGCTTTAAAATAAATGGTATAAGTGTTTGACAATGTGTATAGACTAAAGATGCAGACGAGCATCCTTAGGACCACGATACAAATGAGTATTGATAGAAACAAACGCTGACACGTGTTTAAGGACGATGATACGAACGGGTATGAATCGGTTAAGCAAGTAACACAGACGGGTGTTGATCTGCTGAGGAGATGATACATACAAGATACAGACGAGTATCAGAGGATTATGTATAAGTATGTACAAGTGTTTGACCTGCTGGGGAAATATGTGCAAGACACGGACGAGTGTCAAAAAGATTGAGCAAGGGACACGGACGAGTGTTTGACTTGCTGGGGAAGTATGACACGGGCGAGTGTGAAAACGAATATGTACAAGTATGAACAAGTATCTGTATTGAGAGTGCAAAAAGTATTATGGCTTTGTCTGCAGGGGATAAGTTTTGTATATTGTTGGTGAAGTGATTCTGATGTTTGCAGGTGATTGGCTCGAACCTGGCTTATGATCATGCAAATGTTTGATTTTTGCCGTAATGTTACGCCTATTTTGGGGGAAAATGATGCAAATGTTATGATTATGCAAAATGAGAGAACAGATCCGAGATCCGGATCTTGTGGGGAGAAAGATCTCTGGGCGATCTGTCTGGAGGGAGAGCTTCGTTGGGGAAAGAGATCATTGGCTGATTTGTGGGGAGAGAAGATCACCGAACGATCTTCCTAGGGAACTCTGTGGGGATCTCGGCTGGGGAAGCTTCAGTTGAAGAGACTCATGCTGGGGATGAGGAGGCTTTGGCAACTCCGCTGGGGAGGAACTGGAAACTATGATAGGGAACAGAAAGTCCAGGCGACTGACTGAGGAAAAGGAAAACTCTGGCAACTTGTTGGGGAACAGCAGTTCAAGCATTGCTCGGGAGATCCTGCTTGGGGAGAAGAGAACTTCTGGGAAGTAATCTGTTGTAACTCCTTCGTCCAAGCGACACGTTGGGGATTTAATGAGTTTCTCAAAGGATCCTCTGAGGGGATGACAACTTCGTGGGGGAAAACTCTTGTCAAGTAACCCTGCTGATGAGGTGATTGCTGACTTGGCTGGGGATACGAGGCTCGATATACCCCTTGATGTGAGATTGTGTGTCTTGAGTACGTGCAACTTGTTAAAAAGAAACGCACAAGTGTCCTGAGGTATCCTCAACCGGATTCCGTCATAGGAGTTAGATTTGCTCAAGAGTGCATATTTCCTGCAAGCATATATTGAAAATGGCTTATATGTTTTCATGCAAGTGTTGTAT
Organism: Lathyrus aphaca; assembly: GCA_963966055.1. Taxonomy (NCBI): domain Eukaryota; kingdom Viridiplantae; phylum Streptophyta; class Magnoliopsida; order Fabales; family Fabaceae; genus Lathyrus; species Lathyrus aphaca. Next base: position 220,909,877 of record OZ014523.1, on the reverse strand, counting down.
TATGAACTTTGGACATTTTGCAAACGAAACAAAAATGTACAAAACAAAGTGTGACTGAATATTATGATTTTATTGATTTGTATGCCCTGAATGGGCAAGTTCAGTGAAGAAGTGAATCCCTAAAAGGAGGAGATTGTTGTAAATTGAGAAAATAAAGGTGTTGGCAATACTGAAGTTGACGTTCCAGTGAGCTTCCTGTGATATGACCTTGACGTTCTTCTTATCTTGCTTTCTAAAGAAGGTTGATTCTGACCGACACTTTATCCTTTAGAAGCTTGCCATGTTGTGAGTGATACAAATGAATTCAAAATGCAGTTGTTCGCTTTTTCCCAAATTTTGCGTGGATCGCCCTTTCAGGTTTTCAATCCACCGGGATACCCATTTTTTCCTGAGCTGTCTGATGTGGCTTTTCAACTCAACGGGTGTACACATTTTTTTTTAAAATTTTCCCTTATTTTTGTCTGAGTCTTTTATTCTATTTTTGACTCGCTGGGATGCCCTATTTTTGCCTGGACTTACATTCTGTTTTTATGTCCAGCGGGTATTTTATGCGAAGAATTTTTTAACTGCATCTGAATTCACAGGAGATAAGAAATCCTCGCCATCTATAGTAGTGAGCATCAGTGCCCCACCAGAGAAAAATTTCTTTACTATGAATGTGCCTTCGTAGTTTGGCGTCCATTTTCCCCTATGGTCTGTATCAGGAGGAAGAAGTCTTTTAAGAACAAGCTCTCCCACTTGGTATTCCCGAGGTCTGACTTTCTGATCGAATGCTTTCTTCATTCGCTTTTGATATAACTGCCCATGACAGATGACTACTAATCTCTTTTCTTCAATCAGACTTAGTTGATTATATCGAGATTGGACCCATTCTGCTTCATCCAGTTTCACATCCATCATTACTCGTAAGGAGGGTAGTTCAACTTCAACAGGTAGGACAACTTCCATACCATACACAAGATGATAAGGTGTTGCCCCAGTAGATGTTCTGATAGAGGTTCGGTACCCATGCAAGGCAAATGGTAGCATTTCGTGCCAGTCTTTGTAAGCGACTACCATCTTTTGCACAATCTTCTTAATATTCTTGTTAGCGGCCTCAACAACGTCATTCATCTTTGGCCTATTAGGAGAAGAGTTGTAATGTTGAATTTTGAAGTCCCGACAAAGTTCTGCCATCATCTTGTTGTTCAAATTGGAACCATTATCAGTAATGATTCGCTCGGGAACTCCATATCAACAAATGATATCCCTTTTGAGAAATCGAGCTACCACTTGCCGTGTGACATTTGCATACGAAGTTGCTTCAACCCATTTAGTGAAGTAATAAATGGTTACCAGGATGAATCTGTGACCATTTGAAGCAGTCGGTTCAATCTTTCCAATCATACCAATACCCCACATGGCGAAGGGCCAGGGTGAAGACAATATATTCAAAGGATTGGGAGGCACATGCACTTTATCTGCGTAGATCTGCCATTTGTGGCATTTTCTGGTGTAGGCGCAACAGTCTGCATCCATTGTGATCCAGTAGTAACCCGATCTTAATAACCTTTTTTCCATTTCATGTCCTCCGGCATGGGTACCGAAAGAACCTTCATGTACTTCTTGCATCAGTAGGTCTGCTTCCTTCTTGTCAACACATCTGAGCAAGACCATGTCGAAGTTTCACTTGTACAAAGAACCATCAATATTGAGGAAGAAACTGCCGGCTAGCCTTCTTAATGTCTTCTTATCGTTTGACGATGCCCCAGGTGGGTATGACTGAGTTTCCAAGAAGAATTTGATGTCATGGTACCAAGGCTTTTTATCAGTGACAATGTCCATGGAGAATACATATGTCGGTCTATCCAGTCTGGATACCAAAATCCGAGGTACATAATTGGCGACCTGTACTTTGATCATGGATGAAATGTGGAACACCTCAAATTTGCCCTCTTCAGTTTTAGCATCATATCACATCATATTCATCATACTCATATCATTTCCTCAGCATCATATCATGGAAAGATGAAGCATACCATCCCTCATGTCCTAGCATCAAGCATATGGTCATTTGTGGAGGTCCTAGGGAGCATTTCAAGCCATGAAAAGGGTCCCAATGAGTTTGTACAAGTTCTATGGTGAGTCTACACTCCATTTACAAGTTCAAGTCCATTGACAAAAGCTCAGAAGATTGCATGATCATCAGAGATCTCAGGACAAGGCAAAGCTCCTATGCAATGCACCCAAATTAGGGTTTGAGATTCAAGCACCATAATCTCACAACTTTGGCCATTTATTTTGGGACAAGTCTTCTATATGTTAAGAGGATCCTATGTGTCAAATTTCATGAGAAAATTCCATGTGGAAGTCAGTCAATGCCTCAATTGCTTGCAGATGAAGCAGAAAGTCAACAGAGCCCACAAAAAGTCAACTGTGCAATTTCAAGGGGTCTAACCCAAATTTTTTGGCCAAGAGGGGTCCTTACAATGTTATAAGAGGTTTGGAATGCCTAAAGTTCAAGAATCATGGAGATTTGAAGGGTTTTGCAAAAATGGTACAAAGTTGGTTTTTGAAGTTTTCCAAATTTGGCAACGTTTGCCCTAATTTTTAAGTGGCCTTAACATAATAAAAAATTCTTCAAATGGACCAAAGTCAAACATGAAAGTTGTAGAGTAAGGGCTCCCATTTTCAAAAAGTACAAGTACATTTTCACTGGATTCCTGGATCTCCCTCTAGGCCATTCGAAAATTTGAGCTTCCTAGGGCATTTTTCAACTTTTCAAAATGACACCAAATGCAAGAAGGCTCAAACCTTAATTTTGTGACTTGGTACAGGCCCAATCTTGTTTCAAACTTAATATGCATTGCATTAGGACCATTTTGCTCATGAGAATTGGTCATTTTCGTGAACTTTGAAAAAATCCCTCCAAAACATGCAATTTGGCAAAAATCATGAAACAAGTGTGACACTTGAATCTAAGGGCCAGGAATGACTGGATTTGAATCAAGGGTGGAAAAGGAAAGCCACACATGCTGAGATGCCCAAGAGAGCATGAGCATAGCATGCTTATTCCACCAAGTTCAAATTATGCAACTTCACATTTTTTCTCATTTCTGATTCGTGCACTTTCTCTCACACTTTCAGCATTGCTTTATGAGGTCATAACAAAGAGAATTAGGGTTTGACAAATCTCAGATCTACTTCATTCTCTCATTCTCAAATTTCTTGCAAATTTGCATTTTCTCTCATATCTCTCCATTCTCTCACTTGCTCCATAAACTTCTTCCATATTCTTGATCAGTGAATCATATAGATCAAGAATCAACCACTCATTTGAGCTTAAGGCATAGAATTAGAAACTTGCCATTTCAAAGCAACTTGTTGTGAAATCTCAGATCCAGTCCATTTCAAGGTCTTAGATGCATTTCTTTTGCATCTAAGGAGTAAGAGGAGTGATTTGCACGCATTGGTTGGAATTCTAGCTCACTGAATGAAGATCTCCATCTCAGGTATGGCTTGAAATCTCATGTTCTAGAAATGGAATTAAATTGTTGCTTTGTGTTCCTTGATGTTTGTTGATGATTCTGCACTTTTTAGAATTGATTTTGGTGCATTATATCATGAGTTATGTGCATTTCAAGTTTCATGATCAATGTTGTTTTCCTTCGATCCGGCCAATTCTTTGAGATTTAGTTGTTTTTAATGCCATATTTGAGTTTAGTGGTGTCTAATTAGCTAATCTGGGTTATTCATTTTCATTTTTTGGTGAATGTTTGGTTCTGGTTTGGTCTCCGGTGCCGGAGCCCTAGCTCCGGTCACCGGAATTTGTCTTGAGTTCACCTAGGGTTTTCATGCGAAGAAGATAAACTACAACCATTAGATCCCACATCCAAGGCTTGAGAACGCGCCACATGGCACCCCAAGTCTTTCTGTCTCATGATTGTGTTTTTGTTTCTATTTTCAATTCATTGTGTGATGCACTCACCATTACTATGGTATGCCAGCCAATCCCAGTACAACATGGTGCCACCTCAATTAATGAGGTTGGCAGCCACAACCATTGGATGGATCACGCGGATCCTGTTTTTCCAGCCTTATTTCTTTAATTCAGTAATATCCACCACAAATACCGTGTACTAGCGCGCTGACTGGGCTCTTCAACTTTTGATTTTCGTACCCCACCCCATCTTAGGCCCAATTGAATTACACGCATGATTCCTACTTCCTACACCTCCTTCCATTTCTTTTATTTCTTTTTCTTCATTTTAATTTCTTTTTATTCAGTTCCATTTCCATTTAATTAAAATAGTTTCTTTCACCTAAAAAATCCCAAAAAAATCATGTATGTTATTTTGTGTCTCTATTATTTTATCATTTTTTTCCATTATCCACGTGTCTGAATTAATTCACCATTGCACATAGCTTCTTTTGAATCATTTCTTGACCACTTTGTCTTGTTTAATTTCCATACTCTTCAATATTTTGAGTTTTGTTCCCATTCTTTTTGCTTTGGTCTATTAAGACATTGTAATTTTCATGTGATTTTTCTCTGGATTTTTAGAAACTTATTTCTTGAGTCTTGGTCTTGTAACTTGTGATGTAAGTTTGCTACCCTCACTTGTGCTCTTGCCTCCATTAAACCTAGTTTGCTTCTGAATCTTTTCAAATCCTTTGGCTAGTTGATATAACATGTTTGATGATCATTTGGTTTCAATTGTGGAATTTTTAGATGGTTGGTTAATTTGTTTTGAATTTTTGCTTGAACCTTGTCCCATTTTGCTTCCTTTGAACCTTTAGCTCTCTTATAAGCCTAGAAGGGCACTTGTGCCCATTTCTTCTTCTCATTTGGGGTTCCTTTGCGGTGGTGGTACCTTCCTGGTCCTAGGATAGTGTTTGAGTATTCTGAATTTTTTGTGTTTGCTTCTTCTTTAAGTCTTTTGTTTCCTTAAAAGCTTTCACTTCATCTTATGGTTTCTTTTGCTTCCATTTTGATAGTGTTTGGTCTTGTACCTCTTTTCTCTTCATCTTGTTGGCTTCCTAAGCCATTCTTCATCTTGTTTTGGCTCTGGTTGTGAGCCTAGTGTTCATTTCTTGTGCATTTTGCATTGCATCTTTCATGAGTGTGCATTTGTCTTCATATGTGTTCATGTTGCATCATTTTGTCTTATAAACTTCTTCTCCTCATTTCTTTGAGTTGCATTTGCATTGTGCATATGTTCATACCATTTCACTTCTGATTGTTTGATATTAGCATGTTATATTGCTCATTTTGTTTCACTTATATGCATACTAACCTTGTAGGGGCTTGGTAAGTGTGAGATGTGGGAATTGAGTTCCACATCTCCAATCCTCATCTTCTCCTCTTATGTTTATGTGCACTAACTCTTTGTTGTTGGGCTTAGGCCTTTCTCATCCCTTCTTCTATCTTTTTCTTCTTCTTCTTTCCCTCTTCATTAGGATAGAAACCTCACTAACCCTTAGGACATCCATGCATGTTAACACTTAGGATTATTTTAGTCCCCTTTGAAATATTTCCTTTGTGATCCTTTTGGTTCTTCTTCTCTTCTCATCTCATAACTCTTAAAAAACACTTTAATAAGTTTGAAGTGGTGCATTGATCCATAGCCTTATCCCATGAGGTATGCTTGTAGTCTTCCCATCTTGGGATAGTACAAGTTTACCTTGTGATGCACAAGTCTGATCAAGGTATCTTCTTCATAAAAGAAAAGCATAAAAAACACTTCTTCATTTGTAAATAATCAAAACACTTAATAAGTAAATAAGTTAGTGAGCCTAGGCCCTAATCTTTGGGTTCAAGTTTTGGGGATCTTATCCTTACTTGAGTGTGCTTGTTCTATTATTCCATCTTGGAATGTAGTGACAAGTGCACATTCCATTGAAAAGAGCTTGAGTTCACTTCCTTGTGACACACTCATAAAAGCTTTTAAAAAACACAAACAAACAATAAGCGTCTTTCCTTCGGGAATTCTTTTCTCACCTCATATGCTCCGTACGCGAACTTGCTCCTACTTGTCATTTTGCAAGACGGTTACGCACTCGTCGTCCGAGTCTGCAACACCTGAGCAATGGCATAGGCAGTTCAAGCCTTATTTCACAAGCAATTTCCTTTTAGTACCCCTAGTTAGGGGAACTACGGCGTCTCTGATCCTCATTATCCTGATGAGGTACGTAGGCAGCGGGGTAGGGCCCGTTCGAGCACAATCTTTATTTTCCCTACATTTTTCCTTTCCTTTTCTTATTTCAATTCTTTTCTCAGTTTCTTTTCCAGTTCATTTCATTTCTCTTGCTGCAGCTTTCATACCCTCACCCTTTGAAATAGTTTCTTTTGCAAGCATGGATCCCGTCGGGTACGGCGGACGATCTGGGTGTTAATACCTTCCCAGGTCGTAACCGACTCCCGAACTCAGTCTCTTTGGTTCGTAGGACCTGTGTCCTTCCTCTTTCTTTCTTCTGGTTTGTGCAGCATTACCATTCCCTTTCTTCGGGATAAAAATGCCTGGCTGACGACTCTATTCTTTTTCCGCGCCACTTTCGCGTTTGTACCAGGATGGAAATCCGGGGAGCGGCAGCTGGAGACTTCACTGGGGACTGCACACCAGAGGATCTCTGGTTCCCCTGAGAGTCTCTCCTAGCTCTTGTGTGTTTCTGTTTCATTGGGTGATGCTTGTTTGCCGTGGCTTGTTGTATTTTATTGTTGTTTATTTACGACTTTATTTATAGTTTTCAGTATTTATTTTTATGCATCATGCATGTATACTGGACTGTCTGGACTGGTTTCTGTTTGGTGGGATGGGTGTTACTTGTTCTTGAGAGATGAGCCAAGTACCCGACTCGAGTGCACCATTGGACTTAGATCGGTTCCACTTTGGCCTCATGAGATCTTGTCATGGGGGTAGTAGTGAGTTCCACACCCAGGTTGTGATTGTCTTGGAAATGTCTTGATTTGGGGATCTTCCTCTCTCATTACATAACCCTGACAATTATGTGCAGCTGGGGACAGATCATTGAGAACCTTGTGGAAACATCCCTCTTTAGTGATGACAGCGGCAGCCCACATTTTGTGGCAAACCCATTCGCATCTGAGGGCCCACCTGGGGATCACATAGGATGACCTTGTGTCCTGGACTCAGCTGAGGCTTCCCTGCGTAGTATATAATGCCAAACCGATTCCCTGATTTGGTCATGAGCCATTTCTCGGAGATGGTGACAATATTATTGCTATTCGGCTTTGAGAGTCTGTGATGTCTGACCTGGAGCCTTTTACCAGTGAGATTGGGAGGGGTTTACAGGTGTGCAGGAACCCTTGGCCTCAACATACACTCATCTATTCAGTGGTCCTTGTTTTGATCTGTGGTCCTGTGATTATGATCTTTGGTCCTATGGTTCTCTGGTTATGGAGTTCTGGTTTTCTTGATACTGGTTTTCTTGTTCTGGATTTCTTGGTATTGTGGTCCTGAGAGCTTCTTCAGTGAGTTGTGATTATCAGAGAGTGTGACTCAGTGGACTTTTGGTTTGCCAGTTATTCAGAGGGGCCCTTGTCAGTGTCCAATTCAGATGGTCCCAGTTGATCATATGCTTGCATTGCATTGCATTTGCATCATTCTTTGCATTAACTATTTATGTTTCCCATTTTTCAGGTCATTGTTCTTAATCAGCTCCCAGTTCTGGTAATCTTATTTCCATGGTAGAAATCAGAAGAGTTCCAAGGAAAAAGAATGTGCATTATACCTTTCTTCAGCCTGAAGTTAAAAGTGTTCAGAGGTTAGCGGGTCTGATGAACGACCAAGTCTTGGGCAATTTCAAGAAAATATATGGCCAGATACTGAAGTTTGTGGACAAGCCCACTGCAGACCAGAAGGACAGTTTGCATACCCTGTTGCAATTTTATGATCCTCTGCTGCGTTGCTTTGTTTTTCCAGGTTACATCTTAGCTCCTACATTGGAAGAGATCTCCAACATGCTGAATGTTCCAGTCAGAGAGACATTGTCGTTCTATGGGTCAGAGGTTGTGCTTAAAGATGAAGACATAGCCAATATTTGTAGGTTGCCAGCTGCTTCAGTCAGGAAGGCTCTGCAAGAGAGTGAAGGCAAGGGGCTACCTTGGAATGTGATCATCCCAGAGGCGGAAAGATATGTTACAGAGGCTAAGTGGAATGAATTTGGTGCATTGCTTGCATTGATGGTATATGGGTCCAGCTTGTTCCCTGGAGAGAAAGAGTTTGTTAGCTTAGAGGTGATCTCAATCTTTGCAAAAGGCAATCCAGTGCCTACTCTTTTGGGTGACTTCTACTACAGTGTTCATTACAGAAATGAGAAGGGTAGGGGTGGTCCAGTAGTCTGTTGTGCTTCTTTGTTTGCTGAGTGGTTTGCTAGACAGTTGCCTAAGTTAGGTGCCTTCAAGGAGATGAGGGATGAATGGAGATGGTCCAGAAGACTGATGGGGTTGATTGTTGAAGATATTGCCTGGGGATCTGATAGGGACCTTCTAGGTAAAGAGTTGCTGGTCATTTGCGGAAGGTTTGTTGGAGTACCTTTGCTAGGAAGGAAAGGTGTCATCAGTCACTATCCAACATTAGCCAGAAAATAGTTCGGCTACCCTTTGAAAGATCCTCCTCAGATGGAAGAGTTTGCTGAATCTTTGTACTTTCCTGCTGAAGGGAACAAAGAGTTAGTTCAACAAGCAGTCCAAGCCTGGGCTCACAGGATAAGAAAGGGTAAGAAAGACTTCGGTCGAGTTGATCCCAAGACATATCCACCATATGCTGCATGGTTGCAAAGACATGTAGAAGCAGTTCTCATGCCTTTTTCAGTTGAGGCTCCACTTTACCCCAGAGAGGTGCCTAGTCAGAGCATTACTGTCTCCCTTGAAGAGTACAAGAAGCTAGAAGCTCAGCTACATGAGGTCAGAGTGGAGAATACTGAGATGGTAAGCCTGTACCACCAAGCTAACAGGGCCAAGAATGAAGCTGAAGACAAGCTGCAGAAGCTCCAAGCCTCTCTAGAAGCCAAAGAGAAGGATTTTGCTGGTAGAGAAGCCCATTTCCACAGGGTGGGTATGATGGAAGCCCAAAGAGAAGGTGAGCGCAAGAAGACTCTAAAGACTCTCAAGGATGCTCGTAAATCCATTGCTTGGCTGCAAGGCCAAAGGGAGGAAGAGCAGAAGAAATTCAGAGAGAAAGAAGAGTTCTTTGAAGTTCAGATGGCCTTCAAGCAGGAGGAAGTGGAGCAAGTCCACACCATCCGGAGGGAAAAGACCCAACAACTAGCACAAAGTCAGTTAGATCTGGAGGAAGCAAGGAGAGAGATTGAAGAGCTCAAGCTGAGAGCGGGTGTCAAGAAGAGCAGGGCAGAGGTGGCAGAGCCGGGGTCCTTAGCTTAGTTGTTTATTTTTTCAGACTACCTACAGGCTTGTTGTAGGAGTCTTGTTGTTTTCTTTTGTCTTTATTTTTTCATGTACTGGCTTGTAACCCTTCGGGGATTATTTCTGGTTGTATTCTGACTTTTAGCCGGCAGTGGTCTGTTCATATACAGTATTAATGTGCAAGTTATCATTTTGAATGTGCAAGATTCGTTTGTCTGATACTGCTAATGTCTGAACACTCATCAAAGAGAAAGCTTGAAAGTTAAATACCGAAAGTGACTGTCTGAGAATAAATGCCAGAACTGGGGCATGCAAATGCTTTAAAACCTGGGAACATGAACAGTTACATTGCATTGCATATAACCTGTTTGTTTGTTTTGCAGATAGTGTCTCAGTTACTAACGTGTTTTATGTTTCAGGAACTATAGCTCCCCGTAAAGTTCGGGAACAACCAGTAGCACATAGATATCCAACAAAGATCAACAGAGAGCGAGTCATGGACCAGATGCAAGCAGACTTGGCAGATTTGAGACTGAGAATGAATAACTTTATGACAGTAATGGCAGGCATGGGTCAGAACCAAGAGCGTCTGCGGGAGATGATAGAGAACAGTCAACCCAGGAACACTGCCGCTGCTGCTGCTGCTTATAATCGTACCGGTGCGGGTGCACGTCAGGTTGAAATCCCTATTGCTCAACCAGGGGTGACAATAATCAATGATGGGTTGAATAATATTCAGATGGATAATCATGACGACCAGTTCACTCTCCTGGACGAAGCTGAAGGTCAAGGAGCTGAGATAAACAAGAGGTTTGAGGAAATGGCTGAGCAAATCAGAGCTATTCAATCCCAGAGTTCTTTGGGATTTGACATAACAGATTTGGGCTTGGTTCCTGGGGTCAGGATCCCATACAATTCAGAGTTCCAACCTTTGAGAAGTATAATGGCATTGCATTCCCGAAGACCCATCTTCAATCATTTGTTGGGAGAATTGCTACTCATACGGATGATGAAAAACTCTGGATGTATTATTTTCAAGACAGCTTGGTTGGAGCTTCTCTGGAATGGTACATGAAGCTTAGTAGAGTCAATATCAAGAGTTGGAAAGATCTAGCAGAAGCTTTTGTGAGACAATATCAATATAATATGGACATGGCTCCAAACCACACGCAATTGCAGCACATGGGTCAAACTGCTAAGGAAGGTTTTAAAGAGTATGCTCAGAGGTGGCGCCAACTCGCTGCCAGAGTGCAACCACCGCTGCTAGAGAACGAAATGGCTGACATGTTTATGAGGACTCTGCAGGGTGTGTTTCTTGAAAGGTTGGCGTCTAGTTCTGCCACTAAATTCAACGATATTGTTATTGCTGGAGAAAGGGTTGAGACCTTGCTGAAGATGGGGAAGATACAAGACCCAAGTGCTAGCATCTCGAATGGAGCGAGGAAATATTTTAGTGGACCTCCTAGAAGAAGAGAGGGTGAGACAAATGCTGTATTTGGCCGAGGTCGGGGCCGTGGTTATAGAAGACACTATGAGCATGTGGCAGCCGTCACAATTCCTTCAGCTCCAGTACAACAGATGCAACCTCCTCAACAACAACATCAACAACAACAACAACCCTGTACTAACTATCAGCAGAGACCGTATCAGCCAAGGCAAACTCGCCCGGCTAATAGGGTGATTGAGGCTATCCCTATGACCTATGTTGCTTTGCTTCCAAGACTGCTGGATTTGAACCTGATTCAACTGAGAACTTTGGCACCACCACCTCCTGGAGAGCTTCCAATGGGATATGATGTCAACGCACGATGCATTTTCCACTCTGGAGCACCTGGGCACTCGACTGAGAAGTGCAGGGCTTTGCATCACAAGGTTCAAGATCTTATAGATTCTAAAGCAATCAACTTTGCGCCACCGTCGAATGTTAATTCGAACCCTATGCCGAATCATGGAGGGGCAAGAGTCAATGTTGTTGAGGGTGGTGACAATTTGAGTCTTGTGTTGAGTATTGAGGAAGTGAAGACTCCTTTGAGGGTAGTGAAAGAGAGACTGATGAATGGTCAAGTGTTTCCTGGTTGCTTTTTTGATTGTGAAGACTGTATGAATGCTGAGAATGGCTGTGAGAAGTTGAAGATGGTTTTGCAGGGTTTGATTGATGATGGATCCTTGCAGTTCAACAAAGTTGGTAATGATGAAGCTGATGATGTGTCAACAATTACTATTTTCTATGATGAAGCTGACATGCCTGTCAGAAGAGAGCCTGTTACAATCTATGCTCCAGAGATTAGTCCCGTGACTATCACCGTACCTGGGCCTGTTCCATACACAGATGATAAAGCCATTCCTTGGCATTATGGCTCAGATGTATATGTAGCTAGACAAAAGATTGAGAGCAAGGTTGTTGCTGCTGACCCGACTGTGGAGAATGTCGGAGGAGTTGGGGGTTTCACCAGAAGTGCTCGTTTATTCGCCCCCCTGTGCTGAGAGGGGATCCTGAGGCGGAGGCTTCGTCCAAGGCCAAAGGAAAGCATGCTGTGTCTGATGAATCAACTACTCCTGTGGCTGGGCAGGGTACATTTGAAAAAGAGGTCGAGGAATTCATGAGGATTATTAAGAAGAGTGACTATAAGGTGGTTGATCAACTGAACCAGACACCTTCAAAGATATCCATCTTATCACTGCTGATGTGTTCTCCCGCACACCGAGAGGCCTTACTGAAAGTTCTGCAAATGGCCTATGTTCCTCAGGAAATCATTGTCAACTAACATGAAGCTGTTGTAGGAAGTGTTAATGCTAGCCATGGCTTAGGCTTCACAGACAGAGACCTCACGTCGGAGGGTCGAAACCACAACAAAGCACTACATATCACTATGGAGTGCAAGGGTGCTGTGTTATCTCATGTTCTTGTAGACACCGGCTCTTCCCTGAATGTGCTTCCGAAGAAGGCATTGATGAAGCTAAATGTTGATGGGATTGTTCTGAGACCAAGTGATCTGATTGTCAAGGCTTTTGATGGTTCGAGAAGATCTGTTTTTGAAGAGGTTGAGCTGCCCGTCAAGATAGGCTCTCAAGTCTTCAAAAGTGTTTTCTACGTCATGGATATCCATCCTGCATATAGTTGTTTGTTAGGAAGGTCGTGGATACATGCTGCTGGAGCTGTTACTTCAACCCTGCATCAGAAGCTTAAATACGTGGTTGACGGCCAGGTCATTACAGTCTGCAGAGAGGAGGACATCTTCGTAAGCCACTTGTCGATGTTCAAGTACGTAGAGATGGATGGAGAAATCCATGAGACTTTATGCCAAGCTTTCGAAGCAGTCAACGTCAGCATCTTGACTCCTGTGGAGAAGAGCAGTGAAAAGAGGGTACATCCATCCATTCTTACAGAGAAGCAAAGGAGGTTGTTCAATCAGGCAGTGCCTAGGGATGGGGCAAGTTGTTGGAGCTAGAAAAGAAAGATGATAAATTTGGCTTAGGGTATCAGCCTGGTGGATCTACTCCAAGTGGTAAGGCCATCACGTTTACAAGCGCTGGGTTGCTCGACCGCAACCAGATCTGTACGGCAAGCCAAGATGGGGACAGTGACGGTGACTGGGACAATTGGATCCACCCGTGTGCGCCCGGCGAGGAGCTAACAAATTGGTCTGCTGAGGACATTGTTCAAGTCACCTGGCTCTCAGAGTAATTATTTTGTTTCCTTTTAGCATACTGCATTGTCAAATCCAGCATTCTGCCCAAGATGCTTGGATCCATTGTATTGGGCCACCATGTTTTGTATTGCATCTTATTTTGCTATGAAATAAAAGGACATTTTCAGACAAATTGTGTTCTCTTTATTTGTTTTAAACTTTTTCACAAAAAATATAAAAATGGAAATGTGTTTTCCTTCTTGCTTTGTGTTAGCGTCTCTTTTTCAAAATAAGCAGATTCTGAATAAGCACATCATCTATGCAGTGTTGATCATCCGGATTCCACTGATAACGTTCTTGTTATTACTACGCATGACTTTGACAATCCAGTCTTCCAAGCTGATGAAGGGGTTGAGGAAGACTGTGACCTCCCTGAAGAATTGGTCAGATTGTTGAAACAAGAGGAACGGGTTATTCAGCCTCATCAAGAAGAGACCGAGATCATCAACATTGGCAGTGAAGATGCAAAGAAAGAAATCAAGATTGGGGCCAGTCTGCAGGCCGACGTCAAGAAAGAGCTGATCTGTATGCTGAGAGAATATGTGGATATCTTCGCTTGGTCATATCAAGATATGCCAGGGTTAGATACCGACATCGTTATGCATAAGCTACCTCTGAGAGAGGATTGTCCTCCTGTAAAGCAGAAATTGAGAAGAACCCGTCCTGACATGGCGATGAAGATCAAAGAGGAGGTTCAGAAGCAATGGGATGTCGGTTTCCTTGCTGTGACTAGTTACCCACCTTGGGTAGCTAATATTGTGCCTGTACCGAAGAAGGACGGCAAGGTTCGGATGTGCGTTGACTACCAGGATTTGAACAGAGCGAGCCCAAAAAATGATTTTCCGTTGCCACACATTAAAGTGTTGGTAGACAATACTGCTCAATTCTCGGTATTCTCCTTCATGGATGGCTTCTCCGGATATAATCAGATAAAGATTGCGCCGGAAGACATGGAGAAGACAACGTTCATTACCCCGTGGGGTACATTCTGCTATAAGGTCATGCCCTTTGGTTTGAAGAACGTCGGGGAAACTTATCAACGGGCGATGGTCACATTGTTCCATGACATGATCCACAAGGAGATTGAGTGTTATGTGGACGATATGATTGCTAAGTCCCGAGACGAAGAAGAGCATCTGGTCAACCTGAAGAAGCTTTTTGATAGACTGATCAAGTACAAGTTGAGGTTGAATCCAAACAAGTGCACTTTCGGAGTGCGTTCCGGGAAGCTGCTGGGTTTCATTGTTAGTCAAAGAGGAATTGAGGTAGATCCTGCTAAAGTAAAAGCTATTCAAGATATGCCTGCACCGAGAACAAAAAAAGAAGTGCGCGGGTTTATAGGGAGGTTGAACTACATTTCTCGGTTCATATCTCATCTAACGGCCACGTGCGAGCCAATATTCAAATTGCTAAGAAAAGAGCAAACGGTCAGGTGGAACGATGACTTCCAAAGAGCTTTCGACAAAATAAAAGAATATTTGCAGGAGCCTCCAATTCTAATGCCTCCAGTTGAAGGAAGACCATTAATCATGTACTTGACCGTGTTAGAAGGGTCAATGGGGTGTGTTCTAGGCCAGCATGACGAGTCTGGTCGAAAAGAGTATGCTATTTATTACCTGAGCAAAAAGTTTACCGACTGTGAATCCCGATATTCACTGCTCGAGAAAACTTGCTGCGCTTTGGTATGGGCTGCTCGCCGACTGAGGCAGTACATGTTGACTCATACCACACTGCTCATTTCCAAAATGGATCCTGTCAAGTACATCTTTGAGAAACCAGCGTTGACCGGAAGGGTTGCTAGGTGGAAGATGATTTTAACTGAATACGACATCCAATATACTTCCTAGAAAGCCATCAAGCGAAGTGTATTGTCGGATTACCTTGCACAACAACCTCTTGAGGATGATTATCAGCCAATGAAGTTTGATTTCCCTGATGAGGACATCATGTACCTCAAATCAAACGATTATGAGGAACCACTTCCAGAGGAGGGGCCTGACCCTGAATCCAAATGGAAGTTGATGTTTGATGGGGCAGTCAATATCAATGGTCGTGGAGTCGGTGTCGTACTTATTACTCCCGAAGGTGTTCACTTACCCTTCGCTGCCAGAATTACTTTTGGCTGCACCAACAATGAAGCGGAATACGAGGCATGTATAATGGGAATAGAGGAGGCAATTAATCTTCGGATTAAGAACCTCGATATATTCAGAGATTCAGCCGTCGTCATTAACCAAGTTACCGGCAAGTGGTATACGCATCAAGAGCATCTAATTCCATACAGGGATTATGCTAGAAAACTGTTGACGCTCCAGCTCATGCCTTCTCAGTAGACGCCGTGTCTGACGAGAAACCTTGGTATTTTGATATCAAGTTATTCCTGGAAAAGAAAGAATACCAAACCGGGGCATCTTCCAATGGCAAGAAGACCTTGAGGCGACTTGCTGCTAGCTTCTTCTTGAACACAAATGGGGTTTTGTACAAGAGAAACTTTGACATGGTCTTGCTCAGATGTGTGGATAGACACGAAGCAAGCCTGTTGATGCAGGAAGTCCACGAAGGATCTTTCGGTACCCATGCAGGAGGGCATGCTATGGCAAAGAAATTGCTGAGATCAGGGTATTACTGGATGACAATGGATGCAGACTGTTGTTCATTCGCTCGTAAGTGCCACAAATGCCAAATTTATGCAGACAAAGTGCATGTTCCTCCAAGCCCACTCAACATCATGTCATCTCCTTGGCCCTTTTCTATGTGGGGCATTAACATGATCGGGAAGATAGAGCCAACTGCTTCGAATGGTCATCGCTTCATCCTGGTCGCGATTGATTACTTTACCAAATGGGTGGAAGTAGTATCTTATGCCAACGTCACTCGTCAAGTGGTGGCAAGATTTCTAAAGAGAGATATCATATGCAGATACGGAGTACCCGAAAGGATCATTACTGATAATGGTTCTAATCTCAACAACAAGATGATGGCATACTTGTGTCGGGACTTCAAGATACAGCATCACAATTCTTCTCCTTACCGACCAAAGATGAATGGTGCGGTAGAGGCAGCTAACAAGAATATCAAGAAGATTGTGCAGAAAATGGTTGTCACCTACAAGGATTGGAATGAGATGTTACCGTTCGCTTTGCATAGGTACCGAACGTCAGTCAGGATGTCAACAGGGGCAACTCCCTTCTCTCTGGTGTATGGTATGGAAGCAGTCCTTCCTATTGAAGTAGAGATTCCTTCACTGCATGTGATGATGGACGTCAAGCTTGATGAGGCTGAATGGGTGCATGCTCGTTATAATCAACTATGCCTAATTGAGGAAAAGAGATTAGCGGCTATCAGTCATGGTCAGCTTTATCAGAGGAGAATGAAGTGTGCATTTGACCAACGAGTACGTACTCGAGAGTACCAAGTGGGAGAGCTTGTGCTGAAGAGGATCGTTCCTCCAGGTTCAGATCACAGGGGCAAGTGGACCCCAAACTACGAAGGACCATTCATAGTGAAGAAAGTCTTTTTAGGAGGAGCACTAATGCTCACCACTATGGATGGAGATGACTTCCAGTCCCCTGTTAACTCGGACGCAGTTAAAAAATACTTCGCATAAAGAGACCCGCTGGACACAAAAATAGAATTATAGTCCAGGCAAAAAAAGGGCATCCCGGCGAGCTAAAAACAGAATAAAAAGCTCGGGCAAAAGTTAGGGAAATAAAAAAAAATGTACACCCGCTGAGTTGAAAAGCCACATTGGACAGCTCAGGCAAAAAAGGGTATCCCGGTGGATTGAAAACCCTAAAGGGCGATCCACCCAAAACAAGGGAATAAGCGAACAACTGCGATTCGAGTAATCTGAACCATGTCATCGTTTCGTACAACTTGACAATATCAGAAGGATAGGAAACAATCCCCTCATCCTCTCAGAAAGCCAAAGCAGAATGGAGAGTCTCGAAGACATGCAGGTCATAGCAGAAATGGAACTCCCTGGAATGCCGCGTACATTTCCATTAGGATAGTTTCTTTTCTCAATTTTTTGGTGGCTACCTATTTCCAGGTGGTTGCTTCCTGATGTAAATCTTTGCCTATTCAGAGGTCATTCAATAAAAAGAATATTCAGTCAAAAAGTTGTGTGTGTTTATTTTTGTTTGCAAAATGTCCTGAATTTTCAGAAAAAATAGCATTGCATCTAAACATGGTGATAATTTTAAAAGAAAACTGACATGCAGGGAAACTGTAACCCTCTTTGAGTGTCGGGTGACGATGGATGAACATATCATACCATGCAAATCCCCGGGGCACACTTGTGTTTTCTGTTGTTGCAGGTTGCAGGATGGCGTCACATTCTCCCAAGCATTTAATCTTCCCTAGTAGAGTGTCTCCCCAAGCAAAGATTTCTTCTACCAGCAGGTATTCTGAAAGCCTGACATCTCCAGCAGAGATTTTTCTCCAGCTAAGCCTTGGCAGCAGCCCAAGCAATTTCTTCTTCCCCAGTGGAGCATGCCCAGGAGGTATCTAAAGCCTGACATCACCAAAGTTGGAATTATCAGAATTCTATCCTCAGCAAGAGTCTTTCTCAGCCAGAGCTTTGAATCAGCAGATTACCTCCCCAGCTAGTTTTTTTTGTTTGTTCAAGCAGCTTCCCCAGCTGAGTTTGAAGATGATCCTGTCCCCACAGAGTTCATGGTTGACCTTCACTTCCGTCAGTGAAATATTTCCCAGCGAAGTTGCTGTACTTTTGGGTATTTCGATGATACAGTCAGGTATTCATCACCTCAGTCAGAGTGGGTATCCAGACCTCTTGACTGGTATTCCCCTGCAGAGTTGTAACTCTTGCTGCGAATCAGGCATTTGTTGTTGCTCGTCCGCAATTTTCAACACTCGTCTGTGTTATCCCTAAGCAGAGTTCTCCCCAACAGTGATATATCAGGCTTTATTGCTGCTTGTCTGCATCTTTCAACACTCGTCTGTGTTGGCCCTTTGGTATTGCTCGTTTGCTTTCCCCAGCAGTGGTTCATGATTACCTTGCTACTGCTCGTCTGCAATTCTCAGCACTCGTCTGTGTTGTGATGTCTCATATGCCGATGTTCGTCTGCAACTTCCCAACACTCGTTTGTATTTGGTATTGGACCCTTTGCTGCACTCGTATGTGCCTGGATATGTATTTTCAACTGTTGCTCGTCTGCAACTTTCCAACACTCGTCTGTGTTTGGTGTGCCTAATATTTGTGGATACTCGTCTGTATCATCCTCAGCACTCGTCTGTGTTGATTACCTGTTTGAAGCTCGTCTGCTTTGCTTGGATACTCGTCTGTATCATCTCAGACACTCGTCTGTGTTCTGATATGATCTTTGTTGTTGCTCGTCTGCAACTCCTCAACACTCGTCTGTGTTGTGGTTACTTCTTTGTTGTTGCTCGTCTGCAACTTCTCAATGCCCGTCTGTGTTGTGATGTCTCATATGCTGTTATTCGTCTGCAACTTCCAACACTCGTCTGTGTTTGGTATTGAATCTTTTGCTGCACTCGTCTGTGCCTTGATATGTATTTCAACTGTTTCTCGTCTGCAATTTTCCAGCACTCGTATGTGCTTGATATGCCTGATATTTGTGGATACTCGTCTGTATCATCCCCAGCACTCGTCTGTGTTGTTTACCATTTTGAAGCTCGTCTGCTTTGCTTAGATACTCGTCTGTATCATTTCCAGCACTCGTCTGTGTTGATTACCTGTTTGAAGCTCGTCTGCTTTGCTTGGATACTCGTCTGTATCAATCCCATCACTCGTCTATGTGAGGATTTGCTGTTTATCCTGATATTCTTCTGTTGCTACTTCAAATGCTCGTCTGTGTTTGAATTTCTGGTATTCGTCTATACCAGTGGCTGATACTCGTCTGTATCATTGCCTGAAGCGCTCGTCTGTGTTTCTCGGATCATCGTCTGATACTCGTCTGTATCATTGACTTATGGCACTCGTTTGTGTTATCTTGATGATCATCTAATACTCGTATGTATTGAAGAGGTTTCAAATCCTGACAGTGGGAATTAATGTCAAAATGGTTACCGGTCCTGGCGTAACAAGTAAATCCGAATGAGGCTCGTCTGTCTCAAGCACATTATGGTTGTTGCACCTGGCGTCACAGGTTTTCTCAAAGAAGACTCTTCTATCTTGTAACATATATCCGCGGATAATATATGAAGAAGGTTCGTCTACCTTAATTATGCATGTCTATCCCACAGACTTTAGTGCATTATCGGTCCTGGCGTAACAGGTAAATCCGAAGGAGACTCGTCTGTCTCAAGTCATATGCAGTGTTTTGAGGACTCGTATGTCCAGTTCCTGGCGTCACAGGATTGTTTAAAGGAGGCTCGTCTATCTCAGGTTATATGTTCTTGAAGCGTTTGAGGACTCGTCTGTCCAACTCCTGGCGTCACATGATTGTTTGAAGACTCGTCTGTCAACATGTTCTTATTCCAGATATCAGTTTCAACTTGGAAGAAGCTCGTATGCTTCTTTCTCCCCTGCAGTCCCCAGAGTTTCGTCTAGTTGGGTTTATTTCCCGGTGTTGCATTCTTCGTCAGAGTACAAATTTCTGGTCTTCTTGGTATTCAACCACAGCTTATCTTGAATGGTCGATAGCCCGTACTATCGTCCTTTTCAGTTTAACTGATGATTGAATAGGGGCAGCTGTAACACCTCAAATTTTCCCTCTTCATTTTTAGCATCATATCACATCATATTCATCATACTCATATCATTTCCTCAGCATCATATCATGGAAAGATGAAGCATACCATCCCTCATGTCCTATCATTAAGCATATGGTCATCTGTGGAGGTCCTAGGGAGCATTTCAAGCCATGACAAGGGTCCCAATGAGTTTTTACAAGTTCTATGGTTAGTCTACACTCCATTTACAAGTTCAAGTCCATTGACAAAAGCTCAGAAGATTGCATGATCATCAGAGATCTCAGGACAAGGCAAAGCTCCTATACAATGCACCCAAATTAGGGTTTGAGATTCAAGCACCATAATCTCACAACTTTGGAAATTTCTTTTGGTCCAAGTCTTCTATATGTTAATAGGATCCTATGTGTCAAATTTCATGATAAAATTCCATGTGGAAGTCAGTCAATGCCTCAGTTGCTTGCAGATGAAGCAGAAAGTCAACAAAGCACATAAAAAGTCAACTGTGCAATTTCAAGGGGTCTAACCCAATTTTTTTGGCCAAGAGGGGTCCTTACAATGTTATAAGAGGTTTGGAATGCCTAAATTTCAAGAATCATGGAGATTTGAAGGGTTTTGCAAAAATGGTACAAAGTTGGTTTTTGAAGTTTTCCAAATTTGGCAACTTTTGCCCTAATTTTTAAGTGGCCTTAACATGATAAAAAATTCTTCAAATGGACCAAAGTCAAACATGAAAGTTGTAGAGTAAGGGATCCCATTTTCAAAAATTACAAGTACATTTTCACTGGATTCCTGGATCTCCCTCTAGGCCATTCGAAAATTTGAGCTTCCTAGGGCATTTTTCAACTTTTCAAAATGACACCAAATGCAAGAAGGCTCAAACCTTAATTTTGTGACTTGGTACAGGCCCAATCTTGTTTCAAACTTAATATGCATTGCATTAGGACCATTTTTCTCAAGAGAATTGGTCATTTTCGTGCACTTTGAAAAAATCCCTCCAAAACATGCAATTTGGCAAAAATCATGAAACAAGTGTGACACTTGAATCTAAGGGCCAGGAATGACTGGATTTGAATCAAGGGTGGAAAAAGAAAAGCCACACATGCTGAGAGGCCCAAGAGAGCATGAGCATAGAATGCTTATTCCACCAAGTGCAAATTATGCAACTTCACATTTTTTCTCATTTCTGATTCGTGCACTTTCTCTCACACTTCCAGCATTGCTTTGTGAGGTCATAACAAAGAGAATTAGGGTTTGACAAATCTCAGATCTACTTCATTCTCTCATTCTCAACTTTCTTGCAAATTTGCATTTCCTCTCATATCTCTCCATTCTCTCACTTGATCCACAAACTTCTTCCATATTCTTGATCAGTGAATCATATAGATCAAGAATCAACCACTCATTTGAGCTTAAAGCATAGAATTAGAAGCTTGCCATTTCAAAGCAACTTGTTGTGAAATATCAGATCCAGTCCATTTCAAGGCCTTAGATGCATTTATTTTGCATCTAAGGAGTAAGAGGAGTGATTTGCACTCATTGATTGGAATTCTAGCTCATTGAATCAAGATCTCCATCTCAGGTATGGCTTGAAATCTGATGTTCTGGAAATGGAATTAAATTGTTGCTTTGTGTTCCTTGATGTTTGCTGATGATTCTGCACTTTGTAGAATTGATTTTGGTGCATTATATCATGAGTTATGTGCATTTCAAGTTTCATGATCAATGTTGTTTTCCTTCGATTCGGCCAATTCTTTGAGATTTAGCTGTTTTTAATGCCATTTTTGAGTTCAGTGGTGTCTAATCAGCTAATCTGGGTTATTCATTTTCATGTTTTAGTGAATTTTTGGTTCTGGTTTGGTCTCCGGTGCCGGAGCCCTAGCTCCGATCACCAGAATTTGTCTTGAGTTCACCTAGGGTTTTCATGCGAAGAAGATAAACTACAACCATTAGATCCCACATCCAAGGCTTGAGAACGCGCCACATGGAACTCCAAGTCTTTCCGTCTCATGCTTGTGTTTCTGTTTCTATTTTCAATTCATTGTGTGATGCACTCACCATTACTATGGTACGCCAGCCAATCCCAGTACAGCATGGTGCCACCTCAATTAATGAGGTTGGCAGCCACAACCATTGGATGGATCACGCGGATCCTGTTTTTCCAGCCTTATTTCTTTAATTCAGTAATATCCACCACAAATACCATGTACTAACGTGCTGATTGGGCTCTTCAACTTTTGATTTTCGCACCCCACCCCATCTTAGGCCCAATTGAATTACACGCATGATTCCTACTTCCTACACCTCCTTCCATTTCTTTTATTTCTTTTTCTTCATTTTAATTTCTTTTTATTCAGTTCCATTTCCATTTAATTAAAATAGCTTCTTTCACCTAAAAAATCCCAAAAAAATCATGTATGTTATTTTGTGTCTCTATTATTTTATCATTTTTTTCCATTATCCACGTGTCTGAATTAATTCACCATTGCACATAGCTTCTTTTGAATCCTTTCTTGACCACTTTGTCTTGTTTAATTTCCATACTCTTCAATATTTTGAGTTTTGATCCCATTCTTTTTGATTTGGTCTCTTAAGACATTTTAATTTTCATGTGATTTTTCTCTGGATTTTTAGAAACTTATTTCTTGAGTCTTGGTCTTGTAACTTGTGATGTAAGTTTGCTACCCTCACTTGTGCTCTTGCCTCCATTAAACCTAGTTTGCTTCTGAATATTTTCAAATCCTTTTGGCTAGTTGATATAACATGTTTGAAGATCATTTGGTTTCAATTGTGGAATTTTTAGATGGTTGGTTAATTTGTTTTGAATTTTGGCTTGAACCTTGTCCCATTTTGCTTCCTTTGAACCTTTAGCTCTCTTATAAGCCTAGAAGGGCACTTGTGCCCATTTCTTCTTCTCATTTGGGGTTCCTTTGCAGTGTGGGTACCTTCCTGTTCCTAGGATAGGGTTTGAGTATTCTGAATTTTTTGTGTTTGCTTCTTCTTTAAGTCTTTTGTTTCCTTAAGAGCTTTCACTTCATCTTATGGTTTCTTTTGCTTCCATTTTGATATTGTTTGGTCTTGTACCTCTTTTCTCTTCATCTTGTTAGCTTCCTAGGCCATTCTTCATCTTGTTTTGGCTCTGGTTATGAGCCTAGTGTTCATGTCTTGTGCATTTTGCATTGCATATTTCATGAGTGTGCATTTGTCTTCATATGTGTTCATGTTGCATCATTTTGTCTTATAAACTTCTTCTCCTCATTTATTTGAGTTGCATTTTCATTGTGCATATGTTCATACCATTTCACTTCTTGTTGTTTGATATTAGCATGTTATATTGCTCATTTTGTTTCACTTATATGCATACTAACCTTGTAGGGGCTTGGTAAGTGTGAGATGTGGGAATTGAGTTCCACATCTCCAATTCTCATCTTCTCCTCTTATGTTTATGTGCACTAACTCTTTGTTGTTGGGCTTAGGCCTTTCTCATCCCTTCTTCTATCTTCTTCTTCTTCTTCTTTCCTTTTTCATTAGGATAGAAACCTCACTAACCCTTAGGAAATCCATGCATGTTAACACTTAGGATTATTTTAGTCCCCTTTGGAATCTTTCCTTTGTGATCCTTTTGGTTCTTCTTCTCTTCTCATCTCATAACTCTTAAAAAACACTTTAATAAGTTTGAAGTGGTGCATTGATCCATAGCCTTATCCCATGAGGTACGCTTGTAGTCTTCCCATCTTGGGATAGTACAAGTTTACCTTGTGATGCACAAGTCTTATCAAGGTATCTTCTTCATAAAAGAAAAGCATAAAAAACACTTCTTCATTTGTAAATAATCAAAACACTTAATAAGTAAATAAGTTAGTGAGCCTAGGCCCTAATCTTAGGGTTCAAGTTTTGGGGATCTTCTCCTTACTTGAGTGTGCTTGTTCTATTATTCCATCTTGGAATGTAGTGACAAGTGCACATTCCATTAAAGAGAGCTTGAGTTCACTTCCTTGTGACACACTCATAAAAGCTTCTAAAAAACACAAACAAACAATAAGCGTCTTTCCTTCGGGAATTCTTTTCTCACCTCATTCACTCCATACGCGAACTTGCTCCTACTTGTCATTTTGCAAGACGGTTACGCACTCGTCATCCGAGTCTGCAACACCTGAGCAATGGCATAGGCAGTTCAAGCCTTAATTCACAAGCAATTTCCTTTTAGTACCCCTAGTTAGGGGAACTACGACGTCTCTGATCCTCATTATCCTGATGAGGTACGTAGGCAGTGGGGTAGGGCCCGTTCGAGCAAAATCTTTATTTTCCCTACATTTTTCCTTTCCTTTTCTTATTTCAATTCTTTTCTCAGTTTCTTTTCCAGTTCATTTCATTTCTCTTGCTACAGCTTTCATACCCTCACCTTTTGAAATAGTTTCTTTTGCAAGCGTGGATCCCGTCGGGTACGTCGGACGATCTGGGTGCTAATACCTTCCCAGGTCGTAACCGACTCTCGAACTCAGTCTATTTGGTTCGTAGGACCTGTGTCCTTCCTCTTTCTTTCTTCTGGTTTGTGCAGCATTACCATTCCCTTTCTTCGGGATAAAAATGCCTGGCTGGCGACTCTATTCTTTTTCCGCGCCACTTTCGCGTTTGTACCAGGATGGAAATCTGGGGAGCGACAAAATGGTAACCAAAGCGTCTGCAAACTGATTCTCATCTCGAGGGATGTATTCAAGCTTAACTGTTGTGAAGAAGGTCAAAAATCGCCTCGTATAGTCACGGTAGGGAATCAGATGATCCCGATGAGTGTACCATTTGTCGTTGGTCTGGTTGATTACCAAAGCTGAATCTCCAAATACATTCAAAGTTTTGATCCTGAGGTCAATGGCTTCCCCAAGATCCATGATACAAGCTTCGTATTCCGCTTCTTTGTTAGTGTAGGCAAAGGTAATCCTTGATGAGAAAGGCATATAAACCCCATTATGTGAAATAAGCATTGCTCTAACCCCACGACCGTTGCAATTAATCGCCCCGTCAAACATCATAGTCCATGATTCTTCTGCGTCAGGCCCTTCAGTGTGAATAGGCTCTTCACAATCGTTTTCTTTTAATAACATGATGTCTTCATCAGGGAAGTCAAATATCATAGGCTGGTAATCATCAATGGGTTGCTCAGCCAGATAGTCAGACAATACACTGCCATTGATGGCTTTCTGAGAGGAGTACTGAATGTCATATTCTGTTAGAATCATTTGCCACCTGGAAACCCTTCTGTTAAGTGTTGGCTTCTCAAATATGTATTTGATAGGATCCATCTTTGAGATCAATAAGGTAGTATGGGTCAACATATATTGTCTTAGTCGGCGAGCAGCCCACGCTAAAGCACAACAAGTTTTCTCGAGCAGTGAATAACATTGTTCATAGTCGGTAAACTTTTTGCTTGGGTAGTATATTGCATACTCTTTTCGACCAGACTCGTCATGCTGGCCCAACACACACCCCATTGATTCTCCTAATACTGTCAGGTACATGATTAGAGGTCTTCCTTCGACTGGAGGCATGAGAATTGGAGGTTCTTGCAGATATTCTTTGATCTTGTCAAAAGCTCTCTGACAGTCATCGTTCCACCTGACTGTTTGCTCTTTTCTTAACAGCTTGAACAAGGGTTCGCAGGTTGCAGTGAGATGATATATGGAACCTTGAGATGTAGTTCAATCTACCTAAGAACCCTCAAAATTCTTTCTCAGTCTTAGGTGCAGGGATTTCCTGAATAGCTTTGACTTTATCGGGATCAACCTCAATTCCTTTTTCACTTACAATAAAACCTAGTAACTTACCAGAACGTACCCCGAATGTGCATTTGTTGGGGTTCAACCTTAACTGATACTTTCTCATATGCTTAAAAAGTTTCAATAGGTTTACCAAATGCTCTTCCTCTGTTTGGGACTTCGCAATCATGTCATCCACGTACCACTCAATTTCTTTATGGATCATGTCGTGGAATAACGTTACCATAGCCCGTTGATATGTTGCACCGGCGTTCTTCAGACCAAACGGAATTACTTTGTAGCAGAACGTGCCCCATGGTGTGATGAAAGTTGTCTTCTCCATGTCTTCAGGTGACATCTTGATCTGATTGTATCCAGAAAATCCGTCCATGAAAGAAAATACCGAGAACTGAGTTGTGTTGTCTACCAATACATCAATGTGAGGTAATGGGAAATCATCTTTCAGGCTTGCTCTGTTCAAATCCCGGTAATCGACACACATACGCACCTTTCCATCTTTCTTAGGTACGGGTACAATGTTAGCAACCCACGGCGGGTAACTAGTTACAGCAAGAAAACCGGCGTCCCACTGCTTTTTTACTTGCTCTTTGATTTTCATGGCCATGTTCGGGCGAGTACGGTGCAATTTCTGTTTAACTGGCGGACAATCCTCCTTCAATGGCAGCTTGTGCATGACAATATCTGTATCCAAACCCGGCATATCTTGATAGGACCAAGCGAAGACATCGACATACTCTCGCAGCATACTGATAAGTTGTTCCTTTACCGGAGCTTGCAGACTGGCCCCAATCCTCACCTCTTTCGCATCTTCCTCGGTACCAAGATTGATATTCTCAACCTCCTCCTGACGAGGAGAAATCACCTTCTCCTTTTGTCTAAAAAACCTGGCCAACTCTTCAGGCAAATCATAGTCTTCATCAACCCCTTCATCTGC
Source organism: Lathyrus aphaca (assembly GCA_963966055.1). Classification (NCBI taxonomy): domain Eukaryota; kingdom Viridiplantae; phylum Streptophyta; class Magnoliopsida; order Fabales; family Fabaceae; genus Lathyrus; species Lathyrus aphaca. The sequence goes on along the minus strand of OZ014523.1, from coordinate 220,883,444 downwards.
TTGATTAATCGGATTATCGAAGTCATACAAGGTCATAGCAGTGTCGTTGTCGGTGCGATCTGGATGGCTATCTCTGTAAGGGTTGAGATTTGGTTCATTTTAGTGATTGATTTTATCTTATTTAGAAAAAGTGAATGAAGTTTATTAAGAAAACATTGCCATTTATTGTTTTGTGCGAAAACAAAATGAAAAGACAGTAAGCGAAAATATTGTTTGCAAAAGATGTCCATTGTTCATTAATTTCAATTTGCACAAAATACATATATGACCCTATTACGAAATAAGTCCTGACACCTTGGGAAAGATACAGGACTTGATGCATGCTTAAACAGGAAATAATAATTACTCTGCAGCAGTAACCCTTATAATTTCCTGGGAAAACCAGTTGAGGACTTGTCGGCCTGGGACTCTTGGATGAATCCAATTTTCCAGGTTGTAGTCGCTTTCAGCCTCGTCTTCCACATTGTTGATAGCATCCGGGGTCAGCATTCCCCCACTTACAAATTTGGGAGCTTAAGCAGCCTCCTATCGAGCTTGTCGGGATGGTCTGTAACCCAAACCGAACTTATCTTCTTTTATCTGAACTTGTAGCAGCTTGCCCCAGCCTTGGGCATTCCCGTCTTCCACAAACCTTGGAGCCTGTTTGTAGGAAGAAATTGAGGTGCCCATCCTTTCCTCTTGGGATGCAGCAAACACCTCAATTGTTGCTTCGTTGATATTCAAGGCTTCAAAACCCTGACTCATGGTTTCATGGATTTCTCCATCCATCTATATGTATTTGTAAGTGGCCAAGTGACTGACAAAGATGTCCTCCTCTCCACAGGTGGTGATAATTTAGCCTTCCCACTCGTATTTTAACTTCTGGTGAAGGGTAGACGTTATTTCACCAGTGGCATGAATCCAAGGTCTACCCAACAAACAACTGTAGGTAGGCTGTATGTCCATCACATAGAAGGTAGTTTTGAAAACTTGTGGGCCAATTACCACAGACAACTCAACCTCTCAGAGAACCGATCTCTTAGAACCATCAAAAGCTCTGACAACTAGGTTGCTCGGACGGAGTGCAAAACCATCATACTCCAACTTGACTATGGCCTTCTTTGGTAGCACATTGAGTGATGATCCAGTATCAACAAGGACATGAGAAAGTACGAAACCTTTTCATTCCAAAGTGATATGCAAGACCTTGTTGTGATTACGCCCCTCCGTAGTCAAGTCAGTATCGGTGAAACCTAGTCCATGACTAGTATTGACGTTTGCAACCACTGTTTCTAACTGATTGATTGTGATATCCTCAGGCATATAAGCTGCGTGCAAGACTTTGAGTAGTGCATTCCGGTGAGCCTCGGAACACATGAGTAGTGATAGAATGGAGAACTTGGAGAGTGTTTGGATGAGTTGATCCACAACCTTGTAGTCACTTCTCTTGATAATCCTCATGAACTCGTCCACATCCTGATCAAAGGGTGTCTTATGAGTTTCCTTGGCAATTGGTTCTTTTGGCACCACATTCTTGCCTTTAGCTTTGGCAGCAGCTTCTGCTTCAGCATTAACTCTGGGAAACTGTGAAGCAAAGAGACGTCCGTTCCGAGTGAAGCCTTCGCCTCCCCCGACATTTTCAATTTGTGGAGTAGATGTTGAGGAGTCCAGAGTGATCTTTCTTCCGTGGCAGTAAAGATCCGAACCATAATGCAAAGGCACGTCATTGTTGTTATCATAAGGAATAGGTCCAGGCACTATGATGGTCACTGGACTAACTGCAGTAGAAGGAGTTATGATCATTTGTGGATCATAATAGATGGTGACAGGAGATCTGATCGAAGATGGTGCATGTGCAGGAAATTGTTGATGTTGAGGAGGGTGTTACTGAAAATTGTTGTTGAGAGAATCTGAAACATGAATGATTGTTAGATCATAATAAATGGTAATTGTCGAGATATCGTCACTGGTGGTGTTTGTTGTTGTTGTAGAAGACTCTGTTGAGATAATGTTTGCTGGTGTTGTAGGATGGATTTTTGTTGCAGTTGTAGAAGATGGAACCGTTGATGTGATCTGTAGAATGCCTTCTCTGATAAGATTGCTGATACCTTTTCTCATATTTGCACAACCATTGGTAGAAACTTTGCAAGCATCACAACAGGACTCACAACCTAGAAACACTTGGCACTTCAATAGTTGAGCTTTCACTCCGGCCAGTGGTGTTTGAATGTTTGCAATGTCATCAATCAGAATTGATGGTTGGTCTTCCTCAATAGCATTAATCCTCGGTCCACCATGATTCGGTATTGGATTCTTTGTGACATTTGGTGGAGTTGCAAAATTCAAAGCTTTGGAATCAATCAGATCTTGGACTTTCATGTGTAAGGCCCTGCATTTCTCTGTTGAATGGCCATGTGCATTGGAGTGAAAAGCATATCTGGAATTGACATCATAATTCCTTGGAAGATTCAAAGGATCTGGTGGAGCCAAGGTTCTCAATTCAATCAAGTTAAGCTTCAATAGTTGTGGGAGTAGAGCTGCATAGGGCATCGGGATAAGATCAATAACCTTGTTAGTTTGAGACAGGCTTTGTTGGAAAGGACGTTGCTGCTGATTGTTGTTGTTGTAAGATCTTTGTTGTTGTTGTGGAAATTGTTATTACTGAGGATACTGTTGTTGCTGAGGTGATGGAGCCGGAATGGTGATTGCGGCCACTGATCTTTGCAAGTATTGGGGCCTACCTCTGTTAGCATGCACTGCATTAGTCTCTCCTGTTCTTCTGGGTCCGGAGAATGGTTTCCTTGCGTTGTTGGAGCTAGCACCATTGTCAGAAATCTTACCCATCTTCAATAGGCTTTCAATTCTCTCTCCTGCTATAACCACATCAGCAAAGCTAGTAGAAGAGAAGGCAGCAAGTCTATCAATGTAGGTTCCTTGCAAGGTATTCATAAACATATCATCCATTTCCTTTTCAGACATAGGTGGATGGACATCGGCAGCGAGTTGTCTCCACCTTTGAGTGTATTCACGGAAACTTTCTCTAGAAGATTGAGACATACCCCTCAGGAGGGTCCTATTAGGAGCCATATCCAGGTTGTACTGATATTGGCGTATAAAGGCCTCGGCTAAGTCCTTCCAGTTTCTGATAGTAGCCCTTGATAGGTGTGAATACCACTCTCTGGATGCCCCGGTTAAACTGTCTTCAAAGTAAAACATCCACAATTTCTCATCCATGGTATACGCTTTCAATCTTCCTAAAAAAGATTGTAAATAGGTACGAGGGAAGGAGGTACCATTGTACTTTTCAAAGCATGGAGGTTTGAACTTGTGAGGAATCCTTACTCCTTCAACTAGGCCCATATACATCACATCAAATCCCAAAGAGTTTTAGGATTCCAAGGATCTTAACTTCTCTGATATCTCGTCCAAACGACGATCATAAACTTCATCATCCCTAACACCTAACATTGTAATATTGACTTCAGGGTTGATGTGGGGCCCAAACTCTGGTGGATTTGTTTGCGGCTGATCACGCGCGTTGTTACTAGTACCTCCAATGTCTGCATGGTTATCTTCTGGAGTTTGTCGCTCAACTAACTCCCTTAATCTTTCCTGGGTCTGTGCTAGCCCAATCATCACAACCATGAATTGATTCATCTAAGTCCTCACTTCTGTCCTCACATCAGTCATCTGAGTCCTCACATCTTCCAGTTCTTGATGTAACTGATCCATTTGTAGACTCAAAAGGTTGTGTCTAGTTGGATATCTGTGGATGCGATAGACGGAAAGACCCTCCTGCGAGCAATATTTCTTGAAACAATCAACAAGGTGAGAAAACAACAACAAAACTCCTGCAACACAAAGAATATGAAGTTAGCATGCAATGCAGTATTTCTATTTGTCTTCCAAGGGTATCCGGTTTGGCTCTTTGGTTTTGACCTTCCAGACCTCTCGGGAATCAAGATGTTGAAGCAGACCAAGTCCATGAGAAAATCTGATGCATAATAATAAAAGTACAAATGGTATTGCCAAATAGTTCATGATTTACAACCAAACAAACTCCCATGGTGAATTAAAATACAATTAAATTCAATAATACAACAGACAAAATCACCATGGTGAGCCAAAATACAAGTACAAAGAAAATCAAACATCCAATCCATATGCATCCTCCTTGACTTCCTTCAAGAGAGCATCAGTTATTGGCCCAACTGGATGCTCTGTGATGGTTCTGATGAGAAGGTTTTTGGTTGCAATGACATTTGTCATCTTCTGATACTTGTCTTGTTCTTTTGATCTCTTTAAACCTGCCTGGAGTTTTAGCTCAAAGATTTCCTTCTGTGCTGCTAGGAGTACTTCTTGACTCTTCTTCTCATTGGCTTCTAACTGCTCGATCTTTGCTTGCATTTTCTGATCTTCTTGCAAGCGAGCTTCAATTATTCTGATCCATCTAGCCTGACTCTCTTCCAGATAGTGCTCAGCTCTGGCTTTCTGAATCTTGGCTTCTTTGCAAGCATTCTTCAACACCAGTTCTCCCGCTCGGGCTTTTCTGATGAATTCCTCTGTTTTCTCTATCTTAGTTACATGCTCGATACGGAGCTTATCTAACCTCTCATTGTCCAGATGACTATATTCCTTTCCTAAAGGGTCTTCTTCAAGGCTTCAGCAAGCTGGGCATTCCTATCTTTTAGCTTCTCAAATTCCTCCAAACTCACTGTGGCTACAGGCTCTACTGTTGATGGCCCTGGTACATCCTCCAGGGTGAATGGCATGTGAGTGATTTGTCCTCTAATACGCAATCATTCAATGTACTGAGCTGAAGCTATGTTGTTACACTTTCCCAGAATAGCAGTCTCTTTTGTCTATATGTGGTCCCAAGCCCAGGCTGCTTGTCGGACAATGGCATGATTGTTCAGAAAAGCACAATAAAGAGACTTTGCTAAGTCCTGCTCTTTAGGTGGTGTAACAACCCAAATTTTCCTTCTTATTTTAAGCATCATCATCATATCATAATCACCATAAGCATATCATATTTTTGGCATCTTTGCATGGAAAAGTGATGCATAACATTCTCATGCTCTAGCATTAGGCATATGATCAACTGTTGGTGGATTTGAGGCATTGCAAGCCATAGCAAGAGGCCCAGTGGACTTGTCCAAGTCCCATGAAGAGTCTACATGACATTCACAAGTTCAAGATCCTTTGCAAAAGCCCAAGAAGGTTGGGAGATCATCAGGGAATCCAAGCTAGGGCAAGCTCTTACACAATGGTACCCAAATTAGGGTTTCACTTTCAAGCAGGAATTCTTTGTGACTTTGGCCATTTCATATGGGCAAAGTCTCTCATATGATAAGAGGATCCTAAGGATGAAATTTGGTGAGAAAATTCCTTGTGGAAGGCAGTTATTTCATCAGTTGCTTGCATAAGAAGAAACTAGTCAACTGCGCATTTTAAAAGTCAATTGTGAGAATTCAAGGGGTCCAACCCCATTTGTCAAGTCAAGGGATGTCCTTAAGATCTTATAAGAAGTTTGGCAAAGTCAAAGATCAAGAATCAAAGGGTTTTGAAGAAGTTTCCATTTTTGGCATATGGTTTTTTATGGAACTTTCCATTTTTGGCAACTTTTGTCCTAATTTTCAAAGGCTTATTTCATGGTGAAAAAGATCTCAAATGAATTTCCAATAAACGTGAAAGTTGTAGGGTAGGTTCTCCTATTTTCATAAAGTACAAGTACATTTTCATAGCCCTCATGGATCAAGAGATATGGCCTTTGAAAGTTCACTTGTTTTTTAGGGTTTACCTTAAAATTCAAGTTTCCACCAAGTGCAAAAAGCATTGCAAGTCATTTTTAGGCTGACTTATGGACAAATGGAGATCATGACATCACAAGGCATCACATTAAAGGCATTTGGATCAAGAAAGAACTCCAAATTCGTGCATGGGAAGTGAGTATTTCATAAAATGCAAAAAGTGCATGAACATTTAAAAAGCATGATACATTCATCCAAGGGCCAGGATTGTTTCATTTTTGGATTAGTGGATCAAGAGTGATCAGCATGATCAGCATTGTTTCATGCCAATTTTGCAAATTCTTTCTCCCACTCATTCCTCACGTGCATTCCCTCTCATTTTTGCATCAGTGTTCATTAACATCATATATAAGCAGCTAGGGTTTCCATTTGCTGAGAGTTCATCACATTTTCATCACTCTCAAGTTTTTGCATCTCTTGCATTTCTCTTCGAATCCTCTGATTCTCTCACTCATTTACCAAACAAACTTCATATTCTTTATCCTTGAACTCTAAGGATCATCAATTCACCATCAATTCAAGCTGAAACGATTTTACAAGGTGCAGTTCAGGTGCAGTTCAGTTCGAATTTCAAGATCTAGAGCAATTCAAGCTCTCTCTTGCATTTATTTTGCAAGGAGAGGGTAGAGGAGGTAGATCTGCAGCATTGGAAGCTTTCTTTTGACCTAATTTGAGCTCTGCAAGTTTCATGTTAGCTTCAAATTCGTGGATCTAGAAATTGTTTTAATTATGTGCATTGTGATCTGCTTGTTTTACTGATGATTAGATTTAAAAATGAATGAATATGAGGTTGTATTGTTGATTTGAAGTTTGATACATAGAACTGTTTCTCTTCGATTTGGCTTGATCTTTGATCTATTGTGATTTTCATTGCCATATTCATGATCAGCATGGTTTAATTATTTGATCTGGAGTTTGTGTTGCATTTTAGTGGTGATTTGTTCATGTTGATGAATTTTTCGGTGACCGGAGCTAGGGCTCTATCACCGGATTCTGGAAAGGTGAAACGAAGAAGATGATGTTATGACCCTAGGATCTTTGATCTGGATGGCTAGCAGCGTGACAGCACATTAAAATGACAGCCTCCCTCTCACGTGCTTTCTTTTATAATTTAAGTCTGATTTGAGCATTGTGTTTCGCACCTCACTGGAGTTATCATGTACACACACCCTGGCCAATGAATGATAGGACTTAGGGTTTTGTTTGACTTGATCTGGAACGTTTATTTGATCCATTGGCTTGTTGTTTTTCCTGATTAATGTGAATTTCCATGGTAATATTATACTCATGCGCAGGATCCACTGGGCTCAGAGTCCTATTCGCACCCCTCCCTCTCTCAGACCCATTTAATTTTAACTATTTTCATCACTATATGCACCCCTGGCTTGGTTTCTCATTTTTATTATTTCATTTTGTTTGCAGTTTGATTTTTGATTATTAAAAATAGTTAGAAGTCATTAAAATTTCCAAAAGAATTCATGAATGATATTTTGAGTTTTCTTTAATTTTTGGCATTTTTATTTTTCATTTATTTTCATTTTCCACGCTGGAATTAATTTCCTCTTTTATTAATTGCTTTTATTTCCCTTTTAAGGCATGTTGTCTTGTACAATTTCTATCTTGATCACTAATTTGAATTTTGAATTGATTCTTTTTGCTCTGGATTCACATTGAAATGTAGTTTGTTGATGAATTTTCCTTTGATTTTTAGAAGTTTGCTTGATTATATTTGGTCCTTAACTTGTGCATGAAGTTTCATAACCCTAATCCATGTTTAGACTTATATTTGACTTGTTTAGCTTCTTATTTTGATTCTTTCATTTTGGCATGTTAATATTGTATGTTTAAAGAGTCTTTGTGCAAGTTTGTGGAATTTTTGGATGTATGCTTGATTTGATTTGAATTTTGTTCTTTGCTTATCTTCTTTTGCATCCTTTTTGGTCATATGTTTAATCCTTAGGTTATGAAGGCACTTGTGCCAACTCCCTTTGATTGTTTAGAGCCTATTTAGGATGTGGATACCTCTCTGGTCTTGTGTTGATGTTTGTACTTTGAGAAATTTTGTGGTTGCTTACCTTTGAAGTTCCTTCACTTTTGTACATGTTCACCTCACTTCCTATGCTTCTTTGCTTCTCATGATGCTAATGCTTAAGTTGGTATGCTTCTACTCTTCATTTCTTGTGTTGATTAGGAAAATTCTTGACATGTTAGGGTTCTGGTCTTGATGGTTGTGATGTTTGTTTGCTTGGTTTGCTTTGTGTTATCTCATGTTTGTTTTGCTTTGTCATGATAATCCATAATGCTTCATGTTGAATTGTATAGTCCCTTTCTCATTCTTGTGTTGTGTATTTGCATTTGACATTTGTAGACGAGTTTCCACTTCTGGTTGTGTGGCTTTGGTTTGATCTTATGCCTATTTGGTGTTTCATTTGTTCTCATTGGCTTTTGTCTTGATATTTGATTATGTTACTAACCATTTCATGGGCTTTGGTAAGTGAGAGGCGTGGATGTGATTCCCACATCTCCAATTCTCATCTCTCCTCTTTTCTTTATTAATATTCTATTACTTGTTTTTGAGGGGCTTAGGCCTTGCTCCCTTCTTCTTCTTTTCTTCATTCTTTTCTTTCTCTTCTTATCTCTTTCTTCTTTAGGATAGTAAACCTCACTAACCTAGGATTTCCTTTGCATGATAACAATTAGGATTCATTAGTCCCCCATTATACTTTTACCTTTAAGATCTTTGGTTCTCTTATCATCTCAAAACAAAAACTCTAAAAAACATCTTAATAAGGAGTGAAGTGGTCTCATGTGCAATAGCCTTATTCCATGAAACACTTGTAGTCTTCCCATCTTGGGATAGTACAAGCTTGTTCATCATGATGCACAAGTCTGATCATGAGACCATCTTCATCAAGAAAATCATAAAAAAAAAACACTTCTTCATCCAAAAATACAAAAACACTTAATAAATTCAATGAGTTAGTGAGCCTAGGCCCTAATCTCTGGAATCAAGTTTTGGGGATCTTCTCCTTGCTTGAGTGTGCTTGTTCTATTATTCCATCTTGGAATGTAGTGGCAAGTACACATTCCATGGAAAAGAGCTCGAGTTCACTTCCTTGTGCCACACTCATAAAAAGCTTCTAAAAAACACTGGACAAACAATAATTGTCTTTCCTTCGGGAATTCTCTTCTCACCTCATTCGCTCCGTCCGCGAACTTGCTCCTACTTGTCACTTTGCAAGACGGTAACACACTCGTCGTCCGAGTCTGTAACACCTGAGCATTGACATAGGCAGTTCAAGCCTTAAGACACAAGCAATCTTTTCCACCCCTAGTTAGGGGAACTACGGCGACTCTGATCCTCATTGTCTAGATGAGGTACGTAGGCAGTGGGGTAGGGCCCGTTCGAGCACAATCTTTAGTTTCCCTACATTTTTCCTTTTCATTTCTTTTTCAGTTCCCTTTTCGTTTCTTTTATCCAGTTCAGTTCATTTTCTTTGCAGCAACTTTCATTTCTTCACCCTTTGAAACAGTTTCTTTGCAAGCGTGGATCCCTTCGGGTATGGCGGACGATCTGGGTGCTAATACCTTCCCAGGTCGTAACTGACTCCCGAACTCAGTCTCTTTGGTTCGCAGGACCCGTGTCCTTCCTTTTCTTTTCTTTTGGTTTGTGCAGCATTACCATTCCCGTTCCTTCGAGATAAAAATGCTTGGCTGGTGACTCTACCTCTTTCCGCGCCACTTTCGCGTTTGTACCAGGATGGAAATCCGGGGAGCGACAGCTGGCGACTCTGCTGGGGACCGAACCCAGAATCTCTGGTTCCCTTGAGAGTCTCTCCTAGCGCTTGCGTGTTTCTGTTTCGTTGGGTGTTGACTGTTTGTTGTTGCGTGTTGTATTTTATTGTTGTTTATATACAATGTATTTACAACTTTATTTACAATATTCAGTATTTTTATACATCATATTATTACTGGACTGTCTGGACTGGATTTTCTGTTTGGTGGGACTTGGGTGATACTGTTACTGTGAGATAAGCTCATTACTAAGGCTAGAGTGCACCTTAAGACTTAGAGTGGTTCCACTTTGGCCTCATGAGATCTTGTCATGAGGGTAGTAGTGAGTTCCACGCCCAGATTTGCGACCGTCTTGGAAATGTCTTGATTTGGGGATCTTCCTCTTTCATTTCATAACCTTGATAGTTATGTGCAGCTGGGGACCGATCATTGAGAACCTTGTGGAAACATCTCTCTTTAGTGGTGACAGTGGCAGACCACATTGTGTGGAAAACCCATTCGCACCCGAGGGCCCACCTGGAACTCACATAGGATGACCTTGTTTTCCCGGACTCAGTTTAGGCCTCCCTGCATAGTATATAATGCCAAACCGATTCCCTGATTTGGTCATGAGCCATTTCTTGGAAATGGTGAACGTATTATTGCTATTCGGGTTTGAGATTCTGTGATGTTTGACCCGGAGCACACCAGTGAGATTAGGAGGGGTTTACAGGTTTGCAGGAACCCTTGACCTCCACATACCCTCATTATCAATATGGTCTTTCTTATGATTTGGTCCTTATGGTTCTGGATTTCTTGGTCTTTTGGTTCTGAGGGTATCTATCAGATGGTTATGGCTCAGAGAATCATGGTTTTCAGTTATATGGGGGTCCTAATATCCAGCTTCCAGATGGTCCTGAGTTGATCATATGCCTGCATTGCATTTGCATCGCATCATACTCGCATTAACTATTTGTGTTTCCATTTTTTAGGTTTACAGTTTAGCACCCAGTTCTGGTAATTGTAAGCTCTCCAGATGGTAGAAGTTAAGAAAATTACAAGAAAGAAGAATGTCCATTACACTGTTCTCCAACCAGAAGTCAAGAGTGTTCAGAGACTAGCAGGGCTGATGAATGATCAAGTTTTAGGGAACTTCAGAAAGAGGTATGGTCATATTTTGAAGTACATGGATAAACCTACTGTAGACCAGAAGGATAGCTTGCACACTTTACTTCAGTTCTATGATCCCTTGTTGCGATGTTTTGTATTTTCGGATTATATCTTGGCTCCTATCTTGGAGGAGATTTCTAGCATTTTGGCTATTCCTGTCAGAGATAATTTTCCTTACTATGGATCAGAGGTAGTTCTCAAGGAAGAAGACATATCCAGAGTCTGTCGTATACCAGCTGCTAAGGTCAAGAAAGCTTTGAAGGACAGTGAGGGCAGAGGACTTCCTTGGGATGTGCTTGTACCAGAAGCTGAAGAGTATGCCAAATAGAGTAAGTAGGGAGATTTTGGTGTTGTGGTGGCCTTGATGATATATGGATCTAGTCTTTTCCCGGGAGAAAAGGAGTTTGTGAGCTTGGAGGTAATCTCCAATTTTGCTAAAGGTAATCATGTACCAACCTTGTTGGGATATTTCTACTACAATGTTCATTACCGGAATGAGAAAGGCAGGGGTGGACCAGTGGGTTGTTGTGCTTCATTATTTGCTGATTGGTTTGCGAAGCAATTACCAAAGTCAGGCCCTTTCAAAGAGATGAGAGATGAATGAAGGTGGTCAAAGAGGCTAATGGGACTAACTTCTGAGGATATAGCTTGGGGTTATGACAAATATTTGTTGGGGAAGGAGTTACTAGTTAGTTGTGGGAGTTTTGCTAATTTGCCTTTGCTAGGAAGAAAGGGCGTGATCAGTTAACATCCAGTCTTAGCCAGGAAACAATTTGGTTATCCTCTGAGGGATCCACCAAGTATGGAGGAATTAGCTGGGTCTTTGAACTTTTCTATGGATGGAGACAAAGAGTTGGTCATACAAGCATCTCAGGCTTGGGCTCACAGGGTGAAGAAAGAAAAGAAGGATTTTGGAAGGGTAGATCCCAAGACATATCCTCCTTTTGCTACATGGTTGTAGAAGCGTGTAGAGGAAGTGTTCATGCCATTTTTAGTGGAAGCTCCATTATATCCCAAAGAGGTTCCATGTCAGGATACTGTCTCTCTGGAAGAATATAAGAAGTTGGAAGCTCAGTTGCACGAGGTTCGGGTAGAGAATGCTGAAATGATTAACTTGTACCACCTTGCCAATCGTGCTAAGCATGAAGCAGAAGAAAAGCTGCAGAAGATGCAGGTTACCTTAGGAGCTAAGGAAAAGGAGTTTGCTGGAAGAGAAGCTCATTTTCAGAGATTGGGTCTAATGGAATCAAAGAGAGAAGCGGAGCGTAAGAAGACTTTGAAGACTCTCAAAGAAGCTCGACAGTCCATTGTTTGGTTGCAGGGCCAAAGGGAACATGATCAAAAGAAGTATAAAGAAAAGGAAGAGTTTTTCGAGGTACAGATGGCCTTCAAGAAAGAAGAAGTAGAACAAGTTCACAAAATACGAAGAGAAAAGACTCAACAGTTGGCACTGAGCCAGGTAGACTTGGAGGAGGCATTGAAAGAGATTGCAGAGCTTAAGCTGAGAGCAGGCGTGAAGAAGAACCGGACAGAGGTGATAGCTGCAGAAGAAGAACATGAGTCTTTAGTCTAGATTTTTTAATTTACTGCTACCTACAGGCTTGTTGTAGGAGTCCTGCTTTATCTTTTTGTTCATGTATTAACTTGTAACCCTTCGGGGAATTTGTTTGTACTCTAACTTTGGCTACTAGTGGGTTATCCATGTTATGCAATACAATCCAATTACCATTTATGAGTACGCAAAGCTTGTTTGTTTGAGACTGCTAAGATCTGAACACTCTTCAAAGTGAGAGTTTGAAAATTAATGCTCAAAAAGAGGCTGTATGGAGAAATACCAGAACTGGGCATATAAATGCCTAAACTTGGTAACATGAATAATACATTGCATGCATATAACGTGTTTGCTGTTTTGCAGGTAGTTCATCAGTTTTCTAACGTTTATGTCATTTCAGGCACTATAGCTCCCAGGAAGGTTCGAGATCAGCCAATTGTACACAGATACCCCACAAGAGTAAACAGAGAGAGAGAGTAATGGATCAGATGCAAGCAGATCTGGCTGACTTGAGAACAAGAATGGACAATTTCATGACCCTCGTGGCTGAGATGTGTCAGACTCAGGAGCGCTTGCGTGAGATGATGGAAAGCAATCAGGCCAGGAACAATGGGACCGCAGATGGAGATGGATGGAAAAGATGAACAGTTTACTTTGCTGGACGAGGAAGAAGGCCAAGGGGCTGAAATGAACAGAAAGTTTGAAGAGATGGCTGAGCAGATTCACGCCATTCAATCTCAGAGTTCCCTGGGGTTCGATATCACTAACTTGGGCTTGGTGCCAGGAGTTAGAATCCCCTACAAGTTTAAGGTTCCTACTTTCGACAAGTACAACGACACGGCTTTCCCAAAGACTCACCTCCAGTCTTTTGTCGGAAGAATTGCTACCCACACTGATGACGAGAAGCTGTGGATGTATTACTTCCAGGATAGCCTTGTAGGGGCCTCCTTGGAGTGGTACATGAAGCTAAGCAGGGTTAACATTCGAAGCTGGAAGGATCTAGCAGAGGAATTTGTGAAACAATATCAGTACAATTTGGACATGGCTCTAAATCGTACTCAGTTGCAGACCATGTCTCAAAACGCTAAAGAAGGGTTTAAGGAGTACGCTCAGAGGTGGTGTCAGCTTGCTGCTAGGGTAAAACCATCCTTGTTGGAAAATGAGATGGCTGATATGTTCATGGGAACACTACAGGGGGTGTTTATCGAGAGGTTGGCGTCTTGTTCGGCAACAAAGTTCAATGATATTGTGATTGCAGGAGAAAGGGTTGAAACTCTTTTAAAGATGGGGAAGATTCAGGACACCGGTGCGGGTGGCTCAAGCGGTGTAAGAAAAGATTTTAATGGACCTCCGAGAAGAAGAGAAGGTGAAACTAATGTTGTGTACGGCCGAGGACGGGGCTGAGGATACAGAAGATCCTATGAGCAAGTGGCAGCTGTCACTATTCCATCAAGTCATGTGCAACAGACTCAACCACAACAGCAACAACAACTACAACAGCCGCCGCGCAACAATTACCAGCAAAGATCCTATCAACCGAGACAAGCTCGTCCAGCTAATAGGTTGCTTAAAGTCATTCCAATGACTTACACGACACTGTTGCAGAGGTTGTTAGACTTGAACTTGATTCAATTAAGAACATTAGCACCATCTCCACCTGGAGAGCTTCTAGTGTGGTATGATGCTAACACAAGATGCGTGTTCCATTCAGGAGCTCCCGGGAACTCAATTGAGAAGTGCAGGGCACTACAGCATAAAGTTCAGGACTTGATTGATTCAAAGACGATTAACTTCGCGCCGCCTCCTAATGTTACATCAAATCCTATTCCAAACCATGGAGGGGAGAGGATAAATGTTGTTGATGGTGGTGAGAGGTTAAGTTTGATCTTGAATGTAGAGGAAGTGAAGACTTCATTGTTGGTGGTGAAGGACAGAATATTGAAAGGACAAGTATTCTCGGGGTGTGGTTATGACTGTGAAGGGTGTTTGAGTTCAGTTAATGGCTGTGAAGACTTGAAGGTTTGGTTGCAATATCTGATTGACAAGGGGTCGCTGCAGTTTGATAGGGTTGGTGATAGAAGTGATTGTGTGTCTAACATAACAACATAACAATTTACTTTGATCCTGCCGAAATTCCTGCCCGGAGGGAGCCTGTGACTATCTATGCTCCAGAGGTTAGTCCTGTTACCATTATTGTTCCAGGACCAGTGCCTTATGCTGATGATAAAGCCATCCGGTGGCATTATGGCTCGGATGTGTATGTAGAAGGTCAGAAGGTGGAGAGTAAAACAGTGACAATTGACCCGACTGTGGTGAATGTCGGAGGAGTTGGTGGTTTTACAAGAAGCAGACGTCTTTTTGCTCCTCAAGCTCTCAGAGGAGATCCTGAAGCCGAAGTTGTTGCAAAGGCTAAGGGTAAGAAGATAGAGACGAAGAAATGACAACTCCTGCTGTCGGGCAAGGTACTTTTGAAAAAGAAGTTGAGGAGTTTATAAGGATAATAAAGAAGAGTGACTATAAAGTGGTTGAACAGCTGAATCAGACTCCGTCCAAGAAATCAATTTTGTCCTTGTTGATGTGTTCTCCAGATCACCGAGAGGCTTTGCTGAAAGTGTTGTAGATGACATACATACCACAGGAAATAACGGTTAATCAATTGGAGGCTATAGTAAGCAGTGTGAATGCCATCCATGGGTTGGGCTTCACGGACAGAGATCTTACTTTTGAAGGCCGAAATCACAACAAAGCCCTGCATATAACCATGGAATGTAAGGGTGCTGTCCTATCACATGTCTTGGTTGATACAGGCTCTTCTCTCAATGTGCTCCCTAAGAAGGCCTTGATGAAGCTGAATGTTGATGGCATTGTTTTGCGACCCAGTGATTTAATTGTTAAAGCCTTTGATGGGTCCCGGAGGTCTGTGTTTGGGGAAGTTGAGCTACCTGTGAAGATAGGGTCTCAAGTGTTCAAGAGCACTTTCTATGTCATGGATATTCAACCTGCGTACAGTTGCTTACTAGGATGTCCTTGGATCCATGTTGCAGGTGCAGTGACATCCACGTTGCATCAGAAGCTGAAGTACGTGGTAAATGGTCAGGTGATCACTGTGTGTGGAGAAGAAGATATCTTTGTGAGTCACCTGTCAACCTTCAAGTACGTGGAAATGGACGGAGAAATTCATGAAACATTGTGTCAGGCTTTTGAAGTGGTCAATGTTAGTATTTTGGCTCCGGCAGAGAGAAACAACGAGAAGGAAGGGACTTCTATCTACTCCTACAAACAAGCCAAAGAAGTGGTCCAATTAAGAAGCGCCCAGGGCTGGGGCAAGTTGCTAGAGGTGGAAAAGAAGGATGACAAGTTTGGTCTTGGTTACCAGCCTGGTGGGTCCAACATGCCTCAGGGTGGTAAAGCCATAACTTTCACAAGCGTCGGAATGCTCGATCGCAACAACATCTGTGTAACAAGTGAAGAAGGGGACAGTGACTGCGACTGGGATAGCTAGATTCACCCATGTGCACCTGGAGAGGAGCTCCAGAACTGGTCTGCCGAGGATTTCATTCAAGTTACTTGGCAATCAATGTAATTTACTTGTTTCCTTTTTTATCATGCTGCATGTCAATCCTACACTCTGCCCAAGGTGCACGGATCCATTTGTAGGGCCACCATGCTTTTAATGCATTTATTTTTACCATGAAATAAAGGACATTTTTTCAAGCAAATTATTCTCTTTCTTTCATTTTAAAATTTTTCACAAAAATTAAAATGGCAATGTTTCTCCTTTTTCTTTTGTTTGCGTGTTTGCGTCTCTTTTGAAAAGAACCTGAAATGAGCACATCAACTGTGCAGTGTTGATCATTCGGATTCTAGTGATAATGTTCCTGCTATGACCATGCATGAATTCGACAATCCTATCTACCAAGCTGATGAAGGGGTTGAGGAAGACTGTGAACTCCCGGAAGAATTGGTCAGGTTGTTGAAACAAGAGGAAAGGGTCATTCAGCCTCATCAGGAAGAGATAGAGATCATCAACATTGGGACTGAAGATGTAAAGAAAGAGATAAAGATTGGGGCCAGTCTGCAGGCCGAGGTAAAGAAGGAGTTGATTGGTATGCTACGTGAGTATGTGGATATCTTCGCCTGGTCGTATCAAGATATTCCAGGGCTAGATACTGACATTGTTGTGCATAAGCTGCCATTAAGAGAAGACTGTCCTCCGGTGAAACAAAAACTGAGAAGAACTCGTCTTGATATCACGATGAAGATCAAGGAGGAAGTTCAGAAGCAGTGGGATGCCGGATTCCTTGCCGTAACTAGTTACCAACCTTGGGTAACTAACATTGTGCCTGTAACAAAGAAGGATGGCAAAGTTCGGATGTGCGTTGATTATAGGGATCTGAACAGAGCGAGTCCAAAAGATGATTTTCCCTTACCTCACATTGATGTGTTGGTAGATAACACCGCTCAGTTCTCGGTATTTTCTTTCATGGATGGCTTCTCCGTGTATAATCAGATCAAAATGGCACCGGAAGACATGGAGAAAACAATGTTCATTACCCCGTGGGGTACATTCTGCTACAAGGTGATGCCCTTTGGGTTGAAGAACGTCGGGGCAACGTATCAGCGGGCTATGGTCACATTGTTCCACGACATGATACACAAGGAAATTGAATGCTATGTGGACGACATGATTGCCAAGTCCCGAGACGAAGAAGAGCATTTGGTCAATCTCAAAAATGCTGTTTGATAGACTGATAAAGTATAAGCTGAGGTTGAATCCAAACAAGTTCACTTTCGGAGTGCGGTCCGGAAAATTGTTGGGTTTTATTGTTAGCCAGAAAGGAATCGAGGTGGATCTTGCAAAAGTAAAAGCAATACAAGATATGCCTGCACCAAAAACAGAAAAAGAAGTGTGCGGGTTTTTAGGGAGATTGAATTACATTTCACGGTTCATATCTCATCTAACTGCCACGTGTGAGCCAATATTCAAATTGCTGAGAAAAGAACAGACAGTCAGGTGGAATGAAGACTGTCAAAGAGCCTTTGAAAAGATAAAAGAATATTTGCAGACGCCTCCGATTCTAATGCCTCCAGTTCCAGGACGGCCATTTATCATGTACTTGACTGGGCTAGAAGGGTCAATGGGGTGTGTTCTAGGCCAACATGACGAGTCTGGTCGAAAAGAGTATGCTATTTACCACCTTAGCAAAAAGTTTACCGACTGTGAATCCCGTTACTCACTGCTCGAGAAAACTTGATGCGCTTTGGTATGGGCTGCTCGCCGACTGAGACAGTATATGTTGACCCATACCACACTGCTAATCTAAAAAATGGATCTTGTCAAGTATATTTTCGAGAAACCAGCGTTAACCGGAAGGGTTGCAAGGTGGCAAATGATCTTAACAGAGTATGACATACAATATACTTCTCAGAAAGCCATTAAAGGAAGTGTATTGTCAGATTATCTTGCACAGCAGCCACTAGAAGATGACTATCAGCCAATGAAGTTTGATTTCCCTGATGAGGACATCATGTACCTCAAAGCAAAAGATTGCGAGGAACCACTTCCAGAGGAGGGGCCAGACCCTGAATCCAAATGGAAGTTGATGTTTGATGGGGCAGTCAATATCAACGGACGTGGAGTTGGTGTTGTTCTTATCACTCTTGAAGGTGTTCACTTTCCCTTCGCTACCATAATTACTTTTGGCTGCACCAACAATGAAGCGGAATACGAGGCATGCATAATGAGAATAGAAGAGGCTATTAATCTTCGGATTAAGACCCTCGATATATTCGGAGATTCAGCCCTCGTTATTAATCAGATTATCGGCAAGTGGTATACACATCAAGAACACTTAGTTCCTTATAGGGATTATGCCAGAAGACTGTTGACGTTCTTCACAACGGTTAAGCTTCAATATATACCACGAGATGAGAAGCAATTTGCCGATGCATTGGCTACTCTTTCTTCATCCATCAAAGTCTTGTATTGGAATTATGTGCCCAGGATTGACATTTCCCGGCTTGACGCACCAGCTTATGATTTCTCTATAGACGCAGTGTCTGACGAGAAACCTTGGTACTTTGATATCAAGCTCTTCCTGGAAAAACAAGAATACCCAACTGGGGCATCATCTAACGACAAGAAGACCTTAAGACGACTGGCTGCTAGCTTCTTCTTAAATACATATGGGGTTTTGTATAAGAGGAACTTTGACATGGTCTTGCTCAGATGCGTGGATAGACACGAAGCAAGCCTGTTAATGCAAGAAGTCCACGAGGGGTCTTTCGGTACTCATGCAGGAGGACATGCAATGGCTAAGAAGTTGTTGAGATCGGGGTACTATTGGATAACCATGGATGCAGACTGTTATTCGTATGCCCGTAAATGCCACAAGTGCCAGATTTATGAAGACAGGGTGCATGTTCCTCCAAGCCCGCTCAACGTCATGTTATCTCCTTGGCCCTTTTCTATCTGGGGCATTGACATGATCGGGAAAATAGAGCCTACTGCTTCAAATGGTCATCATTTTATTTTGGTTGCGATCGATTACTTCACTAAGTGGGTTGAAGCAGCATCTTATGCCAATGTCACTCGTCAAGTGGTAGCCAGGTTTTTGAAAAGAGACATTATTTGCAGATACGGAGTGCCCGAGCGAATCATTACTGACAATGGTTCCAATTTGAATAACAAGATGATGCCAGAGTTATGCCGGGACTTCCATATTCAGCATCACAATTCTTCTCCTTATCGACCAAAGATGAATGGTGCGGTAGAGGCGGCTAATAAGAACATTAAGAAGATTGTGAAAAAGATGGTTGTCACTTACAAGGATTGGCATGAGACGTTACCATTTGTGTTGCATGGGTACCGAACGTCAATCAGGACGTCAACTAGGGCAACTCCTTTCTCATTGGTATATGGCATGGAGGCAGTCTTGCCTGTCGAGGTAGAAATTCCTTCATTGCGTGTGATGATGGATGTGAAGCTTGATGAGGCTGAGTGGGTACGTGCTCGATACAATCATTTATGTCTAATTGAGGAAAAGATATTAGCGGTTATCTGTCATGGTCAGCTTTATCAGAGGAGAATGAAGCGAGCATTTGACCAACAAGTACGTACTCGGGAGTATCAAGTAGGAGAGCTTGTGCTCAAGAGGATCGTTCCTCCAGGTTCAGATCACAGGGGCAAGTGGACCCCAAACTACGAAGGACCATTCATAGTGAAGAAAGTTTTCTCAGGTGGAGCACTGATGCTCACCACTATGGATGGATAAGATTTCCAATCCCCTGTTAACTCGAACGCAATTAAAAAATACTTCGCATAAAAAGACCCGCTGGACACAAAAACAGAATTAAAGTCCAGGCAAGAAAAGGGCATCCCGGCGAGCTAAAAAATAGAATAAAAAGCTCGGGCAAAAGTTAGGGAAAATAAATAAAAAAATGTACACCCGCTGAGTTGAAAAGCCACATCGGACAGCTCAGGCAAAAAAGGGTATCCCGGTGGATTGAAAACCCGAAAGGACGATCCACGCAAAATAAGGGAATAAGTGAACAACTGCGATACGAGTAATCTGAACCAAATCATTGTTTCGTACAGCCTAACAATATCAGAAGGATGGGAATCAGTCCCCTCATCTTTTCATAAAGCAAAGGCAAGAATGGAGAGTTTTGAAGACATGCTGGTCATAGCAAGAAGGAAACTCATTGGGATGCCGTGCCCATTGCCATTAGGATAGTTTTTTTTTCAATTTTATGGTAGCTACCTCTTTCCGGGTGGTTGCTTCCTGATGTAAAAACTTTGCCTAGTCAGAGGCCTTTCAATAAAAGAATATTCAGTTAAAAAGTTGTGTTGTGTTTATTTTTGTTTGCAAAAATGTCCTGAATATTTGGCAAAAAAAGAACATTGCATTTAAAACATGGTGTTTGTTTTCTGAATGAAAAAATGGCATGGCAGAGAAACATTTAAAACCATCTTTGAGTGTCGGGTGAATATGGATGAAAAGTTCATACCATGCAAGTCCCTGGGGTACATATGTGTATTCTATTGTTGCAGGTTTTGCAGGATGGCGTCACATTCTCCCAAACAGAATTTTCCCCAGCTGAGCTAGGGCAGGTGGAATCCCCAAGCAGATTCTCTTTCCACGGGGGAAGTATGCCCAGCAGGAAGTGGGAGGCTCAATTCCCCACAGGGTTTATAACCGTTAGAAATCTTTTTCCTAGCAAAGGTTATTTGACCAAGAATCTCCCCAGCAGTGTTAGAAGATCGTCATTTCCCCCCGCAGAGTTTCATGATTGAGATACAACCATCATTGAAATATCCCCAGTCAGAATTTGGCATTGTCAAAGCCTTTTGATATGGTTCTCTACTGCAGAGTTTTGATTCTTGTTGCCAATCAGGCATTTGCTTTTGCTCGTATGCACGCCCTAACACTCGTCTGTGCTTCATAATTGGTTGTTTTTCTCGTTTGCATTCCCCAACGCTAGTCTGTGTTTGATGTTTTGTAGTTGCTCGTCAGCATTGCCCCAACACTCGTCTGTGTTCACACTTTGTTATTGCTCGTTTGCTTTCCCCAGCAGTCGCCCATGTTTGATAGATGATGTTGCTCGTTTGCACTTCCCAGCACTCGTCTATGTGTAACTTCCTTTTGGTGCTCGACACTCGTCTGTGTTTGAACTTAGGTGATGCTCGTATGCATTCTCCAACACTCGTATGTGTTTGTTATCTGTTTGAAGCTTATTTGCATTGTTTGGGTACTCGTCTGTATCATCCTTCGCACTCGGTTGTGTTAGCCTATATCCTGGCGTAACAGGTTTATCCGAAGGAGGTTTGTCTGTCTCAGGTTATATGTTGCAAAATGTGTGAGGGCTCGTATGTCCAGTTCCTCGCGTAACAGGTTTATCCGAAGAAGACTCGTCAGTCTAAGTATCCTTATCTGGTGTAACAGTTCAACTTTGGAAAGAGCTCGTCTGCTTCTTCTTCACTTCAGTCACCAAAGCGTCATTTGGTTGGGTTTATTTCCCATTGCTTGCATTCTTCAGCAGAGTGCAAATTTCAGGTTTTCTTGGTATTCAACCATAGTTCATCTTGAATGGTCGATAGCCCGTGCTACCGTCCTTTTCAGATGAACAGTTGTTTGAATAGGGGCAGCTGTAACACCCCAAATTTGCCCTCTTCTTTTAAGCATCATCATCATATCATAATCACCATAAGCATATCATATCTTTGGCATCTTTGCATGGAAAAGTGAAGCATAACATTCTCATGTTCTAGCATTAGGCATATGATCAACTGTTGGTGGATTTGAGGCATTGCAAGCCATAGAAAGAGGCCCAGTAGACTTGTCCAAGTCCCATGAAGAGTCTACATGACATTCACAAGTTCAAGATCCTTTGCAAAAGCCCAAGAAGGTTGGGAGATCATCAGGGAATCCAAGTTAGGGCAAGCTCCTACACAATGGTACCCAAATTAGGGTTTCACTTTCAAGCAGGAATTCTTTGTGACTTTGGCCATTTCATCTGGGCAAAGTCTCTCATATGATAAGAGGATCCTAGGGATGAAATTTGGTGAGAAAATTCCTTGTGGAAGGCAGTTATTTCATCAGTTGCTTGCATAAGAAGAAACGGGTCAACTGTGCATTGTAAAAGTCAACTGTGAGAATTCAAGGGGTCCAACCCCATTTTTCAAGTCAAGGGATGTCCTTAAGATCTTAGAAGAGGTTTGTCAAAGTCAAAGATCAAGAATCAAAGGGTTTTGAAGAAGTTTCTATTTTTGGCATATGGTTTGTTATGGAACTTTCCATTTTTGGCAACTTTTGCCCTAATTTTCAAAGGCTTATTTCCAATAAACATGAAAGTTGTTGGGTAGGTTCTCCCATTTTCATAAAGTACAAGTACATTTTCATAGCCCTCATGGATCAAGAGATATGGCCTTCGAAAGTTCACTTGTTTTTTAGGGTTTACCTTAAAATTCATGTTTCCACCAAGTGCAAAAAGCATTGCAAGTCATTTTTAGGCTGACTTATGGACTAATGGAGATCATGACATCACAAGGCATCACATGAAAGGCATTTGGCTCAAGAAATAACTCCAAATTCATGCATGGGAAGTGAGTATTTCATAAAATAGAAGAAGTGCATGAACATTCAAAAAGCATGATACATTCATCCAAGGGCCAGGATTGTTTCATTTTTGGATTAGTGGATAAAGAGTGATCAACATGTGCAAAGGAGGGAGAGGAATCACGAGTAAATAGAGGGATCACACACTTCATTCCAATTTTGCAAATTCTTTCTCCCACTCATTCCTCACGTGCATTCCCTCTCATTTTTGCATTAGTGTTCATTAACATCATATATAAGCAGCTAGGGTTTCCATTTGCTGAGAGTTCATCACATTTTCATCACTCTCAAGTTTTTGAATCTCTTTCATTTCTCTTCGAATCCTCTGATTCTCTCACTCATTCACCAAACAAACTTCATATTCTTCATCCTTGAACTCTAAGGATCATCAATTCACCATCAATTCAAGATAAAACTCAAGATTTCACAAGGTGCAGTTCAGGTGCAGTTCAGTTTGAATTTCAAGATCTAGAGCAATTCAAGCTCTCTCTTGCATTTATTTTGCAAGGAGAGGGTAGAGGAGGTAGATCTACAACATTGGAAGCTTTCTTTTGACCTAATTTAAGCTCTGTAAGTTTCCGGTTAGCTTCAAATTCGTGGATCTAGAAATTGTTTTAATTATGTGCATTGTGATCTGCTTGTTTCACTGATGATTCTGTGATGATTAGATTTAAACATGAATGAATATTGAGGTTGTATTGTTGATTTGAAGTTTGATACATATAACTTTCTCTTCGATTTGGCTTGATCTTTGATCTATTGTGATTTTCATTGCCATATTCATGATCGTCATGGTTTAATTATTTGATCTGGAGTTTGTGTTGCATTTTAGTGGTGATTTGTTCATGTTGATGAATTTTCCGGTGACCGGAGCTAGGGCTCCGTCACCGGATTTTGGAAACGTCAAACGAAGAAGATGATGTTATGACCCTAGGATCTTTGATCTGGATGGCTAGCAGCGTGACAACACATTAAAATGACAGCCTCCCTCTCACGTGCTTTCTTTTATAATTCAAGTCTGATTTGAGCATTGTGTTTCGCACCTCACTGGAGTTATCATGTACACACACCCTGGCCAATGATTGATAGGACTTAGGGTTTTGTTTGACTTGATCTAGCACGTTTATTTGATCCATTGGCTTGTTGTTTTTCCTGATTAATTTGAATTTCCATGGTAATATTATACTCATGCGCAGGATCCACTGTGCTCAGAGTGCTATTCGCACCCCTCCCTCTCTCAGACCCATTTAATTTGAACTGTTTTCATCACTATATGCACCCCTGGCTTGGTTTCTCATTTTTATTATTTCATTTTGTTTAAAGTTTGATTTTTGATTATTAAAAATAGTTAGAAGTCATTAAAAATTCCAAAAAAATTCATGAATGATATTTTGAGTTTTCTTTAATTTTTGGCATTTTTATTTTTCATTTATTTTCATTTTCCACGCTGGAATTAATTTCCTCTTTTATTAATTGCTTTTATTTCCCTTTTAAGGCATGCTGTCTTGTACAATTTCTATCTTGATCACTAATTTGAATTTTGAATTGATTCTTTTTGCTCTGTATTCACATTGAAATGTAGTTTGTTGATGATTTTTCCTTTGATTTTTAGATGTTTGCTTGATTATTTTTGATCCTTAACTTGTGCATGAAGTTTCATAACCCTAATCCATGTTTAGACTCATATTTGACTTGCTTAGCTTCTGATTTTGATTCTTTCCTTTTGGAATTTTAATATTGTAAGTTTGAAGAGTCTTTGTGCAAGTTTGTGGAGTTTTTGGATGTATGCTTGATTTGATTTGAATTTTGTTCTTTGCTTATCTTCTTTTGCATCCTTTTTGGTCATATGTTTAATCCTTAGGTTAGGAAGGCACGTGTGCCAACTCCCTTTGATTGTTTAGAGCCCATTTAGGATGTGGATACCTCTCTGGTCTTGAGTTGATGTTTGTACTTTGAGAAATTTTGTGGTTGCTTACCTTTGAAGTTCCTTCACTTTTGTACATGTTCACCTCACTTCCTATGCTTCTTTGCTTCTCAAGATGCTAATGCTTAAGTTGGTATGCTTCTACTCTTCATCTCTTGTGTTGCTTAGGCACATTCTTGACATGTTAGGGTTCTGGTCTTAAAGTTTGTGATGTTTGTTTGCTTGGTTTGCTTTGTGTTATCTCATGTTTGTTTTGCTTTGTCATGATAATCCATAATGCTTCATGTTGAATTGTATAGTCCCTTTCTCATTCTTGTGTTGTGTATTTGCATTTGACACTTGTAGTTGAGAGTCCACTTCTGGTTTTTTGGCTTTGGTTTGATCTTATGCCCATTTGGTGTTTCATTTGTTCTCATTGGCTTTTTTCTTGATATTTGATTATGTTATTAACCATTTCAGGGGCTTTGGTAAGTGAGAGTTGTGGATGTGATTCCCACATCTCCAATTATCATCTCTCCTATTTTCTTTATTAATATTCTCTTACTTGTGTTTGAGGGGCTTAGGCATTCCTCCCTTCTTCTTCTCTTCTTCATTCTTTTCTTTCTCTTCTTATCTCTTTCTTCTTTAGGATAGTAAACCTCACTAACCTAGAATTTCCGTTGCATGATAACAATTAGGATGCATTAGTCCCCCATTAGACTTTTACCTTTAAAATCTTTGGTTCTCTTCTCTTCTCATCTCAAAACAAAAACTCTAAAAAACATCTTAATAAGGAGTGAAGTGGTCTCATGTGCAATAGCCTTAATCCATGAAACACTTGTAGTCTTCCCATCTTGGGATAGTACAAGCTTGTTCATCATGATGCACAAGTCTGATCATGAGACCATCTTCATCAAGAAAATCATAAAAAAAACACTTCTTCATCCAAAAATACAAAAACACTTAATAAATTCAATGAGTTAGTGAGCCTAGGCCCTAATCTCTGGAATCAAGTTTTGGGGATCTTCTCCTTGCTTGAGTGTGGTTGTTCTATTATTCCATCTTGGAATGTAGTGGCAAGTACACATTCCATGGAAAAGAGCTTGAGTTCACTTCCTTGTGCCACACTCATAAAAAGCTTCTAAAAAACACTGGACAAACAATAATCGTCTTTCCTTCGGGAATTCTCTTCTCCCTCTTTCGCTCCATCCGCGAACTTGCTCCTACTTGTTACTTTGCAAGACAGTAACGCACTCGTCGTCCGAGCATGCAACACCTGAGCATTGACATAGGCAGTTTAAGCCTTAAGACACAAGAAATCTTTTCCACCCCTAGTTAGGGGAACTACGGCGACTCTGATCCTCATTATCCATATGAGGTACGTAGGCAGCGGGGTAGGGCCCGTTCGAGTACAATCTTTATTTTCCCTACATTTTTCCTTTTCATTTCTTTTTCAGTTCCCTTTTTGTTTCTTTTATCCAGTTCAGTTCATTTTCTTTGCAACAGCTTTCATTTCTTCACCCTTTGAAACAGTTTCTTTGCAAGCGTGGATCCCGTCGGGTACGGCGGATGATCTGGGTGCTAATACCTGCCCAGGTCATAACCGACTCCCGAACTCAGTCTCTTTGGTTCGCAGGACCCGTGTCCTTCCTTTTCTTTTCTTCTAGTTTGTGCAATATTACCATTCCCGTTCCTTCGGGATAAAAATGGCTGGCTAGCGACTCTACCTCTTTCCGCGCCACTTTCGCGTTTGTACCAGGATGGAAATCCGGGGAGCGACAGGTGGATGAATCAAGGCATACCCCAACTGTCTCTTGAAAAGTAAAGGATTGTAATTAATGCAACCGGTAACACGGTGGGAGAACTGACTTTTAGTCATGTTGCGGATAGCAAGCGGCGCCACCGACTTTTATTTTATCCAAGTGGAAAGGACATAAAAGAACAGGAAAGACCTATTTTAAAAGACTTGGGTTCGAGGGGTATGTTATATAAAGGGAAGGTATTAGTACCTTTTATATCCATGGTTATCCATGGGATCTTAGTTACTTAGCTCACTTAAACTGTTTTTGAAAAGTGTAGTGTGTGATTAGAAATTTTTCTAAGTACTTTATAATGATCCTCGTATGGATGTATACAAAGCCTTATTTTGAAAAATGTTTAAGAAAGTAAGGTGTAAAAAGTAATTTTAAAAAGTGAGCAAGTAACTAGGAGGTACCTACCCAAGACTAAGTCATTCATGTTCTTATATGTTCTTTCAAGGGTAAGACTATCCCTATTATTAAGGAATAGGTAGTCATTACCTTGGATTTGTCTAAGGGATGAGCGTAGAGTCATCATATGGTCAATGAAGGCAACAGGTAGGGGTGTCTTTTAGCAATTCGTAGGGACTATCATCATTTATTCGAAGGGACAAGGTCATTATATCGTAGGCAACCTCGTAGGGACTTGACCTTTTAAACTGGAAGGGACTTGATGATTTTTCTTTTAAGGGACATTGCTTTTTAGACACCCCACTTTCGAGGGACTTGACCATATTTAAAGGCAGTCAAGAGGAATACCCTAGGAAGTGCAAGATAGAGTTCAAAGATCGACTTACTTGTGTGAGTGTACATTTGTAAAAATTTATCTTTTTAAATTAATTATCTAAGTTATTTTAAACACAATTAGGTTTTCACACCCTAAATTACTAACCACGCAATTTATAATAATAATTAAAAGGACGAAAAAGTAAATCTAAACTATTACAAGGCTTGGGCAGTTACAAAATATATAGGTGGAAAATAAATTACACTAATATTAAATAATTAAAGCAAGAATAAATAAAATAAGATTATAAAGCAAAAAATAATAAGATTTAATAAAAGAAATAAATTAAAGATATAATGATTAAGAAAAAAAATAGGTTAATAAAGTTAGATTAGAAAACTTCAGGGTTTAGGGTTTAGAGAAAATTAGGTTAAATTTTTAGGATTAATGGAATATTAGGGTTAGTTAAAAAAATAGGATTTTAAAATAATTAGTTAAACTTAATAAATTATTTTTTATTTACAAAATATTTAAATATATACAAGAATGGCAAAAATTTAGAAATTAAAGGAAAGATTAGAAAATTTTAATTGGAGGAAAATTAATTATTTGGCCATTTATTTAGAAAATATTCTAATTATATTAATTAAATAAAATAAAACAAATTAGCAAAAAAGGAGAAAAGTAAGAAAAAGGATGGACCTGGGATTTGAACCCAGGTCCCTAACCTGGATGAAGAGGATGATAACCATCTGAGCTGCGCGCTGTTGGTGATAAGGACTAGCAACATTCAATTATATATTAAACCTTCAAAATATTATTAAAATGGAAAAAATTTGTTGTACATCAGGATTTGATCCCATGACCTCACGCATGCCAAGCTAGTCTCCTTACCATTAAGCCTCATGGGGCGCGTCTGCCAACAAACAACAATAAATAATTATATAATAAACATGTTGAATATTGAAAAAAATGAGAAAAAGGAATGGCCTCACCAAGATTCGAACCCTGGTCCTTGTATTCATACGCGCACACCTTGACCACTAGGCTAACAAGCTTTTGCTGAAATAAAACAAAAACAAAAACATAAAATATTATATTAAAATTTTGAATTTCCAGATGGCGCCAAGCAACTTCATCTCCTTCCTTGTGACCTGCGAATTTTGCTATGAAAGTTGCTGTGAGGTTACCTACGAATTAACATTCATAGGAAAACCTATGTTTCTTCAAACATTACGAAAACTGTAAAATTTCATCAAATTGATCATAGCATTGTGATCCTCATACCATATACAGTTCATTGATTTTATTAGAATTTATTTTAAATTGGTTTAATCAAGAAAACCTAAACGGCCATTATAAACCCTAACAATGGCGTTTTCACGATTAGGCCATGAATCTCCACACAAATTGTCCAAAAAGCATCTATAGGAACATACAAACATCATTAGTTAAACAAAAACAAACAAAACACCACGAATAGTCACAATCGAAAAACGAAAAAATGCTATGAACATGCAATCGGTTCAACCATTACAACAAGATTTTGATGCTTATGAGTATTGAATCATGATCAGTGAGGACCAAGGAAGCTATTACAACCTTTAGAATGACCTAAAATCCTCAATAACTCCAAAACCAAATGTCACTTTTTGTTGAAATTTTTTGACTTTGTTCTTGTTCTTGGAGGTAGTCAAACGTGTCCATGGGTTTGTGTCAGGTTTGTATACTTGTATGGAATCAATTTAGGTCAAAAACTTGTGGATTTATGGGCTTATGAAGTAACTTGAGTGTGAAGATTTCTCAATTTCAAATATTCAAAAGTCTCATCAATCCTTTCCAATTTTGATCCAATCTGATTTTAATTGGTTTCCAATCTTCTTAAACATGACTTAAATGACTTTCAATCAAAGATTTCATGCTTTATTTGATTTTTCATATTTTATATATATTTAAATTGAATTTTAATGAATAAAATCCATATAAATATAAAATAAATTATAAAAATCTGAATAAATAAGCATTGGGTCGTGTATGATGTCATTGTTAAGATTGGATTGCAATATGATAGGCCCATTTGGAAAATTTTGGTTTTAAGGCCTTATTTTCTTCATACACCCCTTAAAAATCTCTCAACTTTAACAAGGCACAAATCCTTCAATTTTAAAGCTATGAAGGTGTTCTTGGACATTTTGGAAAGATTAAAGAGTCCTCTAACAACCCTCTTTTGTCCCATATCCATATCTTTTACCATTTTCAAATTATGCCCTTTGGAAGATGTTGACTTTTTGTTGACTTTTGAAATGACCTGTAATGTTTTAACTCATACCTTCAAATTGAAGCATTTTTAGGCTTGGCTTGTGAGACACCAAGTTGTATAGAATTCAATTTCCTTCAAAATGAGCTTTGGATGGGAAATTTTTGATGAAGCATGTGAAAGTTATGGCTGGTCAAAGTTCAGTTGACTTTTCTTAAGAAAACCCTAATTTAGAAACTCCTGATTCTTGATGATCTGAAACTTTCTTGATGAATCATGATCAACCCTTGATAAAATAATGAATTTTAATTCATAAACTTGATGTTGGCAAAAAATCTTGAAGTTTGACTTTAATTTACCACAGTTGACCTAAGTTTGACTTTTTAACTACTTTGACTGATTTTTGCATATCGGATCATCTGACTGGGAAAGGTCTTTAGGAAAGCTTTGAAACTTGACATGGGGATTCTTGAATACATGTGGGATGTTATGAAGCTCACTCGAGGCCTTGAAAATCATTTTAACTTGAGGAAACACAAAACTTTAGTTTTGGACACTTTGCTTGGGAGGAGGCATTGTCTGAGGAAACTTCCACATTTCTTGATCAATTGGGAGTCTTGAGAACCTTATGGTCATTTTGAAATCTTGAGAGATATTGTCTATATTATGAGAGGGAAAATTTTGGGGTACAACAGCTGCCCCTGTTCAATTTTCTGAAATCTGAGGAGTTAGAATGGCATGTATGCCATTCGTGACTTGAAGGTTGAAGAGGATTGAACACAAAAGCCCAAAAATTTGCACTCGTCGGTGCGTAGAATGATATTGTTGGTTGATTGTGATGCTTGAATGGGCTTAAAGATGCCATTCGGATAAAGAGTCTTCGGATATGTTTCTTAAATATGAAGATAACTTTTTGGGAAGAATAAACGACGACCCAAAAAATGAGATAACCTTCGGGAAGAATAAATGACGGCCCGAGGTAACAAGATAACCTTTGGGAAGAATAAACGGCGGCCCAATGTATCAATAAGGCATTTGGGAAGAATAAACGACGGCCCAATGTATCAATAAGGCTTTTGGGAAGAATAAACGACGGCCCAAAATGAGATAACCTTCGGGAAGAATAAACGACGACCCGAGGTAACAAGATAACCATTGGGAAGAATAAACAATGGCCCAAAGTAAGTTGGATTTTGGGAAGAATAATCGTCGGCCCAAAAATGAGATAACCTTCGGGAAGAATAAACGACAGTCCGAGGTAACAAGATAACCATTGGGAAGAGTAAACGACGACCCAAGGTATCGATATGGCTTTTGGGAAGAATAATCAACGGATAAAAAATGAGATAACCTTTGGGAAGAATAAACGATGGCCCGAGGTAACAAGATAACCATTGGGAAGAATAAACGACGGCCCAAGGTAAGTAGGATTTTGGGAAGAATAATCGACGCCCCAAAAATGAGATAACCTTCGAGAAAAATAAACGACGGCCCGAGGTAACAAGATAACCATTGGGAAGAATAAACGACGACCCAAGGTATCAATATGGCTTTTGAGAAGAATAATCGACGACCCAAAAAATGAGATAACCTTCGGGAAGAATAAACGACGGCCCGAGGTAACAAGATAACCTTTGGGAGGAATAAATGACGGCCCAAGGCAAGTTGACTTTTGGGAATTTAAACACCCCAAATTTGCCCTCACTAAGGTCACACCATGGCTCGTGATCTTTCATATTTTCATTAGTTTAAGCATATCATCTCATATTGCATTTTTGTTTCACTACATAGTTCAAGTTCATCTACATCTAGGGTTTATGATCTGAGCAATCCAAGATCCATCTGAGCCACTCCAAAGGCCATTAATCATTCCAAGAGGGTCCATTTATGTTCAATCATCATTTTATGTCCCTCAAAGATCAAGGAAGTCAAACAATCACAAAAACTGGCAAAGCATGGAAGCAGAGCTAGGGTTTAACTACACAGATGACCTGAAATTAGGGTTTTGGTTTCAGAGGCCATAACTCCAAATTTTTTGGTCATTCTTGTTTCTAATGGTCTCAATATGTTATAAGGATCATGTATACCAAGTTTGATGAAGCAATTCATTGTGGAAGTCATATGTTCACTGGGTAACTTCTTGAGCAAGTTAGAGCAAAATTAGGGCATCTGAGGCCCCCTAACATGGAACCAAAGTGGATTTTCATCAAATTGAAGTTATATGATCTTTATTTGATCATTGAAGTGCTTAGAAGATCATAAAATTGAAGAAAAGTGAGCTAAACTAAAAGTTTCCAAAAATGGAAATGACTTGTAATGTAAACTTTCCATTTTGGGAAAGTTTTTCAACCTCCTCTTTCTCAACCAAAAATGCTTCAAATGAAAAATTGTTGGTCATGAAAGTTGTAGATTAGATAATTCCCTTTTCAAAAAGTACAAGAACAAGACTTAATTCATTTTGGAACTCAAGATATGGCTTGTCAAAGTTGGCAAAAATCACATAATTTTCAAGAATGCACCAAAGAGGATTCTTTGCAAAACCACTTGCCAATTCATTTTGTGACTTCAAACACACTTCCAATCATCATACAAACATAACACATTGCATAAAAATCAGAATTGCCCAAAGAATTGTATCATTCCATGCCTTGAATATCAAGAAATTACAAAAGGGCCAAACTTCATGGAATTTGCAAAATGACACATAAACTTCCATCCACTTGCTGAATTGTCTCAAGACCATTTCCCTGGACATCCTTGATCCATGCTGCCCATGGACAAGTCAAGAAGCCAGCTGCTCCATTGCCCATACCTCAAGTACAAAACTTTTGACTTTTTGGCAAGAAGCCCATACCAATCACCACAGTCCACCACCCACACACAAGGATCATTTTTCAT
Source organism: Lathyrus aphaca (assembly GCA_963966055.1). Lineage (NCBI taxonomy): Eukaryota > Viridiplantae > Streptophyta > Magnoliopsida > Fabales > Fabaceae > Lathyrus > Lathyrus aphaca. Next base: position 220,851,457 of record OZ014523.1, on the reverse strand, counting down.
AACACACACAAGCTGAAACCTCCAAGAACTCAGCATTGCCTAAATCACTTCAACTTGCAAAATCCTTCGAATCTCTCAACTCACTCACTCAAACTCAAAACCAATTTCACCATTCATCTCAAAATCATCCATTGACCACAAAACAACCATTAAAACAGCCAAACACACCCCATACACAAAACACGATTCTTGGCCAGTTAAAGTGCAATCTCGCAAACTAGCCAATCTAAACTCCATTCAAGCTTCTCAATAGCATTAGGGTGATCATTGGAGGTGATTTGCACAAAGGAATAAGTCATAAAGCTCAAGTTTGGAAAGCTTCATCTCAGGTAGTCATCTCAAATCATTTTTCCAGAAACTCTATTTTTATGTTACAATGTGAAAGAGCATGCTTCACTGATCATTATGTGCTTTGTATTTTTGAAAATGGTGAAGAAATGAACATGTACTGATTGTCTGAAAATTTTGCCATTTTTGAATTTTTTTTTTCTTCGAATCTTGTGATTGAGCAATTAGAAATTTGTTTTGAGAGTGGATTCGAGTTCAGGAGAGTGAGGTGAGTTGATCTGGAGCTTTAGAGCTCCAGAAATAACCTAGGGATGAAGATTTGAGGTTGCTCAGGGAGGGTGTGGCCGGAGAAGATGACCAGAGGTCTTCTCCGGCCACCTGAAAGTCATTACATGTCTAATTAGGGTTAGGGCAGTGTTTGAATGAGGGCCCTCGGATTTTAGCTTCCCACGTGAGATGGAGGGTGGAGATTAGTTCATTAGCTTTAATTCTGGATTAAATAATTAATTAATTATGATTAACTGAGTTTGAATTTCGTCCATTGGATGTGGCTCCAGGTCAACCATAATTTTCCCAGTTTCAATCTAAACCACTGGATCAGATTACCTTTGTTTTATTTAATTTTTAATTCAAAGTTTCTTATTTGTTTTGCACAATTTATTAAAAATAGCTAGAAAATTCCAAAAAAATATTTTATTCTGCATTTTCACTTAAAATAATTTTCTTTACCCAAAAATATTTTTATTTTTTATTTTTTGCATTAAAAAATCATTTTTAAAACATTTAAATGTTTATTTTAATTAATTAATGCAAATTAATTAATTAAAATATCATTTAGGTTTCTAAAAATCCCAAAACAATTCACATTGCATCTTAGGACATTTAGAAACATTATCATACCATCCATACTAATTTCTTTTTGGTTTTGAACAATCTTTGACAATTTTCTTGAATTTAGGGTTCCTAAAATTCTTATTTTTAAACCCTAACTTCAAGAATTCTTTTCTGCCTAACCATGGATGGTATGACATTGATTCTTTTTGCACTGATCTTCATTTAGCATGTAGTATCTAACATAAGTTTGTCACAAATTTATTTTTCATTTTTTATTTGATTTGCATTTTTCCTCTTTAGGGACCTTAAAACCCTAGAAAACTTAGAAAATTCATAACTTCCTTAGGGTTAAGAGTTAGGTCTCCTCCTTTGGGGTGTGATATCATATGGGGTGTAAACACCCCAAATTTTCCCTCACCCATTCACACCATGGCTTGTGATCTTTTCATATGCATAAGTTCAATCATAGCATTTCCTATTGCATATTTGCTTCACTGCATTGGTTCAAAGTCATCTGCATCTAGGGTTTGTGATCTGGGCAATCCAAGAGCAGCTTGAGCCACTCCAAAGGTCATCAATCACTTCAAAGGGGTCCATGTGTGTTCAAACATCATATTGTATCCTCACAAAGTCAAGAAAGTCAAAAAATCACAAGAACTAAGGAAGGCATGGAAGCAGAGCCAGGTTTAACTGCACAGATGACCCAGAATTAGGGTTTTGGTTTCAAAGGCCATAACTCCAAATTTTTTGGTCATTCTTGTTTCTATTTGTCTCTATATGGTATAGGGATCATGAATATCAATTTTCATGAAGAAATTCCATGGGGAAGGCATCTGATCAAGAGTTGACTTCTTGAGCAAGTCAGTGTAAAATCAGGGCATCTGAGGCCCCCAATGACCCAACCAAAGGGTATTCTTCATCATTTTGAATGTGTATGATCTTTATTTGATCATGGAAGATGTTAGAAGTTCACAAAATTGAAGAATTTCAAGCCATTTGCAAAGTTGCCTTTTTGGGAAAATGACTTGTAATGTGAACTTGCCATTTTGGGAAACTTTTTCAAACCTTTCTTTTTGATTCAAAAATGCTTCAAATGAGAAAACTTTGGTCATGAAAGTTGTATAATGAATCATTCCCTTTTCAAAAAGTACAAGAACTCATTCTAATTCATTTTGTATCAAAAGTTATGGCTTGTCAAAGTTGGCCAAAATCACATAATTTCAAGTTTTGTACCAAAGAGGCATTTTGCAAAATGGTATGATCAAGCATTCTAAAGACTTCAAATGTGCAAAAACTCATTACAACATACTCACATGACCTCTAAAGATCATAATTGGCCCAAGAATATTGCATTTTGGTGCCTTGAACTTCATGAATTTCCAAAAGGGCCAAAGATGTACCAACTTGCAAAAACTCATGAAGCCATGCCTCTACTTGTTACAGCTCATAGAATCTGATCCGCATGAACTCCATGATCTGTGTTGAGCCCAACCATGCCCCTATCACAACCTCACACTTGCCCATACCTCAAGTACAAGTCAAGTTGACATTTTGGCAACTTGCCCATACCAATCACTACAGGCCACCAACAACTCTCTGCCCAATCCAGACCTTACAAACACACTCCAAGGTTTCATTTTCATAAGACACACAAGCCTGAAACACTCTCCAAGCCATAGCACCAAGCTTTGCCCTCTTATGCATTTTCATTCGAAACACTTCACACAAACATCAAACATAAAAACAAACTCCATAAAACATCTCAGCATGTCTCACTGATCATCCCTGGCCCTTCACCTTTCCCTGAAACTCCCTGAAATCAAAATACGATTTCTCTCCACCACTGAGCATAACTTCATCAAACTCACAAACCAACCATTTTAAACTTCAACCAAGCTTCAAAGCTTCATCAGGAGGATCATTGAAGCCATTTTGAAGCAGAGAAGCAAGCAGAAAGCTCCTGGATTGAAAGTTCCATTTCAGGTGAGCTCAAGAACTTTTTTTCCAGAAATGCATTTTTAAGTTCCTAAATGAATCTATGTGATATGTTGATCATGCTGATATGTTTATTTTTGCGAATGGTTAAGTATTAAGTATGTATGAAGCTTCTGAATTTTTTTGACCTAAACCCCTTTTGATTCGATTCAGCTTTGATACGAAAAATAAATGCGTTTTGTTTGTTGATTCGTGTTATATGATGTGTGGGGATGGATTATGGGCAGAGAAATCAAGCTTTAGTGACCTAGGGAGTGAGTTAGCAATTTTCAGGGAAGGAGGTGGCCGTAGAAGATGACCGGAGGTCATTTCCGGCCACCTGAAAATCATTAGTGCATTAATGAGGATTAGGGCTTAGTTTGAATGTAGGCCGTGGATTGGGTTGACTGGGGTTGACTTGCGCGCAAACGTGTGGCCAGGATGTGTCATTAAAACCCTAATCTATGTTTAATTAATTCAAAGCCTGTTTAATTAATTCATAAAGCTAATTAGCCAGATTTGAATCTGGGCCCTTGGATCTGGCGCGCAGTCAACCAGTCCAAGCCCAGATCAAATCCTGGCCATCCCTCTTGCATACTTTCATTTATTTATATTTTTATTTCATTTTTATTCATTTGTTTTGCATATTTATTTTAAAATAGCTAAAATCATTAAAAAATTATGAAAATTTTTGTCAAGGGTTTCATGAATTTTCAGAACACAAAAATATTTTTATTTTTATTTTTTGCATTAAAAATTATTATTAAAACATTTAAATGTTTATTTTTAATTAATTAATGAAAATTAATTAATTAAAAATACATTTAAGTATTTAAAAATCATAAAAAAATTTCACATAGCATTTCAAAACATTTAGAAACATTGTCCAACTCTCAAACCAAATTTCTTTTTTGTTCTTGATGCCTTTTGATCATTTTCTTTGGATTTAATTTCATTTCAAGGCAATATTTTGTTTCAAACTTCAAAAATTCATTTCTGCCTAACCATTGAGAGTTGGATGATGATTCTTTTGACATTGCATCTTGCATAGCATGTAGTTTATAGGATAAAATTGGTTTGAATTGATCTTGCCTTTTCAATTTGTTTTGCATTTTTTTCTTGGTGAGGTACCCCAAAACCTTAGCAATCTTAGGAAATTCATAACTTCCACTGGATTAAGAGTTGGATCCCCTCCTTTGGGGAGTGAGTTTGTATGGGTTTAGGGTATCTTTGATAGCATTTTCAAATTTTTATCATGTCTCTTGCTTCTGGTTTTGGATTTTTCTTTGTGTGTTGATCATAATCCCTAATTTATGTCTTCCTTTGCATCCTTCTTTCATTTGCTTGCATACATGAACTTGTCATGACATTTTGTGCATCCATATGACATATAAGACATCTTAGGACATATTAGAATCATGTTTGATCATTGCATCTTTCATTTGCCATGTTATGCATTCATATCATCTCATAAACTTTCATGAACTTTCATGGTTCAAGGCATGCTCCATATACATCCATTCTCTTGCATGCTCACACATGTGCATCTTGCATGACTTTGCACCATCTCTTGACATCATTTGCATCATGTGTATGTTTCTGACTTTGGCCTTTGCCCATCCATATGCATTGTTTCATCTCATTTCTTCCCTTATGCATCTTGTACTAACTTTTCAGGTTAATGGTAAGTTTGTTTGGGAGGTGGATTTGCCTTCACCTATTACCTCTTCTCACCTTATCATTTTACATCCTTGCTGCATTTTTATTTTTCTTTGAGTGAGCCTGCTCACTTGTGCCTCTCTTCCCTCTTTTCTCTTCTCATCTCATCCCTTTTCTATCTTGCTTCTCCTTGGTGGCTTCCTTGAAGATTTCTCCTCTTAAGCCTCACAAACCCTAGGACTTCCAAGCATTATAACATTTTAGGATTGTTTAGTCCCCCTGAGACTCTTTCCTTTGAGTTTTCTTTGAGTCTTCTCTTCTCACCTCATAATCAAGGACTAAACCTTAAAGGTTTTAAGGCTTTGTGATTAAGCTTATGCCTGCATCCTTCTATTAGGATGGAGTGTATAAATTTAATCCTAAGTGTTAAACCCTTAATGTGTTTAAATCCTTTAATCAATCCATCTAATAATCATCAAGACATCAAACTTGTAACTTGGGCCTTGCATTAGGGTTCTAATTCTTCCTTAATTGGTTAAGAAGGACTAACCCTAGTGTTAATGGACAAATCCTCCTCAAGTTGTCTTGCAAACCATTAAAATCACTTCTTCATCTTATCATTAACTAAAATCCATCTAATAAAGGCTTTGTTTTGTCATGAGGTTAATCCCTAATCATGGATTAAGTTGAGGAGCCTTCCTCGGCTTAAATGTTCTCATCTATTATCCTTCTATTAGGATGGTGTAATGAGTCCATTAAATCTTTGATTATGGATTAAACTCATTACTTAACACTAAACAAAAACATCTAAATAATCACAAGTAGGTTAATGATCTTAATCCTACATCATGGTGATTAAGTGTGAGGTGTTTACTTCACACTTAAGGTATTCTCATTACCCCTAATCAGAGGGAGGATGTGATGGGTTTGCTAACCCTTGGTTTAGGCTTAAGCTCATTAACTTATGACAAATTCAAAAAGCAATAAAAAACTGAAAACTCAAAAACAAACAATAATCGTCTCTTCCGGGATTCTTTTCTCACCTCATTCACTCACGTACGAAAACTGGCTTCTTCCGTCTAATGCAAGACAGTTTGCACCTGAGCCAGACAGGTCATACACTTGAGCATAGGCAAGTAAGCAGTTCACAAGTCAATTCATCTTTCAGTCTCTTTTAGTCGAACTACGGTGTTCTGACTTCCTCATTGCACGAGAAGATACGTAGGCATAACTTAACAGTTATCGAACAAAAGTCTCTGTATATTCCCCCTTCTTCCAGTTTCATTCTTTTAAGCCTCATGATCTTGAGCATTTCATTCTTATTCTCACACTGACACTTCACTTATACACGTCACTCTTCTTTTACACTGACACTTGCATTCTTTCCAGCTTTGATACACAGATAGCACTGACACTACCCCTTTAAAACACAAATCTTTTAAGCGTGGATCCCGTCGAGTACGGCGGACAATCTGGGTGCTAATACCTTCCCAGGTTGTAACCAACCCCCTTTCTCAGTCTCTCTGGTTCGCAACCGTCTTATCCATATCTTTCTAGGTCTATGCAGCATTACCTTTCCTACGGGATAAAAATGCCTTGCTGGCGACTATATTCATTTCCTTCTCTTTTCGCCGACCGTTCGCGCCTGTACCCCTTATGACCTTGGGTGTCATTTGGTGGGAGCGATAGCTTGGCGACTCTGCTGGGGAACCTTATACTGTAACCAGGGCTTCTGGTTCTTTTTGTGGGTTCCTCCTAGCGCTTGTTTGATTTGTGTTTACTGGGGTGTTATGTGCTAATTGTGTGTATATAGTTGCTTTATTTATTGCTTTATGTACAATTATTTATTGCTTTCTTTACAGCTTTATATATCATATTGTCATACTGTCATCTGGCTGGATCTGGTTTTTGTTTTGGTGGGTGGGGTTCTACTGAGAGTTTGAGGTCCTATACCTGGGACCTGAGTGACACCTAGGCTAGAGTGGTTCATGTTCTTTCCCATTCCATTTCGGTCTGGTGCGGGAATATGAAACACGGTTCAGATGTGGGTTTCTTCTTGAGAACTCCGTGCTACAGATTTCCTGTAGTGCTAGGGCTATCTGGGAAGCCTGCTAAGTCTGGATGACCGTTATTATGACCTTCAGAAACTGAGGTGAATTAGAGGAGGATCTTTTATGGTTATTGTAAACACTGTACCTCCAGGATAGAAGTGTTTACACTTCTCATAACTGATCCAAGTCTGAGGATCCTTGTTTTTGAACATCACCTGTGAGGAGGTTGGGCTGTTTACAGGTTTGCAGGTACCATTGGCCACATCATACCCTGTTACTGTTTGGTTTAAGAGTACCTCACTTTGGACAGTTCTTGTGATTTAAACCATGGACATGTGACTCTTTATTTGAGTCCCCCTACCTTGGTTACTAGATTTCTGAACCTCCATCTGGACTTCCTGAACATACATGGACTTATATCAAGGCAGTAATCAGATCCAGCTTGATCACAAACCCTTGCATATCATTTGCATACTCATCATTGCATCATTTAACATTTGTTTATTTGTTTTTCAGGGTATCCACATTACATTTTGGCTTGGTTTTGACCCCTTCATCTGCATAGACCTCTGTTTCATCAGTTATCTGCTTCAGTTATCTTCATCAGTTGCCTGCTTCAGCTACCTCCATCATCATCCTCAGCCTATCAATGGCTCATCTCCAGTATCAGTCTTCATCATCAGCATCTGTTTCCAGCTCTTCATCAGCAGTCATGGCACCCAAGAAGAGCAACATTTCATACCATTTCTTTAAGCCTGTCCTGACTGGCATCAGGCAGGTCCAGGCACTTATCACTCCAGACCACATCCCATTATTCAGAGAGCATTATGGAGGCATCCTTGATGTGGTTATGGATCTGGATCCCTCTCAGAGGAGTTTGATCCACACTTTCCTACAGTTTTATGACCCTCCTCTGAGATGCTTCACTTTTCAGAACTTTCAGTTAGGACCTCTGTTAGAGGAGTTTTCATCACTGATTGGGGTGCCTATTAGGGGTGGGATTCCGTTCAACCCAGAGATGACTTCTCCCAGCAATGGAGAAGTGGCAAAAGCACTGTACCTAGAGCCTATAATGATTGAGCAGAACATGACCACAAAGGCTGGGATCCCTGGTTTGCACTTAGATTTCTTGACTTCTCAGGCTATCCTGAAGGCCTCCTTGGGAGAATGGAAGGCAGTTTGTGCATTGTTAGCCCTCAGTATATATGGGGTTATACTTTTTGCAGATGAGCCCAAGTTTATCAGCAAGAATGCCATTCATCTTTTCCTTTTGAGGAACCCAGTACCCACATTACTGGGGGATTTCTATTATTCTGTTCACCAAAGAAATGAGAAACAGAGAGGAAAGTTAGTGAGATGCTGTGCTCCTCTATTTCACACTTGGCTGCTTAAACACTTACCTAGGACTGATGCCTTCCTGAACCCTCACCAACAGAAGAATTGGGCTAAGAGGCTCATTGCTTTGACTTCAGATGACATCAGATGGTGTACCCAAAGCACCAAAGGCAGGGACATAATTACTAGTTGTGGGTAGTACCCCAATGTACCTCTAATAGGAGTGAAGGGTTGCATCAACTACAATCCTTTGCTGTTCAAGAGGCAATTGGGCTATGCTTTGGTTCACCCTCCTAGAGTGCAAGACTTGGCTGAAACCCTGTATTGTGAGATAAAACCTAATCTAGCTGTTGTCAGACAAGCATCCTGGGCTTGGGACAACATCCAGACCAAAGGGATGGCCGTTCTTGGAAGATGCAATAATGTGGCTTCAGCTCAGTATTATGAATGGTCTCATGCTAGAGCCCAGATTTCTGGGATGCCCTTCACCATTGAGGATGCACCTGGACCATCCACAGTACCACCTCCAGCCACTGTCAGCCTGGAAGAATTTGAGAAGCTGAAGGAAAGGAATGAGAATCTGTCTCAAGCTCTGAAGAAGACCCTCTGGGAGAGGAGTGATGGTCGTCTAGACATTGAGAGGTTGGAGAAGCTTAAGGTAGAACATCTGGCCAAGATTGAAAGAGCAGAAGACTACATCAAGAAATCAAGAGCTGGAGAGCAAATATCGAAGAATTCCTATAAAGAGGCCCAGCTTCAGAAGGCTAGGACTGATCTCTATCTAGAAGAAAGTCAAGCTAGGTGGGTCGTGATCACTGAAGCTCGCACTCAAGAAGATAAGAGAACTCAAGCTAGGATTGAGCAGTTGGAGGCTAATGAAAAGAAGCAACAGGAAGCTTTGTTGGCAGCCCAGAAGGAGATTTCAGAATTGAAGCTTAGGGCTGGTGTGAAGAGGTCAAAGGACCAAGACAAGCACAAGAAGCTGACCACTGCTATTGCCACTAGAAACCTTCTTATCAGAAACATTACAGAGCATCTAGCTGGTCCTGTAACTGAAGCACTTTTGAAGGAGTTTAAGGAGGATGAGTTTGGCTTAGATGTTTGATTACTTTGCTTGTTGTTATTTCCATTTCATGTACTTTTCTTTTTGTGTTGTATTTTGACCCTTCAGGGGCATATGTTGTAAAAACAGACTATGTATTATTCACTATTTGTAATGTATTTGTCAGTTTGTTTCACTAAGTTTTCTTTCTCTCAAGCAACATCAAAGCATCTTCCTCAGGGTCTGGAAAGGTCAAAACCAAGAGCCAAGCCGGATACCTTGGAAAATAAATAAGCATACTGCATTGCATACTGACTGTTGTTTTGTTTTGTAGGTTTGTCTTTACTTGATTTTGTTTCTAACTCTGTTGTGGTTCAGGAATTATTGCTCGCCGCCGGGTGTTCCCTCTCAACCGTCCGCACCGGTATCCTACTCGCAACAATCTTCCTGGTATCCAAATGGATCAAGTACAGCAAGATCTGACAGAGGTCAGGACTCAGATGGCTAATGAAAGGCTGGAGATGAGAAACCAAATGACCCAATTCATGGAAGTAATGAATGGCTTGGCTCAAAGTCAAGAAAGGTTGAGGGCATTGGTAGAAAGACAAACTCCAGAAGAACCTCCTCTGGGAACTGGAGGAACAAGTAACAATGAAAGGGGTCAGCCTCATGTTAATCCACCAGTATATGGGCCTCATCTACATCCGGAAGTCAACATCCCGGGTAATGTGCAAGGAAATACTACTGGAGGAAGGATCTTACAGGAAGACCCCCAAGAAGAACAGTTTACTGTAATGGGAGATGGGGATGAAGTTTATGATAGGAGGTTTGATGAAATTGCTGAGAAGTTGAGATCTCTGGAGTCTCAAAACTCCTTAGGTTTTGATGTCATGGATATGGGGTTAGTGGATGGGGTAAGGATTCCCCACAAGTTTAAACCCCCGTGCTTCGAGAAGTACAACGGAACTTCCTGTCCACGAACTCACTTACAGTCCTTTCTGGGAAGGCTTAAAGCATACACCATGGATGAGAAACTGTGGATGTTTTACTTTGAAGATAGTTTGACTGGGGCTTCAAGGGAGTGGTACTCTCACTTGACCAGAGCTACTATCAGGTGCTGGAAGGACCTAGCTGAGGCTTTCATCAGACAGTACCAATACAATCTAGACATGGCTCCTAACAGAACCCTTCTGATGGGAATGTCTCAATCCTCCAGAGAAAGCTTCAGGGAATATGCCCAGAGGTGGAGACAGCTTGCTACTGCTGTCCAACCACCCATGTCGGAAAGAGAAATGGCCGACATGTTTATGAACACTCTGCAAGGAACATACATTGATAGGCTAGCTGCTTTTTCTTCCACCAGCTTCGCTGACGTAGTTATAGCTGGAGAAAGAATTGAAAGCCTTCTGAAGATGGGTAAGATTTCTGATAATGGTGCAAGTTCGTCAAGTAATCCCAGGAAGCCTTTTGTGGGACCTAGAAGAACCGGTGAGACAAATGCCATTCATGCCGGCAGGGGCAGACCTCAGTATGTCCACAGATCAGTAGCAGCTGTCACTATTCCAGCTCCGATTCCTCAACAACCAGCATATCAACCACAACAACAACCACATTATCAACAGCAAGTTCAGTATCCACCACAAAGAACCTACAACAACAACAACAACAACAGTAATCAACAGCAGAGACCCTTTCAGCAAAGACCATCACAGGCAAATAGGGTGATTGACCCTATCCCTATGCCTTATGCCGCTTTATTGCCACAACTCCTGAAACTTAACTTGGTTGAGCTAAGGACATTGGCGCCACCGGATCCCTCTAATATTCCAATAAATTACGATGTCAACGCCAGGTGTGCTTTTCATTCTAATGCGCCTGGCCACAATACAGAGAAATGAAGGGCTTTACAAATGAAGGTACAAGATTTGGTGGATTCTAAAGCCCTCAACTTTGCACCCCCTCCAAGTGTCACAAAGAATCCCATGCCCAATCATGGGGGGCCAAGAATTAATGCCATTGAGGAAGACAAGCCATCTTTCCTGATAACTAGTGTTGGACAGATTCGGACGCCTCTGGTAGAAATTAAAGCTCAGCTCCTAGAATGCCAGATGTTCCCCGGGTGTGAGCTCGGTTGTGGTTATTGCAACATTTCGGTCAACGGGTGTCATAATTTGAGAAGTGGTATAGACGGTCTTATCAAAAGTGGTATACTTCAGATCACAACAACGGCGCCTACAAATCCAGCAATCCCTTTGACAACAATTCCTGACTCTTCTACAACTGCAACAACAATCATTCCAACCAATTCATCAATATCATCAACAATGGCTCCGTCCATCACTTCAGCAAACCAGATGTCAACCACCATTTCTTCTACAACATCAGCACCCATTTATTCAGCAGAATCTTCTACAACGCCAACAGATATCTCAGCAGTCACCATTTACTATGATCCCTCAGATGTTCCCCCAAATAACAACTTTCAACAACAAATAGTGGCACCTCCTGCCAAATCACCAGTCACCATTTACTACGATCCGCACACCATTTCAGTACCTTCCTCTGCAGCAGTCAGTCTGGTTACCATCACGGTGCCTGGACCCGTTCCATATGAAAGCAGTAATGCCATACCTTGGCATTATGGATCTGACCTCTACTGCAACGGGGAGAAGATCACTTTAGATTCTTCAACCTCTTCTCCACAGATTGATAATGTTGGGGGAGGCGGAGGCTTCACCAGAAGCGGACGCCTTTTTGCCTCACAAACTCAGAGACCTAATGCCGAAGCAGAAGCTGCTGCCAAAGCAAAGGGAAAGAGTGTGGTATTTGAATAGCCGACCGTCAAAGAAACTCAGAAGACATATTTTGAACAAGATGTAGACGAGTTTATGAGAATCATAAAGAGAAGTGATTACAAGGTGGTGGATCAGCTTCACCAAACTCCCTCAAAGATCTCCATATTATCCATGTTGATGTGTTCTGAAGCTCACAGGAATGCACTACTGAAAGTCCTGCACGCAGCATACGTGCCAGAGGAGATCACTGTTAATCAGCTAGAAACCGTGGTAGCAAATGTCAATACCAGTCATGGACTGGGCTTTACCAATGCTGACTTAACAACTGAGGGACGTAACCACAATAAGGCTTTACATATCACCCTGGAATGCAAGGGTGTTGTTCTATATCATGTACTGGTGGATACTGGGTCATCGCTCAATGTCCTACCAAAGAAAGCCTTAGTGAAGCTGGAGTATGACGGCTTAGCATTACGTCTGAGTAATTTGGTGGTAAGAGCATTTGATGGCTCTAAAAGATCAGTGCTAGGGGAGATTGATCTGCCTGTGATGATTGGCCCGCAGACTTTTAAAATTACCTTCTATGTGATGGACATTCAGCCGGCCTACAGCTGTTTGTTGGGTAGACCTTGGATCCATGCCGCTGGCGCTGTTACGTCTACCCTTCACCAGAAGCTGAAATTCGAGTGGGAAGGCCAGATCATCACCATCTATGGTGAAGAGGACATCTTTGTTAGCCATTTGGCTACGTACAAGTACATTGAAATGGATGGAGAAATCCATGAAACCATGAGCCAGGGATTTGAGGCCCTGAACATTAATGAAGCATCTGCTATACTAGGAACCTCCATGACGTCTTATCAGCAAGCCAGGAAGGTTGTTGAAGAGGGTACTGCCCAAGGCTGGGGCAAGCTGCTACCTGTGGAGAAGAAGGAGGACAGATTTGGGTTGGGTTACAAACCAACTCAACAAGATCAATCAGAGGCTGCCAAGAAGCCCAACTTTGTCAGCGGGGGAATGCTCACCCCGGATGCAGTGAACAACTTGGAAGATGAGTCGGAAGATGAGCGCAACCTAGAGAGTTGGATACGTCCAAGGACCCCGGGGAGCCGTATCTCAAACTGGTCTTCCCAGGAAATTATAAGGGTTACTCCTGCAGAGTAATTATTATTTCCTGTATATTTTAAGCATGCATCAAGTCTTGCATCTTTCCCAAGATGTCAAGACTCATTTTGTAATCGGGCCATCTTGTAATTTTGTGCAAACAGATCAATCAATGAATATCGGACAACTTTTGCAAATGAGTCTTTTTCTTTTTTCGCTCACTGTCTTTTCATTTTTCTTTTTGTACAAAAATAAAATGGCAATGTTTTCCAAAATGATAACTTTATTTCACTTTTCTAAACAAGATTAAAATCAATCACTAAAATGAACAATCTAAACCCTTGTAGAGAGTGCCTTTCAAATTGCACCGACAACAGCACGACTATGGCTTCGTATGACTTTGACAATCCAATCAATCAAGCTGATGAAGGGGTTGAAGAAGATTATGAGCTACCTGAAGAACTAGCCATGTTGTTAAGGCAAGAGGAGAAGGTCATTACTCCTCATCAGGAGGAGGTCGAAACGGTTAATCTTGGTACAGAAGAAGAAGTGAAAGAAGTCAAGATCGGGGCCTGCTTATAAGATTCAGTGAAAGAGCAACTGATTGATATGCTTCGGGAATATGTGGATGTCTTTGCTTGGTCTTATCAGGACATGCCAGGGTTGGAAACCGATATTGTAATGCACAAGCTGCCTTTAAAAGAAGACTGCCCACCGGTAAAACAGAAGCTGCGCCGTACTCGCCCAGATATGGCAATGAAGATCAAGGAAGAGGTACAAAAGCAGTGGGAAGCCGGGTTCCTTGCTATGACTAGCTATCCGCCGTGGGTTGCTAATATTGTACATGTGCCTAAGAAGGATGGCAAGGTAAGGATGTGTGTAGATTACCGGGATCTGAACAGAGCCAGCCCGAAAGATGACTTCCCTTTACCTCACATTGATGTATTGGTTGATAATACGGCTCAGTTCTCGGTATTCTCCTTCATGGATGGATTTTCAGGATACAATCAGATCAAGATGTCACCTGAAGACATAGAGAAGACAACTTTTATCACACCCTGGGGCACGTTCTGTTATAAGGTGATGCCATTTGGACTGAAGAATGCTGGTGCAACTTATCAACGGGCTATGGTAACATTATTCCATGACATGATCCATAAAGAAATTGAATGTTATATGGATGACATGATTGCCAAGTCCCCCACAGAAGAAGACCACCTGGTAAATCTGCTGAAGTTATTCAAGCGTCTGAGGAAGTACCAACTGAAGTTGAACCCTAACAAATGCACATTTGGGGTGCGATCCGGTAAGTTGCTGGGATTTATTGTAACTGAGAAAGGGATTGAAGTTGACCCTGATAAAGTTAAAGCCATTCAAGAAATGCCTGCACCGAAGTCTGAAAAAGAAGTTCGGGGTTTCTTAGGTAGATTGAACTACATTTCACGGTTCATATCTCACCTTACAGCAACTTGTGAATCGTTGTTCAAACTGTTGAGAAAAGAACAAACGGTCAGGTGGAATGAAGATTGCCAAAGGGCTTTTGACAAAATCAAGGAATACTTACAAGAGCCTCCAATCCTCATGCCTCCAGTTGAAGGAAGACCTCTAATCATGTACTTGACAGTATTAGAAGAATCAATGGGGTGTGTGCTGGGCCAGCATGACGAGTCTGGTCGAAAAGAATATGCAATATACTACCTAAGCAAAAAGTTTACCAACTGTGAACAACGTTATTCACTACTCGAGAAAACTTGCTGTGCTTTAGCGTGGGCTGCTCGCCGACTAAGGCAGTATATGTTGACCCACACTACCTTATTGATCTCAAAGATGGACCCAGTTAAGTACATTTTTGAGAAGCCAGCACTTACCGGACGGGTTGCAAGATGGCAAATGATCCTCACAGAATATGACATCCAATACACATCCCAAAAGGCCATCAAGGGCAGTGTATTGTCTGATTATCTCGCTGAGCAACCCATTGATGATTACCAGCCTATGAGATTTGACTTCCCTGATGAAGACATCATGTTCATAAAAGCAAAAGATCATGAAGAGCATATTCACACTGAAGGGCCTGACCCGGAAGAAGAATGGACCATGATGTTTGATGGGGCAGTTAATATGAATGGTCGTGGTGTTGGTGCAGTACTCATTACACCTAAGGGAGTTCACATGCCTTTCTCGGCAAAGCTCACTTTCAACTGCACTAACAACGAAGCTGAATACGAAGCTTGTATTATGGGGCTTGAGGAAGCCATTGACCTCAGGATTAAGACTTTGACTGTATTCGGAGATTCAGCTCTGGTGATTAATCAAACCAACGGCAAATGGTACACCCACCAAGATCATCTGATACCTTATCGGGATTATACAAGGAGGTTATTGACTTTCTTCACAACAGTCAAGCTTGAGCATATCCCTCGAGATGAAAATCAATTTGCAGATGCTCTGGCTACCATTTCATCCATGATCAAAGTTCAAGCTGCCAACTTTGTGCCTCGGATTTCAGTATCCAGACTTGACAGACCAGCATACGTATTCTCAGCAGATGTCGTCAAAGATGATAAGCCTTGGTTCCATGACATCAAATGCTTCTTGGAGGATCGAACATACCCACCTGGGGCATCTTCCAATGATAAGAAAACATTAAGAAGGCTAGCCGGTAGTTTCTTCCTGAACACTGACGGTTCCCTCTACAAGAGAAACTTTGATATGGTACTCCTCAGATGCGTTGATAGGGCAGAAGCGGACTTGTTAATACACGAGGTGCACGAAGGATCCTTTGGTACCCATGCTGGAGGGCATGCAATGGCTAAAAAGTTGTTAAGATCAGGCTACTACTGGATCACAATGGATGCAGACTGTTGTGCCTATGCCAGAAAATGTCATAAATGCCAGATTTATGCGGATAAAGTGCATGTGCCTCCCAATCCTTTGAATATGATGTCTTCACCCTGGCCCTTTGCCATGTGGGGCATTGATATGATTGGCAAGATTGAACCGACTGCTTCAAACGGCCACAGATTCATCCTGGTTGCCATTGATTATTTTACCAAATGGGTTGAAGCAACCTCCTATGCAAATGTTACAAGGCAAGTGGTAGCCCGATTTCTAAAGAGAGACATCATCTGTCGGTATGGAGTGCCCGAGCAGATTATTACTGATAATGGTTCCAACTTAAACAACAAAATGATGGCAGAACTATGTCGGGACTTCAAGATCCAACACCACAACTCTTCTCCTTACAGGCCAAAGATGAATGGCGCTGTTGAGGCAGCTAATAAGAATATCAAGAAGATTGTGCAGAAGATGGTAGTCACCTACAAAGACTGGCACGAAATGTTATCGTTTGCCTTGCATGGGTACCGTACGTCAATCAGAACATCCACTGGGGCAACACCGTATCAACTTGTGTATGGTATGGAAGCAGTCCTACCTGTTGAAGTTGAATTACCCTCATTGCGGGTATTAATGGATGTTAAGTTGAACGAAGCAGAATGGGTCCAGTCCCGATACGAACAACTGAGTCTGATTGAAGAGAAGAGATTAGCTGCAATCTGTCATGGGCATCTGTGTCAGAAGAGAATGAAGAAAGCCTTCGATCAGAAAGTCAGGCTCCGAGAATACCAAGTAGGAGATCTTGTGCTGAAAAGACTCCTCCCTCCTCATACAGACCACAGGGGCAAGTGGACTCCAAATTATGAAGGGCCATTCGTAGTAAAGAGAGTTTTCTCCGGTGGGGCACTCATGCTCAGTACTATGGATGGTGAAGACTTCCCGTCCCCTGTGAATTCAGATGCAGTTAAAAAATACTTCGCATAAAATGACCCGCTGGACATAAAAACAGAATGTGAGTCCAGGCAAAAATAGGGCATCCCGGCGAGTCAAAAAACAGAATAAAAGACTCGGGTACACCCGCTGAGTTGAAAAGCCGCATTGGACAACTCAGGCAAAAAAGGGTATCCCGATGGATTGAAAACCCGAAAGGGCGATCCATGCAATATAAGGGAATAAGCGAACAATTGCATTCTGAATTCGTCTGTATCACTCACAACTTGGTAAGTTTCGAAAGGTTCAAGCTCCGGTCAGAATCAGCCTTCTTCAGAAAGCAAGATGAGAAGAACGTCAAATGTCATACGAGTCATAGCAAAGGGAAGCTCCTTGAAGCGTCATCAACATTGCCAATACCTTTTATTTCTCAACTTGTAACAATCTCCTCATTTTAGGGGATTTGTTTCTTTGACTGTATCTTGCCAATTCAGGGCACATGAATTAATAAAATCAGGTTTTTAGTCATGTCTCGTTTCGTACATTTTATTTTCATTTGCAAGAATGTCCGTTGTCTTTTGTTTGCATAAATACAGATGCTTTTCTAAAATACGTGCTTGCAGGAAGAATACTCACTCCCAGGAGTCCATAAACTCTTATGATGGAATCTGGTAAAGGATACCTCGGGATTACTTGTGCGTTTCTCTGACTTTTTCAGGATTGCAGGTATTCAAAGCACATCATGGGGCATGAAAGCTTCATCCCAGCAAGCTGGCAAATCATTATCTACTCAGTCTTAACAACGGAGGTGTTTTCTCCCCAGCTGAGTTACCAGTTGTTATTTCCTCCTCAGCCGAGTACAAAAGCCAGGGAACCATCTCCCCACAGAGTTTCAGCCTCTATCCAGAAGAGCAACGTCGGAAGACCTCACAACAGAGTGAAGAAAGCTTCTACAAACCCCAACTGGGTCCCTCATTACCAAAGATAGGTCTATCAGTGACCTATATCCCCAAGCAGAGTCCCATATGTCAGATTTACCAATGATCTCATCCCCAGCTGGGATGTTCACTTCAAGCAGATCAACCAGAGATCTTCATAGCAACGGGACCCGGATCCCGGATCGGTATCTTTGCATAATAATAGCATTCGCATCATATTCTCCCCCACAGAGCGTAGCATTCCGTCTAATATGGAGCATTACGGCAAAAATCAAACATATTGCATAACCATAAGCCATGTTCTGAATCAAACACTTGTAAATACTGGCAATCCAGCAAAGATATACAGAGAAACTCCCCGGATTCCCCGGAAGAAAGCCAAGGCATTTGCCCAACACTCATAAATACAAATGCACACTCCTCTTGGCACCCGTCCGTTTCATGATTCCCCAGTAAAGTCGCCCGAGCTTTCTTTACAAACAGACACTTATATATTACAGATACTTCTTGACACCCGTCCGTGTCATATCCCCAGTAGAAAGCCAAAGCTTCCTCTTTGCCCTCACAGATGCATATATCTATACAAATTCCCTGACACCCGTCCGTGTCACCTTCCCCAGTAAGATACCTAAAACATTTTATAAACCATACACTTGTTTATAATATACTTTTTCCGACACTCGTCCCTGT
The DNA here is from genome assembly GCA_963966055.1 of Lathyrus aphaca. Lineage (NCBI taxonomy): Eukaryota > Viridiplantae > Streptophyta > Magnoliopsida > Fabales > Fabaceae > Lathyrus > Lathyrus aphaca. The sequence continues at coordinate 220,832,979 of OZ014523.1, read as the reverse complement.
CACTCTACCAGCAAGTTAAACACTCCTGTACACCACTCAAACTTGTTACTTCTGTTTTACTCATACAGATACTCGTCCGTATCTTGTATACACCACTTATATCCCCTCAGATTCGACACTCGTCCGTGTTCTTTGTTAACCAGTTGGTACTCGTCCGTATCATCATCTTCGAACATGCGTCAGCGTTTGTTTCTACCTGATACTCGTCCATATCATGGTCTTAAGGATGCTCGTCCGCATCTTTAATCCATACACGTGTCAAACACTTATGTCTTCTTGAATTTAGACACTCGTCTGTGTCTACTATTCCCCCAGAAAAGTCCCCACAGAATCGATACTCGTCCGTATTCTTCGTTAACCAGTTGGTACTCGTCCGTATCATCATCTCTGAACATGTGTCAGCATTTGTTTCTGCCTGATACTCGTCCGTATCATTGTCCTAAGGATGCTCGTCCGCATCTTTAGTCTATACATAGTGTCAAACACTCATGCTTCTCATTTCTTGGATGTAGACACTCGTCCGTGCTTACTTTTCCAGCAAATCCCAGTGAATTATTTCTTTTTCTATCTGACATTCGTCCTATGTCATGATACTTTCGGCAACCGTACCCGGCCAGGTGATCGTCCTTCACCTTTGGATGACCGTCCCTCATCCTTTCCCTAGCGGAGTCTCCATTATTGGAACCCTTTTCTATCCGGCATTCGTCCTATGTCGTGATATTTAGCAGCCGTCCCCTGCTAGGTGATCGTCCTTCACCCTTCTGATGATCGTCCTTCATCACTTTATCCGATGGTCGTCCCCGTCGTTGATCTTGTTATCTGGCATTCGTCCTATGTCATGATAAACCCTGAGAGCAGCCGTACCCTGCTAGGTGATCGTCCTTCGCCTCTTGATGATCGTCCTTCATCATGCTTATCCGATGGCCATACCCATCGTCGACCTTTTCATCCGACATTCGTCCTATGTCGCGATGCTTTTGGCAGCCGTCCCCTGCTAGGTGATCGTCCTTCACCTTAGATGACCGTCCCTCATCTTATCCACCAACAGAGCAGCCGTCCCCTGCTTGGTGATCGTCCTTCACCTTTGATGACCGTACCTCATCATTTATTTCATTTACCTATAATCCCCAGAGAGTCCTATAGCTTTACTTGATGGTCGTCCCAATCATAATCTCTTATATCCCCAGCTTGTCGGTCGTCCCCGTCATTTCTTTACTTCCCGCATCTTTCCCCAGCATGTCGTTCGTCCCCGTCATTGCTCTTTCCCCAGCAGTCGTCCTCTGCCCGACGGTCGTCCTCCGTCGCCCGCACTTTATAAATATACTTTGTTTTCTTTTATAATCTATATCCTTTTTCTTCTTCATTCTGTGAGTGCAAATTTTGGATTGTCTTTGGTATTCAACCACAAGTTATCTTGTTTGCTTGTTAAGCCGTTGCTTACATCCTGCACAGCTAACTCATGTTTGAATAGGGGCAACTGTAAACACCCCAAATTTTCCCTCACCCATTCACACTATGGCTTGTGATCTTTTCATATGCATAAGTTCAATCATAGCATTTCCTATTGCATATTTGCTTCACTGCATTGGTTCAAAGTCATCTGCATCTAGGGTTTGTGATCTGGGCAATCCAAGAGCAGCTTGAGCCACTCCAAAGGTCATCAATCATTTCAAAGTGGTCCATGTGTGTTCAAACATCATATTGTATCCTCACAAAGTCAAGAAAGTCAAAAAATCACAAGAACTAAGGAAGGCATGGAAGCAGAGCCAGGTTTAACTGCACAGATGACCCAGAATTAGGGTTTTGGTTTCAAAGGCCATAACTCCAAATTTTTTGGTCATTCTTGTTTCTATTGGTCTCTATATGGTATAGGGATCATGCATATCAATTTTCATGAAGAAATTCCATGGGGAAGGCATCTGATCAAGAGTTGACTTCTTGAGCAAGTCAGTGTAAAATCAGGGCATCTGAGGCCCCCAATGACCCAACCAAAGGGTATTCTTCATCATTTTGAATGTGTATGATCTTTATTTGATCATGGAAGATGTTATAAGTTCACAAAATTGAAGAATTTCAAGCCATTTGCAAAGTTGCCTTTTTGGGAAAATGACTTGTAATGTGAACTTGCCATTTTGGGAAACTTTTCTTTTTGATTCAAAAATGCTTCAAATGAGAAAACTTTGGTCATGAAAGTTGTAGAATGAATCATTCCCTTTTCAAAAATTACAAGAACTCATTCTAATTCATTTTGGATCAAAAGTTATAGCTTGTCAAAGTTGGCCAAAATCACATAATTTCAAGTTTTGTACCAAAGAGGCATTTTGCAAAATGGTATGATCAAGCATTCTAAAGACTTCAAATGTGCACAAACTCATTACAACATACTCACATGACCTCTAAAGATAAGAATTGGCCCAAGAATATTGCATTTTGGTGCCTTGAACTTCATGAATTTCCAAAAGGGCCAAAGATGTACCAACTTGCAAAAACTCATGAAGCCATGCCTCTACTTGTTACAGCTCATAGAATCTGATCCACATGAACTCCATGATCTCTGCTGAGCCCAACCATGCCCCTATCACAACCTCACACTTGCCCATACCTCAAGTACAAGTCAAGTTGACATTTTGGCAACTTGCCCATACCAATCACTACAGGCCACCAACAACTCTCTGCCCAATCCAGACCTTACAAACACACTCCAAGGTTTCATTTTCATAAGACACACAAGCCTGAAACACTCTCCAAGCCATAGCACCAAGCTTTTCCCTCTTATGCATTTTCATTCGAAACACTTCACACAAGCATCAAACATAAAAACATACTCCATAAAACATCTCAGCATGTCTCACTGATCATCCCTGGCCCTTCACCTTGCCCTGAAACTCCCTGAAATCAAAATACGATTTCTCTCCACCACTGAGAAGAACTTCATCAAACTCACAAACCAACCATTTTAAACTTCAACCAAGCTTCAAAGCTTCATCAGGAGGATTATTGAAGCCATTTTGAAGCAGAGAAGCAAGCAGAAAGCTCCTGGATTGAAAGTTCCATTTCAGGTGAGCTCAAGAACTTTTTTTCCAGAAATGCATTTTTAAGTTCCTAAATGAATCTATGTGATGTGCTGATCATGATGATATGTTTAGTTTTGCGAATGGTTAAGTATTAAGTATGTATGAAGCTTCTGAAATTTTTTGACCTAAACCCCTTTTGATTCGATTCAGCTTTGATACGAAAAATAAATGCGTTTTGTTTGTTGATTCATGTTATATGATGTGTGGGGATGGATTCTGGGCAGAGAAATCAAGCTTTAGTGACCTAGGGAGTGAGTTAGCAATTTTTAGGGAAGGAGGTGGCCAGAGAAGATGACCGGAGGTCATTTCCGGCCACCTGAAAATCATTAGTGCATTAATGAGGATTAGGGCTTAGTTTGAATGTAGGTCGTGGATTGGGTTGACTGGGGTTGACTTGCGCGCAAACGTGTGTAAACACCCCAAATTTTCCCTCACCCATTCACACCATGGTTTGTGATCTTTTCATATGCATAAACACAATCATAACATCTCATATCACATTTTTGATTCACTGCATAGATTCTAAGTCATCTGCATCTAGGGTTTGTGATCTGAGCAATCCAAGAGCTTCTTGAGCCACTCCAAAGGTCATAAATCACTTCAAAGGGGTCCATGTATGTTCAAGCATCATATTATATCCTCTCAAAGTCAAGAATGCCAAAGAATCACAAGAACTGGGATTGGTATGGAAGCAGAGCCAGGTTTAACTGCACAGATGACCTGAAATTAGGGTTTTGGTTTCAGAGGCCATAACTTCAAAATTTTTGGTCATTCTTGTTTCTATTGGTCTCTATATGATATAGGGAGTATGCATATCAATTTTCATGAAGAAATTCCATGGGGAAGTCATCTGATCAAGAGTTGACTTTTCAGACAAGTCAGTGCAAAATCAGGGCATCTGAGGCCCCCAATGACCCAACCAAGGGGTGATCTTCATCATTTTGAGTGTATTTGATCTTTATTTGATCATGGAAGAGGTTGGAAGTTCACAAAATTCAATAATTACAAGTTTTTGCAAAGTTGACTTTTTTGGGCATGGTTGACTTTTGAAGAATATGTCATTTTATGCCATTTTTCAACCCTTACTTTTTGATCCAAAAATGCTTCAAATGAAAAAACTTTGGTCATGAAAGTTGAAGATTAGATCTTTCCCTTTTCAAAAAGTACAAGAGCATGACCTAATTCATTTTGGATCAAAAGTTATGGTGTGTTGAAGTTGGCAAAAATCACTAATTTTCAAGTTATGCACCAAATGGAAAATTTGCAAAATCATGTACCAAGCATTCTAGTGACTTCAAAATGGCTTCAAAACTTCATCATATGATCACACATGACCCCAAAAACAGAATTGGCCCAAGGGATTTTGCATTGTTTACCTTGATTCTCAAGAAATCCATAAGCCATTTTTTCCATAAAGGTGCAAAATGGATTTTTGGCAAGAACATTTTCCAAGAAGCAATGTGATCACTAGCTGACTTCTATACATTGCTATGACTAAAAGAAGTCCCATGCTACAAAATTCAGCAAGCAATGTCTCATGCATATGGCACAAAATCATGAGGAAACATCAAGTGGGCAAGTTGCAAAAGCTAGCATAGCTTGTGATCCATATGTTGCAGTCAGCTACAAGCAATCCAAGGGCCCTCCTCAACTCAAGCTGAAGCAAGACATGACTTCAAACTGCTGCTGCCATGACCCATGCTGCTAGTACAAGCCAACTTGACTTTTTGGCAAAAGTTCCCATACTCATGGCACAGTGAGCAGCCACCCCTACTGACCTGCCCCACAGGCTATCCACACAACTTGGAGATGTTATAGCAAGGCATTGGGCATTGAAGCAAGAAGAACACAGCATACCACAAAAACTGTCAAAGAGCTTCCTCTCTTCGAATCTCATTTTTCAGCCAAAAAACATCCATTTTCTCTTCACCAACAAATCAAACACACAAAGAGGAACCAGAATCAGCCATTGATAGAGCTTGAAACCACTCACACACAGACTCCATTTTCTGATACACCAGAACTAGACCTCTCAAAATAGCTTGTTTAAGCTCATTCCAAACCTACCATTAGCACCAGGGGAATCAGTGGAGCAAGCTTGCACCAAAGAATATCTCTGAAAGCCCAGAAACAGGAGTCTCCATCTCAGGTATGGCCATGAACTTTTTCTCTCAGAGCTTGCATTTTAAGTTATAATCTGGTTGTGTATGTCTTGCTGATCATGGGGATGGGCTTAGAATTAAAAATGAGTGAGAAATGAGGATTTACCAGGGCTCTGAAACTTTGCCCGTGAATCTTCATAGCTTCGATTCTCTTCATTTGAGCATGAGAAATTTAGTTTGAGAGTTGATTTTAGTGAGGTTTGAATAGAGGAACATTTCCTTGCCTTTAATTTGAAGTATGGTGGCCTGAATCATGATCTAGGGTTTTGTCATTGCCGGAGAAGATGACCGGAGTTCCCCTCCGGTCACCTGAATTTGTTTAACCCTAATCCCAGTCATTAAGTCCATTTGAATCTCATGCGTTGGATTGTCTGACTTTGTTGACTTCGCGCGTGCACGTGTGGTCCAGATGTGTCCTCATTAGCCCTAATCACCATTAGTTTATTTAAATCCATTTAATTAATTCGTAAAACCTAATTAAGTCAGAATGCATCCTGTCCTTTGATTCACGCGCCAAGTCAATGGTCTCCCCCCAGCTTTGAATCTCATGCGTTGGATCAGATTACCTTCCATTTATTTTGATTTTAATTTCATTTTTTCTCATTTAATTTGTACAATTTATTAAAAATAGTAAAAACCATTTAAAAATTATGAAATTTTTTGTCAAGAGTTTCATTAATTTTTAAAACCCAAAAATATTTTTATTTTCATTTTTTGAATTTAAAAAGTATTTTTAAATATTTAAAAGTTTCTTTTTAATTAATTAATGAGAATTAATTAATTAAAAATACTTTTAGGTATTTAAAAATCACCAAAAAATTCATGAAGCATTTAAAAACATTTAGAAACATTGTCCAACCTTCAAAACAAATTTATTTTTTGATCTTGATGCATTTTGAGGATTTTCCATGGAATAAAAATCATTTTTATGCATTATTTTGATCCAAACTTCCAAAAATCATTTCTGCCTATCCATGAAGAGTTGGACCTTGATTCTTTTTGCATTGCATTGTGTTTAGAATGTAGTTTGTGAGATTAAATGGCCATGATTTGATCTTTCATTTTCCATTTGTTTGGTAATTTTTCTTGTTAAGGAACCCTAAAACCCTAGAAAACTTAGGAAAATCATAACTTGGATTTGGTTAAGAGTTGAAACCTCTCCTTTGGGCATTGGGTTAGTATAGGATTAGGGGTCCTTTGGGTGCATTTTCAATTTTTTATAATGTTGTTTGCTTCTGATTTTGGTTTGTGTTTGATGCTTTGTTCATAAACCCTAATTTGGGCTTCCATATGCATTCACCTTGCATTTTCTTGCATAACATGACTTGCCTTGACATTCCATGCCTCCATGTGATTAATTTAACATCATAAGACATATTGAGAGCATGTTTGATCATTGCATCTTGCATTTGCCATGTTGTATGCCATTTGCATTGCATAACTTTTCATGTATGTTCATGTGTCTTAACTTGCTTCACTTGCATCCATGAACTTGTATGATCATCCCCATGTGCTGCCTCATGTTTGTAGCATCTCATAACATCATTAACACCATGTATTTGCTTCTGGTTTTGTTTCTCATCATGTCATCTCATTTCATTTTGCATTGCATTGCATTTCTTTTCTAACCTTTCAGGTGGTAAGTGGCTTTGAGAAGTGAATTTGCCTTCACTTCTCATAACTTCCCTTCATCTCTTTTATGCATCCTTGCTGCATTTTATATGTGTTTGGATTGAGCTTGCTCATTCTTGTTCATCCCACTTTCTTTCCTCAAGTGACTTGACTTCTTGAATGAAGCAAGTTACTTTGCTTCTTCTGATCCTTTCATCTGCTTCCTGGTGGTTTCTCTGAAGATTGTTCTTGTAAGCCTCACAAACCTTAGGAACAACCAAGCATGACAATGATTAGGGTTCTGATTAGTCTCCCCACTTAGTCTTACCTTTGTGTCTCTTTGAGTCTTCTCTTCTCACCTCATAATCAGGGACTAAACCCTAAAGGTTTTAAGGCTTTGTGATTAAGCTTATGCCTGCATCCTTCTATTAGGATGGAGTGTATAACTTTAATCCTAAGTGTTAAACCCTTAATGTGTTTAAATATATTAATCAATTCACTTAATAATCATCAAGACATCAAGCTTGTAACTTGGGCCTTGCATTAGGGTTCTAATTCTTCCTTAATTGGTTAAGAAGGACTAACCCTAGTGTTAATGGACAAGTCCCCCTCAAGTTGTCTTACAAACCCTAAAAAATCACTTCATCATCATACCATTAAATAAAACCCACTTAATCAAAGGCTTGTTTTGTCATGAGTTTAATCCCTAATCATGGATTAAGTTGAGGAGCTTTCCTCAGCTTAAACATTCTCATCTATTATCCTTCTATTAGGATGGTGTAATGAGTCTGTTTAATCCCTGATTATGGCTTAATCTCATTACTCAACACTAAACAAAAACACCAAAAACATCTAAATAATCACAAGTAGGTTAATGATCTTAACCCTACACCAAAGGTGATTAAGTGTGAGAACCTGACTTCACACTTAAGGTACTCTCATTACCCCTAATCAGAGGGAAGATGTGATGAGTTTGCTAACCCATTGGTTTAGGCTTAAGCTCATTAACTTATGACAAACTCTCAAAAGCAATAAAAGACTGAAAACTCAAAAACAAACAATAATCGTCTCCTTCGGGATTCTTTTCTCACCTCATTCACTCATAAACGAGAACTTGCTTCTTCCGTCTAATGCAAGACAGTTTGCACCTGAGCCAGACAGGTCATGCACTTGAGCATAGACAAGCAAGCAGTTCACAAGTCAATTCATCTTTCAGTCTCTTTGGGTTGAACTACGGTGTTCTGACTTCCTCATTGCACGAGAGGATACGTAGGCATAACTTAACAGTTATCGAACAAAAGTCTCTGTATATTCCCCCTCTTTCTAGCTTTATTCTTTTAGCCTCATTATCTTGAGCATTTCATTCTTGTTCCCACACTGACACTATACATGTTACACTGCACTTCTCTTACACTGACACCTGTACATTCTTTTCCAACCCTTTTATACACAAATTGCACTGACACTACCCCTTTAAAACACAAATCTTTTAAGCGTGGATCCCGTCGAGTACGGCGGACAATCTGGGTGCTAATACCTTCCCAGGTTGTAACCAACCCCCTTTCTCAGTCTCTCTGGTTCGCAACCGTCTTATCCATCTTTTTCTAGGTCTATTCATCTCCAGTGAGTTCACTGCTGTGTGTTCTCATTGTCCCTCTCGCCGACCGTTCGCGTCTGTACCTTTATTTGGGCCCAGTCCCACTTATCGGGAGCGACAGCTTGGCGACTCTGCTGGGGACCCTTATACTGTAACCAGGGCTTCTGGTTCTTTTTGTGGGTTCCTCCTAGCGCTTGATTGATTTGTGTTTACTGGGGTGTTATGTGCTATTTGTGCTTGTATTTATTTTTTGCTTTATGTACAGTTACTTTATTGCTTTCTTTATAGTTTTGCATATATCATATTGTCATACTGTGCTGGCTGGATCTGGTTTTTTGCTTTGGTGGGTGGGGTTTTATTGAGAGTTTAAGGTCCTATACCTGGGACCTGAGTGACACCTAGGCTAGAGTGGTTCATATTCTTTCCCATTCCATCTCGGTCTGGTGCGGGAATATGAAACACGGTTCAGATATGGGTTTCTTCTTGAGAACTCTGTGTTGTAGATTTCCTGCAGTACTAGGGCTATCTGGGAAGCCTGCTAAGTCTGGATGACCTTTAGTTTTGACCTTCAGAAACTGAGGTGAATTAGAGGAGGAACTTTTATGGTTATTGTAAACACTGTACCTTCGGGTTAGAAGTGTTTACACTTCTCATAACTGATCCAAGTCTGAGGATCCTTGTTTTAGAACACCACCTGTGAGGGGGTTGGGCTGTTTACAGGTTTGCAGGTACCCTTGACCTCAACATACCCTGTTACTTTGTTTGAATAAGAGTACTCCATTTTGGAACAGTTCTTGTGATTCTAAAACCCTGGACATGTGGCTCTTTATTTGAGTCCCCCACCTTGGTTACTGGACTTATAGACCTCCATCTGGATTTCTTGAACACACTTGGACTTATATCAGAGCACTTGATCAGATCCAGCTCAGTCACAAACCCTTGCATATCATTTGCATACATCCTCATTGCATCATTTTAACATGTGTTTATTTGTTTTTCAGGGTATCCATCCTATCATTTTGGCTTGGTTTTGACCCCATCATCAGCTTAGACCTATCTTCATCAACAGTTGCTTCAGCTATCAGTCATCTGCTTCAGTCACTTGCATCCTCAGTCTCAGCCTACCAGTGGTCCATCCTCAGTGCTGTCCTCAGTCATCATCATCAGCACCTATTCTTCATCAACATGGCACCTAAGAAAAGCAACATCTCTTATCACTTCTTTGAGCCTGAGCTAGCCAGCATCAGGAGGATTCAGACCCTGATTACTCCAGACCATATACCACTCTTTAGAGAACATTATGGAGGAATCCTTGATGTGGTTATGGATTTGGACCCTTCACAAAGGAGCTTGATACACACTTGCCTGCAGTTCTATGATCCTCCTCTGAGGTGCTTCACATTTCAGAATTTTCAGTTGGGACCCTTGTTGGAAGAATACTCATCACTGATTGGTGCACCCATCAGGGGTGGAATCCCTTTCAACCCTGAGATGTCTTTCCCAAATAATAAGGAGATAGCAAAAGCATTACATCTGGAACCAGTTCTGATCGGGCAGAATTTGACATCTAAAGCTGGAATCTCTGGTTTTCATCTGGATTTCTTGACTTCTCAAGCTAGTTTGAAGGCCTCCCTGGGAGAGTGGAAGGCAGTTTGTGCTCTGCTGGCCCTTAGCATATATGGGGTCATTCTTTTTGCAGATGAGCCTAGGTTTGTTAGCAAGAGTGCAATCCATCTTTTCATCCTGAGAAACCCAGTGCCCACCTTACTGGGAGATCTTTACTACTCTGTCCATCAAAGGAATGAAAAGCAAAGGGGAAGATTAGTGAGATGTTGTGCTCCTTTGTTCTATACTTGGCTGCTCAAGCATCTGCCAAAGACTGATGCATTCTTGAACCCTCACCAGCAGAAGAACTGGGCTAGGAGGCTGGTTGCTCTAACCTCAGATGATATCAGATGGTGTACACAGAGTACTAAGGGCAGAGACATCATTACAAGTTGTGGACAATTTCCCAATGTGCCTCTGATTGGAGTGAAAGGGTGCATCAATTATAATCCTCTGCTATTCAAAAGACAGCTGGGCTATGCATTAGTCCATCCTCCTAGGGCACATGATCTGACTGAGACCCTTTATGTTGAAATCAAGCCTAATCTGGCTGTTGTCAGGCAGGCAGCCTGGGCCTGGGACAATGTGCAGACTAAGGGGGTAACCATTCTGGGGAAGTGCAACAATGTGGCATCAGCACAGTACTATGATTGGTCCCATGCCAGGGCTCAATTTTCTGGGATGCCCTTTACTATTGAAGATATGCCTGGGCCTTCCACAACACCACCTCCAGCAACTGTCAGTCTAGAGGAGTTTGAGAAGTTAAAAGAGAGGAATGAAAAGCTGACTCAAGCTCTACAGAAGACCCTCTGGGAGAGGAGTGATGGTAGATTGGATATTGAAAGGTTGGAAAAGCTGAAAGTAGAGCATCTGGCTAGGATTGAGAAGTCTGAAGATTACATCAAGAAGTCTAGGGCTGGAGAACAGATTCTGAAGAATGCCTGTAAGGAAGCTCAGTTCCAGAAGGCCAGGACTGATTTGTATCTGAAGGAGAGCCAAGCTAGGTGGGTCAGGATCACCGAAGCTCGTACTCTAGAAGATAAAAGGACTCAGGATAAGATTGAGCAGCTGGAAACTAGTGCAAAAGAGCAACAGGAAGCCCTGGCAGCAGCCCAGAGGGAGATCTCAGAGCTGAAGATCAGAGCTGGAGTGAAGAGGTCAAAGGACCAGAGTCGACACAAGAAGCTGACTGCAGCTGTCACTACAAGGAATCTCCTCATCAGAAACCTTACAGAGCGTCCGGCTGATCCTGTGACTGAAGCACTTCTCAAAGAAGTTCAGGAGGATGAGTTTGGTCTTGGTGTTTGACTTTTGCTTGTTGTTGTTTTCATCTCATGTACTTTTGTTTTCTTATGTTGTATTTTGACCCCTCAGAGGGCTTGTATTGTAAAAAGAAACAAACTTTGTACCATTTGCCTTTTGTAATATGTATGTACCAGTTTGTTTTATATAAATTCTTCAAAGCAACATCAACAACAGCATCTTCAAGGGTCTGGAAGGGTCAAAACCAAATGCCAAGCCCGGATACCTTGAAAACAAATAGGCATACTGCATTGCATGCTAACCCTCTTGTTTGTTTTGTAGGTTTACTTTGTTTTTGTTACTAACTCTGTTGTGATCTCAGGAACTATTGCTCGACGACGTGTGTTCCCACTCAACCGTCCACATAGATATCCAACCCGAAACAATCTTCCGGGCATACAAATGGATCAGGTACAACAGGACCTTGCAGAGGTCAGAAATCAAATGGCAAACGAAAGATTGGAAATGAGAACTCAGATGGCACAGTTTATGGAAGTGATGAACAATATGGCTCAGAGCCAAGAAAGATTGAGAGCCATGGTGGAAAGGCAGAATCAAGAAAAACCCCATGTAGGGACTGCTGGAACAAGCAACAATGATAGGGTCCAACCTCATGTTAATCCCCATGTATTTGGACCCCACCTTCATCCGGAGATCAACATTCCTGCAAATGTTCAAGGGACTGCCACTGCAGGCAGAGTGCTGCAAGAGGACCCCCAGGAAGATCAGTTCACAGTAATGGGAGCTGGGGAGGAAGCTTATGATAGAAGGCTGGATGAGATAGATGAGAAATTAAGGTCCTTGGAGTCTCAAAACTCTTTGGGTTTTGATGTTATGGACATGGGCTTGGTAGACGGGGTCAGGATTCCCCATAAGTTTAAGCCTCCTTGTTTTGAGAAATACAACGGGACTTCATGCCCCCGGACCCATTTACAATCATTTCTGGGGAGGCTGAAGGCCTATACCATGGACGAGAAGCTCTGGATGTTCTATTTTGAGGATAGCTTGACGGGAGCTTCAAGAGAATGGTACTCTCATCTGACAAGGGCAACTATCAGGTGTTGGAAGGACCTGGCAGAGGCCTTTATCAGGCAGTATCAGTACAACTTAGACATGGCACCCAATAGGACCCTCCTAATGGGAATGTCACAGTCATCAAGAGAAAGCTTCCGAGAGTATGCCCAGAGATGGAGGCAATTGGCTGCTGCTGTTCAGCCACCTATGTCAGAGAGGGAGATGGCAGATATGTTTATGAACACCCTCCAAGGAACATACATTGACAGGATAGCTGCCTTCTCTTTCACTAGCTTTGCAGATGTTGTCATAGCTGGGGAAAGAATTGAGAGCCTGTTAAAGATGGGCAAGATTTCTGACAACGGTGCCAGCTCATCCAGCAATACAAGGAAGCCTTTTGTAGGCCCAAGAAGAACTGGTGAGACCAATGCTATCCACACCAACAGGGGCAGGCCCCAATATGTTCATAGGTCTGTGGCAGCAGTCACCATTCCCGCTCCAGCCCATCCACAACCAGCTTATCAACCACCACAACAAAATTATCAGCAACAACCTCAGTACCAGCAACAAACTCAGTATCCTCCAAGAAACTACAACAACACCAACAACAACAATCAGCAAAGACCATTCCAACAGAGACCTTCTCAGGCCAACAGGGTGATCGATCTGATCCCTATGCCCTATGCAACATTGCTGCCACAACTCCTGAAACTCAACCTAGCTGAGCTAAGGACATTGGCCCCTCTAGATCCTAATAGTCTGCCCAGGAATTATGACTCCAACGCCAGATGTTCCTTCCATTCAAATGCACCTGGCCATAGTACAGAGAAGTGCAGAGCTTTGCACATGAAGGTACAAGACCTGGTAGACTCTAAGGCTTTAAATTTCGCACCACCACCAAATGTTAACAAAAACCCTATGCCACACCACGGAGGTCCCAGAATCAATGCTATTGAAGAAGACAAGCCGACTTATTTAATAACCAGTGTGGGTCAGATTCGGACACCGTTGGTGGAGATTAAAGCTCAACTTCTCGAATGTCAAATGTTCCCGGGATGTGAGCTAGGGTGTGCTTACTGCAACATTTCAGTGAATGGTTGTGATAACTAGAGGGATGGCATAGATAGTCCCATTCAGAGTGGTCTGCTTCAAATTACAACATCATTTCCAACAAATCCAGCAATCTCATCAGCAACAATTCCAGAAACTCCTACAACTGCAACAACCATTGTTCCCGACAACTCTTCAGCTTCATCAACAAATGCTTCATCTGTCATTTCAACTGACCAGATATCAGCAAACTTTCCTTCTACAACTTCAGCACCACTCCATCTTGAGTCTCCTACAACAACAACACCCATCCTTCCAACAATGTCTCCTACAACATCAGCAGCAAACAATGAAGATGTCTCAACTGTTACAATTTATTATGATCCCGAAAATGATTCTTCTTACAATTCACAAAGTGCTACTCCCATCAGAGCACCGGTCACAATATATTATGATCCACAAACTATCACAGTCCCTTCTGCAGCTGCTCTTAGTCCAGTCACTATCACAGTGCCCGGGCCGATACCTTATGAAAGCAGCAATGCCATCCCCTGGCATTACGGTGCTGATCTATACTGCGAAGGACAAAGAATCACTCTTGAATCATCAACCCCTGCACCACAAATAGACAATGTGGGAGGAGGCAGAGGCTTCACTCGAAGCGGACGTCTCTTTGCTCCACAAATTCAAAGACCCACTGCCGAAGCAGAAGCTGCTGCCAAGGCAAAAGGAAAGAGCCTGGTGCAGGAAGACCCAGCTGTTAAGGAAGCTTTGAAAACACCCTTTGATCAAGAAGTTGATGAATTCATGAGAATCATCAAGAAGAGTGATTACAAAATAGTGGACCAGCTTCACCAGACGCAATCCAAGATCTCTATCCTATCATTGCTTATGTGCTCCGAAGCCCATCGGAATGCACTACTCAAAGTCTTGCACGCAGCTTATGTGCCTGAAGAGATCACCGTCAATCAGTTGGAAACTGTGGTTGGAAATGTTACTGCTAGCAATGGACTAGGGTTCACCAACACTGACTTGACTACGGAAGGCCGCAATCATAACAAGGCCTTGCAAATTACCATGGAATGTAAAGGTGCAGTCCTTTCCCATGTGCTGGTAGACACAAGGTCATCCCTCAATGTCTTACCTAAAAAGGCCCTTGTGAAGCTAGAGTATGAAGGATTAGCATTGCGTCCCAGTAACCTGGTAGTAAGAGCCTTTGATGGTTCTAAGAGATTGGTTCTGGGAGAAATTGAGCTGCCTGTAACGATTGGCCCACAAACTTTCAAAACGATCTTCTACGTGATGGATATTCAGCCCGCCTACAGCTGTTTATTGGGTAGGCCATGGATTCACGCCGCTGGCGCCGTGACCTCAACCCTTCACCAGAAGTTAAAATTCGAGTGGGAGGGTCAAGTCGTCACAATCTGTGGAGAGGAGGATATTTTTGTCAGCCACCTGGCTACCTACAAATATATTGAGATGGATGGGGAAATCCATGAAACGATGAGTCAAGGGTTTGAGGCCCTGAACGTGAATGAAACATCTGCTGTACCTGGAATCTCCATGTCATCTTATCAACAAGCCCGAAAGGTTGTTGAAGAAGGAACTGCCCAAGGCTGGGGCAAAGTTTTATCTGTGGAGGAGAAGAAGGACAAGTTTGGGTTGGGTTACAGACCAACTCAACAAAATCAAGCAGAGGCTGCTGAGAAGCCCGGTTTTGTCAGTGGGTGGATGCTCACCCCTGATGCTATCAACAATTTGGAAGACGAGTTGGAAGAAGAACGCAACCTGGAAAGCTGGATTCGTCCAAAGATCTCGGGGAGCAGTATCTCAAACTGGTCTTCCCAGGAAATTATAAGGGTTACTCATGCAGAGTAATTATTATTTCCTGTATTTTTATAGCATGCATCAAAGTCTTGCATCTTGCCCAAGATGACAAGACTCATTTTGTAATCGGGCCATCTGTACTTTTTGTGCAACAAGATTAATCAATGAAATATCAGACATCTTTTTGCAAATGAGTCTTTTTCTTTTCCGCTCACTGTTTTTTCCATTTTTCTTTTTGTACAAAAAATAAATGGCGATGTTTTCAAAATGACAACTTTATTTCACTTTTCTAAACAAGATTAAAATCAATCACTAAAATGAACAAACTGAACCCTTGCAGAGAATGCCTTCTAGACAGCACCGACAACAGCACGGCTATGACTTCGTATGACTTTGACAATCCAATCAATCAAGCTGATGAAGGGGTTGAGGAAGATTACGAGCTTCCTGAAGAGCTAGCCAGATTGTTGAGACAAGAGGAAAAAGTTATCACTCCTCATCAGGAGGAGGTTGAAACGATTAATCTTGGTACAGATGAAGACGTGAAAGAGGTTAAAATCGGGGCCTGCCTGCAAGACTCAGTGAAGAGACAACTGATTGATCTGCTTCAAGAATATGTGGACGTGTTTGCTTGGTCTTATAAAGACATGCCAGGGTTGGACACCGACATTGTTATGCACAAGCTGCCTTTAAGAGAAGAATGCCCGCCAGTTAAACAGAAACTGCGCCGAACTCGCCCAGACATGGCTATGAAAATCAAAGAAGAGGTACAAAAGCAGTGGGACGCCGGGTTCCTTGCTGTAACTAGCTATCCTCCGTGGGTTGCTAACATAGTACCTGTGCCTAAGAAGGACGGCAAAGTAAGGATGTGTGTTGACTACCGGGATCTGAACAGAGCTAGCCCAAAGGATGACTTCCCATTACCTCACATTGATGTATTGGTTGATAACACGGCTCAGTTCTCGGTATTCTCCTTCATGGACGGATTTTCAGGATACAATCAGATTAAGATGTCACCTGAAGACATGGAGAAGACGACCTTCATCACGCCCTGGGGCACGTTCTGTTACAAAGTGATGCCATTCAGACTGAAGAATGCGGGTGCAACATACCAACGGGCTATGGTGACATTATTCCACGATATGATCCATAAAGAAATCGAGTGTTATGTGGATGACATGATTGCCAAGTCCCTTACAGAGGAAGACCACCTGGTAAATCTGCTGAAACTGTTCAAGCGTCTGAGAAAGTACCAACTGAAGTTGAACCCCAACAAATGCACATTCGGGGTGCGATCCGGTCAGTTGCTGGGATTTATTGTAAGCGAGAAAGGGATTGAAGTTGACCCTGATAAAGTCAAAGCTATTCAAGAGATGCCTGCGCCGAAAACTGAGAAAGAAGTTCGAGGTTTTCTAGGTAGATTGAACTACATTTCGCGGTTCATATCTCACCTTACGGCAACCTGTGAGCCTTTGTTCAAGTTATTGAGAAAAGAACAGACGGTCAGGTGGAATGAAGACTGCCAGAAGGCTTTTGACAAGATCAAGGAGTACTTGCAAGAACCTCCAATCCTTATGCCTCCAGTTGAAGGAAGACCTCTGATAATGTACTTGACAGTATTAGAAGAGTCAATGGGGTGTGTGCTGGGCCAACATGACGAGTCTGGTCGAAAAGAGTATGCAATATACTACCTAAGCAAAAAGTTTACCGACTGTGAACAACGTTATTCACTGCTCGAGAAAACTTGTTGTGCTTTAGCGTGGGCTGCTCGCCGACTGAGACAGTATATGTTGACCCACACTACCTTATTGATTTCAAAGATGGACCCAGTTAAGTACATTTTCGAGAAGCCAGCTCTTACCGGACGGGTTGCAAGATGGCAAATGATTCTCACAGAATATGACATCCAGTACACATCTCAGAAAGCCATCAAGGGCAGTGTATTGTCTGAATATCTTGCTGAGCAACCCATTGATGACTACTAGCCTATGAGATTTGACTTCCCTGATGAAGACATCATGTTCATAAAAGCAAAAGATCATGAAGAGCCTGTTCACACTGAAGGGCCTGACCCGGAAGAAGAACGGACTATGATGTTTGATGGGGCTGTTAATATGCATGGTCGTGGTGTTGGTGCAGTGCTCATTACACCTAAGGGGGTTCACATGCCTTTCTCGGCAAAACTCACTTTCAACTGCACTAACAACGAAGCTGAATACGAAGCTTGCATTATGGGTCTTGAGGAAGCCATTGACCTCAGGATCAAGACATTGACTATATTCGGAGATTCAGCTCTGGTAGTTAATCAAACCAACGGCAAATGGTACACACACCAGGATCATCTGATACCTTACAGGGATTATACAAGGAGGTTACTGACTTTCTTCACAACGGTCAAACTTGAGTATATCCCTCGGGACGAGAATCAGTTTGCAGATGCTCTGGCTACCATTTCATCAATGATCAAAGTTCAGGCTGTTAACTTTGTACCTCAGATTTCAGTGTCCAGACTTGATAGGCCAGCATATGTGTTCGCAGCAGAAGTTGTCAAAGACGATAAGCCTTGGTTCCATGACATTAAATGCTTCTTAGAGGATCAAACATACCCACCTGGGGCATCTTCCAATGATAAGAAGACTTTGAGAAGGCTTGCTGGTAGTTTCTTTTTGAACACTGATGGGTCTCTATAAAAAAGGAACTTTGATATGGTACTCCTCAGATGTGTTGACAAGACGAAAGCAGATTTGTTGATGCATGAAGTGAACGAAGGATCTTTTGGTACCCATGCTGGAGGGCATGCCATGGCCAAGAAGTTGCTGAGATCAGGCTATTACTGGATCACGATGGATGCCGACTGTTGTGCCTATGCCAGAAAGTGCCATAAATGCCAGATTTATGCGGACAAGGTGCATGTGCCGCCCATTCATCCTGGTCGCCATTGATTATTTCACCAAGTGGGTCGAAGCAGCTTCATATGCAAATGTTACAAGGCAAGTGATAGCCAGGTTTCTAAAGAGAGATATCATCTGTCGATATGGAGTTCCCGAGCGAATCATTACTGATAATGGTTCTAACTTAAACAACAAAATGATGGCAGAACTGTGCCGGGACTTCAAGATCCAACACCACAATTCTTCTCCTTACAGGCCAAAGATGAACGGCGCTGTTGAGGCAGCTAATAAGAATATCAAGAAGATTGTGCAGAAGATGGTGGTCACGTACAAAGATTGGCATGAAATGCTACCGTTCGCCTTGCATGGGTACCGTACGTCAATCAGAACATCCACTGGGGCAACACCGTATCAACTTGTGTATGGTATGGAAGCAGTCCTACCGGTTGAAGTTGAATTACCCTCCCTACGGGTATTAATGGATGTTAAACTGAACGAAGCAGAATGGGTCCGGGCCCGATACGAGCAACTGAGTCTGATTGAAGAGAAGAGACTGTCTGCAATCTGTCATGGGCAGCTATATCAGAAAAGAATGAAGAGAGCCTTCGATCAGAAAGTCAGGCACCGAGAGTACCAAGTAGGAGATCTTGTGCTGAAAAGAATCCTCCCTCCTCATACAGACCACAGGGGCAAATGGACTCCAAACTATGAAGGACCATTCGTGGTAAAGAAAGTTTT
The DNA here is from genome assembly GCA_963966055.1 of Lathyrus aphaca. NCBI lineage: Eukaryota > Viridiplantae > Streptophyta > Magnoliopsida > Fabales > Fabaceae > Lathyrus > Lathyrus aphaca. The sequence goes on along the minus strand of OZ014523.1, from coordinate 220,814,108 downwards.
CTCTGGTGGAGCACTGATGCTCAGCACCATGGATGGAGAAGATTTCCCATCCCCTGTGAATTCAGATGCAGTTAAAAAATACTTCGCATAAAAATGACCCGCTGGACATAAAAACAGAATGTAAGTCCAGGCAAAAATAGGGCATCCCGGCGAGTCAAAAACAGAATAAAAGACTCGGGCAAAAATAAGGGAAAATAAACAAAAGATGTACACCCGCTGAGTTGAAAAGCCGCATTGGACAACTCAGGCAAAAATGGGTATCCCGATGGATTGAAAACCCGAAAGGGCGATCCATGCAAAATGAGGGAATAAGCGAACAACTGCGTTCTGAATTCGTCTGTATTACCTACAACTTGATAAGCCTCTAAAGGATCAAGCTTCAATCAGAATCAACCTTCTCCAGAAAGCAAGACGAGAAGAACGTCAAAAGTCATACGAGTCATAGCGAAAGAGGAAGCTCCTTGAAAGCGTCGTCAACATCGCCAGCACTTTGTTTCTCAATTTGTAACAGTCTCTTCATTTCAGGAGATATGTTTCTCTGACTGTATCTTGCCAATTCAGGGCATTTGAATCAATAAAATCAGATTTTTCAGTCATGTTTCGTCTTGTGCACTTTTATTTTGCAAAGAATGTCTGATGTCTCTAAAAAACTGTTTGCATAAGTACAGATGTTTTTCTCAAAAAATAATAATAATAAAATACATGCTTGCAGGAAATATACTTACTCTCAGAGGTGTCTAAACTCCTATGACGGAATCCAGTAAAGGATGCCTCGGGATCATTTGTGCGTTTCCCTATCTTTGCAGGATTGCAGGTATCCAGAACGCACCTTGGGGCATGTGAGCTTCATCCCAGCAAGCTGACAAATCAACACTCATTCTCAGCACCTGAGGTGCTTTCTCCCCAGCTGAGTTGTCACCGATAACTTCTCCCAGCCGAGTTGCCGATCATTCTTCCTCAGCAGAATACAAAGCCAGGAAACCATTTCCCCACAGAGTGTCAGCCTCTATCCAGAAGAGCAACGCATGAAGAAATCACAACAGAGTGGAGAAAGCTTCTACAAACCCCAGCTGGGTCTCTCATTTCCAAGGATGGGTCCATCAGTGGCCTATCTCCCCAAGCAGATACATCTCATCGGATCTATCAATGATCTCATCCCCAGCTGGGATGTTCATTTCAAGCAGATCGGCCAGAAATCTTCACAGCAACGGGATCCGAATCCCGGAGCTGTACCCTCGCATAATCATGACATTTGCATCATATTCACCCACAAAGCGTAGCATTCCGTTTAAAACGGAGCATTACGGCAAAAATCAAACACATAGCATAATCATAAGCCATGTTGTGAATCGAACACTTGTGAACAATAATCATTCATCAACGTACAGAAACTTCCCCCCAGAGTCCCCAGCAAAAGCAGTTGCCTCACAATGCACAAACACCAGTATATACTCCTTTTGACACCCGTCCGTGTCATCTTTCCCTAGTAAAGTCGCCTGAACACTCTTTGCAAACAATACCACCCGTATTACAGATACTTCCTGGCACCCGTCCGTGTCATACTCCCAGCAGAAAGCCAAAGACATCCTCTTTGCACTCGCATATACCTATATATACTTTTCCTTGACACCCGTCCGTGTCATATCCCCAGCGCAGTCGCCTACACTTTGTATATCAGATACTTGTTTATATTACACTTTTCTCCTCTTGACACTCGTCCGTGTCACTCTCCCTAACAGTTAAACACTCATCTGTACACTACTCATGCTACACTTATACAGATACTCGTCCGTATCTTGTATATACCAGTCATATCCCCACAGATTCGACAATGGTCCTTGTTCTTTGTTAACCAGTTGGTACTCGTCCGTACCATCATCTCAGAACATGCGTCAAGCGTTTGTTTCTACATGATACTCGTCCGTATCATAGTCTTAAGGATGCTCGTCCGCATCTTTAATCCATATACTGTGTCAAACACTTTCGTCTTCTTGAATATAGATACTCGTCTGTGTCTACCATTCCCCAGAAGAGTCCCTTCAGATTCAACACTCGTCCGTGTTCCTTGTTAACCAGTTGATACTCGTCCGTATCATCCTCTCTGAACACGTGTCAATATTTGTTTCTACCCGATACTCGTCCGTATCGCAGTCTTAAGGATGCTCGTCCGCATCTTTAATCTATACACAACATCTAAACACTTACACCTTTTGTTTCTTGGATATAAACACTCGTCCGTGTTTACTATTCCCCAGTAAATTACCAGCAAAGCAAATTTTCCTTTTTATCCGGCATTCGTCCTATGTCATGATAAACCCTGAGAGCAGCCGTACCCTGCTAGGTGGTCGTCCTCCACCTCTTGATGGTCGTCCTCCATCATGCTCATCCGATGGACGTCCCCATCGTTGATATTTAGCAGCCGTCCCCTGCTAGGTGGTCGTCCTCCACCTTTTGATGATCGTCCTTCATCATTTTATCCAATGGCCGTCCCCATTGTTGATTTTGGTTATCTGACATTCGTCTTATGTCATGACAAACCTTGAGATCAGCCGTCCCCTGCTAGGTGGTCGTCCTCCACCTCTTGATGGTCGTCCTCCATCATGCTCGTCCGATGGCCGTCCCCATCGTTGACCTTTTATCCGGCATTCGTCCTATGTCGCGATATTTTCGGCAGCCGTACCCTGCCAGGTGGTCGTCCTCCACCTTAGATGACCGTCCCTCATCTTAACCCAACAGAGCAGCCGTCCCCTGCTAGGTGATCGTCCTTCACCTTTGATGACCGTACCTCATCATCTGTTTATTTCATTCATTCTTTAACCCGATGGCCGTCCCCGTCGTGGTCCCTTTTCTTTTTAGCCCGATGGCCGTCCCCATCGTCGGTTACTTTGCTTTGTGAACTTGATGGCCGTCCCCATCATGTTTCATTAATCCCCAGAGAATTTTACAGCTTTATCTTGATGGCCGTCCCCGTCATAATTCTTTATCCCAGCATGTCGGCCGTCCCCGTCATTGCTTTATTTCCCGCACTTTTTCCAGCATGTCGGCCGTCCCCGTCATTGCTCTTTACCCAGCAGTCGTCCTCTGCTCGATGGTCATCCTCCGTCGCCCACACTTTACAATATACTTTATTTTCTTTTACAATCTATATCCCTTTTCTTCTTCATTCTGTGAGTGCAAATTTTGGACTGTCTTTGGTATTCAACCACAAGTTATCTTGTTTGCCTGTTAAGCCGTCGCTTACATCCTGCACAGCTAACTCATGTTTGAATAGGGGCAGCTGTAAACACCCCAAATTTGCCCTCACCCATTCACACCATGGTTTGTGATCTTTTCATATGCATAAACACAATCATAACATCTCATATCACATTTTTGATTCACTGCATAGATTCTAAGTCATCTGCATCTAGGGTTTGTGATCTGAGCAATCCAAGAGCTTCTTGAGCCACTCCAAAGGTCATCAATCACTTCAAAGGGGTCCATGTATGTTCAAGCATCATATTATATCCTCTCAAAGTCAATAATGCCAAAGAATCACAAGAACTGGGATTGGTATGGAAGCAGAGCCAGGTTTAACTGCACAGATGACCTGAAATTAGGGTTTTGGTTTCAGAGGCCATAACTTCAAAATTTTTGGTCATTCTTGTTTATATTGGTCTCTATATGATATAGGGAGTATGCATATCAATTTTCATGAAGAAATTCCATGGGGAAGTCATCTGATCAAGAGTTGACTTTTCAGACAAGTCAGTGCAAAATCAGGGCATCTGAGGCCCCCAATGACCCAACCAAGGGGTGATCTTCATCATTTTGAGTGTATTTGATCTTTATTTGATCATGGAAGAGGTTGGAAGTTCACAAAATTCAAGAATTACAAGTTTTTGCAAAGTTGACTTTTTTGGGCATGGTTGACTTTTGAAGAATATGTCATTTTATGCCATTTTTCAACCCTTACTTTTTGATCCAAAAATGCTTCAAATGAAAAAACTTTGGTCATGAAAGTTGAAGATTAGATCTTTCCCTTTTCAAAAAGTATAATAGCATGACCTGATTCATTTTGGATCAAAAGTTATGGTGTGTTGAAGTTGGCAAAAATCACTAATTTTCAAGTTATGCACCAAATGGAAAATTTGCAAAATCATGTACCAAGCATTCTAGTGACTTCAAAATGGCTTCAAAACTTCATCATATGATCACACATGACCCCAAAAACAGAATTGGCCCAAGGGATTTTGCATTGTTTGCCTTGATTCTCAAGAAATCCATAAGCCATTTTTTCCATAAAGGTGCAAAATGGATTTTTGGCAAGAACATTTTCCAAGAAGCAATGTGATCACTAGCTGACTTCTATACATTGCTATGACTAAAAGAAGTCCCATGCTACAAAATTCAGCAAGCAATGTCTCATGCATATGGCACAAAATCATGAGGAAACATCAAGTGGGCAAGTTGCAAAAGCTAGCATAGCTTGTGATCCATATGTTGCAGTCAGCTACAAGCAATCCAAGGGCCCTCCTCAACTCAAGCTGAAGCAAGACATGACTTCAAACTGCTGCTGCCATGACCCATGCTGCTAGTACAAGCCAACTTGACTTTTTGGAAAAAGTTCCCATACTCATGGCACAGTGAGCAGCCACCCCTACTGACCTGCCCCACAGGCTATCCACACAACTTGGAGATGTTATAGCAAGGCATTGGGCATTGAAGCAAGAAGAACACAACATACCACAAAAACTGTCAAAGAGCTTCCTCTCTTCGAATCTCATTTTTCAGCCAAAAAACATCCATTTTCTCTTCACCAACAAATCAAACACACAAAGAGGAACCAGAATCAGCCATTGATAGAGCTTGAAACCACTCACACACAGACTCCATTTTCTGATACACCAGAATTGGACCTCTCAAAATAGCTTGTTTAAGCTCATTCCAAACCTACCATTAGCACCAGGGGAATCAGTGGAGCAAGCTTGCACCAAAGAATAGCTCTGAAAGCCCAGAAACAGGAGTCTCCATCTCAGGTATGGCCATGAACTTTTTCTCTCAGAGCTTGCATTTTAAGTTATAATCTGGTTGTGTATGTCTTGCTGATCATGGGGATGGGCTTAGAATTAAAAATGAGTGAGAAATGAGGATTTACCAGGGCTCTGAAACTTTGCCCGTGAATCTTCATAGCTTCGATTCTCTTCATTTGAGCATGAGAAATTTAGTTTGAGAGTTGATTTGAGTGAGGTTTGAATAGAGGAACATTTCCCTGCCTTTAATTTGAAGTATGGTGGCCTGAATCATGATCTAGGGTTTTGTCATTGCCGGAGAAGATGACCGGAGTTCCCCTCCGGTCACCTGAATTTGTTTAACCCTAATCCCAGTCATTAAGTCCATTTGAATCTCATGCGTTGGATTGTCTGACTTTGTTGACTTCGCGCGTGCACGTGTGGTCCAGATGTGTCCTCATTAGCCCTAATCACCATTAGTTTATTTAAATCCATTTAATTAATTTGGAAAACCTAATTAAGTCAGAATGCATCTTGTCCTTTGATTCACGCGCCAAGTCAATGGTCTCCCCCCAGCTTTGAATCTCATGCGTTGGATCAGATTACCTTCCATTTATTTTGATTTTAATTTCATTTTTTCTCATTTAATTTGTACAATTTATTAAAAATAGTAAAAACCATTTAAAAATTATGAAATTTTTTGTCAAGAGTTTCATTAATTTTTAAAACCCAAAAATATTTTTATTTTCATTTTTTGCATTTAAAAAGTATTTTTAAATATTTAAAAGTTTCTTTTTAATTAATTAATGAGAATTAATTAATTAAAAATACTTTTAGGTATTTAAAAATCACCAAAAAATTCATGAAGCATTTAAAAACATTTAGAAACATTGTCCAACCTTCAAAACAAATTTATTTTTTGATCTTGATGCATTTTGAGGATTTTCCATGGAATAAAAATCATTTTTATGCATTATTTTGATCCAAACTTCCAAAAATCATTTCTGCCTATCCATGAAGAGTTGGACCTTGATTCTTTTTGCATTGCATTGTGTTTAGAATGTAGTTTGTGAGATTAAATGGCCATGATTTGATCTTTCATTTTCCATTTGTTTGGTAATTTTTCTTGTTAAGGAACCCTAAAACCCTAGAAAACTTAGGAAAATCATAACTTGGATTTGGTTAAGAGTTGAAACCTCTCCTTTGGGAATTGGGTTAGTATAGGATTAGGGGTCCTTTGAGTGCATTTTCAATTTTTTATAATGTTGTTTTCTTCTGATTTTGGTTTGTGTTTGATGCTTTGTTCATAAACCCTAATTTGGGCTTCCATATGCATTCACCTTGCATTTTCTTGCATAACATGACTTGCCTTGACATTCCATGCCTCCATGTGATTCATTTAACATCATAAGACATATTGAGAGCATGTTTGATCATTGCATCTTGCATTTGCCATGTTGTATGCCATTTGCATTGCATAACTTTTCATGTATGTTCATGTGTCTTAACTTGCTTCACTTGCATCCATGAACTTGTATGATCATCCCCATGTGCTGCCTCATGTTTGTAGCATCTCATAGCATCATTAACACCATGTATTTGCTTCTGGTTTTGTTTCTCATCATGTCATCTCATTTCATTTTGCATTGCATTGCATTTCTTTTCTAACCTTTCAGGTGGTAAGTGGCTTTGAGAAGTGAATTTGCCTTCACTTCTCATAACTTACCTTCATCTATTTTATGCATCCTTGCTGCATTTTATATGTGTTTGGATTGAGCTTGCTCATTCTTGTTCATCCCACTTTCTTTCCTTAAGTGACTTGACTTCTTGAATGAAGCAAGTTACTTTGCTTCTTCTGATCCTTTCATCTGCTTCCTGGTGGTTTCTATGAAGATTGTTCTTGTAAGCCTCACAAATCTTAGGAACAACAAAGCATGACAATGATTAGGGTTCTGATTAGTCTCCCCACTTAGTCTTACCTTTGTGTCTCTTTGAGTCTTCTCTTCTCACCTCATAATCAGGGACTAAACCCTAAAGGTTTTAAGGCTTTGTGATTAAGCTTATGCCTGCATCCTTCTATTAGGATGGAGTGTATAACTTTAATCCTAAGTGTTAAACCCTTAATGTGTTTAAATCTCTTAATCAATTCACTTAATAATCATCAAGACATCAAGCTTGTAACTTGGGCCTTGCATTAGGGTTCTAATTCTTCCTTAATTGGTTAAGAAGGACTAACCCTAGTGTTAATGGACAAGTCCCCCTCAAGTTGTCTTACAAACCCTAAAAAATCACTTCATCATCATACCATTAAATAAAACCCACTTAATCAAAGGCTTGTTTTGTCATGAGTTTAATCCCTAATCATGGATTAAGTTGAGGAGCTTTCCTCAGCTTAAACATTCTCATCTATTATCCTTCTATTAGGATGGTGTAATGAGTCTGTTTAATCCCTGATTATGGCTTAATCTCATTACTCAACACTAAACAAAAACACCAAAAACATCTAAATAATCACAAGTAGGTTAATGATCTTAACCCTACACCAAAGGTGATTAAGTGTGAGAACCTGACTTCACACTTAAGGTACTCTCATTACCCCTAATCAGAGGGAAGATGTGATGAGTTTGCTAACCCATTGGTTTAGGCTTAAGCTCATTAACTTATGACAAAATCTCAAAAGCAATAAAAGACTGAAAACTCAAAAACAAACAATAATCGTCTCCTTCGGGATTCTTTTCTCACCTCATTCACTCATAAACGAGAACTTGCTTCTTCCGTCTAATGCAAGACAGTTTGCACCTGAGGCAGACAGGTCATGCACTTGAGCATAGACAAGCAAGTAGTTCACAAGTCAATTCATCTTTCAGTCTCTTTGGGTCGAACTACGGTGTTCTGACTTCCTCATTGCACGAGAGGATACGTAGGCATAACTTAACAGTTATCGAACAAAAGTCTCTGTATATTCCCCCTCTTTCTAGCTTTATTCTTTTAGCCTCATTATCTTGAGCATTTCATTCTTGTTCCCACACTGACACTATACATATTACACTGCACTTCTCTTACACTGACACCTGTACATTCTTTTCCAGCCCTTTTATACACAAATTGCACTGACACTACCCCTTTAAAACACAAATCTTTTAAGCGTGGATCCCGTCGAGTACGGCGGACAATCTGGGTGCTAATACCTTCCCAGGTTGTAACCAACCCCCTTTCTCAGTCTCTCTGGTTCGCAACCGTCTTATCCATCTTTTTCTAGGTCTATGCAGCATTGCCTTTCCTCCGGGATAAAAATGCCTACCTGGCGACTCTATTCATCTCCAGTGAGTTCACTGCTGTGTGTTCTCATTGTCCCTCTCGCCGACCGTTCGCGTCTGTACCTTTATTTGGGCCCAGTCCCACTTATCGGGAGCGACAACGTGTGGCCAGGATGTGTCATTAAAACCCTAATCTATGTTTAATCAATTCAAAGCCTGTTTAATTAATTCATAAAGCTAATTAGCCAGATTTGAATCTGGGCCCTTGGATCTGGCGCGCAGTCAACCAGTCCAAGCCCATATCAAATCCTGGCCATCCCTCTTGCATACTTTCATTTATTTATATTTTTATTTCATTTTTATTCATTTGTTTTGCATATTTATTTTAAAATAGCTAAAATCATTAAAAAATTATGAAAATTTTTGTCAAGGGTTTCATGAATTTTCAGAACACAAAAATATTTTTATTTTTATTTTTTGCATTAAAAATTATTTTTAAAACATTTAAATGTTTATTTTTAATTAATTAATGAAAATTAATTAATTAAAAATACATTTAAGTATTTAAAAATCATAAAAAAATTTCACATAGCATTTCAAAACATTTAGAAACATTTTCCAACTCTCAAACTAAATTTCTTTTTTGTTCTTGATGCCTTTTGATCATTTTCTTTGGATTTAATTTCATTTTAAGGCAATATTTTGTTTCAAACTTCAAAAATTCATTTCTGCCTAACCATTGAGAGTTGGATCATGATTCTTTTGACATTGCATCTTTCATAGCATGTAGTTTATAGGATAAAATTGGTTTGAATTGATCTTGCCTTTTCAATTTGTTTTGCATTTTTTTCTTGGTGAGGTACCCCAAAACCTTAGCAATCTTAGGAAATTCATAACTTCCACTGGATTAAGAGTTGGATCCCCTCCTTTGGGCAGTGAGTTTGTATGGGTTTAGGGTATCTTTGATAGCATTTTCAAATTTTTATCATGTCTCTTGCTTCTGGTTTTGGATTTTTCTTTGTGTGTTGATCATAAACCCTAATTTATGTCTTCCTTTGCATCCTTCTTTCATTTGCTTGCATACATGAACTTGTCATGACATTTTGTGCATCCATATGACATATAAGACATCTTAGGACATATTAGAATCATGTTTGATCATTGCATCTTTAATTTTCCATGTTATGCATTCATATCATCTCATAAACTTTCATGAACTTTCATGGTTCAAGGCATGCTCCATATACATCCATTCTCTTGCATGCTCACACATGTGCATCTTGCATGACTTTGCACCATCTCTTGACATCATTTTCATCATGTGTATGTTTCTGACTTTGGCCTTTGCCCATCCATATGCATTGTTTCATCTCATTTCTTCCCTTATGCATCTTGTACTAACTTTTCAGGTTAATGGTAAGTTTGTTTGGGAGGTGGATTTTCCTTCACCTCTTACCTCTTCTCACCTTATCATTTTACATCCTTGATGAATTTTTATTTGTTTTTTAGTGAGCTTGCTCACTTGTGCCTCTCTTCCCTCTTTTCTCTTCTCATCTCATCCCTTTTCTATCTTGCTTCTCCTTGGTGGCTTCCTTGAAGATTTCTCCTCTTAAGCCTAACAAACCCTAGGACTTCCAAGCATTATAACATTTTAGGATTGTTTAGTCACCCTTAGACTCTTTCCTTTGAGTTTTCTTTGAGTCTTCTCTTCTCACCTCATAATCAAGGACTAAACCTTAAAGGTTTTAAGGCTTTATGATTAAGCTTATGCCTGCATCCTTCTATTAGGATGGAGTGTATAACTTTAATCCTAAGTGTTAAACCCTTAATGTGTTTAAATCCTTTAATCAATCCATCTAATAATTATCAAGACATCAAACTTGTAACTTGGGCCTTGCATTAGGGTTCTAATTCTTCCTTAATTGGTTAAGAAGGACTAACCCTAGTGTTAATGGACAAGTCCTCCTCAAGTTGTCTTGCAAACCATAAAAATCACTTCTTCATCTTATCATTAACTAAAATCCATCTAATAAAGGCTTTGTTTTGTCATGAGGTTAATCCCTAATCATGGATTAAGTTGAGGAGCCTTCCTCAGCTTAAATGTTCTCATCTATTATCCTTCTATTAGGATGGTGTAATGAGTCCATTAAATCTTTGATTATGGCTTAAACTCATTACTTAACACTAAACAAAAACAACAAAAACATCTAAATAATCACAAGTAGGTTAATGATCTTAATCCTACATCATGGTGATTAAGTGTGAGGTGTTTACTTCACACTTAAGGTATTCTCATTACCCCTAATCAGAGGGAGGATGTGATGAGTTTACTAACCCTTGGTTTAGGCATAAGCTCATTAACTTATGACAAATTCAAAAAGCAATAAAAAACTAAAAACTCAAAAACAAACAATAATCGTCTCCTCCGGGATTCTTTTCTCACCTCATTCACTCACGAACAAGAACTGGCTTCTTCCGTCTAATGCAAGACAGTTTGCACCTGAGCCAGACAGGTCATACACTTGAGCATAGGAAAGTAAGCAGTTCACAAGTAAATTCATCTTTCAGTCTCTTTGTGTCGAACTACGGTGTTCTGACTTCCTCATTGCACGAGAGGATACGTAGGCATAACTTAACAGTTATCGAACAAAAGTCTCTGTATATTCCCCCTTCTTCCAGTTTCATTCTTTTAAGCCTCATGATCTTGAGCATTTCATTCTTATTCTCACACTGACACTTCACTTATACACTTCACTCTTCTTTTACACTGACACTTGCATTCTTTCCAGCTTTGATACACAGATAGCACTGACACTACCCCTTTAAAACACAAGTCTTTTAAGCGTGGATCCCGTCGAGTACGGCGGACAATCTGGGTGCTAATACCTTCCCAGGTTGTAACCAACCCCCTTTCTCAGTCTCTCTGGTTCGCAACCGTCTTATCCATATCTTTCTAGGTCTATGCAGCATTACCTTTCCTACGGGATAAAAATGCCTAGCTGGCGACTCTATTCATTTCCTTCTCTTTTCACCGACCGTTCGCGCCTGTACCCCTTCTGACCTTGGGTGTCATTTGGTGGGAGCGACATGGGGTTAGGGTTCCTTTGATTGCATTTTCAATTTTTTATCTTGTCATTTGCTTCTGTTTTTTATTTTTGCATCTCATGTTGCATGAAAACCTTAATTTCTCATCTTCATTTGCATACATCTTGCATATGAATTCATTCAAGAACTTGCCATGACATTTCATACATTCACATGACATCTAAGACATCCTAGGACACATTAGAATCATGTTTGATAATTTCCTCATCCATTTGCCTTGTTGTGCATTCATTACATCCCATGAACATTCATGAACTTTCATGCTTCTTCCATGCTTCATTTGCATTCTCATCACTTGTATGATCATCCATTGCACTTGACATGCCTTTGCATCATCTCTTAGCATCATTTACATCATGAATATGCTTCTGGCTTTGGTTTGCACCCATTCATTTCATTTCATTTCCATTTCATTATTCTTTTGCTAACCATTTTAGGTGGTAAGTACTTTGAGAAGTGAATTTGCCTTCACTTCTCATTTCTTTTCTCATTTCTCATTTTATGCATCCTTGCTGCATTTTGTCTTTGCTTTAGAGTGAGCTTGCTCATTCATGTTCAACCTTCACTTTCTTTCTTCAAGTAACTTATCTTCTTAAGTGAAGTAAGTTAACTTGTTTCTTCTGCTTCTCTGTCTTTCTCCTGCTTCTTCCTTGGTGGCTTTTCTTGAAGATCTCTTGAAAGCCTCATAAACCCTAGGATTTTGATTAGTCCCCCATTAGTTTTACCTTTGTGTCTTCTTTTGTGTCTCTCCTCTCATCTCATAATAAGAGGCTAAACCTTTAAGGTTTCAAGGCTTTGTGATTAAGATTATGCCTGCATCCTTCTCTTAGAATGGAGTGTATAACTTTAATCCTAAGTGTTAAACCCTTAATGTGTTTAAATCTCTTGTTAAATCCATCTAATAATCACTAAGACAATAAGCTTGTAACTTGGGCCTTGCATTAGGGTTCTAATTCTTCCTTAACTAGTTAAGAAGGACTAACCCTAGTGTTAATGGACAAGTCCCCCTCAAGTTGTCTTACAAACCATAAAATTCACTTCTTAATCTTACCATTAACTAAAATCCACTTTAATAAAGGCTTTGTTTTGTTATTAGGTTAATCCCTAATCATGGATTAAGTTGAGGTATCTTCCTCAGCTTAAATGCTCTCATCTATTATCCTTCTATTAGGATGGTGTAATGGGTCCATTAAATCCTTGATTATGGCTTAAACTCATTACTCAACACTAAACAAAAACACCAAAAACATCTAAATAATCACAAGTAGGTTAATGATCTTAATCCTATATCATGGCAATTAAGTGTGAGGTGCTTACTTCACCCTTAAGGAATTCTCATTACCCCTAATCAGAGGGAGGATGTGATGAGTTTACTAACCTTTGGTTTAGGCTTAAGCTCATTAACTTATGAATAACACAAAAAGCAATAAAAGATTGAAAACACAAAAACAAACAATAATCGTCTCCTCCGGGATTCTTTTCTCATCATCTTCACTCACAAACGAGAACTCGCTCCTTCCGTCTAATGCAAGACAGTTAGCACCTAAGCCAGACAGGTCATACACTTGAGCATAGGCAAGTAAGCAGTTCACAAGTCAATTTATCTCTCAGTCTCTTTGAATCGAACTATAGTGTTCTAACTTAACTGTTATCGAACAAAATTCTCTGTCTCTTCCCCCCTCTTCCGGCATTATTCTTTAAGCCTCATTCCTGAGCAGTTCACTTCACACTTCTTTTGCACTGACACCTGTACATTCTTTTTCCAACTTTTACACACAGATAGCACTGACACTACCCCTTTAAACACAAACTTTCAAGCGTGGATCCCGTCGAGTACGACGGACAATCTGGGTGCGAATACCTTCCCAGGTTGTAACCAACCCCCTTTCTCAGTTTCTCTGGTTCGCGACCGTCTTATCCATATCTTCCTAGGTTTATGCAACATTACCTTTCCTTCGGGATAAAAATGCCTAGCTGGCGACTTTTTTCAGTTCATCTTCATGTTCACTCTTTCGCCGATCGTTCGCGTCTGTACCCCTTCTGACCCGGTGTCATTTGGTGGGAGCGACAGCTTGTCGACTCTACTGGGGACCCTTATATTGCAACCAGGGCTTCTGGTTCTTTTTGTGGGTTCCTCCTAGCGCTTGTTTGATTTGTGTTTACGGGGGTGTTATGTGTTACTTGTGCTATGTTTATTTGCTTTATTTATTGCTTTATGTACAGTTTCATTTATTGCTTTCTTTTATAGTCTTATGCATATTTCATACTGTCATTATCATTGCTGGATTTGCTTCAGTTTTGGTGGGTGGGGTTTCATTGAGTGATTAAGGTCCTATACCTGGGACCTGGGTGACACCTAGGCTTGGCTTCATATTCTTTCCCATTCCATTTCGGTCTGGTGCGGGAATATGAAACACGGTTCAGATGTGGGTTTCTTCTTGAGAACTCTGTGCTACAGATTTCCTGTAGTGCTATGGCTATCTGGGAAGCCTGCTAAGTCTGGATGACCTTTATATGACCTTCAGAATCTTGGGTGAATTAGAGGAGGATCTTTTATGGTTATTGTAAACATTGTACCTCCGAGTTAGAAGTGTTTACACTTCTCATAACTGATCCAAGTCTGAGGATCCTTGTTCTAGAACATTACATGTGAATGGGTTGGGATATTTGCAGGTTTGCAGGAACCCCTTGGCCACATCATACCCTATTACTGTATTGTTTTAAGAATGCATCACTTTGGACAATTCTTGTGATTACCCTGGACATGTGGCTCTTTATTTGAGTCCCCCACCCGGTTACTAGATTTCTAAGCCTCCATCCGGACTTTTGAACATACATGGACCTTTACCAAGGAAGATAATCAGATCCAGCTCTTGATCACAAACCCTTGCATATCATTTGCATATATCATCATTGCATCATTTAACATTTGTTTATTTGTTTTACAGGGTATCCATCTTCATATTTGGTTTGGTTTTGACCCCTTCTGTTGCTTAAACCTCTGCTTCAGTTATCTTCTTCAGCATCTGCTTCAGTTATCTCCTTCAGCACTTTCATCAGTCTGTCAGAGACTCACCTCCAGCTTCTCAGTCTGTGATCTCCATCAGCAATTGTCTTCAGCTTCTTTATCAGCACTCATGGATACTCCAAGAAAGAGCAACATATCTTATCACTTCTTTGAGCCCACCTTGAATGGCATCAGGCAGGTCCAGTCCCTCATTACACCTGACCACATCCCACTGTTTAGAGAGCACTATGGGGGTATTTTGGACATGGTCATGGATCTTGATGCATCTCAGAGGAGCATGATCCATACATGCTTGCATTTTTATGACCCTCCACTCAGATGCTTCACTTTTCCTGATTTCCAGATGGGACCACTTCTAGAAGAGTTTTCCTTGTTGATTGGAGTTCCTATCAGGAGAGGGATTCCTTTTAACCCAGAGATGACTGCTCCCAGAAATGAAGAGGTAGCCAGGGCATTACATTTGGAGCCTGCCCTCATTGAGCAGAACATGACAACCAAAGTTGGGATTCCTGGCTTACATCTGGACTTCCTGATTTCCCAGGCCACCCTGAAGGCTGCAATAGGAGAATGGAAGGTTGTCTGTGCACTTTTAGCCCTCAGTATATATGGGGTTATTTTGTTTGCAGATGAGCCCAAGTTTGTGAGTAAGAATGCCATCCACCTGTTCCTGCTGAGGAACCCAGTGCCTACATTGCTAGGAGATTTTTATTACTCAGTCCATCAGAGAAATGAAAAGCAAAGGGGGAAATTGGTCAGATGTTGTGCTCCTCTGTACTACTCTTGGCTGCTCAGACACTTGCCAAAATCAGATGCCTTCTTGAACCCACATCAGCAGAAGAATTGGGCTAAGAGGTTCATTGCCTTGACATCAGATGACATTAGATGGTGCACCCAGAGCACCAAAGGCAAGGACATTATCACCAGTTGTGGGCAGTATCCTAATGTGCCTTTAATAGGAGTGAAGGGTTGCATAAATTACAACCCTTTACTGCTTAAAAAGCAATTAGGATATGCTTTGGTTCGTCCTCCCAGAGGACAAGATTTGGCTGAGACTCTCTATTGTGAAGTTCAACCCAACTCTGTTGTTGTCAGACAAGTTGCCTGGGCTTGGGACAACATTCAGACCAAAGGGACAACCATCATTGGAAGGTGCAACAATATTGCTTCAGCCCAGTACTCAGATTGGTCCCGTACTAGAGCTTAGATCACCAGGATGCCTTTCACCTTGGAAGATACACCTGGACCCTCTACAGTACAGCCTGCAGCAAGTGTCAGCCTGGAAGAATTTGACAATAGTCTGGACATTGAGAGATTGGAGAATGCTTGCAAGGAGGAAAAAATTCAGAAAGCTAGGGCAGAGCATTATCTGGAGGAAAGCCAGGCTAGGTGGATCAGGATCACCGAAGCCTGTACACAAGAAGACCAGAGGACTCAGGCCAAGATAGAGCAACTAAAGGCTGGTGAGAAGAAGCAACAGGAAGCTTTGTTGGTAGCTCAGAAGGAAATATCAGAATTGAAACTCTGGGCGGGGTTGAAAAGATCAAAGGATCAGGACAAGCATAAGAAGCTAACCAATGCCATTGCTACCAGGAACCTCCTCATCAGGACTATTACAGAGCACCCAGCTGGTCCAGTGACTGAGGCCCTCCTGAAGGAAGTCAAGGAGGATGACTTTGGATTGGATGTATGATCCCTTTGCTTGTATTTCTTTCTTTTGATGTACTTTTCTTTTGATTGTTGTATTTTGACCCACCACGGGCATGTATTGTAAACAAACTATGTATTTTCATCCTTTGTAATATATCAGGTTGTTTTATTTATTGGTGGGCTTTATCTATCAACATCATCAGCATTTCCTTGAGGTCTGGAAAGGTCAAAACCAAAGAACCAAACCGGATACCCTTGGAAGACAAATAAGCATATTGCACTGCATACTAACATTTTCTTTGTTTTGTAGGTTTTTGTTTGTTATTTGTTTCTCACTTTGTTGTGGTTTCAGGAAACATTGCTCGCCGAAGAGTGTTCCCTGTCAACCAAACACACCGGTACCCAACGCGAAACAACCTTCCGGGCATTCAGATGGATCAGGTACAGCAGGACTTGAATGAATTAAGGAACCAAATGGCAAACGAAAGGGTTGAGATGAGAAATCAAATGACCCAGTTCATGACTGTGATGACTGGCTTAGCTCAGAGCCAAGAAAGACTCAGGGAATTGGTGGAAAGGCAGACTCCTGAAGAGCACCACCCTGGTACAGGAGGAACCAACAATAATGAACGTGGGCAGCCTCGCATCGACCCACCAGAGTTTGGACCTCATTTGAACCCAGATGTTAATAGGAATGTTCAAGGTAATACTGTTGGAGGCAGGATCTTGCAAGAAGATCCTCAGGAAGAGCAGTTCACAGTTATTGAAGCTGGGGATGAAGTGTATGACCGAAGGTTGGATGAGATTGCTGAGAAACTGAGGTCTTTGGAATCCCAGAATTCTCTAGGCTTTGACGTAATGGACAAGGGGCTGGTAGATGGGGTGAGAATTCCTCACAAATTCAAACCCCCTTGCTTTGAAAAATATAATGGTACCTCCTGCCCGCGTACTCACCTTCAATCCTTCTTGGGGAGACTCAAAGCTTATACCATGGACGAGAAGTTATGGATGTTCTATTTCGAAGACAGCCTGACTGGAGCATCAAGAGAATGGTATTCGCATCTGACCAGGGCCACTATACGGTGTTGGAAAGACTTGTCCGAAGCCTTCATCTGTCAATACCAGTACAACCTAGACATGGCTCCCAATAGAACCCTTCTAATGGGTATGTCTCAGTCTTCAAGGGAAAGCTTTCGGGATTATGCTTAGAGGTGGAGACAACTTGCTGCTGCTGTCCAGCCACCCATGTCTGAATGGGAAATGGCAGACATGTTTATGAACACTCTTCAAGGAACATATATTGATAGACTTGCTGCTTTCTCTTCCACCAGTTTTGCTGATGTAGTCATAGCTGGGGAGAGAATTGAAAGTCTTCTGAAAATGGGCAAAATCTCTGACAACGGTGCAAGCTCCTTCAACAATACAAGAAAACCTTTTCCAGGACCCCGAAGGACGGGTGAAACAAATTCTATTCATACAAGCAGGGGCAGACCACAGTACTCTCATAGATCAGTCTCAGCCATTACTATCCCGGCTCCAGTTCCACAACAACCACTTTTTCCTCAACAACAACAACAACATCACTATCAGCAACAACCGCACTTTCCGCAACAAAGATCGTACAGCAATAACAACCACAACCAACAGCAGCGCGCCTTTCAACAGAGGCCATCTCAAGAAAATAGGGTGATTGACCCCATTCTTATGCCTTATGCCGCTCTACTGCCACAACTCCTGAAGATCAACCTGGTTGAGTTAAGGACGTTGGCTCCACCAGATCCCCTCAACCTCCCGAAGAATTATGATGCCAACGCTAGGTGTGCCTTTCATTCCAACGCACCTGGTCACAATACTGAGAAGTGAAGAGCCTTGCAAATGAAGGTTCAGGATCTGGATGATTCCAAAACTCTCAACTTCGCACCTCCTCCAAATGTTACCTGAAATCCCATGCCTAGTCATGGTGGGCCTAGAATTAATTCCATAGAGGAGGACCAACCATCTGCACTGATTGATAATGTTGCACAAATTCAAACACCGCTGACAGAAGTCAAAGCTCAACTCTTAAGATGCCAGGTATTCCCAGGTTGTGAGGCCTGCTACGAATCGTGCAAAACTGCTGTTAATGGTTGTGAGAGGCAAAGGCTTGGCATAAATGGCCTTATCAGAGATGAAATTTTGCAAATTACCACAACGGCTCCTACAACATCAACATCTCTTTCTGCAGCAACAATAGATCCTTCTACAACATCAACAACTTTTTCTTCAGCAACAATAGATCCTCCTACAACTGCAACAACCATTACTCCCACTAATTCATCCACAACTCCAGCAATCACTCCATCCATTATTTCAACAAATCAAAGTTCAGTTATGCTTACTTCTACAACATCAACACCCATCTTATCAATGGAATTGCCTACAACACCAACAAACGCTAACGAAGATGTCTCAATGGTCACAATCTACTATGACCCGACAACTGTTCATCCCAACAACAATTTTCAACAACAAACTGCAACACCTACTGTCTGATCTCCAGTCACAATCTATTACAACCTGATACACTCACAGTTCCTTCTGCTGCAGCAATCAGTCTAGTCACTATTACGATACCTGGACCCATTCCTTATGAAAGCCATAATTCCATACCTTGGCACTACGGATCTGATCTCTACTACGACGGAAAGAAGATCACTCTAGATTCATCAACCTCTTCACCACAAGTTGACAATGTTGGGGGAGGCGGAGGCTTCACCAGAAGCGGACGCCTTTTTGCCTCACAAATACCGAGACCCAATGCTGAAGCAGAAGCTGTTGCTAAAGCAAGAGGGAAGAGTGTGGTACTCGAAGAGCCAGTTGTTAAAGAAACTCCGAAGACGTCTTTTGAACAAGAGGTGGACAAGTTCATGAGAATAATAAAAAAGAGTGATTACAAAGTGGTGGACCAGCTTCATCAGACGCCCTTCAAAATCTCTATATTATCATTGTTAATGTGTTCCGAAGCCCATAGGAATTCACTCTTGAGGCTCCTGCACGCAGCCTACGTGCCGGAAGAGATTACGGTTAATCAACTGGAAACAGTGGTTGCAAATGTTAACACCAGTCATGGACTGGGCTTCACAGATGCTGATTTAACAACGGAGGGACGCAATCATAACAAGGATTTACACATCACCTTAGAGTGCAAAGGTGTTGTTCTTTCTCATGTGCTGGTAGACACTGGTTCCTCGCTCAATGTCCTCCGAAAGAAAGCCTTGGTGAAGCTGGAATATGATGGTTTGGCATTGTGTCCAAGTAACTCGGTGGTAAGAGCGTTTGATGGCTCTAAGGGATCAGTGCTTGGAGAGATTGAATTACCTGTGATGATTGGCCCACAAATCTTTAAAACTACTTTCTTCGTGATGGACATTCAGCCGGCCTACAGCTGTTTGTTGGGTAGACCTTGGATTCACGCCGCTGGCGCTGTTACATCTACCCTTCACCAGAAATTAAAATTTGAGTGGGAAGGCCAGATCATCACAATCTGCGGGGAGGAAGACATTTTCGTTAGCCAGCTGGCTACTTACAAGTATGTAGAGATAGATGGGGAGATCCACGAGACTATGAGCCAGGGGTTTGAGGCCCTTAACATCAATGAAGCAACTGTTGTGTCTAGAACTTCTATCACTTCATATCTTCAAGCCCGGAAGGTTGTTGAAGAAGGTACCGCTCAGGGCTGGGGCAAGCTGCTGCCAGTAGAAAAGAAGGAAGACAGATTCAGATTGGGTTACAGACCAATCCGACAAGATCAACCAAAGGCTGCTAAGGAGCCCAAATTTGTCAGTGGGGAAATTCTTATCCCGGATGCTGTGAACGGTCTAGAAGACGAGGAAGAAGGCGACCGCAACCTAGAGAACTGGATACGTCCAAGGATCCCGGGGAACCAAGTCTCTAACTGGTCTTCCCAGGAAATTATAAGAGTTACTCCTGCAGAGTAATTATTATTTCCTATTTTTTAGCATGCATCAAGTCCTGCATCTTGCCCAAGGTTTCAGGACTCATTTTGTAATAGGGCCATCTTGTATTTTGTGCAAATGATTAATTAATGAATATCCGGACATCTTTTGCAAACGAGTCTTTTTTTTCGCTCACTGTCTTTTTTTCATTTTTCACTTTTGTACAAAAACAATAAAATGGCAATGTTTTCAAAATAACAACTTCATTTTCACTTTTTCTAAACAAGATAAAACTGGTCACTAAAATGAACCAATCTCAACCATTGCAGAGATTATCCTCCATATCGCACCGACAACAACACTGTTATGACCTTGTATGACTTCGACAATCCGATTAATCAAGCTGATGAATGGGTTGAAGAAGACTATGAGTTTCCTGAAGAGCTAGCCAGGTTGTTAAGGCAAGAGGAGAAGGTAATCACTCCTCATCAGGAGGAGGTTGAGACAGTTAATCTTGGTACCGAAGAAGACTTGAAAGAAGTGAAGATCGGGGCCCATCTGCAAGATTCAGTGAAGGAACAACTTATTGACATGCTTCGGGAATATGTTGATGTCTTTGCTTGGTCCTATCAAGACATGCCGGGTCTAGATACCGACATTGTTGTGCACAAGCTGCCTTTGAAGGAAGACTGTCCTCCAGTGAAACAGAAGCTACACCGTACTCGTCCGGATATGGCCATGAAAATAAAAGAAGAGGTACAAAAACAGTGGGATGCCAGTTTCCTTGCTGTACCAGTGCCTAAGAAGGATGGCAAAGTACGGCTGTGTGTGGATTACCGGGATCTGAATAGAGCTAGCCCGAAGGATGACTTCCCTTTACCTCACATTGATGTATTGGTCGACAACACGGCTTAGTTCTCGGTATTCTCTTTCATGGATGGATTCTCCGGGTATAATCAGATCAAGATGTCACCTGAAGACATGGAGAAGACTACTTTCATCACACCTTGGGGCACATTCTATTATAAGGTGATACCATTTGGACTGAAGAATGCTGGTGCCACTTATCAACGGGCTATGGTAACATTATTCCATGACATGATCCACAAAGAAATTGAATGTTATGTGGATGACATGATTGCCAAGTCCCTTATTGAAGAAGACCATCTGGTAAATCTATTGAAGTTGTTCAAGCATTTGAGGAAGTATCAGCTGAAGTTAAACCCCAACAAATGCACATTTGGGGTACGTTATGGTAAGTTGCTGGGATTCATTGTAAGTAAAAAAGGGATTGAAGTTGATCCTGACAAAGTCAAAGCCATTCAGGAGATGCCTGCACCTAGGACTGAAAAGGATGTTCGAGGGTTCTTAGTTAGATTGAACTACATATCCAGGTTCATATCTCATCTTACTGCAACCTGTGAGCCCCTGTTCAAACTGTTAAGAAAAGAGCAAACAGTCAGGTGGAATGAAGATTGTCATAAGGATTTTGACAAAATCAAGGAGTACTTGCAAGAACCTTTAATTCTTATGCCTCCAGTTGAAGGAAGAGCTCTAATAATATACGTGACAGTACTAGAAGGATCAATGGGGTGTGTGATGGGCCAGCATGACGAGTCTGGTCGAAAAGAGTATGCAATATACTACCTAAACAAAATGTTTACCGACTGTGAACAACGTTATTCATTGCTCGAGAAAACTTGTTGTGCTTTAGCGTGGGATGCTCGTCGACTAAGACAGTATATGCTGACCCACACTACCTTGCTGATCTCAAAAATGGATCCAGTCAAGTACATATTTGAGAAGCCAGCGCTTACCAGAAGGGTTACAAGATGGAAAATGATTCTGACAGAATATGACATTCAGTACACATCTCAAAAGGCCATCAAAGGCCAGTGTACTTTCTGACTATCTAGCTGAGCAACCCATTGATGATTACCAGCCAATGAGATTTGACTTCCCTGATGAAGACATCATGTTCCTAAAAGCAAAAGATCATGAAGAGCCTGTTCACACTGAAGGGCCTGACCCAGAAGAAGAATGGACAATGATGTTTGATGGGGCTGTCAATATGAATGGTCGTGGATTTGGTGCAGTGCTCATTACACCTAAAGGAGTTCACATGCCTTTCTCGGAAAAACTCACCTTTGCATGCACTAACAATGAAGTTGAATACGAAGCCTGTATCATGGGTCTTGAGGAAGCCATTGACCTCAGGATCAAGACTTTAACTGTATTCGGAGATTCAGCTTTGGTAATCAATCAGACCAATGGCAAATGGTACACTCACCAAGAGCATCTGATTCCATACCATGACTATACGAGAAGATTACTGACTTTCTTCACAACATTCAAACTTGAGTACATCCCTCGAGACGAAAATCAATTCGCAGATGCTTTGGCTACCATTTCCTCCAAGATCAAGGTTCATACTGCCAACTTTGTGCATCGGATTTCAGTATCCAGACTTGATAGACCAACATACGTATTCTCCGTGGACATTAATAAAGATGACAAGCCGTGGTTCCACGATATCAAATGCTTCTTAGAGGATCAAACGTACCCACCTGGGGCATCATCCAATGATAAGAAGACATTGAGAAGGTTGGCTGGTAGTTTCTTCCTGAATGTTGATGGTTCATTATACAAGAGAAACTTGGACATGGTGCTTCTCAGATGTGTTGATAAGAAAGAAGTAGACTTGCTGATGCACGAGGTGCATGAAGGATCTTTCGGTACCCATGATGGAGGACATGCAATGGCTAAGAAATTATTACGATTAGGTTACTACTGGATCACAATGGATGCAGGCTGTTGTGCTTATTCCAGGAAGTGTCACAAATGCCAGATTTATGCAGACAAAGTGCATGTACCTCCAAATCCTTTGAACGTAATGTCTTCACCTTGTCCTTTTTCCATGTAAGGCATTAACATGATTGGAAAGATCGAACCGACTGCTTCAAATGGCCACAGATTCATCCTGGTAGCCATTGATTACTTCACCAGGTGGGTTGAAGCAGCTTCGTATGTAAACGTCACCAGAAAAGTGGTAGCCAGATTCCTGAAGAGAGACATCATCTGTCGATATGGAGTACCCGAGCGAATCATTACTGATAATGGTTCCAATTTGAACAACAAAATGATGGCAGAACTGTGCCGGGACTTCAAAATCCAACATCACAACTCTTCTCCTTACAGGCCAAAGATGAATGGCGTTGTTGAGGCAGCTAACAAAAATATCAAGAAGATTGTGCAGAAGATGGTGGTTACTTACAAAGATTGGCATGAAATGCTACCATTTGCCTTGCATGGGTACCGTACCTCAATCAGAACATCCACTGGGGCAACACCATATCAGCTTGTGTATGGTATGAAAGCAGTCCTACCTGTTGAAGTTGAATTACCTTCCTTACGGTACTGATGGATGTCAAACTAAATGAAGCAGAATGGGTCCGTTCTCGGTACAATCAACTGAATCTGATCGAAGAGAAGCAATTAGCTATAATCTGTCATGGGCAACTATATCAGAAAAGAATGAAGAAAACCTTCGATCAGAAAGTCAGGCTTCGGGAATACCAAGTAGGAGATCTTGTGCTGAAAAGACTCCTTCCTCCTCATACAGACCACAAGGGCAAGTGGACTCCGAACTACGATGGCCCATTCATAGTAAAGAAGATTTTCTCTGGTGGAGCACTAATGCTCACTACTATGGATGGTGAAGATTTCTTATCCCCTGTTAATTCAGATGCAATTAAAAAACACCTCGCATAAAATGACCCGCTGGACATAAAAACAGAATGTAAGTCCAGGCAAAAATAGGGCATCCCGGTGAGTCAAAAACAGAATAAAAGACTCGGGCAAAAATAAGGGAAAATCAAAAGAAAAATGTACACCCGCTGAGTTGAAAAGCCGCATTGGACAGCTCAGGCAAAAATGGGTATCCCGGTGGATTGAAAACCCGAAAGGGCGATCCACGCAAAATCAGGGAATAAGCGAACAACTACATTCTGAATTTTCCTGTATCATTTACAACATGGCAAGCTTCGAAAGGTCAAAGCATCGGTCATAATCAGCCTTCTTCAGAAAGCAAGATAAGAAGAACGTCAAGGTCATACGGGTCAGAGCAAAGGGGAGCTCACTGAAGCTTCGTCAACATTGCCAGCACCTTTATTTTTCTCAACTTTGTAACAATCTCCTCATTTCAGGAGATTTGTTTCTTTAACTGTATTTGCCAATTCAGGGCACCCAGATTAATAAAATCAGAGTTTTCAGTCACACTTCGTCTTGTACATTTTTTGTTTCGTTTGCAAAAATGTCCAATATTCATAATATATGCATAAAACAAATGTTCCTTTCTAATTACATGCTTACAGGAAATGTATTTACTTCCAGGAATATCTAACTCCTATGACGGAATCCGGTAAGGGATACCTCGGGATATTTGTGCGTTTCTTTGTCTTAACAGGATTGCAGGTATTCAATACGCGACATGGGGCATGCCAAACATACTTCCTCCCCTAACAGTATATGGAATGTTTCTCCCCAGCGAAGTTTCCAAGGCATCACTTCTCCAGCACATCTTCTTCAAGCAGCATCAGAAAATGCTCATTGCCCAGCTAAGTTGTCAAGCATCCTCATCTCTAGCCATCTCCCCACAAAGCTCCAGCCTCTCCCAAGAAGAGCAATGTCTGAAATTCTCACACAACAAAGTAACGAAAGATTCCTCTTCCCCAGCTGGGTTATCTCCTCACTGGATAGGTCTATCAGTGATCTAGTCCTCAAGCAGAACCATATGTCTTTATCAGATCCACCAATGATCTCATTCCCAGCAGGGATATCACTTCAAGCAGATCAGCCAGAGATCTTCACAGCAGCGGGATCCGAATTCCGAACCTGTTTCTTTTGCATAAACATAGCATTCGCATCATTTTTCCCTCCAGAGCGTAGCATTCCGTCTAATACGGAGCATTACGGCAAAAAATCAAATACATTGCATGATCACAAGTCAAGTTCGAACCAGTCACCTGTGAATACCAACAGTACTTCATCAGCAATATACAAAATACATCCCTTGCACATAAAAGCCAAATCATCCCTTTGCACTCTCAAATACAGATACATGCTCTTTTCGATACTCGTCTGTGTCATCATTTCCCAGTAAAGTAGCCAGAACACTTTCTACAAATAGATACTTATACATAACATGTTCTTCTCGACACTCGTCCGTGTCACCTCATATTTCCCCACAGAAAACCAAAAAGTCCCCTTTGCACTCTCAAATACATGATCATATACACTCTTTCGACACTCGTCCGTGTCATATCATCCCCTGTAGATATAAACCAAACCAATGCTTATACACTCTCTTGACACCCGTCTGTGTCACCTATCCCCAGCACAGTTGCCCAAACACCTGTTTATACTACTTCTTTTGACACTCGTCCATGTCATCTTATCCCTAGTGCCAAAACACTTATACCATTATTGGCCCCTTTTTTCTATCCGACATTCGTCCTATGTCGTGATACTTTCGGCTGCCGTACCCTGCCAGGTGATCGTCCTTCACCATGGATGACAGTCCCTCCTCCTTATCCCCAACAGTGCAGCCGTCCCCTTCTATGTGATCGTCCTTCACCTTTTGATGATCTTCCTTCATCATTTTATCCGATGGCCGTCCCCATTGTTGATCTTGTTACCTGACATTCGTCCTATGTCATGATAAACCCCGAGAGCAGCCGTACCCTGCTAGGTGATCGTCCTTCACCTCTTGATGATCGTCTTTCATCATGCTTATCCAATGGCCGTCCCCATCGTCGACCTTTTTCTATCCGACATTCGTCCTATGTCGCGATAAAGAGCAGTCGTCCCCTGCTAGGTGATCGTCCTTCACCTTTGATGACTGTCCCTCATCAATATTTCATTCATTCTTTGAACCGATGGTCGTCCCTATCGTTGTTTACTTTACTTTGCAGACCTGATGACCGTCCCCATCATTGCCTTTATCGTTAATCCCCAGAGAACCTTGTTACCTTACTTGATGGCCGTCCCCATCATGATCTCTTTATTTTCCCCAGCATGTCGGTCATCCCCGTCATTGCTTTATCCCCAGCAGTCGTCCTCTGCTCGATGGTCTTCCTCCATCTCCCGCACTTTATGATCATACTATACCTTTCTCTTACAATTTATATCCCTTTTCTTCTTCTCCCCAGTGAGTGCAAAGTTTGGACTGTCTTTGATATTCAACCACAAGTTATCTTGTTTGTCTGTTAAGCTCGTCACTTACACCCTGCACAACTAACTCATGTTTGAATAGGGGCAGCTGTAAACACCCCAAATTTTCCCTCACTAAGTTCACACCATGGCTTGTGATCTTTCATAATTGCATTAGTTTAAGCATATCATCTCATATTGCATATTTGTTTCACTGCATTAGTTCAAGTTCATCTGCATCTAGGGTTTGTGATCTGAGCAATCCAAGATCCATCTGAGCCACTCCAAAGGCCATTAATCATTCAAAGAGGGTCCATGTATGTTCAATCATCATTTTATGTCCCTCAAAGATCAATGAAGTCAAAGAATCACCAGAACTGACAAAGCATGGAAGTAGAGCTAGGGTTTAACTACACAGATGACCCGAAATTAGGGTTTTGGTTTCAGAGGCCATAACTCCAATTCTTTGGTCATTATTGTTTCTAAGGGTCTCAATATATTATAAGGATCATGTATACCAATTTTGATGAAGAAATTCATTGTGGAAGTCATTTGTTCACTGGGTAACTTCTTGAGCAAGTCAGAGCAAAATCAGGGCATCTGAGGCCCCCCAACATGGAACCAAAGTGGATTTTTCATCAAATTGAAGTTATATGATCTTTATTTGATCATTGAAGTTCTTATAAGTTCATAAAATTGAAGAAAAGTGAGCTAAACCAAAAGTTGCCAAAAATGGAAATGACTTGTAATGTAAACTTTCCATTTTGGGAAAGTTTTTCAACCTCCTTTTTCTCAACCAAAAATGCTTCAAATGAAAAATTGTTCGTCATGAAAGTTGTAGATTGGATTATTCCCTTTTCAAAAAGTGAGCTAAACCAAAAGTTGCCAAAAATGGAAATGACTTGTAATGTAAACGACGGCCCAAGGCAAGTTGACTTTTGGGAAGAATAAACGACAGGCCAAAACGAGATAACCTTCGTGAAGAATAAACGACGGCCCGAGGTAACAAGATAACCTTTGGGAAGAATAAACGACGACCCAAGGTAAGTTGTGGTTTTTGGGAAGAATAATCGATGGCCCAAAATGAGATAACCTTCGGGAAGAATAAACGACGGACCGAGGTAACAAGATAACCATTGGGAAGAATAAACGACGGACCAAGGTATAAATATGGATTTTGGGAAGAATAATCGACGGCCAAAAAAATGAGATAACCTTCGGGAATAATAAACGACGGACCGAGGTAACAACATAACCTTTGGGAAGAATAAACGACGGCCCAAGGCAAGTTGACTTTTGGGAAGAATAAACGACGGGCCAAAACTAGATAACTCTCAGGAAGAATAAACGAATGCCCGAGGTAACAAGATAACCTTTGGGAATAATAAACGACGGCCCAAGGTAAGTTGTGGTTTTGGGGAAGAATAATCGATGACCCAAAAATGAGATAACCTTCGGGAAGAATAAACGACGGTCCGAGGTAATGAGATAACCATTGGGGGAAAAAAACGACGACCCAAGGTAAGTTGGCTTTTAGGAAGAATAATCGACGGCCCAAAAATGAGATAACCTTCGGGAAGAATAAACGACATCCCGAGGTAACAAGATAACCATTGGGAAGAATAAACGACGGCCCAAGGTATCAATATGGATTTTGGGAAGAATAATCGACGGCCCAAAAAATGAGATAACCTTCGGGAAGAATAAACGACTACCCGATGTAACAAGATAACCTTTGGGAAGAATAAACGACGGCCCAAGGCAAGTTGACTTTTGGGAAGAATAAATGACAGGCCAAAACGAGATAACTTTCAGGAAGAATAAACGACTGCCCGAGGTAACAAGATAACCTTTGGGAATAATAAACGACGGCCCATGGTAAGTTGTGGTTTTGGGGAAGAATAATCGATGACCCAAAAATGATATAACCTTCGGGAAGAATAAACGACGGTCCAAGGTAATGAGATAACCATTGGGAAGAATAAACGACGACCCAAGGTCATTTGGCTTTTAGGAAGAATAATCGACGGCCCAAAAATGAGATAACCTTCGGGAAGAATAAACGACAGCCCGAGGTAACAAGATAACCATTGGGAAGAATAAACGACGACCCGAGTTAACAAGATAACCATTGGGAATAATAAACGACGACCCAAGCTAAGTTGGTTTTAGGGAAGAATAATCGACGGCCCAAAAATGAGATAACCTTCAGGAAGAATAAAACAACGACCTGAGGTAACAAGATAACCATTGGGAAGATTAAACAACGGCCCAAGGTATCAATATGGCTTATGGTAAGAATAATCGATGGCCCAAAAAATGAGATAACCTTCGGGAAGAATAAACCACGGCCCGAGGTAACAAGATAACCTTTGGGAAGAATAAACGACGGCCCAAGGTAAGTTGACTTTTGGGAATAATAAACGACGGCCCAAAACGAGATAACCTTCGGGAAGAATAAACGACGGCCCGAGGTAACAAGATAACCTTTGGGAAGAATAAACGACGGACCAAGGTATCAATATGGATTTTGGGAAGAATAATCGACGGCCAAAAAAATGAGATAACCTTCGGGAATAATAAACGACGGACCGAGGTAACAACATAACCTTTGGGAAGAATAAACGACGGCCCAAGGCAAGTTGACTTTTGGGAAGAATAAACGACGGGCCAAAACGAGATAACTTTCAGGAAGAATAAACGACTGCCCGAGGTAGCAAGATAACCTTTGGGAATAATAAACGACGGCCCAAGGTAAGTTGTGGTTTTGGGGAAGAATAATCGATGACCCAAAAATGACATAAACTTCGGGAAGAATAAACGACGGTCCGAGGTAATGAGATAACCATTGGGAAGAATAAACGACGGCCCAAGGTAAGTTGGATTTTGGGAAGAATAATCGATGGCCCAAAAATGAGATAACCTTCGGGAAGAATAAACGACTGCCCGAGGTAACAAGATAACCATTGGGAAGAATAAACGACGGACCAAGGTATCAATATGGATTTTGGGAAGAATAATCGACGGCCAAAAAAATGAGATAACCTTCGGGAATAATAAACGACGGACCGAGGTAACAACATAACCTTTGGGAAGAATAAACGACGGCCTAAGGCAAGTTGACTTTTGGGAAGAATAAACGACGGGCCAAAACAAGATAACTTTCAGGAAGAATAAACGACTGCCCGAGGTAACAAGATAACCTTTGGGAATAATAAACGACGGCCCAAGGTAAGTTGTTGTTTAGGGGAAGAATAATCGATGACCCAAAAATGATATAACCTTCGGGAAGAATAAACGACGGTCCGAGGTAATGAGATAACCATTGAGAAGAATAAACGACGACCCAAGGTCATTTGGCTTTTAGGAAGAATAATCGACGGCCCAAAAATGAGATAACCTTCGGGAAGAATAAACGACAGCCCGAGGTAACAAGATAACCATTGGGAAGAATAAACGACGGCCCTAGGTATCAATATGGCTTTTGGGAAGAATACTCGACGGCCCAAAAGATGAGATAACCTTCGGGAAGAATAAACGGCTGCCCTATGTAACAAGATAACCTTTGGGAAGAATAAACGACGGCCCAAGGCAAGTTGACTTTTTGGAAGAATAAACGACAGGCCAAAACGAGATAACCTTCGTGAAGAATAAACGACGGCCCGAGGTAACAAGATAACCTTTGGGAAGAATAAACGACGACCCAAGGTAAGTTGTGGTTTTTGGGAAGAATAATAGATGTCCCAAAATGAGATAACCTTCAGGAAGAATAAACGACGACCCGAGTTAACAAGATAACCATTGGGAAGAATAAACGACAGCCCAAGCTAAGTTGGCTTTAGGGAAGAATAATCGACGGCCCAAAAATGAGATAACCTTCAGGAAGAATAAACGACGACCTGAGGTAACAAGATAACCATTGGGAAGAATAAACGATGGCCCAAGGTATCAATATGGCTTATGGTAAGAATAATCGATGGCCCAAAAAATGAGATAACCTTCGGGAAGAATAAACGACGGCCCGAGGTAACACGATAACCTTTGGGAAGAATAAAAGACGGCCCAAGGCAAGTTGACTTTTGGGAAGAATAAGCGACGGCCAAAAACGAGATAACCTTCGGGAAGAATAAACGACGGCCCGAGGTAACAAGATAACCTTTGGGAAGAATAAAGGAAGGACCAAGGTATCAATATGGATTTTGGGAAGAATAATCGACGGCCAAAAAAATGAGATAACCTTCGGGAATAATAAACGACGGACCGAGGTAACAACATAACCTTTGGGAAGAATAAACGACGGCCCAAGGCAAGTTGACTTTTGGGAAGAATAAACGACGGGCCAAAACGAGATAACTTTCAGGAAGAATAAACGACTTCCCGAGGTAACAAGATAACCTTTGGGAATAATAAACGACAGCCCAAGGTAAGTTGTGGTTTTGGGGAAGAATAATCGATGACCCAAAAATGAGATAACCTTCGGGAAGAATAAACGACGGTCCGAGGTAATGAGATAACCATTGGGAAGAATAAACGATGGCCCAAGGTAAGTTGGCTTTTGGGAAGAATAATCGATGGCCCAAAAATGAGATAACCTTCGGGAAGAATAAACGACGGCCCGAGGTAACAAGATAACCATTGGGAAGAATAAACGACGGACCAAGGTATCAATATGGATTTTGGGAAGAATAATCGATGGCCAAAAAAATGAGATAACCTTCGGGAATAATAAACGACGGACCGAGGTAACAACATAACCTTTGGGAAGAATAAACGACGACCCAAGGCAAGTTGACTTTTGGGAAGAATAAACGACGGGCCAAAACGAGATAACTTTCAGGAAGAATAAACGACTGCCCGAGGTAACAAGATAACCTTTGGGAATAATAAACGAAGGCCCAAGGTAAGTTGTGGTTTTGGGGAAGAATAATCGATGACCCAAAAATGATATAACCTTCGGGAAGAATAAACGACGTTCCGAGGTAATGAGATAACCATTGGGAAGAATAAACGACGATCCAAGGTCAGTTGGCTTTTAGGAAGAAAAATCGACGACCCAAAAATGAGATAACCTTCGGGAAGAATTAACGACAGCCCGAGGTAACAAGATAACCATTGGGAAGAATAAACGACGGCCCAAGGTATCAATATGGCTTTTGGGAAGAATAATCGACGGCCCAAAAGACGAGATAACCTTCGGGAAGAATAAACGACTGCCCGATGTAACAAGATAACCTTTGGGAAGAATAAACGACGGCCCAAGGCAAGCTGACTTTTTGAAAGAATAAACGACAGGCCAAAACGAGATAACCTTCGTGAAGAATAAACGACGGCCCGAGGTAACAAGATAACCTTTGGGAAGAATAAACGACGACCCAAGGTAAGTTGTGGTTTTTGGGAAGAATAATCGATGGCCCAAAATGAGATAACCTTCGGGAAGAATAAACGACGACCCGAGTTAACAAGATAACCATTGGGAAGAATAAACGACAGCCCAAGCTACGTTGGCTTTAGGGAAGAATAATCGACGGCCCAAAAATGAGATATCCTTCAGGAAGAATAAACGACGACCTGAGGTAACAAGATAACCATTGGGAAGAATAAACGATGGCCCAAGGTATCAATATGGCTTATGGTAAGAATAATCGATGGCCCAAAAAATGAGATAACCTTCGGGAAGAATAAACGACGGCCCGAGGTAACAAGATAACCTTTGGGAAGAATAAACGACGGCCCAAGGCAAGTTGACTTTTGGGAAGAATAAACGACGGCCAAAAACGAGATAACCTTCGTGAAGAATAAACGACGGCCCGAGGTAACAAGATAACCTTTGGGAAGAATAAAGGACGGATCAAGGTATCAATATGGATTTTGGGAAGAATAATCGACGGCCAAAAAAATGAGATAACCTTCGGGAATAATAAACGACGGACCGAGGTAACAACATAACCTTTGGGAAGAATAAACGACGGCCCAAGGCAAGTTGACTTTTGGGAAGAATAAACGACGGGCCAAAACGAGATAACTTTCAGGAAGAATAAACGACTGCCCGAGGTAACAAGATAACCTTTGGGAATAATAAACGACGGCCCAAGGTAAGTTATGGTTTTGGGGAAGAATAATTGATGACCCAAAAATGAGATAACCTTCGGGAAGAATAAATGACGGTCCGAGGTAATGAGATAACCATTGGGAAGAATAAACGACGACCCAAGGTAAGTTGGCTTTTAGGAAGAATAATCGACGGCCCAAAAATGAGATAACCTTCGGGAAGAATAAACGACAGCCCGAGGTAACAAGATAACCATTGGGAAGAATAAACGACGGCCCAAGGTATCAATATGGCTTTTGGGTAGAATAATCGACGGCCCAAAAAATGAGATAACCTTCGGGAAGAATAAACGACTACCCGATGTAACAAGATAACCTTTGGGAAGAATAAACGACGGCCTAAGGCAAGTTGACTTTTGGGAAGAATAAACGACGGGCCAAAACAAGATAACTTTCAGGAAGAATAAACGACTGCCCGAGGTAACAAGATAACCTTTGGGAATAATAAACGACGGCCCAAGGTAAGTTGTGGTTTAGGGGAAGAATAATCGATGACCCAAAAATGATATAACATCGGGAAGAATAAACGACGGTCCGAGGTAATGAGATAACCATTGGGAAGAATAAACGACGACCCAAGGTCATTTGGCTTTTAGGAAGAATAATCGACGGCCCAAAAATGAGATAACCTTCGGGAAGAATAAACGACAGCCCGAGGTAACAAGATAACCATTGGGAAGAATAAACGACGGCCCAAGGTATCAATATGGCTTTTGGGAAGAATACTCGACGGCCCAAAAGATGAGATAACCTTCGGGAAGAATAAACGGCTGCCCTATGTAACAAGATAACCTTTGGGAAGAATAAACGACGGCCCAAGGCAAGTTGACTTTTTGGAAGAATAAACGACAGGCCAAAACGAGATAACCTTCGTGAATAATAAACGACGGCCCGAGGTAGCAAGATAACCTTTGGGAAGAATAAACGACGACCCAAGGTAAGTTGTGGTTTTTGGGAAGAATAATAGATGTCCCAAAATGAGATAACCTTCAGGAAGAATAAACGACGACCCGAGTTAACAAGATAACCATTGGGAAGAATAAACGACAGCCCAAGCTAAGTTGGCTTTAGGGAAGAATAATCGACGGCCCAAAAATGAGATAACCTTCAGGAAGAATAAACGACGACCTGAGGTAACAAGATAACCATTGGGAAGAATAAACGATGGCCCAAGGTATCAATATGGCTTATGGTAAGAATAATCGATGGCCCAAAAAATGAGATAACCTTCGGGAAGAATAAACGACGGCCCGAGGTAACACGTTAACCTTTGGGAAGAATAAACGACGGCCCAAGGCAAGTTGACTTTTGGGAAGAATAAACGACGGCCAAAAACGAGATAACCTTCGGGAAGAATAAACGACGGCCCGAGGTAACAAGATAACCTTTGGGAAGAATAAAGGACGGACCAAGGTATCAATATGGATTTTGGGAAGAATAATCGACGGCCAAAAAAATGAGATAACCTTCGGGAATAATAAACGACGGACCGAGGTAACAACATAACCTTTGGGAAGAATAAACGACGGCCCAAGGCAAGTTGACTTTTGGGAAGAATAAACGACGGGCCAAAACGAGATAACTTTCAGGAAGAATAAACGACTTCCCGAGGTAACAAGATAACCTTTGGGAATAATAAACGACAGCCCAAGGTAAGTTGTGGTTTTGGGGAAGAATAATCGATGACCCAAAAATGAGATAACCTTCGGGAAGAATAAACGACGGTCCGAGGTAATGAGATAACCATTGGGAAGAATAAACGACGACCCAAGGTAAGTTGGCTTTTAGGAAGAATAATCGACGGCCCAAAAATGAGATAACCTTCGGGAAGAATAAACGACAGCCCGAGGTAACAAGATAACCATTGGGAAGAATAAACGACGGCCCAAGGTATCAATATGGCTTTTGGGTAGAATAATCGACGGCCCAAAAAATGAGATAACCTTCGGGAAGAATAAACGACGGACCGATGTAACAAGATAACCTTTGGGAAGAATAAACGACGGCCCAAGGCAAGTTGACTTTTGGGAAGAATAAATGACAGGCCAAAACGAGATAACTTTCAGGAAGAATAAACGACTGCCCGAGGTAACAAGATAACCTTTGGGAATAATAAACGACGGCCCAAGGTAAGTTGTGGTTTTGGGGAAGAATAATCGATGACCCAAAAATGATATAACCTTCGGGAAGAATAAACGAAGGTCCAAGGTAATGAGATAACCATTGGGAAGAATAAACGACGACCCAAGGTCATTTGGCTTTTAGGAAGAATAATCGACGGGCCAAAAATGAGATAACCTTCGGGAAGAATAAACGACAGCCCGAGGTAACAAGATAACCATTGGGAAGAATAAACGACGACCCGAGTTAACAAGATAACCATTGGGAATAATAAATGACGACCCAAGCTAAGTTGGCTTTAGGGAAGAATAATCGACGGCCCAAAAATGAGATAACCTTCAGGAAGAATAAAACAACGACCTGAGGTAACAAGATAACCATTGGGAAGAATAAACAACGGCCCAAGGTATCAATATGGCTTATGGTAAGAATAATCGATGGCCCAAAAAATGAGATAACCTTCGGGAAGAATAAACGACGGCCCGAGGTAACAAGATAACGTTTGGGAAGAATAAACGACGGCCCAAGGCAAGTTGACTTTTGGGAATAATAAACGACGGCCCAAAACGAGATAACCTTCGGGAAGAATAAACGACGGCCCGAGGTAACAAGATAACCTTTGGGAAGAATAAACGACGGACCAAGGTATCAATATGGATTTTGGGAAGAATAATCGACGGCCAAAAAAATGAGATAACCTTCGGGAATAATAAACGACGGACCGAGGTAACAACATAACCTTTGGGAAGAATAAACGACGGCCCAAGGCAAGTTGACTTTTGGGAAGAATAAACGACGCGCCAAAACGAGATAACTTTCAGGAAGAATAAACGACTGCCCGAGGTAGCAAGATAACCTTTGGGAATAATAAACGACGGCCCAAGGTAAGTTGTGGTTTAGGGGAAGAATAATCGATGACCCAAAAATGATATAACCTTCGGGAAGAATAAACGACGGTCCGAGGTAATGAGATAACCATTGGGAAGAATAAACGACGACCCAAGGTCATTTGGCTTTTAGGAAGAATAATCGACGGCCCAAAAATGAGATAACCTTCGGGAAGAATAAACGACAGCCCGAGGTAACAAGATAACCATTGGGAAGAATAAACGACGGCCCAAGGTATCAATATGGCTTTTGGGAAGAATACTCGACGGCCCAAAAGATGAGATAACCTTCGGGAAGAATAAACGGCTGCCCTATGTAACAAGATAACCTTTGGGAAGAATAAACGACGGCCCAAGGCAAGTTGACTTTTTGGAAGAATAAACGACAGGCCAAAACGAGATAACCTTCGTGAAGAATAAACGACGGCCCGAGGTAACAAGATAACCTTTGGGAAGAATAAACGACGACCCAAGGTAAGTTGTGGTTTTTGGGAAGAATAATAGATGTCCCAAAATGAGATAACCTTCAGGAAGAATAAACGACGACCCGAGTTAACAAGATAACCATTGGGAAGAATAAACGACAGCCCAAGCTAAGTTGGCTTTAGGGAAGAATAATCGACGGCCCAAAAATGAGATAACCTTCAGGAAGAATAAACGACGACCTGAGGTAACAAGATAACCATTGGGAAGAATAAACGATGGCCCAAGGTATCAATATGGCTTATGGTAAGAATAATCGATGGCCCAAAAAATGAGATAACCTTCGGGAAGAATAAACGACGGCCCGAGGTAACAAGATAACCTTTGGGAAGAATAAACGACGGCCCAAGGCAAGTTGACTTTTGGGAAGAATAAACGACGGCCAAAAACGAGATAACCTTCGGGAAGAATAAACGACGGCCCGAGGTAACAAGATAACCTTTGGGAAGAATAAAGGACAAACCAAGGTATCAATATGGATTTTGGGAAGAATAATCGACGGCCAAAAAAATGAGATAACCTTCGGGAATAATAAACGACGGACCGAGGTAACAACATAACCATTGGGAAGAATAAACGACGGCCCAAGGCAAGTTGACTTTTGGGAAGAATAAACGACGGGCCAAAACGAGATAACTTTCAGGAAGAATAAACGACTTCCCGAGGTAACAAGATAACCTTTGGGAATAATAAACGACAGCCCAAGGTAAGTTGTGGTTTTGGGGAAGAATAATCGATGACCCAAAAATGAGATAACCTTCGGGAAGAATAAACGACGGTCCGAGGTAATGAGATAACCATTGGGAAGAATAAACGATGGCCCAAGGTAAGTTGGCTTTTGGGAAGAATAATCGATGGCCCAAAAATAAGATAACCTTCGGGAAGAATAACGACGGCCCGAGGTAACAAGATAACCATTGGGATGAATAAACGACGGACCAAGGTATCAATATGGATTTTGGGAAGAATAATCGATGGCCAAAAAAATGAGATAACCTTCGGGAATAATAAACGACGGACCGAGGTAACAACATAACCTTTGGGAAGAATAAACGACGACCCAAGGCAAGTTGACTTTTGGGAAGAATAAACGACGGGCCAAAACGAGATAACTTTCAGGAAGAATAAACGACTGCCCGAGGTAACAAGATAACCTTTGGGAATAATAAACGAAGGCCCAAGGTAAGTTGTGGTTTTGGGGAAGAATAATCGATGACCCAAAAATGATATAACCTTCGGGAAGAATAAACGACGTTCCGAGGTAATGAGATAACCATTGGGAAGAATAAACGACGATCCAAGGTCAGTTGGCTTTTAGGAAGAAAAATCGACGGCCCAAAAATGAGATAACCTTCGGGAAGAATTAACGACAGCCCGAGGTAACAAGATAACCATTGGGAAGAATAAACGACGGCCCAAGGTATCAATATGGCTTTTGGGAAGAATAATCGACGGCCCAAAAGATGAGATAACCTTCGGGAAGAATAAACGACTGCCCGATGTAACAAGATAACCTTTGGGAAGAATAAACAACGGCCCAAGGCAAGCTGACTTTTTGAAAGAATAAACGACAGGCCAAAACGAGATAACCTTCGTGAAGAATAAACGACGGCCCGAGGTAACAAGATAACCTTTGGGAAGAATAAACGACGACCCAAGGTAAGTTGTGGTTTTTGGGAAGAATAATCGATGGCCCAAAATGAGATAACCTTCGGGAAGAATAAACGACGACCCGAGTTAACAAGATAACCATTGGGAAGAATAAACGACAGCCCAAGCTAAGTTGGCTTTAGGGAAGAATAATCGACGGCCCAAAAATGAGATAACCTTCAGGAAGAATAAACGACGACCTGAGGTAACAAGATAACCATTGGGAAGAATAAACGATGGCCCAAGGTATCAATATGGCTTATGGTAAGAATAATCGATGGCCCAAAAAATGAGATAACCTTCGGGAAGAATAAACGACGGCCCGAGGTAACAAGATAACCTTTGGGAAGAATAAACGACGGCCCAAGGCAAGTTGACTTTTGGGAAGAATAAACGACGGCCAAAAACGAGATAACCTTCGGGAAGAATAAACGACGGCCTGAGGTAACAAGATAACCTTTGGGAAGAATAAAGGACGGACCAAGGTATCAATATGGATTTTGGGAAGAATAATCGACGGCCAAAAAAATGAGATAACCTTCGGGAATAATAAACGACGGACCGAGGTAACAACATAACCTTTGGGAAGAATAAACGACGGCCCAAGGCAAGTTGACTTTTGGGAAGAATAAACGACGGGCCAAAACGAGATAACTTTCAGGAAGAATAAACGACTTCCCGAGGTAACAAGATAACCTTTGGGAATAATAAACGACAGCCCAAGGTAAGTTGTGGTTTTGGGGAAGAATAATCGATGACCCAAAAATGAGATAACCTTCGGGAAGAATAAACGACGGTCCGAGGTAATGAGATAACCATTGGGAAGAATAAACGATGGCCCAAGGTAAGTTGGCTTTTGGGAAGAATAATCGATGGCCCAAAAATGAGATAACCTTCGGGAAGAATAAACGACGGCCCGAGGTAACAAGATAACCATTGGGAAGAATAAACGACGGACCAAGGTATCAATATGGATTTTGGGAAGAATAATCGATGGCCAAAAAAATGAGATAACCTTCGGGAATAATAAACGACGGACCGAGGTAACAACATAACCTTTGGGAAGAATAAAGGACGACCCAAGGCAAGTTGACTTTTGGGAAGAATAAACGACGGGCCAAAACGAGATAACTTTCAGGAAGAATAAACGACTGCCCGAGGTAACAAGATAATCTTTGGGAATAATAAACGAAGGCCCAAGGTAAGTTGTGGTTTTGGGGAAGAATAATCGATGACCCAAAAATGATATAACCTTCGGGAAGAATAAACGACGTTCCGAGGTAATGAGATAACCATTGGGAAGAATAAACGACGATCCAAGGTCAGTTGGCTTTTAGGAAGAAAAATCGACAGCCCAAAAATGAGATAACCTTCGGGAAGAATTAACGACAGCCCGAGGTAACAAGATAACCATTGGGAAGAATAAACGACGGCCCAAGGTATCAATATGGCTTTTGGGAAGAATAATCGACGGCCCAAAAGATGAGATAACCTTCGGGAAGAATAAACGACTGCCCGATGTAACAAGATAACCTTTGGGAAGAATAAACGACGGCCCAAGGCAAGCTGACTTTTTGAAAGAATAAACGACAGGCCAAAACGAGATAACCTTCGTGAAGAATAAACGACGGCCCGAGGTAACAAGATAACCTTTGGGAAGAATAAACGACGACCCAAGGTAAGTTGTGGTTTTTGGGAAGAATAATCGATGGCCCAAAATGAGATAACCTTCGGGAAGAATAAACGACGACCCGAGTTAACAAGATAACCATTGGGAAGAATAAACGACAGCCCAAGCTACGTTGGCTTTAGGGAAGAATAATCGACGGCCCAAAAATGAGATAACCTTCAGGAAGAATAAACGACGACCTGAGGTAACAAGATAACCATTGGGAAGAATAAACGATGGCCCAAGGTATCAATATGGCTTATGGTAAGAATAATCGATGGCCCAAAAAATGAGATAACCTTCGGGAAGAATAAACGACGGCCCGAGGTAATAAGATAACCTTTGGGAAGAATAAACGACGGCCCAAGGCAAGTTGACTTTTGGGAAGAATAAACGACGGCCAAAAACGAGATAACCTTCGTGAAGAATAAACGACGGCCCGAGGTAACAAGATAACCTTTGGGAAGAATAAAGGACGGACCAAGGTATCAATATGGATTTTGGGAAGAATAATCGACGGCCAAAAAAATGAGATAACCTTCGGGAATAATAAACGACGGACCGAGGTAACAACATAACCTTTGGGAAGAATAAACGACGGCCCAAGGCAAGTTGACTTTTGGGAAGAATAAACG
Source organism: Lathyrus aphaca (assembly GCA_963966055.1). Taxonomy (NCBI): domain Eukaryota; kingdom Viridiplantae; phylum Streptophyta; class Magnoliopsida; order Fabales; family Fabaceae; genus Lathyrus; species Lathyrus aphaca. The sequence continues at coordinate 220,774,382 of OZ014523.1, read as the reverse complement.
ACGGGCCAAAACGAGATAACTTTCAGGAAGAATAAACGACTGCCCGAGGTAACAAGATAACCTTTGGGAATAATAAACGACGGCCCAAGGTAAGTTATGGTTTTGGGGAAGAATAATTGATGACCCAAAAATGAGATAACCTTCGGGAAGAATAAATGACGGTCCGAGGTAATGAGATAACCATTGGGAAGAATAAACGACGACCCAAGGTAAGTTGGCTTTTAGGAAGAATAATCGACGGCCCAAAAATGAGATAACCTTCGGGAAGAATAAACGACAGCCCGAGGTAACAAGATAACCATTGGGAAGAATAAACGACGGCCCAAGGTATCAATATGGCTTTTGGGTAGAATAATCGACGGCCCAAAAAATGAGATAACCTTCGGGAAGAATAAACGACTACCCGATGTAACAAGATAACCTTTGGGAAGAATAAACGACGGCCTAAGGCAAGTTGACTTTTGGGAAGAATAAACGACGGGCCAAAACAAGATAACTTTCAGGAAGAATAAACGACTGCCCGAGGTAACAAGATAACCTTTGGGAATAATAAACGACGGCCCAAGGTAAGTTGTGGTTTAGGGGAAGAATAATCGATGACCCAAAAATGATATAACCTTCGGGAAGAATAAACGACGGTCCGAGGTAATGAGATAACCATTGGGAAGAATAAACGACGACCCAAGGTCATTTGGCTTTTAGGAAGAATAATCGACGGCCCAAAAATGAGATAACCTTCGGGAAGAATAAACGACAGCCCGAGGTAACAAGATAACCATTGGGAAGAATAAACGACGGCCCAATTTATCAATATGGCTTTTGGGAAGAATACTCGACGGCCCAAAAGATGAGATAACCTTCGGGAAGAATAAACGGCTGCCCTATGTAACAAGATAACCTTTGGGAAGAATAAACGACGGCCCAAGGCAAGTTGACTTTTTGGAAGAATAAACGACAGGCCAAAACGAGATAACCTTCGTGAAGAATAAACGACGGCCCGAGGTAACAAGATAACCTTTGGGAAGAATAAACGACGACCCAAGGTAAGTTGTGGTTTTTGGGAAGAATAATAGATGTCCCAAAATGAGATAACCTTCAGGAAGAATAAACGACGACCCGAGTTAACAAGATAACCATTGGGAAGAATAAACGACAGCCCAAGCTAAGTTGGCTTTAGGGAAGAATAATCGACGGCCCAAAAATGAGATAACCTTCAGGAAGAATAAACGACGACCTGAGGTAACAAGATAACCATTGGGAAGAATAAACGATGGCCCAAGGTATCAATATGGCTTATGGTAAGAATAATCGATGGCCCAAAAAATGAGATAACCTTCGGGAAGAATAAACGACGGCCCGAGGTAACACGATAACCTTTGGGAAGAATAAACGACGGCCCAAGGCAAGTTGACTTTTGGGAAGAATAAACGACGGCCAAAAACGAGATAACCTTCGGGAAGAATAAACGACGGCCCGAGGTAACAAGATAACCTTTGGGAAGAATAAAGGACGGACCAAGGTATCAATATGGATTTTGGGAAGAATAATCGACGGCCAAAAAAATGAGATAACCTTCGGGAATAATAAACGACGGACCGAGGTAACAACATAACCTTTGGGAAGAATAAACGACGGCCCAAGGCAAGTTGACTTTTGGGAAGAATAAACGACGGGCCAAAACGAGATAACTTTCAGGAAGAATAAACGACTTCCCGAGGTAACAAGATAACCTTTGGGAATAATAAACGACAGCCCAAGGTAAGTTGTGGTTTTGGGGAAGAATAATCGATGACCCAAAAATGAGATAACCTTCGGGAAGAATAAACGACGGTCCGAGGTAATGAGATAACCATTGGGAAGAATAAACGATGGCCCAAGGTAAGTTGGCTTTTGGGAAGAATAATCGATGGCCCAAAAATGAGATAACCTTCGGGAAGAATAAACGACGGCCCGAGGTAACAAGATAACCATTGGGAAGAATAAACGACAGACCAAGGTATCAATATGGATTTTGGGAAGAATAATCGATGGCCAAAAAAATGAGATAACCTTCGGGAATAATAAACGACGGACCGAGGTAACAACATAACCTTTGGGAAGAATAAACGACGACCCAAGGCAAGTTGACTTTTGGGAAGAATAAACGACGGGTCAAAACGAGATAACTTTCAGGAAGAATAAACGACTGCCCGAGGTAACAAGATAACCTTTGGGAATAATAAACGAAGGCCCAAGGTATGTTGTGGTTTTGGGGAAGAATAATCGATGACCCAAAAATGATATAACCTTCGGGAAGAATAAACGACGTTCTGAGGTAATAAGATAACCATTGGGAAGAATAAACGACGATCCAAGGTCAGTTGGCTTTTAGGAAGAAAAATCGACGGCCCAAAAATGAGATAACCTTCGGGAAGAATTAACGACAGCCCGAGGTAACAAGATAACCATTGGGAAGAATAAACGACGGCCCAAGGTATCAATATGGCTTTTGGGAAGAATAATCGACGGCCCAAAAGATGAGATAACCTTCGGGAAGAATAAACGACTGCCCGATGTAACAAGATAACCTTTGGGAAGAATAAACGACGGCCCAAGGCAAGCTGACTTTTTGAATGAATAAACGACAGGCCAAAACGAGATAACCTTCGTGAAGAATAAACGACGGCCCGAGGTAACAAGATAACCTTTGGGAAGAATAAACGACGACCCAAGGTAAGTTGTGGTTTTTGGGAAGAATAATAGATGTCCCAAAATGAGATAACCTTCAGGAAGAATAAACGACGACCCGAGTTAACAAGATAACCATTGGGAAGAATAAACGACAGCCCAAGCTAAGTTGGCTTTAGGGAAGAATAATCGACGGCCCAAAAATGAGATAACCTTCAGGAAGAATAAACGACGACCTGAGGTAACAAGATAACCATTGGGAAGAATAAACGATGGCCCAAGGTATCAATATGGCTTATGGTAAGAATAATCGATGGCCCAAAAAATGAGATAACCTTCGGGAAGAATAAACGACGGCCCGAGGTAACACGATAACCTTTGGGAAGAATAAACGACGGCCCAAGGCAAGTTGACTTTTGGGAAGAATAAACGACGGCCAAAAACGAGATAACCTTCGGGAAGAATAAACGACGGCCCGAGGTAACAAGATAACCTTTGGGAAGAATAAAGGACGGACCAAGGTATCAATATGGATTTTGGGAAGAATAATCGACGGCCAAAAAAATGAGATAACCTTCGGGAATAATAAACGACGGACCGAGGTAACAACATAACCTTTGGGAAGAATAAACGACGGCCCAAGGCAAGTTGACTTTTGGGAAGAATAAACGACGGGCCAAAACGAGATAACTTTCAGGAAGAATAAACGACTTCCCGAGGTAACAAGATAACCTTTGGGAATAATAAACGACAGCCCAAGGTAAGTTGTGGTTTTGGGGAAGAATAATCGATGACCCAAAAATGAGATAACCTTCGGGAAGAATAAACGACGGTCCGAGGTAATGAGATAACCATTGGGAAGAATAAACGATGGCCCAAGGTAAGTTGGCTTTTGGGAAGAATAATCGATGGCCCAAAAATGAGATAACCTTCGGGAAGAATAAACGACGGCCCGAGGTAACAAGATAACCATTGGGAAGAATAAACGACAGACCAAGGTATCAATATGGATTTTGGGAAGAATAATCGATGGCCAAAAAAATGAGATAACCTTCGGGAATAATAAACGACGGACCGAGGTAACAACATAACCTTTGGGAAGAATAAACGACGACCCAAGGCAAGTTGACTTTTGGGAAGAATAAACGACGGGTCAAAACGAGATAACTTTCAGGAAGAATAAACGACTGCCCGAGGTAACAAGATAACCTTTGGGAATAATAAACGAAGGCCCAAGGTATGTTGTGGTTTTGGGGAAGAATAATCGATGACCCAAAAATGATATAACCTTCGGGAAGAATAAACGACGTTCTGAGGTAATAAGATAACCATTGGGAAGAATAAACGACGATCCAAGGTCAGTTGGCTTTTAGGAAGAAAAATCGACGGCCCAAAAATGAGATAACCTTCGGGAAGAATTAACGACAGCCCGAGGTAACAAGATAACCATTGGGAAGAATAAACGACGGCCCAAGGTATCAATATGGCTTTTGGGAAGAATAATCGACGGCCCAAAAGATGAGATAACCTTCGGGAAGAATAAACGACTGCCCGATGTAACAAGATAACCTTTGGGAAGAATAAACGACGGCCCAAGGCAAGCTGACTTTTTGAAAGAATAAACGACAGGCCAAAACGAGATAACCTTCGTGAAGAATAAACGACGGCCCGAGGTAACAAGATAACCTTTGGGAAGAATAAACGACGACCCAAGGTAAGTTGTGGTTTTTGGGAAGAATAATCGATGGCCCAAAATGAGATAACCTTCGGGAAGAATAAACGACGACCCGAGTTAATAAGATAACCATTGGGAAGAATAAACGACAGCCCAAGCTAAGTTGGCTTTAGGGAAGAATAATCGATGGCCCAAAAATGAGATAACCTTCAAGAAGAATAAACGATGACCTGAGGTAACAAGATAACCATTGGGAAGAATAAACGATGGCCCAAGGTATCAATATGGCTTATGGTAAGAATAATCGATGGCCCAAAAAATGAGATAACCTTCGGGAAGAATAAACGACGGGCCGAGGTAACAAGATAACCTTTGGGAAGAATAAACGACGGCCCAAGGCAAGTTGACTTTTGGGAAGAATAAACGACGGCCAAAAACGAGATAACCTTCGTGAAGAATAAACGACGGCCCGAGGTAACAAGATAACCTTTGGGAAGAATAAAGGACGGACCAAGGTATCAATATGGATTTTGGGAAGAATAATCGACGGCCAAAAAAATGAGATAACCTTCGGGAATAATAAACGACGGACCGAGGTAACAACATAACCTTTGGGAAGAATAAACGACGGCCCAAGGAAAGTTGACTTTTGGGAAGAATAAACGACGGGCCAAAACGAGATAACTTTCAGGAAGAATAAACGACTGCCCGAGGTAACAAGATAACCTTTGGGAATAATAAACGACGGCCCAAGGTAAGTTATGGTTTTGGGGAAGAATAATTGATGACCCAAAAATGAGATAACCTTCGGGAAGAATAAATGACGGTCCGAGGTAATGAGATAACCATTGGGAAGAATAAACGACGACCCAAGGTAAGTTGGCTTTTAGGAAGAATAATCGACGGCCCAAAAATGAGATAACCTTCGGGAAGAATAAACGACAGCCCGAGGTAACAAGATAACCATTGGGAAGAATAAACAACGGCCCAAGGTATCAATATGGCTTTTGGGTAGAATAATCGACGGCCCAAAAAATGAGATAACCTTCGGGAAGAATAAACGACTACCCGATGTAACAAGATAACCTTTGGGAAGAATAAACGACGGCCCAAGGCAAGTTGACTTTTGGGAAGAATAAATGACAGGCCAAAACGAGATAACTTTCAGGAAGAATAAACGACTGCCCGAGGTAACAAGATAACCTTTGGGAATAATAAACGACGGCCCAAGGTAAGTTGTGGTTTTGGGGAAGAATAATCGATGACCCAAAAATGATATAACCTTCGGGAAGAATAAACGACGGTCCAAGGTAATGAGATAACCATTGGGAAGAATAAACGACGACCCAAGGTCATTTGGCTTTTAGGAAGAATAATCGACGGCCCAAAAATGAGATAACCTTCGGGAAGAATAAACGACAGCCCGAGGTAACAAGATAACCATTGGGAAGAATAAACGACGACCCGAGTTAACAAGATAACCATTGGGAATAATAAACGACGACCCAAGCTAAGTTGGCTCTAGGGAAGAATAATCGACGGCCCAAAAATGAGATAACCTTCAGGAAGAATAAAACAACGACCTGAGGTAACAAGATAACCATTGGGAAGAATAAACAACGGCCCAAGGTATCAATATGGCTTATGGTAAGAATAATCGATGGCCCAAAAAATGAGATAACCTTCGGGAAGAATAAACGACGGCCCGAGGTAACAAGATAACGTTTGGGAAGAATAAACGACGGCCCAAGGCAAGTTGACTTTTGGGAATAATAAACGACGGCCCAAAACGAGATAACCTTCGGGAAGAATAAACGACGGCCCGAGGTAACAAGATAACCTTTAGGAAGAATAAACGACGGACCAAGGTATCAATATGGATTTTGGGAAGAATAATCGACGGCCAAAAAAATGAGATAACCTTCGGGAATAATAAACGACGGACCGAGGTAACAACATAACCTTTGGGAAGAATAAACGACGGCCCAAGGCAAGTTGACTTTTGGGAAGAATAAACGACGGGCCAAAACGAGATAACTTTCAGGAAGAATAAACGACTGCCCGAGGTAGCAAGATAACCTTTGGGAATAATAAACGACGGCCCAAGGTAAGTTGTGGTTTAGGGGAAGAATAATCGATGACCCAAAAATGATATAACCTTCGGGAAGAATAAACGACGGTCCGAGGTAATGAGATAACCATTGGGAAGAATAAACGACGACCCAAGGTCATTTGGCTTTTAGGAAGAATAATCGACGGCCCAAAAATGAGATAACCTTCGGGAAGAATAAACGACAGCCCGAGGTAACAAGATAACCATTGGGAAGAATAAACGACGGCCCAAGGTATCAATATGGCTTTTGGGAAGAATACTCGACGGCCCAAAAGATGAGATAACCTTCGGGAAGAATAAACGGCTGCCCTATGTAACAAGATAACCTTTGGGAAGAATAAACGACGGCCCAAGGCAAGTTGACTTTTTGGAAGAATAAACGACAGGCCAAAACGAGATAACCTTCGTGAAGAATAAACGACGGCCCGAGGTAACAAGATAACCTTTGGGAAGAATAAACGACGACCCAAGGTAAGTTGTGGTTTTTGGGAAGAATAATAGATGTCCCAAAATGAGATAACCTTCAGGAAGAATAAACGACGACCCGAGTTAACAAGATAACCATTGGGAAGAATAAACGACAGCCCAAGCTAAGTTGGCTTTAGGGAAGAATAATCGACGGCCCAAAAATGAGATAACCTTCAGGAAGAATAAACGACGACCTGAGGTAACAAGATAACCATTGGGAAGAATAAACGATGGCCCAAGGTATCAATATGGCTTATGGTAAGAATAATCGATGGCCCAAAAAATGAGATAACCTTCGGGAAGAATAAACGACGGCCCGAGGTAACAAGATAACCTTTGGGAAGAATAAACGACGGCCCAAGGCAAGTTGACTTTTGGGAAGAATAAACGACGGCCAAAAACGAGATAACCTTCGGGAAGAATAAACGACGGCCCGAGGTAACAAGATAACCTTTGGGAAGAATAAAGGACGGACCAAGGTATCAATATGGATTTTGGGAAGAATAATCGACGGCCAAAAAAATGAGATAACCTTCGGGAATAATAAACGACGGACCGAGGTAACAACATAACCATTGGGAAGAATAAACGACGGCCCAAGGCAAGTTGACTTTTGGGAAGAATAAACGACGGGCCAAAACGAGATAACTTTCAGGAAGAATAAACGACTTCCCGAGGTAACAAGATAACCTTTGGGAATAATAAACGACAGCCCAAGGTAAGTTGTGGTTTTGGGGAAGAATAATCGATGACCCAAAAATGAGATAACCTTCGGGAAGAATAAACGACGGTCCGAGGTAATGAGATAACCATTGGGAAGAATAAACGATGGCCCAAGGTAAGTTGGCTTTTGGGAAGAATAATCGATGGCCCAAAAATGAGATAACCTTCGGGAAGAATAAACGACGGCCCGAGGTAACAAGATAACCATTGGGAAGAATAAACGACGGACCAAGGTATCAATATGGATTTTGGGAAGAATAATCGATGGCCAAAAAAATGAGATAACCTTCGGGAATAATAAACGACGGACCGAGGTAACAACATAACCTTTGGGAAGAATAAACGACGACCCAAGGCAAGTTGACTTTTGGGAAGAATAAACGACGGGCCAAAACGAGATAACTTTCAGGAAGAATAAACGACTGCCCGAGGTAACAAGATAACCTTTGGGAATAATAAACGAAGGCCCAAGGTAAGTTGTGGTTTTGGGGAAGAATAATCGATGACCCAAAAATGATATAACCTTCGGGAAGAATAAACGACGTTCCGAGGTAATGAGATAACCATTGGGAAGAATAAACGACGATCCAAGGTCAGTTGGCTTTTAGGAAGAAAAATCGACGGCCCAAAAATGAGATAACCTTCGGGAAGAATTAACGACAGCCCGAGGTAACAAGATAACCATTGGGAAGAATAAACGACGGCCCAAGGTATCAATATGGCTTTTGGGAAGAATAATCGACGGCCCAAAAGATGAGATAACCTTCGGGAAGAATAAACGACTGCCCGATGTAACAAGATAACCTTTGGGAAGAATAAACAACGGCCCAAGGCAAGCTGACTTTTTGAAAGAATAAACGACAGGCCAAAACGAGATAACCTTCGTGAAGAATAAACGACGGCCCGAGGTAACAAGATAACCTTTGGGAAGAATAAACGACGACCCAAGGTAAGTTGTGGTTTTTGGGAAGAATAATCGATGGCCCAAAATGAGATAACCTTCGGGAAGAATAAACGACGACCCGAGTTAACAAGATAACCATTGGGAAGAATAAACGACAGCCCAAGCTAAGTTGGCTTTAGGGAAGAATAATCGACGGCCCAAAAATGAGATAACCTTCAGGAAGAATAAACGACGACCTGAGGTAACAAGATAACCATTGGGAAGAATAAACGATGGCCCAAGGTATCAATATGGCTTATGGTAAGAATAATCGATGGCCCAAAAAATGAGATAACCTTCGGGAAGAATAAACGACGGCCCGAGGTAACAAGATAACCTTTGGGAAGAATAAACGACGGCCCAAGGCAAGTTGACTTTTGGGAAGAATAAACGACGGCCAAAAACGAGATAACCTTCGGGAAGAATAAACGACGGCCTGAGGTAACAAGATAACCTTTGGGAAGAATAAAGGACGGACCAAGGTATCAATATGGATTTTGGGAAGAATAATCGACGGCCAAAAAAATGAGATAACCTTCGGGAATAATAAACGACGGACCGAGGTAACAACATAACCTTTGGGAAGAATAAACGACGGCCCAAGGCAAGTTGACTTTTGGGAAGAATAAACGATGGGCCAAAACGAGATAACTTTCAGGAAGAATAAACGACTTCCCGAGGTAACAAGATAACCTTTGGGAATAATAAACGACAGCCCAAGGTAAGTTGTGGTTTTGGGGAAGAATAATCGATGACCCAAAAATGAGATAACCTTCGGGAAGAATAAACGACGGTCCGAGGTAATGAGATAACCATTGGGAAGAATAAACGATGGCCCAAGGTAAGTTGGCTTTTGGGAAGAATAATCGATGGCCCAAAAATGAGATAACCTTCGGGAAGAATAAACGACGGCCCGAGGTAACAAGATAACCATTGGGAAGAATAAACGACGGACCAAGGTATCAATATGGATTTTGGGAAGAATAATCGATGGCCAAAAAAATGAGATAACCTTCGGGAATAATAAACGACGGACCGAGGTAACAACATAACCTTTGGGAAGAATAAACGACGACCCAAGGCAAGTTGACTTTTGGGAAGAATAAACGACGGGCCAAAACGAGATAACTTTCAGGAAGAATAAACGACTGCCCGAGGTAACAAGATAACCTTTGGGAATAATAAACGAAGGCCCAAGGTAAGTTGTGGTTTTGGGGAAGAATAATCGATGACCCAAAAATGATATAACCTTCGGGAAGAATAAACGACGTTCCGAGGTAATGAGATAACCATTGGGAAGAATAAACGACGATCCAAGGTCAGTTGGCTTTTAGGAAGAAAAATCGACGGCCCAAAAATGAGATAACCTTCGGGAAGAATTAACGACAGCCCGAGGTAACAAGATAACCATTGGGAAGAATAAACGACGGCCCAAGGTATCAATATGGCTTTTGGGAAGAATAATCGACGGCCCAAAAGATGAGATAACCTTCGGGAAGAATAAACGACTGCCCGATGTAACAAGATAACCTTTGGGAAGAATAAACAACGGCCCAAGGCAAGCTGACTTTTTGAAAGAATAAACGACAGGCCAAAACGAGATAACCTTCGTGAAGAATAAACGACGGCCCGAGGTAACAAGATAACCTTTGGGAAGAATAAACGACGACCCAAGGTAAGTTGTGGTTTTTGGGAAGAATAATCGATGGCCCAAAATGAGATAACCTTCGGGAAGAATAAACGACGACCCGAGTTAACAAGATAACCATTGGGAAGAATAAACGACAGCCCAAGCTAAGTTGGCTTTAGGGAAGAATAATCGACGGCCCAAAAATGAGATAACCTTCAGGAAGAATAAACGACGACCTGAGGTAACAAGATAACCATTGGGAAGAATAAACGATGGCCCAAGGTATCAATATGGCTTATGGTAAGAATAATCGATGGCCCAAAAAATGAGATAACCTTCGGGAAGAATAAACGACGGCCCGAGGTAACAAGATAACCTTTGGGAAGAATAAACGACGGCCCAAGGCAAGTTGACTTTTGGGAAGAATAAACGACGGCCAAAAACGAGATAACCTTCGGGAAGAATAAACGACGGCCTGAGGTAACAAGATAACCTTTGGGAAGAATAAAGGACGGACCAAGGTATCAATATGGATTTTGGGAAGAATAATCGACGGCCAAAAAAATGAGATAACCTTCGGGAATAATAAACGACGGACCGAGGTAACAACATAACCTTTGGGAAGAATAAACGACGGCCCAAGGCAAGTTGACTTTTGGGAAGAATAAACGATGGGCCAAAACGAGATAACTTTCAGGAAGAATAAACGACTTCCCGAGGTAACAAGATAACCTTTGGGAATAATAAACGACAGCCCAAGGTAAGTTGTGGTTTTGGGGAAGAATAATCGATGACCCAAAAATGAGATAACCTTCGGGAAGAATAAACGACGGTCCGAGGTAATGAGATAACCATTGGGAAGAATAAACGATGGCCCAAGGTAAGTTGGCTTTTGGGAAGAATAATCGATGGCCCAAAAATGAGATAACCTTCGGGAAGAATAAACGACGGCCCGAGGTAACAAGATAACCATTGGGAAGAATAAACGACGGACCAAGGTATCAATATGGATTTTGGGAAGAATAATCGATGGCCAAAAAAATGAGATAACCTTCGGGAATAATAAACGACGGACCGAGGTAACAACATAACCTTTGGGAAGAATAAACGACGACCCAAGGCAAGTTGACTTTTGGGAAGAATAAACGACGGGCCAAAACGAGATAACTTTCAGGAAGAATAAACGACTGCCCGAGGTAACAAGATAACCTTTGGGAATAATAAACGAAGGCCCAAGGTAAGTTGTGGTTTTGGGGAAGAATAATCGATGACCCAAAAATGATATAACCTTCGGGAAGAATAAACGACGTTCCGAGGTAATGAGATAACCATTGGGAAGAATAAACGACGATCCAAGGTCAGTTGGCTTTTAGGAAGAAAAATCGACGGCCCAAAAATGAGATAACCTTCGGGAAGAATTAACGACAGCCCGAGGTAACAAGAAAACCATTGGGAAGAATAAACGACGGCCCAAGGTATCAATATGGCTTTTGGGAAGAATAATCGACGGCCCAAAAGATGAGATAACCTTCGGGAAGAATAAACGACTGCCCGATGTAACAAGATAACCTTTGGGAAGAATAAACGACGGCCCAAGGCAAGCTGACTTTTTGAAAGAATAAACGACAGGCCAAAACGAGATAACCTTCGTGAAGAATAAACGACGGCCCGAGGTAACAAGATAACCTTTGGGAAGAATAAACGACGACCCAAGGTAAGTTGTGGTTTTTGGGAAGAATAATCGATGGCCCAAAATGAGATAACCTTCGGGAAGAATAAAGGACGACCCGAGTTAACAAGATAACCATTGGGAAGAATAAACGACAGCCCAAGCTAAGTTGGCTTTAGGGAAGAATAATCGACGGCCCAAAAATGAGATAACCTTCAGGAAGAATAAACGACGACCTGAGGTAACAAGATAACCATTGGGAAGAATAAACGATGGCCCAAGGTATCAATATGGCTTATGGTAAGAATAATCGATGGCCCAAAAAATGAGATAACCTTCGGGAAGAATAAACGACGGCCCGAGGTAACAAGATAACCTTTGGGAAGAATAAACGACGGCCCAAGGCAAGTTGACTTTTGGGAAGAATAAACGACGGCCAAAAACGAGATAACCTTCGTGAAGAATAAACGACGGCCCGAGGTAACAAGATAACCTTTGGGAAGAATAAAGGACGGACCAAGGTATCAATATGGATTTTGGGAAGAATAATCGACGGCCAAAAAAATGAGATAACCTTCGGGAATAATAAACGACGGACCGAGGTAACAACATAACCTTTGGGAAGAATAAACGACGGCCCAAGGCAAGTTGACTTTTGGGAAGAATAAACGACGGGCCAAAACGAGATAACTTTCAGGAAGAATAAACGACTTCCCGAGGTAACAAGATAACCTTTGGGAATAATAAACGACAGCCCAAGGTAAGTTGTGGTTTTGGGGAAGAATAATCGATGACCCAAAAATGAGATAACCTTCGGGAAGAATAAACGACGGTCCGAGGTAATGAGATAACCATTGGGAAGAATTAACGATGGCCCAAGGTAAGTTGGCTTTGGGGAAGAATAATCGATGGCCCAAAAATGAGATAACCTTCGGGAAGAATAAACGACGGCCCGAGGTAACAAGATAACCATTGGGAAGAATAAACGACGGACCAAGGTATCAATATGGATTTTGGGAAGAATAATCGATGGCCAAAAAAATGAGATAACCTTCGGGAATAATAAACGACGGACCGAGGTAACAACATAACCTTTGGGAAGAATAAACGACGACCCAAGGCAAGTTGACTTTTGGGAAGAATAAACGACGGGCCAAAACGAGATAACTTTCAGGAAGAATAAACGACTGCCCGAGGTAACAAGATAACCTTTGGGAATAATAAACGAAGGCCCAAGGTAAGTTGTGGTTTTGGGGAAGAATAATCGATGACCCAAAAATGATATAACCTTCGGGAAGAATAAACGACGTTCCGAGGTAATGAGATAACCATTGGGAAGAATAAACGACGATCCAAGGTCAGTTGGCTTTTAGGAAGAATAATCGACGGCCCAAAAATGAGATAACCTTCGGGAAGAATTAACGACAGCCCGAGGTAACAAGATAACCATTGGGAAGAATAAACGACGGCCCAAGGTATCAATATGGCTTTTGGGAAGAATAATCGACGGCCCAAAAGATGAGATAACCTTCGGGAAGAATAAACGACTGCCCGATGTAACAAGATAACCTTTGGGAAGAAAAAACGACGGCCCAAGGCAAGTTGACTTTTTGAAAGAATAAACGACAGGTCAAAACGAGATAACCTTCGTGAAGAATAAACGACGGCCCGAGGTAAATGGATAACCTTTGGGAAGAATAAACGATGGCCCAAAATGTGATAACCTTCGGGAAGAATAAACGACGACCCAAGTTAAAAAGATAACCATTGGGAAGAATAAACGACGGCCCAAGCTAAGTTGGCTTTAGGGAAGAATAATCGACGGCCCAAAAATGAGATAACCTTCTGGAAGAATAAACGACGACCCGAGGTAACAAGATAACCATTTGTAAGAATAAACGATGGCCCAAGGTATCAATATGGCTTATGGTAAGAATAATTGATGGCCCAAAAAATGAGATAACCTTCGGGAAGAATAAACGACGGCCCGAGGTAACAAGATAACCTTTGGGAAGAATAAACGACGGCCCAAGGCAAGTTGACTCTTGGGAAGAATAAATGACGGCCAAAAACGAGATAACCTTCGGGAAGAGTAAACGACGGCCCGAGGTAACAAGATAACCTTTGGGAAGAATAAACGACAACCCAAGGTAAGTTGTGGTTTTTGGGAAGAATAATCGACGGCCAAAATGAGATAACCTTCGGGAAGAATAAACGACGGCCCGAGGTAACATGATAACCTTTGGGAACAATAAACAATGGCCTAAGGTAAGTTTTGGTTTTTGGGAAGAATAATCGACGGCCCAAAATGAGATAACCTTCGGGAAGAATAAATAATGGCCCGAGGTAACAGGATAACCTTTGACAAGAATAAACGACGACCCAGGGTAAGGTGTGGTTTTTGGGAAGAATAATCGACGACCCAAAAGTAGATAACCTTCGTGAAGAATAAACGACGGCCCGAGGTAACAGGATAACCTTTGGGAAGAATAAACAACAGTCCAAGGTAAGTTGTGGTTTTTGGGAATAATAATCGACGACCCAAAATGAGATAACCTTCGGGAAGAATAAACGAAGGTCCGAGGTAACAGGATAACCTTTGGGAAGAATAAATGACGGCCCAAGGTAAGTTGTGGTTTTTGGGAAGAATAATCGACAGTCCAAAATGAGATAACCTTCGGGAAGAATAAACGATGGCCCGAGGTAACAAGATAACCTTTGGGAAGAATAAACGACAACCCAAGGTAAGTTGTGGTTTTTGGGAAGAATAATCGACGGCCAAAATGAGATAACCTTCGGGAAGAATAAACGACGGCCCGAGGTAACATGATAACCTTTGGGAACAATAAACAATGGCCTAAGGTATGTTTTGGTTTTTGGGAAGAATAATCGACGGCCCAAAATGAGATAACCTTCGGGAAGAATAAACGATGGCCCGAGGTAACAGGATAACCTTTGACAAGAATAAACGACGACCCAAGGTAAGTTGTGGTTTTTGGGAAGAATAATCGACGACCCAAAAGTAGATAACCTTCGTGAAGAATAAACGACAGCCCGAGGTAATAGGATAACCTTTGGGAAGAATAAACAACAGTCCAAGGTAAGTTGTGGTTTTTGGGAATAATAATCGACGACCCAAAATGAGATAACCTTCGGGAAGAATAAAAGACGGTCCGAGGTAACAGGATAACCTTTGGGAAGAATAAACGACGGCCCAAGTTAAGTTGTGGTTTTTGGGAAGAATAATCGACAGTCCAAAATGAGATAACCTTCGTGAAGAATAAACGATGGCCCGAGGTAACAGGATATCCTTTGGTAAGAATAAACGACGGCCCAAGGTAAGTTGTGGTTTTTAGGAAGAATAATCGATTGCCCAAAATGAGATAACCTTCGGGAAGAATAAACAATGGCCTAAGGTAATAGGATAACCTTTGGGAAGAATAAACGACGGCCCAAGGTAAGTTGTTGATGACGTTTATCTGCTGGAGAATTAACCTGAAAAACTAGGTTAGCTTGGTGCAAATATAATGATATATGCGTATGATATGATATGATATGATATGATATGATATGATATGATATGATATGATATGATATGATATGATATGATATGATATGATATGATATGATATGATATGATATGATATGATGTATGTATGAATGAATTATTTCGGGAAGCTGATCAGTAGCTTCATATAACAACTGCTGGCTGGGGAAAATAAATCCTGATTTGTTACCGAGGAGCATGAAGACTTCGTTCCTGTCTTGTTTAAGAATATCGTACTGAGAAACTCCCGTTTTCGTTCGTCATACTTCTTATTGAAGGATTAAGTTCCTGAATATTTTTACTGAGGATACAAGAGATGGACATAGATCCGGGAGACCTATGTAGTTGAGTATCAAAACTGCTTGAAGACTTCGTCGAGTTGGAAGCGTATGGATATCCGTAAAGATTACTCTGTGGGGATGAACCGGCGAAGTTTCGTTGAATTCCTACCTCTGTTCGTTCCTAGTAAATGCTATTATTGTATTTTATGCATTTCTGGTAAACATCAATCATATTCAAAGGCATATATACATTCAAACATAATCAATGGACGTTTTTCGCATTATTGATTACGAAAAATGGAGTTTTATTTATTTAGAAATAGGTCTATAAATAGGCAGGTTTTAACACGGAGACGAAAATCCTAGTAAGAGGAGTTCGTCAAAGAAATTTTTACAAGGAAAAATAGCTATGTGTAAATAATCCTATTCAGTTTCAACTTTGCTATTGCCATTATCTTCAATTATCTCATCTTCAGCTATCGGAGAAGAAACGATTGGACTGATCGGTATCTGTTGAACTTGACATTGATAACACAACTAGTAGAGGTTGCATGGGTGATCCAACGAGACATAGTCATACGCTTTAATCCCTAACTTTTCCTGGATTGCCCTTACAGGTTTTCAATCCACCGGGATATCCTTTTTTGCCCAAGCCACTTTTTCAGGTTTTCGATTTGTCGGGTGTACATTTATATATATATATATATATATATATATATATATATATATATATATATATATATATATATATATATATATCCCTAATTTTTCCCGAACCCTTTTGGTTCGCCGGGATGCCCTTATTTTTGCCTAGGCCAGTCAACCTAGCGGGTCTCTTTTCATGCGTAGTATTTTTTAACTATGTACGCGTTCACAGGCTGTGGGAAATCTTCACCATCCATAGTGGTAAGCATCATGGCACCTCCAGAAAATATTCTCTTAACAACAAATGACCCTTCATAGGTGGGGGTCCATTTGCCCCTGGGATCACACTGTGGTAATAAAATACGCTTGATTACCAAATCACTAGCCTGATACACATGCTGCCTAACTTTCTTATTGAAGGCCTTAATCATATGTTTCTGATACATCTGACCATGACAAACAGCTGCTAGTCTTTTCTCATCAATCAAGTTTATCTGGTCAAGTCGAGTTTGAATCCATTCATCTTCATCCAAGCCTGCATCCTTCATAATTCTCAAAGAGGGAATCTGAACTTCAATGGGTAAAACTGCTTCCATACCATATACAAGGGAAAATGGGGTTGCCCCTGTTGAAGTACGTATAGTGGTATGATAACCATGAAGAGAAAATGGAAACATCTCATGTCAATCCTTATATGTAAGTATCATCTTTTGCAAGATCTTCTTAATATTCTTGTTGGCGGCTTCCACTGTGCCATTCATCATTGGATGATATGGAGAAGAATTGTGATGTTTAATCTTGAACTGCGTGTAGAGATCAGTAATCATAGTGTTGTTCAAATTAGTACCATTATCTGTGATAATCCTTTCAGGGATGCCATATCTGCATATAAGATTATACTTGATGAATCGAGCCACAACATTTTTGGTAACAGAAGCAAATGAAGCTGCCTCTACCCACTTGGTGAAGTAATCAATAGCCACAATGATGAAACGATGTCCATTGGAAGAAGTAGGTTTGATCTCACCAATCATATCAATGCCCCACATGGCAAAAGGCCATGGAGCAGTTAGAACATTCAACGGAACTAGAGGCACGTGAACTTTATCAGCATAAATCTAGCATTTGTGACAAGTTTTGGAATGTTGATAGCAATCAGCTTCCATAGTAGACCAATAATAACCTGCTCTCAGAATCTTCTTAGCCATAGTATGCCCACTAGAATGAGTACCAAAGATCCCATCATGCATGTCCTCCATAATCTCTACTACTTCTTTCTTATCCACACAGCGAAGCAAAGTTGAATCATGGTTGTGCTTGTACAAAATTCCATTACTCAGGAAGAATTTAGCAGAAACTCTCTTCAGAAACATCCTATCATTGACAGATGCCCCTTCAGGGAACTCCTGAGCTTCAAGATACCTTTTCACTTCATAGAACCAAGGCTTTTCTTCTACTCCTTCAGTACCCACTTCATTGCAGTATGCAGGTTTATCAAATCGATCAATAGTAATTTTCGGAGCTTCGTCATCCCAACTGATTACAAACATAGATGCCATGGTAGCTAATGCATCTTCCAACTGATTCTCTTCTCGTGGAATATGTCCAAAGGTAATCTCTTCAAAGTACGTGATCAAAGACAACACATGCTCTCTGTAAGGGATGAGATTAGGATTCCTGGTATCCCAATCTCCTATAACTTGACTAACTACCAGGGCTGAATCTCCATATACATTCAAAAACTGGATCTTCATCTCAATAGCAACCTTGATACCCATGATGCATGCTTCATACTCAGCCATATTGTTGGTACACTTAAAATAAAGCTTTGCAATAACTGGTGTATAACAACCCTTAGGAGAGATAATCACAACACCAACACCATTACCAAGCGCATTAGAAGCTCCATCAAAAACCATAGTCCATCGGGATCCTTGTCCAAGTCCTTCATATTGTTTAGGTTCTTTAGTAACAATCATAATATCCTCATCTGGAAATTCAAATTTCATAGATTGATAATCATCCACTGCTTGATGAGCCAAAAGGTCAGCTACTACACTTTCTTTGATTGCTTTTTGCGTAGTATATTGTATGTCATATTCCGTCAAGATCATTTGCCATTTGCTATTCGTCCGGAGAGAGCAGGTTTCTCAAATATATACTTGATTGGATCCATTTTTGAAATCAATAAAGTGGTATGAGTCAACATATACTGTCTTAGTCGATGAGCAGTGCATGCCAAAGCGTAGCAAGTTTTCTCGAGCAGTGAGTATCTTGTTTCATAGTCGGTAAAATTTTTTCTAAGGTAATATATCGCTTGCTCTTTTTGACCAGACTCGTCATGTTGCCCCAACACACACCCCATTGAGTTATCCAATACAATCAAGTACATAATCAAGGGTCTTCCTTCAATTGGTGGCATCAATATAGGAGGTTCTTGTAGGTACCTTTTGATTTCATCAAAAGCTGCCTAGCATTCATCATTCCATTCTAATACTTGATCTTTCTTCAACAACTTGAAGATTGGTTCACAAGTAGCAGTCAACTGGAAGATAAATCTTGCAATGTAATTCAGTCGTCCCCGGAAACCTCTAACTTCTTTCTCAGTACGAGGAGCAGGTGTCGCTCCCGAAAAATGAAACCGGGTCAGATGAAGGTACAGACGCGAACGGTCGGCGAAAGGGACAATGAGAACACACAGCCGTGAACTCACTGGAGAATGAATAGAGTCGCCAGCTAGGCATTTTTATCCCGGAGGAAAGGCAATGCTGCATAGACCTAGAAAGATACGGATAAGACGGTTTGCGAACCAGAGAGACTGAGAAAGGGGGTTGGTTACAACCTGGGAAGGTATTAGCACCCAGATTGTCCGTCGTACTCGACGGGATCCACGCTTAAAAGATTTGTGTTATAAAGGGGTAGTGTCAGTGCAATTTGTGTGTAAAATAGCTGGAAAGGAATGTACAGGTGTCAGTGTAAAGAAGTGAAGTGTATATATATAGTGTCAGTGTAAGGACAAGAATGAAATGCTCAAGATCATGAGGCTTAAAAGAATAAAGCTGGAGGAGGGGGAATATACAGAGACTTTTGTTCGATAACCGTTAAGTTATGCCTACGTATCCTCTCGTGCAATGAGGAAGTCAGAACACCGTAGTTCGACCCAAAGAGACTGAAAGAAATTGACTTGTGAACTGCTTGCTTGCCTATGCTCAAGTGTATGACCTGTCTGGCTCAGGTGCTAACTGTCTTGCATTAGACGGAAGAAGCAAGTTCTCGTTTGTGAGTGAATGAGATGAGAAAAGAATCCCGGAGGAGACGATTATTGTTTGTTTTTGAGTTTTCAGTCTTTTATTGCTTTTTGAAGATTTGTCATAAGTTAATGAGCTTAAGCCTAAACCAATGGATTTAGTAAACTCATCACATCTTCCCTCTGATTAGGGGTAATGAGAATACCTTAAGTGTGAAGTCAGATTCTCACACTTAATCACCTTTGGTATAGGATTAAGATCATTAACCTACTTGTGATTATTTAGATGTTTTTGTGGTTTTTGGTTTAGTGTTAAGTAATGAGGTTAAGCCATAATCAGGGATTAAACAGACTCATTACACCATCCTAATAGAAGGATAATAGATGAGCATGTTTAAGCTGAGGAAAGCTCCTCAACTTAATCCATGATTAGGGATTAAATTCATGACAAAACAAGCCTTTGATTAAGTGGATTTTATTTAATGGTATGATGATGAAGTGTTTTTTATAGTTTGTAAGACAACTTGAGGGAGACTTGTCCATTAACACTAGGGTTAGTCCTTCTTAACCACTTAAGGAAGAATTAGAACCCTAATGCAAGGCCCAAGTTACAAGTGTGATGTCTTGATAATTATTAAGTGGATTGCTTAAAAGATTTAAACACCTTAAGGGTTTAATACTTAGGATTAAAGTTATACACTCCATCCTAAAAGAAGGATGCAGGCATAAGCTTAATCACAAAGTCTTAAAGCCTTTAGGGTTTAGTCTCTGATTATGAGATGAGAAGAGAAGACTCAAAGAGAGACACAAAGGTAAAACTATAAGGGGAGACTAATCAAAACCCTAATTCATTATCATGCTTGGTTGTTCCTAAGGTTTGTGAGGTTTGCAAGAACAATCTTCAAAGGAGCCACCAGGAAGCAGATGAACAAGATCAAGAGAAGCAAAGTGACTTTGCTTCATTCAAAAAGTCAAGTCACTTGAAGAAAGAAAGTGGGAGGAAGAAGAATGAGCAAGCTCAAACTCAAACACATATAAGAATGCAGCAATGGATGCAAGAGAGATGAAAAGAAAAGTTATGAGAAGTGAAGGCAAATTCACTTCCCAAGTTTACTTACCACCTGAAATGTTAGAAAGAAATGCAATGCAATGCTAAATGAAATGAAATGGTATGATGATAGACCAAACCAGAAGCATGTTGATGATGAAAATGATGCTATGAGATGCTGCAAACATGAGGCAAGGCATGGGGATGCTCATACAAGATTATGAATGCAAATGATGCAAGTTAAGGAGCATGAACAAGCATGGAAAGTTATGAATCATACAAGACAAATGACATGGCAAACATGTAATGCAATGACCAAACATGCTTCCTACATGTCCTAAGATGTCAAATGGATCACAAGAATGCACAAAATGCAAAGACAAGTCATGTTATGCAAGAGAATGCAAGAAGGATGCAAGAGAAATCCCAAATTAGGGTTCATGAATCAAACATCAAACAAAAACCCAAAACAGAAGCAAACCTTAAGATAAAAAATGGAAAATGCTACCCAAAGAAACCCTAAACCTATAATGAACCACTGCCCAAAGGGGAGCTCTCAACTCTCAACCAAACTCAAGATATGATTTTTACAAGTTATTAGGGTTTTTTAGGGTTCTTAACAAAAGAAATGCCAAACAATTAGAAAATGCAAGATCAAATCATGGCCATTTTACCCAAGAAACTACATGCTAAACATAAAACAATGCAAGAAGAATCAATGTCTCAACCTTCTCCAATAGGCAGAAATGAATTTTTGAATCCATGATCAAAATAATGCACAAAATATGATTTAATTCAATGAAAAAATTCTTAAAATGCATCAAGATCAAAAAAGAAATTTGGTTTGAAGGTTGGACAATGTTTCTAAATGTCTTAGAACATTTCATGAATTTTTTTGTAATTTTTAAATACCTAAAAGTATTTTTAATTAATTAATTCCCATTAATCAATTAAAAATAATCTTTTAAATATTTAAAAATACTTTTTTAATGATGAAAAATAAAATAAAAATGTTTTTGTGTCATAAAAATTATTAAAACTCAGAAGAAAAAGTTTCATAATTTTTATGTATTTTTTGCTATTTTAAAATAATTATGCAAGTTTAATGACATAAAATGAATTAAAAATCAAATAAAAAAGAAAGTCAAAGGAAAGGATGGCTGAGATTGATTCTGAGTTTGAAAGTGTTGACTGGCGCGTGAATGAAGGGTGTGGATTGCACCTGACTTAATTAATTTAATTACGAATTAATTAAAGCTAATGAGAGAGATTAGGGCAAATGAAATGATCTGGGCCATCCAAAAGAGAGGGAAGTCAACAGGTCAACGCACATCCATGGCTCAAATTCAAACTAGAGTTAATGACCTGAGATTAGGGTTTAATGACTCAGGTGGCCGGAGAAGACTTCCGGTCGTCTTCTCCGGCCAGCACCTCACCGGGAAACTCACCAACTCCCTCAAAACGTAACAAAAACAAAATCTATGAATTGGGAAATGATCTCCAACCTCTCACGAATCAAACCCCTCTCTCAAAACGAATTTATTCTTCCTAAACCAACTGAATCGAAGAGAACAAGTTCTAGGGCACGCAAGCTTCAGAGACAAATTAAATACTCAAAACAAAGCCATTTCAAAAACTAAGAACATCAGGATGATCAGTGAATCACATAGAACAAGTTTGTAACAAGAAAAATGATTTCTGGAAAAATAATTTTCGAGCTACCTGAGATTTGGAGCTTTCAACTTGAGGACTTTCTGGCCACTTCTTTCAGTGCAAACCACTCCACTTGACCCCCAGAAGATGTTTGAATGCTCAAAAGAAGTTTGAGCTGGCTGGATAGTGAGATTCGAAAGCTCCTGCTCAAGCTTGGTCAGAAATGGCAATGGAGTTTCTGGAGGTTTCAGGCCATTGTGAATGATGGTTTGTGATCCTGAGGATGAATGGAGAAGGTCTGGAGTGTTTGTTGGTGTGTTTGTGGTTTGTGGAAGGAGATTCGATTGAAACTGCAAAATGAAGTGAGAAATGGCAGTGAGATGTTCAGGCTGTTTCAGGCTTGTGTTCTTGGTGCTGGGTGGTCTATGGAGCAAGGTGAGTTGAATGGTGAAGAGGGTTTGAATGTTTGCAAGCTGTGTAGGCAGATTCGAAGGAAGTTGCAACTTGGTAAGTTTTTGTGAATGTGTTGAATGAGAGAGCTTCAGCCTTGCTTGAAGTGTGTTATGGCCAGCATTTGATCCACATAAACAAAGCCTATTGGTCAGTTGATGTGACTTGGCCTGCTGTGATAGGTGTGGCTACTTTTGCCAAAATGTCAACTTCTTGTAAGAGAGGCATGGGTCATGTTTCAGCCAAGTACAAGAGGTGTGGGCTGCGCAGTAAGGTGAGGGGGAAAGGCTAGGAGTGGTCAGCAGGCTAGGCAGCAAGTGGATGGAAATGATCATGAGTCTTTGCAACTTGGCTTCCTTTGTTCACATGTGAAAAATCTTGCTCCAAAGGCCATACAAACATGTGATTCCTTTGGTTCAATCTGAACTTTAGGACTTAGAGAATGTTCATGTGCTGGTTTGATGCCAATTAGAAGTTGCAATTTGACTTAGCACATGATTTTGCAATTTTCACACTTGGTGCATATCTTGAAAATCAATGATTTTTGCCAACTTTGCATTGCCATAACTTTTGATCCAAGAAGAGTTTGATCATGTTCTTGTACTTTTTGAAAAGGGAAAGATGAGATCTACAACTTTCATGACCAAAGTTTTTCCATTTGAAGCATTTTTGGATCAATAATCAAGGCTTGAAAAATGACATAAAATGAAGCATTCTTGAAAAGTCAACTATGCCCAAAAAGTCAACATTTGCAAAAACCCTAAATTCTTGATTTCCATGAACTTCAACCTTCTTCCATGATCAAATAAAGATCATATACACTCAAAATGATGAAGATCACCCACTGGTTGGGTCATTGGGGGCCTCAGATGCCCTGATTTTGCACTGACTTGTCTGAAAAGTCAACTCTTGATCAGATGACTTTCCCCATGGAATTTCTTCATGAAAATTGATGTGCATACTCCCTATACCATATAGAGACCAATGGAAACAAGAATGACCAAAAAATTTGGAGTTATGGCCTCTGAAACCAAAACCCTAATTTTCAGTCAACTGTGTAGTTCAAACTAGCTCTGCATCACCTCAAACCCTAGTTCTTGTGATTCCTCTGCATTTTTGACTTTGAGGAGATGAAATAAGATATAAGAACACACATGGACCTCTTTGAGTTGATTGGTGGCCTTTGGAGTGGCTCAAGATGCCTTGAGGTTGCTCAGATCACAAACCCTAGATGCAAATGACTCAGAACCAATGCAGTGAATCAAAAATGAGATGTGAGATGATATGTTTGTGCTTATGCATATGAGGATGATCACAAGCCATGGTGTGAATGGGTGAGGGCAAATTTGGGGTGTTTACAGCTGCCCCTATTCAAGCATGAGTTAGCTGTGCAGGTTGTAAGCGACGGTTTAACAGGCAAACAAGATAACTTGTGGTTGAATACCAAAGACAGTCCAAAATTTTCACTCACAGAATGAAGAAGGAAAGGGATATAGATTGTACAAGAAAAATAAAGTATATTGTAAAGTGTGGGCGACGGAGGACGACCGTCGAGCAGAGGACGACTGCTGGGTAAAGAGCAATGACGGGGACGGCCGACATGCTGGGGTAAATGTGAAGTAAAGCGATGACGGGGACGGCCGACATGCTGGGGATAAAAGGTAGAGCTAAGACGGGGACGGCCGACTAGCTGGGAAAATAAGACATCATGATGGGGACGGCCATCAAGATAAAGCTGTAAAATTCTTTGGGGATTAATGAAACATGACGGGGACGGCCATCAAGTTCATAAAGGTAAAGTAACCAACGATGGGGACGGCCATCGGGCTAAAAGGAAAAGGGACCACGACGGGGACGGCCATCGGGTTAAAGAATGAATGAAATAAACAGATGATGGGGTACGGCCATCAAAGGTGAAGGACGATCACCTAGCAGGGGACGGCTGCTCTGTTGGGTATAAAAGAAATATGATGGGGACGGCCATCAAAGGTGGAGGACGACCACCTGGCAGGGTACGGCTGCCGAAAATATCAACGATGGGGACGGCCATCGGATAGAAAAGGTCAACGATGGGGACGGCCATCGGACGAGCATGATGGAGGACGACCATCAAGAAGTGGAGGACGACCACTCAGCAGGGTACGGCTGCTCTCAAGGTTTATCATGACATAGGACGAATGTCAGATAACCAAAATCAACAATGGGGACGGCCATTGGATAAAGTTGATGAAGGACGATCATCAAAAGGTGGAGGACGACCACCTAGCAGGGGACGGCTGCTAAAAATATCAACGATGGGGACGGCCATCGGATGAGCATGATGGAGGACGACCATCATGAAGTGGAGGACGACCACTCAGCAGGGTACGGCTGCTCTCAGGGTTATCATGACACAGGACAAGTGTCAGATAAAAGAAAAAGCTTTGTTGGTGATCTACTGGGGATAATGTAAACACGGACGAGCGTTTACACCCAAGAAACAAAAGGTATAAGTGTTTGGTATTGTGTATAGATTAAAGATGCGGACGAGCATCCTTAAGACTATGATACGGACGAGTATCACGTAGAAACAAACACTGACACATGTTCTGAGATGATGATACGGACGAGTATCAACTGGTTAACAAAGAATACGGACGAGTGTTGCATCTGAAAGGACTCTTCTGGGGAATAGTAGACACGGACGAGCATCTATATTCAAGAAGACAAGAGTGTTTGACACGGTGTATGGATTAAAGATGCGGACGAGCATCCTTAAGACTTATGATACGGACGAGCATCATGTAGAAACAAACACTAGACGCAATGTTCTGAGATGATGATACGGACGAGTACCAACTGGTTAACAAAGAACATGGACCAATGTCGAATCTGTGGGGATATGAATGGTATATACAAGATACGGACGAGTATCTGTATGAGTGTAACATGAGTAGTGAGTATATATATAGATGAGTGTTTATCTGCTGGGGAGGGTGACACGGACGAGTGTCAAAAGAGAAAAGTGTAATATTAACAAGTATATGGGTGATGAAGGTGTAAGCGACTGCGCTGGGGAAATGACACGGACGGGTGTCAAGAAAGTGTATATATAGGTATATGTGAGTGCAAAGAAGATGTCTTTGGCTTTCTGCTGGGGTATGACACAGACGGGTGTCAGGACGTATCTGTAATACGGGTGATCTTGTTCGTAAAGATGTTCAGGCGACTTTACTGGGGAGTAATGACACGGACGAGTGCCAAAAGGTGTATATACTGGTGTTTGTGATTCGTGAGGCAACTGCTTTTGCTGGGACCCTGGTGGGGATTTTTGTGTAATGATGATGAGCGGTTTATTATTCACAAGTGTTAATTCAGAACATGGCTTATGATTATGCTATGCGTTTGATTTTTGCCGTAATGCTCCGTGTTAGACGGAATGCTACGCTTTGAGGGGATAGTATGATGCGGATGCTATGATTATGCAAAGATACCACACTGGGATTCGGATCCTGTTGCTGCGAAGATTTCCGGCTGATCTGTTTGAAGCGAACACCCCAGCTGGGGATGAGATCATTGGTAGATCTAATGATGTATCTGCTCGGGGATATAGGTCACTGGTTGACATATCCTTGTAATACGGGACCCAGCTGGGGTTTGTAGAAGCTTTCTTCACTCTGTTGTGATCTCTTCATGCGTTGCTCTTCTGGATAGAGGCTGAAGATTCTGTGGGGATATGATCCCCTGACTTCTGCATTCTGCTGAGGAAGAATGGCAACTCGGCTGGGGAATTGTGAGAGGCAACTCAGCTGGGGAGAGCAACAAGAGGCAACTCAGCTGGGGATAGAGCATTTCAGATGCTAAGATTGAGTGCATGTCGATTTGGCAACTTTGCTGGGGAAGTGGGCACTCTCCAGTGCCACGTGGAAGATAGACCGAGTTGATAACGATTCGCCATCTTGCTAAGACGTAACTTGCATGCCCCAGGTTGCGTTCTGGATACCTGCAATCCTGCAAAGGTAAGGAAACGTACAAAAGGTCCCGAGGTATCCCTTACCGGATTCCGTCATAGGAGTTAAGTACTTTCGAGAATAATCACATTCCCTGTAAGCATGTGTTTTTATTTTTAGAGAAAGGCATCTGTACTTATGCAATTTTATTTTTAGAGATATCAGACAACTCTTTGCAAAACATAAAATGTAAAAACGAAACATGACCGAAAATCTGATTTTATTAATTCATGTGCCCTGAATTGGCAAGATACAGTCAAGGAAACATATCTCCTGAAATGAAGAGACTGTTACAAATTGAGAAACAAAATGCTGGCAGTGTTGGCGACGCTTTGAGGAGCTTCCCCTCCTGCTATGACTCGTATGACAATGACGTTCTTCTCGTCTTGCTTTCTGAAGAAAGTTGATTCTGATTGAAGCTTGATCCTTTGTAGCTTACCAAGTTGCAGATAATGCAGACGAATTCAGAATGCAGTTGTTCGCTTATTCCCTTGTTTTGCATGGATCGCCCTTTCGGGTTTTCAATCCATCGGGATACCCATTTTTGCCTGAGCTGTCCAATGCGGCTTTTCAGCTCAGCGGGTGTACATTTTTTTATTCATTTTCCCTTACTTTTGCCCGAGTCTTTTATTCTGTTTTTGACTCGCCGGGATGCCCTATTTTTGCCTGGACTTACATTCTGTTTTTATGTCCAGCGGGTCATTTTATGCGAAGTATTTTTTAACTGCATCTGAATTCACAGGGGATGGGAAATCTTCACCATCCATGGTGCTGAGCATCAGTGCCCCACCAGAGAAAACTTTCTTTACAACGAATGGTCCTTCATAATTTGGAGTCCATTTGCCCCTGTGGTCTGTATGAGGAGGGAGGATTCTTTTCAACACAAGATCCCCTACTTGGTACTCTCGGTGCCTGACTTTCTGATCGAAGGCCTTCTTCATTCTCTTCTGATATAACTGCCCGTGGCAGATTGCAGCCAATCTTTTCTCTTCAATCAGACTCAATTGTTCGAATCGGGACCGAACCCATTCTGTTTCACTCAGTTTAACATCCATTAATACCCGTAACGAGGGTAGTTCAACTTCGACAGGTAGGACTGCCTCCATACCATACACAAGTTGATACGGTGTTGCCCCAGTGGACGTTCTGATTGATGTGCGGTACCCATGCAAGGCAAACGGTAGCATTTCATGCCAGTCTTTGTACGTGACTACCATCTTCTGCACAATCTTCTTAATATTCTTATTTGCTGCCTCAACAGCGCCGTTCATCTTTGGCCTGTAAGGAGAAGAATTGTGATGTTGGATCTTGAAGTCCCGGCATAGCTCAGCCATC
Organism: Lathyrus aphaca; assembly: GCA_963966055.1. Lineage (NCBI taxonomy): Eukaryota > Viridiplantae > Streptophyta > Magnoliopsida > Fabales > Fabaceae > Lathyrus > Lathyrus aphaca. The sequence goes on along the minus strand of OZ014523.1, from coordinate 220,746,299 downwards.
ATCTTGTTGTTGAGATTGGAACCATTATCAGTAATGATTCGCTCGGGCACTCCATACCGACAGATGATATCTCTCTTCAGAAATCAGGCTACCACTTGTCTTGTAACATTTGCATATGAGGCTGCTTCAACCCACTTGGTGAAATAGTCGATGGCGACCAGGATAAATCTGTGACCATTTGAAGCAGTTGGCTCAATCTTGCCAATCATATCAATGCCCCACATAGCAAAGGGCCATGGTGAAGACATGATGTTCAAAGGATTGGGAGGCACATGCACCTTATCCGCGTAGATCTGGCACTTATGACATTTTCTGGCGTAAGCACAACAGTCTGCATCCATTGTGATCCAGTAATAGCCTGATCTTAATAACCTTTTAGCCATTGCATGTCCTCCAGCATGGGTACCAAAAGATCCTTCGTGCACTTCATGCATCAACAAATCTGCTTCTGTCTTATCAACACATCTGAGGAGTACCATATCAAAGTTCCGTTTATATAAAGACCCATCAGTGTTCAGAAAGAAACTTCCAGCAAGCCTTCTCAAAGTCTTCTTATCATTGGAAGATGCCCCAGGTGGGTATGTTCGATCCTCTAAGAAGCACTTAATGTCATGGAACCAAGGCTTGTCATCCTTGACAACATCCGCTGCAAATACATATGCTGGTCTGTCTAGTCTGGACACTGAAATCTGGGGTACAAAGTTAGCCGTTTGAACTTTGATCATGGATGAAATGGTAGCAAGAGCATCTGCAAACTGATTCTCGTCCCGAGGGATATACTCAAGCTTGACTGTTGTGAAGAAAGTCAATAACCTCCTTGTATAATCCCTGTAAGGTATCAGATGATCCTGGTGAGTGTACCACTTCCCGTTGGTCTGATTGACTACCAAAGCTGAATCTCCGAATACAGTCAAAGTTTTGATCCTGAGGTCAATGACTTCCTCAAGACCCATAATGCAAGCTTCGTATTCAGCTTCGTTGTTAGTGCAGTTGAAAGCGAGTTTTGCCGAGAAAGGCATGTGAACTCCTTTAGGTGTAATGAGTACTGCACCAACACCACGGCCATTCATGTTAACAGCCCCATCAAACATCATAGTCCATTCTGCCTCCGGGTCAGGCCCTTCGGTGTGAATAGGCTCTTCGTGATCTTTTGCTTTAATGAACATGATGTCTTCATCAGGGAAGTCAAACCTCATAGGCTGGTAGTCATCAATGGGTTGCTCAGCAAGATATTCAGATAGTACACTGCCCTTGATGGCTTTCTGAGATGTGTACTGTATGTCGTATTCTGTAAGGATCATTTGCCATCTTGCAACCCGTCCGGTAAGAGCTGGCTTCTCGAAAATGTACTTAACTGGATCCATTTTTGAGATTAACAAGGTAGTGTGGGTCAGCATATACTGTCTCAGTCGGCGAGCAGCCCACGCTAAAGCACAGCAAGTTTTCTCGAGCAGTGAATAACGCTGTTCACAGTCGGTAAACTTTTTGCTTAGGTAGTATATTGCATACTCTTTTCGACCAGACTCGTCATGTTGGCCCAGCACACACCCCATTGACTCTTCTAACACTGTCAAGTACATAATCAGAGGTCTTCCTTCTACTGGAGGCATGAGGATTGGAGGTTCTTGTAAGTATTCTTTGATCTTGTCAAAAGCCTTCTGGCAATCTTCGTTCCACCTGACCGTCTGTTCTTTTCTTAACAGCTTGAACAAAGGTTCACAGGTTGCTGTGAGGTGAGATATGAACCGCGAAATGTAGTTCAATCGGCCTAAGAACCCTCGAACTTCTTTCTCAGTTTTCGGTGCAGGCATCTCTTGGATGGCTTTGACTTTATCAGGGTCAACTTCAATCCCTTTTTCGCTTACAATAAATCCCAGCAGTTTACCGGATCGCACCCCGAATGTGCATTTGTTGGGGTTCAGCTTTAGTTGGTACTTCCTCAGGCGCTTGAACAACTTCAGCAGATTTACCAGGTGATCTTCCTCTGTAAGGGACTTGGCGATCATATCATCCACATAACATTCTATTTCTTTGTGGATCATATCGTGGAATAATGTCACCATAGCCCGTTGGTATGTTGCACCAGCATTCTTCAGTCCGAATGGCATCACTTTGTAACAGAACGTGCCCCAAGGTGTAATGAATGTTGTCTTCTCCATGTCTTCAGGTGACATCTTGATCTGATTATATCCTGAAAATCCATCCATGAAGGAGAATACCGAGAACTGAGCCGTGTTATCCACCAATACATCAATGTGAGGTAATGGGAAGTCATCTTTCGGGCTGGCTCTGTTCAGATCCCGGTAGTCAACACACATTCTTACTTTGCCGTCTTTCTTAGGCACAGGTACTATATTAGCAACCCACGGTGGATAGCTAGTCACAGCAAGGAACCCGGCGTCCCATTGCTTTTGTACCTCTTCCTTGATTTTCATAGCCATGTCTGGGCGAGTTCGGCGCAGCTTCTGTTTGACTGGTGGGCATTCTTCCCTTAGAGGCAGCTTGTGCACAACAATGTCGGTATCCAACCCTGGCATGTCTTGATACGACCAAGCAAACACATCAACATACTCTTGAAGCAGATCTATCAGCTGTCTCTTCACTGAGTCTTGCAGGCAGGCCCCGATTTTAACCTCTTTCACGTCTTCCTCTGTACCAAGATTAATCACTTCAATCTCCTCCTGGTGAGGAGTAATAACCTTTTCCTCTTGTCTTAACAACCTGGCTAGCTCTTCAGGAAGCTCATATTCTTCATCAACCCCTTCATCAGCTTGATTGATTGGATTGTCAAAGTCATACGATGTCATAGCCGTGCTGTTGTCGGTGCTGTCAGGAAGGCACTCTCTGCAAGGGTTAAGTTTGTTCATTTTAGTGATTGATTTTAATCTTGCTTTAGAAAAAGTGAAATGAAGTTATCATTTTGAAAACACCGCCATTTATTTTTGTACAAAAAGAAAAATGGAAAAACAGTGAGCATAAAAGAAAAAGACTCGTTTGCAAAAAGATGTCTGATATTTCATTAATTTAATCTTGTTTGCACAAAAGTACAGATGGCCCTGATTACAAAATGAGTCTTGTCATCTTGGGCAAGATGCAAGACTTTGATGCATGCTATAAAAATACAGGAAATAATAATTACTCTGCATGAGTAACTCTTATAATTTCCTGGGAAGACCAGTTCGAGACACTGCTCCCCGGGATCTTTGGACGAATCCAATTCTCCAGATTGCGCTCCTCTTCCAGCTCGTCTTCCAGACAGTTGATAGCATCGGGGGTGAGCATCCCCCCACTGACAAAACCTGGCTCTGCAGCAGCCTTTGCCTGATGTTGAGTTGGTCTGTAACCCAACCCAAACTTGTCCTTCTTCTCCTCCACAGCTAAAACCTTGCCCCAGCCTAGGGCAGTTCCTTCTTCAACAACCCTCCGGGCTTGTTGGTATGATGACATTGGAGTACCAGATACAGCAGATGCTTCATTCACATTCAAAGCTTCAAACCCCTGGCTCATTGTTTCATGGATCTCTCCATCCATTTCAATGTACTTATAGGTTGCCAGGTGGCTGACAAAAATGTCCTCCTCTCCACAGATTGTGACAACTTGGCCTTCCCACTCAAATTTTAACTTTTGGTGAAGGGTAGACGTTATTGCGCCGGCGGCGTGAATCCAGGGTCTACCCAACAAACAGCTGTAGGCGGGCTGAATGTCCATCACATAAAAGATAGTTTTAAAGGTCTGTGGGCCAATTGTCACAGGTAGCTCAATCTCTCCCAGAACCGATCTCTTCGAACCATCAAAGGCTCGTACCACCAGGTTGCTGGGTCTCAATGCCAATCCATCATATTCTAACTTCACCAGAGCCTTCTTTGGTAAGACATTCAGGGAAGATCCTGTGTCCACCAGCACATGAGAAAGGACAGCTCCTTTGCATTCCATGGTTATGTGCAAGGCTTTGTTGTGGTTGCGGCCATCCGCTGTCAAGTCAGAATTAGTAAACCCTAGCCCATTGCTAGCAGTAACATTTCCAACCACGGTTTCCAATTGGTTGACAGTAATCTCCTCAGGCACGTAAGCTGCGTGCAGGACTTTAAGTAGTGCATTCCGATGGGCTTCGGAGCACATAAGCAGCGAGAGGATCGAGATTTTGGATGGCGTCTGGTGAAGTTGATCCACAATTTTGTAATCACTCTTTTTGATGATTCTCATAAACTCATCAACTTCTTGATCGAACGGTGTCTTCAAGGCTTCTTTGGCAGCTGGATCTTCCTGCACCGGGCTCTTTCCTTTTGCCTTGGCAGCAGCTTCTGCTTCGGCAGTAGGTCTTTGAACTTGTGAGGCGAAGAGACGTCCGCTTCGAGTGAAGCCTCCGCCCCCCCCCCCCACATTATCTACTTGTGGTGCAGGTGCTGATGTTTCAAGAGTGATTCTTTTCCCTTCACAGTACACGTCAGAGCCATAGTGCCAAGGGATGGCCCTATTGCTTTCATATGGTACTGGTCCAGGTACCGTGACAGTAAATGGACTGATTGCTGCTGCTGAAGGGACTGTAATTGTCTGTGGATCATAAAAGATGGTAACTGGTGCTCTGGTGGGAGCAGCACCTTCTGAATGGTAGGCGGAGTTATTTTCAGGATCGTAGAATATGGTAACAGTGGAGACATCTTCATGATTGATTGCTGGTGTTGTAGGAGGTGTTGTTGGAAGGACTGATGTTGTTGTTGATGGAGATTCGAAATGGAATGAAGCTGAAGTTGTAGCAGGAGAAACTGTTGAAAACTGATCATTTGGGAGGACAGGTGAAGTATTGGTTGATGTTGCTGGTGAATTATCGGGAACAATAGTTGCTGCGGTTGTAGGAGGTTCTGAGACTGTTGCTGATGAGGTTGTTGGGTTTGTCGGAAATGATGTAGTGATCTGTAGCAAGCCACTCTGAATAAGGCTGTCAATGCCATTCCTCAGGTCTTCACACCCATTCCATGAAATATTGCAGTAGGGACACCCTAGTTCACACCCCGGAAATATTTGGTTTTCTCGGAGTTGAGCTTTGATTTCCACCAATGGTGTCCTGATCTGATCCACACTGGTTATTAAATAAGACGGTTGGTCTTCTTCAATAGCGTTAATTCGAGGACCACCATGGTTTGGCATTGGGTTTTTATTGACATTGGGCGGAGGTGCAAAATTCAGAGCCTTGGAGTCTACCAAGTCTTGTACCTTCATATGCAGAGCCCTGCATTTTTCTGTACTGTGACCAGGTGCGTTTGAATGAAAAGCACACCTAGCATTGGAGTCATAGTTTCTTGGTAGACTGTTGGGATCCGGAGGTGCCAACGTTCTTAGCTCAACCAGGTTGAGTTTCAGAAGTTGTGGCAGCAAGGCAGCATACGGCATTGGGATCGGGTCGATCACTCGGTTAGCTTGGGATGGTCTTTGTTGGAATGGCCTTTGTTGATTGTTGTTGTTGGAGTTGTTGTTGAAGTTCCTTGGAGGATATTGATTCTGCTGATACTGGGGTTGTTGTTGGAAGTTTTGTTGCGGAGGTTGATAGACTGGCTGAGGATGTGCTGGAGCAGGGATAGTGACTGCTGCTATTGACCTCTGAACATATTGGGGCCTACCCCTGTTGGTGTGAATGGCATTGGTCTCGCCAGTTCTTCTCGGGCCTGCAAAAGGCTTTCTTGTACTACTGGACGAGCTTGCACCGTTATCAGAGATCTTACCCATTTTTAACAGGCTTTCAATTCTCTCCCCAGCTATAACAACATCTGCGAAGCTAGTGGAAGAGAAAGCAGCCAACCTGTCAATATACGTTCCCTGGAGAGTGTTCATAAACATGTCTGCCATTTCTCTCTCAGACATTGGTGGTTGAACGGCAGCAGCCAATTGCCTCCATCTCTGGGCATATTCTCGGAAACTTTCCCTTGACGACTATGACATTCCCATTAGGAGAGTCCTGTTGGGCGCCATGTCTAGATTATACTGATACTGTCTGATGAAGGCCTCTGCCAGGTCCTTCCAGCATCTTACAGTTGCCCTTGTCAAGTGGGAATACCATTCCCTTGATGCTCCAGTCAAGCTATCTTCGAAGTAGAACATCCAAAGTTTCTCATCCATTGTATAGGCCTTCAGCCTTCCCAGAAATGATTGCAAATGAGTCCGGGGGCATGAAGTCCCATTATACTTTTCGAAACAAGGAGGTTTGAACTTATGGGGGATCCTGACCCCGTCTACCAATCCCATGTCCATGACGTCGAACCCCAAAGAGTTTTGAGACTCCAGTGATCTCAACTTCTCAGCTATTTCTTCCAATCGTCTATCATATGTTTCCTCTCCAGCACCCATTACTGTAAATTGGTCCTCCTGAGGATCTTCTTGAAGTACTCACCCTGCTGTGGCAGTCCCTTGTATATTGACTGGGATGTTGGCCTCTGGATGGAGATGGGGTCCAAAAACCGGGGGATTGACATGAGGTTGGACCCTCTCGTTGTTACTTGTGCCAGCAGTCCCCACATGGGGCTCCTCTTGATTCCTTCCTTCTACCAAAGTTCTGAGCCTCTCCTGGCTTTGAGCTAAGTTGTTCATCACTTCCATGAACTGTGTTATCTGGGTTCTCATCTCCAGCCTTTCGTTGGCCATCTGGTTTCTGACCTCCGTAAGGTCTTGTTGCATCTGGTCCATCTGGATTCCCGGAAGGTTGTTTCTAGTTGGGTACCTGTGTGGCCTGTTGAGAGGAAATACCCGGCGGCGAGCAATAATTCCTGAGCATCACAACAGAGGTTAGCAACAACAAAACAAAAACCTACAAAACAAACAAAAGGGTTAGCATGCAATGCAGTTATGCTTATTTGTTCTCAAGGTATCCGGTTTGGCCTTCAGTTTTGACCCTTCCAGACCCTTGAAGATGCTGCTGTTGAAGTTGCTTTTGATGTGAACCCAGATAGAAACCAACACAAATATATTACAAAGGTGAAATAATACAATTTGTTCATTTTACAACACCGGCCCCCTAAGGGGTCAAAATACATCACAAAAAACAAAAGTACATGGAAAAGGAACAACAACAAGCAAATGATCAAACTCCAAGGCCAAACTCATCCTCACGAACTTCCTTGAGAAGTGCTTCGGTCACAGGATCAGCCGGATGCTCCGTAAGATTTCTGATGAGAAGGTTTCTTGTTGCAACAGCTGCAGTCAACTTCCTGTTCTGACTTTGGTCCTTAGACCTCTTCACTCCAGCTCTGATTTCTAGCTCTGATATTTCCTTCTGGGCTGCTGCCAGGGCTTTTTCCATCTGCTCCATCTTGTCCTGGACTCTCTTGTCTTCTAGAGTACGGGCCTCAGTGATCCGGACCCACCTGGCCTGACTCTCTTTCAGGTACAAGTCTGTCCTCGCCCTCTGGAACTGGGCTTCTTTACAAGCATTCTTCAGAATCTGTTCACCAGCTTTAGACTTGTTGATATAATCTCCAGACTTCTCAATTTTAGTCAAGTGTTCCACTCTCAGCTTCTCCAATCTCTCAATCTCCCTCACACCTTCACTCCTCTCCCGGAGGGTCTTCTGCAAGGCCTGGGTTAACTTCTCATTTCTTTCCTTCAAGCTCTCAAACTCCTCCAAACTGATAGTGGCAGGGGGTGGTGCTGAAGATGACTCAGGCATGTCGTCTATGGTAAAGGGCATTCCAGAGAATTGGGCCCTAGCATGGGACCACTCATAATATTGTGCTGATGCCACATTATTGCACTTACCCAGAATGGTGATTCCCTTAGTTTGAACATGATCCCAGGCCCAGACAGCCTGCCTAACAACAGCCAAACTAATCTTGTTCTCACAGTAGAGGGTCTCAATCAGGTCCTGTGTCTTAGGAGTATGGACCAATGCATAGCCCAACTGCCTTCTGAACAGCAGAGGGTTGTAATTGATACTTCCATTGACCCCTATTAAAGGCACATTGGGAAAGTGCCCACAGCTTGTAATGATATCTCTGCCCTTGGTGCTTTGAGTACACCATCTGATGTCTGCTGAAGTGAGAGTAGTGAGCCTCTTAGCCCAGTTGCTTTGCTGATGAGGATTTAGGAATGCATCTGTCCTGGGTAGATGCTTAAGAAGCCAAGCATGGAATAATGGAGCACAACACCTCACTAGCCTTCCCCTCTGCTTCTCATTCTTCTGATGTACTGAGTAATAGAGATCTCCTAGAAAAGTTGGCACTGGGTTCTTCAGGATGAGCAAATGGATTGCATTTTTGCTAATGAATCGAGGCTCATCTGCAAACAACACAATTCCATATATGCACAAGGCCAGCAGGGCACAAACAGCTTTCCATTCTCCTAGAGAAGCCTTCAAGGTAGCTTGAGAAATTAAGAAGTCCAGATGAAATCCAGGGATCCCAGCTTTAGAGGTCATATGCTGCTCAATCAAAGCAGGTTCCAGGTGCAAAGCTTTTGCTACCTCTCCATTGCTGGGAGAGACCATTTCAGGGTTGAAAGGGATTTCTCTTTTGATAGACAGACCAATCAATGATGAGTATTCTTCCAGAAGAGGACCCAACTGAAAGTCTTGAAAGGTGAAACATCTCAATGGGGGGTCATAGAACTGAATACAGGTATGGATCAGGCTTCTCTGAGATGGGTCCAGATCCATGACCAAGTCAAGTATATCCCCATAATGATCCCTGAACAAAGGTACGTGATCTGGAGTGATCAAGGTTTGGATCCTCCTGATGTCTGATAAGTCTGGTTGGAAGAAATGATAGGTGATGTTGCTTTTCTTTGGAGCCATGATGCTGAGACTGAGTAGGATAAGTGCTGATGAAGATGCTGAGGAGTGGGCCACTGGCTGGCTAGTGCTAGTAACTGAAGTATATGGCTGACAGGCTGAAGCAAGTGCTGGTGGAGATAGGTCAAAACTGCAGATGGGGTCAAAACCAAAACCAAAGATGAAGGTGGATACCCTGAAACACAAATAAGCAAATGTTAATATGATGCAATGGGTATGTATGCAAATGAAATGCAAGGGTTTGTGACTGAGCTGGATCTGATTAACTGCCTTGGTGTAGATCCATGTGTGTTCAAGAATTCCAGATGGAGGTCTATAAATCCAGTAGCCAGGGTGGGGGACTCAAATAAAGAGCCACATGTCCAGGGTTTAGAATCACAAGAACTATCCAACATGGAGTATTCTTAACAAAGTCAAAGTAACAGGGTATTCTGAGGTCAAGGTACCTGCAAACCTGTAAACAACCCAACCCACTCACAGGTGGTGATCTAGAACAAGGATCCTCAGACTTGGATCAGTTATGAGAAGTGTAAACACTTCTAACCCGGAGGTACAGTGTTTACAATAACCATAACAATTCCTCCTCTAATTCACCTCAGTTTCTGAAGGTCAATACTAAAAGGTCATCCAGACTTAGCAGGCTTCCCAGATAGCCCTAGCATTGCAGGAAATCTGCAACACAGAGTTCTCAAGAAGAAACCCATATCTGAACCGTGTTTCATATTCCCGCACCAGACCGAAATGGAATGGGAAAGAATATGATTCACTCTAGCCTAGGTGTCACTCAGGTCCCAGGTATAGGACCTTAACTCTCAATGAAACACCCACCCACCAAGGCAAACAACAGACCCAGCCAGCAACAGTAACAGTATGATATATGCAAAACTAAAAAGAAAGCAATAAAGTAACTGTACATAAAGAAAAAATAAATACAAATATACAAACACAGATAGCACATAACACCCCAGTAAACACAAATCAAACAAGCGCTAGGAGGAACCCACAAAAAGAACCAGAAGCCCTGGTTGCAATATAAGCCTCCCCAGCAGAGTCGCCAAGATGTCGCTCCCGACAAATGAAACCGGGTCAGATGAAGGTACAGACGCGAACGGTCGGCGAAAGGGACAATGAGAACACACAGCCGTGAACTCACTGGAGAATGAATAGAGTCGCCAGCTAGGCATTTTTATCCCGGAGGAAAGGCAATGCTGCATAGACCTAGAAAGATACGGATAAGACGGTTTGCGAACCAGAGAGACTGAGAAAGGGGGTTGGTTACAACCTGGGAAGGTATTAGCACCCAGATTGTCCGTCGTACTCGACGGGATCCACGCTTAAAAGATTTGTGTTATAAAGGGGTAGTGTCAGTGCAATTTGTGTGTAAAATAGCTGGAAAGGAATGTACAGGTGTCAGTGTAAAGAAGTGAAGTGTATATATATAGTGTCAGTGTAAGGACAAGAATGAAATGCTCAAGATCATGAGGCTTAAAAGAATAAAGCTGGAGGAGGGGGAATATACAGAGACTTTTGTTCGATAACCGTTAAGTTATGCCTACGTATCCTCTCGTGCAATGAGGAAGTCAGAACACCGTAGTTCGACCCAAAGAGACTGAAAGAAATTGACTTGTGAACTGCTTGCTTGCCTATGCTCAAGTGTATGACCTGTCTGGCTCAGGTGCTAACTGTCTTGCATTAGACGGAAGAAGCAAGTTCTCGTTTGTGAGTGAATGAGATGAGAAAAGAATCCCGGAGGAGACGATTATTGTTTGTTTTTGAGTTTTCAGTCTTTTATTGCTTTTTGAAGATTTGTCATAAGTTAATGAGCTTAAGCCTAAACCAATGGATTTAGTAAACTCATCACATCTTCCCTCTGATTAGGGGTAATGAGAATACCTTAAGTGTGAAGTCAGATTCTCACACTTAATCACCTTTGGTATAGGATTAAGATCATTAACCTACTTGTGATTATTTAGATGTTTTTGTGGTTTTTGGTTTAGTGTTAAGTAATGAGGTTAAGCCATAATCAGGGATTAAACAGACTCATTACACCATCCTAATAGAAGGATAATAGATGAGCATGTTTAAGCTGAGGAAAGCTCCTCAACTTAATCCATGATTAGGGATTAAATTCATGACAAAACAAGCCTTTGATTAAGTGGATTTTATTTAATGGTATGATGATGAAGTGTTTTTTATAGTTTGTAAGACAACTTGAGGGAGACTTGTCCATTAACACTAGGGTTAGTCCTTCTTAACCACTTAAGGAAGAATTAGAACCCTAATGCAAGGCCCAAGTTACAAGTGTGATGTCTTGATAATTATTAAGTGGATTGCTTAAAAGATTTAAACACCTTAAGGGTTTAATACTTAGGATTAAAGTTATACACTCCATCCTAAAAGAAGGATGCAGGCATAAGCTTAATCACAAAGTCTTAAAGCCTTTAGGGTTTAGTCTCTGATTATGAGATGAGAAGAGAAGACTCAAAGAGAGACACAAAGGTAAAACTATAAGGGGAGACTAATCAAAACCCTAATTCATTATCATGCTTGGTTGTTCCTAAGGTTTGTGAGGTTTGCAAGAACAATCTTCAAAGGAGCCACCAGGAAGCAGATGAACAAGATCAAGAGAAGCAAAGTGACTTTGCTTCATTCAAAAAGTCAAGTCACTTGAAGAAAGAAAGTGGGAGGAAGAAGAATGAGCAAGCTCAAACTCAAACACATATAAGAATTCAGCAATGGATGCAAGAGAGATGAAAAGAAAAGTTATGAGAAGTGAAGGCAAATTCACTTCCCAAGTTTACTTACCACCTGAAATGTTAGAAAGAAATGCAATGCAATGCTAAATGAAATGAAATGGTATGATGATAGACCAAACCAGAAGCATGTTGATGATGAAAATGATGCTATGAGATGCTGCAAACATGAGGCAAGGCATGGGGATGCTCATACAAGATTATGAATGCAAATGATGCAAGTTAAGGAGCATGAACAAGCATGGAAAGTTATGAATCATACAAGACAAATGACATGGCAAACATGTAATGCAATGACCAAACATGCTTCCTACATGTCCTAAGATGTCAAATGGATCACAAGAATGCACAAAATGCAAAGACAAGTCATGTTATGCAAGAGAATGCAAGAAGGATGCAAGAGAAATCCCAAATTAGGGTTCATGAATCAAACATCAAACAAAAACCCAAAACAGAAGCAAACCTTAAGATAAAAAATGGAAAATGCTACCCAAAGAAACCCTAAACCTATAATGAACCACTGCCCAAAGGGGAGCTCTCAACTCTCAACCAAACTCAAGATATGATTTTTACAAGTTATTAGGGTTTTTTAGGGTTCTTAACAAAAGAAATGCCAAACAATTAGAAAATGCAAGATCAAATCATGGCCATTTTACCCTAGAAACTACATGCTAAACATAAAACAATGCAAGAAGAATCAATGTCTCAACCTTCTCCAATAGGCAGAAATGAATTTTTGAATCCATGATCAAAATAATGCACAAAATATGATTTAATTCAATGAAAAAATTCTTAAAATGCATCAAGATCAAAAAAGAAATTTGGTTTGAAGGTTGGACAATGTTTCTAAATGTCTTAGAACATTTCATGAATTTTTTTGTAATTTTTAAATACCTAAAAGTATTTTTAATTAATTAATTCCCATTAATCAATTAAAAATAATTTGGGGTGAATGGGTGAGGGCAAATTTGGGGTGTTTACAGCAGGCATCTCTTGTATAGCTTTTACCTTTGCAGGATCTACTTCAATACCTTTACCACTGACAATAAAACCCAGAAGTTTTCCAGATCTAACTCCGAAAGTACACTTGTTTGGATTTAACCTCAACTTGTATTTCTTCAACCTATCAAATAACTTGTACAGGTGATCAAAATGCTCTTCTTTATTTTGAGATTTGCCTATCATATCATCCACATATACCTCTATCTCATGGTGAATCATATCATAGAATAAAGCTACCATAGCACGCTGATATGTTGCCCCAGCATTCTTCAAACCAAATGGAATTACCTTATAGCAGAAAGTGCCCCATTGTGTAACAAATGTAGTCTTCTCCATATCTTCAGGTGCCATCTTAATCTGATTATACCCAGAGAAACCATCCATAAAAGAGAATACCTTATGTTGAGCAGTGTTGTCTACCAGAACATCAATATGTGGAAGTGGAAAGTCATCTTTGGGGTTAGCTCTGTTCAAATCCCTGTAATCTACATACATGCGTACTTTACCATATTTCTTAGGCACCGGCACCACGTTTGCAACCCATTGTGAATAAGAAGTAACAGCTAAAAACCCTGCATTGAATTGTTTCATCACCTCTGCCTTAATCTTTTCTGACATATCAGGACGCATACGACGAACTTTCTGTTTTATTGGACGACAATCCTCTTTCACTGGTAGACGGTGAACCATAATATCTGTATTCAATCCCGGAATATCTTCATAAGACCAATCAAAAACTTCCACATAGTCATGTAACATCTGAATCAACCTGTTCTTGATACCATCCTCCAGTTCAGCACCTATTTTAATCTCTTTCCTGATTTCCTCGGTTCCTAAGTTCACAACTTCAATTGGTTCCTCATGTGGTTGTATAGTTTTGTCTTATTGTTGTAGTAATTTAGCCAACTCTACTGGTACTTCACAATCTTCCTCCTTTCCATCCTCGACTTGATAGATCGGATTCTCGAAGTCATAATTGGCAATAGCAGAATTGTTATCAATAGGATCCAGAGTGGATGAAGATCTGCATTTTAGTGACGTGGGTGTGTGTAAGAACACATAGCTTTTTTTTTATAAAAGGAAAAAGTAAAAGAAAGACAAAGAGCGTAATATTTACGAAAGCGAGAAACGTCCATTGATTTTATTGAATGAAAATATGCAAATGAAATGACAACCCTAACAAGTATACTGTTGTGGCCCGGGCAAGGCACAAGGCTTAAAAGTATTTAAATGTTCCAAGTTACAAAAGATAAATTTAGAAAAATGAAATAACATTTACTCCTGACTAAAGGAGATAGGAATAACGCCTTCAACCTTCCAATTGTGGAGTCCATCCCCCATGAGTGATAAGAGCAGCACGAGCACGACGAACAGCCTTCTGAGATTCTGCAGTAAAACCCAAACCAAACTTGTCAGACTTGTAAGGAATGTCAGGAAGCTGACCCCAAATAGTACAACCACCTTCTTCAACCACAACTCTAGCATCTTTGAGGGAGGCCATCGTAGGAGGCACTCTGGTAATCACAGGAACTCTTTTAACAACAGCGAGAACTTCAGTAGTAGGAACGACTTGAAGAACCACTTCAAATATTTGGCAAGGAGTCTCAACAAATTCACCCTACATCTCAACATATTTAAAAGTATTCACATGACTGACCATGTACTCTTCTTCACCATAAACAGTGACAATCTTTCCTTTCACCAGATATTTCAACTTCTGATGTAAAATGGAAGTCACAACACCTGCCCCATGGATCCAGGGGCACCCAAGCAAACAGGAATATGCAGGACGAATATCCATCACATAGAAAGTGGAATCAAAGACTTTAGAGCCTACTTTGATTGGAAGATCCATATCTCCATGCACCATTCTTCTTGAACCATCAAAGGCCCTCACCACCACATTACTTGGTCTTAACACTACATCCTTCAAGTTGACTTTGTCTAGAACCTCCTTAGGTAATACATTCAACGAAGAACCATTATCCACCAATACATGAGACAAAGTAGTGCCCCTACACTCAATGGAGACGTGCAGAGCACTATTATGGTTTCTTTTAGCAGGAGTCAGATCAACATCAGTAAAACCTAAACCATTATCACTAGTTAGATGAGCAACACAATTTTCAAATTGGTCCACAGAGATTTCATGTGGCACATGAATAGTCTTCAAGAATTTGATTAAAGCCTTGGCATGGGCTTCAGAACACAATAGTAGAGATAACATGGAGATTTAGGAGGGAGTATGCCCCACTGGTCAGCAACATCATAATCACTCTTGCGGATGATCTTCAGTACTTCTTCCATCTGCTTAGAGAGATCTTCACTAACTGGTGATTCAGCTTGAACAGGTTCAATCAATGGTCCTTTGCCCCGAGCCTCAGTACTTGGCCCAAAGTTAGAGATATGAACTGGAGTAGCAGCAGTCTTTGAGGTGTCTTCTGGAGAGAAAATTATTCCACTCCTGGTAACCTTACTGGATCCAGCAATATTGTCCACATCAAGATTAACATCAGTAACAGGTGCATCAGTCAAAGGATCTTGTTTGACACCATGGATATAAACATCAGAACCATAATTCCAGGGTATAGCCTTTTCAGAGGTATATGGGATATGACCAGGAGTAGTAATAATCATTGGAGCCACCTTTGGTTCAGCAGTAATCTTCACAGGACCCTTAGAAGTGATCCTCACTGGACCATTAGAAGTAATCTTCACATGAATCATGTTAACCATACCCACATCTTCAACTTTCAAATCCTGAGCCAAACCTCCACACAGACTCTGTGTAGAAGGGGTCCTAAAAAATAGTATAGTATAGTTATCTATCAGGCGTTGAATACCTGACCTCAACCTCTAACAACTATCAGGTTTATTGGCACAGTAAAAACAATCTTCCCTGCAACCCGGAAATAAACTGGCTTGCACAAGTTTCTTCTTGACAATAGCTAAAGGAGTAGTTATTTCAGCCACAGTACGAACATAAAAAACTTCATCAACAACATTGACAATCTTCTTATGTTTAGGCATAGGAGCAGTAATCACATTAGGAGTTTCTGGAGGGTCAAACTCAATTTCTCCATTCTTAATCATATCTTAAATTTTGTTCTTCAATGACCAGCAACTGTTAGTATCATGGCCAGGGCTATTAGAATGGTA
Organism: Lathyrus aphaca; assembly: GCA_963966055.1. Classification (NCBI taxonomy): domain Eukaryota; kingdom Viridiplantae; phylum Streptophyta; class Magnoliopsida; order Fabales; family Fabaceae; genus Lathyrus; species Lathyrus aphaca. The sequence continues at coordinate 220,730,612 of OZ014523.1, read as the reverse complement.
TGCACACCTTGCATTGGGATTGTAACGAGAAGAGGAAGTATTGATATTTTGTGGTGGGTCCTTCAAAGTGATCAATTATCTTTTCAACATATGTTGCAAAGCCTGAGCCAACGACATATTGAGTTTGGTAAATTGCCTCCTAGGCTTGGGATGACTATTCTGTTGTTGCTCTTGTGGTGGAGGTGTAGGATTAGAAATCAAAACAGCTCCCACAGATTGGTTATGATCATTACGACCATGTTGGCCATTCACAACATTGGATTCCTTCTTCCCATGAGGGGGCTTCTTGGTGATACTTGAAGAAACGACTATCTGAATCTTTCCACTTTGTATCCCATTTTCCACACGCTCTCCAGTCATTATCAACTAAGTGAAGCCAGATGATGAGCTTCCAATGAGATGACTATAGAAAGGACCAATCAACGTACTCATGAACATATAAACTAATTCCCTGTCAGTCAAAGGGGGTTGAACCCTACTTGCCAGATCTCTCCATTTCTGAGCATACTCCTTGAAACTTTCTTTGGCATCCATGGACATGCTTTGGAGATGCATGCGAGTTGGTGCTAAATCAGAATTGTATTGGTACTGCTTATAGAAAGCCTCAGCAAGATCATTCCAGTTGCGAATGTTGGTACTCTCCAGTTGATAATACCATTCCAGTTGGGATCCAGACAAACTCTCTTGAAAGAAATGTATCCATAACTTCTTATCAGGAGTATGGGGTTGAATTCTTCTGACATAAGACCTTAAATGCAGTTTTGGGCAAGACACACGATCATACACCACAAAAGTAGGAACCTTGAAACCCATAGGGATGGAGACTCCAGAAATCAAACTCAAATCTTCAAAGTCAAACCCATAATTCTTTTGTAGTTCCATAGCATTCATTCTGTCCACCAACATCTTATAATTTTCTTCACTAGTAGGATCATGATAATAGTTCTCCTTAAAATCAGAATCTTCCACGGTATCATGGAGACTGCCTCCTTCTCTCTCAGAATTTTCAGACTCAAGATTCTCAACATCTTCCTCTTTCTTGACAGGACCTCTGAATCTTCAACCCATGTTGATGAAGCCCACTAATTTTCTGGTCTTCTTCTTTTTCTTGGTTAAGAGTGCCTTCAGCTCATCTTGTCCCCTTGAAAAATTCAAAAACATTTCTTGAAATTGTGCATTCTGAGTCTGGAGATCCTTAACAATTTGTTCGAGAGCCATTTTTGCTGAAATAAACAGCGAGAAGATAAGATACATGTTCATAAGAAACATGTGATGTAATGATATGATATGTATATGTTTATGCAATGTTTTCAAGGACTGCAAGATTTAAATTTTTTTAAAGAAAACAAGAACAAAATTTCATTAGTAAATACTTAATATAAGTTTTTCCCCTTGGGCTTACAAAGAAATAACAATAAAATACAAAAGATAAATATATGGGGTTTTAAGTCTCCCATGGACGCTTCCTCTTTGTGTGGAGGTACTTGTTGAGGTTTTGCTCCTCGTGAAGTTGCCTTGTTAGCTCCAAAATTCTTTAATGACCAGCTCTGAAATGAGTCTCAAAAGTATCCCTTTGCTCCTTCAACTGAATCCAAGACTTCTACAATTCTTCCAAATCAGTAGTCATGTCCGGATGAAGGATGGTATAAGGAACATCTCCTTCAACAACAAGCTCCATAGTGACTGGTAGAACAGCAGGATATGGCATCATAAGAGTCTGAGCATGAGATCGAACCCATCTGAGATAAGGCTCCATAGGAATAGAATACTTTGGCTCCAAAGTGTTACTTTCAATCCTATTCACCTTGTTCCAAGCTCGTAAATACCTTTGACGGTAACCCTGAGGATCATTGTCGTAGTCGAACACAATACCCTGAATAAGCATGTCATGAGGACCATTACTCCAAGCATAACCAAACTGACGTAGTTCCAAAGAAGGGTTGTAGGTAATGCCCCCTCTTATGCCTAGAAGTGGCACATTAGGGAACTCCCACAACGGTCAATGATAGTAATATTCTCCATAGATCGAGAGCACCAATGAATGTTTGAATGAGAAAGTGACATGATCCTCTTAGACCACCTGAACCCTTATTCATTCTTCATCACTGATCGAGGAATGTGAGAAATAAACCACCCAGACAATAAAGGTATGCAGCACATCAGAGTCCCCCTCTCCTTCATAGTACGAGTGTAAAGAGAATGTAAGATGTCTCCAAGTAATGTAGGCACTGGATTGCGAGTCAGAAATATGTTGATGGCGTGTACGTCTATGAACTGGTCTGGATTAGGGAACAATACTAAGCCATAGATCAATAGGGCTAAGATCTCCTCAAAAGCATCATAACTCATAGCTTTCAAGAACACTTGAGCTTTCTCCCTCAATATTTTAGCAAGAATACCCTTAACTCCGCTTATCGTTTATAGGACAATGTCTGATTTCTTCAGATTTAGGGTTGCATCAATGACATCAGTTTTAGGCTCCTTCTCTAAGCCTATGAAGAGTCTCTGATCAAGGATAGGTATACCCAGTAGTTTGGAGAACTCCTCCATAGTAGGAACCAGCTGATAGTTGGGGAATGTGAAGCAATGATGTTTAGGATCAAAGAACTGAAATTAGACACTCATCATGTCTTCATTGAACCCTGAAGTGACTAGATCCAGTAGGTGACCATGCCTCTTGATGAATTGGGAGTTTTTAGAAACTTGAGAGACCAATTCCTTAAGCTTAGAAGGTATTCCTACAAAGTTGATCTGGATAGTGTTCCTACGAGCAGAAGCCATGACCTGCAACAAAGAACAAAGATAAATCTTTTGGTCCTTGAAATGGTTAGTGAAAATGCTATGATTATGATGTCATGATGATGTTATGATGTTATGCTCAATCATAAACATGTGGCACACACAAAAAAGTCACACAATAGCCCTAGGTTTAGAGGCTTGCATGAGGTTTAAAGGTAAGTACCCTCCCCTGAAGTTTAGATGGTTCATCCTGTCCTACAAAAGTAACCAGGTTCTAAGGGATCTCAATATCATTGATCCTTCCCAAGGGTGGTTGTTCAGTAGGCAACTTACTTGCCAACCAAAACCCTCCAAGTTTAGGATCTCAATGAGCATAGTATCGAGTATCAACCAACTTCAGTCTTCACTGAAGTCGGCTATCTCACTAAATTCTAAAGGCCAAGATGGGATAACTAGGGTTCTAAAAGTCAATTAGTGTATTGACAACATATGGCAGCCCCATATTATCCTTAACTTACTTAAGTAACATAAACACCAACCAAGAATTCACACTAATTATGGCCACCAGATCAACCATATCGGTATACGTCGTACAATTTCCTTGGTCTATTTCCATTTACCTAGGATACACTAGATACGGGTTAGGATCTTTCACACAAAAATCCCAACAAGTAATATAAAGCAAACAAAGCAAACAATTTAAGTGATCTAATTCCTAAGGGTACCCCTCTTTTACTTAGTAATTCCCTAGCAGAGTCGCCAGTTCTGTAACACGGTGGGAGAACTGACTTTTAGTCATGTTGCGGATAGCAAGAGTCGCCACAGAATTTTATTTTATCCAAGTGGAAAGGATATAAAAGAACATGAAAGACCTATTTTAAAAGACTTGGGTTCGGGGGGTAGGTTATATAAAGGGAAGGTGTTAGCACCCTTTATATCCATGGTTATCCATGGGCTCTTAGTTACTTAGCTCACTTAAATTGTTTTTGAAAAGTGTAGTTTGTGATTAGAAATTTTTCTAAGTACTTTATAATGATCCTCGTATGGATGTATACAAAGCCTTGTTTTGAAAAATGTTTAAGAAAGTAAGGTGTAAAAAGTAATTTTAAAAAGTGAGCAAGTAACTAGGAGGTACCTACCCTAGACTAAGGAATTCATGTTCTTATATGTTCTTTCAAGGGTAAGACTATCCCTATTATTAAGGAATAGGTAGTCATTACCTTGGATTTGTCTAAGGGACAAGCGTAGGGTCATCGTATGGTCAATGAAGGCAACAGGTAGGGGTGTCTTTTAGCAATTCGTAGGGACTATCATCATTTATTCGAAGGGACAAGGTCATTATATCGTAGGAAACCTAGTAGGGACTTGACCTTTTAAACTGGAAGGGACTTGATGATTTTTCTGTTAAGGGACATTGCTTTTTAGACACCCCACTTTCGAGGGACTTGACCATATTTAAAGGCAACCAAGAGGAATACCCTAGGAAGTGCAAGATAGCGATCAAAGATCGACTTACGTGTGTGAGTGTATATTTTTAAATATTTATATTTTTAAATTAATTATCTAAGTTATTTTAAACACAATTAGGTTTTCACACCCTAAATTACTAACCACGCAGTTTATAATAATAATTAAAAGGACGGAAAAGTAAATCTAAATTATTACAAGGCTTGGGCAGTTACAAAATATATAGGTGGAAAATAAATTACAATAATATTAAATAACTAAAGCAAGAATAAATAAAACAACATTATAAAGCAAAAAATAATAAGATTTAATAAAAGAAATAAATTAAAGAAATAATGATTAAGAAAAAAAATTAGGTTAATAAAGTTAGATTAGAAAAATTCAGGGTTTAGGGTTTAGAGAAAATTAGGTTAAATTTATAGGATTAATGAAATATTAGCGTTAGTTAAAAAAAAGGATTTTAAAATAATTTGTTAAACTTAATAAATTATTTTTTATTTACAAAATATATAAATATATACAAGAATGGTAAAAATTTAGAAATTAAAGGAATAAATTAGAAAATTTTAATTGGAAGAAAATTAATTATTTGGCTATTTATTTAGAAAATATTTTAATTATATTAATAAAATAAAATAAAACAAATTAGCAAAAAAGGAGAGAAGTAAGAAAAAGGATGGACCTGGGATTTGAACCCAGGTCCCTAACCTGGATGAAGAGGATGATAACCATCTGAGCTGCGCGCTGGTGGTGATAACGACCAGCAACATTCAATTATATATTAAACCTTCAAAATATAATTAAAATGGAAAATTTTGTTGGACACCAGGATTTGATCCCATGACCTCACGAATGCCAAGCCAGTCTCTTTACCATTAAGCCACATGGGGCGCGTCTGCTAACAAACAACAACAAATAATTATATAATAAACATGTTGAATATTGAAAAAAATGAGAAAAAGGAATGGCCTCACCCAAATTCGAACCCTGGTCCTTGTATTCATACGCGCACACCTTGACCACTAGGCTAACAAGCTTTTGCTAAAATAAAACAGAAACAAAAACATAAAATATTATATTAAGAATTTGAATTTCCAGATGGCGCCAAGCAACTTCATCTCCTTCCTTGTGACCTGCAAATTTTGCTATGAAAGTTGCTGCGAGTTTACCTGCGAATTAACATTCATAGGAAAACCTATGTTTCTTCAAACATTACGAAAACTGTAAAATTTCATCAAATTGATCATAGCATTGTGATCCTCATACCATATACAGTTCATTGATGTTATTAGAATTTATTTATATTGGTTTAATCAAGAAACCCTAAACGGCCACTATAAACCCTAACAATGGCGTTTTCACGATTAGGCCATGAATCTCCACATAAACTGTCCAGAAAGCATCTATAGGAACATACAAACATCATTAGTTAAATAAAAACAAGCAAAACACCACGAATAGTCACTATCGAAAAACGAAAAAATGCTATGAACATGCAATCGGTTCAACCATTACAATAAGATTTTGATGCTTATGAGTATTGAATCATGATCAGTGAGGACCAAGGAAGCTATTGCAACCTTTAGAATGACCTAAAATCCTCTATAACTCCAAAACCAAATGTCACTTTTTGTTGAAATTTTTTGACTTTGTTCTTATTCTTGGAGGCAGTCAAACGTGTCCCTGGGTTTGTGTCAGGTTTGTATACTTGTATGGAATCAATTTAGGTCAAAAACTTGTGGATTTATGGGCTTATGAAGTAACTTGAGTGTGAAGATTTCTCAATTTCAAATATTCAAAAGTTTCATCAATCCTTTCCAATTTTGATCCAATCTGATTTTAATTGGTTTCCAATCTTCTTAAACATGACTTAAATGACTTTCAATCAAAGATTTCATGCTTTATTTGATTTTTCATATTTTATATATATATATATTTAAATTGAATTTTAATGAATAAAATCCAAATAAATATAAAATAAATTATAAAAATCTGAATAAATAAGCATTGGGTCGTGTATGATGTCATTATTAAGATTGGATTGCAATATGATAGGCCCATTTGGAAAAATTTGGTTTTAAGGCCTTATTTTCTTCATACACCCCTCAAAAATCTCCCAACTTTGACAAGGCACAAATCCTTCAATTTTAAGGCTATGAAGGTGTTCTTGGATATTTTTGAAATCTTAAAGAGTCCTCTAACAAATCTCTTTGGTCCCATGTCCATATCTTTTACCATTTTCAAATTATGCCCTTTGGAAGATGTTGACTTTTTGTTGACTTTTGAAATGACCTATAATGTTTTAGCTCATACCTTCCAAATGAAGAATTTTTAGGCTTGGCTTGTGAGGCAAAAAGTTGTAGAGAATTCAATTTCCTTCAAAATGAGCTTTGGATGGGAAATTTTTGATGAAGCATGTGAAAGTTATGGCTGGTCAAAGTTCAGTTGACTTTTCTTAAGAAAACCCTAATTTAGAAACTCCTGATTCTTGATGATCTGAAACTTTATTGATGAATAATGATCAACCATTGATAAAATGATGAATTTTACTTCATAAAATTGATGTTGGCAAAAAATATTGAAGTTTGACTTTAATTTGACCACAATTGACCTCAGTTTGACTTTTAAATGCTTTGACTGATTTTTGCATATCTGATCATCTGACTGGGCAAGCTCTTTGGGAAAGCTTTGAAACTTGACATGGGGATTCTTGAATACATGTGGGATGTTATGAAGCTCACTTGAGGCCTTGAAAATCATTTTAACCTGAGGAAACACAAAACCCTAGTTTTGGACACTTTGCTTGGGAGGAGGCATTGTCTAGGGAAACTTCCACACTTCTTGATCAATTGGGAGTCTTGAGAACCTTATGATAATTTTGAAGTCTTGAGAGATATTGTCTATATTATAGGAGGGAAAATTTTGGGGTACAACACAACCCTTTACTCCAATAAGTGGCACATTTGGGTATTGCCCACATCTTGTTATTATGTCTCGGCCCTTGGTGTTCTGAGTACACCATCTGATATCTTCTGAAGTAAGGGAAATAATCCTTTTAGCCCAATTCCTTGACTGATGTGGATTCAGGAAAGCTTCTGTCTTCGGCATATGCTTCATCAACCAACTGTAGAAAAGAGGTGCACAACATCTTACCAGTCCCCCTCTCTGTTTCTCATTCCTCTGATGAACTGAGTAGTAAAAGTCTCCTAACAAGGTGGGAACTTGGTTCTTGAGCATGAAGATGTCGATGGCATTTTAGCTTAAAAACTTAGGCTCGTCTACAAACAAGATGATACCATAAATACTGAGAGCTAGGAGAGCACACACAATCTCCCAATTCCCTACTGCAACTTGCTTTGTAGCCTGAGTGGTCAAGAAATCCAGATGAAGGCCTGGGATTCCAGCCTTAGAAGTTAGGTGCTCATTAATAGTAGCTACTTCCAGATGTAGTGCCTTAGCGATGTCTTCATTTTTTGGAGGGATCATTTCAGGGTTGAAAGGGATTCCTCTTCTGATAGGGACACCCAATAACATAGAATACTCTTCCAGCGAAGGACCAATTTGAAAATCTGGGAAAGTGAAGCAACAAAGAGGATGGTCATAGAACTGAAGACAGGTGTGAATCATGCTCCTCTATGATGTATCAAAGTCCATGATCATGTCCATGATCCCACCATAATGCTCTCTGAATAAGGGAACATGATCAGGGGTGATAAGAGCATGTATCTTCCTGATGCCTGCTAGAGGATACTCAAAGAAATGATAAGTGATATTTCTCTTCCTGGTTGAATCCATACTAACAATGGGTGCTGATGAAGATAACCGAAGAAGATAACTAATGCAGATAGCTGATGCATGTAGCTGAAGAAGTGTTGGAGAAGATATCTGAGCAGAAGAATGGTCAAAACCAAACCAAGAAAAAGGTGGATACCCTGTAAAACAAATAGACAAAGTGTTAAATGATGAAATATGATGTATGCTGAATGATATGCAAGGGTTTGTGATCAGGTGCTGGATTATCTGGTGCTCTTGGTAGGGTCCATGAGTGTTCAGAGTTTCGGATGAAGGCTTGAGAACCAGTAACCGAGTGGGAGACTCAAATAAAGAGTCACTTGTCCAGGGTTTCAAAGAACTAGTCCAAAATAGTGTGACCTTAAAAAAATTTCAGTAACAGGGTATGATGTGGCCAAGGGTTCCTGCAAACCTGTAAACAACCCAACCCACTCACACGTATTGTTCTAGAACAAAGATCCTCAGATTCAGATCTATTATGAGAAGTGTAAACACTTCTAACCCGAAGGTACAATGTTTACTCTAATCATAAAGGATCCTCCTCTAATTCACCTCAGATGCTGAAGGTTATATAAAAAGGTCATCCAGACTTAGCAGGCTTCCCAGATAGCCCTAGCACTACAGGAAATATGTAGCACAAAGTTCTCAAAAAGAAACCAATGTCTGAACCGTGTTTTCATATTCCCGCACTAGACCGAAATGGAATGGGAAAGAATAGGAATCCACTCTAATCCTATGTCTGTCACTCAGGCCTTTGTGTTGGACCTTTCTCACTGGAATACCTCTCCCACCAAAGCAAACCAGTAAACCAACACAAATGATATGATAATAAAATGAAATGCAAAAAGCGATAAATAAAAGCGATAAAGTAAATAAAATAAATAAAGCTGTACAGGAAGCAATAAATAAAGCAAAGACAAAAACACATATAGCACATAACACCCCCATAAACACAAACAAACAAGCGCTAGGAGAAACCCTCAAAAGAACCAGAGATTCTGGGTTCGATCCCCAGCAGAATCGCCAAGTTGTCGCTCCCCGGACTTTCTTCCCGGTGCAAATGCGAACAGTCGACGATGTTGGAGGTTGAGGTTGAATAGAGTCGCCAGCTAGGCATTTTTATCCCGAAGGAAAGGTAATTCTGCATAAACTTGGAAGGGTATGGATAAGACGGTTGCGAACCAAAGAAACTGAGTAAGGGGGTTGGTTATGACCTGGGAAGGTATTAGCACCTAGATCGTCCGTCATACTCGACGGGATCCACACTTACTTGATTGTGTTTAAAAGGGGGATAGTATATGTGCTAAATTGTGCATAAGGAGTTAGGGAGAAAAGAATGTACAGAGTGTCAGTGCAAAAGGAAACTGAATACTCAAAACTGAGGCTAAGGAGAGAGAAACTAGGAGGAGGAGAGGGGGAAGACAAAGAGACTTTAGTTCGATAACCGTTAAGTTATGCCTACGTATCCTCTCGTGAAATGAGGAAGTCAGAACATCGTAGTTCGACTTAAAGAGACTGGGATGATCTGTTGAACTGCTTACTTGTCTATGCTCAAGTGTGTGACTCGTCTGGCTCGAGTGCTAACTGTCTTGCATTAGACGGGAGAAGAGAGTTCTCGTTTTCAGAGTGAGTGTGATGAGAAAAGAATCCCGGAGGAGACGTTTATTGTTTGTTTTTATGTTTTCAGTTTTTTATGTTTTTGATGTTTTGCATAAGATAATGAGCTTGAGCCTTAATCAAGGGTTGTAAACTCATTATATCCTCCTTGATTAGGAATAATGAGCCTACTTAAGCATGAGATGAAGATCTCAACTTAATTACCATGATGATATAGGATTAAGATCATTAACCTACTTTGCTAATTATTAAGTGTTTTTGGGTTTAGTGTTAAGTAATGAGTTTAATCTTCAATCAAAGATTAGTGACCTCATTACACCATCCTAAGAGAAGGATGATAGATGAGAACACATAAGTTGAGGAAGACTCCTCAACTTAATCCATGGTTAGGGACTAAATTCATTATATAACAAGCCTTTATTAAAGTGGATTTTAATTAAAAGGTGGGATTAAGAAGTGAGTTTTATGTTTGTAAGACTAGCTTGAGGGGGACTTGTCCATTGGACACTGGGTTTAGTCCCTCTTAACCAAAAGGAAGAGATGTAACCCTAATATAAGGCCCAAGTTACAAGCTTAAGTATTTAATGATTATTAGGTGTTTTAATTAGAGGTGTAAACAAATTAAAGGTTTAACACTAAGGATTAAAGTTATACACTCCATCCTAAGATAAGGATACATGTATAACCCTAATTCAGAGTCCTAAAGCTTTAACTGTTTAGCCTTGATTATGAGATGAGAAGAGAGACTCAAGGAGACTCAAAGGTAAAAACTAAGGGGAGACTATATACAACCCTAAAGTTATCATGCTTAAATGTTCCTATGGTTTATGAGGCTTAAAGAAAAGATCTTCAGAAGGCCACCAAGGAAGAAGAAGCAGATTAAAAGAGAAGAGAAAGGAGAATAAGTTACTTACTTCCTGAAGAAGATAAGTAACCTAAAAGAAAGAGATAGGAGCAAGAGAGAACAAGTGAAGCAAGTTCACTTCAAAGACAAATATAATATGCAAATGAAAAAATGAGAAGAGGTGGGATGTGAAGGCAAATCCACATCCCAAACAACTAACCATAAGCCCCTGAAATGTTAATGTGAATGCATAAGGAAAGAAATGAAATGAAATGAAATGCAACAAGTAATGATGCAATGACCAAGACCAGAAGCAATCATGCAATGTAAATGTGTCGTGAGATAATGCAAAGTCAAATATGATGTATATGAATGTTCATACAAGGGATGAGATGCAAAACAAACATGTTAGGAGCTTAGAAACACATGGATACACATGAAAAGCAATGAATGCAAAGCATACCAAATGAATGAAGAAATGATCAAGAAATGTTCAAACATGTCTTAAGATGTCTAAGATGGCATACATGAGCATGGAATTCTATGACAAGTTCATATGATGAAGGTATGCAAAGATGAATGCAAATGAACATAGAAAATTAGGGTTTTATGAAAGTATGAGATGCACATGTCCACAACAAAAGCATAACACATGATAAAAATTTGAAAATGCATCCAAATGAACCCTAAACACTCTTGGGATCACTCCCCAAAGATGGAGGTCAGAAGCTATACCAAAATCAAGTTATGGTTTTTCTAAGTTAAGTAGGGTTTTTGGGTGGTTCTTCATGAAAATGCCAAACAATTTGAAAATGCAATGCAAAATTATGAGTTAAATAACCTAGATACTACATGCAAAGTATGAAACAATGCAAAAATAAAAAAAATGAAAACTCATCATGGTTGACCAGAAATGATTTTTCAAAGTTAGGGTTAGAAAATAGGCAATTTTAGAAACCCTAATTCAAAGTAAATTGTGAAAATGTGATCAAACCTAAAAAGAAATTTGTGTGATGAGTTTGTAAATTGTCCTAAATATTTAAGAATGCTTCATGAATGTTTTGGTGATTTTTACATACCTAAATGTATTTTTAATTAATTAAAATGAATTAATTAATTAAATAAAACATTTAAATGATTTAAAAATACATTTTTAATGCAAAAATTAAAAAAATATTTGAAATGAAAATGCAAAGTTTCATGATTTTAGAAATTTGTTTACTATTTTAAATAAATGCAAGAAATAAAATGTGAAATAAATAAAAAGAAAAATGAAAGTATGCAACATCAGTGGTCAGGATTTGAAGTTGATGAGATCAATGGTTGAGGGTAAGAGTCAGCGTGACTCAAGGTAGGAAGAATCAAGGGTCCAGGTTCAAAATGGCATTGCGCGCGTGATCGTGTGGCTCTCACTCACTCTGATTAATAAATTTTTTTTATATTGATTAACCAGGTTTAGGGTTTTAATGACTTAATATAAACCGTTCACACACTTCATTAAAAACAGATCCTGTGGCTGAAATTCAAACTGGCATTTAAAACAGGATTAAGCCCTAATCATTCTCAGGCGACCGGAGGTAAGCTCCGGCCGTCTTCTCCGGTGTGCTCTTCACCTGAGCTCACTCAAAACACCACCCCAAGCCCCCAAAATCTCCAGAATGAATCATCTAACATCCCTAAACAAGAATCCAGCCCCAAAACTCATTTATATTGCATCAAACAAGAGAATCGAACAAGAACATGAAAACAAACAAAATTTCAGAACCAACATAATCACTCATTTCTCAATCGTTTTCAAAAGTAAGCATATCATGATGATCAGGAGAGCACATATAATCAATTTGTAACCTAAAATGAGGGTTTTGGAAAAATGTTTGAAGAAGCTACCTGAGCTGGAGCTTTCTAAACCTGAGATTTATGGCCTCTTTCTTTGTGCAATCAACCTCCAATGATCCCCCTTGAGTGAATGGAGTGCTTAGATGGAGCTTAAATGGCTTGGTTTGTGTGTTTCATTTCTGATAGTTGTAACACGGTGGGAGAACTGACTTTTAGTTAAATGTTGCGGATAGCAAGAGTCTCCACCGACTTTTATTTTATCCAAAAGGAAAGGGCATAAAAGAACAGGAAACACCTTAAAAATTTTTGAGTTCGGGGGGTAGGTTATATAAAGGGAAGGTATTAGCACCCTTTATATCCATGGTTATCCATGGGCTCTTAGTTACTTAGCTCACTTTAAATTGTTTTGAGAAAAGGTGTAGTGTGTGATAATAATTTTCTAAGTAATTTATAATGATCCTCGTATGGATGTATATAAAGACTTTGTTTTGAAAATTTGTTTGAAATGTGAAGTGTAATGAAGTATTTTGAAAAGGTGAACAAGTACTTAAGAGGAACCTGCCCTATATTAAATCTTTACTGTTCTTATATGTTCTTTCAATGGTAAGACTATCCCTATTATTAAGGAATAGGTATTCATTACCTTGAATGTAATAAGGGACATACGAAGGAACATTTGTATTTAGGCAACTGTAAGGTGTCTTAGCAATACGAAGGGACTTATCATCTTTTATTCGAAGGGACAAGATCATTTACCGTAGGCAACATCGAAGGGACTTGATCTTATAATCTTAAAAGGGACTTGATGATATTTTATGAAAAGGGACTTTGCTTTAAGACACCTTACTTGACCTTATAGTTAGGCAATATGAGGGATAACCTTAGAAAGTGAGAGATGGCGATCAAAGATCGACTTATGTGTATGAGTGTTCATATTCATATATTTATCTTATTAAGCAAGTCATTCTAAATTAATTTTAATTTACAAACATGTTATCACTCCCTATAGTTACTAACCATGGCAAGAATATTTATAAACAGTAAAACAATAATAAACTACGACAATTACAAAGCTTTTGCAGTTACATTATAATAAAAACAATTGAATAATAAATATATAATAAAATAAACAATAACTAAAAGGTTAGTGATAAAATAATTATAAGAAGAAAAGGTTAGCACAAATATACAATATATATACAAGTTAAGAGAATATTTTTAAATTAAATAAACAATTTTAAAGAATTTTTAAAAGGAAATAAGATGATGAGAATAATAATAAACCATATAATAATTGTTTAAAAAAAACATGATTAATTATATTAGAAAAAATTATTAAGTTTAATATTTAAAGTTAAATAAAATAATTAAGGTGAGAAATTAGGGTTAAAAATTTTAAAGATGAAATTAGGGTTAGAAATTTTAAAGATGAAATTAGGGTTTGCAATATTAATTTGATTATTTACAAAATAAAATATATAGGATAATAATATAAACATAAAATAAAAAACAAATTATATTTGAAAAAAATAAGATATTGATTTTAAAAACTATAAAGTTTTTTTTTATTCTATGAAAATATATTATACTTTTATTTAAAATCAATTTATGTGAAAATACAATTTATATAATAAAATAAATAAGAAAAAAGCAAAATAAAGAAATTAGGTTTAAAAAAATGGGGAGGCCTGGATTTGAACCCAGGACCTCCCCTATACCTGAATGAGACATTGCCACTGGGCTGCGCACGCAGCTGGTGATATGGAACCACCAAACATCCATCATATTATAAAGCAGGTGAAATAATTGAGAAAAGAAAAAAAATGCTGAGGGCTGGACTCGAATCCGCGCCCTAATGACTATAACCGTCAACACTTCACCAACTGAGCCAAGCGCCTTATCTGTGAATAAACTAACAAACGTATATTATAAAAATAAGTCAAATTTTAAATTCTGATTTCGCACCAAAGCTGTTTCGTCTTCAACCTCCTGACTTGCGAAATTACCTACGAATTTTGTTGCCACTTTTCCTGCAAATTTTCCTGCACTTGAAACCTGCCAATCTCATATCATCATGAATATGCAACCATTCATCAAATTAAACACATGGTTATGATCACCACACTTCACACAGTTCATTTATGTCCTTAAAATTAATTTTTATGGTCTAAATCAAAGAACCCTAATTATGGTTCAAGAACCCTAACAATGGTCGTTTTCGGTTTATGTCCTTATCCTTCAATTTCTTTGTCCAGAAAGCATCTAAACATCATCACTAACACAAATATACAGTTAGAATTCATTATCATTGCATAAATAATCCAAATCGAAAAAAATAAGAATATGAGCAATATGGATTCGGGTTGGTCATATGAGAATGAATTGGATGCGTTTGAAGGTTGGGATAGACTCAGTGATGTCCGAAGATCATCTCTGTGTCTTCAAAATACATTTTTCTGCCCTTTAAAGATGAATCCGAATTTTGAATTTTGATGAAATTTGAAGTTTTGAGAGTTGTTCTTGAGGCTGCCAATTCGTGTCCTTGTGATTGGGATGTCTTCAAGTATATATAGAGATGAAAATTAGGTCAAAAAGTCATGGATTTATGGGCTTTGTAATGATGACTTGATCATGAAGTTTCTATCTTTCAAATATTGAAAAAGATCACATCTAACCTTGCCAAATCAAGCTAGCACGAATTTGGATGTGAACAATTAGTCTTGAATGGTGTTTATGACCTTCTAGAATCATAATCTTTTCCAAATATATGATTTTCATATTTTATTTTAATTTAATTTGTATTTTAATGAATAAAATCCAAATAAATACCAAATAAAATATAAAAAATCAGAAAATGCATATGTTGGGTCGTGCTTGATGACATTATAAAGATTGGGTGGCAATTTGGTGGGCTCATTTAGCAAAAATTGGTTTTAAGGCTTCATTTGCTTCATAAACTTCCCAAACATTTCCCAACTTTGCAAGGGCACAAATCCTTCAATTTTAATGCTATGAAGGTTTTCTTGGACATTTTAGAAAGCTTAGAGAGTCCTCTAACCAACCTCTTTGGTCTCATGTCCATATCTTTTACCATTCTCAAGTTATACTCTTTGGAAGATGTTGACTTTTTGTTGACTTTTAAAATGACCCATAATGTCTTAGCTCATACCTTCCAAATGAAGCATTTTTGGGCATGGCTTGTGAGACACAAAGTTGTAGAGAATTCAATTTCATTCAAAATGAGCTTTGGATGGAAATTTTTTGATGAAGCATGTGAAAGTTATGGCTGGTCAAAGTTTAGTTGACTTTTCCTGTGAAAACCCTAATTTAGAAACTCCTGATTCTTGATGATCTGAAACTTCCTTGATGAATCATGATCAAACCTTGATCAAATGATGAATTTTACTTCATATACTTGATGTTGGCAAAAATCATGAAGTTTGACTTTGGTTTGACCACAGTTGACCTTAGTTTGACTTTTTGTTTGCTTTGACTGATTTTAGCCTATCTGATTATTTGACTGAGCAAACCTTTGGGAAAATCTTGAAACTTGACATGGGGATTCTTGAACACATATAGGATGCTATGAAGCTCACTTGAATCCTTGGAAGTCCATTTAGCATGGTGAAAGTCAAAACCCTAGTTTAGGATGCCTTGCTTAGGAGGATGCATTGTCTGAGGGAATTGCCAAACTTTCTAACTAATTATGAACCTTGTGAACCTCATGAGATGTCTTGTGAACTTTGTGAACCTTGTGAACCTCTTAGTACACAATGTCTTGTCTTGGGGAGGGAAAATTTTGGGGTGCAACAGCTGCCCTGTTCAATTCTCTGAAACCTGAGGGGTTAGATTGGTATATGTGCCATTCGTGACCTGGAAGGTTGAAGGGGATTGAACACAAAAGCCCAAAAATTTGCACTCGCCGGTGCGTAAAGTAAAGCTGATGACTAATTGTATATGCTTGAGTGGGATTGAAGATGCCACGTGGAAGAAATGGAGATGGGCTTATAGATGCCATCCATAATATCAAGAGGTGATAATATCTTGATGTTGATATTGGATATCAGTACTAGGTCTTTGTATAGGTCGTCTCTGAATCGTTTATGCAACATGGTTTGAATTGTTGAATAGACCAGTAGAAATAAATCTTCGTGACGATTATCTCTGCTGGAAATATCCTGGATTAGGGAATAGATCTTCGTATAGACCGTTTTCCTACTCTCCTAGGACGAAAGAATATCAGGATTAATTCTTCTGAAAATATCTTGAACTAGGGAATGGATCTTTGTACATACCGTTTGCCTATTATGCAAGAACAAATAGAGTGTCGGGATCAAATCTCCTAAAAATATCTTGGACTAGGGAATGGATCTTTGTATAGACCGTTTGCCTACTATCCAAGAACAAATAGATTAAATCTTCTGAATATATCCTGGACTAGGGAATGGATCTTTGTACAGACCGTTTTCCTATTATCCGAGGACAAAAAAGTGTCAGGATTAAGTTTCCTGAAAATATCCTGGACTAGGGAATGGATCTTTGTACAGACCGTTTGCCTATTATCCAAGAACAAAAGAGTGTCAGGATTAAATCTCCTGAAAATATCCTGGACTAGGGAATGGATCTTTGTACAGACCGTTTGCCTAATATCCAAGGACATCTTGAGTAATGTATAGATCTTTTATGACCTATTGTGAGTTGTTGATATTGTTTTATCTGCATATAACCATCCTGCAAGGAAAAGGTTAGTTTATGCAATATGTATGCATGCATGGCATGGTGCATCTAAGTAAATGTATTATGCATTTATGGATATGCTATGGTATGATGTAAATGATGTATGTATGAATCACGCAGCCTGAAGCGTCTGCATATCCTTGTATAACAACTGATGGCTAGGGAAAATAAATCCCGATTCGTTGTTGAAGAATATGAGGAACTCGTTCCTGTCTTGTTTGATAGTATAGTATTTATAACCTCCCGTCTTCGTTCTTCGTACTTCTATTGAAGGAATAAGTTCCTGAGTATCCTAACTGAGGATAAAAGAGATGGACATAAATTCAAGGGGAGATGTAACTCGAAGTATTTATAAAGATAGACTTGCCCTTCTGGGGGTTCGTAGTTTTCTTGTAGGGATGAACCAGCGAAGCTTCGTTGAACTACCATCCTCGTTCAGCCTTAGTAAATACTATTACTGCATTTCATGCATTTCTGGTAAACATCAATCATATTCAAAAGCATACATACATTCAAACACAACCAATGGACGTTTTCTCTTATGTAAATAGGGTAAAAGTAAATCTGGATTCAAAGATGAAATTTTATTTATATTACAAAGTGACCTATACATAGGCAAATTTGTACAAGGAGACAGAAATCCTAGTAAGAGGAATTCGTCGTGAAACTTTTTTATAAAACAAAGAAAATCAGCTATGTGAGAAATAATCCTATTGAGTTTCAATTCTACTATTGCCATTATCTTCAAGTATCTCATCTTCTGCCGTTGAGACGGAAATGATTGGATTGATCTTTATCTGTTCGAACTTGAATCAGTTAACACAACTAGTTGGGGCTATATGGGTGATCTGAACGAGACATAGTCATACGCTTGAATCCCTAACTTTTGCCTGGATTGCCCTTTCAGGTTTTCAATTCACCGGGATACCCTTTTTTGCCCAAGCCGCCTTTTCAGGTTTTCGACTTGCCGGGTGTACATTTTATATATATATCCCTAATTTTTGCCCGAACCCTTTTGGTTCGCCGGGATGCCCTTATTTTTGCCTAGGCCAGTCAACCTAGCGGGTCTTTTTTTATGCGTAGTATTTTTTAACTATGTCTGCGTTTACAGGTTGTGGGAAGTCTTCACCATCCATAGTAGTAAGCATCATGGCACCTCCTGAGAATACTGTTTTGACCACAAATGGACCTTCATATGTAGGAGTCCACTTGCCCCTAGGATCACCCTGTTGTAATATGATACGCTTGATTACCAAGTCACCAACCTAATATACCTTTTGCTTAACCTTCTTATTAAAAGCTTTGATCATCCTTTTCTGGTACATCTGACCATGACAAACAGCTGCCAACCTCTTCTCATCAATCAAATTTATCTGGTCAAGTCAAGTCTGAATCCACTCATCTTCATCCAAGCCTGCATCCTTCATGATTCTTAAGGAGGGGATCTGAACTTCAATGGGTAGAACTGCTTCCATACCATAGACTAAGGAGAATGGGGTTGCCCCTGTTGAAGTGCGTATTGTAGTACGATAACCATGAAGAGAAAATGGTAACATCTCGTGCCAATCTTTGTAAGTAACAGTCATCTTCTGTAGAATCTCCTTAATGTTTTTATTAGCAGCTTCTACTGCCCCATTCATCTTCGGACGATACGGAGAAGAGTTGTGATGCTTAATCCTGAACTGCGTGCAGAGATCAGTAATCATAGTGTTGTTCATATTAGATCCATTATCTGTGATGATCCTCTCAGGGATGCCATACCTACATATGAGATTATTCTTAATGAATCGAGCCACCACATTCTTAGTAACAGATGCAAATGAAGCTGCCTCCACCCACTTAGTAAAGTAATCAATAGCAACCAGGATGAAATGATGCCTGTTAGAAGTAGTAGGCTTGATCTCACCAATCATATCTATGCCCCACATAGCAAAAGGCCAAGGAGCAGTTAACACATTCAATGGAGCTGGAGGTATATGTACTTTATCAGCATAGATTTGACACTTGTGACATGTTCTGGAATGTTGATAGCAGTCAGCTTCCATGGTAGACCAATAGTATCATGCTCTAAATATCTTCTTTGCCATGGTATGACCACTAGAATGAGTGCCAAAGATCCCATCATGCATGTCTTCCATAATCTCTGTTGCTTCCTTCTTATCCACACAACGAAGCAAAGTTGAATCATGATTGCGCTTGTACAAAATTCCATTACTCAAGAAGAACTTAGCAGAAAACCTCCTCAGAAGCTTCTTATCCTTGACAGATGCCCCTTCAGGGAACTCCTGAGCTTCAAGATATCTTTTCACTTCATAGAACCAAGGCTTCCCCTCCGCTCCTTTAGTATCAATCTCATTGCAGTATGCAGGCTTTTCAAATCTATCAATAGTAATCTTCGGAGCTTCATCATCCCAACTAATCTCAAACATAGATGCCATGGTAGCTAATGCATCTGCCAACTGATTTTCTCTTCGTGGAATGTGTCCAAATGTAATCTTTTCAAAATATGGGATCAAAGACAACACATGCTCTCTGTAAGGAATAAGATTTTCATGCTTGGTATCACAATCTCCTTTAATCTGACTAACTACCAGGGCTGAATCTCCATATACGTCCAGGAACTGAATCTTCATATCAATGACAACTTTGATACCCAGGATACGTGCCTCATACTTAGCCATGTTATTGGTACAATAGAAACAAAGTCTTGCAGTAATCGGGGTATGACAACCTTCAGGGTAAATGATCACAACACCAACACCATTACCAAGTGCATTAGAAGCTCCATCAAAAACCATAGTCCATCGGGATCCTTGTTCAGGTCCGTCATATTGTCCAGGTTCTTTAGTAATAATCATAATGTCTTCATCAGGGAACTCAAAACTCATTGACTGATAATCATCCAATGCTTGATGAGCCAAATGATCAGCCACAACACTTCCTTTAATGGCCTTCTGAGTAGTATACTGTATGTCATATTCTGTTAAGATCATTTGCCATCTCGCTATTCGTCCGGAGAGAGCAGGTTTCTCGAATATGTACTTGATTGGATCCATCTTTGAAATCAATAAGGTAGTATGAGTCAACATATACTGTCTTAGTCGGTGAGCAGCCCATGCCAAAGCGCAGCAAGTTTTCTCGAGCAGTGAGTATCTTGTTTCACAGTCGGTAAACTTTTTGCTAAGGTAGTATATTGCCTGCTCTTTTCGACCAGACTCGTAATGTTGCCCCAATACACACCCCATTGAGTTGTCTAATACTTTTAAGTACATGATCAAGGGTCTTCTATCAACTGGTGGCATCAAAATTGGAGGTTCTAGAAGATATCTCTTGATTTCATCAAAGGCTGTCTAGCATTCATCATTCCATTCCATCACCTGATCTTTCTTCAACAACTTGAAGATTGGCTCACAGGTAGCAGTTAACTGGGAAATAAATCTTGCAATGTAATTCAATCATCCCAAGAAACCTCTAACTTCCTTCTTAGTACGGGGAGTTGGCATCTCTTGTATATCTTTCACTTTTGCAGGGTCTACTTCAATACCTTTTCCACTGACAATGAAACCCAGGAGTTTACCAGATCAAGTACATTTGTTTGGGTTCAATCTCAACTTGTATTTCTTCAACTTCTCAAACAACTTATGCAGATGATCAAGGTGTTGTTCTTCATTCTGGGACCTGGCTATCATATCATCCACATATACCTCTATCTCATGATGAATCATATCATGAAACAAAGCCACCATAGCACGCTGATATGTTGCCCCGACATTCTTCAAACCAAATGTAATCACTTTATAACAAAAAGTGCCCCATTGTGTAACAAATGTAGTATTTTCCATATCTTCAGGTGCCATCTTGATTTGATTGTAACCAGAGAAACCATCCATAAAAGAGAATACCTTATGCTGAGCAGTGTTGTCTACCAGAACATCAATATGAGGAAGTGGAAAGTCATCTTTGGGGTTGTCCTTGTTCAAATCCCTGTAATCTACACACATACGTACCTTACCATCTTTCTTAGGTACCGGTACTACGTTTGCAACCCATTGAGGATAAGAAGTCACAACTAAGAACCCTGCATCAAACTGTTTCATCACCTCTGCTTTAATCTTTTCTGACATTTCAGGACGCATGCGACGAACCTTCTACTTCTTTGGACGATAGTCTTCTTTTACTGGTAAACGATGAACCACAATGTTTGTATCCAACCCTGGCATATCTTCATAGGACCAAGCAAAGATTTCCACATAATCACGTAACATCTGAATTAATCTGCTCTTAACACCATCCTCTAATTCAGCCCCTACCTTGACCTCTTTCCTGTTTTCTTCAGTTCCCAGATTCACAACTTCGATTGGCTCTTCATGTGGCTGTATAGCTTTCTCTTCTTGCAGTAATAACCTAGCAAGCTCTACAGGTATTTCACAATCTTCCTCCTTTCCATCTTCAACTTGAAAGATCAGATTCTCGAAATTATAATTGGCAATAGTAGAACTGTTATCAACAGGATCCAGAGTGAATGAGGATCTGCATTTTAGTGATGTGGGTGTGTGTAAGAACACATAGCTGATAAAACAAAAATAAAAGAAAAGAAAGACAAGGAGCACAATATTTACGAAAACGAAACGTCCATTGATTTTTATTGAATGAAGTATGCAAATGAAATGACATCCCGAAACAAGCATACCATTGTGCCCCGGGTAAGACACAAGGCTTAAAAGTTTAATTGTTCAAAAATTACAAACTTAAAAATAACATGGTAATAGTATTTACTCCTGACTAAAGGAGATAGGAATAACGTCTTCAGTCTTCCAATTGTTGAGCCCGTCACCCACAGTAGGAAATATCCAATTATCCAGGTTGTAGTCTTCATTATAGTCACCCACAACATTGATTTGATCTTTCATGACCCCTTGATTGTTGATACGAACAACACGAGCACGACGAACAGCCTTCTGGGACTCTGCAGTGAAACCCAAACCAAATTTGTCAGACTTGTAGGGAATGTCAGGAAGCTGACCCCAAATAGTACAACCACCTTCTTCAACCATAACTCTAGAATCTTTGAGGGAGGCCATTGTAGGAGGTACTCTGGTGACCACAAGAACTCTTTTAACAATAGGAGGAGCTTCAGTAGCAGGAACGACCCAAGGAACAACTTCAAATGTCTAGCAAGGAGTCTCAACATATTCACCTTCCACTTCAACATACTTAAATGTATTCACATGACTGACCATATATTCTTCCTTTCCATAAACAGTGACGATCTTTCCCTTCACTGGATATCTCAATTTCTGATGTAGAATGGAGGTCACAGCACCTACCCCATGGATCCAGGGGCGCCCAAGCAAACAGGAGTACACAGGACGAATATCCATTACATAGAAGGTAGAATTGAAGATTTGAGAGCCTACTGTGATCGGGAGATCTATTTCTCCATGCACCACCCTTCTTGAACCATCAAAGGCCCTCACCACTATATTACTTGGTCTTAACACAACATCTTCAGGACTGAGTTTGTTCAGAACCTCTTTGGGAAGTACATTCAATGAAGAGCCATTGTCTATCAACACATGAGACAAGGTAGTGCCCCTATATTCAATGGAGATATGCAAAGCTCTGTTATGGTTTCTCTTGGCCGGAGTCAAGTCAGCATCAGAAAAACCTAACCCATTATCATAAGTCAGATGTGCAACACAATTTTCGAATTGATCCACAGAAATCTCATTTGGTACATGAGCAGTCTTCAAGAACTTGATCAAGGCTTTAGCATGAGCCTCAGAACACAGCAACAAAGACAACATGGAAATTTTGGAGGGAGTATGCCCCAACTGGTCAACAATATCATAATCACTCTTGCGAATGATCTTCAACACTTCTTCCATCTGTTTAGCAAGATTTTCAGCAGTCGGTGCTTCAGCTTGCACAGGTTCAACCATAGGACCTTTGCCCCGAGCATCAGTACTTGGTTCAGAAGTGGAGGTAGTAGTTGGAGTAACTGTATTTTTTGAAGTAGTCGGAGGAGAGAAAATTCTTCCACTTCTGGTGATCTTACTAGATCCAGCAATATTATCAACATCAAGGTTATTATCGGTAACAGGTGTATCAGTCAAAGGCTCCTGCTTAACACCATGGATATAAACATCAGAACCATAATTCCAGGGTATAGCTTTATCAGAAGTATAAGGAATAGGGCCAGGATTGGTAATGATCATGGGGGGCACTCTAACTTCAGCAACAGTCTTCACCAGGCCTTCAGCAGTAATCTTGATAGGTCCTTTGGAAGTGATCTTGACAGGGCCCTTGGAGGTAATCTTCACTGGCACTTTATCAACCATATCCACATCTTCAACCTTCGTACCTCGAGTCAGATGTTCACACATACTTTCCACAGAAGGCATGCTCTCAAACAATATAGTATAATTGTTCATGAGGCGTTGAATACCGTCCTTCAACTTCCAGCAGCTATCAGGTTTGTAAGCACAATAGAAACAATCTTCATTACAACCTGGAAAGAATCCAGCCTGCACCAGCTTCTTCTTAATAACAGATAGGGGATTAGTCACATCTGCTACTGAGGAAACATATGAAACTTCATCAACAACATTAACAGTCTTCTCATGATTGGGCATGGGAGCAGTAATCACATTTGGAAAGGACCACACGTTCTCCAGTCATTATCAGCTCAGTGAAACCAGATGATGAGCTTCCAATGAGGTGACTATAGAAAGGACCACTCAGCGTACTCATAAACATATCCACCAGCTCCCTGTCCGTCAGAGGAGGTTGAACTCTGCCAGCCAGGTCTCTCCATTTCTGGGCATACTCCTTGAAATTCTCCTTAGCACCCATTGACATGCTTTGGAGCTGCATGCGAGTTGGTGCTAAATCAGCATTGTATTGATATTGCCTATAGAAGGCCTCAGCAAGATCATTCCAATCACGAATATTGACACTCTCCAATTGATAGTACCATTCCAATTGAGCTCTAGACAAGCTCTCTTGGAAGAAATGAATCCATAACTTCTTGTCAGCAGTATGTGGTTGAATCCTCCGGATATAGGACCTTAGATGCAGCTTGGGACATGAGACACCATCATACACTACGAAAGCAGGAACCTTGAAACCAATAGGTATAACCACTCCAGGTATTAAGCTCAGATCTTTAAAATCAAGCCCAGAAGATTTTTGTAACTCCATGGCATTCATCCTGTCTACCAGCATCTTGTACTTATCTTCATTAGGATCATGATAATAATTCGCTTCAGAATCAGAATCTCCCACAGTATCATGGCGACTACCTCCCTCTTTCTCAGAATTTTCAGACTCATAATCATCAACCTGTTCCTTTGTCTTGACAGGACCTTTGAATCTTCTTCCAAGATTAATAAAGCCTCCTGATTTTCTAGTCTTCTTATTCTTCTTAGCTAGCAGTGTCTTCAACTCATCTTGTCCCTTGGACAAATTCAGAATCAACTCTTGGAATTGTGCATTCTGAGCCTGGAGATCTTTGACAGTCTGTTCAAGAGCCATTTCTGCTGAAATAAACAGCGAGAAGATAAGATACCTGTTCATAAGAAACCTGTGATGCAATGTAAATGCGTATGCAATGTTTTCATGGACCGCATGATTTAAATTTGTTTAAACAAACAGAAAGTAAACTTTTATTAGTAATCAATAAATTTGTTTTCCCCTTGGGCTTACAATAAAAATGAAATGAATACAAAAATGGGGTTTTAAGTCTCCCATGGATGCTTCCTCTTTGTGTTGAGGTATGAGTTGAGATTCCGCTCCTCGTGAAGTTGTTTTGTTAGCTCCAGGATTCTTTCTTGACTTGCTTTGTAATGAGTCTCAAAAGTATCTCTTTGCTCCTTCAACTGGATCCAGGACCTCTGTAACTCTTCCATGTCAGTGGGCATGTCTGGATGAAGAATAATATAAGAAGTATCTCCTTCAGCAACAGGCTCCATGGTGACTGGCAGGATAGCAGGATATGGCATCATAAGAGTCTGAGCACGAGATCACACCCATCTGAGATAAGCTTCCATAGGAATAGTGTACTTTGTTTCCAGAGTCTTGCTGTCAACCTTGTTCACTTTACCCCATGCTCGTATGAACTTTTGATGGTAACCTTGAAGATCGTTGTCGTAGTCAAACACAATACCCTGAATAAGCATATCATGAGGACCATCACTCCGAGCGTAACCAAACTGACGTAGAGCTAAGGAAGAATTGTAGGTAATGCCCCCTCTTATGGAAAGGAGTGGCACATTAGGGAACTCCCCACAATGGTCAATGATAGTAACATTCTCCAAAGATCGAGAGCATCAATGAATATCTGAATGAGAAAGTGACATGATCCTCTTAGACCACCTTAACCCTTGTTCATTCTTCATCACTGATCGAGGAAGGTGAGAAATAAACCACTTAGATAGTAAAGGTATACAACACATCAGAGTTCCTCGTGCCTTCGTAGTACGGGTATGGAGAGAGTGTAAGATGTCTCCAAGTAATGTAGGCACTGGATTGCGAGTCAGAAATATGTTGATGGCGTGTACGTCTTCAGGAACACTTGAGCTTTCTCCATCAATACCTTGGCAAGAATAACCTTAACTCCACTTCTTGTTTCCATGACAATGTCTGATTTCTTCAAATGTAGAGCTGCAGCAATGACTTCAGGTTTAGGCTCTTTCTCTAAGCCTGTGAATGGTTTTTGATCAAGGATAGGTATACCCAGAAGCTTAGATAACTCTTCCATTGTAGGAACCAGCTGATAGTCAGGGAATGTGAAGCAATGATGTTTAGGATCAAAGAACTGAAACAGAACACTCATCATGTCTTCATTGAACCCTGAAGTGACTAGATCCAGTAGGTGACAATGCTTCTTAATAAACTGGGAGTTTTCAGAAACTTGAGAGACCAATTCCTTTAGCTTAGGAGGTATTCCTACAAAGTTGATCCGGATAGTATTCCTACGAGCAGAAGTCATGACCTGCAACAAAGAACAAAGATAAATCCTTTGGTCCTTAAAATGGTTAGTGAAAATGCTATGCTTATGATGCATGATGATGTTATGATGTTATGCACAATCACAAACATGTGGCACACACAAACAAGTCACACAATAGCCCTAGGTTTGAAGGCTTGCATGAGGTTTAAAGGTAAGTACCCTCCCCTGAAGTTTAGTTGGTTAATCCTGTCCTACAAAAGTAACCAGGTTCTAAGGGATCTCAATATCATTGATCCTTCCCAAGGGTGGTTGTTCAGTAGGCAACTTACTTTCCAACCAAAACCCTCCAAGTTTAGGATCTCAATGAGTGTAGTATCGAGTATCAACCAACTTTAGTCTTCACCAAAGTCGATTATCTCACTACTTTCTAAAGGCCAAGATGGGATGACTAGGG
Source organism: Lathyrus aphaca (assembly GCA_963966055.1). NCBI lineage: Eukaryota > Viridiplantae > Streptophyta > Magnoliopsida > Fabales > Fabaceae > Lathyrus > Lathyrus aphaca. Next base: position 220,704,173 of record OZ014523.1, on the reverse strand, counting down.
TTCTAAAAGTCAGTTAGTGTATTGACAACATATGGAAGCCTCATATTATCCTCAACTTTCTTAAGGAACATAAGCACCAACCAAGAAGTCACACTAACTATGGCCACCAGATCAACCATATCGGTATACGCCGTACAATTTCCTTGGTCTATTGCCATTTACCTATGGTACACTAGATCCGAGTTAGGATCTTTCACACATAAGAGCACCCAACAAGTAAAGTAAAGCAATCAAAGCAAACAAATTTAAAGTGATCTTAATTCCTAAGGGTACCCCTCTTTAAATCTTATCCCCAGCAGAGTCGCTAGTTCTGTAACACAGTGGGAGAACTGACTTTTAGTTAAATGTTGCGGATAGCAAGAGTCGCCACCGACTTTTATTTTATCCAAAAGGAAAGGGCATAAAAGAACAGGAAAGACCTTAAAAAAATTTGAGTTCGGGGGGTAGGTTATATAAAGGGAAGGTATTAGCACCCTTTATATCCATGGTTTTCCATGGGCTCTTAGTTACTTAGCTCACTTTAAATTGTTTTGAGAAAAGGTGTAGTGTGTGATAATAATTTTCTAAGTAATTTATAATGATCCTCGTATGGATGTATATAAAGACTTTGTTTTGAAAATTTGTTTGAAATGTGAAGTGTAATGAAGTATTTTGAAAAGGTGAGCAAGTACTTAAGAGGAACCTACCCTATATTAAATCTTTATTGTTCTTATATGTTCTTTCAATGGTAAGACTATCCCTATTATTAAGGAATAAGTAGTCATTACCTTGGATGTAATAAGGAACATACGAAGGAACATTTGTATTTAGGCAACTGTAAGGTGTCTTAGCAATACGAAGGGACTTATCATCTTTTATTCGAAGGGACAAGATCATTTACCATAGGCAACATCGAAGGGACTTGATCTTATAATCTTAAAAGGGACTTGATGATATTTTATGAAAAGGGACTTTGCTTTAAGACACCTTACTTGACCTTATAGTTAGGAAATATGAGGGATAACCTTAGAAATTGAGAGATGACGATCAAATATCGACTTATGTGTGTGATTGTTCATATTCATATATTTATCTTATTAAGCAAGTCATTCTAAATTAATTTTAATTTACAAACATGTTATCACTCCCTATAGTTACTAACCATGGCAAGAATATTTATAAATAATAAAACAATAATAAACTACGACTATTACAAAGCTTTTGCAGTTACATTATAATAAAAACAATTGAATAATAAATATATAATAAAATAAACAATAACTAAAAGGTTAGTGATAAAATAATTATAAGAAGAAAAGGTTAGCACAAATATACAAAATATATACAAGTTAAGAGAATATTTTTAAATTAAATAAACAATTTTAAAGAATTTTTAAAAGGAAATAAGATGATGAGAATAATAATAAACCATATAATAATTATTTAAAAAAAACATGATTAATTATATTAGAAAAAATTATTAAGTTTAATATTTAAAGTTAAATAAAATAATTAAGGTGAGAAATTAGGGTTAGAAATTTTAAAGATGAAATTAGGGTTAGAAATTTTAAAGATGAAATTATGGTTTGCAATATTAATTTGATTATTTACAAAATAAAATATATAGGATAATAATATAAACATAAAATAAAAAAACAAATTATATTTGAAAAAAATAAGATATTGATTTTAAAAAATATAAAGTTTTTTTTTATTCTATGAAAATATATTATACTTTTATTTAAAATCAAATTATGTGAAAATACAATTTATATAATAAAATAAATAAGAAAAAAGCAAAATAAAGAAATTAGGTTAAAAAAAAAAGGGAGGCCTGGATTTGAACCCAGGACCTCCCCTATACCTGAATGAGACATTGCCACTGGCCTGCGCACGCAGCATGTGATATGGAACCACCAAACATCCATCATATTATAAAGCAGGTGAAATAATTGAGAAAAGAAAAAAAATGCTGAGGGTTGGACTCGAACCCACGCCCTGATGACTATAACCATCAACACTTCACCAACTGAGCCAAGCGCCTTATCTGTGAATAAACTAACAAACATATATTATAAAAATAAGTCAAATTTAAATTCTTATTTCGCGCCAAAGCTGCTTCGTCTTCAACCTCCTGACTTGCGAAATTACCTACGAATTTTGTTGCCACTTTTCCTGCGAATTTTCCTGCACTTGAAACCTGCCAATCTCATATCATCATGAATATGCAACCATTCATCAAATTAAACACATGGTTATGATCACCACACTTCACACAGTTCATTTATGTCCTTACAATTAATTTATATGGTCTAAATCAAAGAACCCTAATTATGGTTCAAGAACCCTAACAATGGCCGTTTTCGGTTTATGTCCTTATCCTTCAATTTCTTTGTCCAGAAAGCATCTAAACATCATCACTAACACAAATATACAATTAGAATTCATTATCATTGCATAAATAATCCAAATCGAAAAAAATAAGAATATGAACAATATGGATTCGGGTTGGTCATATGAGCATGAATTGAATGCGTTTGAGGGTTGAGATAGACTCAGTGATTTCCAAATATATGATTTTCATATTTTATTTTAATTTAATTTGTATTTTAATGAATAAAATCCAAATAAATACCAAATAAAATATAAAAAATCAGAAAATGCATGGTCTGGGTCGTGCTTGATGACATTATAAAGATTGGGTGGCAATTTGGTGGGCTCATTTAGCAAAAATTGGTTTTAAGGCTTCATTTGCTTCATAAACTTCCCAAAAATTTCCCAACTTTGCAAGGGTACAAATCCTTCAATTTTAATGCTATGAAGGTGTTATTAGACATTTTAGAAAGATTAGAGAGTCCTCTAACCAACCTCTTTGGTCTCATGTCCATATCTTTTACCATTCTCAAGTTATGCTCTTTGGAAGATGTTGACTTTTTGTTGACTTTTAAAATGACCCATAATGTCTTAGCTCATACCTTCCAAATAAAGCATTTTTGGGCTTGGATTGTGAGACACAAAGTTGTAGAGAATTCAATTTCCTTCAAAATGAGCTTTGGATGGAAATTTTTTGATGAAGCATGTGAAAGTTATGGCTGGTCAAAGTTCAGTTGACTTTTCCTGTGAAAACCCTAATTTAGAAACTCCTGATTCTTGATGATCTGAAACTTCCTTGATGAATCATGATCAAACCTTGATCAAATGATGAATTTTACTTCATATACTTGATGTTGGCAAAAAATCATGAAGTTTGACTTTGGTTTGACCACAGTTGACCTCAGTTTGACTTTTTGATTGCTTTGACTGATTTTAGCCTATCTGATTATTTGACTGAGCAAACCTTTGGGAAAATCTTGAAACTTGACATGGGGATTCTTGAACACATATAGGATGCTTTGAAGCTCACTTGAAGCCTTGGAAGTCCATTTAGCATGGTGAAAGTCAAAACCCTAGTTTAGGATGCCTTGCTAAGGAGGATGCATTGTCTTAGGGAATTGCCAAACTTTCTAACTAATTATGAACCTTGTGAACCTCATGAGATGTATTGTGAACTTTGTGAACCTTGTGAACCCCTTAGTACACAATGTCTTGTCTTGGGGAGGGAAAATTTTGGGGTGCAACAATAGTGCAGGAATCGTGTTTTGGTTTGAGTGGCTTTAGGTCATGGCAATGGGTGGGAAATGATCTTTGAGTGATTGTGAGTTGAATGGTGAAGGAATAAGTGAGTTTTATTGGCTAGGCATTCAGATTCGAAGACTTGAATAATTTGCAAGTTTTTGTGATTTTGAATGTGTGTGAGCTTTCAGGCTTGTGTATGTTAGGTTTTGGGGAGTTTTTAAAAAAAGTCAAAGTTGGTGTACCATGAGTGTCGCTCCCCGAAATTTCGTCCCGGTGCAGACGCGAACGATCGGTGATGTTGGAGGTTGAGGTTGACTAGAGTCGCCAGCTAGGCATTTTTATCCCGAAGGAAAGGTAATGCTGCATAAACCTGGAAAGAGATGGATAAGATGGTTGCGATCCAAAGAAACTAAGAAAGGGGGTTGGTTATGACCTGGGAAGGTATTAGCACCCAGATCGTCCGTCGTACTCGAAGGGATCCACGCTTACTTAATTGTGTTTAAAAGGGGTAGTGTATGTGCTGACTATGTATAAAAAGCTATGGGAGGATGTACAAAGTGTCAGTGCAAAAGAAAGTGAGTGCTCAAAGACTGACGCTTAGAAAATAAAGCTGAAAGAGGGGGAAGATACAAAGACTTTAGTTTGATAACTGTTAAGTTATGCCTACGTATTCTCTCGTGCAATGAGGAAGTCAGAACACCGTAGTTCGACTCAAAGAGAATGAATGATTTTTGACTGTGAATTGCTTACTTGTCAACCTCAAGTGTATGACTCGTCTGGCTCGAGTGCTAACTATCTTACATTAGACGGAAGAAGCGAGTTCTCGTTTTTAGAGTGAGAGCGATGAGAAAAGAATCCCGGAGGAGACTATTATTGTTTGTTTTTGTGTTTTCAGTTTTTTATTGTTTTTGGTGTTTGGCATAGGATAATGAGCTTAAGCCTAAATCAAGGGTTGTAAACTCATGATATCCTCCATGTTTAGGGATAATGAGCCTACTTAAGTGTGAGATAAGCATCTCAACTTAATTACCATGATGATGTAGGATTAAGATCATTAACCTACTTGTGATTATTAAGTGTTTTTGGGTATTTTTAGTGTTAAGTAATGATTTTAATCTTTAATCAGGGATTAGTGAACTCATTACACCATCCTAAGAGAAGGTTGATAAATGAGAACACTTAAGCTGAGGAAGATACCTCAACTTAATCCATGGTTAGGGACTAAATTCATTATATAACAAGCCTTTATTAAGTGGATTTTAATTAAAGGATGAAATTAAGAAGTGGATTTTATGTTTGTAAGACTAGCTTGAGGGGGACTTGTCCATTAAACACTAGGGTTAGTCCCTCTTAACCATAAGGAAGAGATGGAACCCTAATGTAAGGCCCAAGTTACAAGCTTAAGTCTTGATCATTATTAGGTGTTTTGATTAAGAAGTGTAAACAAATAAAAGGTTTAACACTAAGGATTAAAGTTATACACTCCATCCTAAGATAAGGATGCAGACATAACCCTAATTCAAAGTCCTAAAACTGTAAGTGTTTAGCCTCTGATTATGAGATGAGAAAAGAGACTCAAGGAGACTCAAAGGTAAAAACTAAGGGGAGTCTATATACAACCCTAAAAATTATCATGCTTGGATATCCTATGGTTTGTGAGGGTTAAAGAGAATATCTTCAGGAGGTCACCATGGAAGAAGAAGCAGATGAAAAGAGAAGAGAAAGGAGAATAGGTTACTTACTTCCTAAAGAAGATAAGTAATCTAAGAGAAATAGATAGGAGAAAGAGAGCACAATTGAATTATATTCACTTCAAAGACAAGTAAATAATGCATATGAAGAGATGAGAAGAGTTGGGATGTGAAGGCAAATCCATATCCCAAACAACTTACTATAAGCCCCTGAAATGTTAGTGTGAATGCATAAGATGCAAAGCAAAAGGAAATAAATCAAATGGAAGTGTAATGACCAAACCCAGAAGTGTAAACATGATGAAAAAGTGTTATGTAATGATGCAGAGCCATACATAATGCATATGAATGATCATACAAAGGATGGGATGCAAAAGAAGCATGTTAGAAGCTTGAAAACACATGGATGTACATGGGATGTAATGAATGAAAAGCATAGCAAATGAATGAAGAAATGATCAAGCATTGTTCAAGCATGTCTTAATATGTCTAAGATGTCATACAAATGCTTGATATGTCATGGAAAGTTCACATGAGGATGATATGCAAAGATGAATGCAAACGAACATGAGAAATTAGGGTTTTAAGACAACATGAGATGCACATGATCAATACAGATGCATATATCATGATAAAAATTTTAAATTATGCTCAAACAAACCCTAAACATATATAAGATAACTACCCAAAGATGAGGGTCAGAAGCTAAACCTAAAGGAAGTTATGAATTTTCTAAGTTTGCTAGGGTTTTTGGGTGATTCTAAAGGAAAAATTAAAATCAAATTGAAAATGCAATGCAAAATCATGAGATCAATAACCTAGATATTAGATGCCATATGTGAAATAATGCAAAAAGAATCAAGTTCAAACTGATCATGGTTGATTAGAAATGATTTTTTCAAGTTAGGGTTAGAAAATGTGATTTTTATGAACCCTAATTCAAAGATAATTGTGAAAATATGATCAAACCTAAAAATAAATTTGTATGGTGAGTTTTTAAATGTTTCTAAATGTATAAGAATGCATCATGAATTTTTTGATGATTTTTAGAAACCTAAATGTATTTTTAACTAATTAAAATCAATTAATTAATTAAATAGAAAATTTAAATGATTTAAAAATATGTTTTAAATGCAAAAATAAAAATAAAAATGTTTTTGAGTTAAGAAAAATATTTAAAGTGAAAATGCAAAAAATGAGATTTTTTAAAGTATTTTTGCTATTTTAAAATAATAAGGAAACAAATGCAAAATAAAATAAAACAAAGTGAAAGAAAATGAAAGTAAGCATGATCCATGGTCCAGATTCAAAGGGGCGTTGACTGCGCGTGCAAATGAAAGGTTGGGATTGTTTCTGGCTAATTAACCTAATTAATTTAATTAATTAAGAATTAGGGCTAACTGAGTGAATATGGGCCATCCAAACACATGGTAAACAGGATCTAAGGGCTTACATTCAAACTGGGGAATTAATTGTGGATTAAGGCTAATGACTTTCAGGTGGCCGGAGAAGACCTTCGGTCATCTTCTCTGGCAGCTCTCTCATCTGAACTCACTCCCTAGGCCATGATAACACACCAAAATCTCCAGAATCACTCATTAGACATCATTAAACAAGAATCCAGCAACAAAAATCATTTATCATGCATCTAAAGAGAGAATCGAAGCAAGAACATTTCACTGGCAAAATTTTAGAAGGCTATGAAATGCTTAAAACTCAACCATTTTCGAAAGTAAACATATCACAATGATCAGCACATCATATAGAATCAATTTGTAACTTAAAAAATAAGTTCTGGAAAAAATGTTCTTGATGATTACCTGAGTTGAAGCTTTTTAGTTTGGAGCTTTCTGACCTCCTATCTTGTGCAAAACCACTCCAATGATCCCCCTTATGCTTCTGAAAGGCTTAGAACAAGTTTGTTTGGCCTATTTTGAATGCTCCAGTTCTGATGAAGCAGAATTCGTGTTTCGGTTATGGAGTGTTTCAGGCCATGGCAAGGGGAAGGAAATGATCCTTAGGTGATTTTGAGTTGATTAGTGAAGAAAGAAACAAGGTTTGATGGTTGTGTGTGGAGTTTCGAAGAGATTAAGTGTTATGGAGATTTTTGGCAATCTGAGTGTTGAGAGGTTTTCAGGCTTGTGTGATGTGTATAATGAGTTCCTTAGGGTTTGCATAAGAGGTCTTGATTGGTCAGAAAGTTGGTGGTGGCATAGTGTGATTGGTATGGGTGATTTTGCAAAAAAGTCAATGAAGGTGTACTTGAGGCATGGCACGGGTCAGAGGTTGTTTCAAGGGGTGTCTTGCCTCAGCTAGCATCAAGGAGGTCCCTTAGATCAGATTTTGTGAGCTGGAGCACTTGGATCAAAAGATATCATATGTTTTGCAAATTTCCCTCTTTGAAATTTCTTGAAGTGCAAGGAATAAAATCTTTGATTCTTGGCACAATTTTGATCAAGGAAAGTTGCATAATCATGTTATGATGCTTAGTGGTGGATTATAGATCATTAGAAGTCTTGAAACTTGGTTTTGCAAAAATCCCTCTTTGGCACATACTTGAAAATTACAAGATTTTTCCTAACTTTGAAACATCATATCTTGAGTTCTAGGATGAATCAAGAGGCGTTCTTGTACCTTTTGAAAATGGGAAGATCCAATCTACAAATTTCATGTTTAAGGATTTTTCATTTGAAGCATTTTTTATCAAGAAAGAAGAGGTTGAAAATCTTTCCCAAAATGGGAAGTTTCCATTACAAGTCATGTCCAAAAATGGAAAGTTTGCAAATGGCTTGAAATTATTCAATGTTGTGAACTTCTAACCACTTATAAGATAAAATAAAGATCATAGAACCTCAAAATGATGAAGATGACCCTTTGGTTCCATTGGTGGTGGCCTCAGATGCCTTGATTCTGACTTTTCTTGCACAATAAGTTACCAGTTGATCAGATGACTTCCACAGTGAATTTCTTCATCAAATTTGGTACACATGCTCCTTATAACATATTAAGACCATTAGAATCAAGAATGACCAAAAAATTTGAGGTTAAGGGCCTCAAACCTAAAACCCTAATTTTAGGTCATTTGTGTAGGAAATCTTCAGTCTGCTTGGACCTCTGTGCAATTCTTTGTGATTTTGTGACTTCAAAGACTCCTTGGGGATGTAATAAGATCATAGACCACTCATGGACCCTCTTGGAATGCTTCAAGACCTTTGAGATGGCTCAGATCACTTCTTGGATTGCTCAGATCACAAACCCTAGATGCAGATGAAAGGAACTATGCAGTGGGAGATGGTATGCTAATGCAATGCTATATGAAAAGATCACAAGCCATGGTGTGAGAAAAAGTGAGGGCAAATTTGGGGTGTTTACAATGAGCATGGTTATGGTTAGAGGTGATCTAAAGGATGGATTTGCCTCTGCTGAGTTTGTAGAGGACCATTAGATCAAATTTTGTGAGCTGTAACACTTGATGCAAGAGTTTGAACATGTTTTGCACTTTTTCCTCTTTGGAAATTTTGTGAAGATTAGGCATGAAAACTTGTGAAGCAAGGCAAGGATTTGGTCTTTTAATGTTGCATGATCATATTATGGCATGTAGAAGTCAAATAGAAGTCATGAAAGTGCTTAGAACTTAAATTTGCAAAATTTCCTCTTTGGCATGAACTTGAAATTTATAAGATTTTTGTCAACATTGAAACACCATAACTTGAGTTCTATGATGAATCAAGAGACGTTCTTGTACATTTTGAAAATGGTAAGATCAAATCTACAACTTTCATGTTTAAAGCTTTTTCATTTGAAGCCTTTTTGATCAAGAAAGAGGAGGTTGAAAATCTTTCCCAAAATGGAAAGTTTTCATTACAAGTCATGTCCAAAAATGGAAAGTTTGCAAATGGCTCAAAATTCTTCAATATTGTGAAATTCTAACCACTTATAAGATCAAATAAATATCATAGGAACTCAAAATGATGGAGATGACCCTTTGGTACCACTGATGGTGGCCTCAGATGCCCTAATTCTGACTTTTCTTGCACAACAAGTTACTAGTTGATCAAATGACTTCCACAATGAATTTCTTCATCAAATTTGGTACACATGCTCATTATGAAATATATAGACCAATGGAATCATGAATGGCCAAAAAATTTGAGTGTAAGGGCCTCAAACCCAAAACCGTAATTTCTGGTCATCTGTGTAGAAACTGCTCAGTCTGCTTGAACACCTTTGCAATGCTTTGTGACATTTTGACTTTAATGAACTTTGGGGAGCATAAGATGATAATATAACACTCATGGACCATATTGGCATGCTTCAAGACCTTTGAGATAGCTCAGATCACTTCTTGGATTCTACTGATCACAAACCCTAACTATGCAACCTATGTAGTGAAATAAACTATGCAGTGTGAGATGATATGCTTATGTAATGCAATATGAAAAAATCACAAGCCATGGTGTGAGAAAAAGGAGAGGGAAAATTTGGGGTGTTTACACCTCGGTAAGGGGTATTTATTCTTGATTGTCACCTTGTTCAACTTACGATAATCGATGCACAGCCGTATACCACCATCCTTCTTCTTTACCAATAACACAGGAGCTCCCCACGGTGAAACACTAGGCTTTACAAAATGCGTTGCCCTCAAATCCTCCAATTGATCCTTCAACTCTATTAACTCAAGTCGAGCCATCCGATAAGGAGAAACGAATATAGGAGCCGTTCCCGGTATCAGGTCGACTGAGAACTCAACTTCCCTCACCGGAGGTAAGGAAGTGACATCTTCAGGAAAAACATCGGAAAATTCACAAACTATCGGAATTTTCAAAACTTGCTGGTCATTACTCTCCTCTTTAATAAGGACAAGCAAAACATATTTCTCTTGTTCAAATAGAAAATTTACCATTCCAACCGTACCTTCTAAGATAGTTGTCAAAACATCTTTCGGAGGCACTTCAACGGAGGGAATAAGGATCAACTTTTCTTCACATCCAATAAACACCGAATTAGCAGACAACCAGTCCATTCCCAAGATAACATAAATTTTCTTAAGAGGCAAACAAATGAGGTCAATCTGAAAGATCCTACCATCCACGGACAACGTACAATTCTCACACTTAAGGGGTGTCTCGACAGTTTCATCCATGGTGGTAGTAACCACCATCGGAGGAGACAGAGGAAATACCCGCAACCCAAGTTGTTTCTCACAACTAGTAGATATAAAAGAATGTGTGGCTCCATAATCAAATAAAACAAGACAAGGATGATTGTTAACAAGACAATTACCCGCAATCAAGGAATTGTCGCCCTTCGTCTTCCTAGCGTCCATAGTATAAACTCTCGCTTGCACTTGGTCCTTCTTCTGGGGACAATCTCTAGCAAAATTTCCTTCTCTCTGACATAGGAAATAAATCACGGCACCCGGATTACATCTTTCAAAATGATTCTTATGGTATCGGGAGTAAGAAGGAGGAGCACTGGATCTTGGACTCGACACCTGTTTCCCCTTGAAAGGTTGAGGCCTCGGCCTAAAAGATTGACTATCTCTCCCCTATCTCCTTGAACCGCCCTTCCGGCACTAGCTTCTGTTTTCACTTTCATCAAACTATGTTCTGCAACATAGCATTGTCTCAACATCTCGGAGTAGGTAGAAAACTCCCTTTGAGAGACACTATGCAAGATTTCAACCCTTAGTCCAAACAAAAACTTGTCAATTTTCCACCTTTCATCAAGGGAATACATAGCTTTCCTAAAGTAGGATGCCATGTTCTCAAATTTCTCAGCATAACTGGCCACAATCATGCTCCCTTGCCTCAATTGTTGAAATTCGAATTCCTTTTGTGTCCTCAAGGAACTCGGGAAATACTTATCCATAAAAACTGTCTTAAATTATTGCCACACTCTCGGAATCCCTTGCACCATCATCAAATTGGAAGCACTCTCCCACCATCTAGCAGCATGACCCTTTAGTAAATAAGACGCGAAGGTCACCTTGTCTTCTTCACTACAAATCACAATCTGGAATATCCTCTCCATTCCAGTCACTCATTCATGAGCCTTAATCGGGTCCAATCCGCCATGAAACTCCTAAGGTTTCATGCGGAAGAAGTCTCTAAATGTCCCTCCCACGGCTCCAGGAGCAACCACGTGAGGGTGAAGGACCCCACTCATCTGATGCATCATTTCTTGCATGAATTGGTGTTGTTGTTGTTGCATCTACTACATAAATTGGAACATAGGAGCATTCCCATCACCATCTTCTTGATCGCTATCGGGAGGAGCGACACTGGGTGGAGCACGAGTTCCACATCTACCAACCATATTCCTAAATGTCATCAAAAAAAGATTAAGTTGATCAGGCTCAATACCATAAACATATCATTTAATCCTACCGCAAGTCAACGTGTATGAACACCTTGTAATATTTCAAGGCTAGGTCGAGGATACGACCTGCTCTGATACCAACTATAATACTCATATACAAAAGACATACATAAAACATATTTTTCATATATAATATTAGAAATTTGGTACTGAAATACAAATAAGTTCTTAGCAACACATTGTATAAGTATAGCCACTACAACATAAGGTACTAAAACAAGGCTATAAAATAATACAAGGTGTTCAAGCTACAAAAATATAAGAGCTAGATCAGAGATCTCAAAATCCACAGCGGAAGACAAAGCCATCAACTAGTAAGGATAATCAGGTCGCCTAATCCTTACCCTTAACGGAACCTGAAGTACCTGAAATAACAACATCAACTTGGGGTGAGATAAAACATCTCAGTGGGTTCCCTATCTTAGAGTTCTCTCGGCTCTAAGGGTCAAACCTAATAATTCCAAGAATACAAAGATTCCTCTCAAAAGTAACTAAGCCGAAACGGAACATACAAGTAACACTTCATACAACACTTCCTGTGGGACTCAGCGAAACACCCACCTCAAGTATGAAACACCAGACTTCTCATGTTACTCAATGAAATACCCATCTCAAGTTATCACTCGCTTCCCATGGGACTCAATGTAATACCCACCTCAAGCTAACACTCGCTTCCTGTGGGACTCAATGTAATACCCACCTCAAGCTAACACTCGCTTACCGTGGGACTCAATGTAATACCCACCTCAAGCTAACACTCGCTTCCCGTGGGACTCAATGTAATACCCACCTCAAGCTAACAATCACTTCCCGTGGGACTCAATGTAATACCCACCTCAAGCTAACGGGGATACGATCAAATACACTTCTCTTTTCTTAATAGTCTACGGGAAATCCTAGGTACCTCACAAGTCTTACCATTTCATTTCTTTAAGCTCATACTTTTCATAATTTTGCCTTCTTACGGTTAAGTCAGAAAATCGGGAAAAAGTCGGGTAAAAAAAATAATATTCTTCGACATCATAAGAAAATACATTATTTTAGTTTCAAAAAGGTATGTGGAACGTTAAAAACGGATGACCTATCCAAGCCAAACTCAACTCCAAATATTAACCAATGCAGAAAGACAGCCAAACATGTTCATAGAAATAATGTGAGTTTCATAGTTAAGTTTTAATCGAATTTTAACCATTAAACTTTCAATTTCTAAGATTTCTCAATGAAACCCTAAACCATAAAATCTCTAAAACTTAACCAAAATCAAAGATAAAAGCTTCTAACTAAGAACCCACCTCGGGAGATGAAAATTGGCGGAAAGATTGAGTCGATTCGACGGACGGATGGCGAAGCAAGATGAATTTTAAGTCTTGGGGTTTTTCCTCCTCTTTTACTCTTCGCTCTCTTTTCTTCCTTCTTCTTTCTATTCTTTTCATTACTAACTTTATCCTCTTCTTATTTCCTTTCTACTAATAAATATAAAAACATATATTTTACCTTTGTGTCCAAAATTAGAGAGTATCCAAAAATGTCTCTTAATCCAATATTTTATAAAACCTCTGAGTCAGCTAATATTAATTAATAAAATAATATCCCGTTGATTACTCTATTTAGTTCCGTAAAAAAATTTTAGAGTAGTCTGGAATAATATTATTACCAATTAATATTATTCAGAGTATTAAATAAAATACGGGGTATTATAGTTTTACTCTGAATGGTACCACATGCATAACATGGTCGAGTCGTACTAAAGTTGCATTTCTCAAAGTTGTTATTGCTTCTTGCTTTATTGATGATGTGAAGTGGTGATATTTTTATAATCCTTTCTTATGTATTATTTATCATATTTCGTTTATAACTTTAGATATATCACCCCTTATGTTTGAATGTTGTCCCTATGCTGGCAACATGCAGGTAATCAGGAGGAGTAGTCGGTTACCTTTAGTCGAGTCGTGGTTATCGCTCTGATACGTAGCACTCGGGGGATGATGCGTGTCTTATGTTACTTAGTTGTTCTTAAATGCAGAATTTTTAAGTTGAATTGTCGAAGACTACTTTGTTGCTTTATTTTAAGTTTAATTTTGTTGTTTAAAGATGCTATGATTTGAGTATTGAATCTGCTGCATAGTATTTAATAAAGTTGAATTATTTTGAAGATTATATGATTGATGAAGTTCTCCCTGAATGTGTTATGTATCTTTTTTGATTGGTTATTAAGTTATTGGTTTTAAGTTGAAAATGTGATATCTTGTTTTATGTTGAAAATGTTATAACTCTGATTTTAATATAAATCTCGGGTAGAAAACGGGGTGTTACATTAGTGGTATCAGATCAGGTCAGTCTGTCCGACCAAGTGTCGAGTTGTAGTTGTTTAACAATCTTGTATTGTTATTTAGTTCTAATTTTTGTTGGTGTTGTAGTGCTAAGTTGATATGGCTGGAAGAAATGATGTTGCAATGGCTGCTGCAATGCAAGCAATGGCTCAAGTTGTGCAGAATTTTCCGAACACTGGTGAAGATGCTGGATCACGTAGCTTGGCAATTTTCAGAGAGAGAATCCGCTCTTCTTTAAAGGAAAGCATGATCCAGATGCAGCGTTGGTATGATTGAAAGAGATTGAGAGAATCTTCCATGTTACGGAGTGTACACCAGCGCAGAAGGTTCGGTATGGTACTCACATGTTGGCAGTCGAGGTTGATGACTGGTGGCTAGAGATTCATGACAGGATGGGTGTTGCAGGTGAAGTAATCACTTGGGATGTTTTCCTTAGGGAATTCATGAGAAAGTATTATCCAGAGGATGTCTGTGGCAAAATGGAGATTTAATTCTTTGAGCTGAAGCAAGGGAACATGTCTGTTACCGACTATGCTGCAAAGTTTGTGGAATTGTCTAAGTTTTATCCTCATTATAGTTGAGCTGGTGCTGAATTTTCAAAGTGCATCAAGTTTGAAAATGGGTTGTACTCTGAAATCAAGATGGTTGTTTGGTATCAGAAGATCTGTGTCTTTTTTGAGTTGGTTGATAGTTGTAGGATTTATGAAGAGGATAATAATGCTCATTACAAGATTGTTAGTGACATAAGAGGCAAGCAACAACATAAACATGGAAAGACTTATGATGCTCTAAGTGGAAAGGGTAAACAGAGAGTTTCTCCATCTCAGAGGACTGGTGGGGGAGGTGCTCCTGTTGGTATAGTTTGCTTCAAGTGTGGACAGGCTGGTCACAAGAGTAATGTGTGCACTGCTGAGGTAAAAAGGTGTTTTTCGTTGTGGCAAGACTTGGCATGCAATAGCTGATTGCAAGCACAAGGAAATGATTTGTTTTAATTGTGGAAAAGAAGGACAAATTGGTAGCTAGATTCAGAAGCCAAAGAAATCTCAGACTAGGAAAGTGTTCGCGTTGGTAGGAACTTAGACAGCTAACGAGGACAGACTTACCAGAGGTACATTCTTCATTAATAGTACTCCTTTAATTACTATTATTGATATTGGTGCTACGCATTGTTTTATTGTTGCTTATTATGTTAAAATATTGAGTCTTGAATTGCCTTCTATGAATGGTGAATTGATTATCGAGATTCTGACTAAGGGATCAGTAACTACTTCTCTTATGTGCTTAAGATGTCCTTTGTCGACCTTCAATAAAGACTTTTATGTAGATTTGGTGTGTTTTCCGTTGACTGGAATGGATGTAATTCTTGGTATGAACTGGTTAGAGTATAATTATGTTCATATAAACTGTTATCGCAAGTCGGTGAGGTTTTCTACTCCTGAAGCATAAGGAGTTAGATTGTTATCTTACAGAGAGCTACAATAATTGATGAAGGAAGAAGCTCATATGTTTTTGTTGATGGCAACTTTGTCTGTTGATATTAAAGCTAAGATTGAGGAATTTCTAGTGGTGAATGAATTTCCTGAAGTTTTCCCTAATGGAATTCCTGATGTACCGCCAAAGAGAGAGGTTGAATCTGTGATTGATCTTGTACCCGGTACTAGACCTGTTTCGATGGCACCATATAGAATGTCGGCATCCAAGTTGTCTGAATTAAAGAAGCAGTTAGAGGAATTACTTGAGAAGAAGTTTAAAAGGCCAAGTGTATCGCCGTGGGGAGCTCTAGTGTTGCAAGTAAAGAAGAAAGATGGAAGTATGAGACTTTGTTTTGATTATAGACGGCTGAATAAAGTAACAATCAAGAACAAATATCCACTTCCGAGAATAAATGATTTGATGGATCAGTTAATGGGTGCTTGTGTGTTTAGTAAGACGATTTGAGATCGGGTTATCATCATATCAAAGTGAAAGATGAGGATATTCAGAAGACGACATTCAAAACACGGTATGGACAATATGAGTATTCGCTGATGCCTTTCGGTGTGACTAATACGCCAGAGGTATTCATGGAATACATGAACCGTATTTTTCGTACGTATCTGGATTGTTTTGTAGTTGTATTCGTTGATGATATTCTGGTTTACTCTAAGTCAGAAGAAGAGCATAAGGAGAATTTGAGAATAGTATTAGAAGTTTTGAAAGACAAGAAGTTGTATGCGAAGTTGTTCAAGTGTGAGTTTTTGTTGAAAGAAGTCACCTTTCTTGGTCATGTGATTTTAGGTAGTGGTATTGTTGTGGATCCTTCTAAGGTAGATGATGTGTTGCAATGGTAAACTCCAAGGTCGGCTACTGAGATTAGAAGCTTTTTAGGACTAGTTGGTTATTATAAAAGGTTTATTGAAGGATTTTCTAAGTTGGCACTTCCATTAACTAAGTTAACTTGTAAAAGTAAAGCCTTTGTGTGGGATGTTAAGTGCGAAGAAAGTTTTACAAAGTTGAAGAAGAGATTGACGTCGGCTCCGATTTTGACATTACCAAATCCAGAAGAACCATTTTTGGTTTATTGTGATGCTTCGTTGATGGGTTTAGGAGGTGTGCTTATGCAGAACAACAAGGTAATTACTTATGCATCGTGACAGTTGAGAACTTATGAAAAGAACTATCCTACGCATGACTTGGAACTTGCTGCAGTTGTTTTTGTGATGAAGATTTGGAGGCATTATCTTTATGGTTCCAGATTTGAAGTTTTTAGGGATCATAAGAGCCTAAAGTATTTGTTTGATCAGAAGGAGCTAAATATGAGACAGATAGATGGTTGGAATTGCTGAAAGACTATGATTTCAGTTTGAATTATCATCCATGTAAAGCTAATGTAGTGGCTGATGCTTTAAGCCAAAAGACCTTGCATATGTCAACAATGATGATTAAGGAATTAGATTTAATCGAGCAGTTTAGAGATATTAGTTTGGTGTGCGAAATGACACCACAGAGGGTGATTTTGGACATGTTAAAGATTATTAACGATTTTCTGGATAGTATTCGAGAGGCTCAGAAGCTGGATATGAAACTAGTGGACATCATGAATAGTTGTCGTCAATCAGGGAAGAGTGACTTTAAGATTGACGCACGAGGTGTGTTGAAACTGCATGACCGAATTTGTATTCCTGACGATGCAGATATTAAAAGAGGATTCTTGAAGAGGGTCATAGGAGTAATTTGAGTATTCATCTGGGAGCTACTAAAATGTATCAAGATTTGAAGAAAATATTGTGGTGGTCCGGAAAAGAAGATGTGGAACGATTTGTGTATGTGTGTTTGACTTGTCAGAAGTCGAAAATTGAGCATCAGAAGCCTGCAGTGTTGATACAACCATTGGAAGTTCCAAAATAGAAATGGGATAGCATTTCGATGGATTTTGTGACAAGGTTGCCTATTACTTTAAGAGGACATGATTTGATTTGGGTGATTGTTGATAGGCTTACGAAGTCGGATCATTTCATACCTATTAACATCACATATCCAATTGCGAAGTTGGTAGAGATTTATATCCGAGCAATTATGAAGTTGCATGGTGTTCCTTTGTGTATTATGTCAGATAGAGACCTGAGGTTTACGTCGGAATTTTGGAAGAGTCTGCAAGAGGCGTTGGGTTCTAAGTTGAGTTTGAGTTCTATAATACCTAAAAATTTGCCCTCTCATTTTCTCAACATGTTGCATAGCATTTAGCATAAACAAGTTCATGAAACAACAAAAAATATGGAATCATATTCATCATAGATGAGGCATGGGTATGTGATCTTTGATTGGAGCAATTGAAGGCTATACAAAGGCAATCAAGGAGCCACAAAGCTTCTCAACCTTGTACAAAGGGTTCACAACATCTCACGAGTATTCGTTTGAAGCCACAAGTCCCAGAAGGAAGGGTATTGATCAGAGAAGTCAACTAGATTGAGCAAAAGGTCAACTTTTGAATTCTTGAGGTCAAGGCCATGAAATTATGGTTACAGGGGTCTTAGGGACCAAGTTTGATCAAGAAGGGATGGAGAAATCAAAGGAAAAAAATATTTTTTTCGGACTATGTATCGATGCATACGAGGGATGTATCGATGCATGATGGATTTCATTTGCTAGAAATAGTCAAGAAACTTCAGTATGTGTAGATGCGTATAGTTTATGTATCGATACATATCAGTAAAAAAACTGACATGCATCGACTCATATGATACATGTATCGTTGCATAGTGGAGTTTCCTTGCTGGAAATTGCCAATGATTCAGTATGCATCGATGCATACAACCATGTATCGATACATATCAGTTAAAAAACCAACATGTATCGATTCATCTGTGTTATGTATCGATACATGAGGCTGTTTTTCTGCTAAGAACTTTTGAACAATGACAATTCACTTCATGGATTGCATCTATGATGGAACCATGCAAACACAACTCAAAGAAGCTTTGTATGTCTCAATTTTGGAGCTGTTTCAAGGACTTGAAAGGGATTGCATTCTCACCATAATAGTCCTAAACTTCACAGCATGAGATCACACCTTAAAGTTGCATAACTGAATTTTCCAATCCACCCTCATTGCACCTTACACCTCAAGTTAGAATTGACCATGGTTCTAACTATTAACCATGAGGGTTAACAGTTAACATGAGGTATATAAGGCTTTCTCTAACTGGATTTTGAGGACACTTCATTTTAACCAAAATTTCATCACAAACTTTATCCATTTTTCTCTGTTTTTCATTCTGATTTTGGAAGCTACATTGCACTTCATCTTCATCAATTCAGTCCCAATCTTCATCAATTCAGTTCCAATCTTCATTTGTTCATCATCATCATCATCATCATCATCATCATCATCAAGAGCTTCATTTCCATGGAAGAATTTCATTGAATCATCCACTATATACCAATGCAATTTTCTGCTTTTTTGCTTCCATCTACTTTGATCTTCATCTACGGCACCACACTTATCATCAAGTCATCATCAACATCATGATTTGCAGATTATCCATGGAGTTTATTGCTTGAATCATCAAAAATTCACTTCTAAATTTTTCTGCATCTTCACCAATTCTTCAAGATTCTTCAAGCATAGAGTGTTTATTTCACTCAAGCCACATCCAAGATCAATCAAGGAAGCCATAGGAACCTCCTCTCTGAATTTCTACAACTTTGAGCACCACCAAATTTCAGGTTTATCGCACAAACTTTCTTGCTTGATTTCAATGCTTTTTGGTTGATTTGTGTTGTTTTGAGCTTGATAGAAGCAATGTGACCTCTGGCTAGTTGATATGTACATTAGGTGCTAAGATTCAATTTTTAGGTTCATTCTTATGTGCTTCGATTTGCATTATTCATGAGCCTTAGGAGAAAACCAGGCCTAGATTGATGATGTACTTGAGGAGACGAATCTATCATGGCCTTATTTTTCCGTTTGGTCGACATTTGTCCAAAACCTAACCGGAGAGTGATCGGAGAAGATGACCGGAGCTTCGCTCCGGCGACCGGAATAGTAGTCTTAGCATTAAGTGGAAAACATAACACAACCATTAGATCAATCTTCATCTGACGTACCAGAATCAGCCACCACATTAATGAACATGTGCTAGTCATGTGCCATAATTTGTGAAGAGTTTTTCAGATCACTATTTGCACCCCGACATGTTTGGGTTCAGCCCAATTCAGTTCAACTTTCCACTTTCTGCACCCATTTCAATTTTCTTTGTTTTTTTAATTTCTGATTTGATGTAATTTCAGTTTTAATCCACAAAAAATACCAAAACCCATATTAAAATTCTATAGAAATCACAGGGACTTCCTAACTCATTTTAGAAATTTTCCACACTTTTAATTTCTGATTTTTAGCCATTTTCCATTTTTTTGGTCGATTTTTCATTTAATTAGTTTTCTATGGAATTCCTTCAGCTACGCTTCATTTTGTTCATTTTATTTCTCCCACTTCCATAATCTTTTTGTCCCTTTATTTTTTTTATGATTAGAGGACTCATAATAGAACCTGGAATTATTTTTGTCATATTTTTAGGTCCATTTTATCCACTATTTTGGCAGCATAGTTTGTGCAAGTTTGTGAACAAATCTTATGTAGATTTAAGTGACCTTTTGGCATAGTTAGGTTGTAAATTTTTAGGAGATGTTTTAACACAACATTAGACTTAGGTTAGGGATCTTAAGGAATTAATATCATATTTTTCCAGGACCTTTACCATTTTTTTAGTGCTTTGACTTTATTCGAGTTTTCCATGCAAATCCACTTAGTTTTCACTTAGGGGTTTAGTTCCATTTAGGGCATAGTTGAGTGTGTTTCTCTCTTCATCCCTTTAGATACTTTTAATATGATTTAGATACTGACTTGTGAAGTGTTTTACCTTATAAGATACCTTAGACTTAGGTATTAGCCTTAGAAGTTCACTAACACCTTTCTTAAGCTAGTGTGAGTTCTTAATCGAAGTTTGTCATGTTATAATTGTTCAAATTACTTCATCATGCTAACATTTGTTTTGTAGGGGGGAAGATGAGGTAAGTATTTCTTCATTCCTATTTCTTATGCATTTTAATTGTGTTTGCCTTGGCATTTGGTGCCTTTTTCATAGGCTTCCCTTTTGTTCTTTAGATTCAACTTAACTTCCTTAGGAAGTAATTGAACTCTAACTTTTTTTTTTCTTTTCCTTAGGTTTAGAATACCTCATAAACCATAGAATCACCTCTTGTACATGATAAGTTAACTTAGGTTTGTATCTTAGTCCCCCATTAGCTTTGACCTTTTGTCTCTTGAGTCTTCTTTTCTCATCTTCAAACAAAATCAAAAACACTTAATAAAGACATGAAAGAATCTCTTGTGTATAGCCTTATTCCATGGGGCACTCATATTCATTCCATCTTGGAATAGTGTGAGCTTGTCTAGCATGATGTACAAGTCTGATCAAGAGGTTATTTCACAAAGAAAATCTAAAAGATATTACTTCACAAGCTACAAAAACATGTAATAAGTTCAACAAGCTAGTGAACTTAAACCCTAATCCTTGGGAACAAGTCTTGGATAAATTCTCCTTGCTTGGTGTGCTTGTTCTACTATTCCATCTTGGAATAGAGTAGCAAGTACACATTCAATGGAAAAGAGTTTGAATTCACTTCCTTGTGCCAAATTCATACAAAACTCTTAAAAAAGAAAACAACAAACAATAAGCGACTTTCCTGCGGGAACTTCTTTTCTCACCTCATTCATTCTCAACACGAACTTGCAACGACTTATCTCGCATGCAATATGGTAAACGCACTCGTACCAGACGAACCTGCAACACCTGAGCATAGACATACGCAGTTCCAGCATAAAAAACACAAACAAATAGTTCTCGCCTTAGTTAGGCGAACTACGTCGACTCTGATCCTCATTTTCCCGATGAGGTACGTAGGCAACGGGGTAGGGCCCGTTCGAGCACATTATTTATTTTCCCTATATTTCCCCCTTTCTTTCCATTGTCTTTTCCAATTCCTTTCTCATTTCAGTTCCAGTTCCAGTAGCAGTTATTTTGTTTAGCAGCATTCTTATTTCTCACCCTTTGAAACAAGCAAACAAGCGTGGATCTCGTCGGGTACAGAGGACGATCTGGGTGCTAATACCTTCCCATGTCATAACAGACTCCCGCACCAAGATCTTTGGTTCGCAAGGCCTTGTCTTTTCCTTCTTCCTCAGGTTTGTGCAGCATTACCTTTCCCGTTCCTTCGGGATAAAAATGCTTGGCTGGCGACTCTACCTTTTCCGCGCGACTTTCGCGTTTGTACTAGGATGAAAATCCCGGGAGCGACAGCTGGAGACTCTGTTGGGGACCGAACCCAGAATCTCTGGTTTCCCTTTTGAGAGTCAATCCTATCGCTTGCTTGTTTTTGTTTTCTTTGGGTGTTTATTTGTTGCTATTGTGCTTTAGTTCAGCTTTATTGTTTTACTTACAATTTATCGCTATACTTTACAGCTTTGTTTACAACTTTCTGCACTTTACTTTATTGTTGCATATACTGGCATATATTGTACTGGCTATTCTGGTTTTCCTTGGCGGGATGGGATTATTGTGAGATAAGCCAACTACCCGACTTGAGTATACACATAGGATTTAGAGTGGGCAGTCGTGTGGCTTGCGTGGTCTTGAGCACATCTAGTTTTCACGAGTCCCACACCCAGATCAGGCTCTCTTGGGATATGTTCTATACTGCCTAGGAAGACCATAGAATGTTCCCACCTGAGATGCTAACATGAGGAACTGATCATCGAGGACCTTAGTGGAAACAACCCTCTCCAGTGGTGACAGTGGCAGACCACATTTTGTGGCAAACCCATTCGCACCCGAGGGCCCACTGGGAGCTCTCATAGGATGGCCTGGTTCTCTCATAGGAATCCAGTTAAATCAACTGGTCGTATGACGGTAGTATTGTACTCTTCGGGATGAATGTACTATTGTTTCTCGACTTCAGTGCTTGAAGCGGGGGACTTATGAGGGATGCTTGTTTTCCCGAACTCAACTAAGACCTCCCTGAGTAGTACATAATGCCAAACTGATTCCCTGATTTGGTCATGAGCCATTTCTCGGAAATGGTGAACGTATTATTGCTGCTTGGCTTTGAGAGTTCATGATGTCAACCCGGAGCATACCAGTGAGATGGGGGAACTATTTACAGGTTTGCAGGAAAATTGACCTTCATCCTACCTTGTTCCTGATACTTGGTTTTTTCTGTTGACACGTGCTTATGATCTGGTATTCTTGACGGTGATATTCAGGAAAATTAGAAGGCATTACAGCAATGCTCAGTACATGCAACAGTGATCACATGCCAATGCATTGCATCACATCATCCACATTATTGCATTCCTAACGCATGTTTATTCATTTGCAGGGTTGCATATCACATCTCTGAATCCAGTTATGGGTATTGTTCTATGAGCATGGAGTCCAAGAAAAAGACCAAGTGTATTATCTCCTACAAGGTTCATCAGCCTGTTGTGAAGGAAATCCTCAAAGTGAAAGCCTTAGCTCCTCCAGAAGTTCTCAATGTCTTTAAGCAAGATTACGAGTGGATTTTTTATTTCATAGAGCCCATCAGTGATTATGCTTTCAGAGGTATGCACACCTTGCTACAGTTTTATGATCCACAGCTTATATGCTTCAGACTCTCTGATTTCGTATTGGCACCTACATTAGAAGAGTACTCGAGCATCCTGAGAGTTTTCGTGAAGGACTGTGCACCATTCTTTAGGTCCAAGATTGACCCCGACTTCAAATATGTAGCAACTGCTCTTTATTTGAGAAATTCATTATTGGAAGACCGGATTGATAGCAAAGGAGTTTTCCGAGGATATCATTTGAGTTTCTTGTTAGATGAGGCTACCAAAGCTGCTGAAGCAAAAAGTTGGAATACCTTTAATGCAATCCTAGTCGCGTGTATCTATGGAATTACTTTGTTCCCAAACATGCCGAACTTCATGGATGTCGATGCTATTCGCATTTTCATAGCAAAGAATCTTGTTCCTACTCTCTTAGGAGATCTCTACCATTTTGTGCATTACAAGAATGAGAAGCGAAGGGGTGGAGTGTTGAACCGTTGTGCGACTGTATTCTATAAGTGGTTCACACGGTTTCTTCCACAATCAGGGGCTTTTGAGAGGACGAAGAACTCAGTTGAATGGTCGGAAAGACTGATGGGCTTGCAAGAAAAGGACATTGTATGGGTTAATCAGGGATTGCGGTGCATTGACATTCTTCATAGTTGCGGAGGATTCCCTAATATTCCATTGATCGGGAGGAAAGGGGAATTAATTATAACCCTTCCCTCGCGGTTAGAAAGTTCGGGTATGCCTTGAAGGAACCACCAGCAGCCGAGGACGTCAAAGAGACCTTATACTTTCAATCAACAGACGAATTCGAGATTGCTCAGAAAGCTTCCAACGCTTGGCATAATCGGCTGACGAGGGGAAAATGACTTTGGGACTGGGTGATTGTCGGATGTACCCACCATTTGCAGAATGCTTGAAGAAAAGAGTTGAAATGTTATTGTTGCCATTCGAGCCTGCGCCTCTTCTCTATCCCATGGTCGTTGAACAGCCTACCACAATTAGAATTGAAGAGTTCAACAAAGTGAAGACGGAAAGAGACAAGTTGTTAAAGGAGAATGCTGTAATACCTCGTATTTTATTTAATGCTCTGAATAATATTAATTGGTAATAATATTATTCCGGACTACTCTAAGAAATTTTTACGGAACTAAATAGAGTAATCAACGGGATATTATTTTATTAATTGATATTAGCTGACTTAGAGGTTTTATAAAATATCGGATTAAGAGACATTTTTGGGTACTCTCTAATTTTGGACACAAAGGTAAAATATATGTTTTTATATTTATTAGTATAAAGGAAATAAGAAGAAAAAGATAGTAAGGAAAAAGAATAGAAAGAAGAAGGAAGAAAAGAGAGAGAAGAGAAGAAGAGAAGGAAAAACCCCAAGACTTCAAATTCATCTTGCTTCGCTATCCGTCTGTCGAATCGACTCAAACTTTCCGCCAACAAGCAGTTCCTCGCTCAACGAGAGTTCCAGAAGTTTTTTCGCTCAGCGAGACCTGTAGGTTTCAAGTATGGTATTTAATTCGTAACTTTTGATCCGGGCATCCGTTTTTAACGTTCCATGTACCGTTTTGAAGCTAAAATTATGTATTTTCTTATGATATTGAAGAATATTATTTTCACCCGACTTTTTCCCGATTTTCTGACTTAACCGTAAGAATGCGAAATTACGAAAAGTATGAGCTTAAAGAAAGGAAATGGTAATACTTGTGAGGTACCTAGGATTTCCGTAGATTGGTAAGAAATAAGAATCACATTTGATTGTATTCCCTTGTTAGCTTGAGGTAGGTATTACATTGAGTCCCACGAGAAGCGAGTGTCAACTTGAGGTGGGTATTACATTGAGTCCCACAAGAAGCGAGTGTTAGCTTGAGGTGGGTATTACCTTGAGTCCCACGAGAATCGAGTGTTAGCTTGAGGTGGGTATTACATTGAGTTCCACGGGAAGCGAGTGATAGCTTGATATGGGTATTTCATTGATTCCCATGAGAAGTTCTGTGGTTCCTACTTGAGATGGGTGTTTCACTGAGTCCCACGGGAAGTGTTGTACGGAGTGTTGCTTGAATGATCTGTTTCAGCTTAGTTACTTTTGAGAGGAACCTTTGTATTTCGGAGAATTATTAGGTTTTGTAGATGTTAGAAATTGGCAGAATTTTTGACAAACAAAGTAAAAGTTATGAACTTAGTTCAGGACATCAGGATGTCACACCAGATGTTGTGACATCGCGAACCTGCTATCTGCCCTAAATGATACACGACAGAAGTGCTTAAAATCAGGAGTAAATATCTGGAAGTAAACGTAAAGAGTGAGCACTCCAAGGCACCTCTTTAGGAAGTTAAGTTGTCTGGTTCCAGTGTAAAGAAAACAGAAAACTAACTCACCTTTATTCAAGGAGATAACTGTGGGATTTAAAACAGAAAACTAACTCACCTTTATTCAAGGAGATAACTGTGGGATTTAGAAATTACAAGTCTGGATAATTTGCAAAAAGCCCACAAACTCAACATCTATTTAAGAAACTGATACACTCAAGTAAAGCCAACGATTTCAAGAAGAGTGCCAAGGGTGTTAGTGAAGCTAGTTACTTAAGCAGGTTTTATTTGTGTGTTATTCACTTGATAAGCTTTTAAGAAAAAAGAGAATTGTGTCTTGATTGAAACTGATAAGTAAGATCAAGCTGGTGTGTCTGAAGTGTGACTTAAAACTTATTAATCATTCTAAGTTAGAGATCACTGTGTGATTGAGGGGGAGTGAGTAGGTACTCATATCTAAGTAGATTCTTAGATAGAAATTTCCTTGGGTAGATATTAAGTGAAGGATTAAACTGATTGGTTTAACTCCCTAATTAATATTACTTATATTGAATTTCCTTCCTGGCTTGGTAGCCCCCAGATGTAAGTGTGGAGATACACTGATCTGGGTTAACAATTTCTTGTGTTATTTAATTTACTAGCTCATTAATTTATTGCTTAGGATATCAGTGTCTAAACATCTGTTTCGACATCACATATCTGATCCCAGAATTTCAACTGGCATCAGAGCAGGCACCCTGTCTGTATAACTGGGTGAGATCTAGGGACTGCAAATTTTGGGAACATGGACAGAGATGTAGGATCTGTGAATCGACCACCTATTTTGGATGGATCCAACTATGATTACTGGAAGCCAAGAATGGTAGCATTCTTAAAATCTCTTGATAGCAGGGCTTGGAAAGCAGCTAACAAAGGATGGGAGCACCCTGTCAAAGACAATAAGGATGGGGCAAAAGTGAGGAAGCCTGAAGAAGAGTGGAGCAAGGAGGAAGAGGAGTCAGCACTTGGAAATTCCAAAGCCTTAAATGCCTTGTTCAATGGCATTGACAGGAACATATTTAGGCTTGTGCACCACTGTGAACTAGCCAAGGATGTTTGGGACACCCTCAAAACTACTCATGAAGGAACATCAAAGGTGAAGATGTCAAGACTTCAACTTCTCACCACCAAGTTTGAGAAATTGAGGATGAAGGAATATGAGACCATTCATGTGTTCTACATGAACATCCTGGAGATTGCTAATACTTCTGGTGCCTTGGGAGAGAAGATGGGTGATGAAAAGTTGGTAAGGAAGATTCTCAGATCACTTCCCAAGAGGTTTGACATGAAGGTCACTGCCATAGAAAAAGCTCAGGACATCTGCACAATGAAAGTTGAGGAGCTCATTGGTTCCCTTCAAACCTTTGAGATGGGAATGAGTGATACTATTGTGAAGAAAAACAAGAGCATAGCCCTGGTCTCAAACACTGATAAGGAAGAAGAAAGTCATGAAGCAGGCTCTGAGGGCAACTTATCAGATGCAATTGCTATGCTTGGGAGGCAATTTAACAAAATTATCAAAAGAATGGACAACAGGCCCAGACCAAGTGGAAGAAACTCAACCTCTGAGAATAAAAGATCTTATGACTCTAACAGAAGGTCAAACTATGATGAGAAGACTAACCAAGGAAAAGGGATCCAATGTCATGGATGTGAAGGGTATGGACACATTAGAAGTGAATGCCCACCTTATCTAAAGAAGCAAAAGAAAGGCATTTCTGTGTCCTGGTCAGATGAAGACTCAAGCAGTGAGTCAGAAGAAGAGTCTGCAAAGTACATCACTGCTCTAGCTGGAGTATGTGAAACTGAAGGGGAATCCAGTGATGAGGATCTGACATTTGAAGAGCTCGAAACATCTTACAGGATGCTGTGTGAAAGGAGCACTGAGGTATGCAAGGAAAGTAAACAACAGAAGAAGCAGATTGAGGAATTAAAAGCTGAAAAGGCAAGTCATCTGGAGATCATTGCCACTTTCAAAAATGAAATCAGCCTACTCAACTCCAAAATGGAGCATATGTCCAAATCTGTCAGAATGCTGAAAAGTGGCTCAAACACACTGGATGCCATTCTCAACAACAACAAGCAGTCAGGGGATAGGACTGGGCTAGGATTTAATAAAGCTCAAAACTCTGAGGCTAGCACCAGCCAAACAACTCTAGATCCTATGAAGTCAAACAAGATGTTCAATCAGATGTCTCAACATCATGAGAAAAACATGATGAAAAAGAAATATCAAAAGTGGAGATGCCATCACTGTGGAAGGTTTGGTCACATCAAACCTTTTTGCTACAAACTGCATGGATACCCCAATCAGAGTTCCCAGCACCTTCCTAAGCAGAAGACAGAGGTCACCAGGAAAACTTGGATACCTAAAGCTAGACATTATACTGATCAAATCTACCAGTACATGCCTAAGAAGAAGAACAAGTTCACCAGGCAACCTTGGAACTCTAGAGATGGACACTACCCAGGGCAGATGCATCAGAGGAGACACACATATATTCAGCAGTGGGAGCCTAAGAGAGGAAGACAGCCTGATCTGAACTCATATTCTAGGCAAAGGAAACCTCACAACAGGCACAAGTGGTCCAAGCAGGGTGTTGCCTTTATAGCACACACATCTCTCAGGGTATCTGCTAAGGAAGACTGGTATTTTGACAGTGGCTGCTCAAGGCACATGACTGGACTGAAGATCTGTTGGTAGACTTAAAGCCACACTCATCCAGCTATGTAACCTTTGGAGATGGAGCAAAGGGGGAAATCAAGGGAGTTGGGACCTTGGATTGCTCAGGTGTACCAAGTCTAGATGGTGTGTTGTTGGTGAAAGGGTTAACTTCTAACTTGATTAGCATAAGTCAGTTATATGACCAAGGCTACAGTGTCAACTTCACCAATGCTGAGTGCATAATTTCTGATAAAAAGCAGAAAGTGGTCATGAGAGGAGCTAGATCAAAAGATAACTGCTATATGTGGGAACCCCAAGATTCCAGCCTCACATCTACTTGTTTCATAGCCAAAGAAGAAGAAGTGAAGCTATGGCATCAAAGATTGGGTCATCTCAATCTCAGAGGAATGAAGAAGATCATCTCTATGGAGGCTGTAAGAGGGATCCCAAGACTTAAGATTGATGAAAGAAAAGTGCGTGGTGAGTGTCAAATGGGTAAGCAAACCAAGATGTCACACCCAAAGCTTCAACATCTGACAACCTCCAAAGTCTTGGAATTACTCCACATGGACCTTATGGGACCAATGCAGGTAGAGAGTCTTGGTGGAAAAAGATATGCCTATGTGGTTGTTGATGACTTCTCAAGATATACCTGGATAAGCTTCATCAAAGAAAAGTCAGATGTGTTTGAGGTGTTTAGAGATCTGTGCCATAGGATCCAAAGAGAAAAGGCAAGTTGTGTGGTCAGAATAAGAAGTGATCATGGAAAGGAGTTTGAGAATAAAAAATTCTCAGACTTCTGTTCATCAGAAGGGATCAACCATGAGTACTCTTCTCCCATCACCCCTCAACAAAATGGGGTTGTAGAAAGGAAAAATAGAACTATTCAGGAGTCAGCTAGAGCCATGATTCATGCCAAGAAGTTACCCCTGTACTTTTGGGCTGAAGCCATGAACACAACATGCTACATCCACAATAGAGTCACACTAAGAAAGGGAACTCTATCCACCATATATGAAGTCTGGAAGGGTAGAAGACCTACAGTCAAGTACTTTCATGTATTTGGAAGTAAGTGCTACATCCTGGCTGATAGGAATCAAAGAAGGAAGATGGACCCTAAGAGTGATGAAGGGATATTTCTTGGATACTCTATAAATAGCAGAGCTTACAGAGTATTTAACTCCAGAACCAAGGTTATGATGGAGTCAATAAATGTGACTATTGATGATACCTATGCAAAGACAGATGTTGCTGATGATGTCGGAACATCTGCTGACAATCCAACTGAAGTTAAAATAGAAAGTGATAATCTTGACTTCACTTTAACTGAGGCAAAGTCAGAGCAATCCAACAAATCTCCCTCCATCAGAATCCAGAAAGATCATCCTAAAGAACTGATACTTGGTGATCTCAATAGTGGTGTCACCACTAGATCAATAGAGATGATCTCAGGCTCCTGCTTTGTTTCAAAGGTAGAACCTAAGAACATCAAGGAAGCTCTGAATGATGAGTACTGGATCTCTGCTATGCAGGAAGAATTAGGCCAGTTTACAAGGAATGAAGTATGGGATATTGTTCCTAGGCCTGATGGCATTAATGTGATTGGCACTAAGTGGGTGTACAAAAACAAGTCTAATGAGCAGGGAGTAGTTACAAGAAACAAGGATAGGCTTGTGGCTCAAGGATATACTCAAATTGAGGGGGTGGATTTTGATGAAACTTTTGCACCAGTAGCAAGACTTGAATCCATCAGACTACTCCTAGGAATTGCTTGCATCCTAAAGATCAAATTATTTCAGATGGATGTTAAAAGTGCCTTCCTAAATGGGTACCTTAATGAGGAAGTATATGTGGAGCAACCAAAGGGATTTGTTGATCCAAGCTGTCCAGACCATGTATATAAGCTGAGGAAGGCTCTGTATGGGCTAAAGCAAGCTCCCAGAGCATGGTATGAAAGACTGACCACCTTTCTCATTAAGCATGGATACAGGAAGGGAGGAATAGACAAAACCCTGTTTGTAAAGGATGAAGAGGGAAAGGTTATGATTGCTCAGATATATGTGGATGACATAGTGTTTGGTGGGATGTCAGACAGGATGGTTAAACATTTTGTGACTCAAATGTAGTCTGAGTTTGAAATGAGCCTAGTGGGAGAATTAACTCACTTCCTTGGACTGCAAATCAAACAGATGGAGGACTCCATGTTCATATCCCAAAGCAAGTATGCAAAGAACATTGTCAAGAAGTTTGGGATGGCCAATGCCAGTCACAAGAGAACCCCTTCCCCCACTCATCTAAAACTGACAAAGGATGACAAAGGTGAGATTGTGGACCAAAGCTTGTACAGGAGCATGATTGGAAGTCTACTATATCTTACAGCTAGCAGACAAGATATAGCTTTTGCAGTAGGTGTGTGTGCAAGGTATCAAGCTGAACCAAAGGTGAGCCATCTCAACCAGGTTAAGAGGATCTTGAAATATGTAAATGGAACTTGTGACTATGGCATAATGTACTCTCATGGTTGTGAACCCATCCTCACTGGGTTTTGTGATGCTGACTGGGCTGGAAGTGCTGATGATATAAAGAGTACATCAGGAGGATACTTCTTTCTAGGGAACAATTTAATTTCTTGGTTCAGTAAGAAACAGAATTGTGTGTCCTTATCCACTGCTGAAGCTGAATACATTGCAGCTGGTAGCAGTTGTTCACATCTGGTATGGATGAAACAAATGCTCACAGAATACAATGTCACACAAGATGTTATGACATTGTACTGTGACAATTTAAGTGCTATTAATATCTCCAAAAATCCTATCCAACACAACAGGACTAAGCACATAGATATCAGACATCACTTCATCAGAGACCTTGTGGAGGAGAAGGTGATCACATTGGAGCATGTAGCCACAGAGCTGCAATTAGCTGACATATTCACCAAGGCTTTGGATGCTACCCAATTTGAAAACCTAAGGGGTAAATTGGGAATCTGCATGTGTGACATATAGCAATTATGGAGAAGTGCCAGCATGTCTTATGACATTGTGGGGCATGACCACCAGGTGGCAGCTCTAGTCTGGCCAATAACCGTTTGTATTCCAGTTTTACAAATTCCAATAGAAGAGGGCTCTAGTTATGTACAAACGTGCCTTCAGCTTCTCACATTCTCATTAGCACCACTGAACCCTTTGCATGCTACAACTGAGATTCTGAACCCATCTAAGTCTATCATCAAACCTTTTTGCATCCCCAATACAATCGCAAACATGTCACAACATCAGAACCCTAACTTCATTGATGAGGGTCTCCTTCAGGAAGACGTAGTGGACGTCACTCCATTGTCTGTAGTACCCATGGATGCGACACCCATAAACATTGTCAGAGGAAGCATTCCCATTGCCCAAAAGCCCAGGACTCCCCATGCAAGAAGACTAAAGGAGCCAGTCTTCAGCAAAAGTAAGGGAACCTCTTCAACTTCCAGTGCTCCCAAAGCTTCTGCTTACGTGGACTACACAATCAGAGATCTTGTAACCAGCATCCTGACAGAAGAAAGGGTTGTGCCTGGGGTGTCAGTTCCCCTGAACAGGATGCCTGCCTCAACTCCCAGCAACCAAGCTAAAAAGACATGCCTGCTCCACAAGATGTCCCAAGCAATGTTGAGACAACTGAGGGCCAGGAAAAAGCACCAAATGATGATGAAGGAGTAGAAGGTCCTACTGATGATCAAGATGCTGAGAATGAGGCTTCCCAACCTCCACCAGACGTGAATCTGGACGATGATTCTGATACAGAGATCATAGCAAATGTTGATCCTAGCATAGCCAAGAGGCTTATGGCTAGGAAGGATAAGAGGCCAGCTGCTCAAGCAACCCCTGAGAAAAGACAGCCAACCCCCAAGAAGGACAAGGTCAAAACTGCTTTTAGACCTACAAAGCCATGGAGTAAGGGAATCACATAGAAGAGGAAGGCCACAACTCCATCTGATTTTGATGTTGAGGAGGATGTCCCAACATATCAACCCAGAAAGAAGCCATCACCTTCTAGGACTGCCACTGCTGTCCCTGAAGCACCCCTGGATAATGTGTCCTTCCACCATGTCTCCAGCGTAAGCATGTGGAAATATGTCTATCAGAGAAGGGTGGCTCTGGAACGAGAGCTGGGTAGTAATGCCTTGGATTGTACTGAGGTAATTGATTTAATTTCCAATGCTGGACTATTCAAGACTGTCTCTAAATTCTCTCCATTCTATGAGTTGTTGGTAAAAGAATTTATAGTGAACTTACAAGAAGGATGTGCTGATGGGAAATCTGAGGATTTCAGAAAAGTGTATGTCAGGGGAAGGTGTGTAGACTTTTCTCCTAGGGTGATCAATCAGTACCTGGGGAGAGAAGCAGATGGGCCAATTGAGCTTGGCAAGACTAACAATCAGGTGTGCAGAATAATTACAGCTGACTAGGTCAAGACATGGCCAGTAAAAGGAAAACTCTCAGTCAGCTTGTTAACCAGGAAATATGCCATGCTACACAGAATTGGAACAGCCAACTGGGTCCCAGCCAACCACACCTCAACCATAGCCACTGGGCTTGGGAGGTTTATATGTGTTGTGGGCACCCAAACCAAGCTGGATTATGGAGCATACATCTTTGACCAGACTCTCAAGCATGCATGAAACTCAGCCATCAAGCTTCCAATAGCCTTCCCATCACTACTCTGTGGGGTGATTCTCAACCAGTATCCAAGAATCCTTACTGACAAGGACTCTGTCTGTAAAAGGGAAAGCCCACTGTCTTTCCATTAGAAGCTGTTTCTAGGTCATCATGTTGCAGATGTTGAAGCACCAGGTGGGACATCTATTGGGACATCTGCTGTCAAGACACCTATATCAAAGACAGCCCTAATTGCAGAGCTCAGGACAACCTTCAAGGAGATGGAAGAAAGGAAGAAGAAGCTTGAGGACCTAATTCAAAGACTGGAGCTGGAAGAGGCTGCTGGGAATGATGATGGAGCCGGTAATGAGTCTGAGGATACAGAGGATGATGAGTCTGAGGATACAAAGGATGAAGAGTGAAGCTGTTTGTTGGTGGAAAATGTTTGTTTGGAGTCTATATGTTCTGAATTGTATGTCTGTTATGTCTGTTTCTTTAATGTTTTGTTTGGCCCCAAAATTTATGTCTAACAAGGGGGAGAAATCTGTGTGTGTTGAACAAATATGTTAATGTCTGTCTGCTGAACTAAGTTGAATTTTCAATGGTATATTTTGGACCTATCAATGTGTCACTGGGTGTAATGGATACTTATCAAAGTCTGTTGGGCCAAGTCATGGCAGTGTACATCTCAGGTAACTACATGTTTGAGGGGGATAAAATTCTTAGCTCTCACGTGATCCAACAGAAAGGAACTCTGCTGCTCTCTGACAAAACCAGAAGAATATGTTAGCCAAAAATTAGCCAAAGGGGGAGTTTGTAAATGTTAGAAATTGGCAGAATTTTTGAAAAACAAAGTAAAAGTTATGAACTTAGTTCAGGACATCAAGATGTCACACCAGATGTTGTGACATCGCGAACCTGCTATCTGCCCTAAATGATACGCAATAGAAGTGCTTAAAATCAGGAGTAAATATCTGGAAGTAAACGTAAAGAGTGAGCACTCCAAGGCACCTCTTTAGGAAGTTAAGTTGTCTGGTTCCAGTGTAAAGAAAACAGAAAACTAACTCACCTTTATTCAAGGAGATAACTGTGGGATTTAAAACAGAAAACTAACTCACCTTTATTCAAGGAGATGACTGTGGGATTTAGAAATTACAAGTCTGGATAATTTGCAAAAAGCCCACAAACTCAACATCTATTTAAGAAACTGTACACTCAAGTAAAGCCAACGATTTCAAGCAGAGTGCCAAGGGTGTTAGTGAAGCTAGTTACTTAAGAAGGTTTTATTTGTGTGTTATTCACTTGATAAGCTTTTAAGCAAAAAGTGAATTGTGTCTTGATTGAAACTGATAAGTAAGATCAAGCTGGTGTGTCTAAAGTGTGACTTTAAACTTATTAATCATTCTAAGTTAGAGATCACTGTGTGATTGAGGGGGAGTGAGTAGGTACTCATATCTAAGTAGAGTCTTAGATAGAAATTGCCTAGGGTAGATATTAAGTGAAGGATTAAACTGATTGGTTTAACTCCCTAATTAATATTACTTATATTGAATTTCCTTCCTGGCTTGGTAGCCCCCAAATGTAAGTGTGGAGATACACTGAACTGGGTTAACAATTTCCTGTGTTATTTAATTTACTAGCTCATTAATTTATTGCTTAGGATATTGTAAACACCCCAAATTTGCCCTCACCCATTCACATCATGGCTTGTGATCATCTCATATGCATAAACACAATCATACCATCTCATATCACAATTTTGATTCACTGCATAGTTTCTAAGTCATCCGCATCTAGGGTTTGTGACCTGAGCAATCCAGGAGCTTCTTGAGCCACTCCAAAGGCCACCAATCACTACAAAGGGATCCATGTGTGTTCAAGTATCATGTTACATCCTCTCAAGGTCAAGATTTCAAAAGAATCACAAGAACTGGGTTTGGAATGGATGCAGAGCCAGGCTAGACTGCACAGTTGACCTAAAATTAGGGTTTTGGTTTCAGAGGCCATAACTCCAAATTTTTTGGTCATCCTTGTTTCTATTGGTCTCTATATGGTATAGGGAGTATGCATATCAAGTTTCATGAATAAATTCCATGGGGAAGTCATCTGATCAAGAGTTGACTTTTCAGACAAGTCAGTGCAAAATCAGGACATCTGAGGCCCCCAATGACCCAACCAATGGGCATTCTTCATCAATTTGAGTGTATATGATCTTTATTTGATCATGGAAGAAGGTTTAAGCTCACAAAATTCAAGAATTTGGAGTTTTTGCAAATGTTGACTTTTTGGGTATAGTTGACTTTTCAAGAATGCTTCATTTTAGGTCATTTTTCAAGCCTTGATTCTTGATCCAAAAATGCTTCAAATGGAAAAACTTTGGTCATGAAAGTTGTAGATTACATCTTTCCCTTTTCAAAAAGTACAAGAACATGATCAAATTCTTCTTGGATCAAAAGTTATGGTGTGACAAAGTTGGCAAAAATCATTGATTTTCAAGATATGCACCAAATGAGAATTTTGCAAAACCATGAACCAAGGCTGTTTGTGACCTCTAGTTGACATCAAACCATGACACAAACATTCTATGTGACCTAAAAATCAGAATTGGACCAAAGATCACATGTGTATGGTTTGTGTAACAAGGCATTTTTCCATAAAGTTTCAAAAAGAGCCAACTTGCAAAACCACTCATCACACTTCCTACAACTTGCAGCATTGGATGCTGAGCTTTGCTAGCCCTTCCCCTCACCCTTGCTGCGCCAGCCCATGCCTTGTACTAGCCTAGAACCAAGCCATGCTTTCCTTACACAAAAAGTTGACTTTTGGCAAAAGCAAACATCCCAATCACCACAGGCCATGTCACATCCTCTGGCCACTTGGAATTGATTATTTTATCCTTTGGCAAGCCAAACATAAGAAAAAGCCATGCTGAAACTCTTCACAACACCATATACACAAAAACACTCTCTTGTGCAAAACCCTTCGAATCTGCCTCCACAAACTTAAAACATCCAAACCATTTTCACCAATCATCTCACCATGTTCCACTAAGCCTAAACCAACAAAGAACCAGGCCTGAAACAAGCCATAACTCCATTTCACCATTTTCACTCCATAAATCAAAAGCTTTCGAATCCGCTTCTACAAGCCATAAACACTCAAACAAATTCCACACATCAACTCACCTTGCTTCACTGACCAGAAACCACCCACTACTTTGGCCTGAAACCCTCCATATCACAAACACGATTTTCACACTCCCTTGGTCAGAGCTCCTGCAAACTCACTCAAGAGGCTGTTTAAACTCCAACTAAGCATCCAAAGCTTCAAGGGGGAATCATTGGGACCTGTTTGAGCCAAAGAACCATCCAGAAAGCTCCTGAATCAAAAGTTCAATCTCAGGTGACTCCATGAACTTTTTTTTCCAGAACTTGCCTTTTAAGTTTCTAAATGGTAAAGCATGCTTCACTGATCACACTGAACTTGTTACTTTTGAAAAAGAGTGAGAAATGAGCCTGTATGATGTTTCTGAAATTTTTGCAGTTTTGAATGTTTGATTCGAATCTTGTTTGTGTGTTGAAATAAATGATGTTTGTTGCTGGAATCTTGTTTAGAATAAGCTAAGGTTTGATTCTGGAGATTTTGGCATGATTTCATGGCGTATTGAGAGAGATAGGGAAATGGTGTAGCCGGAGAAGACGACCGGAACAGTGTTCCGGTCGCCTGAGAGTAATTAGGGTTTGGTTAATTAGGGCTAAGTGTAATTAAGTCAGTTTGAATGTGATCCGTTCATTCCCGCGCCAAGTCAATTCCCGCCCTGGCAACTTTGAATCTCACGCGTTGGATCAGCATACTTTCACTTAATTCATTTAAAATTCATTTATTTTCATTTTCTTTTCATTTGTTTTGCATAATTAATATAAAATAGCAAAAATGTCTTAAAAATTATGAAACTTTTTCTCATGAGTTTTAATAATTTTTATGATCCAAAAATATTTTTGTTTTTATTTTTATCATAAAAAAAAGTATTTTTAAATATTTAAAAGATTATTTTTAATTGATTAATGGAAATTAATTTATTAAAAATACTTTTAAGTATTTAAAAATCACCAAAAAATTCATGAAATGTCCTAAGACATTTAGAAACATTGTCCAACCTTCAAACCAAATTTCTTCTTGATCTTGATGCACCTTGAGAATTTTTCTTTGAATAAAAATCATTCTTGTGCATTATTTTGATCCTAAGTTCAAAAAATCATTTCTGCCTATCTATGAAGAGTTGGACATTGATTCTTCTTGCATTGCATTGTGTTTAGCATGTAGTTTCTAGGATTAAATGGCCATGATTTGATTCCTCATTTTCAATTTGTTTGGCATTTCTTTTGGTTAGGAACCCTAAAAACCCTAATAACTTGTAAAAATCATAACTTGAGATTGGTTAAGAGTTGAGACCTCTCCTTTGGGCATTGGTTTAGTATAAGGATTAGGGGTCCTTTGTGTGGCATTTTCAATTTTTATCATAGGGTTTGCTTCTGTTTTGGGTTTTTATTTGATGTATGATTCATAAACCCTAATTTGGGCTTTCATTTGCATCCATCTTGCATTCTCTTGCATAGCATGACTTGCCATGACATTTCAAGCATCCTTTTGATTCATTTGACATCATAAGACATATAGAAAGCATGTTTGATCATTGCATCATGTGTTTGCCATATTGTATGCCATGTGCACTTCATAACTTTTCATGTATGTTCATGGTTCCTAAGTTGCTTCTCTTGCATTCATGAACTTGTATGATCATTTCCATGTGCTGCCTCATGTTTGTAGCATCTCATTTGCATCATTAGCATCATGTACATGCTTCTGATTTTGTTTCTCATCATGTCATCTCATCCCATTTTGCATTGCATTGCATTTCTTTTCTAATCTTTCAGGTGGTAAGTGATGTTGAGAAGTGAATTTGCCTTCACTTCTCATAACTTTTCTTTTCATCTCTCTTGCATCCATGCTGCATTCTTATGTGTGTTTGAGTTTGAGCTTGCTCATTCTTCTTCTCCCCACTTTCTTTCTTCAAGTGACTTGACTTCTTGAATGAAGCAAGTTGCTTTGCTTTTCCTGATCCTTTCATCTGCTTCCTGGTGGTTCCATTGAAGATTTCTCTTGAAAACCTCACAAACTTTAGGAACAACCATGTATGACAATGATTAGGGTTTTTATTAGTCCCCCATTTAGTTTCACCTTTGTGTCTCTTTGAGTCTTCTCTTCTCACCTCATAATCAGGGACTAAACCCTAAAGGTTTTAAGGCTTTGTGATTAAGCTTATGCCTGCATCCTTCTCTTAGGATGGAGTGTATAACTTTAATCCTAAGTGTTAAACCCTTAATGTGTTTAAACCCTTTAATCAATTCACTTAATAAGTATCAAGACATTACACTTGTAACTTGGGCCTTGCATTAGGGTTCTAATTCTTCCTTAATTGGTTAAGAAGGACTAACCCTAGTGTTAATGGACAAGTCCCCCTCAAGTTGTCTTACAAACCATAAAACTCACTTCATCATCATATCATTAAATAAAATCCACTTAATCAAAGGCTTGTTTTGTCATGAGTTTAATCCCTAATCATGGATTAAGTTGAGGAGCTTTCCTCAGCTTAAACATTCTCATCTATTATCCTTCTATTAGGATGGTGTAATGGGTCTGTTTAATCCTTGATTATGGCTTAACCTCATTACTCAACACTAAACAAAAACACCAAAAACATCTAAATAATCACAAGTAGGTTAATGATCTTAACTCTACACCAAAGGTGATTAAGTGTGAGAATCTGACTTCACACTTAAGGTACTCTCATTACCCCTAATCAGAGGGAAGATGTGATGAGTTTACTAAATCCATTGGTTTAGGCCTAAGCTCATTAACTTATGACAAACTTCAAAAAGCAATAAAAGACTGAAAACTCAAAAACAAACAATAATCGTCTCCTCCGGGATTCTTTTCTCATCTCATTCACTCACAACCGAGAACTTGCTTCTTCCGTCTAATGCAAGACAGTTTGCACCTGAGCCAGACAGGTCATACACTTGAGCATTGACAAGTAGGCAGTTCACAAGTCAATTCACCTTTCAGTCTCTTTGGGTCGAACTACGGTGTTCTGACTTCCTCATTGCACGAGAGGATACATAGGCATAACTTAACAGTTATCGAACAAAAGTCTCTGTTTATTCCCCCTCTTTCAGCATCATTCTCTTAGCCTCATGATCTTGAGCATTTCACTCCTGTTCTTACACTGACACTGTACATTTATACACTTCACATTCTTTCTTTACACTGACACCTGTACATCTTTTTCCAGCTATTTTATACACAGATTGCACTGACACTACCCCTTTATAACACAAATCTTTTAAGCGTGGATCCCGTCGAGTACGACGGACAATCTGGGTGCTAATACCTTCCCAGGTTGTAACCAACCCCCTTTCTCAGTCTCTCTGGTTCGCGGCCGTCTTATCCATCTCTTTCTAGGTCTATGCAGCATTGCCTTTCCTCCGGGATAAAAATGCCTAGCTGGCGACTCTTTTCATCTCTAGTGAGTTCACGGCTGTGTGTTCTCATTGTCCCTCTCGCCGACCGTTCGCGTCTGTACCTTTACTTGGGCCTAGTCCCATTTATCGGGAGCGACAGCTTGGCGACTCTGCTGGCTGGATCTGGTCTTTATTTTGGTGGGTGGGTGATTCATTGAGAGTTAAGGTCCTATACCTGGGACCTGAGTGACACCTAGGCTAGAGTGAATCATATTCTTTCCCATTCCATTTCGGTCTGGTG
This sequence comes from Lathyrus aphaca, assembly GCA_963966055.1. Classification (NCBI taxonomy): domain Eukaryota; kingdom Viridiplantae; phylum Streptophyta; class Magnoliopsida; order Fabales; family Fabaceae; genus Lathyrus; species Lathyrus aphaca. The sequence continues at coordinate 220,664,556 of OZ014523.1, read as the reverse complement.
CGGGAATATGAAACACGGTTCAGATATGGGTTTCTTCTTGAGAACTCTGTGTTGCAGATTTCCTGCAATGCTAGGGCTATCTGGGAAGCCTGCTAAGTCTGGATGACCTTTAGTATTGACCTTCAGAAACTGAGGTGAATTAGAGGAGGAACTTGTATGGTTATTGTAAACACTGTACCTCCGGGTTAGAAGTGTTTACACTTCTCATAACTGATCCGAGTCTGAGGATCCTTGTTTTAGAACACCACCTGTGAGGGGGTTGGGCTGTTTACAGGATTGCAGGTACCTTGACCTCAGAATACCCTGTTACTTTGACTTGATTAAGAATACTCCATGTTGGGACAGTTCTTGTGATTCTAAAACCCTGGACATGTGGCTCTTTACTTGAGTCCCCCACCCTGGTTACTGGATTTATAGACCTCCAACTGGAATTCTTGAATACACTTGGACCTATATCAGGGCATTTTGATCAGATCCAGCTCAGTCACAAACCCTTGCATATCATTTGCATACATAAACATTGCATCATATTGACATTTGCTTATTTGTTTCAGGGTATCCATCTTCATTTGGTTTTGGTTTTGACCCCATCTTCAGTACTGACCTATCTTCACTAGCATCTGCTTCAGTTATCACCAGCATCAACTAATCAGTGGCTCATTACTTCAGCATTATCATCAGCACCTGTCTCTACTCAGTCTTCAGCATCATGGCTCCTAAAAAGAGCAACATCACCTATCACTTCTTCCAGCCAGAGCTATCAGATATCAGGAGGATTCAGACCCTGATCACTCCAGATCACATACCTTTGTTCAGGGAACATTATGGAGATATACTTGACATGGTTATGGATCTGGACCCATCACAGAGGAGCCTCATTCACACTTGCATTCAGTTCTATGATCCCCCACTGAGATGTTTCACCTTTCAAGACTTTCAGTTGGGCCCCTTCTTGGAAGAATACTCATCATTGGTTGGTATACCTATCAGGGGTGGAGTCCCTTTCAACCCTGAGATGGTCTTTCCTGCTAATGGAGAAGTAGCAAAAGCTTTGCATCTGGAACCTGTTTTGATTGAGCAGCAGATGACCTCTAAAGCTGGAATCCCTGGTTTTCATCTGGATTTCTTGATCTCTCAAGCTACCCTGAAAGCTTCTTTAGGAGAGTGGAAGGCTGTCTGTGCCTTGTTGGCTTTGAGCATATATGGAATTGTATTGTTTGCAGACGAGCCTCGATTCATTAGCAAGAATGCAATCCATCTGTTCATCCTGAAGAACCCAGTGCCCACTTTATTGGGGGATCTCTACTATTCAGTGCATCAGAGGAATGAAAAGCAGAGGGGAAGGTTAGTGAGGTGTTGTGCTCCATTGTTCCACACTTGGCTTCTCAGGCATTTGCCCAGGACAGATGCATTTCTGAACCCTCATCAGCAGAGCAACTGGGCTAAGAGACTCACTGCTCTAACTACAGCAGATATCAGATGGTGCACTCAAAGCACCAAGGGCAGGGATATCATCACCAGCTGTGGGCATTTTCCCAATGTGCCCCTAATAGGAGTTAAGGGTAGTATTAATTACAACCCTCTACTGTTCAGAAGGCAGCTGGGATATGCACTGGTCCATACTCCTAAGGCACAGGACTTGGTGGAGACTCTTTATTGTGAGAACAAGATTAATTTGACTGTTGTTAGGCAGGCTGCCTGGGCCTGGGATAATGTTCAAACCAAGGGAGTAACCATTCTGGGGAAGTGCAATAATGTGGCATCAGCAAAATATTATGAGTGGTCTCGTGCCAGGGCTCAATTCTCCGGGATGCCCTTTACCATAGAAGATATGCCTGAATCATCATCAGCACCACCTGCCACTGTCAGTTTGGAGGAGTTTGAGAGTTTGAAGGAAAGAAATGAGAAGTTAACTCAAGCTTTGCAAAAGACCCTCCGGGAGAGGAGTGATGGTATGAGGGAGGTTGAGAGATTGGAGAAGTTGAGAGTGGAGCATCTGACTAAGATTGAGAAGTCTGGGGATTATATCAAAAAGTCTAAAGCTGGAGAACAAATCCTGAAGAATGCCTGCAAAGAAGCCCAGTTCCAGAGAGCAAGGACAGACTTGTACCTGAAGGAGAGTCAGGCTCGGTGGGTCAGGATCACCGAAGCCCGTACTCTGGAGGACAAGAGAGTTCAAGACAAGATGGAGCAACTGGAAGCTAGTGCAAAAGAACAGCAAGAAGCCCTGGCAGCAGCCCAGAGAGAGATATCGGAGCTAAAGATCAAGGCCGGAGTGAAGAGGTCAAAGGACCAAACTCAGCACAAGAAGCTAACAGCAGCTGTTACGACCCGGAATCTCCTCATCAGGAATCTCACGGAGCGTCCGGCTGATCCTGTGACCGAAGCACTTCTCAAGGAAGTTCGTGAGGATGAGTTTGGTCTTGGTGTTTGACCATTTGTTTGTTGTTGCTTTCTTTCCATGTACTTTTGTTTTCTTGTAATGTATTTTGACCCCCTAGAGGGCTTGTGTTGTAAAATGAACAAGTTGTATTATTTCACCTTCTGTAATATATTTGTGTTAGCGTGCTTCATCTGAGTTTTCTTCAAGCAATAACAACAGCATCTTCAAGGGTCTGGAAGGGTCAAAACTGAATGCCAAACCGGATACCTTGAGAACAAATAAGCATAACTGCATTGCATGCTAACCCTTTTGTTTGTTTTGTAGGTTTTTGTTTTATTGCCACTAACTCTGTTGTGATGTTCAGGAATTATTGCTCGGCGCCGAGTTTTTCCCCTCAACCGTCCGCACCGTTATCCGACCCGTAGCAACCTTCCGGGCATTCAAATGGATCAGATGCAGCAGGACCTTACTGAGGTCAGAAATCAAATGGCAAACAAAAGGCTAGAAATGAGGAATCAAATGACTCAGTTTATGGAAGTGATGAACAACATGGCTCAGAGCCAGGAAAGATTGAGGGCCATGGTGGAAAGACAGAATCAAGAAGATCCGCATATAGGGACTGCCGGCACCAGCAACAATGAAAGGGTCCAACCTCATGTAAATCCCCCTGTATTTGGACCACACCTCCATCCTGAGGTCAATATTCCTGCAAATGTTCAAGGGACTGCCACCGCAGCTAGGGTACTTCAAGAAGACCCCCAAGAAGACCAGTTCACGGTAATGGGTGCTGGGGAAGAGGCTTATGATAGGAGGTTGGATGAGATAGCTGAAAAGTTGAGGTCCTTAGAGTCTCAAAACTCTTTGGGATTCGATGTCATGGATATGGGCTTGGTAGACGGGGTCAGGATTCCCCACAAGTTTAAGCCTCCTTGTTTTGAAAAATACAACGGGACTTCTTGCCCCCGGACTCATCTACAATCTTTTCTGGGAAGGCTGAAGGCCTATACTATGGATGAGAAGCTCTGGATGTTCTATTTCGAGGATAGTTTGACAGTAGCCTCAAGAGAATGGTACTCTCACTTGACAAGGGCAACTATTAGATGCTGGAAGGACCTGGCAGAGGCCTTCATCAGACAGTATCAGTATAACTTAGACATGGCACCCAACAGGACCCTCCTAATGGGAATGTCACAGTCGTCAAGGGAAAGTTTCCGAGAATATGCCCAGAGATGGAGGCAACTGGCTGCTGCTGTTCAGCCCCCTATGTCTGAAAGGGAAATGGCAGATATGTTCATGAACACCCTTCAGGGGACTTACATTGACAGGCTGGCTGCTTTCTCTTCCACTAGCTTTGCAGATGTTGTCATTGCTGGGGAGAGAATTGAGAGCCTATTGAAGATGGGTAAGATCTCAGACAACGGTGCAAGCTCGTCCAGTAGTACAAGAAAGCCTTTTGCAGGCCCGAGAAGAACTGGCGAGACCAATGCCATCCACACCAACAGGGGCAGGCCCCAATATGTCCACAGGTCTGTAGCAGCAGTCACCATTCATGCTCCAGCTCATCCTCAACCAGTCTATCAACCTCCGCAGCAAAACTATCAGCAACAACCTCAGTACCATCAACAGAATCAGTATCCTCCAAGAAATTACAACAACAATAACAACAACAACAGTCAACAAAGGCCATTTCAACAGAGGCCATCTCAAGCTAACAGGGTGATCGATCCGATCCCTATGCCGTATGCTACCTTGCTGCCACAACTCCTGAAACTCAACCTAGTTGAGCTAAGGACGTTGGCACCTCCAGATCCCAACAGTCTACCCAGGAATTATGACTCCAACGCTAGGTGTGCCTTCCATTCAAACGCACCTGGCCACAGTACAGAGAAGTGCAGAGCTCTGCATATGAAGGTACAAGACCTGGTAGACTCAAAAGCTCTGAATTTCGCACCACCGCCCAATGTCAATAAGAACCCGATGCCAAACCACGGTGGTCCCAGGATTAACGCTATTGAAGAAGACAAGCCGTCTTATTTAATAACCAGTGTGGGCCAGATCAGGACACCGTTGGTGGAAATCAAAGCTCAGCTCTTGGAATGTCAAATGTTCCCGGGGTGTGAGTTAGGCTGTGCTTACTGCAATATTTCAGTAAATGGGTGCGATAATTTGAGGAATGGCATAGATGGCCTAATTCAGAGTGGCCAGCTTCAGATCACCATATCATTTCCAACAAATCCAGCAATCTCATCAGCAACGGTTTCAGAACCTCCTACAACTACAGCAACTATTGTTCCTGACAATTCTTCGGTTTCATCGACGAGTACTTCATCTGTCATTTCAACTGATCAGATATCAATGAATTTTCCTGCTACAACTTCAGCATCACTCCATTTTGAACCTCCTACAACAACAACATCCATTCTTCCAACAATATCTCCTACAACACCAGCAACAAATCATGAAGATGTCTCAACCGTCACAATATTTTATGATCCTGAAAACAACTCTGTCTACAATTCAGAAGGTGCTGCTCCCATTAGAGCACCAGTTACAATTTATTACGATCCACAAACTATCACAGTTCCTTCAACAGCTGCAATCAGTCCAGTCACCATCACGGTGCCTGGACCGGTACCTTATGAAAGCAGTAATGCCATCCCCTGGCATTACGGCTCTGACTTGTACTGTGAGGGACAAAGAATCACTTTTGAATCATCAACCCCTGCACCACAGATAGACAATGTGGGCGGAGGCGGAGGCTTCACTCGAAGTGGACGTCTTTTCGCTCCACAAATTTAGAGACCCACTGCCGAAGCAGAAGCTGCTGCCAAGGCAAAAGGGAAGAGCCCTGTGCGGGAAGATCAAGCTGTTAAGGAAGCTTTAAAGACACCCTTTGATCAAGAGGTTGATGAGTTCATGCGAATCATCAAAAAGAGTGATTATAAAATAGTGGATCAGCTTCATCAGACGCCTTCCAAGATCTCAATCCTATCATTGCTTATGTGCTCCGAAGCCCATCGGAATGCACTACTCAAAGTCTTGCACACAGCTTACGTGCCTGAAGAGATCACTGTCAATCAGCTGGAAGCTGTAGTGGGGAATGTTAATGCTAGTCACGGACTAGGATTCACCAATACTGATTTGACAACGGAAGGCCGCAACCATAACAAAGCCTTGCACATAACCATGGAATGCAAAGGTGCTGTCCTTTCCCATGTGCTGGTAGACACGGGGTCATCCCTCAATGTCTTACCCAAAAAGGCCCTGGTGAAGTTAGAATATGACGGATTGGCGTTGAGACCCAGCAACCTGGTGGTAAGAGCCTTTGATGGTTCAAAGAGATCGGTTCTGGGAGAAATTGAGTTACCCGTAACAATTGGCCCGCAGACCTTTACAACTATCTTCTACGTGATGGACATTCAGCCTGCCTACAGCTGTTTGTTGGGTAGGCCATGGATTCACGCTGCTGGCGCCGTGATCTCTACCCTTCACCAGAAGTTAAAATATGAGTGGGAAGGTCAAATCGTTACAATCTGCGGAGAGGAGGACATTTTTGTCAGCCACCTGGCTACCTATAAGTACATTCAGATGGATGGGGAGATCCATGAAACAATGAGCCAGGGGTTCGAAGCCTTGAACATCAATGAAACATCTGCTGTGCCTGGCACTTCAATATCATCATACCAACAAGCCCGGAAGGTTGTTGAGGAAGGAAACGCCCAAGGCTGGGGCAAATTGCTACCGGTGGAAAAGAAAGAAGACAGATTTGGGTTGGGTTACAAACCAACTCAACAAGATCAAGCAGCGGCTGCGAAAGAGCCCAATTTTGTGAGTGGGGGGATGCTTACCCCTGATGCCATCAACTGTCTGGAAGACGAGCTGGAAGAGGAACGCAACCTGGAAAGCTGGATTCGTCCAAAGATCCCGGGGAGCAGTGTCTCGAACTGGTCTTCCCAGGAAATTATAAGAGTTACTCATGCAGAGTAATTATTATTTCCTGTATTTTTATAAGCATGCATCAAAGTCTTGCATCTTGCCCAAGATGACAAGACTCATTTTGTAATCGGGCCATCTGTACTTTTTGTGCAAACAAGATCAATTAATGAAATATCAGACATCTTTTTGCAAATGAGTCTTTTTCTTTTCCGCTCACTGTTTTTCCATTTTTCTTTTTGTACAAAAAATAAATGGCATTGTTTTCAAAATGACAACTTTATTTCACTTTTCTAAACAAGATTAAAATCAAATCACTAAAATGAACAAACTGAACCCTTGCAGAGAGTGCCTTCATGACAGCACCGACAACAGTACGGCTATGACTTCGTATGACTTTGACAATCCAATCAATCAAGCCGATGAAGGGGTTGAAGAAGAATATGAGCTTCCTGAAGAGCTAGCCAGATTGTTGAGACAAGAGGAAAGGGTCATTACCCCTCACCAGGAGGAGGTTGAAGTGATCAATCTTGGTACGGATGAAGACGTGAAAGAAGTTAAAATCGGGGCCTGCTTACAAGACTCAGTGAAGAGACAATTGATTGATCTGCTTCGGGAATATGTGGACGTGTTCGCTTGGTCGTATCAAGATATGCCAGGGTTGGATACCGACATTGTCGTGCACAAGCTGCCTTTGAGAGAAGAGTGCCCACCGGTTAAACAGAAACTGCGCCGTACTCGTCCAGACATGGCAATGAAGATCAAAGAAGAGGTACAAAAGCAATGGGACGCCGGGTTCCTTGCCGTGACTAGCTATCCGCCGTGGGTGGCTAATATAGTACCTGTGCCTAAAAAGGACGGCAAAGTAAGAATGTGTGTTGATTACCGGGATCTGAACAGAGCTAGCCCGAAAGATGATTTCCCTTTACCTCACATTGATGTATTGGTTGATAATACGGCTCAGTTCTCGGTATTCTCCTTCATGGACGGATTTTCAGGATACAATCAGATTAAGATGTCACCTGAAGACATGGAGAAGACAACATTCATCACACCCTGGGGCACGTTCTGTTACAAGGTAATGCCATTTGGGCTCAAGAATGCTGGTGCAACATATCAACGGGCTATGGTAACATTATTCCACGATATGATTCATAAAGAAATAGAATGCTATGTGGATGATATGATTGCCAAGTCCCTCACTGAAGAAGACCATCTGGTAAATCTGCTCAAATTGTTCAAGCGTCTGAGGAAGTACCAACTGAAGTTGAACCCCAACAAATGCACATTCGGGGTGCGATCTGGTAAGCTGCTGGGATTTATTGTAAGCGAGAAAGGGATTGAAGTTGACCCTGATAAAGTCAAAGCTATTCAAGAGATGCCTGCACCGAAGACAGAGAAGGAAGTTTGAGGGTTCTTAGGTCGATTGAATTACATTTCAAGGTTCATATCTCACCTTACAGCAACCTGTGAACCCTTGTTCAAACTGCTAAGAAAAGAACAGACGGTCAGGTGGAATGAAGACTGCCAAAGGGCTTTTGACAAGATCAAAGAATATCTGCAAGAACCTCCAATCCTTATGCCTCCAGTTGAAGGAAGACCTCTGATAATGTACTTGACAGTATTAGAAGAGTCGATGGGGTGTGTGCTGGGCCAGCATGACGAGTCTGGTCGAAAAGAGTATGCAATATACTACCTAAGCAAAAAGTTTACCGACTGTGAACAGCGTTATTCACTGCTCGAGAAAACTTGCTGTGCTTTAGCGTGGGCTGCTCGCCGACTAAGGCAGTATATGTTGACCCACACTACTTTATTGATCTCCAAAATGGACCCACTTAAGTACATTTTCGAGAAGCCAGCTCTTACCGGACGGGTTGCAAGATGGCAGATGATTCTCACAGAATATGACATCCAGTACACCTCTCAGAAAGCCATCAAAGGCAGTGTACTATCTGAATATCTTGCTGAGCAACCTATTGATGATTACCAGCCTATGAGAGTTGACTTCCCTGATGAAGACATCATGTTCATAAAAGTAAAAGATCATGAAGAGCCTGTTCACACTGAAGGGCCTGACCCGGAGGAAGAATGGACTATGATGTTTGATGGGGCTGTTAACATGAATGGTCGTGGCGTTGGTGCAGTACTCATTACACCTAAAGGAGTTCATATGCCTTTCTCGGCCAAACTCACTTTCAACTGCACTAACAACGAAGCTGAATACGAAGCTTGCATTATGGGTCTTGAGGAAGCCGTTGACCTCAGGATCAAGACATTGACCGTATTCGGAGATTCAGCTTTGGTAATCAATCAGACCAACGGCAAATGGTACACCCACCAGGATCATCTGATACCCTACAGGGATTATACAAGGAGGTTATTGACTTTCTTTACAGCGGTCAAGCTTGAGTATATCCCTCGGGACGAGAATCAGTTTGCAGATGCTCTAGCTACCATTTCATCAATGATCAAAGTTCAAGCTGCCAACTTTGTACCCCAGATATCAGTGTCCAGACTTGACAGACCAGCGTATGTGTTCGCAGCAGATGTTGTCAAAGATGATAAGCCTTGGTTCCATGACATTAAATGCTTCTTAGAGGATCAAACATACCCACCTGGGGCATCTTCCAATGATAAGAAGACTTTGAGAAGGCTTGCTGGTAGTTTCTTTCTGAACGCTGATGGGTCTTTATACAAAAGGAACTTTGATATGGTACTCCTCAGATGTGTTGACAAGACGGAAGCAGATTTGTTGATGCATGAAGTGCACGAAGGATCTTTTGGTACCCATGCCGGAGGGCATGCCATGGCTAAGAAATTGTTAAGATCAGGCTATTACTGGATCACAATGGATGCCGACTGTTGTGCCTATGCCAGGAAATGCCGCAAATGCCAGATCTACGCAGATAAAGTGCATGTGCCTCCCAATCCTTTGAACATAATGTCTTCACCCTGGCCCTTTGCTATGTGGGGCATTGATATGATTGGCAAGATTGAGCCGACTGCTTCAAATGGCCACAGATTCATCTTGGTCGCCATTGACTATTTCACCAAGTGGGTTGAAGCAGCCTCATATGCAAACGTCACAAGACAAGTGGTAGCCAGATTCCTGAAGAGAGATATCATCTGTCGATACGGAGTGCCCGAGCGAATCATTACTGATAATGGTTCCAATCTAAACAATAAAATGATGGCAGAACTGTGTCGGGACTTCAAGATTCAACATCACAATTCTTCTCCTTACAGGCCAAAAATGAATGGCGCTGTTGAGGCGGCAAACAAGAATATTAAGAAGATTGTGCAGAAGATGATAGTCACCTACAAAGACTGGCACGAAATGCTACCGTTCGCCTTGCATGGGTACCGCACGTCGATCAGGACATCTACTGGGGCAACACCGTATCAGCTTGTGTATGGTATGGAGGCAGTCCTACCTATTGAAGTTGAATTACCCTCTCTACGGGTATTAATGGATGTTAAACTGAATGAAGCAGAATGGGTTAGGGCCCGATACGAGCAACTAAGTCTGATCGAAGAGAAAAGGTTGGCTGCAATCTGTCATGGGCAGTTGTATCAGAAAAGAATGAAGAGAGCCTTTGATCAGAAAGTCAGGCACCGAGAGTACCAAGTAGGAGATCTTGTGCTGAAAAGGATCCTCCCTCCTCATACAGACCACAGGGGCAAATGGACTCCAAATTATGAAGGACCATTTGTGGTAAAGAAAGTTTTTTCCGGTGGAGCACTGATGCTCAGCACCATGGATGGTGAAGATTTCCCATCCCCTGTGAATTCAGATGCAGTTAAAAAATACTTCGCATAAAAATGACCCGCTGGACACAAAAACAGAATGTAAGTCCAGGCAAAAATAGGGCATCCCGGCGAGTCAAAAACAGAATAAAAGACTCAGGCAAAAATAAGGGAAAAAAAATGAAAAAAATGTACACCCGCTGAGTTGAAAAGCCATATTGGACAGCTCAGGCAAAAATGGGTATCCCGATGGATTGAAAACCCGAAAGGGCGATCCATGCAAAATAAGGGAATAAGCGAACAACTGCATTCTGAGTTCGTCTGTATCATCTACAACTTGGTAAGCTTCAACAAGATCAAGCTTCAATCAGAATCAACATTCTTCAAAAGCAAGATGAGAAGAACGTCAAAAGTCATACGGGTCATAGTGAAGAGGAAGCTCCTTAAGGCGTCATCAACACTGCCAGCATTTTGTTTCTCAATTTGTAACAATCTCCTCATTTCAGGAGATACGTTTCTTTGACTGTATCTTGCCAATTCAGGGCACCCAAATTATTAAAATCAGATTTTCAGTCATGTCTCGTTTTGTACATTTTATTTGCAAAAAATGTCTGATGTCTTAAAAGAAAAAACTAATTGCATAAGTACAGATGTTTTTCTCTAAGAAAATAAAAACACATGCTTACAGGGAATATACTTACTCTCGAAGGTACTTAACTCCTATGACGGAATCCAGTAAAGGATACCTCGGGACCATTTGTGCGTTTCCTTATCTTTGCAGGGTTGCAGGTATCCAGAACGCAACTTGGGGCATGCAAGTTACATCTCAGCAAGCTGGCAAATCGACAAATAATCTCAGCACCCGAAATGCTCTATCCCCAGCTGAGTTGCCTCTCATAACTTCCCCAGTGGGTTGCCATTTACTACCTATCTCCATCAGAGTTGCTAAGCATCACGGAAGGCGCCTGCATCCCCGACTGAGTCAAGGATCTCTCTTTCTCCCCAGCCGAGTTGCCGTCTCGCCCTCAGCCGAGTACAAAGTCAGGGAACCATCTCCCCACAGAGTCTCAGCCTCTATTCAGAAGAGCAATGCACGAAGAATCACAACAGAGTGAAGAAAGCTTCTTCAAACCCCAGCTGGGTCCATCATTACCAGGATAGGTTCATCAGGGACCTATATTCCCAAGCAATAGCATCTCATCAGATCTACCAATGATCTCATCCCCAGCTGGGATGCCCGTTTCAAACGGATCGATCGAAGATCTTCGCAGCGACGGGACCCGAATCCCGGTTTGGTATTCTCTGCATAATCATAGCATTCGCATCATATTCACCCGCAAAGCGTAGCATTCCGTCTAATACGGAGCATTATGGCAAGAATCCAACACATAGCATAATCATAAGCCATGTTATGAATCGAACATTTGTGAATAATGACCGTTCATCAGAATGCAGTATACTTTCCCCAAAAATCCCCACCAGAGTCCCCAACAAAACAGCTGCCTCACATCCACAAACACCAGTATATACTCCTCTCGGCACCCGTTTGTGTCATAACCCCAGCAGAAAGCCAAAGACATCCTCTTTGCACTCACATGTACCTATATACACTTTCCTGACACCCGTCCGTGTCATTTCCCCAGCGCAGTCGCTTATACTTTTACAACCCATGTACTTGTTAATATTATTATACTTTGACACTCGTCCGTGTCACCCTCCCCAGCAGATAAGCACTCATTTATACAATACTACTCATACTACTCATACTTATACCGATACTCGTCTGTATCTTGTATATACCAGTTACATCCCCACAGATTCGACTTTGGTTCATGTTCATTGTTAACCAGTTGGTACTCGTCCGTACCATCATCTCAGAATATGCGTCAAGTGTCTGTTTCTACATGATACTCGTCCGTATCATAGTCTTAAGGATGTTCGTCCGCATCTTTAATCCATACACTGTGTCAAATACATTTGTGTCTTCTTGAATATAGATACTCGTCTGTGTCTACTATCCCTAGAAGATTCCTTTCAGATTCAACACTCGTCCGTGTTCCCTGTTAACCAGTTGATACTCGTCCGTATCATCATCTCTGAACGCGTGTCGGTATTTGTTTCTACAGGATATTCGTCCGTATCATAATCTTAAGGATGCTCGTCCGCATCTTTAATCTATACACAACATCTAAGCACTTATACTTTCCTTTCTTGGTTGTGGACACTCGTCCGTGTTCACTATCTCCCCAGTAGATCGCCAAGTAAGCATTTTCTTTGTATCTGACACTCGTCCTGTGTTATGATAAACCCTGAGAGCAGCCGTCCCCTGCTAGGTGGTCGTCCTCCACCTCTTGATGGTCGTCCTCCATCATGCTCATCCGATGGCCGTCCCCATCGTTGATTTTAGCAGCCGTCCCCTGCTAGGTGGTCGTCCTCCACCCCTTTGATGATCGTCCTTCATCATTTTATCCAATGGCCGTCCCCATTGTTGATTTTTGGTTATCTGACATTCGTCCTATGTCATGATAAACCTTGAGAGCAGCCGTCCCCTGCTAGGTGGTCGTCCTCCACCTCTTGATGGTCGTCCTCCATCATGCTCATCCGATGGCCGTCCCCATCGTTGACCTTTTCTATCCGGCATTCGTCCTATGTCGCGATATTTTCGGCAGCCGTACCCTGCCAGGTGATCGTCCTTCACCTTAGATGACCGTCCCTCATCTAATCCCCAACAGAGCAGCCGTCCCCTGCTAGGTGATCGTCCTTCACCTTTGATGACCGTACCTCATCATCTGTTTATTTCATTTATTCTTTAACCCGATGGCCGTCCCCGTCGTGGTCCCTTTTCCTTTTCTTTTTAGCCCGATGGCCATCCCCATCGTTGATTGTTTTTACTTTGTGAACTTGATGGCCGTCCCCGTCATGTTTCATCAATCCCCAGGGAATTTTACAGCTTTATCTTGATGGCCGTCCCCATCATAATTCTATTTTCCCCAGCTAGTCGGCCGTCCCCGTCTTGGCTTTACCTTCTACCCCCCAGCATGTCGGCCGTCCCCGTCATTGCTTTATTTTCAGCATTTTCCCAGCATGTCGGCCGTCCCCGTCATTGCCATTTACCCAGCAGTCGTCCTCTGCTCGACGGTCGTCCTCCGTCGCCCGCACTCTACAATATACTTTATTTTCCTTTACAATCTATATCCCTTTTCTTCTTCATTCTGTGAGTGCAAATTTTGGACTGTCTTTGGTATTCAACCACAAGTTATCTCGCTTGCCTGTTAAGCCGTTGCTTACATCCTGCACAGCTAACTCATGTTTGAATAGGGGCAGCTGTAAACACCCCAAATTTGCCCTCACCCATTCACATCATGGCTTGTGATCATCTCATATGCATAAACACAATCATACCATCTCATATCACAATTTTGATTCACTGCATAGTTTCTAAGTCATCTGCATCTAGGGTTTGTGACCTGAGCAATCCAGGAGCTTCTTGAGCCACTCCAAAGGCCACCAATCACTACAAAGGGATCCATGTGTGTTCAAGTATCATGTTACATCCTCTCAAGGTCAAGATTTCAAAAGAATCACAAGAACTGGGTTTGGAATGGATGCAGAGCCAGGCTAGACTGCACAGTTGACCTAAAATTAGGGTTTTGGTTTCAGAGGCCATAACTCCAAATTTTTTGGTCATCCTTGTTTCTATTGGTCTCTATATGGTATAGGGAGTATGCATATCAAGTTTCATGAATAAATTCCATGGGGAAGTCATCTGATCAAGAGTTGACTTTTCAGACAAGTCAGTGCAAAATCAGGACATCTGAGGCCCCCAATGACCCAACCAATGGGCATTCTTCATCAATTTGAGTGTATATGATCTTTATTTGATCATGGAATAAGGTTTAAGCTCACAAAATTCAAGAATTTGGAGTTTTTGCAAATGTTGACTTTTTGGGTATAGTTGACTTTTCAAGAATGCTTCATTTTAGGTCATTTTTCAAGCCTTGATTCTTGATCCAAAAATGCTTCAAATGGAAAAACTTTGGTCATGAAAGTTGTAGATTACATCTTTCCCTTTTCAAAAAGTACAAGAACATGATCAAATTCTTCTTGGATCAAAAGTTATGGTGTGAAAAAGTTGGCAAAAATCATTGATTTTCAAGATATGCACCAAATGAGAATTTTGCAAAACCATGAACCAAGGCTGTTTGTGACCTCTAGTTGACATCAAACCATGACACAAACATTCTATGTGACCTAAAAATCAGAATTGGACCAAAGATCACATGTGTATGGTTTGTGTAACAAGGCATTTTTCCATAAAGTTTCAAAAAGAGCCAACTTGCAAAACCACTCATCACACTTCCTACAACTTGCAGCATTGGATGCTGAGCTTTGCTAGCCCTTCCCCTCACCCTTGCTGCGCCAGCCCATGCCTTGTACTAGCCTAGAACCAAGCCATGCTTTCCTTACACAAAAAGTTGACTTTTGGCAAAAGCAAACATCCCAATCACCACAGGCCATGTCACATCCTCTGGACACTTGGAATTGATTATTTTATCCTTTGGCAAGCCAAACATAAGAAAAAGCCATGCTGAAACTCTTCACAACACCATATACACAAAAACACTCTCTTGTGCAAAACCCTTCGAATCTGCCTCCACAAACTTAAAACATCCAAACCATTTTCACCAATCATCTCACCATGTTCCACTAAGCCTAAACCAACAAAGAACCAGGCCTGAAACAAGCCATAACTCCATTTCACCATTTTCACTCCATAAAGCAAAAGCTTTCGAATCCGCTTCTACAAGCCATAAACACTCAAACAAATTCCACACATCAACTCACCTTGCTTCACTGACCAGAAACCACCCACTACTTTGGCCTGAAACCCTCCATATCACAAACACGATTTTCACACTCCCTTGGTCAGAGCTCCTGCAAACTCACTCAAGAGGCTGTTTAAACTCCAACTAAGCATCCAAAGCTTCAAGGGGGAATCATTGGGACCTGTTTGAGCCAAAGAACCATCCAGAAAGCTCCTGAATCAAAAGTTCAATCTCAGGTGACTCCATGAACTTTTTTTTCCAGAACTTGCCTTTTAAGTTTCTAAATGGTAAAGCATGCTTCACTGATCACACTGAACTTGTTACTTTTGAAAAAGAGTGAGAAATGAGCCTGTATGATGTTTCTGAAATTTTTGCAGTTTTGAATGTTTGATTCGAATCTTGTTTGTGTGTTGAAATAAATGATGTTTGTTGCTGGAATCTTGTTTAGAATAAGCTAAGGTTTGATTCTGGAGATTTTGGCATGATTTCATGGCGTATTGAGAGAGATAGGGAAATGGTGTAGCCGGAGAAGACGACCGGAACAGTGTTCCGGTCGCCTGAGAGTAATTAGGGTTTGGTTAATTAGGGCTAAGTGTAATTAAGTCAGTTTGAATGTGAGCCGTTCATTCCCGCGCCAAGTCAATTCCCGCCCTGGCAACTTTGAATCTCACGCGTTGGATCAGCATACTTTCACTTAATTCATTTAAAATTCATTTATTTTCATTTTCTTTTCATTTGTTTTGCATAATTAATATAAAATAGCAAAAATGTCTTAAAAATTATGAAACTTTTTCTCATGAGTTTTAATAATTTTTATGATCCAAAAATATTTTTGTTTTTATTTTTATCATAAAAAAAGTATTTTTAAATATTTAAAAGATTATTTTTAATTGATTAATGGAAATTAATTTATTAAAAATACTTTTAAGTATTTAAAAATCACCAAAAAATTCATGAAATGTCCTAAGACATTTAGAAACATTGTCCAACCTTCAAACCAAATTTCTTTTTGATCTTGATGCACCTTGAGAATTTTTCTTTGAATAAAAATCATTCTTGTGCATTATTTTGATCCTAAGTTCAAAAAATCATTTCTGCCTATCTATGAAGAGTTGGACATTGATTCTTCTTGCATTGCATTGTGTTTAGCATGTAGTTTCTAGGATTAAATGGCCATGATTTGATTCCTCATTTTCAATTTGTTTGGCATTTCTTTTGGTTAGGAACCCTAAAAACCCTAATAACTTGTAAAAATCATAACTTGAGATTGGTTAAGAGTTAAGACCTCTCCTTTGGGCATTGGTTTAGTATAAGGATTAGGGGTCCTTTGTGTGGCATTTTCAATTTTTATCATAGGGTTTGCTTCTGTTTTAGGTTTTTGTTTGATGTATGATTCATAAACCCTAATTTGGGCTTTCATTTGCATCCATCTTGCATTCTCTTGCATAGCATGACTTGCCATGACATTTCAAGCATCCTTTTGATTCATTTGACATCATAAGACATATAGAAAGCATGTTTGATCATTGCATCATGTGTTTTCCATATTGTATGCCATGTGCACTTCATAACTTTTCATGTATGTTCATGGTTCCTAAGTTGCTTCTCTTGCATTCATGAACTTGTATGATCATTTCCATGTGCTGCCTCATGTTTGTAGCATCTCATTTGCATCATTAGCATCATGTACATGCTTCTGATTTTGTTTCTCATCATGTCATCTCATCCCATTTTGCATTGCATTGCATTTCTTTTCTAATCTTTCAGGTGGTAAGTGATGTTGAGAAGTGAATTTGCCTTCACTTCTCATAACTTTTCTTTTCATCTCTCTTGCATCCATGCTGCATTCTTATGTGTGTTTGAGTTTGAGCTTGCTCATTCTTCTTCTCCCCACTTTCTTTCTTCAAGTGACTTGACTTCTTGAATGAAGCAAGTTGCTTTGCTTTTCCTGATCCTTTCATCTGCTTCCTGGTGGTTCCATTGAAGATTTCTCTTGAAAACCTCACAAACTTTAGGAACAACCATGTATGACAATGATTAGGGTTTTGATTAGTCCCCCATTTAGTTTCACCTTTGTGTCTCTTTGAGTCTTCTCTTCTCACCTCATAATCAGGGACTAAACCCTAAAGGTTTTAAGGCTTTGTGATTAAGCTTATGCCTGCATCCTTCTCTTAGGATGGAGTGTATAACTTTAATCCTAAGTGTTAAACCCTTAATGTGTTTAAACCCTTTAATCAATTCACTTAATAAGTATCAAGACATTACACTTGTAACTTGGGCCTTGCATTAGGGTTCTAATTCTTCCTTAATTGGTTAAGAAGGACTAACCCTAGTGTTAATGGACAAGTCCCCCTCAAGTTGTCTTACAAACCATAAAACTCACTTCATCATCATATCATTAAATAAAATCCACTTAATCAAAGGCTTGTTTTGTCATGAGTTTAATCCCTAATCATGGATTAAGTTGAGGAGCTTTCCTCAGCTTAAACATTCTCATCTATTATCCTTCTATTAGGATGGTGTAATGGGTCTGTTTAATCCTTGATTATGGCTTAACCTCATTACTCAACACTAAACAAAAACACCAAAAACATCTAAATAATCACAAGTAGGTTAATGATCTTAACTCTACACCAAAGGTGATTAAGTGTGAGAATCTGACTTCACACTTAAGGTACTCTCATTACCCCTAATCAGAGGGAAGATGTGATGAGTTTACTAAATCCATAGGTTTAGGCCTAAGCTCATTAACTTATGACAAACTTCAAAAAGCAATAAAAGACTGAAAACTCAAAAACAAACAATAATCGTCTCCTCCGGGATTCTTTTCTCATCTCATTCACTCACAACCGAGAACTTGCTTCTTCCGTCTAATGCAAGACAGTTTGCACCTGAGCCAGACAGGTCATACACTTGAGCATTGACAAGTAGGCAGTTCACAAGTCAATTCACCTTTCAGTCTCTTTGGGTCGAACTACGGTGTTCTGACTTCCTCATTGCACGAGAGGATACGTAGGCATAACTTAACAGTTATCGAACAAAAGTCTCTGTTTATTCCCCCTCTTTCAGCATCATTCTCTTAGCCTCATGATCTTGAGCATTTCACTCCTGTTCTTACACTGACACTGTACATTTATACACTTCACATTCTTTCTTTACACTGACACCTGTACATCTTTTTCCAGCTATTTTATACACAGATTGCACTGACACTACCCCTTTATAACACAAATCTTTTAAGCGTGGATCCCGTCGAGTACGACGGACAATCTGGGTGCTAATACCTTCCCAGGTTGTAACCAACCCCCTTTCTCAGTCTCTCTGGTTTGCGGCCGTCTTATCCATCTCTTTCTAGGTCTATGCAGCATTGCCTTTCCTCCGGGATAAAAATGCCTAGCTTGCGACTCTTTTCATCTCCAATGAGTTCACGGCTGTGTGTTCTCATTGTCCCTCTCGCCGACCGTTCGCGTCTGTACCTTTACTTGGGCCTAGTCCCATTTATCGGGAGCGACAGATATCAGTGTCTAAACATCTGTTTCGACATCACATATCTGATCCCAGAATTTCAGGTTTGACCCTTAGAGCCGAGAGAACTCTAAGATAGGGAACCCACTGAGATGTTTTATCCTTACTAGTTGGAGGCTTTGTATTTCGTTGTGGATTTTGAGATCTTCGGATCTAGTTCTTAGATTTTTGTAGCTTGAACATCTTGTATTATTTTATAGCCTTGTCTTAGTACCTTATGTTGTAGTGGTTATACTTATACAATGTGTTGCTAAGAACTTATTTGTATTTTAGTACCAAATTTCTAATATTATATATGAAAAATATGATTTATGTATGTCTTTTGTATATGGGTATTACAGTTGGTATCAGAGCAGGTCGTATCCTCGACCTAGCCTTGAAATATTATAAGTGTTTCCTTCCGTTCATACACGTTGACTTGCGGTAGGACTAAATGTTATGTTTATGGTATTGAGCCTGATCAACTTAATCCTCTTTTGATGACATTTAGGAATATGGATGGTAGACGTGCAACTCGTGCTCGACCCATTGTCACTCCTCCCGATAGAGACCAAGTAGGTGGTGATGGGAATACTCTTATGTTCCAATTTATGTAGCAGATGCAGCAACAACAGCACCAATTCATGCAAGAAATGATGCATCAGATGAGTAGGGGCCTTCACCCTCACGTGGTTGCTCCTGAAGCTGTGGGTGGGACATTTAGAGACTTCTTCCTCATGAACCCTCAGGAGTTTCATGGAGGATTAGACCCGGTTAAGGCTCATGAATGGGTGACTGCAATGGAGAGGATATTCCAGATTGTGATTTGTAGTGAAGAGGACAAGGTGACCTTCACGTCACATTTACTAAAGGGTCATGCTACTAGGTGGTGGGAGAGAACATACAATTTGATGATGGTGCAAGGGGTTCTGAGAGTGTGGCAACAATTTAAGACAGTTTTTTATGGATAAGTATTTCCCTAGTTCCTTGAGGAAACAAAAGGAGTTCGAATTTCAACAATTGAGGCAAGGAAGCATGACTGTGGCCAGTTATGTTGAGAAGTTTGAGAACATGGCAGCCTACTCTAGGAAAGCTATGTATGCCCCTAATGAAAGGTGGAAAATTGACCATTTTTGTTTGGACTAAGGGCTGAAATCTCGCATAGTGTCTCTCAAAGGGAGTTCACTACCTACTCCGAGATATTGAGACAATGCTATGTTGCAAAACATAGTTTGATGAAAGTGAAAACATAAGCTAGTGTCGGAAGGGAGGTTCAAGGAGATAGGGGGAGAGCTAGTCAATCTTTTAGGCCGAGGCCTCAACCCTTCAAGGGGAAACAAGTGTCGAGTCCTAGATCTAGTGCTCCTCCTTCTTGCTCCCGATGCCATAAGAATCATTTTGGAAGATGCAATCCGGGTGTCGTGATTTGTTTCCTTTGTTAGAGAGAAGGACATATTGCTAGAGATTGTCCCCAAAAGAAGGACCAAATTCAAGAAAGAGTTTATACTATGACCGTTAGGAATACAAAAGGCGACAATTCCTTGATTGCGGGTAATTGTCTTGTTGACAATCATCCTTGTCTTGTTTTATTTGATTGTGGGGCCATGCATTCTTTTATATCTACTAGTTATGCGAAACGACTTGGCTTGCGGGTATTTCCTTTATCTCCTCCAATGGTGGTTACTACCGCCATGGATGAAACTGTCGAAACACCCCTTAAGTGCGAGAATTGTACATTGTCCGTGGATGGTAGGATCTTTCAGATTGACCTCATTTGTTTGCCTCTTAAGAAAATTGATGTTATCCTGGGAATGGACTGGTTGTCCGCCAATTCTGTGTTTATTGGATGTGAAGAAAAGTTGATCTTTATGCCGTCCATTGAAGTGCCTTCGAAGGATGTTTTGACAACGATCTTAGATGGTACGGTTGGTATGGTAAATTTCATGTTTGAACAAGAGAGATATGCTTTGCTCATCCTTACTAAAGAGGAGAGTAGTGACCAGCATGTTTTGAACATTCTGATAGTTTGTGAATTTCCCGATGTTTTTCCTGAAGATGTCATTTCCTTACTGTCGCTCCCCCGAAAAGACACCTGGTCAAATAGGGTATAGACGCGAATGGTCGGCGAAAGGGAAAGATGAAGGTGAAGATGAATAGAGTCGCCAACTAGGAATTTTTATCCTGAAGGAAAGGTAATGCTGCATAAACCTGGAAAGATATGGATAAGACGGTTGCGAACCAGAGAAACTGAGAAAGGGGGTTCGTTACAACCTGGGAAGGTATTAACACCCAGATTGTCCGTCGTACTCGACGGGATCCATGCTTAAAAGATTGTGTTTAAAGGGGTAGGTGTAT
The DNA here is from genome assembly GCA_963966055.1 of Lathyrus aphaca. Classification (NCBI taxonomy): domain Eukaryota; kingdom Viridiplantae; phylum Streptophyta; class Magnoliopsida; order Fabales; family Fabaceae; genus Lathyrus; species Lathyrus aphaca. Next base: position 220,643,808 of record OZ014523.1, on the reverse strand, counting down.
GTGCTATCTGTGTGCAAAACGCTAAGAAAAGAATATACAAGTGTCAGTGCAAAAGGGTGAATGCTCAGGAATTGAGGCTTAAAAGAGAATGCTGAAAGAGGGGGAAGACACATAGACTTTTGTTCGATAACTGTTAAGTTATGCCTACGTATCCTCTCGTGTAATGAGGAAGTCAGAACACCGTAGTTTGACTCAAAGAGACTGAAAGATAAATTTACTGTGAACTGCTTGCTTGCCTATGCTCAAGTGTATGACTCATCTGGCTTGAGTGCTAACTGTCTTGCATTAGACGGAAGAAGCAAGTTCTCGTTTATGAATGAAGGTGATGAGAAAAGAATCCCGAAGGAGACGATTATTGTTTGTTTTTGTATTTTGAGTTTTGTTATTGTTTTTGGTGTTTTGCATAAGTTAATGAGCTTAAGCCTAAATCAAGGGTTTGTAAACTCATTATATCCTCCCTGATTAGGGATAATGAGAATACTTAAGTATGAGATAAGCATATCAACTTAATTACCTTAATGATGTAGGATTAAGATCATTAACCTACTTGTGATTATTTAGATGTTTTTGGGTTTTTGTTTAGTGTTAAGTAATGAGTTTAATCTCTGATCACATATTAGTGGACTCATTACACCATCCTAATAGAAGGATAATAGATGAGAACACTTAAGCTGAGGAAGATACCTCAACTTAATCCATGGTTAGGGATTAAATTCATTATATAACAAAGCCTTTATTAAGTGGATTTTAATTAAGAGATGAGATTAAGAAATGAGTTTTATGGTTTGTAAGACAACTTGAGGGGGACTTGTCAATTAAACACTAGGGTTAGTCCTTCTTAACCATAAAGGAAGAATTAGAACCCTAATGTAAGGCCCAAGTTACAAGATGAAGGCTTAGTGATTATTAAGATGATTTGACTAATAGGTTTAAACAAATTAAAGGTTTAACACTTAGGATTAAAGTTATACACTCCATCCTAATAGAAGGATACAAGCATAACCCTAATTCCAAAGTCCTAAAACTTTAAGAGTTTAGTCTCTAATTATGAAGATGAGAAGAGAGACTCAAGGAGACTCAAAGGTAAAAAGCTTAGGGGGACTAATCACAACCCTAATTATTATCATGCTTGGATGTTCCTATGATTTGTGAGGCTCAAGAGAAGTATTCAAGATGGCCACCAAGGAGGAAGCAGATGAAGGGAGGATGAAGTAGAAGAATAAGTTACTTACTTCATTGAAGAAGATAAGTAACTTAAAGAAAGAAAGTGAGAAAGAAATGAACACAAGTGAACAAGTTCACTTCAAAGAAAAGTAAGAATGCAAATGAAAGAGATAAGAAGAAGTGAGAAGTGAAGGCAAATTCATTTCTCAAAGTAACTTACCACTTGAAAATGTTAGCATGAATGCATAGAGTTCAAGGCATAAAGAAATGAAATGAGATGAGATGAGATAAAATGATCAAAGTTAAAAGTGTTTATGCAATGTTAATGTCACATGAGATGATGCAAAGGCATACAAGGTGCATATGCATGATCATACAAAGATGAGATGTCATGTAAGCATGCTTTGATGTTTGAAAGTTCATGAAAGTTAATGAAATGAAATGAATGCAAATCATGGAAAATGAATGAAGAAATGATCAAGCATGATTCTAACATACCCTAAGATGTCTAAGATGACATATGAATGCAAGGAATGTCATGGAAAGTTCATGTATGGATGCATATGCAAGATGAATGCAAATGAACATGTAAAATTAGGGTTTTATGAATGTATGAGATGCACATGACCAAAACAGAAGCAATGCACAAGATAAAAAATTGAAAATGCACTCAAAGGAACCCTAAACCTATACTAGGTTACCATCCCAAGGGGGATGTTAGAAACTAAACCTAGAAGAAGTTATGGATTTTCTAAGTTTGCTAGGGTTTTTGGGTGATCTTCAATGTAAAATGCCAAGCAAATTGAAAATGCAAGATAAAAATGAAACAAAAATGTTTTTAGATGCTAGAGGACATGTACAAAGCAAGGAAAAAATAATCATTCACAAACTCAACTTAGGTTTAGGGTTATGAATTTTTGAAGCTAGGGTTAGAAAATGGACATTTTTAAGAACCCTAATTCATTGAAAAATCTCAAAGTATGATCAAAACCAAAAAGAAATTTATAAGGTGAGTTTGTAAATGTTTGTCAATGTTTTAGAATGCTCTCTGATTTTTTTTGGTGATTTTTAGAAACCTAAATGTATTTTTAATTAATTAAAAGACTTTAATTAATTAAAAATAACATTTAAATATTTTAAAAATACTTTTTATATGCAAAAAATAAAATAAAAATCATTTTCTGATTAAGAAAAATATTTGAAATAAAAGTGCAAAAAGAAAATATTTTTGGATGATTTTAACTATTTTAAATTAAATGAGAAAGAAAATACAAAGAAAATGAAATAAAAATAAAATAAAGGGGAAGTATGCAGATCCAAGGGCCAGGATTCAAACTCAGGGGGGAAAGGGTTGACTGGCGCGTTATCCAATGGCTGGGATTTGTCCTGACTAAATTAATTTAATTAATCCTAATTAAACTAATTAAATGAGAATTAGGGCTAATGAAGCAATCCTGACCATTCACTCACGCGGGAACCACAACATCCAAGGGCCTACATTCAAACTTGGCTAATTACGCAGATTAGGGCAAATGACCTTCAGGTGACCGGAACAGTGTTCCGGTCATCTTCTCCGGCGAGCATATCATCCCAACTTCTTCCCTAGGCTACCCCAGACCCCCAAACTCTCCAGAAACAACCCCCACACTAATCTAAACAAGATTCAGGCCACGAAAAACATTTATCATGCATCAAATTGGTGAATCGAAGAAAAATGTTTTTAGGTCAAAAAGTTTCAGAGCAAGCATACATCCTGGTTTCTCAACCATTTTCAAAAATAATCATATTAGCATACTCAGGGGAATACATAGAATCATTTAAGAACTTAAAAATGCATTTCTGGAAAAAATGTTCTTGAGGTTACCTGAGTTGGAGCTTTTCAGTTAGCTGCTTTCTAACCCCTTCTTTGGTGCAAACCAGCTCCCTTGAGTCCCTTGAGGATGTTGAGAAGCTTAGAACAAGTTTTTTTTGGTTGCTTTGGAGGTTCCAGTTCAGAGCATGTCAGAATCGTGTTTTTGTTTCAAGGGGTTTCAGGATTGTGTAAGGGGTGGGAAATGATCATGAGTTATATGGAGATGATTGGTGAAAGAATTTCGAAGTTTGGCTGGGTGGTTTGAGAGTTTCGAAGAGATGAAGTTCTTGAGGGATTTTTGGAAATCTGAGCTATGGGATGATTCAGGCTTGTGTGTTGTGTTCTTTGTGTTCCTTAGGGTTAGTATAAGCAAGTGTGATTGGTCAGAGGAGTTGGTGTGGCTCAGTTTGATTGGTATGGTTTAAAATGCAAAAAGTCAACATTGGTTGTACCTCAAGCATGGGCACGAGTTAGAGCTGTATTTAGGCATGTCTGGCCTCAGCTGAGTTCATGGAGAGCCCTTGGATTGAAACATTGCAACTGTAACACTTGATGCTAGGGTTTACAAGGTTTTTGCATATTTTCCCTCTTTGATGTTTCTTGTGTTTCAAGGTTTGAAATGACCTAATTATTGGGCCAATTCTGAGTCTTTGATGTCACATATGCATGTTATGAAGTGTTTGTACATATTTGAAGTCATTAGAATGCCTTAACACGCCAATTTGCAAAATCCGTCTTTGACATGAAACTTGAAATTTTAGGATTTTTGCCAACTTTGAAAGGCCATATCTTGAGTTCTAGGATGAATCAATACATGTTCTTGTACTTGTTGAAAAGGGAAAGACCTGATCTACAACTTTCATGACCAATAATTTTTCATTTGAAGCATTTTTGGTCATGAAAGAGGGGGTTGAAAAACTTTCCCAAAATGGAAAGTTTCCATTACAAGCCATTTCCATTTTTGGCAACTTTGCAAATGGCTCAAAATTCTTCAATCTTGTGAACTTACAACCTCTTATCAGATCAAATAAAGATCATATAACTTCAATTTGATGAAAATACCCCTTTGGTTCCATTGTTGGGGGCCTCAGATACTCTGATTTTGACTTAACTTGCTCAAGAAGTTACCCAGTGAACAGATGACTTCCACAATGAGTTTCTTCATCAAACTTGGTACACATGATCCTTATAACATCTTAAGAATATTAGAAACAAGAATGGCCCAAAAATTTGGAGTTGAGGCCTCTGAAACCAAAACCCTAATTTTGGTCATCTATGTAGTGAAAACCCTAGCTCTACTTCCATGCCTTGCCAGTTCTTGTGATCTCTTGACTTACATGAACTTTGACGGACATAATATGATGATAGAACACACATGGACCCTCTTGGAAAGCTTTGAGGCCTTTGGGTGGCTCAGATGGAATCTTGGATTGCCCAGATCACAAACCCTAGATGCAGATGAACTTGAACTATGCAGTGAAACAAAAATGCAATATGAGATGGTATGCTTATGCTAATGCAAACATGAAAGATCACAAGCCATGGTTTGAAATTAGTGAGGGAAAATTTGGGGTGTTTACACTTACCTCCAGTGAGGGAAGTTGAGTTCTCAGTCGACCTGATACCGAGAACGGCTCCTATATCTGTTTCCCCTTATAGGATGGCTCTGCTTGAGTTAAAAGAGTTGAAGGATCAATTGGAGGATTTGATGGAAAAGAATTTTGTAAGGCCTCGTGTTTCACCGTGGGGAGCTCCTGTGTTATTGGTAAAGAAGAAAGATGGTGGTATACGACTTTGCATCGATTATCGTAAGTTGAACAAGGTTACAATCAAGAATAAATACCCCTTACCAAGGATAGATGATTTTTTAGATCAATTGAAAGGAGTCTGCGTGTTCTCAAAGATTGATCTGAGGTCGGGCTACCACTTGATTCATGTGAAGAGTTTTGATGTTCCGAAGACTGCTTTCATAACCTGTTACGGTCATTACGAATTCTTAGTGATACCTTTCGGTGTGACAAATGCTTTAGCTGTTTTTATGGACTACATGAATCAGATATTTCAAAATTATTTGGATCAATTTGTTATGATCTTTATCGACGACATTCTTATCTATTCTCGTACTCCGCAAGATCACGGAGAGCATCTAAGGGTTGTCCTATTGATACTGCAAGAAAAACAAATTTTTGCTAAGTTTAGTAAGTGTGAGTTCTGGATGTCGGAAGTCAAGTTCCTTAGACATGTTATATCACATGGAGGTAATGCAGTGGATCCGTCGAAGATAGAAGATGTAATTAATTGGGAGAGACCAAAGAATGTTACAGAAGTGAGAAGCTTCATAGGTTTGGCAGGTTACTATAGAAGATTTATTAAAGGTTTTTCTCAGAGGACGTTATCGTTAACTAAAATCACTAGGAAGGACTTTGCTTACGAATGGGATTCCAGTTGTGAGAAAAGTTTCGTGTGGTTGAAGGAGAAATTGACAACTGCTCTAGTCTTGATCATTCCCGATCCTAACAAATCTTATGAAGTATTTTGTGATGCTTCGATGATGGGATTCGGAGGTGTTCTCATGCAAGAAGGTCAGGTGGTAGTGTATGCTTCCATACAATTGAGAGTTCATGAGAAGAATTATCCTACGCATTATTTGGAATTACCGGTTGTGGTGTTTACCTTGAAAGTGTGGCGGCACTATTTGTATGGCGTGCATTTTGAGATGTTTAGTGATCACAAGAGTTTGAAGTACCTCTTTGATCAAAAGGAACTGAATATGAGACAAAGGAGATGGATGGAGTATTTGAAAGATTATGACCTTGAGTTGAAGTATCACCCAGGAAAAGTGAGCAAAGTGGCAGATGCTTTAAGTAGAAAAGTGATCCATAGTGCCGAATTGATGGTGTTGGAGTATACATTGTTGGAAAAGTTTTGAGATCTTAATCTTCCGTTTGTTTGGACTCCGAATGGTGTAATCATGGGAAACTTGAATATTAATTCTACTTTGAGGAATGATATTCAACAAACACAAGTTTTAGATGAGAAGTTGCAAGGATTATTACTCCAACCGGGTTTCATAAAAGAGTTAGATGGGATCATCCTATTCAACCAAAGAATTTTCATTCTGAATGATGATGTGTTAAAGCGAGAGATTTTGGAAGAAGAACATAAAGGTTCTTTTACGATACATCTGAGTTCTTCAAAGATGTATCAAGACTTGAAGAGGGGGTATTGGTGGTCCGGAATGAAAAAGGACATTGCAGTATTTGTGTCCGAATATGCGGTGTGTCAGGAAGTAAAAATTAAACACCAACGACCGGGCGAATTGTTACAACCTTTGGACATCCCAATTTGGAAATGGGATAGTATCTCTATGGACTTTGCAGTAGGTTTACCGAGCACTCAATGTGGCTACGACTCTGTTTGGGTGATTGTAGACCGACTAACGAAATTTGCGCATTTCTTAGCTGTGAAGACTACATATAAGGCAAGTCAGCTTGCAAGGTTGTTTATTGCTGAAATTGTGAGATTGCATGGTTTCTCGTCTAGTATTGTGTCGGATAGAGATCCGAAGTTCACTTCGAGATTTTGGAGGGTGTTCCAACAAGCCATGAGTATGAATTTGCGTTTGAGTACTTCTAATCATCCTCAAATAGATGGTCGGACGGAACGTACGATTCAAATGATGGAAGATATGTAGAGAGCATGTGTCTTGGAAAGTAAGGGAAATTGGAAGGAACTTTTATCGTTGATCGAATTTTCGTACAATACCAGTTACCATGTGAGCATCGGAATGGCTCCGTATGAGGCTTTGTACGGAAGAAAGTGTAGAACACCATTGTGTTGGTCGGAAGTGGGTGAATATAGGATTTTAGGATCAGAAGTTATTCAAGAGACTACCGAAAAGATTCATATAATCCGAGAAAAGATTAAACAAGCCCAAGATCGTCAGAAGAACTATGCTGAAAATCGAAGGAGGCCTTTGGAATTTGGTGAAGTTGATCATGTATACTTGAAAGTCACTCCGAGATTAAGGTTGAAAGGACCGTGTAAGTCGCATAAGTTAAGTCTGAGATACATGGGACCGTATCAGATTCTAGAAAGGATTGGTGAAGTTGCTTACCATTTAGCCTTGCCGCCCCTTCTATCTAAAATGCATGATGTTTTCCATGTATCTCAACTTCGTAGGTTCGTTCCCGATCCTCGTCAACCTATTCTACCGGATTCTATAAAGATAGAAATGGATTTGACCTTTGAACCCCAACCGAGCCGTATTGTTGGAGGAGAAACCAAGGTGTTAAGGAATAAAAAGATACCACTTGTTAAAGTGCAATGGGATGAGACGCATCTGAGTGATGCTACGTGGGAGTTGGAATCAGAGATGCGAGAATCATATCCTCACCTGTTCAGGTAATCCTTTAAATTCGTGGACGAATTTTATTTAAGAGGGGGAGGATGTAATACCCCATATTTTATTTAATGCTCTGAATAATATTAATTGGTAATAATATTATTCTGGACTACTCTAAGAAATTTTTACGGAAATAAATAGAGTAATCAACGAGATATTATTTTATTAATTGATATTAGCTGACTCAGAGGTTTTATAAAATATCGGATTAAGAGACATTTTTGGGTACTCTCAAATTTTGGACACAAAGGTAAAATATATGTATTTATATTTATTAGTATAAAGGAAATAAGAAGAAAAAGTTAGTAAGGAAAAAGAATAGAAAGAAGAAGGAAGAAAAGAGAGAGAGGAGAAGGAAAAACCCCAAGACTTCAAATTCATCTTGCATCGTTATCCGTCCGTCGAATCGACTCAAACTTTCCGCCAATCTTCATCTCCCGAGGTGGGTTCTTAGTTAGAAGCTTTTATCTTTGATTTTGGTTAAGTTTTAGATATTTTGTGGTTTAGGGTTTTATTGGAAAATCCGTGAAATTGAAAGTTTAACGGTTAAAACTCGATTAAAACTTAACTATAATACTCACATTATGTCTATGAATATGTTTGGCTATGTTTTTCTGCATTGATTGATGTTTGGAGTTGAGTTTGGGTTGGAGAAGTGATTTCCCGTAAGCCTGGAATTTCCTGAACTGGTGTAGCTCGCTCAGCGAGAGTTCCAAAAGATTTTTCGCTCAGCGAGACCTGTAGGTTTCAAGTGTGGTATTTAATTCGTAACTTTTGATCTGGGCATCCGTTTTTAACGTTCCATATATCGTTTTGAAGCTAAAATTATGTATTTTCTTATGATGTCGAAGAATATTATTTTCACCTGACTTTTTCCCGATTTTTTGACTTAACTGTAAGAATGCAAAATTACGAAAAGTATGAGCTTAAAGAAAGGAAATGGTAATACTTGTGAGGTACCTAGGATTTCCGTAGATTGGTAAGAAATGAGAATCACATTTGATTGTATTCCTTTGTTAGCTTGAGGTGCGTATTACATTGAGTCCCACGAGAAGCGAGTGTCAGCTTGAGATGGGTATTACATTGAGTCCCACGAGAAGCGAGTGTTAGCTTGAGGTGCGTATTACATTGAGTCCCATGAGAAGCGAGTGTCAGCTTGAGGTGGGTATTACATTGAGTCCCACGGGAAGCGAGTGATAGCTTGAGATGGGTATTTCATTGAATCCCATGAGAAGTCCAGTGGTTCATACTTGAGGTGGGTGTTTCACTGAGTCCCACGGGAAGTGTTGTATGAAGTGTTGCTTGAATGTTCCGTTTTGGCTTAGTTACTTTTGAGAGGAACCTTTGTATTTCAGAGAATTATTAGGTTTGACCCTTAGATCCGAGAGAACTCTAAGATAGGGAACCCACTGAGATGTTTTATCTCACCCCATGTTGATGTTGTTATTTCAGGTACTTCAGGTTCCGTTAAGGGTAAGGATAAGGCAACCTGATTATCCTTACTAGTTGATGGCTTTGTCTTCCACTGTAGATTTTGAGATCTTCGGATCTATTTCTTAGATATTTGTAGCTTGAACATCTTGTATTATTTTATAGCCTTGTCTTAGTACCTTATGTTGTAGTGGCTATACTTATACAATGTGTTGCTAAGAACTTATTTGTATTTCAGTACCAAATTTCTAATATTATATATGAAAAATATGCTTTATGTATGTCTTTTGTATATGGGTATTACAAATGTACAATTGAGTCAAGAGCTTGCTAAGGCTAATCACGCCAGACTTAAGATTGAGTGGAAGGCTCAAGAAGATGTTGAAAAGCATGCTATCGCAAGGAAGCAGTGTGAAGCTGAGTTAGCTCGGTATGCAAGATTCGAGTTTGCTACTAGGAGTTCTTCCAAGGAACATATTGACACTAGGAGGCAACTGGATCAAAAGACCTTGATGTTTGAGAACATGAAGAAGATGCATGTTACTTACAGAATCAAAAGAGAGGAACAAGATAAAGTTCAAGCTGAAGAGATCGCGAGTAAGCTAAAGGAGAAAGATGAAGAAATGGTCGATAAGTTGAAAGAAAAGGATGCAGAACTTGCTAAGGCCCAAGAGGAAGCTGCTTATTATAAGCGGATGATGATCTACTATCAGAAAAAGTTGAAGAGGGTTGAGGACAACCAGGTGCAGACAAAGGAATTGGTAGAAGTTCCAAAGGCAGGACCGATCGTTGACCCAGACTTAGATTGAGGATCACATTGACGTAGACATCCTTCTGTTTGCTTGTATGTTGTGGGATTACCATCAGGATTGTTGATGGAATCTCTTTATCATTTCACTTTTGTTTAAGGTCCATGTTTCGTGTGTTTTGACTATGTCAACAAGTGTTTATCATTAAAAGATCTCTTTACTATCATTTTGTGTGCTCTTGCTTTGTGATCACTGACACATCTAGCACATTTGCAAAATACACTTGTCTTCATTTTCTAGGAATTGTTTGGCACGCCTGCTACCCATACACACACCTTATATTGTCAACACTGCTTGTTATTTGCAGCAAAAGGAGCTTTTGTCTTCGTCAGACCCACAAAACTGGAATCAGGGGACGGAATGCCCTGAAAAATGAATAGACATGTCATAGAACATTCACTACATCCATTTCATAATTGCATTTTGACAGGTTATTTGGGTTTCCTGACTTATTTGATTATTTCAGGAAATATTGCAGATCGACATCTATACTGGTACGTCACTTGCTGCAATGACACCGTACAAACTGAACTGACTGAACTCCGCACTAGGATGGTAGAATATATGAACATGATGCAGGGCATGGCCCAAGGACAGCAAGAGCTAAGGGCTGCTTTTCAAATATTTGATCCACCACGGACGGACCCTCCAGATGTCACCTTGGATGCCCAAGGCAACTATGTTCCACATATAGGTAACATGCCTCCTACTCTAGAGGGTGGCCATACTCCAGTTCATATGGTAGATTGACATGAAGATCCGTTCACCTTGGTCGACGAAGACATGGGATTTGGTGCAGAGGGTAATTTCCAGGACTTTCAGATGCCTTGAATGCAAAAACACACTAGGAATCAATGTTTCCGACATAGGTCTAGTTCAAGGGTTGGTCATCTCTCCTAAGTTAAGACCTCCTATTTTCGACAAGTACAGTGGCAATTCTTTCCCGGAAACTCACTTGCATGACTTCTATCGCAAAATTGTTGCACATACCAATGCGCAGCAAGTACTGTCTTAGTCGGCGAGCAGCCCATGCCAAAGGGCAACAAGTTTTCTCGAGTAGTGAGTAGCGTGTCTCACAATCGGTAAACTTTTTGCTAAGGTAATAAATGGCGTGCTCTTATCGACCAGACTTGTCCTGCTATCCCAGCACACATCCCATCGATCCTTCAAGCATGGTAAGATACATAATCAAAAGTCTCCCTAGCACTGGAGGCATAAGGATTGGAGGTTCCAGCAGGTATTCTTTGATTCGGTCAAAGGCTTGCTGGCAGTCTTCGTTCCATTTAATGGCCTGATTCTTCCTCAGGAGCTTAAAGATAGGCTCACACGTGGCCGTTAGGTGAGAAATAAACCGTGCAATGTAGTTCAGTCTCCCTAAGAAACCACGTACTTGCTTTTCTCTCTTTGGCTCAGGCATCTCTTGGATAGCTTTCACCTTGGCTGGATCAACCTCAATTCCTCGCTCACTAACAATGAAGTCGAGTAACTTGCCAGAGCGGACCCCAAAGGTACACTTATTTGGATTTAACCTCATTCTGAACTTCCGAAGTCTGTCAAACAACTTTGCTAGGTTAACCAAGTGTTCTTCCTCCGTTTGGGATTTTGCTATCATATCATCAACATAAACCTCGATTTCATGATGGATCATGTCGTGAAAAAACGTCACCATTTCCCTTTTATAAGTAGCTCCAGCATTCTTCAAACCAAATGGCATGACCTTGTAACAGAAGGTGCCCAAGAAGTGATGAAAGTTGTCTTTTCCATGTCATCGGGAGCCATCTTAATCTGATTATAGCCGGAAAATCCATCCATGAAGGAGAACACGGAAAACTGAGCAGTATTATCGACAAGTACATCTATGTGAGGTAAAGGGAAGTCATCTTTGGGGCTGGCCCTGTTCAAATCCCTGTAGTCCACACACATCCTGACTTTACCGTCTTTCTTGGGAACCGGCACAATGTTAGCAACCCACGGAGGATAACTGGTCACGGCCAAGAAGCCTGCATCAAACTGTTTTTGTATTTCTTCTTTTATTTTAATTGCCATGTCTGGACGTGTGTGCCTCAACTTCTGTTTTACCGGAGGACAATCTTCTCTGAGAGGCAGCTTGTGTACCACAATGTCAGTGTCTAAACCAGACATATCTTGGTAGGACCATGCGAAGACATCAACATACTCTCGAAGCATAGCAATCAAACGAGTCTTGACAGATTCTTCTAATGCAGCTCCGATCTTGACTTCTTTCTTGTCTTCTTCAGTACCCAGGTTTATTACTTCGACAGTTTCTTCGTGCGGCTGAATCATCTTCTCCTCCTGTTTAAGCAGTCTGGCCGATTCTTCAGGTAGTTCGCAATCCTCTTCACCTTCCTCATCGGCTTGATAAATTGGATTGTCGAAGTCATACTCGGCCATAACAGGGTCTTCATTGATAAGATCCGGTGACGAGCACCTGCATGAATGGTGATTCATGCAAGGATTTAGCAACAACTTGAGAAAATGAGAAACATTGCCATTTTAAAACTTTTCTTTCTTTTTGAAAAATAAAAGTAAAAAATGAAAGACAGAGAACAACATGAATGAATGTGAAACGTCAGCTTTATTTATGATTATGTTAATGAACAAATGAACCTTTACAAAGAGCTACTATGCCCCGGGCAAGACATAGTGCTTCAATACAGGAAAAACAAAAACAAAAATTATTACTCTTCGAAAGAGGTGACCGAAATAAGACTTTCTGATGTCCAGTTGCTAAGCTAAGTCCCTGGAACGGCAGGCCTGATCCATTCATCTAGGTCACAGTCACTATCGACTGCGTCATCCTGCACAACACTGATATTTTCGAAGTCTACCACTCCCGCACTCGTGAAAGTGACCGGGCTCTAACAACCTTTAGCATTTGGTCCAGACGATGACTTCCCAGGATGATAGCCAATTCTGAACATATCTTTCTTCTTTGGCACTTCTACTGGACTGCCCCAGCCTTCTCGTACCCCAGATTCCACCAATTCAAGCGCTTGCTTATAAGAGGCTATGGAAACCCCCTTCTTCGGTCCTTCAAGAGAAGCTGCCACTGCAGATGCTTGTTCACTCTTCAAGGGCTCAAAAGCCTGACATGGAGTTTCGACTATTTCGCCATCCATCTCCACATATTTGAATGAAGCCAGATGACTAACGAAAATATCTTCTTCCCCACTGACAGTCACAATTTGACCCTCCCATATGAACTTTAACTTCTGATGGAGTGTAGACGACACCGCTCCTGCTGAATGTTTCCAAGGTCTTCCGAGTAAACAACTATACGCAGGCTGTATATCCATTACGTAGAACGTGGTATTGAAGATCTGTGGACCTACTTTGATTGGTAACTCCATCTCTCCGAACACCGATCTCCTTGACCCATCAAATGCTCGAACTACTAGGTCATTGGGCTTTAGAACCACCCCATCATAATCCAACTTCATTAGTGCTTTCTTAGGCAAGACATTCAACGACGATCCAATATCTACCAACATGTGAGAGAGTACTGCACCTTTACATTCTAGAGATATATGCAATGCCCGATTATGAGCACGCCCGTCAGAAGTTAAATCCAAGTCCATGAAACCCAATCTGTGACTGGCATTGACACTGGATACCACCGCTTCCAACTGATTTACCGAAATATCCTGAGGCACGTATGCCTTGTTTAGAATATTCAGAACACATGAGCAAGGACAAGATGGAAATCTTCGACGGCGTTTGCTGCAGATGGTCCACGATCTTGTAGTCACTCTTTTTGATAATCCTCAGAAATTCTTCAGCTTCTTTATCAAAAGTGAGGTCTGGATCAGTTGCTGGTGCAGGATGATTAACAACTGTTGGCTGCTTCCCTCTTGCTCTAGCTTGGGCTTCTGCGATGTCTCTAGGTGGTATCACATTATTTCTTAGTGTTTACGGCGCAAACAACCTTCCACTTCTAGTAAAGCCCCCCACTCCAACATTCTCTACTTGAGCTGGGGTTGTACTAGACGTGGCCAACTCTTGCTTCTTGCCGTCACAGTACACTTCACCACCATAATTCCAAGGAATAGCTCTATCACTCTGATACATTACCGGTCCTGCAGTGGTGATGGTTATCGGTGCCGCTCTGGCCCGTGAAGGAACTTGAGATGGATCATAAAAGATAGTTACTGTGGAGACTTCTCTTTCTTTTACAACCTTGTCAAACTGCAACATTCTTTCATTAATCATATTTTGGATTCCCGCCTTAAACTGCTCACACCCATTCGTAGCTTCAGCACATTCCGGACAATCCTCTTCACATCCAGGGAAGATACCTTTCTTTAACAAGCAAGCTTTAACAACCATCAACGAAGTCTGCAAGTTGTTGACATCACATACCAAATTCAGGTTCTCTCCTTCATCAACTGCCCCAACCGTACCTCTGTGAGGAGGCATGGGGTTTTGAATTACATTGGGAGAAGGAGCAAAGTTAATTGCTTTAGTATCTAGTAGGTCTTGAACAACATGCTTCAGTGCTTTGCAGTTCTCTGTGGTATGTCCGGGAGCTCCGGAATGAAATTCACATCTAGCATTTGAATCATAACCCTCGGGGATCTGGCCTGGCTTCGGAGGTTGAAGAGTTCGGAGTTGAATCATCTGAAGTTGTAGAAGATTCTTCAAAAGCTGTGAATAGGACATCGGCAGAGCTTCGAAATGTCTTTCCTTGGGTCTCTGAGGGTAATATGAACGAGGAACTCTTTGCTGATACCCTTGCGAGCGTTGCGGCTGCGGTGGTTGGACTTGCTGTTGAATAGGTGGAGTTGAAATAGTGACAGGGGCCACTTGCTGATAAAATCCTCTGTTAATTCCTCCCCTCTGCGCGTACACTGCACCGGTCTCTCCTTCTCTTCTTTTCACGAAGGGTTTCTTAATACCAGGACTTGAAGCGCCTCCATTCTGAATCTTCCCTTGCTTGAGCCAACTTTCTATCCTTTCGCCAGTCAAGATGATATCCGAAAATCCACTTGAAGAACATCCAGCTAGCCTTTCCATGAAATTCCCAGGGAGGGTATCCAGGAACAGGTCTACCATTTCTCTCTCCAACAAAGGTGGTTGCACTCGAGCGGCTACTTCACGCCACCTTTGTGCATAATCTTTGAAACTCTCTGAGCTCCTTTGAGTCAAACTCTGAAGTTGGGTGCGACTGGGCGCCATGTCAATATTATACTGATACTGTTTGAGGAAGGCTTCTCCCAATTCCTTCCAGCTTCTTACCGAACTTCTCTCTAGCTTCATATACCATTCCAAGGACCCTCCAGAGAGATTATCCTGGAAGTAGTACATCCAGAGTTTTTCATCCCTAGTGTGAGCAGCGATCTTCCGATAGAAAGCCTACAAGTGAGTCTTTGGGCAGGAACTATCGTTGTACTTGTCAAAAGCTGGCGGCCTGAATTTGTGAGGAATAACCACCCCGGGGACCAGACCCATGCCAGACACATCAATCCCCAAAGTATCTCTACACTCGAGGGCCTTGACTTTCTCAGAAAGCACCAAAAAGTCATTAAGATTTCCTTCTCCAGCGAATCCCATGTCATTATTGAAATAAGGGAATTGATCCTCCTGCTTGTCGTGTACTGGAACGAAAGTTGCTGTGGATGGTTCTGGAATATGAGGTCCACCTGGGCCATTGCTGGTGTTGGGAGGAGCCCCTTGCCCGTCAGAAGTGGTCGCATGAGTATTGGTATGAGTAGGGTTGAGCCCTTGAATTGCATTCCTTAACTCTTGCTGTCCCTGAGCCATCCCTTGCATCATGGTCATGAACTTTGCCATTCTGGTGCGAAATACATTAAGCTCTGTTTGCATAGCATCCATGACTGTCCTCTGATTGCTGCGAGTTGCATAGCGATGCGGGATATCTTGTCGGAGATGTCGGGTCTTGGCGGATCTCGCAATCTTTGCCTGAAACACAGATAAATTAAGCATCATGTAGAAAAACCTGCAAAAACAAAGAAGGAATGCAAATGATGCGTATGCAATGCAATGTGTTCCTTTTATTCCCAAGTCTTTCCCTGTTTCCGGTCCTGGCATTAAGAGAATAATAATTAGGAAGAAGATCCAAGCGATATTCAAATACAATGATAGCCGTGGAGAATTGGTGCTCATTACCCTGTGTCGGTGCAATAAATAACGAACAAGAGATTCAAAACAATTCAATCACATAAAACTGAAGTCTGAAATAACCAAGCCCCGAAGGGTGCCAATCAAAAGAACAACAAAGTACATCAAATAAAAGGAATCCCACAACAAGCTTGTGGGTAATCCAAGTACAATAACATGAAACTAAACTCTAGGGAACTCTAAATCTTGCAGCCTCCAGCTAAGACGCTTGACATTCTGGAACAACTGAACGATATCTGGATGATCAGGCTCCTGGATGTGCCTCTGGATGAGGAAGTCCCTCGTATCAAAGGAAGCATGTAACTCTTCTATCTGCTGCATGAAAGTTGTCTCATTCTCTTTGCTTGGACCCGGCTCGGCCTTTGACCTCTTCACACCAGCTTTCAACTTCAAGTCTTCTATTTCTTTTTTAGCTTCTTTTAATGCTTGTTGACTTTCTGCTAAACATTGGAGACGACCCTTCTCTTGATGATAAGCCTTCTGAAGGAGTTCTTTCTGTCCATCCAAAGAATCCTGAAGGCTCTTGACTTCCAGCTTATGCTTGACGTCTAGCTCCTTTTGCTTCTTCAAATTGTCTTCCCATTTTTCTTGCCATAAGGTAACAGCTTCATTGGCTTCATTCAGGTCCTTCTTCTCTTTCCGGCGCTGGGCCGCCTTGTGAGTCTCAGCTAAACCCTTTTTCCTGAAGTAAAGCTCTCTCTCTTCGAAATCCTTCTGCTTGAGACGAACTGTTTCTTCAGCTTGTATAGCTCTATCCTCTAACTGACAGTTCTGAATCATCAATTTCTGACAAGAATTATAAGCCTCCTGATTCTCAAACCTAAGCTGCTTGACCAAAGCTTCCAACTTCTGATAATCTTCTAAAGGCACCGTGGTAGGTGGTGGTAACGGTGCGGAGAAAGGGATTAGAGTCACTTGAGCTTTTTCTCTTACCCACGCTTCAAACTCGGGAAACATTTGGTTATTACTCCTGCCCAAGCGTTCTATACCCTTTCTATTAATCAGTTTCCAAGCACCTGCAGCTTCCCGTACCAAAGGGAGATTGTCCTTCACAGAGAAATAAAAAGTCTGATCCAACTCCGAATCCTTGGGAACATTCTTCAAAGCGTATCCTAATTGTCTTCTCAAGAGTATGGGGTTGTAGTTAATGCCCCCAGATACTCCTAAGAGGGGAACATTAGGATACTTTCCACAACTGGAAATGAGCTCTTTCCCTTTCAACCTTAAGGTGAACCATCTGATGTCTTTGGCGGTCAACGCGCTTAGCTTTTGCGACCAGATTACTTTGGGATCCGTGAATACTCCAGTAACAGGGATGTGCCTCATAAACCATGTGTAGAACAACGGGGCACAACATCTAACCAAGCCGCCTCGTCTCTTCTCATTCTTATAGTGAACTGAATAATACAAGTCACCCAGGAGAGTAGGCACCGGATTCTTCATCACGAACAAATGAATGGCATTCATATCCACGAACTTGTCCATATCAGCAAACAAAACTATCCCGTACACAGACAATGCCAAGATGGCGCAAACTGAATCCCACTGCTTTTCCACGACACATTCTTCATCTCTTCAGACCAGAAACTCTAAGGGAAAACCGAGTACTCCTGCCTTGGTGGCAACTAGATTAGCAGATACCTCTGATGGGCTCAAATAAAGAGCTTTAGCGATGTTAGCATGAGTCGGCCTTGTCATTTCTGAATTGAAAGGAATCTGGTCTTTGATAGGCAGTCCCAAAATCTCAACATACTCTTCTAGCAATGGACCTAGCTGGAAATCTGGGAATGTGAAATATCGGAGTCTAGGGTCATAGTATTGTAGCAAGGTATGGATGGCACTCTTTTGCGAACTATCCAGATTGAACACCATGTCCAGAATATCACCATATTGTTGTTTGAAGAATCCCAAATGACCCGGGGTAATGAGAGACACCATCTGCTTGAGCAAGTCCACCTTGGTATCAAAAAATTTGTAGAAAATATTCTTCTTTATGACGTCTTCCATTCTGAAGCAATGATATGACCAGGAACCGAGAGTAATGCAAACCCTGAGAATAAAAGAAACACAAATGATTAATGATGATATGATGCTTATGCAAGGCAAGGCATGTGATCAGTGCAATGTCTGTGATGTGCCAATCATATAATCAGGTGTCGGTGCAAGGTCTCAAAATCCACATATCACAATAACAATCCCTCTGATCCGGGATCCATATATTAGAACCAGAAATCCCGATCACAAAACTGAACCAAAGGCAAAGTGGGTATGCTGAAGGTATTAGGGTTCCTGCAAACCTGTAAACCCCTCCCAATCTCACGGGTGTGCTACTCGGGTCAATATCACAGACTCTCAAAGCCGAATAGCAATAATACGTTCACCATTTCCGAGAAATGGCTCATGGCCAAATCAGGGAATCGGTTTGGCATTATGTACTACTCAGGGAGGCCTCAGTTGAGTCCGGAAAAACAAGCATCCTTCACAAGTCTCCAGCTTCAAGCACTGAATCGAGAAACAATAGTACATTCATCCCGAAAGATACAATACTACTTTCATACGAACAGTTTGCTTTAACTGAATTCCTATGAGAGAACCAGGCCATCCTATGCGAGTTCCCAATGGACCCTCGGATGCGAGTGGGTTTGCCAACAAATGTGGTCTGCCACTGTCATCACTGGAGAGGGGTGTTCCCATTAAGGTCCTCGAAGATCGGTCACCAGATGCACATAACTAATCAAGGTCGTACCATGAAGTGAGGTAATCCCCACACAAAATAGTTCCAAGACGGTCGCAATCTAGGTGTGGAACACATCGCCACTCATCATGGTGAGATACCATGGGAGTACAATGTCTGTCCACGCTAATCCTATAGTGCACTCAAGCCGAGTAGTTGGCTTATCTCACAGTAACTTCCATCCCGCAGAAAAAATGAAAACCAACACATCCAGACAGTCCAGTATAATATGATGCATGGAAAATAAATACTGAAAGCGGTAAATAAATGCGGTAAAGTAAAGCTGTAAAATAAAACTCTAAATGAAAACAGTAAAACTAAACTAAAGCACACAACATCAAACATATAAACACCAAAAGAAACAAAACCAAACAGGCTCTAGGATTGACTCTACAAAGGGAAACTAGAAGAATTAGGTTATGTCCCCAGCAGAGTCGCCAGTTGTCGCTCCCGGGATTTCATCCTAGTACAAACGCGAAAGTGGCGCGGAAAAGGTAGAGTCGCCAGCCAGACATTTTTATCCCGAATGAATGGGAAAGGTAATGTTGCACAAACCTAAGGAAGAAGGAAAGGACAAGGTCCTGCGAACCAAATATCTGGGTTCGGGAGTCGGTTACGACCTGGGAAGGTATTAGCACCCCAGATCGTCTGCCGTACCCGACGGGATCCACGCTTGTTTGTTTGTTTCAAAGGGTGAGAAAAATATAACTGCTGCTGAACAACTGAACTACTAACTGGGATGGAAAATGAAATGAGAAAGGGAATAAGAAGAAAGAATGGAAAGAAATAGGGAAATGTAGGGAAAATAAAGAATGTGCTCGAACGGGCCCTACCCCGCTGCCTACGTACCTCATCGGGATAATGAGGATCAGAGTCGACGTAGTTCGCCTAACTAAGGCGGGAACTATTTGTTTGTGTTTTTTACAGCTAGAACTACATATGTCTATGCTCAGGTGTTGCAGGCTCGTCTGGTACGAGTGCGTTTACCGTCTTGCATGAAAGACAAGTCGTCGCGAGTTCACGTTATGAATGAATGAGATGAGAAGAGAAGTTCCCGCAGGATAGTCGCTTGTTATTTGTTTTTGTCTTTTATGAGAAATGTTTTTTGAATTTGTTTGTGAACTGTCTTGTACTAAGACCTATCCATCGTGGGAAGTATTTACACCTCGCCCCGAAACAGGATGCGTATAAACACTCCGCAACAAAGTCTCGTGTCATACAAGATTGTTTGGTTTTCATTAAATGTTTTATTACTTTTCTTCATGAAGGTGAGATAGAATGACTCAAATTGAAAAAGGGAAAATCTAATGGGGACTAAGACACAACCCTAATTTTGTTGATTTATTTACAAGTGAGGTCCTATGGTTTGTGAAGTTTCTAAACCTAATGGAAAAAGGCACCTAGAACTAATAGAATGCAACTTACTTCCGAAGGAAGATAAGTTGATTCTAAAGCCGAGGGGGAGACCTATTCAAGTGATGTTAATCAGCATAACAAAACATTAAAAATTTAATGACAAAATAAAATTCAAAACAATTCAATTAAGGCATAATCCTAAAATAGTCCTAATTTTTATTCTAAGTCTAATTAAAATGAAACCTAAACCTAAGTTCTAAACTAAGGTCATTACCTAATATTTTTGTTCTAAAAAAATCAGAATCTAAACTAATCTAAGTCCAAATTAAATCCTAAGATCAAATCTAACTAAAATATTTTTTATTGGAATTTAATATACTAGCCTAAACTAATGGAAATTATATGCATAAAGGCCTAAAGAATTAATATCCTAAAAAATAATAAAATTTCGGGAAAAATTATGAAATTTAATCTACGGGGTCCTAAAACTACCTGTAACATTGCGTTAAAAGGGATCCTAAAAAATCATAATTTTGCTATGCCTAAAAATTGTTTATTTCTACCTAAGAATTAGTCATTATTTTCTAAGGATTAAGCCACTAAAACCTAAGATAAAATGTCCTAAAAAATTCACTAAAATTACACTAAGTACTACTATGGGTCCTCTAACTATGGTAAAAGGAATGGGCAAAAAAAAGTTACTGGAAGGTTAAGAAATAAAATCTACAAATTTATGCACATTTGAAACAAATCTATTAAGAACTATTTTCATGAAAAATTCACAATAAAATCAAAAATAAAGCAAAAACAGAAAAATAAAGTTCTAAACAATTCTAAAGGGAATTAAAAATCGACTTAATTTTTTATAGAATTTTTCTAATCATTTTACTATTTTTTGGTGAATTATTTCTAAACTATATAAAACTTAAAAAACTAAAATTCAAAGAAAATGGAGGGGGTGGCTGTCGCTCCCGATAAATGGGGCAGGCCCAGATAAAGGTACAGACGCGAACGGTCGGCGAAATGAAATGAGAACACACAGGAGTGAACTCAAAAAGACAAGAGTCGCCAGCTAGGCATTTTTATCCCGGAGGAAAGGCAATGCTGCATAGACCTAGAAAAAGATGGATAAGACGGTTGCGAACCAGAGAGACTGAGAAAGGGGGTTGGTTACAACCTGGGAAGGTATTAGCACCCAGATTGTCCGTCGTACTCGACGGGATCCACGCTTAAAAGATTTGTGTTTTAAAGGGGTAGTGTCAGTGCAATTTGTGTGTAAAATAGCTAGAAAAGATGTACAGGTGTCAGTGTAAAAGAAAGTGATGTGTATAAATGATGTGTCAGTGTAAGAATGAGAATGAATTGCTCATGATAATGAGGCTAAGAGAAAGATGCTGGAAGAGGGGGAATATACAGAGACTTTTGTTCGATAACTGTTAAGTTATGCCTACGTATCCTCTCGTGCAATGAGGAAGTCAGAACACCGTAGTTCGACCCAAAGAGACTGAAAGATGAATTGACTTGTGAACTGCTTACTTGCCTATGCTCAAGTGTGTGTCCTGTCTGGCTCAGGTGCAAACTGTCTTGCATTAGACGGAAGAAGCGAGTTCTCGATTGTGAATGAATGAGGTGAGAGAAGAATCCCGAAGGAGACGATTATTGTTTGTTTTTGAGTTTTCAGTCTTTTATTGCTTTTGAGAGTTTGTCATAAGTTAATGAGCTTAAGCCTAAACCAATGGGTTAGTAAACTCATCACATCATCCCTCTGATTAGGGGTAATGAGAATGCCTTAAGTGTGAAGTCAGCTTCTCACACTTAATCACCTTTGGTATAGGATTAAGATCATTAACCTACTTGTGATTATTTAGATGTTTTTGTTGTTTTTGTTTAGTGTTGAGTAATGAGGTTAAGCCATAATCAAGGATTAAACAGACCCATTACACCATCCTAATAGAAGGATAATAGATGAGAATGTTTAAGCTGAAGAAAGCTCCTCAACTTAATCCATGATTAGGGATTAAACTCATGACAAAACAAGCCTTTGATTAAGTGGATTTTATTTAATGATATGATGATGAAGTGACTTTTATGATTTGTAAGACAACTTGAGGGGGACTTGTCCATTAACACCAGGGTTAGTCCTTCTTAACCAATTAAGGAAGAAATAGAACCCTAATGCAAGGCCCAAGTTACAAGCTTGATGTCTTGATGATTATTAAGTGAATTGATTAAGAGATTTAAACACATTAAGGGTTTAACACTTAGGATTAAAGTTATACACTCCATCTTAATAGAAGGATGAAGGCATAAGCTTAATCACAAAGCCTTAAAGCCTTTAGGGTTTAGTCCCTGATTATGAGATGAGAAGAGAGGACTCAAAGAGACACAAAGGTAAAACTAAGAGGGGAGACTAATCAAAACCCTAATCATTGTCATGCTTGGTTGTTCCTAAGGTTTGTGAGGTTTGCAAGAACAATCTTCAATGGAATCTCCAGGAAGCAGATGAACAGGATCAAGAGAAGCAAAGTGACTTGCTTCATTCAAGAAGTCAAGTCACTTGAAGAAAGAAAGTGGGAAGAACAAGAATGAGCAAGCTCAATCTCATACACAAACAAAAATGCAGCAATGGATGCAAGAGAGATGAAAAGAAAAGTTATGAGAAGTGAAGGCAAATTCACTTCCCAAAATCACTTACCACCTGAAAAGGTTAGAAAAGAAATGCAATGCAATGCAAAATGGGATGAGATGACATGATTCAAAACCAAACCAGAGGCATGTTGATGATGATAATGATGCTATGAGATGCTACAAACATGAGGCAGCACATGGAAATGATCATACAAGTTCATGAATGCAAATGAAGCAAGTTAGGAAGCATGGACATACATGAAAAGTTATGAAGTGCACATGGCATACAACATGGCAAATACATGATGCAATGATCAAACATGCTTTCAATATGTCTTATGATGTCAAATGAATTAAATGGATGCTTGAAATGTCATGGCAAGTCATGTTATGCAAGAGAATGCAAGAGGTATGCAAATGAAAGCCCAAATTAGGGTTTATGAACCAAACATCAAACAAAAACCAAAAACAGAAGCAAACCTTAATATAAAAAATGGAAAATGCCACTCAAAGGATCCCTAATCCTATACTAAAACAATGCCCAAAGGAGAGGTCTCAACTCCTAACCTAACTCAAGATATGAATTTTACAAGTTATTAGGGTTTTTAGGGTTCTTAAACAAGAAAAATGTCAAACAAATGAAAAATGCAAGATCAAATCATGGCCATTTAATCTCACAAACTACATGCTAAACACAATGCAATGCAAAAAGAATCAATGTCCAACTCTTCATGAATAGGCAGAAATGATTTTTTGAACTATGGATCAAATTAATGCACAAAAATGATTTTTATTCAATGAAAAATTCTCAAAATGCATCAAGATCAAAAAAGAAATTTGGTTTGAAGGTTGGACAATGTTTCTAAATGTCTTAGAACATCTCATGAATTTTTTGGTGATTTTTAAATACCTAAAAGTATTTTTAATAAACTAATTCTCATTAATCAATTAAAAATAATCTTTTAAATATTTAAAAATACTTTTTTAATGATAAAAATAAAAATAAAAATATTTTTGGGTCTTAAAAATTAATAAAACTCTTAAGAAAAAGTTTCATAATTTTTAGACAAATTTTACTATTTTAAATAAATTATGCAAAACAAATGAAAAGAAAATGAAAATAAATGAATTTTAAATGAATTAATGAGAAGTCAGCCAATCCTAGGGACCAGATTCAAAGTTACACGCGCGGGAGTTGACTTGGCGCCAGATCTCACGGCCAGAATTCAAACTCAGCTAATCAATGCTTATGCCCTAATTACGCCGTTAAACACTCTCAGATGACCGGAACAGTGTTCCGGTCATCTTCCCCGTTCACCCAAAACTGCAAACTCACTCCACACGTTACAAAAATGAAATCTAAATGAACAGAAATGCTTCCCACTCACTCACGAATCATAACCCTCAATCAAAACAAATTTATATTTCCTGGAATGGCTGAATCGAAGCAAACAAGAACTAGGGCAAAAAAGTTTCAGAAGCTAATTAAACTCTCATCCCTCCACCATTTTCGAAACTAAAAGCATCAGTACAATCAGTGAAGCATGGAGAACAAGTTTAGAACTTAAAAATCCATTTCTGGAAAAAAAGTTCTTGAGTTACCTGAGATTCGAAGCTTTCACTCCAGCAACTTTCTGACCTCCCCTCC
The DNA here is from genome assembly GCA_963966055.1 of Lathyrus aphaca. NCBI lineage: Eukaryota > Viridiplantae > Streptophyta > Magnoliopsida > Fabales > Fabaceae > Lathyrus > Lathyrus aphaca. Next base: position 220,619,622 of record OZ014523.1, on the reverse strand, counting down.
TTGTGAAATCCACTCCTTATGACCTCTTGATGATGCTTGAATGCTTTGGAGAAGTTTATGCTGGCTAGATGAAGAGTTTGAACAGCTTCTGCTCAAGCTCAGTTGAAAATGGCAATGGTGATGCAGGCAGTTTCAGGCCAGTGTGAGTGGTTCTTTGTGATCAGGGTGATGTTTTAAGAAGGTTTGTGGAGTTTGTTTGGATATTTATGGCCTGTGGAGTGAGTTTCGAAAGAAACTGCAGGTTGGAGTGAAAATGGAGAAGTGGTGTTCTTGCTTGATTCAGGCTTGGTTCTTTGTTGCTTTGGGCTTAGTGAAGTATGGTGATTTGATTTGTGAAACTTGTTTGAATGTTTGAGAGCTGGGCAGAGAGATTTGAAGAGAGATGCAAATGGGGTGTGTTTTGTGTATGTGCTGTTGTGATGTGCTTCAGCCTGGCTTCTTCTTATGTTTTGCTTGCCAAAGGATAGTATAAACAATTCCAAGTGGCCAGAGGATGTGACATGGCCTGCTGTGATTGGGATGTTTGCTTTTGCCAAAAGTCAACTTTTTGTAAGAGAAGTATGGCTTGAGTTCTAGCTTGGTACAATGGCTAGGGCTGGCGCAGCATGGTGTGTATGGAAGGCTAGAGTGGTTCAAAGGCCAATGCAGCAAGTGGTAAGAAGCATCATGATGGTTTTGCAACTTGGTTACTTTTGGAACTTCATGAAAAAGTCTTGTTATACAAACCATGATCATGAGAAACTTTGGTCCAATTCTGATTTTTAGAACTCATGTGATGTTTGTACATTAGTTTGAATTGAACTAGAAGTTACAAATGGCCTTGGTTCATGATTTTGTAAATTTCTCATTTGAGGCATGTCTTGAAAATAAGTGATTTTTGGCAACTTTGTCACACCATAACTTTTGATCCAAGAAGAATTAGATCATGTTCTTGTACTTTTTGAAAAGGGAAAGATGTATTCTACAACTTTCATGACCAAAGTTTTTCCATTTGAAGCTTTTTTGGATCAAAAATCAAGGCTTGAAAAATGACCTAAAATGACATATTCTTGAAAAGTCAACTATGCCCTAAAAGGTCAACTTTGCAAAAACTTGTAATTCTTGATTTTTGTGAACTTCAACCTTCTTCCATGATCAAATAAAGATCATATACACTCAAAATGATGAAGATCACCCCTTGGTTGGGTCATTGGGGGCCTCAGATGCCCTGATTTTGCACTGACTTGTCTGAAAAGTCAACTCTTGATCAGATGACTTCCCCATGGAATTTCTTCATGAAAATTGACATGCATACTCCATATACCATATAGAGACCAATGGAAACAAGAATGACCAAAAAATTTGGAGTTATGGCCTTTGAAACCAAAACCCTAATTTTAGGTCAACTGTGCAGTCTAGCCTGGCTCTGCTTCCATACCAATCCCAGTTCTTGTGATTCCTTTGCATTTTTGACTTTGTGGGGATGTAATATGATGCTTGAACACACATGGACCCATTTGAAGTGATTGGTAGCCTTTGTAGTGGCTCAAGAGGCTCTTGGATTGCTCAGATCACAAACCCTAGGTGCAGATGACTTAGAAACTATGCAGTGAATCAAAAATGGGATGTGAGGTGATATGATTGAGTTTATGCATATGAGATGATCACAAACCATGGTGTGAATGGGTGAGGGAAAATTTGGGGTGTTTACAGCTGCCCCTATTCAAACATGAGTTAGCTGTGCAGGTTGTAAGCAATGGCTTAACAGGCAAACAAGATAACTTGTGGTTGAATACCAAAGACAGTCCAAAATTTGCACTCACAGAATAAAGAAGAACAGGGATATAGATTGTAAAAGGAAAATAAAGTATATTGTAAAGTGTGGGCGACGGAGGACGACCGTCGAGCAGAGGACGACTGCTGGGTAAAGAGCGATGACGGGGGCGATCGACATGCTGGGAAAAGTGTAGGAAATAAAGCGATGACGGGGACGGCCGACATGCTGGGGATAAAAGGTAAAGCCAAGACGGGGACGGCCGACTAGCTGGGAAAAATAAAAATTATGATGGGGACGGCCATCAGGATAAAGTAAAGATTCTCTGGGGCCTAATGAAACATGACGGGGACGGCCATCAAGTTCATAAAGCAAAGTAACCAACGATGGGGACGGCCATCGGGCTAAAAAGAAAAGGGACCACGACGGGGACGGCCATCGGGTTAAAGAATAAATGAAATAAACAGATGATGAGGTACGGTCATCAAAGGTGAAGGACGATCACCTAGCAGGGGACGGCTGCTCTGTTGGGTTAAGATGAGGGACGGTCATCTAAGGTGGAGGACGACCACCGGGCAGGGTACGGCTGCCGAAAATATCGCGACATAGGGCGAATGTCGGATAAAAGGTCAACGATGGGGACGGCCATCGGATGAGCATGATGGAGGACGACCATCAAGAGGTGGAGGACGACCACCTAGCAGGGGACGGCTGCTCTCGAGGTTTCTCATGACACAGGACGAGTGCCAGATAACCAAAAATCAACAATGGGGACGGCCATTGGATAAAGTGATGAAGGACGATCATCAAAGAGGTGGAGGACGACCACCTAGCAGGGGACGGCTGCTAAAAATCAACGATGGGGACGGCCATCGGACGAGCATGATGGAGGACGACCATCAAGAGGCGGAGGACGACTGCTCTCAAGGTTTATCATAACACAGGTCGAGTGTCAGATAAAAAGGAAGATTTGCTTTGTTGGCGATCTACTGGGGAATAGTAAACACGGACGAGTGTTTATATCCAAGAAGCAAAAGGTATAAGTGTTTAGATACTGTGTATAGATTGAAGATGCGGACGAGCATCCTTAAGACTACGATACGGACGATTATCGGGTAGAAACAAAACTGACACGTGTTCAGAGATGATGATACGGACGAGTATCAACTGGTTAACAGAGAACACGGACGAGTGTTGAATCTGGAAGAACTCTTCTGGGGATAGTAGACACAGACGAGTATCTATATTCAAGAAGACATAAGTGTTTGACACGGTGTGTGGATTAAAGATGCGGACGAGCATCCTTAAGACTATGATACGGACGAGTATCAGGTAGAAACAAACACTTGACGCATATTCTGAGATGATGGTACGGACGAGTACCAACTGGTTAACAAAGAACATGAACCAACGTCGGATCTGTGGGGATATAAAAAGTGTATACCAGATACGGACGAGTATCTGTATAGATATGAGTAGTATGAGTATATATAGATGAGTGTTTATCTGCTGGGGAGAGTGACACGGACGAGTGTCAAGAGAGGAAAGTATAATCAACAAGTATATGGGTTGTAAAAAGTGTAAGCGACTGCGCTGGGGATATGACACGGACGGGTGTCAAGAAAATGTATATACAAGTATAGGTGAGTGCAAAGATGATGTCTTTGGCTTTCTGCTGAGGATATGACACGGATGGGTGTCAGGAAGTATCTGTAATACGGGTGATCTTGTTTGTACAGAGTGTTCAGGCGACCTGATTGGGGAGTGATGACACGGACGGGTGTCAGAAGGAGTATATATTGGTGTTTGTGACTTGTGAGGCAACTGCTTTTGCTGAGGACCCTGGTGGGGATTTTGGGGAAAGTATTCTGCATTTTGATGAATGGTTAATATTCACAAGTGTCTGATTCACAACATAGCTTATGATTATGCCATGTACTTGATTTTTGCCGTAATGCTCCATACTAGATGGAATGCTATGCTTTGTGGGTGAATATGATGCAAATGTCATGATTATGCAAAGATAACGCTCTGGGATCCGGATCCCGTTGCTGCGAAGATCTCTGGCCGATCTGCTTGAAATAGGCATCCCAGCTGGGGATGAGATCGTTGGTAGATCTGGTGAGATGTATCTGCTTGGGGATATAGGTCACTGATTGACATATCCTTGTAATATAGGACCCAGCTGGGGTTTGTAGAAGCTTTCTGTACTCTGTTGTGACTCCTTCATGCGTTGCTCTTCTGAATAGAGGCTAAGGATTCTGTGGGGAGATGATTCCCTGATTCCTGCATTCTGCCGAGGAAGAATGATTGGTACTACGGCTGGGGAATGTTGTTGGTAACTCAGCTGGGGAGAGAACACCTTGAGTGCTAAGACTGTTTGTTGATTTGCCATCCTGCTGGGATGTAACTTGCATGCCAAGTCGCGTTCTGGATACCTGCAATCCTGCAAAGATAAGGAAACGCACAAAAGGTCCCGAGGTATCCTTTACTGGATTCCGTCATAGGAGTTAAGCATTCTCAAGAATAAGTATACTCCCTGCAAGCATGTGTTTTTATTTTCTTAGAGAAGAGCATCTGTACTTATGCAATTAGTTTTTTTGAGAGACATCAGACATTCTTTGCGAATAAAAACGTACAAAATGAAACATGACTGAAAAATCTGATTTTATTAATTCATGTGCCCTGAATTGGCAAGATACAGTCAAAGAAACACATCTCCTAAAATGAGGATTTTGTTACAAATTGAGAAACAAAGTGCTGGCGATGTTGACGACGCTTTCAAAGGAGCTTCCTCTTTCGCTATGACTCGTATGACTTTTGACGTTCTTCTCGTCTTGCTTTCTGAAGAAAGTTGATTCTGACTGAGGCTTGATCCTTTCCAGTCTTACCAAGTTGTAGATGATACAGACGAATTCAGAATGCAGTTGTTCGCTTATTCCCTTATTTTGCATGGATCGCCCCTTCGGGTTTTCGATCCATCGGGATACCCATTTTTGCCTGAGCTGTCCAATGCGGCTTTTCAACTCAGCGGGTGTACATTTTTTATTCATTTTCCCTTATTTTTGCCCGAGTCTCTTATTCTGTTTTTGACTCGCCGGGATGCCCTATTTTTGCCTGGACTTACATTCTGTTTTTATGTCCAGCGGGTCATTTTATGCGAAGTATTTTTTAACTGCATCTGAATTCACAGGGGACGGGAAATCTTCACCATCCATGGTGCTGAGCATCAGTGCTCCACCGGAAAAAACTTTCTTTACCACAAATGGTCCTTCATAGTTTGGAGTCCATTTGCCCCTGTGGTCTGTATGAGGAGGGAGGATTCTTTTCAGCACAAGATCTCCTACTTGGTACTCTCGATGCCTGACTTTCTGATCGAAGGCTCTCTTCATTCTCTTCTGATATAGCTGCCCGTGACAGATTGCAGCCAATCTTTTCTCTTCGATCAGGCTCAGTTGCTCGTATCGGGACCGAACCCACTCTGCTTCGTTCAGCTTAACATCCATCAATACTCGGAGGGAGGGTAATTCAACTTCAACAGGTAGGACTGCTTCCATACCATACACAAGCTGATACGGTGTTGCCCCAGTGGATGTTCTGATTGACGTGCGGTACCCATGCAAGGCAAACGGTAGCATTTCATGCCAGTCTTTGTAAGTGACTACCATCTTCTGCACAATCTTCTTGATATTCTTATTTGCTGCCTCAACAGCGCCATTCATCTTTGGCCTGTAAGGAGAAGAATTGTGATGTTGGATTTTGAAGTCCCGACACAGCTCTGCCATCATTTTGTTGTTCAAGTTGGAACCATTGTCAGTAATGATTCGCTCGGGAACTCCATATCGACAGATGATATCTCTCTTCAGAAATCTGGCTACCACTTGTCTCGTAACATTTGCATATGAGGCTGCTTCGACCCACTTAGTGAAATAATCAATGGCGACCAAGATGAATCTGTGGCCATTTGAAGCAGTCGGTTCAATCTTGCCGATCATATCAATGCCCCACATGGCAAAGGGCCATGGTGAAGACATGATGTTCAAAGGATTGGGAGGTACATGCACCTTATCTGCATAGATCTGGCATTTGTGGCATTTTCTGGCGTAGGCACAACAGTCTGCATCCATTGTGATCCAGTAATAGCCTGATCTTAACAACTTCTTAGCCATGGCATGCCCTCCAGCATGGGTACCAAAAGATCCCTCGTGCACTTCATGCATCAACAAATCTGCTTCCGTCTTGTCAACACATCTGAGGAGTACCATATCAAAGTTCCTTTTGTATAAAGACCCATCAGTGTTCAGAAAGAAACTACCAGCAAGCCTTCTCAAAGTCTTCTTATCATTGGAAGATGCCCCAGGTGGGTATGTTTGATCCTCCAAGAAGCTTTTAATGTCATGGAACCAAGGCTTATCGTCTTTGACAATATCTGCTGCGAATACATATGCTGGTCTATCAAGTCTGGACACTGAAATCTGAGGTACAAAGTTAGCAGCTTGAACTTTGATCATGGATGAAATGGTAGCAAGAGCATCTGCAAACTGATTCTCGTCCCGAGGGATATACTCAAGCTTGACTGTTGTGAAGAAAGTCAATAACCTTCTTGTATAATCCCTGTAAGGTATCAGATGATCCTGGTGGGTGTACCATTTTCCGTTGGTTTGATTAACTACCAGAGCCGAATCTCCGAATACAGTCAATGTCTTGATCCTGAGGTCAATGGCTTCCTCAAGACCCATGATGCAAGCTTCGTATTCAGCTTCGTTGTTAGTGCAGTTGAAAGTGAGTTTTGCCGAGAAAGGCATGTGAACTCCTTTGGGTGTAATAAGTACTGCACCAACACCACGACCATTCATATTAACAGCCCCATCAAACATCATGGTCCATTCTTCTTCTGGGCCAGGCCCTTCAGTGTGAACAGGCTCTTCGTGATCTTTTGATTTTATGAACATGATGTCTTCATCGGGGAAGTCAAATCTCATAGGCTGGTAGTCATCAATGGGTTGCTCAGCAAGATATTCAGACAGTACACTGCCCTTGATGGCCTTCTGAGAAGTGTACTGGATGTCGTATTCTGTGAGAATCATTTTCCATCTGGCAACCCGTCCGGTAAGAGCTGGCTTCTCGAAAATGTACTTAACTGGGTCCATCTTTGAGATCAATAAAGTAGTGTGGGTCAACATATACTGTCTTAGTCGGCGAGCAGCCCACGCTAAAGCACAGCAAGTTTTCTCGAGCAGTGAATAACGTTGTTCACAGTCGGTAAACTTTTTGCTTAGGTAGTATATTGCATACTCTTTTCGACCAGACTCGTCATGCTGGCCCAGCACACAACCCATTGACTCTTCTAATACTGTCAAGTACATTATCAGAGGTCTTCCTTCAACTGGAGGCATAAGGATTGGAGGTTCTTGCAGATACTCCTTGATCTTGTCAAAATCCCTTTGGCAGTCTTCGTTCCACCTGACCGTCTGTTCTTTTCTTAACAGCTTGAACAAGGGTTCACAGGTTGCTGTAAGGTGAGATATGAACTGTGAAATGTAGTTCAATCGACCTAAGAACCCTCGAACCTCTTTCTCAGTTTTCGGTGCAGGCATCTCTTGGATGGCTTTGACTTTATCAGGGTCAACTTCAATCCCTTTCTCACTTACAATAAATCCCAGCAGCTTACCAGATCGCACCCCGAATGTGCATTTGTTGGGGTTCAACTTCAATTGGTATTTCCTCAGACGCTTGAACAACTTGAGCAGATTTACCAGGTGATCTTCCTCTGTAAGGGACTTGGCAATCATGTCATCCACGTAACACTCGATTTCCTTATGGATCATATCGTGGAATAATGTCACCATAGCCCGTTGATACGTGGCACCAGCATTCTTCAGTCCAAATGGCATCACCTTGTAACAGAACGTGCCCCAAGGTGTAATGAATGTTGTCTTCTCCATGTCTTCAGGTGACATCTTGATCTGATTATATCCTGAAAATCCATCCATGAAGGAGAATACCGAGAACTGAGCCGTATTATCAACCAATACATCAATGTGAGGTAAAGGGAAATCATCTTTCGGGCTAGCTCTGTTCAGGTCCCGGTAGTCAACACACATTCTTACTTTGCCGTCTTTCTTAGGCACGGGCACAATGTTAGCAACCCACGGCGGGTAGCTAGTTACAGCAAGGAACCCGGCGTCCCATTGCTTTTGTACCTCTTCCTTGATTTTCATAGCCATGTCTGGGCGAGTACGGCGCAACTTCTGTTTGACCGGTGGGCATTCTTCCCTCAAAGGCAGCCTGTGCACAACAATGTCGGTATCCAACCCTGGCATGTCTTGATACGACCAAGCAAACACGTCCACATACTCTTGAAGCAGATCGATCAGTTGTCTCTTCACTGAGTCTTGCAGGCAGGCCCCGATTTTGACTTCTTTCACGTCTTCATCTGTACCAAGATTAATCACTTCAACCTCCTCCTGGTGAGGAGTAATAACCTTTTCCTCTTGTCTCAACAACCGGGCTAGCTCTTCAGGAAGCTCATATTCTTCTTCAACCCCTTCATCAGCTTGATTGATTGGATTGTCAAAGTCATACGAAGTCATAGCCGTGCTGTTGTCGGTGCTGTCTGGAAGGCACTCTCTGCAAGGGTTCAGTTTGTTCGTTTTAGTGATTGATTTTAATCTTGCTTAGAAAAGTGAAATAAAGTTATCATTTTGAAAACACCGCCATTTATTTTTTTGTACAAAAAAGAAAAATGGAAAAACAGTGAACGAAAAAGAAAAAGACTTGTTTGCAAAAAGATGTCTGATATTTCATTAATTGATCTTGTTTGCACAAAAAGTACAGATGGCCCGATTACAAAATGAGTCTTGTCATCTTGGGCAAGATGCAAGACTTTGATGCATGCTATAAAAATACAGGAAATAATAATTACTCTGCTTGAGTAACTCCTATAATTTCCTGGGAAGACCAGTTCGAGATACTGCTCCCCGGGATCTTTGGACGAATCCAATTCTCCAGATTGCGCTCCTCTTCCAGCTCGTCTTCCAAATTGTTGATAGCATCAGGGGTGAGCATCCCCCCACTGACAAAACCGGGCTTCTCAGCAGCCTTTGCTTGATTCTGCTGAGTTGGTCTGTAACCCAACCCAAACTTGTCCTTCTTCTCTTCCACAGCTAAAACTTTGCCCCAGCCTAGGGCAGTTCCTTCTTCAACAACCTTCCGGGCTTGTTGGTAAGATGACATGGAGATTCCAGATACAGCAGATGCTTCATTGACATTCAAGGCCTCAAATCCTTGGCTCATTGTTTCATGGATCTCCCCATCCATCTCAATGTACTTATAAGTAGCCAGATGGCTAACAAATATATCCTCTTCCCCACAGATTGTAACAACTTGGCCTTCCCACTCAAATTTTAACTTCTGGTGAAGGGTAGACGTTACTGCGCCAGCGGCGTGAATCCAAGGTCTACCCAACAAACAGCTGTAGGCAGGCTAAATGTCCATCACATAGAAGATAGTTTTAAAGGTCTGTGGGCCAATTGTCACAGGTAGCTCAATCTCTCCCAGAACCGATCTCTTAGAACCATCAAAGGCTCTTACTACCAGGTTACTGGGTCGCAATGCTAATCCTTCATACTCTAGCTTCACCAGGGCCTTCTTTGGTAAGACATTAAGGGATGACCCTGTGTCTACCAGCACATGAGAAAGGACTGCTCCTTTACATTCCATGGTGATGTGCAAGGCTTTGTTGTGGTTGCGGCCTTCCATTGTCAAGTCAGTATTGGTGAACCCTAGCCCATTGCTAGCAGTAACATTTCCAACCACGGTTTCCAATTGATTGACAGTGATCTCCTCAGGCACGTAAGCTGCGTGCAAGACTTTAAGTAGTGCATTCCGATGGGCTTCGGAGCACATAAGCAGTGAGAGGATAGAGATCTTGGATGGCGTCTGGTGAAGCTGATCCACTATTTTATAATCACTCTTTTTGATGATTCTCATAAACTCATCAACTTCTTGATCGAATGGTGTCTTCAAAGCTTCCTTAACAGCTTGATCTTCCTGCACCGGGCTTTTTCCCTTTGCCTTGGCAGCAGCTTCTGCTTCGGTAGTGGGTCTCTGAATCTGTGGAGCGAAAAGACGTCCGCTTCGGGTGAAGCCTCCGCCTCCTCCCACATTATCTATTTGTGGTGCAGGTGTTGATGTGTCAAGAGTGATTCTTTGTCCCTCGCGGTACACGTCAGAGCCATAGTGCCAAGGGATGGCCCTATTGCTTTCATAAGGTACGGGTCCAGGCACCGTGACAGTGACTGGACTGATTGCAGCTGCTGAAGGGACTGTGATAGTTTGTGGATCGTAATAAATTGTAACTGGTGCTCTGATGGGAGCAGCACCTTCTGAATTGTAGGCAGAGTTGTTTTCAGGATCATAAAATATGGTGACAGTTGAGACATCTTCATGATTTGTTGCTGGAGTTGTAGGAGACATTGTCGGAAGGATGGATGTTGTTGTTGTAGGAGATTCAAAATGGAGTGAAGCTGAAGTTGTAGCAGGAAAATTTGTTGAAAACTGATCAGTTGAGATGATAGATGAAGTACTTGTTGATGAAGCCGAAGAATTGTCGGGAACAATGGTTGCTGCAGTTGTAGGAGGTTCTGAAACCGTTGCTGATGAGATTGCTGGATTTGTTGGAAATGATGTGGTGATCTGAAGTTGGCCACTCTGAATAAGGCCATCTATGCCATTCCTCAGATTATCGCACCCATTTACTGAAATATTGCAGTAAGCACACCCTAACTCGCATCCTGGGAACATCTGACATTCCAAGAGCTGAGCCTTGATTTCTACCAACGGTGTCCGGATCTGACCCACACTGGTTATTAAATAAGACGGCTTGTCTTCTTCAATAGCGTTGATTCGGGGACCACCATGGTTTGGCATAGGATTTTTGTTGACATTGGGTGGTGGTGCAAAATTCAGAGCTTTCGAGTCTACCAGGTCTTGTACCTTCATGTGCAAGGCTCTGCACTTTTCTATACTATGGCCAGGTGCGTTTGAATGAAAAGCACACCTAGCATTGGAGTCATAATTCCTGGGTAAACTGTTGGGGTCCGGAGGTGCCAACGTCCTTAGCTCAACTAGGTTGAGTTTCAGGAGTTGTGGCAGCAATGTAGCATATGGCATAGGGATCGGATCGATCACCCTATTAGCTTGAGATGGCCTCTGTTGGAATGGCCTTTGCTGGTTATTGTTGTTGGTGTTGCTGTTGTTGTAATTTCTCGGAGGATACTGATTTTGTTGATGGTACTGAGGTTGTTGTTGATAGCTTTGCTGAGGAGGTTGATAGACTGGTTGTGGATGAGCTGGAGCAGGAATGGTGACTGCTGCTACTGATCTATGAACATATTGAGGCCTGCCCCTGTTGGTGTGGATGGCATTAGTCTCACCAGTCCTTCTTGGGCCTGCAAAGGGCTTTCTTGCATTACTGGATGAGCTTGCACCGTTATCTGAGATCTTTCCCATCTTCAATAGGCTTTCAATTCTCTCCCCGGCTATGACTACATCTGCAAAGCTGGTAGATGAGAAGGCAGCTAGCCTATCAATATAAGTCCCCTGAAGGGTGTTCATGAACATATCTGCCATCTCCCTCTCGGACATAGGGGGCTGAACAGCAGCGGCCAGTTGCCTCCATCTCTGAGCATACTCTCTGAAGCTCTCTCTAGATGACTGTGACATTCCCATTAGGAGAGTCCTGTTGGGTGCCATATCCAGATTATACTGATACTTTCTGATGAAGGCCTCTGCCAGATCCTTCCAGCATCTAATTGTTGCTCTTGTCAGATGGGAATACCACTCCCTCGAAGCTCCAGTCAAGCTATCTTCGAAATAGAACATCCACAACTTCTCGTCCATTGTATAAGCTTTTAATCTCCCGAGAAAAGATTGTAGATGGGTTCGGGGACAGGAAGTCCCGTTATACTTTTCAAAACATGGTGGCTTGAATTTGTGGGGAATCCTGACCCTGTCTACCAAGCCCATATCCATAACGTCAAAACCCAAAGAGTTTTGAGACTCTAAGGATCTTAACTTCTCAGCTATCTCTTCCAACCTTCTATCATAAGCTTCTTCTCCAGCTCCCATTACTGTGAACTGGTCTTCTTGTGGGTCTTCCTGCAGTACCCTCCCTGCTGTGGCAGTCCCTGGTATATTGACAGGGATATTGACCTCTGGATGGAGGTGGGGCCCAAAGACTGGGGGATTGACATGAGGTTGGACTCTTTCATTGTTACTAGTCCCAGCAGTCCCTGGCTGATGATCTTCCTGGTTTCTCCCTTCTACCAGTGCCCTGAGCCTCTCCTGACTTTGAGCCATGTTGTTCATTACTTCCATAAACTGCGTCATCTGTGTTCTCATTTCCAATCTTTCGTTTGCCATCTGATTTCTGACCTCCGTAAGGTCCTGCTGTACCTGATCCATTTGAATTCCCGGAAGGTTGTTTCGGGTTGGATATCGGTGCGGACGATTGAGGGGAAACACCCGGCGACGAGCAATAGTTCCTGAACATCACAACAGAGTTAGAAACAACAAAACAAAAACCTACAAAACAAACAAAGGGTTAGCATGCAATGCAGTATGCTTATTTGTTTTCAAGGTATCCGGCTTGGCATTCAGTTTTGACCCTTCCAGACCCTTGAAGATGATGCTGTTGAAGTTGCTTGAAGAAAACTCAGATGAAGCAAACCAACACAAATATATTACAAAAAGTAAAGCAATACAACTTGTTCTTTTTACAACACAAGCCCCCTAAGGGGTCAAAATACATCATGAGAAAATAAAAGTACATGGAAAGAAAGCAACAACAAGCAAATGGTCAAACACCAAGACCAAACTCATCCTCCCGAACTTCCTTGAGAAGTGCTTCGGTCACAGGATCAGCTGGACGCTCCGTGAGATTCCTGATAAGGAGGTTCCGGGTAGTAACAGCTGTAGTTAGCTTCTTGTGCTGACTTTGGTCCTTTGACCTCTTCACTCCAGCTCTGATCTTCAGCTCTGATATCTCCCTCTGGGCTGCTGCCAGGGCTTCTTGCTTCTCTTTTGCACTGGCTTCCATCTGTTCCATCTTGTCTTGGACCCTCTTGTCCTCCAGGGTACGAGCCTCGGTGATCCTGACCCACCTAGCCTGACTCTCCTTCAGATACAAGTCTGTCCTAGCTTTCTGGAATTGGGCTTCCTTGCAAGCATTCTTCAGGATTTGTTCTCCAGCCCTAGACTTCTTAATGTAATCTTCAGACTTTTCAATTCTAGCCAGATGCTCTTTCTTCAACTTCTCCAGCCTTTCAATATCCAATCTTCCATCCTTCCTCTCACAGAGGGTCTTCTGCAAAGCTTGAGTCAACTTCTCATTTCTTTCTTTCAAGCTCTCAAACTCTTCTAAGCTGACAGTTGCCGGAGGTGGTGCTGTGGAAGGCCCAGGCATATCTTCAATAGTAAAGGGCATCCCAGAGAATTGAGCCCTAGCATAGGACCAATCATAGTATTGTGCTGATGCCACATTGTTGCACTTCCCCAGAATGGTTACCCCCTTAGTCTGCACATTGTCCCAGGCCCAGGCTGCCTGCCTAACAATTGCCAGACTAATCTTGTTCTCACAATAAAGAGTCTCAACCAAGTCCTGTGCCTTAGGAGTGTGGACCAGTGCATAGCCCAGTTGTCTTTTGAACAGCAGAGGGTTGTAATTAATACTACCCTTAACTCCTATTAGGGGCACATTGGGAAAATGCCCACAGCTGGTGATGATATCCCTGCCTTTGGTGCTTTGGGTACACCACCTGATATCAGCTGAAGTAAGAGCAGTAAGTCTTCCAGCCCAGTTTTTCTGCTGATGAGGATTCAAAAATGCATCTGTCCTGGGTAGATGCCTGAGAAGCCAAGTATGGAATAATGGAGCACAGCACCTCACCAATCTTCCCCTCTGTTTCTCATTCCTCTGATGCACTGAATAGTAGAGATCCCCCAATAATGTTGGCACTGGATTCTTTAGAATGAACAGGTGGATTGCATTCTTACTAATGAATCGGGGCTCATCTGCAAATAATACAATCCCATATATACTTAGGGCCAACAAAGCACAGACTGCTTTCCACTCCCCCAGGGAGGCCTTCAGACTAGCTTGAGAAATTAGGAAATCCAAGTGAAAACCAGAAATTCCAGCTTTAGAAGTCATATGTTGCCCAATCAGGACTGGTTCCAGATGTAATGCTTTGGCTATCTCCTCATTACTTGGGAAAGCCATCTCAGGGTTGAAAGGGATTTCTCTCCTGATAGGTATACCAACTAATGATGAGTATTCTTCCAATAAGGGCCCCAACTGAAAGTCCTGAAAAGTGAAACATCTCAGTGGGGGATCATAAAACTGAAGGCAAGTGTGGATCAGGCTTCTCTGTGAGGGGTCCAGATCCATAACCATATCAAGTATATCTCCATGGTGTTCCCTGAACAGTGGTATATGGTCTGGAGTGATCAGGGTTTGAATCCTCCTGATGTCAGATAAGTCTGGTTGGAAGAAGTGGTATGTGATGTTACTCTTTTTAGGGGCCATGATGTTGAGACTGAGTAGAGATAAGTGCTGATGATGATGCTGAAGAATGGGCCACTGATTGGCTGGTGCAGATAGCTGGTAGCTGAAGCAAGTGCTGATGAAGATAGGTCAACACTGAAGATGGGGTCAAAACCAAAACCAAATGAAGATGGATACCCTGAAACACAAATAAGCAAATGTCAATATGATGCAATGGTTATGTATGCAAATGATATGCAAGGGTTTGTGACTGAGCCGGATCTGATCAAATGCTCTGATATAAGTCCATGTGTGTAAGAAGTCCAGATGGAGGTCTATAAGTCCAGTAACCAAGGTGGGGGACTCAAATAAAGAGTCACAAGTCCAGGGTTTGGAATCACAAGAACTGTTCCAACATGGAGTATTCTTAATCAAAGTAACAGGGTATTCTGAGGTCAAGGTACCTGCAAACCTGTAAACAGCCCAACCCCCTCACAGGTGGTGTTCTAAAACAAGGATCCTCAGACTTGGATCAGTTATGAGAAGTGTAAGAATTTCTAACCCGGAGGTACAGTGTTTACAATAACCATAAAAGTTCCTCCTCTAATTCACCTCAGTTTCTGAAGGTCAATACTAAAAGGTCATCCAGACTTAGCAGGCTTCCCAGATAGCCCTAGCATTGCAGGAAATCTGCAACACAGAGTTCTCAAGAAGAAACCCATATCTGAACCGTGTTTCATATTCCCGCACCAGACCGAAATGGAATGGGAAAGAATATGATTCACTCTAGCCTAGGTGTCACTCAGATCCCAGGTATAGGACCTTAAACTCTCAATAGAACCCCACCCACCAAAGCAAACAACAGGTCCAGCCAGCAGTATGACAGTATGATACATACAAATGCAATAAAGAAAGCAGTAAAGCAACTGTACATAAAGCAAAAATAAATACAAATATACAAACACAAATAAGCACATAACACCCCAGTAAACACAAATCAATCAAGCGCTAGGAGGAACCCACAAAAAGGACCAGAAGCCCTGGTTACAGTATAAGGGTCCCCAGCAGAGTCGCCAAGCTGTCGCTCCCGATAAATGGGGCAGGCCCAGATAAAGGTACATACGCGAACGGTCGGCGAAATGAAATGAGAACACACAGGAGTGAACTCAAAAAGACAAGAGTCGCCAGCTAGGCATTTTTATCCCGGAGGAAAGGCAATGCTGCATAGACCTAGAAAAAGATGGATAAGACGGTTGCGAACCAGAGAGACTGAGAAAGGGGGTTGGTTACAACCTGGGAAGGTATTAGCACCCAGATTGTCCGTCGTACTCGACGGGATCCACGCTTAAAAGATTTGTGTTTTAAAGGGGTAGTGTCAGTGCAATTTGTGTGTAAAATAGCTGGAAAAGATGTACAGGTGTCAGTGTAAAAGAAAGTGATGTGTATAAATGATGTGTCAGTGTAAGAATGAGAATGAATTGCTCATGATAATGAGGCTAAGAGAAAGATGCTGGAAGAGGGGGAATATACAGAGACTTTTGTTCGATAACTGTTAAGTTATGCCTACGTATCCTCTCGTGCAATGAGGAAGTCAGAACACCGTAGTTCGACCCAAAGAGACTGAAAGATGAATTAACTTGTGAACTGCTTACTTGCCTATGCTCAAGTGTGTGACCTGTCTGGCTCAGGTGCAAACTGTCTTGCATTAGACGGAAGAAGCGAGTTCTCGATTGTGAATGAATGAGGTGAGAGAAGAATCCCGAAGGAGACGATTATTGTTTGTTTTTGAGTTTTCAGTCTTTTATTGCTTTTGAGAGTTTGTCATAAGTTAATGAGCTTAAGCCTAAACCAATGGGTTAGTAAACTCATCACATCTTCCCTCTGATTAGGGGTAATGAGAATGCCTTAAGTGTGAAGTCAGCTTCTCACACTTAATCACCTTTGATATAGGATTAAGATCATTAACCTACTTGTGATTATTTAGATTTTGTTTTTGTTTTTGTTTAGTGTTGAGTAATGAGGTTAAGCCATAATCAAGGATTAAACATACCCATTACACCATCCTAATAGAAGGATAATAGATGAGAATGTTTAAGCTGAAGAAAGCTCCTCAACTTAATCCATGATTAGGGATTAAACTCATGACAAAACAAGCCTTTGATTAAGTGGATTTTATTTAATGATATGATGATGAAGTGACTTTTATGATTTGTAAGACAACTTGAGGGGGACTTGTCCATTAACACCAGGGTTAGTCCTTCTTAACCAATTAAGGAAGAAATAGAACCCTAATGCAAGGCCCAAGTTACAAGCTTGATGTCTTGATGATTATTAAGTGAATTGATTAAGAGATTTAAACACATTAAGGGTTTAACACTTAGGATTAAAGTTATACACTCCATCTTAATAGAAGGATGAAGGCATAAGCTTAATCACAAAGCCTTAAAGCCTTTAGGGTTTAGTCCCTGATTATGAGATGAGAAGAGAGGACTCAAAGAGACACAAAGGTAAAACTAAGAGGGGAGACTAATCAAAACCCTAATCATTGTCATGCTTGGTTGTTCCTAAGGTTTGTGAGGTTTGCAAGAACAATCTTCAATGGAATCTCCAGGAAGCAGATGAACAGGATCAAGAGAAGCAAAGTGACTTGCTTCATTCAAGAAGTCAAGTCACTTGAAGAAAGAAAGTGGGAAGAACAAGAATGAGCAAGCTCAATCTCATACACAAACAAAAATGCAGCAATGGATGCAAGAGAGATGAAAAGAAAAGTTATGAGAAGTGAAGGCAAATTCACTTCCCAAAATCACTTACCACCTGAAAAGGTTAGAAAAGAAATGTAATGCAATGCAAAATGGGATGAGATGACATGATGCAAAACCAAACCAGAGGCATGTTGATGATGATAATGATGCTATGAGATGCTACAAACATGAGGCAGCACATGGAAATGATCATACAAGTTCATGAATGCAAATGAAGCAAGTTAGGAAGCATGGACATACATGAAAAGTTATGAAGTGCACATGGCATACAACATGGCAAATACATGATGCAATGATCAAACATGCTTTCTATATGTCTTATGATGTCAAATGAATCAAATGGATGCTTGAAATGTCATGGCAAGTCATGTTATGCAAGAGAATGCAAGAGGTATGCAAATGAAAGCCCAAATTAGGGTTTATGAACCAAACATCAAACAAAAACCAAAAACAGAAGCAAACCTTAATATAAAAAATGGAAAATGCCACTCAAAGGATCCCTAATCCTATACTAAAACAATGCCCAAAGGAGAGGTCTCAACTCCTAACCTAACTCAAGATATGAATTTTACAAGTTATTAGGGTTTTTAGGGTTCTTAAACAAGAAAAATGTCAAACAAATGAAAAATGCAAGATCAAATCATGGCCATTTAATCTCACAAACTACATGCTAAACACAATGCAATGCAAAAAGAATCAATGTCCAACTCTTCATGAATAGGAAGAAATGATTTTTTGAACTATGGATCAAATTAATGCACAAAAATGATTTTTATTCAATGAAAAATTCTCAAAATGCATCAAGATCAAAAAAGAAATTTGGTTTGAAGGTTGGACAATGTTTCTAAATGTCTTAGAACATCTCATGAATTTTTTGGTGATTTTTAAATACCTAAAAGTATTTTTAATAAACTAATTCTCATTAATCAATTAAAAATAATCTTTTAAATATTTAAAAATACTTTTTTAATGATAAAAATAAAAATAAAAATATTTTTGGGTCTTAAAAATTAATAAAACTCTTAAGAAAAAGTTTCATAATTTTTAGACAAATTTTACTATTTTAAATAAATTATGCAAAACAAATGAAAAGAAAATGAAAATAAATGAATTTTAAATGAATTAATGAGAAGTCAGCCAATCCTAGGGACCAGATTCAAAGTTACACGCGCGGGAGTTGACTTGGCGCCAGATCTCACGGCCAGAATTCAAACTCAGCTAATCAATGCTTATGCCCTAATTACGCCGTTAAACACTCTCAGATGACCGGAACAGTGTTCCGGTCATCTTCCCCGTTCACCCAAAACTGCAAACTCACTCCACACGTTACAAAAATGAAATCTAAATGAACAGAAATGCTTCCCACTCACTCACGAATCATAACCCTCAATCAAAACAAATTTATATTTCCTGGAATGGCTGAATCGAAGCAAACAAGAACTAGGGCAAAAAAGTTTCAGAAGCTAATTAAACTCTCATCCCTCCACCATTTTCGAAACTAAAAGCATCAGTACAATCAGTGAAGCATGGAGAACAAGTTTAGAACTTAAAAATCCATTTCTGGAAAAAAAGTTCTTGAGTTACCTGAGATTCGAAGCTTTCACTCCAACAACTTTCTGACCTCCCCTCCTTGTGAAATCCACTCCTTATGACCTCTTGATGATGCTTGAATGCTTTGGAGAAGTTTATGCTGGCTAGATGAAGAGTTTGAACAGCTTTTGCTCAAGCTCAGTTGAAAATGGCAATGGTGATGCAGGAAGTTTCAGGCCAGTGTGAGTGGTTCTTTGTGATCAGGGTGATGTTTTAAGAAGGTTTGTGGAGTTTGTTTGGATATTTATGGCCTGTGGAGTGAGTTTCGAAAGAAACTGCAGGTTGGAGTGAAAATGGAGAAGTGGTGTTCTTGCTTGATTCAGGCTTGGTTCTTTGTTGCTTTGGGCTTAGTGAAGTATGGTGATTTGATTTGTGAAACTTGTTTGAATGTTTGAGAGCTGGGTAGAGAGATTTGAAGAGAGATGCAAATGGGGTGTGTTTTGTGTATGTGTTGTTGTGATGTGCTTCAGCTTGGCTTCTTCTTATGTTTTGCTTGCCAAAGGATAGTATAAACAATTCCAAGTGGCCAGAGGATGTGACATGGCCTGCTGTGATTGGGATGTTTGCTTTTGCCAAAAGTCAACTTTTTGTAAGAGAAGTATGGCTTGAGTTCTAGCTTGGTACAATGGCTAGGGCTGGCGCAGCATGGTGTGTATGGAAGGCTAGAGTGGTTCAAAGGCCAATGCAGCAAGTGGTAAGAAGCATCATGATGGTTTTGCAACTTGGTTACTTTTGGAACTTCATGAAAAAGTCTTGTTATACAAACCATGATCATGAGAAACTTTGGTCCAATTCTGATTTTTAGAACTCATGTGATGTTTGTACATTAGTTTGAATTGAACTAGAAGTTACAAATGGCCTTGGTTCATGATTTTGTAAATTTCTCATTTGAGGCATGTCTTGAAAATAAGTGATTTTTGGCAACTTTGTCACACCATAACTTTTGATCCAAGAAGAATTAGATCATGTTCTTGTACTTTTTGAAAAGGGAAAGATGTATTCTACAACTTTCATGACCAAAGTTTTTCCATTTGAAGCTTTTTTGGATCAAAAATCAAGGCTTGAAAAATGACCTAAAATGACATATTCTTGAAAAGTCAACTATGCCCTAAAAGGTCAACTTTGCAAAAACTTGTAATTCTTGATTTTTGTGAACTTCAACCTTCTTCCATGATCAAATAAAGATCATATACACTCAAAATGATGAAGATCACCCCTTGGTTGGGTCATTGGGGGCCTCAGATGCCCTGATTTTGCACTGACTTGTCTGAAAAGTCAACTCTTGATCAGATGACTTCCCCATGGAATTTCTTCATGAAAATTGACATGCATACTCCCTATACCATATAGAGACCAATGGAAACAAGAATGACCAAAAAATTTGGAGTTATGGCCTTTGAAACCAAAACCCTAATTTTAGGTCAACTGTGCAGTCTAGCCTGGCTCTGCTTCCATACCAATCCCAGTTCTTGTGATTCCTTTGCATTTTTGACTTTGTGGGGATGTAATATGATGCTTGAACACACATGGACCCCTTTGAAGTGATTGGTAGCCTTTGGAGTGGCTCAAGAGGCTCTTGGATTGCTCAGATCACAAACCCTAGGTGCAGATGACTTAGAAACTATGCAGTGAATCAAAAATGGGATGTGAGGTGATATGATTGAGTTTATGCATATGAGATGATCACAAACCATAGTGTGAATGGGTGAGGGCAAATTTGGGGTGTTTACAGTGGCTTTAGTAATATTTTTAGGTTATTTTTATGAACTGGGCTCAGAAAATGGGGTGTTAATAGGAAAAAGATAAGGCCCATGCGCTGAAACCAGGGGGAGGTGTGGAAAGTTATATTTTCATGTTGTTTTATTATTGGGCTCTAGACGGGTGGTGTAATTAGTAATGCACATGGCCCATTTGCACAGGCCTTGAAGAGGTGTTGGAAGAAGAATTTTCTTAGTTGTTTTCTATCATGGGCTCAGCATGGGGGTGCGTTCAGCAGAAATATAAGAGCCTACCAGACGGTGACAAGTGTCACCGCCGGTATGGCTAGGGAATCAAAAAATTAAACTCATCTTATCTTTAATGGTACAGTAACCAGGGTGTAAACACCCCAAATTTGCCCTCACTAATTTCACACCATGGCTTGTGATCTTTCATATTTGCATAAGTTCAATCATGTCATATCATGTTGCATTTTTTGCTTCATTGCATTGGTTCAAAGTCATCTGCATCCAGGGTTTGTGATCTGAGCAATCCATGAGCTATCTGAGCCACTCCAAAGGTCTTCAATCATCTCAAGAGGGTCCATGTATGTTCAAACATCATATTATATCCTCCCAAGATCAAGGAAGTCAGAAAATCACAAGAATTGGCAAAGCATGGAAGCAGAGCAAGGTTTAATTGCATAGATGACCTAAAATTAGGGTTTTGGTTTCAGAGGCCATAACTTCAATTTGTTTGGTCATTCTTGTTTCTATTGGTCTCAATATGATATAAGGATCATGCATACCAAGTTTGATGAAAAAATTCATTGTGGAAGTCATCTGATCACTGGGTAACTTCTTGAGCAAGTCAGAGCAAAATCAGGACATCTGAGGCCCCCAAACATGGAACCAAAATGGATTTTTCATCAAAATGAAGTTATATGGTCTTTATTTGATCATTGAAGTTATTTGAAGTTCACAAATTTGAAGAAAAGTGGGCTAAACCAAAATTTTCCCAAAATGGAAATGACTTGTAATGTAAACTTTCCATTTTGGGAAAGTTTTTCAACCTCCTCTTTCTCAACCAAAAATGCTTCAAATGAAAAATTCTTGGTCATGAAAGTTGTAGATTGGATCTTTCCCTTTTCAAAACTTACAAGAATAAGATCTAATTCATTTTGGAACTCAAGTTATCGCTTCCCAAAGTTGGCAAAAATCACATAAAATTCACTTTTGCACCAAAGAGGCATTTTGCAAAAAGGCATGATAAGGCATTCTAAAGGCTTCAAATATGCACAAATACTTCACAACATACTCATGTGACCTCTAAAGATCATATTTGTGCTTTGAATCATTCATTTCCATGCCTTGAACTTCAAGTAATTCATAAGGGGCCAAACTTCTTCAAAATTGCAAAATGGATCAAAACTCTTCATCCACTTGTGCCAGCTACAAAATATGACTTCCATGGACCTCCTTGAAGCTAGATGACTCGAGCCATACCCTTGTACCATGCCTGAACCAGCCCATGCCTTCACTTACACAAAGATTGACTTTTTGCATTTTGAACCATACCAATCAGCATAGGCCACCAACAACTCTCTGACCTATCAGGACTTGATATATGTGCCAAAGGCAAGCCATTTCACATAATCTTAAAGGCTGAAACATAACACAAGCCAAGTTCACAAAAAATCCCTCTTGTCTTCATTCCTTCAAAACTCATCACACAATCCACATACATCCAAACAAACTTCATAGAACAACTCACCATCAACCACTGATCATTTCCCACCTTTTATTTTGCCCTAAAAGCCATCACACACAAAACACGATTTTGGCCCCCTTTGAACTGAACTTCATCAATCTTCAAGAGGAGTTCACAAACACTTCAGCCAAGCATTTCAGAAGCAAGAGGGAGTAAAAAAGAGTGGGAAAGCACCAAAGAAGAGCCCAGATAATGCCATGTTCGAAAGCTCCATTTCAGGTAACTTCAAGAAAAAATTTTCCAGAAATGATTTTTTAAGTTCTTAGATTGTTCTCCATGCTTCACTGATCACACTGCATCTTTTGGTTTTGAAAATGATTGAATATTAAGCATGTATGAAGCTTCTGACATTTCTGAATAATTTTCCGTTTTGCTTCGAATCTTGATGTTCATGTGAAATAAATGATTTTTGATGGCTGGATCTTGTTTAAAATGAGTTAGGGATCATTTCTGGAGAGTTTAGTGAGTTGATTTTACGAATTGAGTGAGTTTGCAAAAGTGGATGGCCGGAGAAGATGACCGAAACACTGTTCTGATCACCTGAGAGCAATTAGGGCATAATCTGTGTAATTAGGGTTAGTTTGAATTGAGGCTGTAGGATTCAGTTTACCCGCGCGTGTGAATGGTCTGGATTGATTGATTAAAACCCTAATCTGAATTAATTAATGATTTAATTAGGTTTAGTAAGTTTGAACCTGGCCCGTCCAGATGCGCGCCCAGTCAAACCTCCCAAAGCCCAGATTGCATCTCCACCACCCATTCAGCATACTTCCCATTTTATTATTTTTATTTCATTTTATTTCCATTTAATTTGTACGAATTTTTAAAAATAGTAAAAGACTTCAAAAAATTCTGAAATTTTTTATCCAAGCTTTAATTAATTTTCAGAACCCAAAAATATTTTTTATTTTTATTTTTTGCATTAAAAATTATTTTTAAATCATTTAAATGATTATTTTTAATTAGTTAATGAGAATTAATTAATTAAAAATACATTATGTATTTAAAAATCCCAAAAAAAATTCAGAGAACATTTTCAAACATTTACAAACATTTACAAACTCACAACACAAATTTATTTTTGGTTTTGATCATACTTTGACATTTTTCAATTGAATTAGGGTTCTTAAATTTGAATATTTTTAACCCTAACTTCAAAAATTCATAATTTTCGATCCAAGTTGAGTTTGTGAATGGTTCTTTTTGCATTGTGTTATGCATACTTTCAAGAATCTAAAACATTTTTGTTTCATTTTTATAATGCATTTTCAATTTGTTTGGCATTTTACCTTTAGGATCACCCTTAAAACCCTAGAAACTTAGGAAATTCATAAGTCCCTTAGGGTTTAGCTTCTGACCTTCCCCTTTAGGCAGTGAACTTGTATAGGTTTAGGGTCCCTTTGAGTCCATTTTCAATTTTTTATCCCATATATTGCTTCTGTTTTTGAATTGTGCATCTCATGTTGTGCATAAACCCTAATTTGCATCTTCATTTGCATCCATCTTACATAAGCTTGCATACATGAACTTGCCATGACATTTTGTTCATCCACATGACATATAAGACATCTTAGGACATATTGAAATCATGTTTGATCATTGCATCATCCATTTGCCATGTTATGCATTCATATCATTTCATGTGTATTCATAAACTTTCATGCCTCTTGTATGCTTCATTTGCATTCCCATCCTTTGTATGATCATCCTCACCTCATGACATACATTTATATCATCTCTTTGCATCATTAGCATCTTTAACATGCTTCTGGTTTTGGTTTGCATCTTTTCATTTCATTCCATTTCCATTTCATTTCATTTTCTTTCACTAACTTTTCAGGTGGTAAGTTACTTTGAGAAGTAAATTTGCCTTCACTTCTAACAATTTCTTCTCATCTCTCTTATGCATTCATTGCTGCATTTTTTATTTGTATTAGAGTGACTTGCTCATTCATGTTCCTTCTTCACTTTCTTTCTTCAAGCAACTTATCTTCTTAAGTGAAGTAAGTTGTCTTGCTTCTTTCTGCTTCTCCTCCTTCCATCATTCTTCTTCCTTGGTGGCTCATCTTGAAGACTTCTTGCAAGCCTCATAAACCCTAGGAATACCCAAGCATGATCACAATCAGGGTTTGTTTAGTCCCCCCCATTAGTCTTACCTTTGTGTCATCTTTTGTGTCTTCTCTTCTTACCTCTTAATCAAGGACTAAACCCTAAAGGTTCTAAGGCTTTGTGATTAAGGTTATGCCTGTATCCTTCTATTAGGATTGAGTGTATAACTTTGATCCTAAGTGTTAAACACTTAATGTGTTTAAATCCTTTAATCAAACCACCTAATAATCACTAAGACATCAAGCTTGTAACTTGGGCCTTGCATTAGGGTTCTAATTCTTCCTTAATTGGTTAAGAAGGACTAACCCTAGTGTTAATGGACAAGTCCCCCTCAAGTTGTCTCACAAACCATAAAATTCACTTCTTAATCTAATCCATAATCTAAAATCCACTTTAATAAAGGCTTGTTTTGTCATGAGGTTAATCCCTAATCATGGATTAAGTTGAGGAGCCTTTCTCAGCTTAAATGTTCTCATCTATTATCCTTCTATTAGGATGGTGTAATGGGTCCATTAAATCCTTGATTATGGCTTAAACTCATTACTCAACACTAAAAAAACTCCAAAAACATCTAAATAATCACAAGTAGGTTAATTATCTTAATCCTACATCATGGTGGTTAAGTGTGAGGTGTTTACTTCATGCTTAAGGTATCCTCATTACCCCTAATCATAGGGAAGATGTGATGAGTTTACTAACCCTTTGGTTTAGGCTTAAGCTCATTTTCCTATGACAAATTCCAAAAGCAATAAAAGATTGAAAACATCAAAAACAAACAATAATCGTCTCCTCCGGGATTCTTTTCTCACCACATTCACTCATAACCGAGAACTTGCTTCTTCCGTCTAATGCAAGACAGTTTGCACCTGAGCCAGACAGGTCATGCATTTGAGCATAGATAAGTAAGCAGTTCACAAGTTAATTTATCTTTCGGTCTCTTTGAGTCGAACTACGGTGTCCTGACTTCCTCATTGCACGAGAGGATACGTAGGCATAACTTAACTGTTATCGAACAAAAGTCCCTGTATATTCCCCCCTCTTCCAGCATTTTTCTTTTAAGCCTCATAGTCTTGAGCTTTTCACTCTTTCTTTACACTGACACTTCTCTTATACACTTCACATTTCCTTTGCACTGACACTTGTATTCTTTTCCAGCTTTTGCACAAAAATAGAACTAACACTACCCCTTCTAATCACAAACTTTCAAGCGTGGATCCCGTCGAGTACGACGGACAATCTGGGTGCTACTACCTTCCCAGTTTGTAACCAACCCCCTTTCCCAGTTTCTCTGGTTCGCGACCGTCTTGTCCATCTTTTCTTAGGTTTATGCAACATTACCTTTCCTCCGGGATAAAAATGCCTAGCTGGCGACTCTTTTCATTTCACCATTGTGTTCTCTCCTTCGACGATCGTTCGCGTCTGTACCCCTCTTGGCCCCGTGTCATCAGGTGGGAACGACAGCTTGGCGACTCTGCTGGGGACCCTTATACTGCAACCGGGGCTTCTGGTTCTTTTTGTGGGTTCCTCCCAGCGCTTGTTTGATTTGTGTTTACGGGGGTGTTATGTGCTACTTGTGCTTATTTATTTGATTTATTTATTGCTTTATGTACAACTTTATTTATTGCTTTCTTTTACGGTCTTATGCATGTTTCATACTGTCATTGCTGGATCTGGTTTTCTGTTTTGGTGGGTGGGGTTCCATTGAGATTTTAAGGTCTTATACCTGGGACCTGAGTGACACCTAGGCAGAGTGGTTCATGTTCTTTCCCATTCCATTTCGGTCTGGTGCGGGAATATGAAACACGGTTCAGATGTGGGTTTCTTCTTGAGAACTCTGTGCTACAGATTTTCTGTAATGCCAGGGCTATCTGGGAAGCCTGCTAAGTCTGGATGACCTTTTATTATGACCTTCAGAAGCTGAGGCGAATTAGAGGAGGATCTTTTATGGTTATTGTAAACACTGTACCTCCGGGTTAGAAGTGTTTACACTTCTCATAACTGATCCAAGTCTGATGATCCTTGTTCTAGAACATTACCTATAAGGGGGTTGGGTTGTTTACAGGTTGCAGAAGCCCTTGGCCACATCATACCCTGTTACTGTATTGTTTAAGAATATTCCACTTTGGACAGTTCTTGTGTTTAACCCTGGACATGTGACTATTTATTTGAGTCCCCCACCCTGGTTACTGGATTTCTGAACTTCCATCTGGACTTTTATAGACTTTATATCAAGACAGATGACTGGATCCAGCTCTTGATCACAAACCCTTGCATATCATTTGCATATATCATCATTGCATCATTTGACATTTGTTTATTTGCTTTTCAGGGTATCCACCTCATTGTATCTTGGTTTTGGTTTTGACCCCTTCTTCTGCATAGACCTCTGCTTCAGCTATCTTCATCAGTTATCTGCTTCAGCCATCTCCATCCCCACCAGCATCAGTTTGTCAGAGATTTACTGCCAGCTTCAGTCTGTGATCTTCATCAGCATTTGTCTTCAGCTTCTTCAGCATCACTCATGGCTACTCCCAGGAAGAGCAACATATCTTATCACTTTTTTGAGCCTGTACTGACTGGTATCAAGCAGGTCCAGTCACTCATCACACCTGACCACATCCCACTGTTTATAGAGCACTATGGGGGTATCTTGGATATGGTTATGGATCTTGATCCTTCTCAGAGAAGCATGATCCATACATGCTTGCAGTTCTAAGACCCTCCTCTAAGATGCTTCACCTTTCCAGACTTTCAGATGGGGCCTCTGTTGGAAGAGTTTTCTTTGTTGATTGGAGTACCTATCAGAGGGGGAATCCTCTTCAACCCAGAGATGACTGCTCTCAGAAGTGAAGACATAGCAAGGGCATTGTACTTGGAGCTTGCCCTTATTGAGCAAAGCATGACAACAAAAGCTGGGATTCCTGGTTTACATTTGGATTTCTTGATTTCTAAGGCCATCCTGAAGGCTGCAGTAGGAGAGTGGAGGGCAGTCTGTGCATTATTATCCCTCAGCATATATGGGGCTATACTGTTTGCAGATGAGCCTAGATTTATCAGTAAGAATGCCATCCATTTGTTTCTGCTGAGGAACCCAGTGCCCACATTGCTAGGAGATTTTTACTACTCCATCCACCAGAGAAATGAAAAGCAAAGGGGGAAGTTGGTTAGATGTTGTGCTCCCTTGTTATACTCTTGGCTACTCAGACACCTGCCTAAATCAAATGTTTTCCTGAACCCACATCAGCAGAGGAATTGGGCCAAGAGGTTCATTACCTTAACTTCAGATGATATCAGATGGTGCACCCCGATCACCAAGGGTAGGGACATTATCACCAGCTGTGGACAATATCCAAATGTGCCTCTGATAGGAGTAAAGGGTTGCATCAACTACAATCCTTTACTGTTTAAGAGACAATTGGGCTATGCCTTAGTTCACCCTCCTAGAGGACAGGATTTAGCTGAGACCCTATACTGTGAAGTGCAACCTAATTCAGCTGTTGTCAGACAAGCATCCTGGGCTTGAGACAACATCCAGATAAAAGGGCTAGCTATTCTTGGAAGATGTAACAATGTTGCTTCAGCTCACTACCATGACTGGTCCCATACTAGAGCTCAGATTACCAGAATGCCTTTCACCTTGGAAGACATACCTGGACCATCTACGGTACAGCCTGCAGCAACTGTTAGCCTGGGGGAATTTGAAAAGTTGAAGGAAAGGAATGAGCAGCTGTCTCAAGCCCTGAAAAAGATTCTTTGGGAAAGAAGTGACGGTCGTCTGGACATTGAGAGATTGGAAAAGCTCAGAGTTGAGCATCTGGCCAAAATTGAAAAGACAGAGGACTACATAAGGAAAGCAAGGGCTGGGGAGAAGATATTGAAGAAAGCCTGTAAGGAGGCCAAGATTCAGAAAGCTAGGGCTGAGCACTATCTGCAAGAGAGCCAGGCTAGGTGGGTCAGGATCACTGAAGCCCGTGCACAAGAAGACCAGAGGACTCAGGAAAAGATTGATCAGTTGGAGGCCAATGAGAAGAAGAAATAGGAAGCTTTATTGGCAGCTCGGAAGGAGATTTCAAAATTGAAGCTTCGAGCAGGGTTAAAGAGATCAAAAGACCAGGACAAGCATAAGAAGCTGACTACTGCCATTGCTACTAGGAACCTCCTCATTAGGACCATTACAGAGCACCCAGCTGGTCCGGTGACGGAGGCACTCCTGAAGGAGGTCAGGGAAGATGATTATGGATTGGATGTTTGATTCCTCTTTGCTTGTTGTTCTTTCCTTTTGATGTACTTTTCCTTTTGTCATATTTTTTACCCTCCAGGGGCATGTATTGTAAAACAAACTATGTATTTTTTTATCATTTGTAATATATTCAATTTGTTTTCATTGGGCTTCTTTCCTCAAACAACATCAAGCATCTTCCTCGAGGTCTGGAAAGGTCAAAACCAAGAACCAAACCGGATACCTTGGAAAACAAATAAGCATACTGCATTGCATACTGACTTTTTCTTTGTTTTGTAGGTTGTTGTTTATTATTATTGTGTCTAACTTTGTTGTGATTTTAGGAAACATTGCTCGTCACCGAGTGTTCCCTGTCAACCGCACACACTGGTACCCTACTCGTAACAACCTTCCAGGCATTCAAATGGAGCAAGTACAGCAGGACTTGAATAAGGTCAGAAATTAGATGACAGACTAAAGGGTAGAGATGAGAAACCAGATGTCTCAGTTTATGGCTGTCATGACTGGCTTAGCCCAGAGCCAAGAAAGACTGAGAGAGCTGGTAGAAAGACAGACACCCAAGGAGCCCCATCTTGGAACAGGAGGAACCAACAATAATGAACGAGGGCAGCCTCGTATTGACCCTCCAGAGTATGGAACTTATTTGAATCCAGATGTTAATATTCCGAGAAACGTTCAAGGTAATATTGTTGGGGGCAGGATCCTGCAAGAGGGTCCCCAAGAGGAATAGTTTACTGTTATAGGGGCTGGAGATGAGGTATATGATAGAAGGTTGGATGAGATTGCTGAGAAGTTAAGATCTTTGGAATCTCAGAATTCTTTGGGCTTCGACGTGATGGATATGGGACTGGTAGATGGGGTGAGGATTCCCCACAAATTCAAGCCCCCTTGCTTTGAGAAGTATAATGGTACCTCCAGTCCGCGTACTCATCTGCAATCTTTCCTAGGAAGACTCAAGGCGTATACCATGGATGAGAAGTTATGGATGTTCTATTTTGAGGACAGTCTGACTGGAGCTTCAATGGAATGGTATTCGCATTTGACGAGGGCCACTATAAGGTGTTGGAAGGACTTGGCTGAGGCTTTCATCCGGCAATACCAGTACAACCTAGACATGGCTCCCAATAGAACCCTTCTAATGGGCATGTCTCAATCTTCAAGGGAGAGCTTCCGGGATTATGCCCAGAGGTGGAGACAGCTTTCTGCTGCTGTCCAGCCACCCATGTCAGAAAGGGAGATGGCTGACATGTTCATGAACACCCTGCAAGGAACATATATTGATAGACTTGCTGCCTTCTCCTCTACCAGTTTTGCTGATGTAGTTATAGATGGTGAGAGAATTGAAAGCCTATTGAAGATGGGCAAAATCTCTGACAATGGTGCAAGTTCCTCTACAACCCTAGAAAACCTTTTGCAGGACCCCACAGGGCGGGTGAAACAAATGCTATTCACGCAAGCAGGGGCAGACCCCAATATTCTCACAGGTCAGTAGCAGCTGTTACCATCCCAGCTCCAGTTCCACAACAACCACTATATCAACAACAACCACAACATCACTATCAGCAACCATCTCATTTTCCACAACAAAGAACGTATAACAACAATAGCAACCAACAACAGCGTCCCTTCCAGCCAAGACCATCTCAGGCAAATAGGGTAATTGATCCTATCCCTATGCCTTATGCTGCCTTATTTCCACAACTCCTGAAGCTCAACCTGGTTGAGTTAAGGACGTTGGCACCACCAGATCTTCTTAATATCCAAAAGAATTATGATGTCAACGCCAGGTGTGCCTTTCACTCCAATGCACCTGGTCACAATACTGAGAAATGCAGAGCCTTGCAGATGAAGGTTCAGGATTTGGTCGATTCCAAAGCTCTCAATTTCGCGCCTCCTCCGAATGTTAACAGAAATCCTATGCCTAATCATGGTGGGCCTAGGATTAATGCCATCGAAGAGGACCAACCATCTACTCTAATTGATAATGTTGCACAGATTCAAACACCACTGGCTGAAGTCAAAGTTCAAGTTTTAAGATGCCAAGTGTTCTCGGGCTGCGGGGCCTGCTGTGAATTGTGAAAAACAACTAATAACGGTTGTGAGAAGCTAAGGTTTGGCATAGATGGCCTTATCAAAGACGGAATCTTGCAGATCACTTCAACAGCTCCTTTAGCAACTTTTGTTTCAACAACAATGGATTCACCTACAACACCAACAATTCTTCTTTCAACAGATTCTCCTACAACAACAGCAACAATCATTCCTACTGATTCATCAACAACACCAGCAATCACTCCGTCCATCATTTCAACAAGTCAAAGTTCAACAACTTTTTCTTCTACAACGTCAGCACCCATTTTACCAACAGAATCTTCTACAACGCCATCAGAAATTAGTGAAGATGTCTCGACAGTCACAATCTACTATGACCCATCAAATGTTCACAACAACAACAATTTCCAACCACAAGCTACTGCACCTCCTGCCAGATCTCCATTCACGATTTACTATGATCCGTACACCATTGCAGTACCTTCCTCTGCAGCAATCAGTCCAATTACCATTACGGTGCCTAGACCCGTTGCTTATGAAAGCAGTAACGCCATACCTTGGCACTACGGCTCTGATCTTTACTGCAATTGGGAGAAAATCGCTCTGGATTCATCAAACTCTTCACCACAAATTGATAATGTTGGGGGAGGCGGAGGCTTCACCAGAAGTAGACGCCTTTTTGCCTCACAAACACCAAGGCCTAATGCTGAAGCAGAAGCTGCCGCTAAAGCAAAAGGAAAGAATGTGGTATCTGAAGAGCCATCTGCTAAGGAAACTCAGAAGACATATTTTGAACAAGATGTAGACGAGTTCATGAGAATCATAAAAATAAGTGATTACAAGGTGATGAACCAGCTTCACCAAACACCCTCCAAAATCTCCATATTATCACTGTTAATGTGTTCCGTAGCTCACAGGAACGCATTGTTGAAAGTCCTGCACGCAGCATACGTGCCAGAGGAGATTACTGTTAATCAGTTAGAAACTGTGGTTGCAAATGTCAACACCAGTCACGGATTGGGCTTTACAAACGCTGATTTAACAATGGAGGGGCGCAACCATAACAAGGCTTTGCACATCACCTTGGAATGCAAGGGTGCTGTTCTTTCTCACGTACTGGTGGACACTGGGTCTTCACTCAATGTCCTCCCAAAGAAAGCCCTGGTGAAGTTGGAGTATGATGGCATGGCATTACGTCCAAGTAATTTGGTAGTGAGAGCATTTAATGGCTCTAAAATATCAGTGCTTGGGGAGATTGATCTGCCTGTGTTGATTGGCCCGCAGACCTTTAAAACTACCTTCTTTGTGATGGACATACAGCCGGCCTACAGCTGTCT
This sequence comes from Lathyrus aphaca, assembly GCA_963966055.1. Lineage (NCBI taxonomy): Eukaryota > Viridiplantae > Streptophyta > Magnoliopsida > Fabales > Fabaceae > Lathyrus > Lathyrus aphaca. The sequence goes on along the minus strand of OZ014523.1, from coordinate 220,587,764 downwards.
GTTGGGTAGACCCTGGATCCACGTTGCTGGCGCTGTTACGTCTACCCTTCACCAGAAGTTAAAATTCGAGTGGGAAGGCCAAATCATCACCATTTGTGGGGAGGAGGACATCTTTGTTAGCCAGTTGGCTACATACAAATACATAGAAATGGATGGGGAGATCCATGAGACCATGAGTCAAGGGTTTGAAGCCCTTAACATTAATGAAGCATCTGTTGTGTCTGGGACTTCCATCACATCATATCAACAAGCCCGGAAGATTGTTGAAGAGCGTACCACTCAAGGCTGGGGCAAGCTGCTTCCAGTTGAAAAGAAAGAAGACAAATTCAGGTTGGGTTACAGACCAACTCGACAAGATCAACCAAAAGCTGCAATGGAGCCCAAATTTGTCAGCGGGGGAATGCTCACCCCGGATGCTGTGAACAGTTTGGAAGATGAGGAAGCAGACGAACGCAACCTGGAAGACTGGATACGTCCAAGGATCCCGAGGAACCAAGTCTCAAACTGGTCTTCCCAGGAAATTATAAGAGTTACTCCTGCAGAGTAATTATTATTTCCTGTCTTTAAGCATGCATCAAGTCCTGCATCTTGCCCAAGATGTCAGGGCTCATTTTGTAATCGGGCCATCTTGTATTTTGTGCAAACGATCAATTAATGAATTTCAGGACATCTTTTGCAAATTAATCTTTTCTTTTTTTCCGCTCACTGTTTTTCATTATTCATTTTTTGTACAAAAATAAAATGGCAATGTTTTTCAAAAAATAATAACTTCATTTTTACTTTTTTCTAAGAAAGATAAAACAAATCACTAAAATGAACAAATCTAAACCCTTTCAGAGAGTGCCCTCTAGATTGCACCGACAACAACACTGCTATGACTTCGTATGACTTCGACAATCCGATTAATCAAGCCGATGAAGGGGTTGAAGAAGATTATGAGCTAACTGAAGAACTAGCCAGGTTGTTAAGGAAAGAGGAGAAGGTTATCACTCCTCATCAGGAGGAAGTTGAGACAATTAATCTTGGTACCGAAGAAGACTTGAAAGAAGTGAAAATCGGGGCCCGTCTGCAGGATTCAGTGAAGGAACAACTTATTGACATGCTCCGAGAGTATGTTGATGTCTTTGCTTGGTCCTACCAAGACATGCCAGGTCTGGATACCGACATTGTTGTGCACAAGCTGCCTTTGAAGGAAGATTGTCCTCCAGTAAAATAGAAGCTTCGTCGTACTCGTCCGGATATGTCCATGAAGATAAAAGAAGAGGTACAAAAACAGTGGGATGCCGGTTTCCTTGCTGTGACCAGTTACCCGCCGTGGGTTGCTAATATTGTACCAGTGCCTAAGAAGGATGGAAAAGTACGGATGTGTGTGGATTACCGGGATCTAAAGAGAGCTAGCCCGAATGATGAGTTCCCTTTACCTCACATTGATGTATTGGTCGACAACATAGCTCAGTTCTCAGTGTTTTCCTTTATGGATGGATTCTCAGGTTATAATCAGATCAAAATGTAACCTGAAGACATGGAGAAGACTACTTTCATCACAACCTGGGGCACATTTTGTTATAAGGTGATGCCTTTCGGACTGAAGAATGCAGGTGCAACTTATCAACGGGCTATGGTGACATTATTCCATGACATGATCCACAAAGAAATTGAATGCTACGTGGATGACATGATTGCCAAGTCCCTCACTGAAGAAGACCATCTGGTAAATCTGCTAAAAATGTTCAAGCGTCTGAGGAAGTATCAGCTGAAGCTCAACCCCAACAAATACACTTTCGGGGTATGTTCCGGTAAGCTGCTGGGGTTCATTGTAAGTGAAAAAGGAATTGAAGTTGATCCTAACAAAGTCAAAGCCATTCAGGAGATGCCTGCACCTAGGACTGAAAAGGAAGTTCGGGGGTTCTTAGGTAGATTGAACTACATATCAAGGTTCATATCTCATCTTACTGCGACCTGTGAGCCCTTGTTCAAATTTTTAAGAAAAGAACAAACGGTCAGGTGGAATGAAGACTGCCAGAAGGCTTTTGACAAAATTAAGGAGTACTTACAAGAACCTCCGATCCTTATGCCTCTAGTTGAAGGAAGACCTCTAATAATGTACTTGACAGTATTAGAAGGATCAATGGGGTGTGTGCTAGGCCAGCATGACGAGTCTGGTCGAAAAGAGTATGCAATATACTACTTAAGCAAAAAGTTTACCGACTGTGAACAACGTTATTCACTGCTCGAGAAAACTTGTTGTGCTTTAGCGTGGGCTGCTCACAGACTAAGGCAGTATATGTTGACTCACACTACCTTGTTGATCTCAAAGATGGACCTCGTCAAGTACATATTTGAGAAGCCAACACTTACCGGAAGGGTTGCAAGATGGCAAATGATCTTAACAGAATATGACATTCAGTACACATCTCAAAAGGCCATCAAAGGCAGTGCACTGTTTGACTATTTAGCTGAGCAACCCATTGATGATTACCAACCAATGAGATTTGACTTCCCTAATGAGGACATCATGTTCCTGAAAGCAAAAGATCATGAATTCATACTGAAGGGCCTGACCCAGAAGAAGAATGGACAATGATGTTTGATGGGGCTGTCAATATGAATGGACGTGGAGTTGGTGCAGTGCTCATTACACCTAAAGGAGTTCACATGCCTTTCTCGGAAAAACTCATCTTTGCATGCACTAACAACGAAGCTGAATACGAAGCATGTATCATGGGTCTTGAGGAAGCCATTGACCTCAAGATCAAGACTTTAACTATATTCGGGGATTCAACTTTGGTAATCAATCAGACAAACGACAAATGGTACACTCACCAAGAGCATCTGATTCCATACCGGGACTATACAAGGAGATTATTGACTTTCTTTACAACAGTCAAACTTGAGTATATCCCTCGAGACGAAAATCAGTTCGCAGATGCTCTAGCTACCATTTCCTCCATGATCAAAGTTCAGGCTGCCAACTTTGTGCCTCGGATTTCAATATCCAGACTTGACAGACCAGCATACGTATTCTCCGTGGACATTGCTAAAGATGACAAGCCTTGGTTCCATGACATCAAAAGCTTCTTAGAGGATCAAACATACCCACCCGGGGCATCATCCAATGATAAGAAGACATTAAGAAGGCTAGCTGGTAGTTTCTTCTTGAATGCTGATGGTTCGTTATACAAGAGGAACTTTGACATGGTACCTCTCAGATATGTTGATAAGAAAGAAGCAAATTTGCTGATGCACGAGGTGCATGAAGGATCTCTTTGTACCTATGCTGGAGGACATGCCATGGCTAAGAAATTGTTAAGGTCAGGTTACTACTGGATCACAATGGATGCAGATTGTTGTGCCTATGCCAGAAAGTGTCATAAATGCCAGATTTATGCAGACAAAGTGCATGTGCCTCCGAATCCATTGAACGTGATGTCTTCACCTTGGCCCTTTGCCATGTGGGGAATTGACATGATTGGAAAGATCGAACTGACTGCTTCAAATGGCCACATATTCATCCTGGTAGCCATTGATTACTTCACCAAATGGGTGGAAGCAGCTTCGTATGCCAACGTCACCAGACAAGTGGTAGCCAGATTCCTAAAGAGAGACATCATCTATCGGTATGGAGTACCCAAGCGAATCATTACTGATAATGGTTCCAATTTGAACAACAAAATTATGGCAGAACTGTGTCGGGACTTCAAAATCCAACACCACAACTCTTCTCCTTACATGCCAAAGATGAATGGCGCTGTTGAGGAAGCTAACAAGAATATCAAGAGGATTGTGCAAAAGATGATGGTCACATACAAAGATTGGCATGAAGTGCTACCATTTTCCCTGCATGGGTACCGTACATCAATCAGAACATCCACTGGGGTAACACCGTATCAGCTTGTGTATGGTATGGAGGCAGTCCTACCTGTTGAAGTTGAACTACCCTCCTTACGGGTACCAATGGATGTCAAATTGAATGAAGCAGAGTGGGTCCGATCCTGGTACGAACTACTGAGTCTGATCGAAGAAAAGAGATTAGCTGCAATCTGTCATGGGCAGCTGTATCAGAAGAGAATGAAGAAAGCCTTCGATCAGAAAGTCAGGCTTCGAGAATACCAAGTAGGAGATCTTGTGCTGAAAAGACTCCTTCCTCCTCATACAGACCACAGGGGCAAATGGACTCCAAATTACGATGGTCCATTCATAGTAAAGAAATTTTTCTCTGGTGGAGCCCTGATGCTCACTACTATGGATAGTGTAGACTTCCTGTCCCCTGTGAATTCAGATGCAGTTAAAAAATACTTCGCATAAAATAACCTGCTGGACATAAAAACAGAATGTAAGTCCAGGAAAAAATAGGGCATCCCGGCGAGTCAAAAAACAGAATAAAAGTCTCGGGCAAAAATAAGGGAAAATAATCAAAAAAATGTACACCTGCTGAGTTGAAAAGCCGCATTGGACAGCTCAGGCAAAAATGGGTATCCCGGTGGATTCAAAACCCGAAAGGGCGATACACGCAAGATAAGGGAAAAAGCGAACAACTGCATTCTGAATTCGTCTGTATCACCCACAACATGGCAATCTTCGAAAGGTTAGAGCATTGGTCAGAATCAGCCTCTTTCAAAAAGCAAGATGAGAAGAACGTCAATGTCATACGGGTCATAGCAAAAGGGAAGCTCATCGAAGCGTCATCAACATTGCCAGCACCTTTTGTTTCTCAATTTGTATCAATCTCCTCATTTCAGGGGATCTGTTTCTTTGACTGTATTTGCCAATTCAAGGCACCCAAATTAATAAAATCAGATTTTTAGTCACATTTCGTCTCGTACATTTTTTATCTCATTTACAAAAATGTCTGATATCCTTGATATAACGTTTGCATAAAAACAGATGCATCTTTCTAATCACATGCTTGCAGGAAATATATTACTTACTCCTGGGAGTGTCTAAACTCCTACGATGGAATCCAGTAAGGGATACCTCGGGATACATGTGCGTTTCTTTGTCATAACAAGATTGCAGGTATTCAAAACGCAACATGGGGCATGAAAGGTTTTCCCCAGCAAGCTGCCAAATCATTACTTCCTCATCACATCTTCCAAGCAGCACCAGAGATGCCTTCTCCCCATCAGAGTTGCTAAGCATCGCTTCTCCAGCACACCTCTCTTTGGAGCAGGACTAGAAGGTGTTCATATCCTCAGCTGAGTTTTCAGATATTACCATCCTTATCAGGATCCCCACGGAAATATATAAGAAGATCGTTCGATGGCCTTCCTCCTCCCCAGCCGAGTGCTAGACAGGGAATCATCTCCCCACAGAGCTCCAGCCTCTCCCAGAAGAGCAATGTCTGAATTTCCCACACAACAAAGTGACAAAAGCATCCACATCCCCAGCTGGGCTCCTCGTTATCAAGATAGGTCTATCAGTGACTTATTTCCCCAAGCGGAGCTATATATCAGATCTACCAATGATCTTATCCCCAGCTGGGATATCTCTTTGAACAGATCAGTCAGAGATCTTCACAACAGCGGGATCCGAATCCCGGATCGGTATCTTTGCATAATCATAACATTCACATCATAAATCACCTCAGAGCGTAGCATTCCGTCTAATACGGAGCATTACGACAAAAATCAAACATATTGCATAATCACAAGTCATGTTTTGAATTAAACACCTGTATATACCAACATGCCGCCAGCAATGTATATATAGACTCACAGTCCCAACAGAAAGCCAAAGTGTCCCCTTTGCACTCACTAATACATATCAATATATATATATACTCTTTTTTGACACCCGTCTGTGTCACATCATTCCCCTGCAGATATAAACCACGAATAGATACCTATATACTCCTTTGACACTCGTCTGTGTCACCCTTCCCCCAGCATGGGTGCCTAAACACTTATTGTAAACCAAACACTTGTTTATAATACACTTCTTTCGACATCCGTCTGTGTCATCTTATACCCACAGATTGTTAGATTATCTTTTACACTCATAAGTTCATAACTTATACATTTTTCTTATGATACTCGTCTGTATCATACTCTCCCCAGCAAGTTGAACACTCGCCTGTGTCTCACTCATTCTTATTCATACAGATACTCGTCCGTATCTTGTATACACCACTTATCTCCTCTCAGATTCAACACCCATCCGTGTTCTTTGTTAACCAGTTGGTACTCGTCCGTATCATCATCTTTGAACATGCGTCAGCGTTTGTTTCTACTGATACTCGTCCGTATCATAGTCTTAAGGATGCTCGTCCGCATCTTTAATCTATACACAGCGTCAAACACTTGTACCTTTTCGTTCTTGAATATAGACACTCGTCTGTGTCCATCATTCCCCAGAAGAGTCCCTAGCAAATCCCCATTAAAAAGGCAAATTTCTTTTCTATCTGACATTCGTCCTATGTCAAGATACTTTCGGCAGCCGTACCCTGCCTGGTGACCGTCCTTCACCTTTTGATGACCGTCTTTCATCATCCCCCCAGCGGAGTCTCCGTTATTGGAACCCCTTTCGTATCCGACATTCGTCCTATGTCGTGTTATTTTAGCAGTCGTCCCCTGCTAGGTGATCGTCCTTCACCTCTTGGTGATCGTCCTTCACCTCTTGATGATCGTCCTTCATCATTATCCGGTGGCTATCCCCATCGATGATATTGTTATCTGACATTCGTCCTATGTCATGATAAACCCCGAGAGCAGTCGTACCCTGCTAGGTGATCGTCCTTCACCTCTTGATGATCGTCCTTCATCATGCTTATCCGATGGCCATCCCCATCGTCGACCTTTTCTATCCGACATTCGTCCTATGTCGTGATACTTTCGGCAACCGTACCTTGCCAGGTGATCGTCCTTCACCTCGGATGACCGTCCCTTATCCTTATCCCCAACAGAGCAGCCGTCCCCTGCTAGGTGATCGTCCTTCACCTTTGATGACCGTACCTCATCATTTATTTCATGTATTCTTTGAACCTAATGGTCGTCCCCATCATTGCCTTTACCTTTAATCCCCAGAGAATTTTGTTACTGTATTTGATGGCTGTCCCCATCATAAAATTCTTTATTTCCCCAGCATGTCGGTCGTCCCCACCATTGCTTTATTCCCAGCAGTCGTCCTCTGCTCGACGGTTGTCCTCTGTCGCCCGCACTTTATAATCGTACCATACTTCCTTTTACAATCTATATCCCTTTTCTTCTTCATCCAGTGAGTGCAAATTTTGGACTGTCTTTGGTATTCAACCACAAGTTATCTCGTTTGTATGTTAAGCCCGCCGCTTACATCCTGCACAGCTAACTCATGTTTGAATAGGGGCAGCTGTAAACACCCCAAATTTTTCCTCACTAATTTCACACCATGGCTTGTGATCTTTCATATTTTCATAAGTTCAATCATGTCATATCATGTTGCATTTTTTGCTTCATTGCATTGGTTCAAAGTCATATGCATCCAGGGTTTGTGATCTGAGCAATCCATGAGCTATCTGAGCCACTCCAAAGGTCTTCAATCATCTCAATAGGGTTCATGTATGTTCAAACATCATATTATATCCTCCCAAGATCAAGGAAGTCAGAAAATCACAAGAATTGGCAAAGCATGGAAGCAGAGCCAAGTTTAACTGCACAGATGACCTAAAATTAGGGTTCTGGTTTCAGAGGCCATAACTTCAAATATTTTGGTCATTCTTGTTTCTATTGGTCTCAATGTGATATAAGGATCATGCATACCACGTTTGATGAAAAAATTCATTGTGGAAGTCATCTGATCACTGGGTAACTTCTTGAGCAAGTCAGAGCAAAATCAGGGCATCTGAGGCCCGCAAACATGGAACCAAAATGGATTTTTCATCAAAGTGAAGTTATATGGTCTTTATTTGATCATTTAAGTGATTTGAATTTCACAAATTTGAAGAAAAGTGGGCTAAACCAAAAGTTGCCCAAAATGGAAATGACTTGTAATATAAACTTTCCATTTTGGGAAAGTTTTTCAACCTCCTCTTTCTCAACCAAAAATGCTTCAAATGAAAAATTCTTGGTCATGAAATTTGTAGACTGGATCTTTCCCTTTTCAAAAAGTACAAGAACAAGATCTAATTCATTTTGGAACTCAAGTTATGGCTTCCCAAAGTTGGCAAAAATCACATAAAATTCACTTTTGCACCAAAGAGGCATTTTGCAAAAAGGCATGATAAGGCATTCTAAAGGCTTCAAATATGCACAAATACTTCACAACATACTCATGTGACCTCTAAAGATCAGATTTGTGCTTTGAATCATTCCTTTCCATGCCTTGAACTTCAAGTAATTCAAAAGGGGCCAAACTTCTTCAAAATTGCAAAATGGATCAAAACTCTTCATCCACTTGTGCCAGCTACAAAATATGACTTCCATGGACCTCCTTGAAGCTAGCTGACTCGAGCCATACCCTTGTACCATGCCTTAAACAGCCCATGCCTTTACTTACACAAAGATTGACTTTTTGCATTTTGAACCATACCAATCAGCATAGGCCACCAACAACTCTCTGACCTATCAGGACATGATATGTGTACCAAAGGCAAGCCATTTCACATAATCTTAGAGGCTGAAACATAACACAAGCCAAGTTCACAAAAAACCCCTCTTGTCTTCATTCCTTCGAAACTCATCACACAAGCCACAAACATCCAAACAAACTTCATAGAACAACTTGATAACGAGAAATCATATCGTATTATTACTATGTTTTTAGTCCGTTTTCATCATACATTAGTCCTTTTAACTCCCGATTGTTTGAGTTTATATGCCACATTGCAGGTACAATATGTCTAGAGCCAAAATTATGGAAAAAGATCAAAGGAACAAAATTTAGCATGAAAGAAAAGAGAAGAACTCAATTCTGCTAAAAACTGCATAATTTGTTGTTGTCACGGTCGTTACAAGGCTACCACGACCGTGACGCGCCTTGTTGATGTGTTACGATCGTCACAATGGTCTCACGACCGTGACGCGCTAAATATGAGAAATCTGCTCGTTACACCAATGTTACGACCGTGACAAGCTTTATTTAATTTATTTGAATATATATATGAAGACGTGCCAACGAATAGAAAGAGTCTTCAAAGACTCCTATAATCTCTCAACCTCAACAACGCCCAGTAAAGCATGTTCTCCTGGATTTTCTCAAAACTGAAGAATCGAAGCCCACGTTCCTACTCTTCAACTGTCAAATTTCTCTTCTATAAATATCAAAGAATCAGAGGAAGAAAGTACAGAGTTTTTGGGATTGAAATTTTATGCGGAAGCTCTGCTGTTTTTACAACCCAGTTTTATTTCCAGCCTTTGTTCTTGCTGCTTTCTTTTTAATTTCCAAACCCTTTAATAACAATTTCCAACAATAGCAAATTGTTATCTTAATTAGATTTCTTTAAGCCTCAGATTTTGTTTCTTTTATTTCGATTCCGACTCTCCAAGCTTGCCAGATTGTGGAAGAAGGAGCCGAAGAATTTATCTGTTCAGGTTTTTATTTTGCAATGAATATTAAGTTTATTTATTTATGGTAAGTTTCTGTTATCATCATATAATGCATGTTTTAATATTTATGAATTTCATTTTATGTTTGTCTGTTATTTTAATTAATATGAGTAGCTAAATTAATTGAGTCGGTATGTAGTAAAGCAACTAAAACGGATGAATCAAATCTAAGCTAAAAACAATTACGAACTTATATTCTGGCTGCGAATTTTTATAATTAAAATCAAGCTTTTTGTTACGAGAGTAAGAGAAGTGAAATAGGTTAGGTCGAGACCACGAGAGTGTGAGATTTTAACCGGATAGCTAAAGTTAGGCATTCGATTTAAATACAGCGAGAGCGCTTTAAAACGAATTAGACTTACTAAGTTTTCAAAAAGTATTTTCTAAACACTTATGGGCTAGCGAGAGCAGACATAGGGCGTTAGGAGTATGATCCGAGATAAAACCACGAGAGTGTGAGTCAAGGGTTTTTAAACTGGTAATCTCTACAGAATTATTTAAGTGAAACATCTTTATAAGCTTAGACTAGATTGACCCGCATAGGTTAATATTATTACATACTGACCGCCTTATCATTATTTCCTTAATTAAGTTTAGTTCCCGTTTTCAATCCCTAAAACCAAAACCGTGACAAATTTCCGCCTTAGCTAAACTAGCAAACCTTCTAGCACTAGAGTGATTACAAAGTCCCTGTGGGTTCGACATCTTTTTATTACTATTGCGATAGGCTGTACACATGCAGTTTAGATACCGTTAGACACATCACGTCTTCGCACATCACAACTCACCATCAACCGTTGATCATTTCCCACCCTTCATTTGCCCTAAAAGCCATCACACACAAAACACGATTTTGGCCCCCTTTGAACTGAACTTCATCAATCTTCAAGAGGAGTTCACGAACACTTCAGCCAAGCATTCGAGAAGCGAGAGGGAGTCAAAAAGAGTGAGAAAGCACCAAAAAAGAGCCCAAATAGTGCCATTTTCGAAAGCTCCATTTCAGGTAAGTTCAAGAACAAATTTTCCAGAAATGATTTTTTAAGTTCTTAGATTATTCTTCATGCTTCACTGATCACACTGCACCTTTTGGTTTTGAAAATAATTGAATATTAAGCATGTATGAAGCTTCTGAAATTTCTGAATAATTTTCCGTTTTGCTTCGAATCTTGATGTTCATGTGAAATAAATGATTTTTGATGGCTGGATCTTGTTTAGAATGACTTAGTGATCATTTCTGGAGAGTTTAGTGAGTTGATTTTACGAATTGAGTGAGTTTGCAAAAGTGGATGGCCGGAGAAGATGACCGGAACACTGTTCCGGTCACCTGAGAGGAATTAGGGCATAATCAGTGTAATTAGGGTTAGTTTGAATTGAGGTCGTAGGATTCCGTTTACCCGCGTGTGTGAATGATCTGGATTGATTGATTAAGACCCTAATCTGAATTAATTAATGATTTAATTAGGTTTAGTAAGTTTGAACCTGGGCCGTCCAGATGCGCGCCCAGTCAAACCTCCCAAAGCCCAGATTGCATCTCCACCACCCATTCAACATACTTCCCATTTTATTATTTTTATTTCATTTTATTTCCATTTAATTTGTACGAATTTTTAAAAATAGTAAAAGACTTCAAAAAATTCTGAAATTTTTTATCCAAGCTTTAATTAATTTTCAGAACCCAAAAATATTTTTTATTTTTATTTTTTTCATTAAAAATTATTTTTAAATCATTTAAATGATTATTTTTAATTAGTTAATGAGAATTAATTAATTAAAAATACATTATGTATTTAAAAATCCCAAAAAAAAATCAGAGATCATTTCCAAACATTTAGAAACATTTACAAACTCACAACACAAATTTATTTTTGGTTTTGATCATACTTTGACATTTTTCAATTGAATTAGGGTTCTTAAATTTGAATATTTTTAACCCTAACTTCAAAAATTCATAATGTTTTATCCAAGTTGAGTTTGTGAATGGTTCTTTTTGCATTGTGTTATGCATACTTTCAAGCATCTAAAAACATTTTTGTTTCATTTTTATAATTCATTTTCAATTTGTTTGGCATTTTACCTTTAGGATCACCCTTAAAACCCTAGAAACTTAGGAAATTCATAAGTCCCTTAGGGTTTAGCTTCTGACCTTCCCCTTTGGGCAGTGAACTTGTATAGGTTTAGGGTCCCTTTGAGTCCATTTTCAATTTTTTATCCCATATCTTGCTTCAATTTTCAATTCATAAACCCTAATTTGCATCTTCATTTGCATCCATCTTACATAAGCTTGCATACATGAACTTGCCATGACATTTTGTTCATCCACATGACATATAAGACATCTTACGACATATTGAAATCATGTTTGATCAGTGCATCATCCATTTGCCATGTTATGCATTCATATCATTTCATGTGTATTCATAAACTTTCATGCCTCTTGTATGCTTCATTTGCATTCCCATCCTTTGTATGATCATCCTCACCTCATGACATACATTTATATCATCTCTTTGCATCATTAGCATCTTTAACATGCTTCTGGTTTTGGTTTGCATCTTTGCATTTCATTCCATTTCCATTTCATTTCATTTCATTTTCTTTCACTAACTTTTCAGGTGGTAAGTTACTTTGAGAAGTAAATTTGCCTTCACTTCTCACAATTTCTTCTCATCTCTCTTATGCATTCATTGCTGCATTTTGTATTTGTATTAGAGTGAGCTTGCTCATTCATGTTCCTTCTTCACTTTCTTTCTTCAAGCAACTTATCTTCTTAAGTGAAGTAAGTTGTCTTGCTTCTTTTTGCTTCTCCTCCTTCCATCTTTCTTCTTCCTTGGTTGCTCATCTTGAAGACTTCTTGCAAGCCTCATAAACCCTAGGAATACCCAAGCATGATCACAATTAGGGTTTGTTTAGTCCCCCCATTAGTTTTACCTTTGTGTCATCTTTTGTGTCTTCTCTTCTTACCTCTTAATCAAGGAATAAACCCTAAAGTTTCTAAGGCTTTGTGATTAAGGTTATGCCTATATCCTTCTATTAGGATGGAGTGTATAACTTTGATCCTAAGTGTTAAACCCTTAATGTGTTTAAATCCTTTAATCAAACCACCTAATAATCACTAAGACATCAAGCTTGTAACTTGGGCCTTGCATTAGGGTTCTAATTCTTCCTTAATTGGTTAAGAAGGACTAACCCTAGTGTTAATGGACAAGTCCCCCTCAAGTTGTCTCACAAACCATAAAATTCACTTCTTAATCTCATCCTTAATCTAAAATCCACTTTAATAAAGGCTTGTTTTGTCATGAGGTTAATCCCTAATCATGTATTAAGTTGAGGAGCCTTTCTCAGCTTAAATGTTCTCATATACTATCCTTCTATTAGGATGGTGTAATGGGTCCATTAAATCCTTGATTATGGCTTAAACTCATTACTCAACACTAAACAAAACCTCCAAAAACATCTAAATAATCACAAGTAGGTTAATGATCTTAATCCTACATCATGGTGGTTAAGTGTGAGGTGTTTACTTCATGCTTAAGGTATCCTCATTACCCCTAATTAGAGGGAAGATGTGATGAGTTTACTAACCCTTTGGTTTAGGCTTAAGCTCATTTTCCTATGAAAAATTCCAAAAGCAATAAAAGATTGAAAACATCAAAAACAAACAATAATCGTCTCCTCCGGGATTCTTTTCTCATCACTTTCACTCATAACAAAGAACTTGCTTCTTCTGTCTAATGCAAAACAGTTTGCACCTGAGCTAGATAGGTCATGCACTTGAGCATAGATAAGTAAGCAATTCACAAGTTAATTTATCTTTCAGTCTCTTTGAGTCGAACTACGGTGTTCTGACTTCCTCATTGCACGAGAGGATACGTAGGCATAACTTAACTATTATCGAACAAAAGTCCCTGTATATTCCCCCCTCTTCCAACATTTTTCATTTAAGCCTCATAATCTTGAGCTTTTCACTCTTTCTTTACACTGACACTTCTCTTATACACTTCACATTTCCTTTGCACTGGCACTTGTATTCTTTTCCAGCTTTTGCACAAAAATAGCACTGACACTACCCCTTCTAACCACAAACTTTCAAGCGTGGATCCCGTCGAGTACGACGGACAATCTGGGTGCTAATACCTTCCCAGGTTGTAACCAACCCCCTTTCCTAGTTTCTCTGGTTCGCGACCGTCTTGTCCATCTTTTCTTAGGTTTATGCAGCATTACCTTTCCTTCGGGATAAAAATGCCTAGCTGGCGACTCGTTTCAGTTCACCCTTGTGTTCTCTTCTTTGCTGACCGTTCGCGTCTGTACCCCTCTTGGCCTCGTGTCATCAGGTGGGAGCGACACAGGGCATTAAAACGAATTAAACCACATTAAAACTCTTAACTATCCTTAATTTCTTAATATATTTCCTTAATTCCCATTAACATTTCCTTAATTGTTCATAATTTAAAAAGAAAAGAAGAAAACAAAACTTAAACAAATGGGATGGAAAGAAAATATGAAAACCCCAATTCCCTTCCCTCATCCCTTCCGCCGCCGAACCCTAGTTTCACCTTCTTCTTTTTCGCCCAAACCCGAAACCACCACCACCATCGCCTTCACCCTTCATCTTTTTCTTCGCCTAAATCGCAACCCTCGCCATTTCAATCTCTTCTTCTCTCTTCGAACTCATCACTAACACCGCCTCACATCCTTTCTTCTTCTTCGTCTTCTTCTCCGAGCTCATCACCATCACACATTCCTCCCTAACAACATCATCTTCTTCTAATCAAAACCCAAACTAACCTCTTTCTTAAACCCGAAAATGGCACAACCTAATTATTCTTCTTCAACCTCAGACAAACTAACCTAACGACGTCGTAAACAAAATCCGAAACCAAAGCAATGACGGTGAAGCACACCCTATCCAACGCCAACATTACCCTAGCCTAAGCCAACATACATACAAGAGCTCAACAACTCAATCCAGAATTTCGAACGATACACTTACCTTGAATTAGAGCTTCAGCGATGGAGCCGCAAGCGTCACTTCAATGACGAGTGAAGAGAAAATCCCTCAGGTATATTTCAAGATCTTGTTCGTCTTGATGACTCCGTGACTCCTCCGTATATTCTGTGATTTCGAATTCCTGTGAACCGTATTATCGATGACGTTACTCAATGCAGGTTGATGAAGATGGGGCGGTTTTGGTGGAGGTTGTGAGTGTGCTTTGTTGCTGCTGTAGAACAGTACTGAAAGTTGCGGATTTATTCACTTACACTCTTGAACATTCCTCTTCACAGCTTCAATAATTTGTTGTTATCCTCCTGTGCTTGATGACGTTACGGTTCTTGATTTTTGCAGGTATTTGCTGAACACTCATGATGAAGATAGAAGTTGTAGGAAGTGATCCATAGAGATGGAGGGAAAGTACAGGATAATGAAAGGAAATTGAAGGGTGTGAGGGTGAAGAAGGGTGAAGATAGGAGAACTGGAGGATTGAAGAATTGAAGGAGGTAGAGGAGTAGAAGAGGCAGAATGTTGCAGAGGAAGATTGGAGGCTATGGAAGATTGAGTTCAGAATGAAGGTGAAGAAGGAATTGTGAAGAATGGTCAAAGGGAAGAAGGAGAAGATTTGCGAAAATGGCGAGGAGAATCATAAAAAGGGTGAGAGATTGGTGATGAGGAAGACTGAAAAAAAGTGAGGAAGAGGTGGAATGGTGGGTTGCAGAATGGAAAACTGAGAAAGGCCGAAAAAATGAAGCAAATGTATGGCTCTGAATTATAGCCGAGGATCAAATTCTGGAATGTTCCTCAGGTAAATTCAGTTAGAATTCTATTATAAAGTTGGTTAGAATTCAGTTGATTTCTGTAGTTTTCACTTCTGGCTTTTCTTCTGTTATGAAAAATCGGGTAGGGTGGTTATGAGTTTGTTGGAATTCAGTTAGTTATCAGTTTTGGCCTTTTTTCAATTCTGTTATTAATTTTGTGATTTCTGTTATGGTAACTCTAAGTGCATCCTCGGCCTCTTTCCTGAGCTCCACCTCATGTGCATATGCAGATTCAAACAATTTGACCTTCTGTATGGCTTCCATGGCTTCAACTTCCAACCTCCAGCAGTTTAATAGTTCTGCAATGGACTCATCTGTTGCTGCATCAGCTTCTCTTATGGTTTTAATAAGTTGACTGTTAATTCTTTCTTCCATGTCCTCTGAATGTGCATCTTGATAAGCCCCAATAGAATTTTGCGGAGAACAATAACTGCTAACACTGGAGAATTTGGATGAATTAGTGGCTTCAGTTTCTATGATTTCACCCAGATCCAAGCTTCTAAGTCCAGAACATACTATAGTTCTAGCAGAATTTGATTGAAGATATTCCGAATGGGGTAATTCGTTAATACCATTTTGAGAAGATCTAAATCTCAGGCTTTCTGTTAGGAATCTGTTGATTTCTGTTAGGAATTTAGTAATGATTTTTTTGATTTCTGTTGGTTAGTTGTGAAGTTTATTGAAACTGTTTTTTTTTGTGATATGTAGGATTGAAGTGGAAATGTGGTTCTTGCTGAAGATTAATTGAGAGATAGCATGGAGGTTTTATGAAGTTCTTCAAAATTGAAATTTTCACTGAGTTTACACTGACTCTGAATTCTGAGTTTTTTCTTTTAATATCACTGAGTTGTTTTTCTTTTTCTTTAATATGTAGATGATTTTCCTTTTCTGAGATGCAGGTTGTTGTAGCAAGTACGATATATCAGCTGCAACAAGACAATTGGCTTCTCTCATCCACTCCAGATTGCATGAATCAACAATCAAATCCTTGTAGCCAAACATTCTTCCTCTCTCGCAAGTCATCACATTATAATTTCCAACTAACCGAGCTTTTTCTGATGAATTTGCCATGACAGAAAAAACGCAGAATTGGCTCTTCTCGATATTGACAATCTTCCCAGTTTTGGCTGCTGCAACTAGAAGATCTGCTTGGCGGCATAAGAATGCTGGAACCTGAATGATATCTGCAACTCCGCCAACTGGTCCACACTGGCTGGCCTTACGCACATCCGTCATCGCAGGGAGGTTACAAGCTACTTTGACCTGCTCAAGTATCTTTAATCCCTCAACTCCTGATTCAATCATATTGGAATCTGCTGACAGGAAGAACGAGTCTGCAGCTTTGAGCTGGTTACACAGCAAAACCGAAGGATCCATTTTTTTGCAAAAACGAAGTCTGCAAGAAAAACACTTAGAATTTGGTTGATTGATGATGATGAATGAATTTTTCTGCTGTGTTTTTTTTCATACTGGTTCTTTGAAGTTGATCCAATGTAATTGAAAAGAATTCATATTTTCATATTGTTGCTCCCACCTGATGACACAGGGCCAAGAGGGATACAGACGCGAACGGTCGGCGAAAAGGAGAACATGAAGATGAACTGAAAAGAGTCGCCAGCTAGGCATTTTTATCCCGAAGGAAAGGTAATGCTGCATAAACCTGGGAAAAGATGGATAAGACGGTCGCGAACCAGAGAAACTGAGGAATGGGGTTGGTTACAACCTGGGAAGGTATTAGCACCCAGATTGTCCGTCGTACTCGACGGGATCCACGCTTGAAAGTTTGTGTTTAAAAGGGTAGTGTCAGTGCTATTTGTGTGCAAGAGCTGGAAAAGAATGTACAAGTGTCAGTGCAAAAGAAATGTGAAGTGAATAAAAGGATTGTTAGTGCAAGAAGAGAATGCAATTCTCAAGACAATGAGGCTGAAAGAATAATGCTGGAAGAGGGGGGAATATACAGAGACTTTTGTTCGATAACTGTTAAGTTATGCCTACGTATCCTCCCGTGCAATGAGGAAGTCAGAACACCGTAGTTCGACTCAAAGAGACTGAAAAATAAATTGACTTGTGAACTGCTTACTTGCCTATGCTCAAATGTATGACCTGTCTGGCTCAGGTGCAAACTGTCTCGCATTAGACGGGAGAAGCAAGTTCTCGTTTATGAGTGAATGAGGTGAGAAAGGAATCCCGAAGGAGACGATTATTGTTTGTTTTTGTGTTTTCAATCTTTTATTGCTTTTTGTATTTGTCATAAGAAAATGAGCTTAAGCCTAAACCAAGGTTTAGTAAACTCATCACATCCTCCCTCTGATTAGGGGGAATGAGAATACCTTAAGTATGAAGTAAATACCTCACACATTATCACCATGATGTAGGATTAATATCATTAACCTACTTGTAATTATTAAGATGTTTTTTGGAATTTTTGTTTATTGTTAAGCAATGAATTTAAGCCATAATCAGGGATTTAATGGACCCATTACACTATCCTAATAGAAGGGTAATAGATGAGAACATTTAAGCTGAGGAAGGCTCCTCAACTTAATCCATTGTTAGGGATTAACCTCATGACAAAACAAAGCCTTTATGAGAGTGGATTTTAGTTAATGGTAGGATTAAGAAGTGGATTTTATGGTTGTAAGACAAACTTGAGGGGGACTTGTCCATTAACACTAGGGTTAGTCTTTTCTTAACCAATTAAGGAAGAATTAGAACCCTAATGCAAGGCCCAAGTTACAAGCTTGATGTCTTAGTGATTATTAAAGTGGATTGATTAAAGGATTTAAACACATTAAGGGTTTAACACTTAGGATTAAAGTTATAGACTTCATCCTAAGAGAAGGTTGCATGCTTAACCCTAATCACAAAGCCTTAAAACCTTTAAGGTTTAGTTCTTGATTAAAAGATGAGAAGAGAAGACACAAAGATGACACAAAGGTAAAACTAATGGGGGGACTAATTAAACCCTAATTGTGATCATGCTTAGGTGTTACTAGGGTTTATGAGGTTTGCAAGAAGATCTTCAAGGAAAAGCCACCAAGGAAGAAGAAAGATGGGAAGAAAAGAAGCAGGAAGGAAGCAAGACAACTTACTTCACTTAAGAAGATAAGTTGCTTGAAGAAAGAAAGTAAGGAGAGAACATGAATGAGCAAGCTCACTCTAATACACAATTAAAATGCAGCAATGATGCATAAGAGGGATGAGAAGAGATTGTGAGAAGTGAAGGCAAATTCACTTCTCAAAGACTTACCACCTGAAAAGTTAGCAAAAGAAAATGAATTGAATGAAGATGAAATGAAATGCAAAGATGAAATCCAAAGTCAGAAGCATGTTCATGATGCTAATGATGCAAAGATATGACAAAAATGTATGTCATGAGATGGGGATGATCATGCAAAGGATGGGAATGCAAATGAGACATGTAAGGAGCATGAAAGTTCATGAATGCATATGACATGAAATGAAAGCAAAACATGGAAAATGGATGATGCAATGATCAAACATGATTTCAATATGTTTTAAGATGTCTTTTATATCATGTGGATGCACAAAATGTCATGGCAAAGTGTGATCAAAACCAAAAAGAAATTTGTGTTGTGAGTTTGTAAATGTTTCTAAATGTTTGAAAATGTTCTCTGAATTTTTTTGGGATTTTTAAATACCTAAATGTATTTTTAATTAATTAATTTCCATTAACTAATTAAAAATTATCATTTAAATGGTTTAAAAATATTTTTTAATGCAAAAAATAAAAATAAAAATATTTTTGGGTTCTGAAAATTAATAAGAGATTTAATAAAAAATTTCAGAATTTTTGAAGTCTTTTTACTATTTTTAATAAAATGCACAAATTAAATGGAAATAAAATGAAATAAAAATAATAAAATGGGAAGTATGCGCAAAGGAAGGCTGAGATTCATGCTGGGCTTTAAACGTTTGACTGCGCGCCAGATCCAAGGGACACAATTCAAACCTAGTTAATTTCATTTAATTAAATTAATTAGGGCTTAATGAGATCATCCAGGCCATTGGTTCACATGCGGGAAGCTTCATCCTACGCTCCAGATTTAAACTCACCCCTAAACCCTAATTAAGCATTAATGACTTTCAGGTGGCCGGAAATGACCTCCGGTCATCTTCTCCGGCCACCCCTCACCTAAGAATTTCCTAAAACGCTCCCTAGGTCATTTCTGGAGCTTTAAAGCTCCAGATTTGTTCCTCTCAACTTCCTAAAATCATCCCTAACCTCAAACTTCATTTATTTTTAACCATTAACATGAATTGAAGCCAAGAACAAAAACTGCAAAAATTTCAAACAAGCCATACACTCTCAATTCTTCATCATTTTCAAAAGTAAAAGGTTCATTGCACTCAGGGAATCAAACTTAACCAATTGAGAACTTAAAATAAAGCTTCTGGAAAAATAATTTCGTACGGCTACCTGAGGTGAAGCTTTCAACCCTAGAGCTTTCAGGCTGCTTTCTTGATTCCAAATGCCTCCAATGAACTTCTTAAAGAAGCTTTGATGCTTGGTTGGAGTGTTTTGTGGCTAGTTTGTGAGTTTGATACAGTTCAATTCAAAGGGGGAGGGAAATCGTGTTTTTGATATGGTGGTTTTTAGGGCAAAATGATGGGTAGGAAATGATCAGTGGTTGATGGTGAGTTGTTCTATGAAGTTTGTTTGGATGTTTGTAGCTTGTGTGATGAGTTTCGAAGGAAAATGAAAAGGGGGAAGTTTTGGTGAATGCTGACTTGTGGGAGGATTCAGGTTCCAAGCTTATGTGAAATGCTTTGTCTTTGGTACACATATCAAGTCTTGATAGGTCAGAGAGTTGTTGGTGGCCTATGCTGATTGGTATGGTTCAATATGAGAGAAGTCAACTTTTGTGTAAGTGAAGGCGTGGGCTGGTTTAGGCATGGTACAAGGGTATGGCTCGAGTCAGCTAGCTTCGAGGAGATCCATGGAAGTCATATTTTGTAGCTGGCACAAGTGGCTGAAGAGATTTGATCCATTTTGCAATTTTGAAGAATTTTGGCCCCTTTTGAATTACTTGAAATTCAAGGCATGGAATGAAATTATTCAAAGCTCAAATCTGATCTTTAGAGGTCACATGAGGATGTTGTGAAGTATTTGTGCATATTTGAAGCCTTTAGAATGCCTTATCATACCATTTTGCAAACTGCCTCTTTGGTGCAAAAGTGAATTTTATGTGATTTTTCCCAACTTTGGAAAGCCATAAATTGAGTTCCAAAATGAATTAGATCTTGTTCTTGTACTTTTTGAAAAGGTAATGATCCAATCTACAACTTTCATGACCAAGAATTTTCCATTTGAAGCATTTTTGGTTGAGAAAGAGGAGGTTGAAAAACATTCCCAAAATGGAAAGTTTACATTACAAATCATTTCCATATTTGGCAACTTTTGGTATAGCCCACTTTTCTTCAAATTTGTGAAATTCTAAGAACTTCAATGATCAAATAAAGACCATATAACTTCATTTTGATGAAAAATCCACTTTAGTCCCATGTTGGAGGACCTCAGATGCCCTGATTTGGTTCTGACTTGCTCAAGAAGTTACCCAGTGATCAGATGACTTCCACAATGAATTTTTCCATCAAACTTGGTATACATGATCCTTATATCATATAGAGACCAATAGAAACAAGAATGACCAAAAAATTGGAGTTATGGCTTTTGAAACCAAAACCCTAATTTTAGGTCATCTGTGTAGTTAAACCTGGCTCTGCTTCCATGCCTTGCCAGCTCTTGTGATTTTCTGACTTTCTTGATCTTGGGAGGATATAATATGATGTTTGAACATACATGGACCCTCTTGAGATGATTTATGACCTTTGGAGTGGCTCAGATAGCTCATGGGTTGCTCAGATCACAAACCCTAGGTGCATATGACTTTGAACTAATGCAGTGAAGTAAAAATGCAATATGAGATGGTATGATTGAACTTATGCAAATGAAAAGATCACAAGCCATGGTGTGAACTTAGTGAGGGAAAATTTGGGGTGTTTACAGCTGCCCCTATTCAAAAATGAGTTAGCTGTGCAGGATGTAAGCGACGGCTTAACAGGCAAACAAGATAACTTGTGGTTGAATACCAAAGACAGTCCAAAATTTGCACTCACTGGGTGCAAAGAAGAAAAGGGATATATATTGTAAAAGGAAGTAAAGTATGATTATAAAGAGCGGGCGATGGAGGACGACCATCGAGCAGGGGACGACTGCTGGGAATAAAGCAATGACGGGGACGACCGACATGCTGGGGAGATGAAGAGATTATGATGGGGACGACCATCAAACAAAGAAACAAGATTCTATGGGGATCAAAGGTAAAGTCAATTATGGAGACGACCATCAGGCTCAAGGGATAAGTAAAATAATGATGAGGGACGGTCATCAGAGGTGAAGGACGTTCACCTAGCAGGGTACGGCTGCCGAAAGTATCACCACATAGAACGAATGCCGGATAGAAAAGTTCGACGATGGGGACAGCCATCGGATAAGCATGATGAAGGATGATCACCTAGCAGGGTACGGATGCTCTCGGGGTTTATCATGACATAGGACGAATGTCAGATAACAAGATCAACGATGGGGACGACCATCAGATAAAAATGATGAAGGACGATCATCGGAAGGTGAAGGACGATCACCTAGCAGGGGACGGCTGCTAAAATATCACGACATAGGACGAATGTTGGATAGAAAAAGGTTCCAATAATGGAGACTCCACTGGGAGAGTGATGAGGGACAATCATCAAAAGGTGAAGGACGATCACCTGGCAGGGTACGGCTGCCGAAAGTATCATGACATAGGACGAATGTCCGATAGAAAAGAAATTTTGCTCTTTACTAGGGATTCGTTGGGGACTCTTCTGGGGAATGGTAGGCACAAACGAGTGTCTACATTCAAGAAATGAAGGGTACCAGTGTTTGACGCTGTGTATAGATTAAAGATGCGGACAAGCATCCTTAAGACTATGATACGGACGAGTATCGGTAGAAACAACTGCTGACGCATGTTCAGAGATGATGATACAGACGAGTATCAACTGGTTAACAAAGAACACGGACGAGTGTTGAATCTGAGGATAGATAAATGATGTATACAAGATACGGACGAGTATCTGTATGAGTAAAAAGTAAGCATGAGTGAGACACCGACAAGTGTTCAATGATATGACACAGATGAGTATCATAAGAGAAAGTGTATAAGTAACGAACTTATGAGTGTAAACGATATTCTGAAGATCTGTGGGGATAAGATGATATGGACGGATGTCGAAAGAGGTATATTATAAACAAGTGTTTGGTTTACAATAAGTGTTTGGCCAACCATGCTGGGGAGTGGTGACACGGACGAGTGTCAAAAGAGTGTATAGATATTTGTTTGTGGTTTATATCTGCAGGGGAATATATGACACGGACGAGTGTCGAGTGAGTATATATTAATATGTATTTGTGAGTGCAAAGGGGACGCTTTGGCTTTCTGTTGGGACTGTGAGTTTTTTATATACATTGCTGACGGAACGTTGGTATATACAGGTGTTTGATTCAAATCATGGCTTGTGGTTATGCAATATGTTTGATTTTTGTCGTAATGCTCCGCATTAGACGGAATGCTACGCTCTGAGGGGAAATATGATGTAAATGCTACGATTATGCAAAGATACCGATCCGGGATTCGGATCCCGTTGCTGTTGTGGAGATCTCCGGATGATCTGCTTGAAAGGATGTCACAGCTGGGGATGAGATCATTGGTAGATCTGATATATTGCTCTGCTTGGGGAAATAGGTCACTGATAGACCTATTTTGGTAATGAGGAGCCCAACTGGGGACGCGGAAACTTTCGTCACTTTGTTGTGAGGGAAATTCATACCTTGCTCTTCTGGGAGAGGCTGGAGCTCTACGGGGAGATGGTTCCCTGTCTAGTACTCGGCCGGGGAAGAGAAAAGATCACTGAACGATCTTTCTGGAGATTTCTGTGAGGATCTTGCTGAGGATGATGAACTCAGTTGGGGAAATGAGCCCCTTCTGATGCTGCTCTAGAGAAAGTGCTGGGGAAATGATGCCTGACAGTTCTGATGGGGGAGAAAGCATCTTTGACGTTGTTTGGAAGATATGCTGAGGAAATAATGATTTGGCAGCTTGCTGGAGAATGTTTCATGCCCCATGTTGCGCTTTGAAAACCTGCAATCCTGTTATGACAAAGAAACGTACAAAATCCCCGAGTCATCCCTTACCGGATTTCATCATAGAAGTTTAGACACTCCCGGGAGTAAGTAATAAATTTCCTGCAAGCATGTGATTAAGAAGGCACATTTATTTTTATGCAACCATTATATCAAGCATATCGGATATTTTTGCAAATGGAATAAAATGTACAATACGAAGTGTGACTGAAAATCTGATTTTATTAATTGGTGTGCCCTGAATCGGCAAATACAGTTAGAGAAACAGATCCCCTGAAATGAGGAGATTGTTACAAATTGAGAAACAAAAAGGTGCTGGCAATGCTGACGACGCTTTAGTGAGCTTCCCTTTTGCTAAGACTTGTATGACATTGACGCTCTTCTCATCTTGTTTTCTGAAGAAGGCTGATTCTGACCGATGCTTGAACCTTTCAAAGCTTGCCATGTTGTGGGTGATACAGACGAATTTAGAATGCAGTTGTTCGCTTATTCCCTTATTTTTCATGGATCGCCCTTTTGGGTTTTCAATCCACCGGGATACCCATTTTTTGCCTGAGCTGTCTAACGCGGCTTTTCAGCTCAGCGGGTGTACACATTTTTTTATTATTTTCCCTTATTTTTGCCCGAGTCTTTTTTATTCTATTTTTGACTCGCTGGGATGCCCTATTTTTTCCTGGACTTACATTCTGTTTTTATGTCCAGCGGGTCATTTATGCGAAGTATTTTTTAACTACATCTGAATTCACAGGGGATAAGAAATCTTCACCATCCATAGTAGTGAGCATCAGTGCTCCACCAGAGAAAACTTTCTTTACTATGAATGGACCATCGTAGTTCGGCGTCCCCTTGCCCCTGTGGTCTGTATGAGGAGGAAGGAGTCTTTTCAGCACAAGATCTCCTACTTGGTATTCCCGAAGCCTAACTTTCTGATCGAAGGCTTTCTTCATTCTCTTCTGATACAGCCGCCCATGATAGATTGCAGCTAATCTCTTTTCTTCGATCAGATTCAGTTGTTCGTACCGAAAACGGACCCATTCTGCTTCATTCAATTTGACATCCATCAGTACCCGTAGGGAGGGTAATTCAACTTCAACAGGTAGGACTGCCTCCATACTATACACAAGCTAATACGGTGTTGCCCCAGTGGATGTTCTGATTGAGGTACGTACCCATGCAAGGAAAATGGTAGCATTTCGTGCCAGTCTTTGTATGTGACCACCATCTTTTGCACAATCTTCTTGATATTCTTGTTAGTTGCCTCAACAACACCATTCATCTTTGTCCTGTAAGGAGAAGAATTGTGGTGTTGGATTTTGAAGTCCTGGCACAGTTCTGCTATCATTTTGTTGTTCAAGTTGGAACCATTATCAGTAATGATTCGCTCGGGCACTCTATACTAACACATGATGTCTCTCTTCAGGAATCGGGCTACCACTTGCCTGGTGACATTTGCATATGATGCTACTTCAATCCACTTGGTAAAATAGTCGATGGCTACCAGGATGAATCTGTGGCCATTTGAAGTGGTCGGTTCAATCTTGCCAATCATGTCAATGCCCCACATGGCAAAGGGCCAGGGTGAAGACATCACGTTCAAAGGATTCGGAGGCACATGCACTTTATCTGCATAAATCTGGCATTTGTGGCATTTCCTGGCGTAAGCACAACAGTCTGCATCCATTGTGATCCAGTAGTAGCCTGATCTCAACAATTTCTTAACCATTGCATGTCCTCCGGCATGGGTACCGAAAGATCCTTCATGCACCTCGTGCATCAACAAGTCTGCCTCTGTCTTATCAACATATCTGAGAAGTACCATATCAAAGTTTCTCTTGTACATGGAACCATCGGTATTCAGGAAGAAACTACCAGCTAGCCTTCTTAATGTCTTCTTATCATTGGAAGATGCCCCAGGTGGGTATGTCTGATCCTCCAAGAAGCATTTGATGTCATAGAACCAAGGCTTATCATCTTTAGCAATGTCTACTGAGAATACGTACGCTGGTCTGTCAAGTCTGGACACTGAAATCTGAGGTACAAAGTTGGCAGCTTGAACTTTGATCATGGAAGAAATGGTAGCCAGAGCGTATGCAAACTGATTTTCATCTCGAGGGATATACTCAAGCTTAACTGTAGTGAAGAAGGTCAGTAATCTCCTCGTGTAATCCCGGTAAGGTATCAGATGCTCCTGGTGAGTATACCACTTTCCGTTGGTTTGATTGATTACCAGAGCTGAATCTCCGAATACAGTTAAATTCTTGATCCTGAGGTTAATGGCCTCCTCAAGACCCATGATACAGGCTTCGTATTCAACTTCGTTGTTAGTGCAGTTAAAAGTGAGTTTTGCCGAGAAAGGCAGGTGAACCCCTTTAGGTGTAATAAGTACTGCACCAACACCACGACCATTCATATTAACAGCCCCGCCAAACATCATAGTCCATTCTTCTTCTGGGTCAGGCCCTTTAGTGTGAATAGGCTCTTCATGATCTTTTGCTTTTATGAACATGATGTCTTCATCAAGGAAATCAAATCTCATAGGCTAGTAATCATCAATGGGTTGCTCAGCAAGATAATCAGACAATACACTGCCTTTGATGGCTTTCTGAGATGTGTACTGAATGTCGTATTCCGTGAGAATCATTTTCCATCTTGCGACCCGTCCGGTAAGTGTTGGCTTCTCAAATATATACTTGATTGGATCCATCTTTGAGATCAATAAGGTAGTGTGGGTCAACATATAATGTCTTAGTCGGCGAGCAGCCCATGCTAAAGCGCAACAAGTTTTCTCGAGCAGTGAATAACGTTGTTCACAGTCGGTAAACTTTTTGCTTAGGTAGTATATTGCATACTCTTTTCGACCAGACTCGTCATGTTGGCCCAGCACACAACCCATTGACTCTTTTAATACTGTCAAGTACATTATTAGAGGTCTTCCTTCGACTGGAGGCATGAGGATTGGAGAATCCTGTAAGTATTCTTTGATTTTGTCAAAAGCCCTTTGGCAGTCTTCGTTCCACCTGACCGTCTGTTCTTTTCTTAACAACTTTAACAAAGGCTCATAGGTTGCTGTAAGGTGAGATATGAACCTTGAAATGTAGTTCAATCTACCTAGAAACCCTCGAACTTCTTTTTCAATTTTTGGTGCAGGCATCTCTTGGATGGCTTTGACTTTATCAGGGTCAACTTCAATCCCTTTCTCGCTTACGATAAATCCCAGCAGCTTACCGGATCGCACCCCAAATGTGCATTTATTGGGGTTTAGCTTCAATTGGTACTTCCTCAGACGCTTAAATAGTTTCAACAGATTTACCAGGTGGTCTTCTTTTGTGAGGGACTTGGCAATCATGTCATCCACATAACATTCAATTTCTTTGTGGATCATGTCATGGAATAACGTTACCATAGCCCGTTGATAAGTGGCACCAGCATTCTTTAGTCCGAATGGCATTACTTTATAACAGAATGTGTCCCAGGGTGTGATGAAAGTTGTCTTCTCCATATCTTCAAGCGGCATCTTGATCTGATTATATCCTAAAAATCCATCCATGAAGGAGAATACCGAGAACTGAGCCGTATTGTCGACCAATACATCAATGTGAGGTAATGGGAAATCATCTTTCGGGCTAGCTCTGTTCAGATCCCGGTAATCCACACACATCCGTACTTTGCCATCCTTCTTCGGCACTGGTACAATGTTAGCAACCCACGGCGGGTAACTAGTTACAACAAGGAAACTGGCGTCTCACTGTTTTTGTACCTCCCCTTTTATCTTCATGGCCATATCTGGACGAGTACGACGCAGTTTTTGTTTTACTGAAGGACAGTCTTCTTTTAGAGGCAGCTTGTGCACAACAATGTCGGTATCCAGACCTGGCATATCCTGATAAGACCAAGCCAAAACATCCACATACTCCCGAAGCATCAACGTTGCTGTTTCACTGAATCTTGCAGACGGGCCCCGATCTTAACTTCTTTCAAGTCTTCTTCTGTACCAAGATTAATCGTCTGAACTTCCTCCTGATGAGGAGTGATAACCTTCTCCTCTTGTCTCAACAACCTGGCTAGTTCCTCAGGTAGCTCATAATCTTCTTCAACCCCTTCATCGGTTTGATTAATCGGATTATCAAAGTCATACGAAGTCATAGCGGTGTTGTTGTCGGTGCAGTCTGGAGGGCACTCTCTGCAAGGGTTTAGATTGGTTCGTTTTAGTGATCGGTTTTATCTTGCTTAGAAAAAAGTAAAAAATGAAGTTATTATTTTGAAAAACATTGCCATTTTATTTTTTGTACAAAAAATAAAGAATGAAAAACAGTGAGCGGAAAAGAAAAGACTCATTTGCAAAAGATGTCCTGATATCCATTAATTGATCGTTTGCACAAAATACAAGATGGCCCGATTACAAAATGAGCCCTGACATCTTGGGCAAGTTGCAGGACTTGATGCATGCTTAAAGACAGGAAATAATAATTACTCTGCAGGAGTAACTCTTATAATTTCCTGGGATGACCAGTTTGAGACTTGGTTCCCCGGGATTCTTGGACATATCCAACTTTCTAGGTTGCGTTCATCTTCTGACTCATCTTCCAAACTATTTACAGCATCCGGGGTGAGCATCCCCCCGCTGACAAACTTGGGCTCCATTGCAGCCTCTGGTTGATCTTGTCGAGTTGGTCTGTAACCCAACCCAAATCGGTCTTCTTTCTTTTCAACTGGAAGCAGCTTGCCCTAGCCTTGAGCGGTACCCTCTTCAACAACCTTTCGGGCCTGCTGATATGATGTGATGGAAGTTCCAGACACATCAAATGCTTCATTAATATTAAGGGCTTCAAACCCTTGACTCATGGTCTCATGGATCTCCCCATCCATTTCTATGTACTTATACGTAGCCAGCTAGCTAACAAAGATGTCCTCCTCCCCACAGATGGTGATGATTTGGCCTTCCCACTCGAATTTTAACTTCTGGTGAAGGGTAGACATAACAGCGCAAGCGGCGTGGATCCAGGGTCTACCCAACAGACAGCTGTAGGCCGGCTGTATGTCCATCACAAAGAAGGTAGTTTTAAAGGTCTGCGGGCCAATCATCACAGGCAGATCAATCTCCCCAAGCACTGATCTTTTAGAGCCGTCAAATGCTCTCACCACCAAATTACTCGGGCGCAATGCCAAGCCATCATACTCCAGCTTCACTAAGGCTTTCTTTGGTAGAACATTGAGTGACGACCCAGTGTCTACCAGTACATGAGACAGAACAACACCCTTGCATTCCAAGGTGTTATGCAAAGCCTTGTTATGGTTACGCCCCTCCATTGTTAAATCAGCGTTTGTAAAGCCCAGTCCATGACTGGTGTTGACATTTGCAACCACAGTTTCTAACTGATTAACCATAATATCCTCCGGCACGTATGCTGCGTGCATGACCTTCAACAATGCATTCCTGTGAGCTTCAGAACACATTAATAGTGATAATATGGAGATCTTGGAAGGTGTTTGGTGAAGCTGATCCACCACCTTGTAATCACTCCTTTTTATGATCCTCATGAACTCGTCTACATCTTGTTCAAAAGATGTCTTCTGAGTGTCTTTGGCAGTTGGCTCTTCAGATACCACATTCTTTCCTTTTGCCTTGGCAGCAGCTTCTGCTTCAGCATTAGGTCTTTGTGTTTATGAGGCAAAAAGGTGTCCGCTTCTAGTGAAGCCTCCGCCTCCCCCAACATTGTCAATTTATGGTGAAGAGGTTGATGAGTCCAGAGTGATTTTCTCCCCATTGCAGTAGAGATCAGAGCCGTAGTGCCAGGGTATGGCATTACTGCTTTCATAAGGAACAGGCCCAGGTACCGTAATGGTAACTGGGCTGATTGCTGCAGATGAGGGTACTGTAATGGTGTGCGGATCATAGTAAATAGTGATCAAAGATCTGGCAGGAGGTGCCACAGTTTGTTGTTGGAAATTTTTGTCGGGAGGAACATTTGATGGGTCATAGTAGATTGTAACTGTTGAGATATCTTCGTTAATTTTTGCTGGCGTTGTAGAAGATTCTATTGATAAAATGGATGCTGATGTTGTAGAAGAAACAATTGTTGAATTTTGACTTGTTGAAGTGATGGACGGAGTAATTACTGGTGTTGTTGATGAATCAGTAGGAATGATTGTTGTTGCTGCTGTAGGAAAAACTGTTGAAGAAAGAATTGTTGGTGTTGTAGGTGGATCCATTGTTGTTGGAACAAGAGTTGCTGAAGGTGCCATTGACGTAATTTATAAGATTCCATCTTTGAGGAGGCCATCTATGCCAATCCTTAGCTTCTCACAACCATTACTAGCTGTCTTACATAATTCACAGCAGGCCCCACAGCCTAGGAACACTTGGCATCTTAAAAGTTGAACTTTGACTTCTGCCAGTGGTGTTTGAATTTGTGCAACATTATCAATTAGTGTAGATGGTTGGTCCTCTTCAATGTCATTAATCCTAGGCCCACCATGATTAGGCATAGGATTTCTGTTAATGTTTGAAGGAGGTGCGAAATTGAGAGCTTTGGAATCGACAAAATCCTGAACCTTCATCTGTAAGGCTCTGCATTTCTCAGTATTGTGACCAGGTGCGTTGGAGTGAAAGGCACACCTGGCATTGACATCATAATTCTTTGGGAGGTTGAGAGGATCTGGTGGTGCTAACGTCCTTAACTCAACCAGGTTGAGCTTCAGGAGTTGTGGCAATAAAGCAGCATAAGGCATAGGGATAAGGTCAATTACCATATTTGCCTGGGATGGCCTCTGTTGGAAGGGATGCTGTTGTTGGTTACTATTATTGTTGTTGTAGGTTCTTTGTTGCGGAAAATGAGATGGTTGCTGATAGTGATGATGTTGTTGTTGTTGAGGATATAATGGTTGTTGTGGAACTGGAGCTGGGATGGTAACAGCTGCTACTGACCTGTGAGAATATTGGGGCTTGCCCCTGCCTGCATGGATGTCATTAGTTTCACCCGTCCTTCGGGGTCCTGCAAAGGGTTTTCAGGGGTTGCTGGAGGAACTTGCACCATTGTCGGAGATTTTTCCCATCTTTAAGAGACTCTCAATTCTCTCACCGGCTATAACCACATCAGCAAAACTGGTAGAGGAGAAAGCAGCAAGTCTATCAATATAAGTCCCTTGCAATGTGTTCATGAACATGTCGGCCATTTATCTTTCTGGAATGGGTGGTTGGACAGCAGCAGCAAGTTGTCTCCATCTCTGAGCATAATCCCGGAAGCTCTCTCTATAAGACTGAGACATGCCCATTAGAAGAGTTCTATTGGGAGCCATGTCTAGGTTGTACTGATATTGCCGAATGAAAGCCTCGGCCAAGTCCTTCCAACATCTTATGGTGGCCCTTGTTATATGTGAATACCATTCTTTTGAAGATCCAGTCAGACTGTCCTCAAAGTAGAACATCCATTACTTCTCATCCATGGTATAAGCCTTCCCGAGAAAGATTGCAGATGAGTACGCAGACAGGAGGTACCATTATACTTCTCAAAGCATGGGGGTTTGAATTTGTGGGGAATCCCCACCCCATCTACCAGTCCTATATCCATCACGTTGAAGCCCAAAGAATTCTGAGATTCCAAAGATCTTAACTTTTCAGCAATCTCATCCAATCTTCTATCATATACCTCATCTCCAGCCCCTATAACAGTAAATTGTTCTTCTTGGGGATCCTCTTGCAGGATTCTGTCCCCAGCAGTATTACCTTGAACATTCCTCGGGATGTTGACTTCTGGATTCAGATGGGGTCCTTATTCTGGTGGGTTAATACGAGGCTTCCCCTGTTCATTGTTGCTGGTTCCCCCTGTTCCAAGATGAGGCTCCTCAGGTGTCTGTCTTTCTACCATTTCTCTCAACCTTTCTTGGCTCTGGGCTAAGCCAGTCATGACAGCCATGAATTGAGACATCTGGTTTCTCATCTCTACTCTCTCGTTTGCCATCTGATTTCTGACCTCATTCAGGTCCTGCTGTTCCTGCTCCATCTGAATGCCGGGAAGGTTGTTACGAGTCGGGTACCGGTGCGTGCGGTTGACAGGGAACACTCGGCGAAGAGCAATGTTTCCTGAGATCACAACAAAGTTAGAAACAAAAATAAATAAAAAACAAAACCTACAAAACAAAGAAAAAGTCAGTATGCAATGCAGTATGCTTATTTGTTTTCCAAGGTATCCGGTTTGGTTCTTGGTTTTGACCTTTCCAGACCTCGAGGAAGATGCTTGATGTTGTTGAGAAAAGAAGCTCAAATGAAAACAAACTAAAATATATTACAAATGATGAATAATACATAGTTTGTTTTACAATACATGCCCATGGAGGGTCAAAAATACAACCAAAGGAAAAGTACATCAACAGGAGAGAACAACAAGCAGAGAGGAATCAAACATCCAATCCATAGTCATCTTCCCTGACCTCCTTCAGGAGTGCCTCAGTCACTGGACCAGTCGGGTGCTCTGTAATGGTCCTAATGAGGAGGTTCATAGTAGAAATGGAAGTAGTCAGCTTCTTATGCCTGTCCTGGTCTTTCGATTTCTTCAATCCTGCTCTAAGCTTCAATTCTGATATCTCCCTCTGAACTTCCAACAAAGCTTCCTGCTGCTTCTTCTCATTGGCCTCCAACTGATCAATCTTATCTTGAGTCTTCTGGTCTTCTTGTGTACGGGCTTCGGTGATCCTGACCCACCTAGCCTGGCTCTCTTGCAGGTAGTTCTCAGCCCTAGCTTTCTTAATCTTGGCCTCTTTACAGGAATTCTTCAATATTTATTCCCCAGCCCTTGCTTTCCTTATGTAGTTTTCTGTCTTTTCAATTTTGGAAAGGTGCTCAACCCTGAGCTTTTCCAATCTCTCAATGTCCAGGCGACCATCACTTTTTCCCAAAGAGTCTTCTTCAAGGCCTGTGACAGCTGCTCATTCCTTTCCTTCAACTTTTCAAATTCCTCCAGGCTAACTATTGTTGTAGGTTGTACTATAGATGGTCCAGTTGTGTCTTCCAAGGTGAAAGGCATCCTGGTAAATTGATCTCTAGTACGAGACCAGTCTAAATACTGAGCTGAAATAACATTATTACATCTTCCAAGAATAGCTACCCCTTTTGTCTGAATGTTGTCCCAAGCCCAGGATGCTTGTCTGACAACAACTGAATTAGGTTGCACTTCACAATATAGGGTCTCAGCTAAATCCTGTCCTCTGGGAGGGTGAACTAAGGCATAGCCCAATTGTCTCTTAAACAATAAAGGGTTGTAGTTGATGCAACCCTTTACTCCTATCAGAGGCACATTTGGGTATTGTCCACAGCTGGTGATAATGTCCCTGCCCTTGATGCTCTGGGTGCACCATCTGATATCATCTGAAGTCAATGCAATGAACCTCTTGGCCCAATTCTTCTGCTGATGTGGGTTCAAGAAAGCATCTGATTTAGGCATGTGCCTGAGCAGCCAAGAATAAAACAAAGGAGCACAGCATCTAACCAACTTCCCCCTTTGTTTCTCATTCCTCAGATGGATGGAATAGTAAAAATCTCCTAGCAATGTAGGCACTGGGTTCTTCAGAAGAAATAAATGGATGGCATTCTTACTGACAAATTTGGGCTCATCTGCAAACAATATAGCCCCATATATGTTGAGGGTTAAGAGTGCACAGACTGCCCTCCACTCCCCCAATGAAGCCTTCAGGATGGCCTGAGAAATCAAGAAATCCAGATGTAAACCAGGGATCCCAACTTTTGTTGTCATGCTTTGCTCAATAAGGGCAGGCTCCAAGTACAATGCCCTTGCTATCTCTTCACTTCTGGGATCAGTCATCTCTGGGTTGAAAGGGATTCCCCCTCTGATAGGTACTCCAATCAACAAAGAGAACTCTTCCAACAGGGGCCCAATCTGAAAGTCTGGAAAGGTGAAGCATCTCAGTGGAGGGTCATAGAACTGCAAGCATGTGTGGATCATGCTTCTCTGAGAAGAATCAAGATCCATAACCATGTCCAAGATACCCCCATAGTGCTCTCTAAACAGAGGAATGTGGTCAGGTGTGATAAGTGACCGGACCTGCTTGATACCAGTCAACACATGCTCAAAAAAGTGATAAGATATGTTGCTCTTCCTGGGAGTAGCCATGAGTGATGCTGAAGAAACTGAAGACAAATGCTGATGAAGATCACAAACTGAAGCTGGAAATAAATCTCTGACAGACTGATGCTGGTGGTGATGGAGATGACTGAAGCAGATAACTGATGAAGACAGCTGAAGCAGAGGTCTATGCAGAAGAAGGGGTCAAAACCAAAACCAAGATACAATGAGGTGGATACCCTAAAAAGCAAATAAACAAATGTCAAATGATGCAATGATGATATATGCAAATGATATGCAAGGGTTTACGATCAAGAGTTGGATCTGATTATCTGTCTTGATATAAAGTCCATATATGTTCAAAGGTCCGGATGGAGGCTCAGAAATCCAGTAACCAGGGTGGGGGACTCAAATAAAGAGTCACATGTGCAGGGTTAATCACAAGAACTGTCCAAAGTGGAGTACTCTTAAACAAAACAGTAATAGGGTATGATGTGGCCAAGGGTTCCTGCAAACCTGTAAACACCCAACCCTCTCACATGTAATGTTCTAGAACAAGGATCCTCAAACTTGGATCAGTTATGAGAAGTGTAAACACTTCTAACCCGGAGGTACAGTGTTTACAATAACCATAAAGGATCCTCCTCTTATTCACCCCAGATTCTGAAGGTCATAATAAAGGTCATCCAGACTTAGCAGGCTTTTCCCAAATAACCCTAGCATTACAGGAAATCTGTAGCACAGAGTTCTCAAGAAGAAACCCACATCTGAACCGTGTTTCATATTCCCGCACCAGACCGAAATGGAATGGGAAAGATCATGAACCACTCTAGCCTAGGTGTCACTCAGGTCCCAGGTATAGGACCTTAATCTCTCAATGGAACCCCACCCACCAAAGGAAACTCGGTCCAGCAATGACAGTATGATGCATATAAAAACTGTAAAGAAAACAGTAAATAAAGCTATACATAAAGCAATAAATAAAGCAAAACAAATAAACACACATAGCACATAACACCTCAGTAAACACAAATCAAACAAGTGCTAGGAGGAACCCACAAAAGGTAATGCTGCATAAACCTGGGAAAAGATGGATAAGACGGTCGCGAACCAGAGAAACTGAGGAAGGGGGTTGGTTACAACCTGGGAAGGTATTAGCACCCAGATTGTCCGTCGTACTCGACGGGATCCACGCTTGAAAGTTTGTGTTTAAAAGGGTAGTGTCAGTGCTATTTGTGTGCAAAAGCTGGAAAATAATGTACAAGTGTCAGTGCAAAAGAAATGTGAAGTAAATAAAAGGAGTGTCAGTGCAAGAAGAGAGTGCAATGCTTAAGACAATGAGGTTTAAAGAATAATGTTGGAAGAGGGGGGAATATACAGAGACTTTTGTTCGATAACTGTTAAGTTATGCCTACGTATCCTCCCGTGCAATGAGGATGTCAGAACACCGTAGTTCGACTCAAACAGACTGAAAGATAAATTGACTTGTGAATTTCTTACTTGCCTATGCTCAAGTGTATGACCTGTTTGGCTCAGGTGCAAACTGTCTCGCATTAGACGGGAGAAGCAAGTTCTCGTTTATGAGTGAATGAGGTGAGAAAAGAATCCCGGAGGAGACGATTATTGTTTGTTTTTGTGTTTTCAATCTTTTATTGCTTTTTGTATTTGTCATAAGAAAATGAGCTTAAGCCTAAACCAAGGGTTAGTAAACTCATCACATCCTCCCTCTGATTAGGGGTAATGAGAATACCTTAAGTATGAAGTAAATACCTCACACTTAATCACCATGATGTAGGATTAAGATCATTAACCTACTTGTAATTATTTAGATGTTTTTTAGAATTTTTTTAAGTGTTAAGTAATGAATTTAAGCCATAATCAGGGATTTAATGGACCTATTACACTATCCTAATAGAAGGGTAATAGATGAGAACATTTAAGCTGAAGAAGGCTCCTCAACTTAAACCATGATTAGGGATTAACCTCATGACAAAAAAAAGTCTTTATGAGAGTGGATTTTAGTTAATGGTAGGATTAAGAAGTGGATTTTATGGTTGTAAGACAAACTTGAGGGGGACTTGTCCATTAACACTAGGGTTAGTCCTTCTTAACCAATTAAGGAAGAATTAGAACCCTAATGCAAGGCCCAAGTTACAAGCTTGATGTCTTAGTGATTATTAAAGTGGATTGATTAAAGGATTTAAACACATTAAGGGTTTAACACTTAGGATAAAAGTTATACACTCCATCCTAAGAGAAGGATGCATGCATAACCCTAATCACAAAGCCTTAAAACCTTTAAGGTTTAGTTCTTGATTAAGAGATGAGAAGAGAAGACACAAAGATGACAAAAAGGTAAAACTAATGGGGGGACTAATGAAACCCTAATTGTGATCATGCTTGGGTGTTCCTAGGGTTTATGAGGTTTGCAAGAAGATCTTCAAGGAAAAGCCACCAAGGAAGAAGAAAGATGGGAAGAAAAGAAGCAGGAAGGAAGCAAGACAACTTACTTCACTTAAGAAGATAAGTTGCTTGAAGAAAGAAAGTGAGGAGGGAACATGAATGAGCAAGCTCACTCTAATACACAAGTAAAATGCAGCAATGATGCATAAGAAGGATGAGAAGAGATTGTGAGAAGTGAAGGAAAATTCACTTCTCAAAGACTTACCACCTGAAAAGTTAGCAAAAGGAAATGAATTGAATGAAGATGACATGAAATGCAAAGATGAAAGCCAAAGTCAGAAGCATGTTCATGATGATAATGATGCAAAGAGATGACAAAAATGTATGTCATGAGATGGGGATGATCATGCAAAGGATGGGAATGCAAATGAGACATGTAAGGAGCATGAAAGTTCATGAATGCATATGACATGAAATGAAAGAAAAACATGGCAAATGGATGATGCAATGATCAAACATGATTTCAATATGTTTTAAGATGTCTTTTATGTAATGTGGATGCACAAAATGTCATGGCAAGTTTATGTATGCAAGCTTATACAAGATGGATGCAAATGAGGATGCAAAATAGGGTTACATGATCATATGAAATGCATAATTCAAAAACAGAAGCAAGACATGGGATAAAAAAAATTGAAAATGGACTCAAAGGGACCCTAAACCTATACAAGTTCACTGTCCAAAGGGGAAGGTCAGAAGCTAAACCCTAAGGGACTTATGATTTTTCTATGTTTCTAGGGTTTTAAGGGTGATCCTAAAGGTAAAATGCAAAACAAATGGAAAATGAAGGATAAAAATGAAACAAAAATGTTTTTAGAAACTTGAAACTATGCATAACACAATGCCAAAAGAAACTTGAAACAAAAATGTTTTAATAAAATGCAAAATTAAATGGAAATAAAATGAAATAAAAATAATAAAATGGGAAGTATGCACAAAGGAAGGCTGAGATTCATTCTGGGCTTTAAACGTTTGACTGTGCGCCAGATCCAAGGGACACAACTCAAACCTAGTTAATTTCATTTAATTAAAATAATTAGGGCTTAATGAGATCATCCAGGCCATTGGTTCACACGCGGGAAGCTTCATCCTACGCTCCAGATTTAAACTCACCCCTAAACCCTAATTAAGCATTAATGACTTTCAGGTGGCTGGAAATGACCACCGGCCATCTTCTCCGGCCACCCCTCACCTGAGAATTTCCTAAAATGCTCCCTAGGTCATTTCTGGAGCTCTAAAGCTCCAGATTTGTTCCTCTCACCTTCTTAAACTCATCCCTAACCTCAAACTTCATTTATTTTTAACCATTAACAAGAATCGAAGCCAAGAACAAAAACTGCAAAAATTTCAAACAAGCCATACACTCTCAATTCTTCATCATTTTCAAAAGTAAAAGATTCATTGCACTCAGGGAATCAAACTTAACCAATTGAGAACTTAAAATAAAGCTTCTAGAAAAATAATTTCGTATGGCTACCTGTGGTGAAGCTTTCATCCCTGGAGCTTTCAGGCTGCTTTCTTGCTTCCAAATGCCTCCAATGAACTTCTTGAAGAAGCTTTTATGCTTGGTTGGAGTGTTTTGTGGCTAGTTTGGGAGTTTGATATAGTTCAGTTCAAAGGGGGAGGGAATTCGTGTTTTTGATATGGTGGTTTTTAGGGCAAAATGATGGGTGGGAAATGATCAGTGGTTGAT
Organism: Lathyrus aphaca; assembly: GCA_963966055.1. Lineage (NCBI taxonomy): Eukaryota > Viridiplantae > Streptophyta > Magnoliopsida > Fabales > Fabaceae > Lathyrus > Lathyrus aphaca. Next base: position 220,549,994 of record OZ014523.1, on the reverse strand, counting down.
GGTGAGTTGTTCTATGAAGTTTGTTTGGATGTTTGTAGCTTGTGTGATGAGTTTCGAAGGAAAATGCAAAGGGGGAAGTTTTGGTGAATTCTAACTTGTGGGAGGATTCAGGTTCCAAGCTTATGTGAAATGGTTTTTCTTTGGTACACATATCAAGTCTTGATAGCTCAGAGAGTTGTTGGTGGCCTATGCTGATTGGTATGGTTCAATATGAGAGAAGTCAACTTTTGTGTAAGTGAAGGCGTGGGTTGGTTCAGGCATGGTACAAGGGTATGGCACGAGTCAGCTAGCTTCGAGGAGATCCATGGAAGTCATATTTTGTAGCTGGCACAAGTGGCTGAAGAGATTTGATCCATTTTGCAATTTTGAAGAATTTTGGCCCCTTTTGAATTACTTGAAATTCAAGGCATGGAATGAAATTATTCAAAGCTCAAATCTGATCTTTAGAGGTCACATGAGGATGTTGTGAAGTATTTGTGCATATTTGAAGCCTTTAGAATGCCTTATCATACCATTTTGCAAACTGCCTCTTTGGTGCAAAAGTGAATTTTATGTGATTTTTCCCAACTTTGGAAAGCCATAAATTGAGTTCCAAAATGAATTAGATCTTGTTCTTGTACTTTTTGAAAATGTAATGATCCAATCTACAACTTCCGTGACCAAGAATTTTCCATTTGAAGCATTTTTGGTTGAAAAAGAGGAGGTTGAAAAACTTTCCCAAAATGGAAAGTTTACATTACAAGTTATTTCCATATTTGGCAACTTTTGGTATAGCCCACTTTTCTTCAAATTTGTGAACTTCTAAGCACTTAAATGATCAAATAAAGACCATATAACTTCATTTTGATGAAAAATCCACTTTAGTCCCATGTTGGAGGACCTCAGATGCCCTGATTTGGTTCTGACTTGCTCAAGAAGTTACCCAATGATCAGATGACTTCCACAATGAATTTTTCCATCAAACTTGGTATACACGATCCTTATATCATATAGAGACCAATAGAAACAAGAATGACCAAAAAATTGGAGTTATGGCTTTTGAAACCAAAACCCTAATTTTAGGTCATCTGTGTAGTTAAACTTGGCTCTGCTTCCATGCCTTGCCAGCTCTTGTGATTTTCTGACTTTCTTGATCTTGGGAGGATATAATATGATGTTTGAACATACATGGACCCTCTTGAGATGATTTATGACCTTTGGAGTGGCTCAGATAGCTCATGGGTTGCTCAGATCACAAACCCTAGGTGCAGATGACTTTGAACCAATGCAGTGAAGTAAAAATGCAATATGAGATGGTATGATTGAACTTATGCAAATGAAAAGATCACAAGACATGGTGTGAACTTAGTGATGGAAAATTTGGGGTGTTTACACATATTAATGAATAATTTTCATATTATCCTAGAGATTCTGATATTATTCTCTTTTCTCCTCAACTTCCTCAATTACTTTTGGATTGAAAATTTTCTTTATGAGTCTTTTTGTGATCTCATTTTCTTGGAAAATTCGTCTGCTTTTCATTGCCTTTGGACAGCCCTGGTACCAATTCCCGTAAGCTATGGTAATGAACATCACAATTACGAGAAAACGGAATTAACGGCTTCCAACGGATTATCCAAATACTTCCATAATTTGGACTTGGCAAACCTAACACTTAGGGATTTTAGTACCAATTCCTTGTATTTTATAATGCAGTCCCTATGAATTCCGGACGCCTTTAAATGAATATGCTTAAACGAATTTGACTTGGAAACTTGCCTCTTTTGAACAAACCCTCATTTTGATGGAGCTTAGACAATGTAGTAACTTCATAAAGAAATGGATGAACTTGAATGAACTCGGGTTGTTGTAACTTGAACTTTAAATGGACCTTAAACTTTGCATGCCAAACAACTTTTAACCTCTTTCATGGTCATGAATCTAAATTAATTTCCAATAGGAATAAATTCACTTAAATTTTAATGCCAAACGACCTTGGCTCCTCTATCAATTAACCAAGCAAACCCCACAGCAATCCTGATCCAAAATAAATCCAATAGGCAAAACATTACGCTCCAAAAGGATATCCACACCATTGTATCTCTCGTTACGATATGTGCCTTGAAATTCACTAATTGGGCGACGAATTACTTTAGAACGAATGCCCTGAGGAAACTTTGAAGGTGAATACGTAACCAAAGCAACAAGCCTGTCCAAGCAAACCTTTGTCATAACATCTTAAATCTCGACCTTTATTGAAGCTCTAGTATCCATGATAAGTTGTATTTCGAGACGACGTTCACGACAGTAAAATTCATCCTTGGTCTCAACCTTGAGTGTAATGGTTATATAAATCACCTCTGAATAGGAAACTCAAACCATAAGGATATGCCTCGATCACATGCCTTATGAAACAATGAAATGCACTAATATGCGGTTAATGAATTAGTGAGAAATGCAGATGAATACGAAATGATAAGCCAGTAAAGGTAAATAAATATGAGGACAAATTTTGAGGTATTACACCAAGGACGAGAAGCTTTGGATGTATTATTTCAAGGACAGCCTGTCCGATGGCTCACTGGAGTGGTACACGAAACTGGAAAAGAACTTTGTCTGTAACTAGAAGGAACTTGGGGAAGCCTTTCTCAAGTAGTACCAATATAACATTGGCATGGCTCCCACCCGAACTCAACTTCAGAGCCTATCTCAAAAGAACTCCGAGAGCTTTAAGGAGTACGAGCAGAGATGCTGCGAGGTCACAGCCAGAGTACAACCACCATTGCTGGAAAGAGAAATGGTGGACCTTTTCATGGATACTCTTCCTGGGCACTTTATAGAGCGGTTGGCAGGATGTTCGTCCAACAGTTTCTCTGATGTCATCCTGACTAGTGAGAGAGTTGAAAATTAGATGAAGCAAGGAAAAATCCAGAACAACAATGCCTCTACTTCCAGAACCAAGAAGTCATCTTCAAATGGGCAAAAGAGATTGTACGAAGAAGTCGGGGCAGTCTATGGTTAGCGGAAGAGAAGAAGTCAAGGTTCATGTTACCAGATAGCATCCGTGATCATCCCAAGTGCCACACGTTCGCAACAGTAAAATTGTCGCCAACATAATCCTCAATAGGGTCGTCAGCAAAGGAGAGAAAGATTTTTTGACCCTTTGCCAATGTCTCACACTGGTCTTCTTCAGCATTTTCTTCAATTGAATTTGGTTGAGTTGTGCAAGCTGTCCCCACCTCCTTTTTCACTACCGAATGGATGGGATGCCAATGCCCACTGTGATTTTCATTCTGGGGCGCCAGGGCATCATATTGATGGGTGTAAAGCTTTTCACCACACGGTGTAGGATTTAATCGACTCGAAAGCTGTCAACGTTGCACCAAATAGATAAGGGAGAAGACACTTTTCTTGATTTGAAGTCTTCTTATCAAAGTTTGTCAGAAAGGGTTAAAACAATAAAGCCAGAAGTATTCCAAATACTCTTATTTTTGGAAATGGTGCGTCTTTTCAGTGCATTTTCATCCCTATTGAGGGGAACTACGTCACTCTGATTCTTCATTGGTCAATGGATATACGTAGGCAGAAGATCGTCAGGTCTTTCCGAGCAACCTTATTGGGAAACTTCATTCCCTAGCTTTACTCCTTCTTTCAGATGTCTCATGTCAGAGTTTGAATAACTAGAAGAAGAGGTATGATTTCCATGTTGGACATGCGACCACTTACTTGAATACTACAAGTCCATGAAGAGCTACTAATCACAAGAAGCGCTCAAGACTGATTTAGTCTAGAAGGAGTCAAGTCTCCTCAACGATGGCAATGTTCAGCTTCTTTACTGCAATTTCTTTGTAATTTCTTCTGTTTGTTTAAACATTTGTATGCATGTATGAAAGTTGTTCACTTTTGAATGTTAATCATGATAAAATGCACGTGTTTTTCTGGAAGTAATTCATTTGTATTTCATTTATAATTTTGCATGTGCATTGTAATACCAATTGTTGTGCTTAAACTCGGTGAGGGAGGATGACAAAATGAAAACGCAAGAATCTCTAATTGTGTGCTTTCAAAAAAGACCCTAATGACGATGTACATGCATTGTTTCAAATCCTAAACACCAGAGATATAAGGGAGATAGACCCTCGCCAACCCATTTGAGCCTTGAAGTGGGAGTTTCTTTTCGCATGAAAAACCCTTACATTTAACCCGGGGGCAGGGTAGGTATCAGTTAGTTTGACCAAGCGCTCAAATTTCAAAAAGCGTGCACATCTGAGGATCCATTACTTTTCGTTGCACCTAATCAAGAGGTCTAAAGACCAGAAATCACAATGGTTATCCCAAACAAGAGGTCTAAAAACCAGAAACCACAATGGTTATCCCTCAACAACAAAAAAGTGAGACAGTCATGGCCCTATCAAAGCAATCAAGACAATAATGTCACAAGATTTGTTCAAAAGAGAATATAAAAAATACCCCGCTAAGTCGAAACTTGAAAACAAGTGACTTAGGCAAAAATTAGGGCATCTCGCTGGACTTCGCAATCAAAGATTCACAAAAATCAGCCCAAGCAAAAGTTAGGGATAATCAAAAGAATGCAAAAGCGAAAGACGAAAAGGATTACACAAGAAAGCTCCTCAAGCAAGAACAAAGTCGTGTGGCACGGACACAAAAGACAAAGGGATGACTGAATTCCAACAACAACCTGATTGGTGCTTAAACCGTTAGTGCAATTGGTTCCTCAACCATCACAAAACCCTTTTTGAAAGGTGAGCGCTTGTGAAAGCTAGCTGAACATGGGAATGGAGAACATCACGAAGATGGGTGGCACAAATAACCTTCGAGCCTATATCTTTTGTTTCTATATCCGTGAACCAGGCCACGATACAACCCTCAAAAGTCCTAACTAAAACAAGGTTGTTTTTTTTAGCGTACTACCACGAGACCGCGTTCCTGACTCCTATGAGTGGTGTTGAAAGATCTTTGTTAGTGTTGCATGTGCATGTTTTCTATTATTAAAAAATAATGTCATATCTTAACTAATGATTCACTCACAAAGGTTTACGACATATTTTACATTAAAACTTCAAGATTAACATGTGTTTTGCATTAGAATTTTCATTCTCAAAATAAACATATTCTGCTTGCATACATTTGTTTGGCATCATAAAAGTTCACGTTTGGAATCTCAGTCCAGAAGCTTAATCTTGCCATGTTGAGAAGTCTGAAACTTCCGAAGGTCGATCTGTTGAGATACAATTTTCCAAGAAACTTCATTGAGTAGGGACTTTCCCAACCAATTGTTGTAAGAGCCAACTAATATGGGAAATCACTTCGAGATCAAATCTCTCCAAAGTTCAGCCAAGTTGGGGCAATCACTTCGAGATTCAAATCTCTCCAGGAGTGTATAGTATGGGAGTTTTCTTCAAAGCACAGTCAGTTAGAGGTGATCACTACAAGGCTCGTATTGGGGCAGGCCACCCTTAGAGCACTAGAAGTTACTCTCATCGAAGACGGTCAATCAGAGACACCTACCCAAGGTCCAAAATACTAGGGAAGAATATCTCACAATGATATGAAGTTTTTCATGAATCCTCGCAATGAAAATTCTTTCATAGACCATGCAGTCTGGGGAAGTTATTTCGAGATCTGACGAATCTCTCCAAGAGTTTGAAGACACTGAGGCATCTCGGATGCCATGTTTTCTGTAAAATCCTCTTGAGACATTTTCTTCTAGTGGAACTTAGGTTGAGGCGAGTTGAAGATTGCAAGGGACCATTGTTCACTCATGGTCAGTAGGCAGTCGATCGGCCCAAAGGATGGAAGCAAAGCCATTACACGCATGAAGCATCGGGAAGAAGTTTTCCTCAACAGATCATTGAGCAAAATTCCTCAGCAGAGTCTCATTAGACCATCCCTTCTCCAGTAGAGCAGCTAAGAGAAGGATATTTCTCGAGTAAAAGGATATCATCATCCCTCATTCCCAGCATTAGACGCTTCATATCTTTCATCCCCAGTTGTCGCTCCCGGGATTTTCATCCTAGTACAAACGCGAACGTGCATGGAAAAGATAGAGTCGCCAGCCAGGAATTTTTATCCCGAATGAATGGGAAAGGTAATGCTGCACAAACCTAGGAAGAAGGAAAGGACAAGGTCCTGCGAACCAAAGATCTGAGTTCGGGAGTCGGTTACGACCTGGGAAGGTATTAGCACCCCAGACCGTCCGCCGTACCCGACGGGATCCACGCTTGCTTGTTTGTTTCAAAGGGTGAGAAATAAGAGTTGCTGCTGAATAAAACTGCTAACTGGAACTGGAACTGAAATGAGAAAGGGAATTGGAAAATAAAAATGGAAAGAAAGAGGGAAATGTAGGGAAAATAAAGAAGGTGCTCGAACGGGTCCTACCCCGCTGCCTACGTACCTCATCGGGAAAATGAGGATCAGAGTCGACGTAGTTCGCCTAACCAGGCGGGAACTTTGTTTGTGTTTTTTACAGTTGGAATTTTGTATGTCTATGCTCAGGTGTTGCAGGCTCGTCTGGTATGAGTACGTTTACCGTCTTGCATGTGAGACAAGTCGTCGCGAGTTCACGTTTAGAATGAATGAGATGAGTAAGAGAAGTTTCCGCAGGATAGTCGCTTATTATTTGTTTTTGTCTTTTAAGAGTTTTGTATGAATTTGGCACAAGGAAGTGAATTCAAACTCTTTTCCATGGAATGTGTATTTGCTACTACATTCCAAGATGGGATAATAGAACAAGCACACCAAGCAAGGAGAATTTATCCAAGACTTGTTTCCAAGGATTAGGGTCTAAGTTCACTAGCTTATTGAACTTATTACATGTTTTTGTAGCTTTTGTGAAGAAGTGTCTTTTATGTTTTTCTCTTTGTGAAACAACCCCTTGATGAGACTTGTACATCATGCTAGACAAGCTTACACTATTCCAAGATGGAATGAATGCAAGTTCCCCATGGAATAAGGCTATACACAAGGGATCCTTTCATGCATTTATTAAGTCTTTTTGGATTTTTGTTTGAAGATGAGAAAGAAGGACTCAAGTGGAAAAGGTCAAAGCTAATGGGGGACTAAGACACAACCCTAAGTTATCTTATAATGTACAAGTGTGGTCCTATGGTTAATGAGGTATTCTAAACTAAGGAGAAGAAAGAACAAGCTAGAATTCAACTTACTTCCTAAGGAAGTTAAGTTGAATCTAAAGAACAAAAGGGAAGCCTATGAACAAAGCACCAAGTGCTAAGGAAAACACAATTAAAATACATAAGATATAGGAATGAAGTAATTCTTACCTCAATCTTCCCCCCTACAAAACAAAAGTTAGCATGATAATGCATATTGATAGTAAAATCAAAACATAAAAGCGATTAAATACCGTAAACGTCCTAGAATGGAACTAGGGTTCAAAATAAGACGTAAGTCTAAAGGTGAAGGTACCTAAAGGTTACATGACTTCTAAAGTTAGTAGCTACATGATATAGGTTCCTAAGGATGTTAATATACCTTACAAGATCAAACTATATCAAACTATGTACAAAATGTTCACCTAAGTTCACCTAAATGCAAATTAGGGTTTAAGGATGAAGTATGAATGCATATGGCTTACAAGTGTGAATTAATACATGAAATGAACATCAAAGTCGGTAGTAAATGCTTATTAATGAGTATGAATGAACATATAATCATGGATGCAATGGTTTAGTACTATGGAGCTAGGAGAAGAAGATGTGAGAACAAATGAGCAAACATCGCATAAGATCACAAATGATGCAAGTTAAAGATGAATGGCATGTGAATATGCATGAAATGATTATGGATCACTAGCATATAAGATATTATATGCAATTAGAATGCATGGATAGACATTTATGATTTCCACATAATTCATGTTAACAATTAGAGGAGAAGAGAAGCTAGTTTAAGTTAAACATGTTCACATAAGTATGCACTTTGAAACACCAAAAAAACCAAATGAAACATGGTTCAAAAAGTGACCTATAACTGGAATTAAGAACTTATAAATGATCTATAATTAATTCCTAGAATTTACCAAAAGGTGTCTCAAGCAAATGGCATGAATGCCTTGCTAAATCCTAGGATATGGGACAAATAAGCACATAACTCAACCTATGATCTAGGTGACATGGAAAAATAGAAACAAAGGCTTAAAAAATTATAAAATTAAATCCCTGGAATATTGAAGTAAGTATCTAACATAATCTACAAGGATTTCACAAAATTATACACCAAAGTGCCAAAACAATAACTTGATGATTGAGGTAACAAGGCATGATCGCCGAAAAACATACTCCACAAAGTGGATCAAAAATGGCACCAAAAATTATTTAAAAAACGCCTAAGGAGTATCAAAATGTCACAAATTTCAGTGGTTAATCACAAACAAAAAAATAGGTCTCACACCTATTGGAAAATTTGATTTTGGTCCCTTATGTCAATATTATTCCTTTTGGGACAACTTGGAATGAAAAATCCAAATTAATTACTAAAACCAATCAAACCTGAAATCAAAAAATATGAAAAATTAATTAAGAGGATAAGGATCAGTCATGAATATTTCCAGAATTTTATCACACCCGAAACTATTTTTAATAATTGTGACGAAACGGGCAAAAAATGATGTTTTAAGGGAAAGCGAGAGGAAGTGAATTCTACAATCCGTAACCTAATCCCTATGCTCCGAAATCGATACATGTCATCAAAAATCATAAATAAATCCAGTGCCTCAGGTGGGAGGGCTCAATATGCACCTTAAGTTACATGATCCTAAGGCACATACAACTAGAATGGTGCATTAAAAGTGGAAAGTCGAAATTACTTACTTGATCGAAGTACCGATTCTTCACATAAAAGAAATCCAAATAAAACTTCAAGCAAGGTCTTGTAATCTCCATAAGAAAAATAAATACTTATCTTCCATATTAGCTTTGTGAAGATCCACCATAATCGAAACAAAAACAACGGCACAAAATATCATTTGAATCCAAAGGTATCCCACAAATAAAGTGGAATACCAACCAAACGACCGTCGTTAAGATCTTTGCGAGAACCTTGCATGAACTCAACAAATGCATTAGAAACCAAAAAGAGGTGCAACTGGAAGTTGCACCTATGCCTCACAACTCAAAATCAAGTAGAAAGATGAATATACGAGTCATGGACATGCATTGAAATTTACGTTTCAAAACGGGGCAGCACTTATGCTCTAATATAAACAACATGCAAACTCAAACCGATATCGAACAGATTTACATGCAATGAATGGAAAATGATCAACAAACATAAGTACAAGTCAAAAAAAGATCAATGCATCAAAATCGCACCAAACCGAACTTAAAAAGTCTTAAAACGGAAAAAACACGTCAAAAATCACCGACTCGGAATTGAACGAAAATCGCATGGTAACTAGGAAACGTGCCAACAGATTCAAATATGCTATCGGGTTTTGAAAATTCCACTCGAAAGTGATACTTTTTAGCCGATTTCGTCGGCTGGCAGTAGAGAAATAGCCGGAAAAAATTGTCCGAAATCGACTAAAAAGCTTACCAATGGCTCCGGAATAATCAACAAAGTCAATTTACACTATTCACATTCGCGAAAACGCGCTACAGTTAGGAGGTTATGACCAAAACATATTCTGGACACGCGACACATGAACAACATCAACAATTAAGCCTCAACCTATCCTATTTCAAATTTGCACATTGAAACAAACATGAATTTAAAAGTCAAGCACTTCAATCAATATCAAGTCACAATAATTAAGTTTCTTAAGAATTTTGTCAAACACCTAACATGCACCGATTATTCTATGTCAATTTTAACAATCATTTCCAATTATGCACAACAACAATTATTAAGATCAATTAATCAAGCCTCAATCAACAACCACATCAAGAATCAATGCACATAATCTCCACAATATTAATTCAACTTGTAAATTCAATTCAAGAAACAATGCAATAATTATTCATGAATTAAAGTTTAAGAAGCTTACCGAATGAAGAATCGACGAAGAAATTGTGAATCTGAAGAAACTGAGATGTGGTCGTGAACGGAGGATAGGGGGAGAGGCCGCGTGGCTGTCGGTAGCAGAAGATGGTGGTCGCACGGTGGTGAAGTTGACCGAAGGTGGTGGTTTGTGGTGGCTCGGCTACCGGAAGCTTGATCGAGATTGTTGTGTTCTTGAGTTCTTGATGAAGTTGTTGTTGTGTTCTTGAGAAAGAGTTTAGAGAATGAACTTTGATCCTTTAGAGAGAGTTTGTGAGAGTTTTTTGGTGTTTGTAAATTATGATTGAGGTAATGAGACAAATTGTGGGTCAAGAGAATATATAGTGGAGTGTAAAATGAAAGGCAAAAGGTAGAATTTCGACTTAAGTGAAAATAACAATATCTTCGGCAAGAAATTTCGACTCTGAGCTTTACACAACATCGTCCGCCTCTGAATCATGGTTGCAATGCAAAAATAATGAACGTCATACGATCAAAATTGAGAGCGATCGATACGTTTAAGCTGCAAGACGTCACTGAATAAGTTGTTTTTTCGGCTTATTTGGTGTCCGCTACTCGAAAATGTGACTAGGTCAACCTCTCCGAAGCATAATCTCGACTCGACTTTGTCAGCAAAGTTATAGATCTATGAGTCAGTGAACTGGTGTTAAAATTTAAGTTCAACTGGACAAACGACGAGGGAGATATGAATTTTCTCGTGAAACCACTTTCCCCCTTTTTCTTCGGTTCTGCACTTCAGTTTTATGAAATAAACCAAAACGACAATCTTTGGAGCACTGTTCGAACTCGCGTTTGTCTTTGAACTTGAAGAGGATAAAATTTTTGAACTAACACTTCAAGAACAGGTGAAATCCGATGAAAATTGACCGAGTTATGAAATTTACAAAATCTGACAGACAGTGCACTGCATCAAAGAACCTTACGGGTAATTCGCATTTTCGAGATCCTTCCGCTCGGACTTAACCCAAACTGAATTGACATAATGAAGATAACATCTAAATGGAATTTTAAGCACCGAAACGACATCAATTCGATGAACGAGCCAAGATTTATGAATTTTTTTGTGTTCAAAACTCACCGGTTCAACACTGTTTTTCACTATGTCGACTCTAAAGACTCGCACATTCTGAGATCTTCTTCAAAGAATTAGTTCTCGGCCTAAACCCAAAAGTTGGAAAGGATATCAAGACATAACTTTTGGCATATGAATCTCTCAGACATGTTGACCCAATCAGAAGTTACGAACTCTTGAATACCGCTAGCACAGTTAATCGGCGAAACCGAAATTTCAAAAACAAATAATTCCCGCCATTTTCCTTGATGAATGGCCTCCGAGCCGAACACAAAAGTTGTAGAGAATACCGAAACAGTCTAAACTATTGAGTTTCAAACCAAAATGAGTTTCCGAGCATAAGTTACAACTTTTGCAAACTGCACCATAAAACCGATATTCTGCTTAAACTCCTCTGAATCTACCGAGAACTCTTGGCTTCTTCTGAGATTCTTGTGCACGTGCCGCATGAAGAAATAAAGGCCAGTCGCAACCTGTGAAAGCTCAAATGGAGATGTATATTCATGTATGTTTATGATGCAATTTTGATATAAATGCAATGCAATGTATGAAAGGATATGCTAAATGGCATGAAAATGAGAGGGCAAATTTTGGGGTGTTACAGCTGCCCCTATTCAATCATCTGCAGACTTGAATGGATAATTGCAACAGCTTTTAGACGTTCAAGGTATGGAGGGATTGAATACTCGAATAAACCGGAAAATTTTCACTTTGTGGGTAATAAAATATGCTGGGAAGAATGTCATTCTTGAATGGCAACTCAAAAATGTGATTTTCGGATCAAACACAAAACCATCCTCGAATGGAAATGCAATGGTATACTGGCCTCAGTCGATAACCAGAAACACAAAGACTGACCTCAGACAGACTTTGTAAAAGAGACAAACTGACCTCAATCAATAAACTCAAAATGGTCTATCATCCTCGAAAGATAGCCACAACAACAAGACCAACCTCAGAAGGACTTGAAGAAAATAATGCCATCCTCGAATGACGATTCTCAAAAGATCCTCGGATCTAACACGAAAACATCTTCGAATGGAGACACAATGGTATACCGGCCTCAGTCGATAACCTAAAACACAAAGACTGACCTCAGACAGACTTTGCAAAAGAGACAAACTGACCTCAATCAATAAGCTCAAAATGGTCTATCATCCTCGAATGATAGCCACAACAACAAGACCAACCTCAGAAGGACTTGAAGAAAAGAATGCCATCCTCAAATGACGATTCTCAAAAGATCCTCGGATCTAACACGAAACCATCCTCGAATGGAGACGCAATGGTATACCGGCCTCAGTCGATAACCAGAAACACAAAGACTGGCCTCAGACAGACATTGCAAAAGAGACAAACTGACCTCAATCAATAAGCTCAAAATGGTCTATCATCCTCGAATGATAACCACAACAACGCAAACAAGACCCGCCTCATAAGGACTTGAAGAAAAGAATGCCATCCTCGAATGACGATTCTCAAAAGATCCTTGGATCTAAAACGAAACCATCCTCGAATGGAGACGCAATGGTATACCGGCCTCAGTCTATAACCAAAAACACAAAGACTGACCTCAGACAGACTTTGCAAAAGAGACAAACTGACCTCAATCAATAAGCTCAAAATGGTCTATCATCCTCGAACGATAGCCACAACAACAAGACCAACCTCAGAAGGACTTGAATAAAAGAATGCCATCCTTGAATGACAATTCTCAAAAGATCCTCGAATCTAACACGAAACCATCCTCGAATGGAGACGCAATGGTATACCGGCCTCAGTCGATAACCAGAAACTGCAATGAAAATAGGACAAGATTGAACGGGATCGTTGTGCATACACGAGAGCCCAGGCTAACAGGACCGTTGTACAAAACGAGAACCTGCGACGCGACTGTTGTACTAAACAAGACACAGAATAAGTGACAAACATTGACTTGAAAAGACAAGGATGTCTGAAAAATGATGTTGCTATCTTCTGTGCGGAGTACTTCCGGTTGAGAAGATGTTATAGGTCATTCGTAATATACCTCAAAACTGGCCCATGCTGGCATGCATATGCTTTGATTTATGGCGTAATTCTCCATGATGATGGAAATGCTACACTTTGGAGGATGCAAATGTAATGATTGTTATGCGTATGCGAATGAAAAAGGATCTCCTGACAAGGAGACTGCAAGTATCCTAGGTGGCTTGACTGGGGAGAATTGATGATCACTGCATTGATCTGGTTAATCCTGGTAAGGAGGAAACAAATCTACGGGGAATATTGTTAATGATACACCGGCTCTTGAACTAGCGCCATTACCAAAAATAAATTGGACTTTGAGATTAGAGAGCCAAGACCCTGCTGGAGATGAACTCTTCTCGAAATATGATGGGGAAGTGAAAACCTCCTGATTTGGCTGGGGAGCCAAGTGTATGACACTGCTGAGGTAGCAAATTTCTAGGGAGGACAAACATTCCTTGGACTGTTGGGGATTGCCCTTGTATTTAAGGGAAGTCTCTTTTTGGGGAGGACACCAAATTTCTGTTGCCTTGCTGAGAGAGATTTCAACTTCCACCTCTACTGGGGATGATGGAGGATGTCAATTATAAAGCTTCCTGCTGAAGATAAGAGTTTAAGTTGCCCATTGCTGGTGGTAAAAGATATGAGGCATCTCATGCTGGGGATGAGAGAATACAATCTCATGATGGGGATGAGATGGTGATGATACCATTCTGCTCGGGAAGCAACTTTCTCCTTGTCACTCCAATGGAGAAGAGATGGTCTAATGAGACTTGCTAAGGAATTCTGATCAATGAAGCCTGTTGATGAAACAACTCTTGAAGTACTGTGTTGACAATGGCTTTGCTTCCAGCCTCTGGGTTGATAGATTGCCTACTAATCATGAGTGAACAATGATCCCTTGCAATTTTCAACTCGCCATAGATTAAGGTCCATTGGAAGAAAATGTCTCAAGAGGATTTTACAGAAAACATGACATACGAAATGCCTCAATGTCTTCAAACTCTTGGAGAGATTCGTCGGATCTCGAAATAACTACCCCAAACTGCGTGGTCTATGAAAGAAATTGCCTCGCGAGTATTTATGAAAAAGCTCATATCACTGTGAGATAGTGTTTCCTAGTATTTCGAACCTTGGGATAGGTGCTTCTGATTAACCGTCTTCAGGAGAAAGTAACTTCTAGCGCTCTTGGGGTGGCCTGCCCCAGTATGAGCCTTGAAGTGATCACCTATGACTGACTGTGTTTTGAAGAAAACACCTATACCAATTGTTCTTTGAAAGATTGGATCTCGAAGTAACTGCCCCAGTTTGGTTGAAATTTGAATAATGCCTCCGCCTGATGGCTCTTTGAGAGATTTGAATCTCGAAGTGATTGCCCCAACTTGGCTGAATTTTGAAGAGATTGCTCGACATGATTTCCCCAGATTAGTTGGCTCTTACCACGACTGTTGGGAAAGTCCCTACTCAATGGAGTTTTCTTGAAAAGTTCACCTCGACAGATTGTCCTTCGGAAGTTTCAGACTTCTCAAATTGGCAAGATTAAGCTTCTGGACTGAAGTTTAGTATGTGAATTTTTATGATGCCCAACAAATATATGCAAGCAGAAAATGTTTATTCTAAGAATGAAAATTCTAATGCAACACACATGTTAATCTTGAATTTTTATTGAAAAAGATGTCGCAAACCTTTGTAAGCTAATCACTGGTTAAGATACGACATTAATTTTTTTGAATAATAGAAAGCATGCACATGCAACATCAACAAAGATCTTTCAATACCACTCATAGGAGTCAGGAACGCGGTCTCGTGGTAGTACGCTCTCAAAATAACCCTGTTTCAATTAGGACTTTTGAGGGTTGTATCATGGCCTGGTTCACGGTTATAGAAACAAAAGATATAGGCTCGAAGTTTATTTGTTCCCACCCATCTTCGTGATGTTCTCCATTCCTAAGTTCAGCTAGCTTTCACAAGCACTCACCTCTCAAAAAGGGTTTTGTGATGGTTAAGGAACTAATTACACTAACGGTTTAAGCCCCAATTAGGTTGTCGTTTGGAGTTAGTCACCCCTCTTATCTTTGGTGTCTGTGCGACACTACTTTGTTCTTGTTTAAGGATCTTTCTTGTGTAATCCTTTTTGTCTTTTGCGATTCTTTTTAAACAAATCGTGTGACACTGGTTGTCTTAATTACTTTGCGAGGGCTGTGATTGTCTCACTTCTTGTTTGTTTGAGGGATTACCTTTGTGGTTTCCGGTCTTTGGACCTATTGATTGGGATAACAATTTTGGTTTCTGGTCATTGGACCTCTTGATTTAGTACAACGAAAGGTAATGGATCCTTAGATTCGCACTCCTTTTGAAATTTGAACGCTCGGTCAAACTAACTGACGCCTACCCTGCCCCTGGGTTAAATGCAAGGGTTTTTTTATCATGCGAAAAGAAACTCCTACTTCAAGGCTCAAATGGGTTGGCGATGGTCTATCTCCCTTATATCTCTGGTGTTTAGGATTTGAAACAATGCTTGTACATTGTCAACAGGGTCTTTCTCAAAAGTACACAATTAGAGATTTTTGCGTTTTCATTTCGTCATCCTCCTTCATAGAGTTTAAGTATGACAGTTGGTATTGCAATGCACATACACAAAATCATGAGTGAATACGAATGGATTATCTCAAGAAAAACATGTGCATTTTATTATGGTTAACATTCAAAAACAAATAAGTTTCATGCATGCATACAAATGTTTAAACAAACAATATAAACTACACATGAAAATGCAGTAAAGAAGCTGAACATTGCCGTCCTTGAGGAGACTTGACTCCGTCTGGACTTATTGCTTCTGAAGATGCCCTTGCAAACTAGGATGCCAATTTGATGAGGAGATTTCGATATGTGAGCAGACCTTCTGGCATGATGACCTTTCAGTTGGTCAAATTTTGCATCTTGTACTTGAACACATCACAGTTGTCAATTGTATGCCTAAATGCCCCTGAGTGATACTTGCATCTAGCCTTCACATCATGGTGGTCATTATTGAGGAGGTTTGACTCCGTATGGACTTATTTCTCCTGGAGACTTTCAGCAGTCAGTAGTCTGGATGTTTACTCAATCAAATTCGCGACCTTGTTTTTACCTTTGTCTCTGAAAGACTTTCAATCTTAAATTAAATGGTTAGGTGCCCCAGAATGGTAGTCAGACTTGGCATTCGACATTGAAACCCCAAAGGAAGATTTATTGGAGATGATCCTGATGTGACTAGCTCAATCAGTTTGAATCTGAGAAAATGAGGAAACTCGCAGCACGTATAAACATCAAAATAGGATCAAACTTCTTCTCAAGTTTTTCTGGCCTTTACCCTTATGCTCTGACCCTTAGGACTCTCTTGGGAAGCTGAAATTGGATGCCGACAAATGAAGTCTTGAGGGAAGAGGTTGATAAAGTTAATAAATAAGGTTGCTCGCAAAGATCTCATGCGATCTCCTGCCTACGTATCTCCATTGACTAATGGAGAATCAGAGCGACGTAGTTCCCCTCACTAGGGATGAAAATAGCTTCGTTTAGAATTTCCATAACCAAGCTCATCTGAGTCTTCATCTGGTTGACTTCCTGTTTCAGGAGTTTCTGGTTCTGAAATAAAGCTTGCACATCTACCCTGAATTTCCCCAGCTGGGTCTTCATTCGGTTACCTCCGCCCGGAGTTGTTCCAAATCCATACCTCGATGATTGTGATTCAATTTGGCCATTCTGATGAGAAACCAAGTCTGGATAGAATCTGTTCCTGAACACCTGTCATGAATGCAAGGATGTATGCAAATTCCATGTTCAATTATTTCTGAGGAATCTATCTGCTTTGATTCAAGTTTTGACACAGAAAAAGTCCAATGGCATGATTCAGATATGTGATCCTCGGAAATAACTGAACATATGTGCTGGAATGATATGATGTCATGTATGCAACAGGCATGTGATCAATAGTGTGATGCTTGTGTTGAGCAGTGAACCAACTATCTATATAGAACCACAATAGCGGCACCATCTCTGTATAGAACCCCATAATTGAGAACCCAATAAATGTAGAACTGAATCACATAATTGAACAGTCGCTGATGGTGTTGAAGCTAAACAACGAGCCAAGTGTCTGTGGAGAGTCATAATAACAGTCACAATATTAGGGTCACAATAACAATTTCTCTGAATAGAAATCCCGGATCTCTGAATCAAAGAACCATATAACACTTAACAATACTGGAAAAGTGGGTATGTTGAAGTTTAGGGTTCCTGCAAACCTGTAAACCCCTCCCAATCTCACGGGTGTGCTACTCGGGTCAAACATCACGGACTCTCAAATCCGAATTGCAATAATACGTTCACCATTTCCGATAAATGGCTCATGACCAAATCAGGGAATTGGTTTGGCATTATGTACTACTCAGGGAGGTTGTCGCTCCCGGGATTTTCATCCTGGTACAAACGCGAAAGTGGTGCGGAAAAGGTAGAGTCGCCAGCCAGACATTTTTATCCCGAAAGAATGGGAAAGGTAATGTTGCACAAACCTGAGGAAGAAGGAAAGGACAAGGTCCTGCGAACCAAAGATCTGGGTTCGGGAGTCGGTTACGACCTGGGAAGGTATTAGTACCCTAAATCGTCCGCCGTACCCGACGGGATCCACGCTTGCTTGTTTTGTTTCAAAGGGTGTGAAAAATACGAATGCTACTGAATAAAACTGCTGACTGGGAATCGGAATGGAAATGAGAAAGGAATGAGAAAAGAGAACAAAGAGAAAGAATGAGGAAAATGTAGGGAAAATAAAGAATGCGCTCGAACGGGCCCTACCCCGCTACCTACGTACCTCATCGGGATAATGAGGATCAGAGTCGACGTAGTTCGCCTAACTAAGGAGGGAACTATTTTTGTGTTTTTTAGGATGACGTTGCCATGGCTCTAGCTCAGGTGTTACCGGCTCTGACTCGAGGGTGTTTACCGTATCGCTGTTTGAACTGTCGAGGCAAGTCGCATTCGTCCGCAAAGATTAGGAAATGAGAAGGAAAGAAGTGGTTGTCTTTGTTGATTGTCTTTTATGATAAGTGTTTTGAAGTTTGTTTGTGAACATTCTCATACTAAGACTTATCCATTGCGGCAAGGACTTACACCTCGCCCCGAAACGGGACGCGTATAAGAACTCCGTGACAAAGTCTCATGGCGTATAAGAACGTTCGGTTTTTATTAAGTGTCTTTTAGATTTTATTTGAAGATGAGAGAAGAAGACTCAAATCGGAAAAAGGACCCAAAACTAAGGGGGATTAAGACCAACCCTAAGTTATTTATTATATACAAAAGGGAAATCCTAATGGTTAGTGAAGTTTCCTAATCCTAAGGAGCGAAAGGCAAAGAAAGAAGAAATTGGATACAACTTACTTCCTAATGAAGGTAAGTGGATCCTAACAAAGGGGATTCCTACGAATCACAAATATGGAAGGAAAAATGAATTAAAATGCATAAAAATAAAGGATAAGGTGAAGGAAACTTACTTCACTCTTCCCCACTACAAAACAAATGATTAGTGTGCAATTTATTAAAAATAATAAAGTGAGCCCACAAAAATTAAATCTTAATTAAATTCTAAGGCATCTTGGACCTAAACTAGACTCTATTTTAATCCTAAAGGAACTAAAAATGCTAATACAAAAATACAGCACCTATTACAGCACCTAATACACAAACAGCTATGAAAATGATGCAACAACACAAGGCAGCTTTTTACAGCCAGCATGCAGCATGAAAAAGTAGGTGTAAAAGGTCAAATGCAGCATGCACACATAACAAACAACATACATTTTACAGCACTTATGCAAAAAACAGCTATGAAATGCAAAATCCAGAATTGATTATTTTTCTTTTTTAATGCACAAACTCAATGAAAAATGCTCCACATTGATCATGAACATACATTTGAACTTAAATCAACATATACAAATGCAAGAACATGAACATTATTGGATGATTATGCAAGCATGCATCACATGGATTATGCAACAAGTAAATGCACAAAGTAGCACCTAAACATTCATATGAACATGCATTTGAACATGGTGATTATTGATTATGAACATGCAACATGATAGCTCAACAAACACACTAAAATTAATGCAAAAATCCAGAATTGAATTAATATGAGTGATGTGATCAAATATGCAACGAAATGCAACCAAATGCACAATTATGCAACATGCAAAATGCAACATACATCAACATAATGGAATGCAAAAAATGAATTAATGCAATGCAAACATGTAAAAACAAAATGCTACATGATTATTATGTGTCAAATAATGCACAAACATGGTAACAACATGCAAGAATTTAAGCTATGCACAAAGAACACAAAACATGCATAATACGCAACATGAACGAAATCGTGTCGAAACGACTCGAAACAAGGGAATGAGCTACTGGAAATGGACTAAAAAATTCCCTAAAATCACTACCTAAACATGTATGAACATTAGAGGCACTAGAAATTAGGAATGAGCAATCAAATAAGCTAAAAAGTCAAAAATCAACAGCGTTAACTCGTTAACCAAATGGGTTAACCGGTTAACGAACCTAAAATAGCAGCATTTTGGCTAAAAACTCATGCGTTAACCGGTTAAGCAAATGCGTTAACCGGTTAACGCTGAACAGAATTGAAAAAAATCTTTTAAAATAAGTGCTTTTGGCCACAATCTTGCTTCTACTGATTCCTAACATTCCTAGGAACATGCTACCACTAATTTCTACATAATTGGAGCTTATTTACACATGATAGAACCTATATCTATTAACACCATAAATCCAAATTCAACCAAAATCACAAATCACAAGCAAACCTAATCGAAACGGAATTGATTTTAAACAAAGCGAAAAGCACTTAAAGAATGCCAAAAGTGGCGAGATGAAGAGAATAACTTAAAGAAGAAGTGATTAAGATCACCAACCTACGAAGCGGAGGAGTGCTTCGGTAATTGTTGCAAGAATCGGAGCTTAATCGAAGAGAAAACCAAAAAGCCGAGAAATCGCAAAATAAATGCGTTCTTGATGCTTGAATCTTCGCACACTTTCGATAAGCCGAAATCTTCAATAAAATCACTAGCTTCTTCTTCTACAATCCACAACTAATGGAGGTTGGAGGCTTAAGCTTCAAGATCTTCAAGTTTCAATGTGAAACTTGAAGAGCTTATTCAAAGAAGCTTTGGTGAAAGGAGGGAAAATGGAGGAAAAGTGAGAGAGAAAAAGTGATTGTGAAAGAGTGAAAAGTTGAATTGTTGTGGGAACCCCTTTGGTTTGGATAAAAATGGCTTAAATAGAGACTAGGCTAGGATCTAGGTTTGGGTTTGGGGCCCAAAAATTAGGTTTGGAATCCAAAATTAGGTTTGGTAGTTAGTTAGGGTTAGGGTTGGAAAAAGGGAATATTACTTGGAATATTCTAGAAGATGGTAGAAGATGGTGGAAGTTTCCAAGGGAAATGGAGTGGAATTGAAGTGGAAAAAGGAGAAGGAAATAATGAAAGGAAGTATGGAAAGAAAGTGGAAGGAAAGGTGGAAAGAAATGGGAGAGAAAGTGGTGAATTCTTCCTTTTTAATGGGTTAGTTTGAAAGTGGTGTGGTTTATTTTTGGTACATCATTTTCTCTTGAACTCCAATATTTTCCACGCCTCGATCGACCACACACCTCATGCAAAGGACGATGAATGATTTATTTATTTTTTCAAATGCGATGCGATGATATGCGGAATGATGCAAGAATGAAGCGTGAATCGCTCGAGGTTAATGATAAATAAGAGGGAAAATTTTGGGGTGTTACAGCTGCCCCTATTCAATCACTGTAGACTTGAATGGATGATAGCAGTTGCTTTCAGACGTTTGAAGTATGCAGGGATTGATTACTAGAAACAACCATAAAATTTGCACTCAGTGGAAGAGAACTGGGAAATAAACACAACCATTTGAACTCTTCTTGGGGAGAACTTTGATGTGAAGAGTAGTGAATCTGTGAATGTTTCAGAATAATGTCGGGAGATTGCTGATTTGCCACGCTACGGGTGGATTTTTGTTGGGATATTAATGTCATGCCACACAACGGGTGGTCTTCTGAATGCTTTGCCACACAACGGGGTCTCTGCTCGCTACGGGGATACATTGCTCAGCTACGGGAGACCTATAGTGGACTTTTGCTCAGCTGCGGGGATATTCTGCCACACAGCGGGGGCTTTGGAAATCTTGCCACACTACGGGGGTACATTGCTCAATTACGGGAGATTTTGAAAATTCGCCACAATACGGGGCATATTGCTCAGCCACGGGAGACTTCTGAAACTTTGCCACACTACGGGGGCACATTGCTCAACTACGGGAGACTTTGGCTCTCTACAGGAGACTTTTGCTCTCTACGGGAGACTTTGGCTCTCTACGGGAGACTTTGGCTCTCTACAGGATACTTTTGCTCTCTACGGGAGAATTTGGCTCTCTACAGGAGACTTTTGCTCTCTACGGGAGACTTCAATGTTTCGCCACACTACGGGGGACTTCAATTTATTGCCACACAACGGGGGCTGCTGCTCGCTATGGGAAACTTTTGGCTCACTACAGGAGACTTCTGTAAATTCGCCACATTACGGGGGCACATTTCTTAGTCATGGGAAAATTTCATAAAGTTTACCACACTACGGGGGCACATTGCTCAGCTACGGGAGAGTTTGGGGATTCGCCACCCAGAGGATGGACTTTGGCCAGTCTGCGGCTGGACATTAAGAATTTACCACCCAAAGGATGGGCTTGGGAAAAATTGCCACGCTGCAGGTGGACTTCTAATAAAAAGCCACGATGCAGGCGGACTTTGGATAAATTGCCACGCTGCGGGTGGACTTTGGATATAAACCTTGGATTGAATACACACATGCTGAATTGTATGACATGATGCCCCATGACACTGGGGGATAGGTACAATGGGAATTCCTAACGCGGAAATAACAAATCTTTGTTGACTCTGTGGGGGATACAGATGATTGTCGATATTTCTGTTGGAGAAGAGTGTAACTAGTCTGTCTCGACTTATTACCTTTGCCAAAAATAAATGGGACTTTAGATTTGAAGACCCTGCTAGGGGATGCCTCAACTGCTGGGGATTGAATCTCACCTTGCAGACTCCGCTGGGTGATCTGCAAATTTTTGACTTAGCTGGGAAAGACCTGTCAAGGCTCTGTTGAGGAGAACTCTCTTGTCTACCTGAATTTTCCAAACCTCTATGGGGAAGGGAACCGTTCAGCTAACTGCCGGGAATTTCTGGATTCTTGTAAGAAGTGCTTCATTACGGGAAGATAACTCTTGCTAGGGATGATCCTTATTGCTCTTCTAGGTAAGAGAGGATTTGATTTGAGATCTGCTAGGAAATAAAATCAAGGAAACCTGCTGAAGAAAAATTTGACGACTTTACTGGGGATTACTTCCATGCGTCTGTTGGGAATAACGAAATTGAACCGCATCCTGCTGAGGAGGAAATATTTTAAGTAGTCTCGTGCTAGGGATCATTCTCTTTGATTCGGGCTTTACCTTAAGAGGATTTTACAAAAGACCAGGTGTCTTTAAACTCTTCAGGAGTATAATTTCCCCGATATTCTGAACTTCCGATTATCTGTCTTCGGGAAAGAATGAATCCTCGTGCGATTGGGGTGACTTGCCCCAGTATTGCTCTAGGAGAGATCTGAATCTCAAGGCAATTACCCCAGTTTGGCTGACTCTTGAGGATATTGATTGACATAAATGCCCCAGATTGGTTGGCTCTTACCATGTCTGGTTGGGAAAGTCCTTACTCAATGGAACTTTCTCGGAAAAGTGTACCTCGACGTGACTGTCTTTTAGAAGTTTTAGACTTCTCAACATGGCAAGCTTAAGCTCCTGGACTGAATTTCCGCATGTGAGCTTCTATAATGCCACATAAATGTATGCAGGCAGAAAATGTTTATTCTGAGAATGGAAATTCTAATGCAACACACATATTAATCTTTAAGATTTGAAAAGGTGTCGCAAACCTTTGTGAACAAATCACTGGTTATGATGCGACATTATTTTTGAATGAAAGTATGTGCATGCAATACCAACAAGGTCTTTTAGCACAACTCATAGGAGACAGGAACGCGTCCTCGTAATAGTATGCTCTCAAATTAACCTTGTTTTAGTTAGGACTTTTTAGGGTTGTATCGTAGTCTGGTTCACGGTTTGTAGAAACAAAGGATATAGGTTCGAAATTTTATTTATGCCCACCCCTCTTCGTGATGTTCTCCATTCCTATGTTCAACTAATTTTCTGGAGCGTTCACCTTTCATACGGGTTTAGTGTTGGTCGAGGAACCATTGCTACTATCGGTTCAAGCACCAATCAAGTTATTGTTTGTGAGTCATTCACTCCTCTATCTTTCGTGTCTGTGCCACACGACTTTGTTCTTGCTTAAGGATCTTTCTTGTGTAATCCCTTTCGTCTTTCGCTTTTGCGTTATTTTGCTTATCCCTACCTTTTGCCTGGATTGATTCTTGTGAATCTTTGATTGTGAAGTCTAGCGGGATGCCCTAACTTTTGCCTAAGTCACTTGTTTTCAAGTTTCGACTTAGCGGGCTTTTTCTTTTCTTTCTTTTTTCTGAACAAATCGTGTGACACTGTTTGTCTTGATTGCTTTGCGAGGGTTGTGACTGCCTCAATCTTTGGTCGATGAAGGATAACCATTGTGGTTTCCAGTCTTTGGTCCTATTGATTTGGATAACCATTGTAGCTTCTGGTCTTTGGACCTCTTGATTAGCATAGTGGAATGTAATGGATCCTCAAATACACTCCTTTATGAAAGCCTGAACGCTTGATCCGACTAGCTGACATCTACCCTGCCCCTGGGTTACATGTTAAGGTTTTTCATGCGAGAAGAAACTCCTACTTCAAGGCTCAAAGGGGTTAGCAAGGGTCTATCTCCCTTATATCTCCAGTGTTTAAGGATTTGAAACAAAGCCTATACATCGTCAACATGGTCTTATTCGAGAGCACACAATCAGAGATTTTGCGTTTTTGCTTCGTCATTCTCCTTCATAGAGTTTAAGCACGACAATTGGTATTAAAATGTAAACATGCAAAATTAACTTGACAAATGAATTACTTCAAGAAAAACATGTGAGTTTTATTATTGATAACATTCAAAAGAAAACAAATTTCATACATGTATACAAACGTTTTGCAAATAAAATAAACTACAAAATGGAAATGCAGTAAAGAAGCTGAATATTGTCGTCGTTGAGGAGGCTTGACTTCATCTGGACTTGTCAGTCTTGGATACTTCCAGTGATCAATAATTTGCAGTCGTATACCCAACCATGGCAATCATACCTCTTTTTCTAGTTATTCTGACTCTGACACGAGACGTCTAAAGGAAAAAGTGAAGCTGGGGGAGTAAAGTTGCCCCATAAGGTTGCTCGGAAAGACCTGGCGATCTTCTGCCTACGTATCTCCATTGACCCATGACCAATGAAGAATCAGAGCGACGTAGTTTCCCTTAATAGGGATGACAATGCATTAGAGAAAGACGAATAAACAATTGCCATTGCTGAGAGTATCTGAATACTGATGGCTTTATTTGCTTCCTGAAGATTCCAGCTTAACGTGGACCATCTGGTAAAACAACTATGACACCAGTTCCGTTGTGATTAGGCATTGGATTCTGGAGTACATTTGGGTGAGGCGCAAAATTGATCGCCTTGGAGTCGATTAGGTCTTGTACCTTGTTCTGAAAAGCCCAACATTTCTCAATATTGTGCCCCTGGGCACCTGAATAGAATTCGCATCTGGCATTTGCATCAAAGTTCTGAGGTAGATTATCAGGAGAAGGAGCTCTCATGGTACGAAGCTCGACCATGTTCAACTTTAGCAGCTCTAGAAGCAATACAGCATATGGGCATGGGATGGGATCAAATCTGCGGTTTCTTGCTCTTGTTCTTTCCTTATTCGATCTTTGTGCCTGATATTGCTGACCTTGAGGTTGTGGTTGAACCTGAGGAGTAATAGTCACAACAGCTGTTTGGTATTAACCTTGAGAACGACCTCTATCTCGGCCCCTATACACGGCATTGGTCTCACCTTCTCTTCGCCTTTGGCCATTTCTAAAAGGTTTCTTCACACCAGATGAACTAGCACTGCTTGCATCCTAAATCTTTCCTAATTTCAGGATGTTTTCTATCCTTTCTCCAGCGATGATAGTATCAGAAAAACCAATGGACGGGCAGGCGGCCAGACGATCCAAGTAAACACCTTGCAAGGTGCCCATAAACATGTCGGCCATTTCCCGATCCAGCAACGGGGTTTGAACCTGTGCGGCCAGCTTGCGCCACCTCTGTGCATACTGCTTAAAATTTTCCTTGGGTCCTTGAGACAAGTTCTGCAACTGAGTGCGGTTTGGAGCCATATCAATATTGTATTGACACTGCTTGAGAAAAACTTCAGCTAAATCTTTCCAGCATCGGATAGAGACCCTGCTTAGCTTCATGTACCACCTCAATGAAGCTCCAGATAGACTATCTTGGAAGAAATGAATCCAAAGTTTCTCGTCATCAGTATGAGCCGAGATTTTTCCAAAGGATGCATGAATATGAGTTCTAGGGCACGTGCTGCCGTTGTACTTGTCAAATGATGGCACCTTGAACTTAGGAGGGATTCTGACTCCTGGCACTAACCCAAGATTGGTTACATCGATGCCCAGGGAATTCTGACATTCCATGGCCTTAATCTTCTCCGCCAGCTCTTCATACCTTCGATTGTTGACCTCGTTCATATTACCCATATCAGCATCCAGTAGAGTGAACTGGTCTTCCCGAGTGTCTTCATTACGGGCCGCGGCCTCATTTAGATTTGGCCCTCCGTTACGGGCAGCATTGGGATCCACATTCTCAGTCGGGATTCCAGCATTAACATTCCCATGAGGTTGCTCAACCATCATCCTGAGACGCTCTTGATTCTGAGCAATGCCGGTCATCATGTCCATGAACTGATCCATCCTCTGCCGGAGCTCATTAAGATCAGTCTGCATTTGTTCAACCATTCTCACTCGGTTTCTTTTTGTTGGATACCGATGAACGTGTTAACCAGCTATATTGCCTGAAGTTGAATAAGTTAGGAAGTCCGAATGACCTGTAAAAATGCAAAATATGCAAATCATGCAGTGAATGCGTATGATATGTTCATAAGGATGCGACATGCGTCCCTGCAAATGAGTAAGCATGTGTTAGTAATGCAAGCATGCAGAGGATGTTATGCAATGCATTGGTGTGTGATCAAAGGTCTGGCGATCACTGGTCTGACATTGGTGTCGAGAAGACAATCATGTGCTGGTGAAGAGTCGTAATAACAGTACCACCGAAATCCCGAATTTCAAACCAAAGGACCATGTGCTGGCAAAGTAGGGTATGTTGGAAGTTTTAGGGTTCCTACAAACCTGTAAACCCCTCCCATCTCACGGGTATGCTATACCGAGTCAACATCACGGACTCTCAAAGCCGGATAACAATAATACGTTCACCATTTCCAAGAAATGGCTCATGACTAAATCAGGGAATCGGTTTGGCATTATATACTAACCAGGGAGGTCTCAGCTGAGTATGGGGAAAACAAGCATCCCTCATAAGTCCTCAGCTTTAAGCACTGAATCGATAAACAATAGTACATTCATCCCGAAGGGTACAATACTATCGTCATACAAACAGTTTTCCTTGACTGGGTTCCTATGAGAGAACCAGACCATCCTATGCGAGTTCCCAGTGGGCCATCGGATGCGAGTGGGTTTGCCAACAAATGTGGTCTGCCACTGTCATCACTGGAGAGGGTTGTTTCCACTAAGGTTCTCAATGATCGGTCCCCAGCTGCACATAACCATCAAGGTCGTATCCCAAAGTGGGAAAAAAACCCCACACAAGATAGTTCCAAGACGGTCGCAACCTGGGTGTGGAACACATCGCCACTCATCATGTAACCATGCGAGTACAACGTGTCCACGCTAATCCTATAGTGCACTCAAGCCGGGTATTTGGCTTATGTCACAGTAACTCCCAGCCCACAGAAAAAATGAAAACCAGTATAGCCATACAGTGATAATGATGCATGATAAATAATGAAAGCAGTAAATAAATGCGGTAAAGTAAAGCTCTAAAGTAAAAATGTAAATGAAAACAGTAAAGCTAAACTAAAGCACGCAGCAGCAAACAGATGAACACCGAAAGAAACAAAAACAGACAAGCGCTGGGATTGACTCTACAAGGGAAACCAGAGATTCTGGGTTCGGTCCCCAGCAGAGTCGTCAGCTGTCGCTCCTGGGATTTTCATCCTGGTACAAACGCGAAAGTGGCGCGGAAAAGGTAGAGTCGCCAGCCAGACATTTTTATCCCGAAAGAATGGGAAAGGTAATGTTGCACAAACCTGAGGAAGAAGGAAAGGACAAGGTCCTGCGAACCAAAGATCTGGGTTCGGGAGTCGATTACGACCTGGGAAGGTATTAGAACCCCAAATCGTCCGCCGTACCCGACGGGATCAACGTTTGCTTGTTTTGTTTCAAAGGGTGTGAAAAATACGAATGCTGCTGAATAAAACTGCTGACTGGGAATGGGAATGGAAATGAGAAAGGAATGAGAAAAGAGAACAAAGAGAAAGAATGGGGAAAATGTAGGGAAATAAAGAATGCGCTCGAACGGGCCCTACCCCGTTGCCTACGTACCTCATTGGGATAATGAGGATCAGAGTCGACGTAGTTCTCCTAACTAAGGAGGGAACTATTTTTGTGTTTTTTAGGATGACGTTGCCATGGCTCTAGCTCAGGTGTTACCGGCTCTGACTCGAGGGTGTTTACCGTATCGCTGTTTGAACTGTCGAGGCAAGTCGCAATCGTCCGCAAAGATTAGGAAATGAGAAGAGAAGTCGTGGTTGTCTTTGTTGATTGTCTTTTATGATAAGTGTTTTGAAGTTTGTTTGTGAACATTCTCATACTAAGACTTATCCATCGCGGCAAGGACTTACACCTCGCCCCGAAACGGGACGCGTATAAGAACTCCGCGACAAAGTCTCATGGCGTATAAGAACGTTCGGTTTTTATTAAGTGTCTTTTAGATTTTATTTGAAGATGAGAGAAGAAGACTCAAATCGGAAAAAGGACCCAAAACTAAGGGGGATTAAGACCAACCCTAAGTTATTTATTATATACAAAAGGGAGATCCTAATGGTTAGTTAAGTTTCCTAATCCTAAGGAGCGAAAGGAAAAGAAAGAAGAAATAGGATACAACTTACTTCCTAATGAAGGTAAGTTGATCCTAACAAAGGGGATTCCTACGAATCACAAATATGGAAGGAAAAATAAATTAAAATGCATAAAAATAAAGGATAGGGTGAAGGAAACTTACCTCAATCTTCCCCACTACAAAACAAATGATTAGTGTGCAATTTATTAAAAATAATAAAGTGAGCCCACAAATGCAAAAAACAGCTATGAAATGCAAAATCCAGAATTGATTATTTTTCTTTTTTAATGCACAAACTCAATGAAAAAAGCTCCACATTGATCATGAACATACATTTGAACTTAAATCAACATATACAAATGCAAGAACATGAACATTATTGGATGATTATGCAAGCATGCATCACATATATTATGCAACAAGTAAATGCACAAAGTAGAACCTAAACATTCATATGAACATGCATTTGAACATGGTGATTATTGATTATGAACATGCAACATGATAGCTCAACAAACACACTAAACTTAATGCAAAAATCCAGAATTGAATTGATATGAGTGATGTGATCATGTATGCAACCAAATGCACAATTATGCAACATGCAAAATGCAACATACATCAACATAATGGAATGTAAAAAATGAATTAATGCAATGCAAACATGTAAAAACAGAATGCTACATGATTATTATGTGTCAAATAATTCACAAACATGGTAACAACATGCAAGAATTTAAGCTATGCACAAAGAACACAAAACATGCATAATACGCAACACGAACAGAATCGTGTCAAAACGACTCGAAACGGGGGAATGAGCTACTGGAAATGGACTCAAAAATTCCCTAAAATCACTACCTAAACATGTATGAACATTAGAGGCACTAGAAATCAGGCATGAGCAATCAAATAAGCTAAAAAGTAAAAAATCAACAGCGTTAACCGGTTAACCAAATGGGTTAACCGGTTAACGGACCTAAAATAGCAGCATTTTGGCCAAAAACGCACGCGTTAACTGGTTAACCAAATGCGTTAACCGGTTAACGCTGAACAAAATTGAAAAAAAGCTTTTAAAATAAGTTCTTTTGGCCACAATCTTGCTTCTAGTGATTCCTAACATTCATAGGAACATGCTACCACTAATTTCTACTTAATTGGAGCTTATTTACACATGATAGAACCTATATTTATTAACACCTTAAATCCAAATTCAACCAAAATCACAAATCACAAGCAAACCTAATCGAAACGGGATTGATTTTAAACAAAGCGAAAAGCACTTAAAGAATGCCAAAAGTGGCGAGATGAAGAGAATAACGTAAAGAAGAAGTGATTAAGATCACCAACCTACGAAGCGGAGGAGTGCTTCGGTAATTGTTGCAAGAATCGGAGCTTAATCGAAGAGAAAACCAAAAAGCCGAGAAATCGCAAAATAAATGCATTCTTGATGCTTGAATCTTCGCACACTTCCGATAAGCTGAAATCTTCAATAAAATCACTAGCTTCTTCTTCTACAATCCACAATTAATGGAGGTTGTAGGCTTAAGTTTCATGATCTTCAAGTTTCAATGTGAAACTTGAAGAGCTTATTCAAAGAAGCTTTGGTGAAAGGAGGGAAAATGGAGGATAAGTGAGAGAGAAAAAGTGATTGTGAAAGAGTGAAAAGTTGAATTGTTGTGGGAACCCCTTTGGTTTGGATAAAAATGGCTTAAATAGAGACTAGACTAGGAGCTAGGTTTGGGTTTGGGGCCCAAAAATTAGGTTTGGGATCCAAAATTAGGTTTGGTAGTTAGTTAGGGTTAGGGTTGGAAAAAGGGAATATTCCTTGGAATATTCCTTTGAATATTCTAGAAGATGGTAGAAGATGGTGGAAGATGGTTGTCTTTCGGAAGTTTCAGACTTCTCAACTTGGCAAGATTAAGCTTCTCGACTGAAGTTTCGTATGTGAATTTTTATGATGCCCAACAAATATATGCAAGCAGAAAATGTTTATTCTAAGAATGAAAATTCTAATGCAACACACATGTTAATCTTGAAGTTTTATTGAAAAAGATGTCGCAAACCTTTGTGAGCAAATCACTGGTTAAGATACGACATTAATTTTTTTGAATAATAGAAAGCATGCACATGCAACATCAACAAAGATCTTTCAACACCACTCATAGGAGTCAGGAACGCGGTCTCGTGGTAGTACACTATCAAAATAACCCTGTTTCAATTAGGACTTTTGAGGGTTGTATCATGGCCTGGTTCACGGTTATAGAAACAAAAGATATAGGCTCGAAGTTTATTTGTTCCCACCCATCTTCGTGATGTTCTCCATTCCTATGTTCAGCTATCTTTCACAAGCTCTCACCTCTCAAAAAGGGTTTTATGATGGTTAAGGAACCAATTACACTAACGGTTTAAGCACCAATTAGGTTGTCGTTTGGAGCCAGTCACCTATCTTATCTTTGGTGTCTGTGCGACACTACTTTGTTCTTGTTTAAGGATCTTTCTTGTGTAATCCTTTTTGTCTTTCGCCTTTCATTCTTTTGCTTATCTCTAACTTTTGCCTGGACTGATTCTTGTGAATCTTGGATTGTGAAGTCCAGGGGGATGCCCTAATTTTTGCTTAAGTCGCTTGTTTTCAAGTTTCGACTTAGCGGGCTTTTTCATTTCTTTTTTCAAATTTTTTTTGGCGATTCTTTTTAAACAAATCATGTGACACTGGTTGTCTTGATTACTTTGCGAGGGCTGTGACTGTCTCACTTCTTGGTTGTTTGAGGGATAACCATTGTGGTTTCCGGTCTTTGGACCTATTAATTGGGATAACCATTTTGGTTTGTGGTCATTGGACCTCTTGATTTGGTACAACGAAAGGTAATGGATCCTTAGATTCACACTCCTTTTGAAATTTGAACGCTCGGTCAAACTAACTGACGCCTACCCTTCCCCTGGGTTAAATGCAAGGGTTTTTTTTATCATGCAAAAAGAAACTCCTACTTCAAGGCTCAAATGGGTTGGCGATGGTCTATCTCCTTTATATCTGTGGTGTTTAGGATTTGAAACAATACTTGTACATCGTCAACAGGGTCTTTCTCAAAAGTACACAATTAGAGATTTTTGCGTTTTCATTTCGTCATCCTCCTTCATAGAGTTTAAGCACGACAATTGGTATTGCAATGCACATACACAAAATCATGATTGAATCCGAATGGATTACTTCAAGAAAAACATGTGCATTTTATTATGGTTAACATTCAAAAACAAATAAGTTTCATGCATGCATACAAATGTTTAAACAAACAATATAAACTACAAATGAAAATGCAGTAAAGAAGATGAACATTTTGACTCTGAGCCTTCCACAACATCGTCCACCTCTAAATCACGGTTGCAATGCAAAAAAAAACGAATGTCATACGATCAAAATCGAGTGCGATCGATACGTTTAAGCTGCAAGACGTCACTGAATAAGTTGTTTTTTCGGCTTATATGGTGTCCGCTACTCAAAAATATGACTAGGTCAACCTCTCCGGAGCATAATCTCGAGTCGACTTTGTTAGCAAAGTTGTAGATCTATGAATCAGTGACCTGATGTTAAAATGTAAGCTCAACTGGACAAACAACGAGGGAGATATGAATTTTCTCGTGAAACCACTTTCACCCTTTTTCTTCGGTTTAGCACTTCAGTTTTATGAAATAAACCAAAACGACAATCTTTGGAGCATTGTTCGAACTCGTGTTTGTCTTTGAACTTGAAGAGGATAAAATTTGTGAACCAACGCTTTAAGAACGGGTGAAATCCGATGAAAATTGACCGAGTTATGAATTTTACAAAATCTGACAGACAATGCACTGCATCAAAGAACCTTACTAGTAATTCGCATTTTCGAGATCCTTCCGCTCAGACCTAACCCAAATTGAATTCACATGATGAAGATAACATCTAAACGGAATTTTAGGCACCTAAACAACATCAATTCGATGAACGAGCCAAGAGTTATGAATTTTTTAGTGTTCAAAACTCACCGGTTCAACACTGTTTTTCACTATGTCGACTCTAAAGACTCGCACATTCTGAGATCTTCTTCAAAGAATTAGTTTTCGGCCAAAACCCAAAAGTTGGAAAGGATATCAAGACAAAACTTTTGGCATATGAATCTCTCAGACATGTTGACTCAATCAGAAGTGTCTCTCCCACCAAATGAGGCTAGGTCAAATAGGGTACAGACGCGAACGGTCGGCGAAAGGAGAGAACACACAAGGGTGAACTGAAAAGGAAAGAGTCGCCAGCTAGGCATTTTTATCCCGAAGGAAAGGTAATGCTGCATAGACCTAAGAAAAGATGGACAAGACGGTCGCGAACCAAAGAAACTGAGAAAGGGGGTTGGTTACAACCAGGGAAGGTATTAGCACCCAGATTGTCCGCCGTACTCGACGGTATCCACGCTTGAAAAAGTTGTGTTTAAAGGGGTAGTGTTAGTGCTATTTTGTGTGTAAGAGCTGGAAACGAATGCAAGTGTCAGTGTAAAAGAAATGTGAAGTGAATAAGATAAGTGTTAGTGTAAGGAATGAATGAAGCTCAAGACTATGAGGCTTAAAGAATAATGCTGGAACAAGGGGGAATATACAGAGACTTTTGTTTGATAACTGTTAAGTTATGCCTACGTATCCTCTCGTGCAATGAGGAAGTCAGAACACCGTAGTTTGACTCAAAGAGACTGAAAGATAAATTGACTTGTGAACTACTTACTTATCCATGCTCAAGTGTATGACCTGTCTGGCTCAGGTGCTAACTGTCTTGCATTAGACGGAAGAAGCAAGTTCTCGTGTGTGAGTGAAGATGGTGAGAAAAGAATCCCGAAGGAGACGATTATTGTTTTTTTTTTGTGTTTTCAGTTTTGTTATTGCTTTTGTGTTTGTCATAAGAAAATGAGCTTAAGCCTAAACCAAGGGTTAGTAAACTCATCACATCCTCCCTCTGATTAGGGGTAATGAGAATACCTTAAGTATGAGGTAAACACCTCACACTTAATCACCATGATGTAGGATTAAGATCATTAACCTACTTGCATTTATTTAGATGTTTTTGAGGTTTTTGTTTGGTGTTAAGTAATGAGTTTAAGCCATAATCAAGGATTTAATGGACTCATTACACTGTCCTAATAGTAGGATAATAGATGAGAACATTTAAGTTGAGGAAGGCTCCTCAACTTAATCCATGATTAGGGATTAACCTCATGACAAAACAAAACCTTTATTAGAGTGGATTTTAGTTAATGGTAAGATTAAGAAATGAATTTTATGGTTTGTAAGACAACTTGAGGGGGACTTGTCCATTAACACTAGGGTTAGTCCTTCTTAACCAATTGAGGAAGAATTAGAACCCTAATGCAAGGCCCAAGTTACAAGCTTGATGTCTTAGTGATTATTAGGTGAATTGATTAAAGGGTTTAAACACATTAAGGTTTTAACACTTAGGATTAAAGTTATACACTCCATCCTAATAGAAGGATACAGGCATAACCCTAATCACAAAGCCTTAAAACCTTTAAGGTTTAGTCCTTGATTAAGAGATAAGAAGGGAGGACACAAAGATGACACAAAGGTAAAACTAAAGGGGGACTAATAAAACCCTAATTATGATCATGCTTGGTTGTTCCTAGGGTTTATGGGGCTTGCAAGAAGGTCTTCAAGGAAAAGCCACCAAGGAAGAAACAGGATGGAAGGAAGAGAAGCAGCAAGAAGCAAGACAACTTACTTCCCTTAAGAAGATAAGTTGCTTGAAGAAAGAAAGAGGAGAAGGAGCATGAATGAGCAAGCTCACTCTAATGCAAAAGTAAAATGCAGCAATGAATGCATAAAAGGGATGAGAAGAGATTATGAGAAGTGAAGGCAAATTCACTTCTCAAACACTTACCACCTGAAAAGTTAGCAACAAGAAATGAAATAAAATGAAAATGATATGAAATGCAAAGATGAAAACCAAAGTCAGAAGCATAATCATGATGCAAATGATGCTATGAGATGGTATGAAAGCATGTCAAGAAATGAGGATGATCATACAAGTAATGAAGATGCAAATGAGACATGAAAGGAAGCATGAAATTTCATGAAAACTTATGACATCAAATGAAAGCAAAAGCATGACAAATGAATGATGCAATGATCAAACATGAGTCTAATGTGTCCTAAGATGTCTTAGAAGTCATGTTAAGGCACAAAATGTCATGGCAAGTTCATGTATGCAAGCATATGAAGGATGAATGCAAATGAAGGCAGAGATTAGGGTTTATGTACAAGATGCAATGCAAAATTCAAAATCAGAAGCAAATTACAAGATACAAAATTGAAAATGGGATCAAAGGTACCCTAAACCTATACAAGTTCACTGCCCAAAGAAGAAGGTCAGAAGCTAAACCCTAAAGGACTTATGATTTTCCTAAATTTCTAGGGCTTAAAGGGTGATCCTAAAGGGAAAATGCCAAACAAATTGAAAATGCAAGATAAAAATGAAACAAAAATGTTTTTAGAAGCTTGAAAGTATGTAGAACACAATGCAAAAAGAACCATTCTCAAACTTAACTTGGATCAAAAGTTATGAATTTTTGAAGTTAGGGTTAAAAATATTCAAATTAAAGAACCCTAATTCAAATGAAAATTGTCAAAGTATGATCAAAACCAAAAAGAAATTTGTGTGGTGAGTTTGTAAATGTTTGTAAATGTTCAAAGATGTTCTCTAATTTTTTTTGTGATTTTTAAATACTTAAATGTATTTTTAATTAATTAATTCCCATTAACTAATTAAAAATAAACATTTAAATGATTTGAAAATAATTTTTAATGCAAAAAATAAAACAAAAATTATTTTCAGAATGAGAAAAATATTTAAAGTCATGATGCAAAAAATAAATTTTTTTGAAAGTGTTTTGCTATTTTTAATAAATGATGCAAAAGAAATAAAAACAAAACAAAATAAATATGAAGAAAGGTGAAAGTCAGCGCATCCAATGATCCAGATTCAAACTGGAGATGGAGGGAAAGACCACGCGCGCAATCCTACGGCCCACATTCAAATCTGATTAATCCCAATTAATTAATTTAATAATCCTAATTAATAACTAATGATTCAATCCTCACCACACAAACACGCGTGGGAACTCTTATCTAACGGCCTACGCTTAAAAAGTGCCCTAACCCTAATTAACCTAATTAATCACTTTCAGGTGGCCGGAAATGACCTCCGGTCATCTTCTCGGGCCACACCTCACCTGAGAATCTCCTAAAACGCTCCCTAGACCATTTCTGGAGCTCTAAAGCTCCAGATTTCTTCCTCTCTCCATCCTAAACTCATCCCTGACCTCAAACCTCATTTATTTTCACTCACCAGCAAGATTTGAAGCAAAGTATAAAAATAGCAGAAATTTCAGACAGGCCATACATGCTCAATTCTTCATCATTTTCAAAAATAAAAGATTCAGTGTGTTCAGGGGAGCAAGCTTAAGCATTTAGAAACTTAAAACAAGAGTTCTGGAAAAATAAATTCCATGGCTACCTGAAACGAAGCTTTCAACCCAAGAGCTTTCTGGCTGTCTTCTTACTTCCAATCACCTCCAATGATCTTCCTCAAGAGTTTGAAATGCTTGGCTGGAGTTTATATGGCCTCTATGTGAAGTTTGCTGAAGCTCAGGTCAAGGATGGTGAAAATCGTATTTTTGATATGGGGTGTTTAAAGGCAAGATGAAGGGTGGGAAATGATCAGTGATGAATGTGGAGTTGAATGGTGGAAAAAGTTTGGAGTTTTGATGGTTGAGTTGTGTGTTTCAAAGAGAAATGCATAAGAGGGGATTTTGGTGAATGCTGAGTTGTGGAGGATTCAGGTTGTGTTGTTGTATGAAATGGCTTGCTTGAGGTCCACATAACATGTTTTGATTGGGCAGAGAGTTGTTGTGGAGCAGTGTGATTGGTATGGCTCATTTTGCATAAAGTCAAGAATGTTGTACTTGGAGGTATGGGCTCATGGAAGGCTGAGGACAAGGGGGTGTCTGGCGCAGCTTGATTCATGGGCAGCCATGGAATTCATATTGAGGCACAATATCAAGTGGAATGAAGTTTGTGGGTGATTTTGCAATTTGTGAAGGTTTTGGCCCTTTTTGAAATACTTGATGATCAAGGCATGAAACTTGAGATTTCTTTGGTCAATTCTGAATTATAGGTCATGTATGATGTTTGTGTAATGGTTAGAAGTCTATTAGAGGTCACAAATTGGTTTGACATGAGTTTTTGCAAGTTTCCCTCTTTGGTACATAAGTGAAATTTTGTGATTTTTCCCAACTTTGCAAGGCCATAACTTGAGTTCTATGATGAATTAGATCAAGTTCTTGTACTTTTTGAAAAGGGAATGATCCAATCTACAACTTTCATGACCAAGAATTTTTCATTTGAAGCATTTTTCAATAAAAAAGAGGAGGTTGAAAAACTTTCCCAAAATGGCAAGTTTTCATTACAAGTCACTTTCCCAAAATGGCAACTTTGCAAATGGCTTGAAATTCTTCAATTTTGTGAACTTATAACTTATTTTAAGATCAAATAAAGATCATATACACCCAAAATGATGGAGAAGACCCTTTGGTTGGATGATTGGGGGCCTCAGATGCCCTGATTTTGCACTAACTTGTTCAAGAAGTCATCTATTGGTCAGATGCCTTCCCCATTGAATTTCTTCATGAAAATTGGTATGCATGATCCTCATAAAATATAGAGACCAATAGAAACAAGAATGACCAAAAAATTTGGAGTTATGTCCTTTGAAACCAAAACCCTAATTTTAGGTCATCTGTGCAGTTAAGCTTGGCTCTGCTTCCATGCCTTTCTCAGTTCTTGTGATTTTCTGACTTTCTTGATCTTGGGAGGATATAATATGATTCTTGAACATACATGGACCCTCTTGAGATGGTTGGAGACCCTTGGGGTGGCTCATATAGCTCAGGGATTGCTCAGACCACAAACCCTAGATGCAGATGACTTTGAACCAATGCAGTGAAGCAAAAATGCAATATGAGATGATATGATTGAAATTATGCAAATGAAAAGAATCACAAGACATGGTGAAATGAGTGAGGGATAATTTGGGGTGTTTACAGCTGCCCCTATTCAAACATGAGTTAGCTGTGCAGGATGTAAGCAGCGGCTTAACAGGCAAACAAGATAACTTGTGGTTGAATATCGAAAACAGTCCAAAATTTGCACTCACTGAATGAAGAAGAAAAGGGATATAGATTGTAAAAGAAAATATAATATGATTATAAAGTGCGGGTGACGGAGGACGACCGCTGGGGATGACGCCAGGACGGGGATGACCGACATGCTGGGAAATAAAGGATCATGATGGGGACGGCCATGAAGCAAAGAAATAAGATTCTCCAGGGATTAAAGATAGAGGAAATGATGGGGACGACCATCAGGTTGAGAAAAATGATGAGGGATGGTCATCAGAGGTGAAGGACGATCACCTAGCAGGGGACGGCTGCTCTGTTGGGGATAAGATGAGGGACGGTCATCTATTGGTGAAGGACGATCACCTGGCAAGGTACGGTTGCCGAAAATATCACGACATAGGACGAATGTCGGATAGAAAGAGTCGACGATGGGGACGGCCATCGGATAAACATGATGAAGGACAATCATCAAAAGGTGAAGGATGATCACCTAGCAGGGTACGACTGCTCTCGGGCTTTATCATGACATAGGAAGAATGTCAGATAAAGATCAACGATGGGGACGGCCATAGGATATAATGATGAAGGAAGATCATCAGAAGGTGAAGGACGATCACCTAGTAGGGTACAGCTGCTCAAGTATCACGACATAGGACGAATGTCGAATAAGAAGGTTCCAATAGTGGAGACTCCGCTGGAGGAATGATGAAGGGCGATCATCAAAAGGTGAAGGACGATCACCTGGCAGGGTACGACTGCCGAGAGTATCATGACACAAGACGAATGTCAGATAGACAAGAAATTTGCTTTTTACTGGCGATTTGCTGAGAACTCTTCTAGGGAATGGTAGGCACAGACGAGTGTCTAAATGTAAGAAAGGGTATAAGTGTTTGACTCCGTGTGTAGGTTAAAGATGCGGACGAGCATCCTTAAGACTCTGATACGGACGAGTATCGGTAGAAACAAACGCTGACGCATGTTCAGAGATGATGATACAGACAAGTATCAACTGGTTAACAAAGAACACGGACGAGTGTTGAATCTTGAGAAAGATGAGTGGTGTGTACAAGATACGGATGGGTATCTGTAATAAGTAAACATGAGTGAGACACATACGAGTGTTCAACTTGCTGGGGAGAGCATGACACAGACGTGTGTCGGAAGAAGTGTATTATAAACAAGTATTTGGTTCACAAAGTGTTTAGGCCACTATGCTGGGGAGGGTGACACGGACGGGTGTCAGGGAAGTGTATATAAGTGTATCTGTCGGTGGAGAATGTTCGGGAGACTTCACTGGGGAATGATGACACGGACGAGTGCAAAAAGGAGCATGTATTTGTATTTGTGAGTGCAAAGAGGATGCTTTGGCTTTCTGCCGGGGAGTTTTGGGAAGTATTTTGTATATTGTTGATGGGATGTCAGTATTTACAAGTGTTTGCTTCGACACATGGCTTATGATTATGCAATATGTTTGATTTTTTTTGCTGTAATGCTCCGTATTAGACAGAATGCTACGCTCTGGGGGAAAATATGATGTGAATGCTATGATTATGCCAAGGTACTGATTCGGGATTCGGATCCCGCTGCTGTGAAGATCTCTGGATGATCTTCTTGAAGTGATATCCCAGCTGGGGGGAAAATCATTGGTAGATCTGATACAACATATGTGGATCTGCTTGGGGAATTAAATCACTGATAGATCTATCCTTGTGATGAGGAGCCCAGCTGGGGTCCGTGGAAGCTTTCGTCACTTTGTTGTGTGATCTTCAGACATTGCTCTTCTGGATAGAGGCTGAAACTCTGTGGGGAGGTGATTCCTTGCCTAACACTTGGTTGGGGAGGAAACGATCACTGAACGATCTTCCTAAAGTCCTATAGGGATTCTGCTGGGGAGACGCATCTCTGGTGCTACTTGGAAGATGTGATGAGTAAGTACTGATTTGGCAGCTTGCTGGGGAGAAGCTTTCATGCCCCATGTTGCACTTTGAACACCTGCAATCCTGTTATGACAAAGAAAACGTACAAGTATCCCGAGGTATCCCTTATTGGATTCCATTAGAGGAATTTAGACACTCCTAGAAGCAAATATATTTCCTGTAAGCATGTAATAAGAAAAGGTGCATCTGTATTTATGAAACTATTATATTAAGGACATCGGACATTTTTGCAAATGAAAATGTACGAGACGAAATGTGACTGGAAATCTGATTTTATTTATTTGCGTGCCCTGAATTGGCAAAATATAGTCAAAGAAACAGATCCCCTGAAATGAGGAGATTGTTACAAATAGAAAAACAAAAAGGTGCTGGCAATGTTGATGACGCTTCAGTGTGCTTCCCTTTTGCTATGACTCGTATGACATTGACGTTCTTCTCATCTTGCTTTTGAAGAAGGCTGATTCTGACCGATGCCTGAGGCCTCCGACGCTTGCCATGTCGCAAGTGATACAGACGAATTCAGAATGCAGTTGTTCGCTTATTCCCTGATTTTGCGTGGATCGCCCTTTTCGGGTTTTCAATCCACCGGGATACCCATTTTTGCCTGAGCTGTCCAATGCGGCTTTTCAACTCAGCGGGTGTACATATTTTTTTACATTTTATTTTCCCTTATTTTTGCCCGAGTCTTTTATTCTGTTTTTGACTCGCCGGGATGCCCTATTTTTGCCTGGACTTACATTCTGTTTTTATGTCCAGCGGGTCCTTTTATGCGAAGTATTTTTTAACTGCATCTGAATTCACAGGGGACAGGAAGTCTTCACCATCCATAATACTGAGCATCAATGCTCCACCAGAGAAAACTTTCTTTACTATGAATGGACCATCATAATTCGGCGTCCATTTTCCCCTGTGGTCTGTATGAGGAGGAAGGAGTATTTTCAGCACAAGATCTCCTACTTGGTACTCTCGAAGTCTGACTTTCTGATCAAAGGCTCTCTTCATTCTCTTCTGATACAGCTGTCCATGACAAATTGCAGCCAATCTCTTTTCTTCAATCAAACTCAGTTGTTCGTATCGGGATCGGACCCATTCTGCTTCGTTTAGTTTGACATCCATTAGTACCCGCAAGGAGGGTAGTTCAACTTCAACAGGTAGGACTGCATCCATACCATAAACAAGCTGATACGATGTTGCCCCAGTGGAAGTTCTGATTGACGTACGGTATCCATGTAAGGCAAATGGTAACATTTCATGCCAGTCTTTATAGGTAACCACCATCTTCTGCACAATCTTCTTGATATTCTTGTTAGTTTCCTCCACAGCGCCATTCATCTTTGGCATGTAAGGTGAAGAATTGTGATGTTGGATCTTGAAGTCCTGACATAGTTCTGCCATCATTTTGTTGTTCAAATTGGAACCATTATCAGTAATGATCCTCTCGGGAACCCCATACCGACAGATGATGTCTCTCTTCAGGAATCGGGCTACCACTTGCCTGGTGACATTTGCATAGGAAGCTGCTTCAACCCACTTGGTGAAATAATCAATGGCTACTAGGATGAATCTGTGGCCATTTGAAGCATTCGGTTCAATCTTGCTAATCATATCAATTCCTCACATGGCAAAGGGCCAGGGTGAAGACATAACATTCAGGGGGTTTGGAGGCACATGCACTTTATCTGCATAAATCTGGCATTTATGGCATTTTCTGGCATAAGCATAACAGTATGCATCCATTGTGATCCAGTAATAGCTTGATCTCAACAACTTTTTAGCCATAACATGCCCTCCAGCATGGGTACCAAAAGACCCTTCGTGCACCTCGTGCATTAACAAGTCCGCTTCTGCCTTATCAACACATCTAAGAAGTACCATATCAAAGTTCCTCTTATACAGGGAGCCATCAACATTAAGGAAGAAACTACCAGCAAGCCTTCTTAATGTCTTCTTATCATTGGAAGATGCCCCGGGTGGGTATGTTTGATCCTCCAAGAAGCATTTGATGTCGTGAAACCAAGGCTTATCATCTTTAACAACATCTGCTGAGAATACGTATGCTGGCCTATCAAGTCTGGATACTAAAATCCGAGGCACAAAGTTGGCAGCTTGAACTTTGATCATGGATGAAATGGTAGCCAGAGCATCTGCAAACTGATTTTCATCTCGGGGGATATACTCAAGCTTGACTGCAGTGAAGAAAGTCAATAACCTCCTTGTATAATCCCGGTAGGGTATCAGATGATCCTGGTGGGTGTACCATTTGTCGTTGGTTTGATTAATTACCAGAGTTGAATCTCCGAATACAGTCAAAGTCTTGATCCTGAGGTCAATGGCTTCCTCAAGACCCATAATGCAAGCTTCGTATTCAGCTTCGTTGTTAGTGCAGTTAAAAGTGAGTTTTGCCGAGAAAGGCATGTGAACTCCTTTAGGTGTAATGAGTACTGCACCAATACCACGACCATTCATATTAACAGCCCCATCAAACATCATAGTCCATTCTTCTTCTGGGTCAGGCCCTTCAGTGTGAACGGCCTCTTCATGATCTTTTGCTTTTATGAACATGATGTCTTCATCGGGAAAGTCAAATCTCATAGGCTGGTAATCATCAATGGGTTGCTCAGCGAGATAATCAAACAATACACTGCCTTTGATGGCCTTTTGAGATGTGTACTGAATGTCATATTCTGTGAGGATCATTTGTCATCTTGCAACCCGTCCGGTAAGCGCTGGCTTCTCAAAAATGTACTTAACTGGATCCATCTTGGAGATCAATAAGGTAGTGTGGGTCAACATATACTGTCTCAGTCGGCGAGCAGCCCACGCTAAAGCACAGCAAGTTTTCTCGAGCAGTGAATAACGTTTTTCATAGTCGGTAAACTTTTTGCTTAGGTAGTATATTGCATACTCTTTTCGACCAGACTTGTCATGCTGGCCCAGCACACACCCGATTGACTCTTCTAACACTGTTAAGTACATTATTAGGGGTTTTCCTTCAACTGGAGGCATAAGGATTGGAGGCTCTTGTAAGTATTCCTTAACTTTGTCAAAAGCCTTCTGGCAGTCTTCGTTCCACCTGACCGTTTGTTCTTTTCTCAACAACTTGAACAAAGGTTCACAGGTTGCAGTAAGGTGAGATATGAACCGTGAAATGTAGTTCAATCTACCTAAGAAACCCCGAACTTCTTTTTCTGTCTTCGGTGTAGGCATTTCTTGGATGGCTTTAACTTTGTCAGGGTCAACTTCAATTCCCTTCTCACTTACAATAAAACCCAGCAGCTTACCGGATCACACCCCGAATGTGCACTTGTTGGGGTTTAACATCAGTTGGTACTTCCTCAGACGCTTGAATAGCTTCAATAGATTCACCAGGTGGTCTTCTTCTATGAGGGACTTGGCAATCATATCA